>CM066617.1:16067500-18467500 GCA_033884665.1 Argynnis bischoffii washingtonia | reverse complement strand
CGGGGCCGTGGAAGCCAGAGCGATGAAGAGCACCGAGAAGATGTACCTGCTCCGGCCGGAGACCTTCGAGAGCTACTTCATCATGTGGCGCCTCACCAAGGAGCAGAAGTACCGTGATTGGGGGTGGGAGGCTGTTCAGGTAACGAACGTTTTTAATATATTAATTATATTGTTGGTAGTCGATAAACTGTTACAACTTTCAAACCGTTAAGCTTAAGGATATTAACGTAATTTTATTAAGAGATGAAAAATCTATATTATTTTAATATTATAAAAAGGTGAAGTTTGTGAGTTTATGATGTTGTGATGTATAAGGTGTAGTTTCTGGATCTACTGAATCGATTTAGATGAAAGCTAAAAAGAGAGTTCGAGACCCTTGGAAGGACATAGGATACTTTTTATCCCGGAAATCATCCTTTAACCCGAGCGAAGCGCTAGCGCTAGTATTTTATAAATAAACAAATGAAAAAAGCATGGACCAAATATTTGTCTTGCCTCCTATACTGATAAAAAAAAAAAAAAAAAAAATTATTTATTTAAATTGGTATTTGTTTTTATGGAAATATTAAGATTATATTAATTATCTAATGTGGGTTTCCTGATAGTGATGAAAAGAAATTATTTATTGATTTATTTTTTTTATTATTATTATATTTAATAATAATAGTACCTTCAGGGTTGTGCATTTTTGACACTCCATAAGGATACCATCCGTTCGCAATAGTCCAGGCTTTAAACCATTCAGCCAGAAGTATTTCGAATTAATGTATAAAATTTCACGTAAAGTTATTTAAAAAAAACAACATATTTATTATTATTATTATTTTTATTTTCTAATAATTTCGAAATGAATCCAAAGGCATATAATAGAAACAAGTTGACAGCCAAAACACGAATATTGCTAATAGCTATTAATAAATTGAATGATATGTATGTTATTTAGTATGCGATACATATCGAATGACGACCGCATATTGACATACTCTATTTAGAGTATATCACTATGTCGAAGGTCACGGGTTTGAGATGTACGGTCACTTTGTTATCTGTTTCACTGACCCCCGACAAGGCAATCTAGTGGAGACCGATGTTTTATATACTTTATTACATATAAACTTTTGTTTCTCATGTAGTCTACTTACCGGGTATTCACAGTAAAAAGCGCTAAGCACTGCGACTTGTACATACTGCCCAACTCTCAGCTTTTACTGAGAATTTCTTAATAGAATATCTCAATAACTAACTCGACTCGACTCAGGATTCGAACCCAGGACTTCTGAATCTGTAAACGTACTCGTTAGCCACTAGACTTAACGAGACACATAATCCATTGGTTATTCATTTATTTCCATTGATATATTATTTAGGACTTATTAAGTTAACTCGTTTCTTTCTGGCGCGTTTTTAGGTGCCTAACATACACACGCACACGCGCACCCCACACGCATATATTCGCACACACAAACTGTCTCTCATATGGCTACGTAGTATAAAACAAAGTCTTCCAGCTGTCTGTCTGTCCCTATGTATGCTTAGATCTTTAAAACTACGCAACGGATTTTGATGCGGTTTTTTTAATAGATAGATTGATTCAAGAGGAAGGTTTATATGTACAATACATGCAAATACAAATACAAATATACTTTATTGCACACCAAAATATACATGACATATATAATATATAAAGAAGGTATAGCACAATAGGCGGCCTTATCGCTAAATGAGCGATCTCTTCCAGGCAACCTTTGGGCAGAGAGAAAGAAAAAGATTGGGAAGGGGTGCAATCAAAAAATTTTACAGAATAAATATGTATACAAATAAATACATACATATATACATACATACATACATACATACATACATACATACATACATACATACATACACACATACATACCTACATACATACATAAATCCATACATACATACATATATATACCGACAGGAATACCAATATACCTATACTATACACAAAATATGATACTAAGCAGATTACAAGTTAAGATAATATTCTTTAGTTAATTTTTTAAAAACCGATAGCGAACCAGCATGTTTAACTATATTTGGTAGTGAGTTCCATAGACGGGCTGATTGGACAGTAAAAGAGTGAGTATAGAAGGAAGAAGAGTGTGGAGGAATTTTTAAAGTTAGGTTATGGTTAGAACGTAGAGGATATTGGTGAGAATCACTTAAAAATTGAAATCTATCTTTAAGATATCGGGGTGTTCTAGGATTAAATAAAATATTGTATAAGCATGCATATTATAGTACAGAAAAGCCGAGAAATTTAAAGATTTGTATTATATTCTAACCGTTAAATCGTATCTAGGGCCGAACCTGAGCGAAGCGAGGGTGAGTCGCTAGTATGCATATAATATATGTATGTAATTTGTTGGTCAGTGGTATGGACACCTGTAAGTGACTAACATACTAGAACTTGTGATTAAGAATGAATTTAAAATGTATTTGTGTGTTATGTTGTTGTTGTTCTTAATAAATTTAAAAAAAAGTATATGTAAGTTCGTTTTCCTTATCACACGTAGGCGCTAGAGAAGCACTGCCGCGTGGAGGGCGGCTACACGGGGCTGCTCAACGTGTACCACGCGGCGCCACAGGGCGACGACGTGCAGCAGAGCTTCTTCCTCGCCGAGACGCTCAAGGTTAGTGCACACTGCACAGACATAACCCTCTACAACATAGAACCACAGTGTAAACATCCATACAGCAGTCGATCGTCTTTGATTTTAACGACACGTTTGGCCCAGTTTGTAGTACCATCGGTCATGGGATCGAGTCCCGCTGAGGGCATTCATTTGTGTGATGAACACGGATGTTTGCACTCCAGTCATGGGTGTTTATATTTATAATATGTATGTATTTAGAGTTATATATGAGTATTGTGTAGTGTATCTACTATCTGGTATCCATAACACAGGCCTCGTAGCTTACCATGGAACTAGATGGTTCTGTGTGTTAATGTCCCAACATATTTATTTAACGAAAATGCTGTCAAATGCCAGGGTTGTCAAAAAATACCAATTTTCGAAGTTATAGCACTTTAGTGCCATCTGGTGGTAAGATACAGTTACATCCCTCAACTTTGATGCCCGAGTCTCCGTCTAGACTCCATTGTTAGACATCTGTATAAATTATAGTAGGCTGTGGTTTATTTTCGAACCGTTGGTATTGGATTTATTTTATTAAATTTTAAATCTTAGCTAGTTAAGTAAGCCAATTGCGGTCACTTCCTTTTTTGTGTACTGGAGAACGGGTAGTTTCAGCTACGTGTCGTATCTACTCGACTGATTCAAACGCAAGTCAGTATACATATATAATATGTCTTCTTTTTCAAATCCTAATTAAGATCTGGTTTCCAGATTTTCTTGTATAGAAAAAAATACCAATTCAAATATGAGAAGTGATGCATGATTGAACATATAAAAAAATCTGAACAATAATTGTTTTTATTATTGTTTTAGCTTATATTAAATCTTTTAAACACAAAATGTTCACAAAATATACAGATTTTATGTAATTTTTATTGAGTATGGGTTTATGGTATATTTAATGTTATGGGTATATGATAATATACTTACTGAAAATTTAAGATATTCCATCCCTTTTTAGCGTCCTAGATGTTTGATTATTGCAATTTTTAAACGAGCATTGAGGTATGTCTACCGTCGGGGCGTTCTAATGCTACGAAATTAAAAACGCACCCAAATGGTTAAATAGGCGCTCATTCGGTGAGGACATTTTTTGTCGCTCATTGTGTATCCAGTTCTTTTTAGTGATCGACGTATTTAAAGTATCTATATAAATATACAATGAAATAATTATGTATTCCAGTACTTATACCTACTGTTCTCGGACGACTCTCTGCTGTCCCTCGACGAGTGGGTGTTCAATACGGAGGCTCACCCCTTCCCTATAAAGAGCAAGAACCCTCTCTACCGGCTCGCTGAGAAACCTATTGATAGCGAAGATAATCAGGTCTAATTAACTAATTAATGTATTTATCTAGGGCTAATTATAAATTTTTATGGGATATTTGACTGCTCTTTTTCTAATTATGTCTTGTCTTTTTGTTGATTATTTCAAATTATTATTTTTATTATATCCATGTGGTTGATTAAATAAAATACATTCACTAATAGTTAAAATTTTATAAAACTAGTATTGTTTTCATTGTATGTATTCTTAATCTAGTATCAATTGCGTGTTGAAGTAACAGAGAAAAGAGAAAAATCCATAAAGATTTTTATGAAATGTATATATGTATACCTTTTTTCTTATTTTATTTCAGTCAACCAAGTTCTTTGACTATCTTGTCCTTGACTATATTAGGTTATTTACTTTTATATATGTATCTCTCTCTTTCTAACTATAAAGACATACACACAGTTTTTTACTATTGACGTGAAACGTGTTTAGCGAAATCACACCGAAACATTAAACCGATATAGGTTGTCATAGTAACTTGTTATTTATGAAAAATGATATACATGATTTGTATTATGATATTGTTTCCGTTACCACCTTCAAAGATTACTGTTTTTACGCATTTGTTTTCAAATATGATAAATATTTATAAAAAACAAGAACACGAAAAGAGACTCGCTGAAATAGACGCTTCACGTTAAACTAACGGCAATGTGCTCTACCACAGCCCCACACGATTTTTTCTTTATTTTTTGTAATTTCATACTCTATTCTAGTGTCAAGTATCCTATCACATTGGATGTGAAAATTATTTTGTTTTGAATTTCATTTGAAAATAGTAGTATGTATAAAAATATGCATTTACTCGTCGCTTGGTGACGTCATCGTTTGGTGTACTCATTGTGGTGTAATTATTAACTAGAATATATCGTATACTAGATATTAGAATAATTGTCTAAAATTTTAACAAAATTCATGTTTTATATCTCTTTCGTTGTATATATTAATTATTATTATTATTATTTATTTTTATTATTGCTTATATAAATATACATAAAATTATTTTTTATGAAAAATTAAATATGTACCAAACCAGTGGCAAATTATTAATGCGAATGTACTTTTATTTAGTTTTAAATAACTCGTTAACTATTTTTTGATTTATAATTTATTGTACAAAAGTAAATAATAAATCAATTATCACTCGTTTTTGAAATTCTTTAATTTTCGTTATTTGAACACATTTTAGTAACAGTCAATTATAGTTGATCGATCAATTTGGTTGTAGATAGATCGATTATATTAGAAAATATGAGAAGACGATGGTGTAACTGAATGAAATATAACTAGTTTAAAATCCTAATAATCTGTCTGTCTGTGTGTCTACTTTTTTTTATTTTCGATTCATTTTAATGTTTCTATTAAGATTTTTTTTTATATTATTTTTAACTGGTTTGCAGTGCGTACAAACATTCTACGATATTTGATTTTAACAGTCCCATTATAACATTTAATAAACATGAAGAAGTTACCAAAATGTCACTTATTGTTCGCAATATAATGAACATAAATGTTTTAATTTTTGGTTTTAATAAAGTATAAATACTACTAGTTAATGAGCTTGCAGCAGAAAGCATATCGCAAATAAAAAATATTGAAATTAGTAAAATAAGTATCTTTATCTTTATTGTAGACAAAATTAAATATTTTTGAGACTTTTTTTGTTAACGTTTTCCAACTTTAATATTTTTTAATTATTCTTATTATAATACTTTATTCGCTCTTCGTTTTACGCGAATGTTTGACATTTTCAATAAAACTGTGTTTTCAAATTTTTTCGCGGATCAACATTCGAAACGTCACGAACCAATAATCAAAATAAATCCGCCAAAAAATTGAAAAAGATAGTTTTATCTTAAATATTCTTATTATAGTTCTTTTGTAGATTTTTTTTTTAATAAAAAAAATATATAATTAATCTCTTTATAAAAATATTTAGTGTCTATGATATACGACGTTATTTAATATGTATATATAAGTAATAGATTTTGCCTGCAATCAAACCCATAGGAAAATATGAATAAGTATGTATTTTAAAATTGCTCAAATCAGTGCGATTTAGTGATATTAAAAGAATTTAAAAAGTTCAAAGTTTTAAATAGCAGTTTCTGTTCTTCGATATATACATAATATATGTGTATTTTGTTTGTAATTTCTTAACACTCGAATTTTGACATTTGATTTACTTAAAGCTTAAAAATTAACAATTTAATAAGTTTGGAATTTATATAATATTTTATAGTTGACAATATTAATAATAATTTGATCTCGTAAAGTAATAAAAATATTTACTGCAAATTTCATTTATAAACAATTTTACTGTGGATGTTACTATGAATAAATTGCAATTTGTTGTTTTTTTTTATATATTTATATAATATACGATAGTAGTATAAAATATTATTCGTTGCTAAAAAATAAATATATTAATCATAAATCGGCCTAAAAATATTATTTTAAATTTTAATTATACTTATTATTAAATTATTTACTTAATAAATATGTATATAATTTCAGATTTGCACACTGACATTACTTATAGATGCATTTTGAATTGTTTTTTTTTTTTTGTAATCTACTTATACTTGTAGGTCTTTATCTATATTATATTATAAACTAATCGAACACCGGTGTTTGTTTACTTTCTCAGGCGGTCAAAAGCTGAATTAGCGGGCATCCTAGTTACTAAATAAGATTAAAAAAAAATCTGGCCGCGGTGCAGGAAGAATTCCGTACAATAACCTCCTTGCCTACTGACAGTAGTCAACAATATTGTAGTAAGTGCGTGTTGTATGAAATATTTAAAAGAGAAAAATGAAATAATTGCATACAAGAATAGACCTTAATCTCGCTAGCAAAAGGTTTGCAATCACTTTAGACGGCGGTCATTGCACTGTGCGAGCGCGAGGGCAATATATTTACGCGGGAGCAACAGAGACGGATAACAGCAAGTTAGTGTACTAAATTCTTCCTGCATAGCGACCGGACTTTTAGTAGTCAACTCTTACGCAGTGATCGTAGCGGAACTCATAACCTTCTAAAGTTAGAACGTAGTTCAATAATAGGGATATTGTGCATAGAGTGGGCGGGAACAAGGTGGGACTCGGTGTGGGAACCCCCATGCGAGAAAGAGATAGATAGATCAAGTGACCTCTTCTCTCTTTGTCTAGCTTACACGAAATTAAAGTCCGTTCGCTGAATTAGTTTTACCTTTAAAAATGCAGATGTCGGAATAAATCTTCAAAATCAAAGAACTATTATATGTCTGAATAATATTGTCATTGATCATACAATCGTGTATGATGATCATATGATTCAGAGGACAATTATTGTGATGTAGAATAGTTAAATAAAATAAATATATAAATACTTATTAATTTAATTATATTCATAAAATTAATAATATTTTTTTTATTTTCTTAAATGTAATAATTAAGTTATTTTTTTTTATTGTCTTGCATTTTTGTAACGGAATTTAATAATTAACCCCCGACGCAAAAAGAGGGGGTGTTATAAGTTTGACGTCGATGTCTGTCTGTCTTTCTGTGTGTCTGTCTGTGGCATCGTAGCTCTCAAACGGATGGACCGATTTCGATGCAGTTTCCTTGCGGTTGTTCTTAGCTATGTTTGGTTAATATCTGTCCAGCAGTGTAAGAGTATCAGCTCTTTACCAAAATTATTTACTTTTTAAGGGTTGTTCCTTAAACTACAAGTTTTTTTTTGCGTAGGGGGTTTTTAAAATGATTAATTTAATTATTTATAAATTTCTGTGTATCATTTGAGTGGGATACTCTAATTGAGCGAACGGACTGTACATTCCTTACGTTACACTGCCAATACGCCTATGGGGTGATGATGTAATGATGTCAACTCTTGTATGTTATCTCTATAAAAAATGGTGTACATTATGTATATAATAGTCATAGATTATAATAGTTTTTAGATATTTTGTGTGTAGTCGTTGTTTTAAACCAAGGAATGTGAGATCGATTGTTGATATGTTTAATAAATAATTGTCTTTGTTTATATATTTTCTATTATTGTATTCCTTTAACAACAATTAACGTCACTGTGAATTATAAATATATATATATATATATATATATATATATATATATATATATATATATATATATATATATATATATATATATATATATATATATATATATATATATATATATATATATATAGAAAATCTTGATCCACGATATCATATGGAATATTGTGTATATCGAAGCATCAAATATTTAAATTGTTTAGTTTATGAGCATTGAAAGCGAGTTTATTCGTTTTATACAAGTACATAGTACATATCGTAATACTTTTTCAGCTAATGCGGGGAAAGTTCTAGCGACAGGTAATAAATAAATACTTACTTGATAAATAAATGTATTTCTTAGCGACTTACCCTCTCTCTCCTAAGCTTAAATGACTTAGTAAGCCATAAAAGATAAAAAAATATTTCTCTTTAAGCCAGGAACGTTCACAGGCGTATATAGAATAACCCACCAAGTTTCGTCACAGTCGGATCAATCGTTCCGATTGTGATGAAAACTCTGGTTCTGGTTTTGTATGGTTCAAATAGTTAACGCATAAAGGACAAACATAAAAACATTCGTTTTTATTTATATTACAACTATAGCCAGTGTACGGACTACGGAGATGCAAACACTATGTTTATAATAGATTATATTAAGTATATCTCCACTAAATTAAATTATCATCATGAAAAGATCTCATGCGTTTGTAGATCCATTAGTCTCCATATCCTCTGGATGTGTGTTTTTGAAACACATTAAAAAAATTATATTTAGTTATATGAAATATATATTAATTGTATTATATCTGATGTACAATTTTTATTTTAAATTCAATTTAAATTATAAATAATTTAGTTTATTTTTATATTTCCCTGCAAATACTTAATTTAGGCATTTATAAGTTTAACATCGCATAATTTAGTTGAATGTCTTACCGAGGCCGGGCGTGTGATGCCGGGTAGTAATTATTATCAATTGATTGAGGACGAGACGTTATAATGTACATATGACTAAAGAATTATATAGATGGAGTCCGCCAAAATTAACGTCAAAGTCAAAAATATTAACGTGATTTTGCTGTTTATGCCGTCGTGTGTTTATGTCGATTTAACCATAGATATTTTATTTTCGATTTTTTTATATTACTTTATTTTTTTTGAGAATAATTTTTGAAAGAATCGATTCTTTTATTTTTAAGCGTTAGTAATTTCTTTATTATAACAAAATCTGTTATCTGTTTTAATTTATTAACATTTATTTCTTCTCACAGTTATGAATATTCTATTAACATTTATATTCTGTTTTAAAATATTACATATTATTTTAATATTATTAAATATGATTGTAAAATATTATTTTTTGGCTTCATATGTAGTTCTATGACACTCCATCTATATTATTTTTTAGTTTGAAACATTATATAACTCTGCAAATTAAATAATTCACATAGCTAGAAGAGTTATAATTAAGTATATGTTAAATCGATATTACTTACTTTAAAATAAACGTTTTATATAAAAATGTACCTACATGATATTTTTAAGCTAATAAATAATAAATGTATGAATACATTCATGTTACATTGAAACTAAACTACTTAACAAAACATCGCAATAATAACACTATTTTATATTCTCATAATTTTTAAAATTTCGACATAATAACGAATGTATCCTAATCTGGCAAAGAATTGTAACTTAAATATTACTAATGTACGAGATACTATATTTATTCATATAACAAGGTTATAGGGATGGCGGCCGACGGACGAGGCCGGGTATGCTTAACCTGCATTGTGAATTGTTATTCAAAATGGATTGAGTATTGTTAGTGTTACGCATAATAATAAAATAAAATAAATATTAGTTTTCTCTAACAATGTCTTTTACATAAATACATAGACTTAATTTTTATTTTGTACATTATTTATTTCGGTTTTTTTTCTGTCGCATAATTATCTTATTTTAAAGGCTGAGTTTAAAGAATTTTAGAGTACGCCAAAATAAACGTCAAAGTCAAAAATAGTAGTGTGATTTGCTGTTTATGTTGCTATTCTCGATTGGCCATACATAGTATACATTCTTTGTAGAGTAAGGGTCTTAAAGTAATGTTAAAAATAATACTATCTTCTTTTGTATTTTTGAAGCATTATTTCTTTTCATGAAGAGAAATAGCGTAATATTAGCTTATTTAATTTTTTTCTTTATCATAAAATCCGTTGACAATTTTTATTTATTAGTATGCAAATTTTCATTTGTATACTATTTTAAAATATTATTGTTTGGTTTCATGATTAGTTCTGTAACACTGTCTATATTATTCCTTAGTCTGAGTATAAAGTTAATAATTTTCATATATTTATAACATTAACAATACATTTCCTTTATTGTGCGTAACTTATTAACAGTACTCGGAGCTTGTTGATATGTATAATGTAAGAAGTTGTAGTGTTAATATATGTAAAGTAAATTTCAGTTATTAATAAAAAAATGTTTACATATATACTGCCTTTTTATTTTAATCTATCCTTTTTATTTGATAATCTATCAGATTTTTTTGCTAATTGCGCCAATATTAAGTGTTAATTAAGTTTAACTTTAACACAAACGCTTAATAGGACATTTGCTTTTCAGATTAAAAAATATTTAGGTATAGTTAAATAAAAAATATATTAACTATTATTTATAAACTTTGTTATAGTCACAATTTACATTTAACAGTAGATATTAATACCACAGATCATATAGTACTATGCTAGTACAGATAGTGCATCCCATACAATTATGTGGACATCACTGTTCACGCTTTCACAGCGGGCATTTTTTTTTGTCCTAAAATGGATAATAGATGGCGCAAGTGAGAATTGAAAAAACGGCGACATCTAGCACCTCTACTTGTAAATGTAAAGGCTCTACCTCTATGTAAGGCCCCTCAAGGCCACTATGGCAATTACAAATTATATTTTTAAAATATAATAATTACATTTAATAACTTTTTTATTATATTGAGCGTCATCTGTGAACAGAGTATACATAATTATTATCAACGATCGTGCTATCACAACGTAATGCCTATTATTGCCCTGAGAAATACAAGAATATTATTGAATTTTACTTCTTTTTTTTTAATATTATGTATTTTGAATTTTAGGTGAACATTAAAATCAAATTGATACATATTACGCCATCTGTTATAATATTTTAACTAATTTTTACTTTGTTCGTAATGAGACCCAATGGTAATACATATATTTATTAGTTAAATCTGTAATTAAGTTCGGAACAAATTATGGAATTCTTAAATATCCCTTGTCCTAGGCGCAATATAAGGCTAATCTGGCTCCTTTATTTTGGGTGGTTAACTTCAACTTTTACTTTTTATTACATGCGGCTTGTTACTCGATTATTTATTATTGGATATTGTTAGCCTCCTTAAAACATTTGTTTGACACTAAATACTTTAAACGAAATTTTACGAAAAAGAAAAAGCGTAAAGAGGTTCTTTAAGTCAATTTAAAAAATATATTTTTAAAACCACAACATACATTTTTGGGAATTATTTTTCATTTCTGGATTATTTTACACAATATAAATAAAAAATCTAAACTCATAGCGCCATCTTTTGACATTTATTTGAGCAAATTTTTTTGTTCCTAATAAAATCCCATGCCAAAATTATGCTATATAACACTGTATTACAGGCTAGTTCTTATTGCGATTTCTTCCCTGTAGTAGCACCATAAGCGTATAATGTATACGTAGTATATCAAAATAATATTTTTGACATACTACATGTTATGTTTTAGTAGTTTACAGTTGCGTGTGATACTGATCTCAAATATATGATGTCGTTATGAGTTTCAGAAAAACTCCAATCTGGCTTGTTTTAGCTGTACGCTTGAAATAAATATCGAGGTGGTCTTATCTATCATAGATAGACTATGACCTAATAATAATAAGTAGAATTCTGTTAGTAATAAAACTTGCCAAAAGGTGACGCTGGTAATTTATCAAAACATTGGTACATTAAAAAATATTGCCTAAATGACATGCCTCGCTTTGCTCTTCTTTAGTATATTTTCTGCTAATTTCTCAATGTTATTCCATATTCAATACCTATTATTGTATACATAAAAAGTGCTTGTGTGTGAAATTCACATTTGGTAGAAGTGAAACTTCAGAAAAGTAACCTACGAGAGAATGAGATGAATATAGAGTATCAGTAGTAGGATAATTATTATAAGGTTTATTTTTTTTTATATTTTTACTAAGTTTAAAAGTTATTTTACCTTTTATTTGTTATCTAGACTAATATTATAAAGAGGTAAAGTTTGTGATGTTGTGAGGGGTAATCTCTGGATCTACTGAACCAATTTAGATGAAATTTGGTAAGAAGACAGTTTGAGACCCCGGAAAGAACATATGACAAGATAAGGACATTTTTATCACAGTATAAAGTTTGTACATAAAATTCTAACGGAGTCTAAGCTGTACATTAAATATTTTTTGGATAATCTTGTTGATATAGTAATGACATATATATATATACGTATATTAAATTATTTTTTTTATAAAATTACGTTTGTTTCTCTGGGATCGCATCACGAGAAAATCACTATCACTAGTCAGATTTTGATTAAATTGGGTATAGTGATAGCTGGTTATCCGGGTCAACATATAAAATACTTTTTACTGCGGGAAAATATCTCATCTCTAAGAAATCTGCCCTAACCGTAAAATTTTTACAATTGAGCTATTGCTGTTATTTTGTAACAAACACAATGACCGTATTTATGCTTAAAGCTCTAAGGAAGCTTCCCAATTAGTCAACAGAGTACAACGTGAGCATTATCCGACTTCAGTGATGGTTTGGTGGGGTGTTAGCTATGAAGAAGTAACTGAGCCACATTTTTGTGAAAAAGGTATCAAAACATAGGAACAAGTGTATCAAGATACCATTCTTCAGAAGGTAGTTAAACCCCTTAACAACACCATGTTTAATAACCAAGAATGGTCCTTTCAGCAAGACTCGGCGCCCGGTATACCGGGCGTTTAAAGGACTGTATGGCAGCCAATGGAGACCACTTCAAAGCTTTATATATTTTTAATGGTTTTATATTAATGTATGAAACTAACACACTGTAATAGTAATGTTACGTTGTTACAATAGAAAAAACGTTTTTTTTTTTGGAACAATATTTAGGGCGAGACTATGTATTTATGTGCTTGTCTCTTTTTAGTGTTGCATTTCCGATTCATCGAGTTTCATATCATAACGACTCTAAGTTTCAACTTCGAAAATATTTCTTTTTATAAGTATACTATACGTTCTTTACACCACGCTTTACACCTTACGCCTTAATCTCACTGAGACTATCCAACAGTACAGGAAATGTTACGGTGCCCAAGTATGCGCGCAGACACAAGTGTATTCTCTATTCATTCCTCTCACCCTCTCTAGTCACTCTCACACTCCGGCAGCACGATAATTTCCTAAGATCGGTGAGAGTTAAGAGGATTGTGAAGTGTCGATACGCGGCGCGAGTAGGTTTTAAAAAAATGCTATCTGTTTCATACCACTCGCTTTGCTAACCCTTATGGTGCGATAGGGAGAGTTGCAAATCTTAGAGGCAATTACCTAAATTTCCTGTTTGAAATATTGTTTGGGGCGATAACGTTTTCAAATTCGTTTCAGTACACATTAATCTAGGTCTGTACGTTTTCCTTTTTAAGTAATGCAGTTCAGTTTAATTTAAAAAAAATATAATCGCTCGAGGAAGTTTTTAATTCAAAAATACATATAATTAGATGCTAATAACTTCTATTATACGCAATATTTCTTAAAATAAAAACGTACGGATCTAGTTCTTCATTATATCTACAACATTTCCAAAAATTATAAAAATTACACTGTTAATGGGGGGAAAAACATTATCGCTTTTTGTATGAAAATTTACTTTTTTATTTAGTTTCACAATCCAGGCGCAGGACGTTATTCTAAGTAAAGGAAATCGAAATAATGCACTCGTAATAATAAATAAATAGTAAAATACATATAGTAATATCAAAAAATGCGTAATTTTGCTGATTATTGAAAAATCAGCAATCAGCTATTTGGGCTTATAATGCACTAGCGACTCACCCTCGCTTCGCTTCGGGTTCGCCCAAAACAAATCTATCCCACGGGACCCGTACACTTTTCCGGGATAATATATAGCCTATAGCCTTCCTCAGTTAACGGGCTATCAAATGCAAAAAGAATTTTTCAAATCGGATCAGTAGTTCCTGAGATTAGCGCGTTCAAGCGTTCAACCAAACAAACAAACAAACAAACTCTTCAGCTTTATAATATTAGTATAGATATGCACAGACTGCGCTTTTACTTTTTATAAGTTCTATATCAAAGTTAAAAATTGTTAAGTGTTAAATTAAATGCAGAATGAATTTTGAAATTTTGAACCAGTTAACCAGTAACTCAGGATTATTTACATCTAACGCCGTAATAAATATTTTGATTTAATATATTAGTCTCTAAATAAAAAGAAATATTCCGGCGCTTACATGATCGTGTATTTTTGGGACGTCGAACGTAACTCGCAACGTAAATGTCATGACACGATTGCTCGCCTAACATTTGCCGCCCGATTCCCGAAACATCCAATTAGGCGAATGGCTTTGTTTGTTAAATCGTCCAGTTAAAGTTATAACCTCGTTTTATTGAGACCGGGACAGACTTTCCTAAATAAATCTGGGTTGTGTCCATCACCCGGCTTGAATCTTTGAGTCATAATTGAGTCAATGAGGTTTTATTAACTTATTTTTCTAGAGACTTAGCACGTTAACTACTCACACTAGTTTTAATAAAATCGTAGAAAACTGTAAGAATGTAATACGACCTATATAATACGAATTTAAATTAATAACATAATCATTTAAATTTCCATAAATTATAAAATAATATGAGTTATTAGAATAATAGTAACATATAGTATAATAGTTTTTCATAAAGGCTTATTAACGAGTACAAAGTTTTCTTCTTTCGAGGAGAATTGATTCGATTTAGAAAGAATATAGAAAAGCTTGGCAGTTTAAACTGAACTGTATGAAGTATATCATATGGTAAACCTTACATTGCTCAACTTTCTTTGAGACGAAAAATTATACCGTGTACATAAATGCGCTTTTCTTTTCTTTAAATCGACAAATCTAAAAAAAGCTCTGCATATTTATATTTTCATATATTAGAAAAAAAAACTTTGATGAGAAAAAGTTACATTATTAAAAAAACACTTCTATAATTTTAAAGCTGTATGAATAAGGTATTTTTATATTATAACTTTTTTGGTTATATTATAACTTTTCTGAGATACTAAAATAACGGACTGAAAAACCAGGATTACATATTTCAAAATTGAAACAGTAAAAATACTGGTATATATTTTAGAACACTAAAAAATAGATACATCTTAAAATAAAGAATTATTTTTTTATTTGCCTATGTCCCAACTCAATATTTATGTACCTTATTACTAGGTACTAGGTACTTAATTAATAACATCATACAGCATACTAGAATATAGCTCACTTGTCACAGTAAGTGACATTAACCATGAAACCAGATCCAACAACTTAATTATAGCTACGTCGGAAACCAAATATTGTTTCAATTAACGTAGTCAAGACAATTTTCTTTATGGGCTTGGGACGCTCCCTGTCCCCATTCGCACCACCACCAGATGGTGGTGGGGTTGAACTACGCTAAAAGCCAGGGTGCCTTCAACCGCTGAAATAGTTGCGCGACTTACAAAGTGACGAACGTGCTTGAAATGAACTGAATGTTGTTTTAAGAAGCTAGAATTTTGTATTAAAAATCTCTACACAACATTTTCTGTTATTATCTTGATTTGTATAATATATTACAAAAAAAAAATTAGTATTATTTAGTAGTTTTCTCTTTCATATTAGAAATTAATTTGAGTCTCGCCGGTAAAATAATAGCGTAAATGGGCAACGGAAAAAGGTGACCGCAAAAAGAACTTACAAATAAACCGTAACATCTGTTCGAGATATTTTTAACCATGAATTATTTTCTGATCGTTGTATGTTTAACTTCAGGTCTTCTGTTCCAAGGTAAGAATTTTTTCGACTATGTATCGAATATTTTGAATTTTACTTGAATTTTAACGCAGTTTTATTTTATTTCGATTATTTGTTACCGAGTTTTTAAATGTTTCACAACAAAAATGGTCGCGGCGGAGACCGTTAAAGACTTTAACGTCTCTAAAGTCGACATTTTTACAGGCAGTGTCTACCCATATAATTAATTATACAATATTCAACATTCGGAATAATGACACCGGAGTACTTTACAACATCACTTTTTTATAATTAATTCTAAATAAAATAGTTATTATAGTTTATACAATTTGTCTTAATGTTCATGAATAATTTTCTAAGATTCTTAAAACTATGTAAATCATTATGCAGTTTTTCAATCGTTTTTTTCATTTTAATAATTTTTAAACATCTCTTTTTACCCAACGGCGGCGAAGCCCAGAGGAGGGTCATGTGTTTGATCTGCATGTACCTATTCGTATGTATGTATGTCCGACACTATGTTTTCTCGTAATAACTAAATGGTGCAACCGATTTTGATCATTCAAACGTTGTTAGGTTCGTCTTGATAACGCAAGTGTCATAAGGTTTTTAAATATCATTAAAAATCAAAATAGTGAATCTTAGATGTCAATTTGTGGTTTGAAAAAATGTTTTTCGTCCAAATCAATCGAGTGGGGTATCAAAAAAGACGTTTTTAAGATACGTTTACAAAAATATATACAACTTATATGTTTAAATATAATTTAGGATAAAAAATTGTTAAATAAAACTAAAAATGTCTGTCTAAATGACCAAAACTAGAAAGCTTAAAATAAAAAAAAATATTAAAAAACCCTACTGTACAAACATACTTCAAATGTTTACTTACCATTGTTTCTAATAGAAATACTCTAGTCAACGAGTGCAATTTTTGCAAGCGAAATCAGATTTTTTCCAAAAATGACACCACCTTCATATTTTTCCGAGACTGCTGAAAAAAATGACCTAAAAGGCACTTGTTGACTAGACTATATGAATTACAAATTTATTTTTATAATTGATAAAATAAATCATATATATGTTGCGCATTGATGATGTTAATACTTTTAATATAGAATTTTAATATAGTTCGGTTTTTTTAATAAATTATGTAGATACATCAATGATGGCCGCAGTGGCCCAATTTTCATTTAACAGTTAGAGAAGATACACATACATTGTTAAAGCCTTATACGAATCCTATATTATAAAGAACAATACTAGGTGGAAAAGAATCTGCGAGATGCGAGTTGGACTCATACTTGCCCGATTTCTATATTTAAAGTTTTGTGTAAACACTTTCAAACATTTTCTTTTGAAATTCGTTTTAGCTAGCAAAACATCACATGAAAAATTTGTTTTCAGTTTTGTTAAAATGTCGCTTTTTGAGATGGGTTTTTTTAAGAACAGGTACTAACAATAATTAATTTTTTTAATTTTAAGTTATCTTGTAAAATTGTTTATAGTATCGGCGTGAAAAAATTGTAACAGTAAAAAGTATTCTATATATTGACGAGGCTAATCAGTTATCATCATACAAAATTTCATCAAAATACATCTAGTAGTTTCAAATAACAGACAAATAGACAAATAAAAATTTAGGAATCTGAGGATTTGGCCTCTGCATGGATAATAAGGGCTACTACAATAAGATTTCACAAAAGCATTCAATGTACAACAGTTTTGGCTCAATAAAATTTTTATTATATGTACCTATAAATAATATGATGTGAACATTTGAAAATATGTTTAGAAGCTCGCTTCATAAATAAATAATAATATGTCTTTCTTTACGTATGAAATTGCCGTTACACAATACTAGCCATTTGAAACGTAATTTATGAATGGCTGGCAATAAATTATAAATTTAAATGATTTTATTTTAAAAGTATAGAGTTATATTTTCAAAATCAGCCATTGTTTATTGATTAGTGTTTTGTTTTCACTACATTTGTATCTTTCTCATCATTATGTATGTATGTATTTATGTATTCAGCCCTTTTAACGTCCCATTGCTGAGCACGGGCCTCCCTTCAATACGAGGGGGATCATGCCATAGTCCGCCACGCTGGCCAAGTGCGGGTTGGCGGACCATCAATACCATGGATGCAATAAAAATACGAGTAATTATGGATTATGTGTTCCGTCGCGGTAGCCAAGCCGCACAAGCGGCTCGCAACAGTAAAGACGTGTACCATGTACGGAGTGAACACTACAAACAAACGCACGTCTCGTTATTGGTTTGAATGCTTCTGACATGGGAATTTTGATCTAAAAAATGAACCGTGGTCGTCCGAAAACTAAGATCAACAACGACTAATTAAAGGCGATGGTGGAAGATCTCAATCTGCGGCTGAGTTAGTAACAGCTTTCGACGTTAGCATCGAAACAATATTGGTTCATATGCGTCAAATTGGGAAGGTAAAAAAGCTTGACAAAAGGGTTCCTCACGAACGGAACGATCGCCAGCTCGACGAACGCGTTGTGGTATGCCTTGCGTTGCTTAACAGACACAGAAACATAGGGATTTTAAGTCGCATTGTCACTTGCGATGAAAAATCTATTCTTTTTGATAATCGTAAGCGGTCATCATGCTGGTTAGACCCGGTTCAGCACTTAGGCAATTCCTCAAACGAAAACTTACCCCTAAAAAAGTTATGGTCACTGTTTGGTGGTCTAGTTCAGGTATAATTCATCACAGTTTCTTACCAAATGGTATCTGCATTACTGCGGATGTGTACTGTGAGGAACTCGACACAATGATGGAGAAGCTAGTAAATCTCCGGCCAGCCTAGGTTAATCGCTCGTCCCCGTTGCTCTTACAAGACAACGCTTGACCTCATACGACACAACAGACGATCTCTAAGATACAAAAGCTAGGATTAGAAGTTTTGCGTTATCCACCGTATTCACCACACCTTGCGCCGATAGACTTCTACTTTTTCTAAAATTTGGACAACTTCTTGGCAGGGAAACTTTACCGGTGGTAGGACTCTGTCAAGCCTGAGGAGTCTGACTGGATGGGTACCACCCCCTTATCTATTTCTGCCGCCAAGCAACAATGATTGCATTGTTGTGTTCCGGTTTGAAGGATAAGGTAGCCAGCGCAATTACAGGCAAGAGGCATATCATCTTAGTCCTCACAGTGATAACGTACCGGCGGTTCTACAGTTTTGTTACGTAAAACCTAAGTGTATGAACCGTAGGTGTTATGGGCGACAGGTACCGCTTTCCATCAGGTGGGCTGTCTGCTCGTTTATCACTGATTACCATAAAAAAAAGGGAAAAGCTTCAATACCCGGAAGCAGTACAAAATGCCTTTGAGGAGTTTGTTGACTCCCGTACATCTGGCTTCATCAAGAAGGGTATTGAAAAATTTTTACTGCACCGGCAGAGATACATCGATAGCATGGGTGCATATTTTGATCAATAGAAATAAAAAAATATTTATAAAAATTGCCTTTATGTATATTAAATGGCAATTTCATAGGTAAAGACCTAATATCATAAGGTAGAGCTATGCAACAAAAGCAAGAACGCACATAAGAAACCGCCGGTTGGAACTAATGATCAGCAATAATAAATTTATGGACCGCCAATTAAATCATGTCATTTTTCCAATTTTGTACCAAAAAATACAACAATCGTGGATGTAATTAAGTATATTTATAAATTAACTTGCGTCCCTGGGTGCCAAACAGTAGCTTATGTGTTACTCCAGGTCATAAGTCTATATGAATCACCCAAATCCGTCCACCTGTTCGAGCGTAAAGAAGTAACAAACATACACATTACACATACAAACTTTCGTTAGTATAATACAAGTCCGATATAATTTTGAAGAATCTAGAATTGATCATAATGGACTCTGTTGAGTTTTCTCGCCCCGCCTTTGTGTGCGTGCGAACAGCACTTCCCAGGGAATAAAAAGAGACAGACGTGATGCCTGGGGCTCTATGGGTGCGAGCGTGAGAAATATGGGGCGCTAATATTCCCTTTTTACCAGGATAACATAGCACGCAAGGAGCAGTGACACTGGTATCATCCAGGGTCTGTATTCATTCATAGATGTGTTTATTTATACTTGTCGACCAGTTAACATCGACGTTATCTTTTTTTACACAAATTATAGTGTTATAAATATTATTTATTTGGTCGTATTATCTATTAATTATATTTACTAAGATTGAAAAAATCAATATAGGCAAGTATTTGTTCTAAAATAACTCGTAACTACTGTGTTTTGTTAAATAATTAAAAAATATTTCAATTATTACTCAAGTCAAGTTATAAATTTATCGATTATAACTTCTTTCCACTTTGTACCCTACCCACTCGTGTATAAGGCATAAAAGAAAAGTTTCAAAAACTTCCTAAATTATTTTACATATGCATTTCATCGTAAGAACTATACCTACTACTACCTTCACTTATTCTCTCAAGATTGATTTATAACTTATTTTAATAAATGAATGAAATATATTAAATAAATGAAATGAAACTTTATTCAAATAGACTTATTACAAGCACTTTTGAATCGTCAATTTTAAAAGCGTCAGTATAGTCAGTCCGTACCAGGATTCAGGACGCACAATGGACAAACTTAGAGATTAGGCCGGAAAATTGAGTCCACCCTACATTTACATTAGTCAGTCCGTGAGGCAGCTACCACCGACTCTTAAAAAATAATAAAACACTCGTTTAACCTATATGATGAGCTTAGGTGCTATACACGATGACGTCACAATAATCCCGAACGACACTTAGCACATTTTCATGGCCATCGCCGAGCCCTTTGCCATTAGAAATAGAATATGTTTTTATGAGTGGACTTGGACCGTAAAGCCAAGTCATAAACGCTACGGCGCCACCCGCCGGCACTCCCCTGACATTTATCCGTAGCCCATAAAAATAAATATCTACCAGGGTAGCATAGCGAGCGAGGGTTCTTTATAAAGGCCTCGCCGCACCCTCCTTGTCCCAATTCGCGATGACCAACTAACCCGTTTACAATGTAGGTACTAACATTTAGATTTGGTATACGTTTCACTTATTTTATAGTTACATATTTTAACTTTTAACAACATTTTAAATAATATCTTTTATAAGTTTTTCGTGCATTTATTTATTTAATGGCATTTTTATTGGCTTTGGACTGCTTTATATTTTATAGGAAACTTGAGAGAGATTAAGATTTTAGCCGTCGTTATTATATAGTTGTTACTGACGCTATCTACTGATTATTTTGGTAATTTTAGAAAAAAAAAATGACGCCGAAGTTCCTTACATATTTTCTCAGTAGTAGAATTAGCAGTTATTTCTGACGGTTTTTTTAATATTTATTAAAAATGACTATATGTAATTATTTTAAAAAGTTTGTGATACTTATTTAATACGCATTACGCAGTAACTATGCGATTGAGGCGGCAAGTGCATGAGATGTCAATAAATAAGCCAGCTTGGCCTGGCCAATTAGGCAGTTTTTCTGACTTTAATCAATTTTTTTTGTGGTTTCTGACAGTAAACACATTTTTATTGGAATTAAAAAGTAGCCTATAGCACTCGATGGTAATGTAACTATCCTATTAGTGAAAAAATTATAGAATCAGATCAGTACTTTTAAGAGATCAACCCCTCTTTATTCAAAATAAACTAACTACTACTAAAAAATGCTTATGATATAAGAATAGATTAAAAACACGAAAGAAATGGACAGTCCAAGCTTGTGAATAAATCGCAGACTTTAAAGGGGTCACGTCAACGGGTGGTCGGCCATCACAGAATTGCGTGCGTTGTGATAAATTACCGCTTTTGTCTTTATTAGCGGGCCCGGCCTTTAACTCTTCTGATTGACGGTAAAATTCCAAAAAAAAAGCTTCAAAATTTCAAAAGAAATAGCATGAAAAGTGTAAGTAGATAGATCGGTTTTGTTTAATTTGAAATAATATACTAAGTATCTATATTTTTTATTAGTATCTATAGTTTATATTAACTTTTAAAGAACCTTTTGTCTTCGGCTTCGCGCCAGTTGATTTTTTTAATAACAAAATTCATGCGTCAAGTTGCATGTAAAGCAGTATTTTACACATATAAGCTTTATTTTGAACTACCGGTTTTTCTGCCATTTTTTTCTCAAAAATTTTCTTCTCAATTTTCAAGTTTTTTTTTCATTCAAATAGTTATTATATTTTTAATAAGATATATAAAAACTATAAAATAATAATATTTATAATAAATAGTAGTGAAAGAAAATAATTCTTCTGCCGTAGTTCCATTTATCTCTTTCTTTCTCTGCTCCACTTTTACTTGGTTGGATAACATTATCATTTATCACCCAAGAAAAAGATCAAATAATAAAAACTGTCAAAGAGTCATACGATACTGCGCGAATCACGATGCCTGACAAAAAAAAACTCTTAAACAAAAGATATAATCAATATGATATCCTAGAGTTTCTTAGATATTTAGACTTACATATATACATATGTAACTATATGAGAACTACAACAATCATTAAAAATTAAGTATATTATATGCGCTATATTTTACTGCCATTTTTCATCAGTTTAGTTTGTTAATAAGCTCCGATCTGAAGGCATGTAGTGGTTTTTAAACTACTAAATGCTTTAACAAACATTCAGTAGCCAATTTGATAGCTATAGCGCTAGCTACTACCCAAATTTTGGCCTGCATTGTATGTAATTCACTGTTTTGATAGGAACTTTACTATAACCGCGTCGCGTCAGTATAATCAATTGATTGAAGAAACTTAACTAAATTTTCATTGTTTTTATACTACGAGTAGAAGAAGTGGAAATAAAAGTACGAATTTATTTTTCCTTTTCAATATATTTACCTGCTACCCTTATACATTTTCCCGATCTTTCAATTAACTTACGTATACCTTCGAAAAAAAAAAATTGTCTTTGGCTAAAAATTCGCCGAAACTATATTACTTGAAAATTTCTTCCCACGAAGACTTTTTTTTAAGTTTGGGAATAGGTAATAATCGCTAGGAGCTAGGTCAGAACTCTAGGGTGAGTGAGCCAAAATTTCGAAGCACACCTTCTGCAGGGCAGCTATCGCAACACGGCTATTGTGAACAGGCGCGTTGTCGTGGAGAAGAAGGACACCTGGAGAATTTTCTACTGCTTTTTTCTTTGATTGCTTCCTTTAACCGCTCCAAGATTGAAGAATAGTATTCTCCTGTTATACTAATATGACTCGAGTAAGTACCCTCACTAATGACCTACCTACCCATTCCGCGAACTTAAAAACGCACACTCGTATATATCAAAATATCCCGTTATTTCCAGACCAAAATTTCTGATAAATTATATTTTTTTATATTATATTATAAATATGTAACCATATAAGTGAAGTATCTACCTATATATCATAATTTTTATAATAAGTTATTTTGCCGATTTCGTATCTACTCGTATTTAATTTTAAAGTAATATCCTATTCACTTCTTATACATCACACTTACATACAAACATGATACAAAAATAAATTAAACTGTTTGCTAAATAAAAGCAAGGTGCACATTAACTAAAATAAGCAATGAAAACAAGTTTCTGAGTGCAACGCTAGCCTGCAATTGAGGCGGCAAGTGCATGAGATGCATCATGCATAGTGCACCGCCTCGCTCGGCTGCGCGCCTGGTAGTGTGGCCGCGTGCGTTGGCCCGCCGCGCCGGCCACTTGGCAACGGGCAACCCTGGCACACTTGCAGTGACCATTCCTACGGTCAAGTGTAACAACACTGACGGTTCATTTACGACAAATATTTAGATATGTTCAAATAAAATACATAGACCATTAAAATTTTACCTAAAATTTTATTGTTTTTGACAAAAGATAACTTAATTTTATAAAACGTAAATAAGAATACTGATACTTCGAGACATGTAAAGTAACCAATTTAAACGTATCTATTCTCTATCTTATTCATTACATTTTACATTATTCTTGCAAGATGCAATTATCAACTTTTTTGCAATTTGCAGAAAAAATATATAATATGTACTTAGCAATTTAAAATATTTTTCTGAAATTTAAATAAGACAAATTCTGTCTGTACTAATCATCAATCATTTTCAAATTATTTAAATCACCATTCAAAGTCAACATTGTTCATTAAAATAATATGGATACCTTAAAAAGAATGCATTCCTTAAAGTCCATGCGGCCCTAGTGACTTGAATTCAACAAAGTTTAACCCTTTCCCTTGATGTATCAAGATATTGGGTATCGCAACATTTTTTAAATTCCTCTAAAGATAGTGAAAGTGTTCTCTATCTCTTTTCTTCTTTCGTTAAATCTGCTGTCGGTACATCTATCGCTCTTTGTCTTTCCAAGCGACGAACGTACCCCGCCCACTCGAGGGATGTCGACAAAAATGTACAAAACCATCTCGCGTTCATACAATCCTGTTCGGAGCAGATTGCAAGCTTCAGGAAGGGAGCCATATGCAAGCCAAGGCACTTATTTTTATTACAAAAAAAGTCGAACAAGTCCCTTCGTCGCCCTTTCGGCAACCTTCTTGAGTATATGTTGTCCTAATACTTCATCGATCTAATTACGCATATCATTATTTTTTTCTTTATAAAAAAGAAAGAGAAGATGATGATTTATTTTTCTTCATTTGTTTGCGCATGTAATTATAAACTTCATTAATCAAGTAAACTGACTAGTTTATTGATTGATTTTTTACGATTATTAAGTATAATAGGTACTTATTAATTAATTTATTACTGGAATATTCAGAGTTTCATTGTAATTTAAACATACACACCCTCGCGTCACGCAGACGCAATAACACTTTGCCGTCTCATTCGCGTCGAATCTCGTTTCATTCACCTGTTTCACTAGCAATATATACTACAGAGTACAGAGTAGCTATAGATGATCCTATAGGTTGGACATGAATTACGGAGTATTGATTTCTGTTAAAGCTACCTTCACCTCGTCTATGCAGTCTTAGTATTTTCCGAACAGTTCGACATTATCGGCGATCACCGATATTTCTTCATCCATGAACGAAGTTACTACCAACTATCGATAAATAATAATATAGAATAGGGGAGAGAAAGCTTTTGTATGGAAAGTATTTGTTTGAAAAAGGATTGGAAGATTATATTATTAGTACATATTAGGGGGAGGGGGTGGGTGGCTTGCTCATTTTTATTAATAAATCTTTTACATATGCATATATAAATATTTTAATGCTGTGGCTAATAAATAATGACATAATTTAGATTTTAGATAGTCATGTTTACTTACACTTCCTTAATTATAACAAATAATATATTATTATTTATTAGATATGTAATTCATTACTATATTCTTAATAATAAAAAAAAAATTAAATCTTTTTTTTTATGAATTTCAAACATGGTGAATAATCGATCGGGGAACAACAAGAAATACTTATATTATAGAGAAATCTCCTTATTAATAGATAAATAATAATTATTATTAATTAAATAATAATAATAATAAATATATATTCCATAAAACCAAAAAACGCGGATCCGCAATTGGAACATAGATGTAAATACTAGGAGTTAAGACAGCAGAACGCATTTAGAGATATCTTTGCACACTGCGAATTTCTGAATACCTTCACAATACGAGGTTGTGAAAATAGGCATTGAATACTCGTACAGTCACTTTTTAAATCACAACATTGAATATATGTACATAACATTATTATAGAGAACTAAAAATAAACAATGAGTTGATATAACGTAGGTATACATAAAGAATGAAAATGTAGAGTTTCTTATATATGAAAGAATAGAGCGTATCTTTTACATCGCCTAAATTAAAAGGTAAAAATAAATCAATGGTTGAAAATCCAGCAGATAATATGCTTAGTTTTTTATAATCTTCTTTTGATTTCTCATGTACTATCAAAACTCATTAATTCAGAATCAAAGTAAGTAACTACATATTGTTAAAAAGTATTTTGTATTAATACTCGTAGCGTTTTTCTGTAAATATTATGAAACATTGATTTTCACTTTTCACTTTTCTTTTTTCTTTAATGGCTTAGAGATGCGTGAACAGACGCAATACATTCTGCCAGTGTCACGTGTTGTAAGGAAGACAGACCTTGTAGTTTAGGCTTAATTTGAGTGACTGCACTTGACAATTGGGCACAGACGACTAAGGATCTATATCTAATACATACAATGTGACATTCAAAAGACTACTTAAAATTATTATATCAAAAATGTTATTTATAAAAAACTTTAAAAAGGTGCATCCTTATAATTACAGATGATTATCCTAGGTGAAGAGTTTTTATCACACAAAAACTCATTACTAGTGAACAACAGAATAGAATAAAATATGTACATATATCCAAAGCGACTAAACCTTTGAGCGTGAGCAGAGGGCGATGTCGATTAGAGTAAACATGAAAGCTCACATATTGCACGCTACTTACTCAATATAGTAAATTATATGTAATACTTTCTTTGATTTACGCAAATATTCGACATTTTTTAAATAAAACTATCTTTTCGGATTATTTCGCGGATTTATTTTGATTTTTGGTTCCCGACGTTTCGAATGCTTTACAGCAGTCATGGTCACGGGAGAGACTAAAGATTTTAGATGTCTCAAATGCTCAATCAAAAATGGCACCAAAGTACCTTACAATATTTGTTGATTTTATTTCTAAACCTTTTTTTTATATACTTAAGTATTATAATTAAATATAGCAATATTATTTACTTGATTTTAGCTATTATTATTATAAATATTACCTCCGCGACGTCTTTAATTTTTTTTACTCTTTAGTTCGATTCTTTATTAAAGCGAGTGTTTTAGTTTTTTTTTTACTATAATTTATTTCCCATTTTTTAGTCAGATTTGCAATGAACACGTGTTTTTTTTATATTTTTAAAAGATTTTTTTGTTTTTATTATTTTTTTTTTTAAATAAATTATTGTATTTTATCGGTCCTTGTTAAATGTGTAAAGTTTCAATTCAATCTGAAATTCAATTCAATTTGAAGTGAGTGAAAATCGCGTTCAAAGATTCCGTTATATGAAAGCTTGTTAAAAAGCATTGTACAAGCATTTATATACCAGTAGCCTGTAAGCTAAAATATATGCTCAAAAATGATACACCCCCTCCGTGTTTAATAGAACAATGCGTTTAAAATACTGATGAGGCTGCCTCGCTTCTGTAATTCGTCTGGTATATCCGGACATATTCAGGTATACCTTTAGTGAGCAGGATGCGGGCCAGCCCTAATTACGATTAGGGCTGGCCTATTGATATGATTACAAGTAGGCTAAATTATACCTATATTAATCTACGGTGCAAAATGTCGCATAGTTTAAATTAGGATAAAAAGTAGTGTGTAATAGTAGTAATATATTATTGTACTAACATAGTTGTACGATTGGGTACCTACGTACATTTATGAGTCTTAGCTACTTGAAATAAATGATATAGTATTATTATTATATAAACCTAGCAAAACCTCGCTTCGCTCGAATACATAGAGTTACTATTGTAATTTACTAGATCTTTTTAAGAGGAATAATTCCGTATTACATACCTACACATTTTTATATATACCTCTATTGATTTAAGCTCCCAGTCGACATGATTTTTTTCGACATCTTCAATAATCATCTTTTTATTTCAGCCAAATTAACAAGACCTTATTGCATTATACATTTAAAATAAAAAATCCTGATGAATCGCTCCATTCATTGGAAAAAACCCTATGAAAATCCGTTTGGTAGTATTTGAGTTTATCGCGTTTAGACAGACATACGCGGCGAGGGACTTTGTTTTATAATCTGTAGTGATTAATTTCGTTGAATATTTACGAGTAAAATTATAGGGATGTTTTTTAAAACCTAGTTCTCACAGTGTTGGTTTGAAAGTATAATTTGTCCTTATTTCATAGTCATAATATTATTTTTTTACCATATATTAACAAATATGCAAAGAAAATATTTTAACTTAAAAAAAAAGAATTATTAAGAAAAAATCCTACTACTTAAAATTATGTCAAATAAGTAAAATAACAAACGAAAACACTAAATTACAAACCAAAAAGATAAATGCATTTGTAATTAATAATTAATCATATAAACAGACAACGCTACAGTCGGATTTCCTTAACGCTCTACTATACGTCTGTAGGTACGTGCGAAGGGCCGCTTCATGCGTAACTTCTTGCGTAAGGTTCTCTCGCGCTATTGGCTGAAGAAACCACGCCCATTGCGTGCTCAAACCTTGGAATTCGAAAGGCCCTTATACTGGCCCTTTCGATCTCCTCATAATCTTTGCGCTCCTAGTGAAGTGTGTTTTATTATAAATAATTTAAAAGGGCTCAATAAATATTATTATCGATAAATATTACCTACTACTACTTAATAATGCATGTATCTACCATAAGACGCATAAATAATTTATAGTTTAAATTCATTATATTATTTATTATAGAAACAAACACATTTTGAGCAAATAAAAACAACAATATTATATATAATGTTATAAATATATCTGTTACCTAATTTTATAGAATTAACAGTACAATTAAATATGCAAATTACAAACCAACAAAAGGCGAGGACTAGGGACTTAAATAACAACAACAGCAGCCTAGCAAAGGTGTAAATGATGAAAAGCGTTTAAAATAAGGAAATAATGGGCATGTCACTCCCAATGACTTTGTGTACCAGGAGAACATCTCCACCAAGGAGGTGTGACTAAAGAAAAGGCTTTTTGAATAATCGTAAATATGCCTACCCCTCGCATGACTTGAAGATAGACATTTTGGCGAGTTCGAAAACAAACAATAATATTGATTGATAATTAAGAATATATTTCGTGTTATTAGGTGTACACATTTTTTATATATTTTAATATAATATATTTTTTTTAATTTATTTAAAATTTTATATAAGTAAAATAAATTTTATATTAAAATTAAAATATTCTTCTTCTTTTTCTTCTAGATAGAAGGAGAAATCTTCATACTAAAAGTATTGTTAGCTTTTTCTTGAGAATCTTAAATCCCTTTGAGTTTGTTTGGTGTACCTTAAACCAAACAAACAAAAAAAACAGTGTCGATAAAATGGCCTCTTGAATCTCTTCCACTAGGAAAACATAAAAGCACAGAGCTCTCAAAGAATGATCACAATGAATTTCACTGTCTTGCCAGGTCGTTCATAGTCTTAGACTAAGCGCATAAGATAGACGTAGCGTTACATCTTTAAGTAAATCAACATAAGCTGTCTAAAGGTAGCTGTATTTTTTTAATTTGCTGATAAATACATATTGGTTAATGTAAACAGCTAAATTATACCAATTGTCTCGTAATTGATGAAAAAATCTTTTTTACCTATTCCGTGGTTGTAGCGAAAAGACGATATTAATGTTTTAAAAAATTTAAGTCTAGTTTTTACATGATATTATAAACTAAGTAAAATGTTACATCTAATATATTACTACTATTCTATTATTAAATGTTAATATACAAGTTGGACAACACATTATTATAGGTAGGTTACTATAGTGAAGCTTTCTAATGAAAGATTTTCAATCCCTTTCAATTTTCCAATGAAAATTCCCTTTTGAAGGCTTGTTAAGTGGAAACTATTTTCCTAATTTTATTAAAAAAAATTACGTTTATTACAAAAAAAAACGTCTAAGTATTTAAAAAAAATATAAATCAACAAGAAAATTTACAATGAAAGAATTTGAATATCCTTGTTCTGAAAAATCTACGCTCGCTCTATATGTATCACGTCTATTATAGTAGTAGTTCTAAGCTCAGCCCTCAGTATATCTTAATAAGTATAATTATTAAGCCAAGAATGTATATAATTTTAGTAAAATGACTCATTGAATAAATTGATCTTGTTACATACAAGTAACGTAGTATATTTTCGTTTGAAATTCATATTTGAGATTCATTTTGTTATATATTGCGTTCATAAAAAAAGTCCTATCAGCTGACATTTTCATAATAATGCTTAACGTCAACTAATAACCTATTGTTACTAACTAAAATGTACATACTGAATATAAAATACTACTAAAGCATACCAAATAAACGTTAAAATTACATTTAAGCAGATAATAATACCTATATGCGTTTCGAACTGGAGCTTGTAGAGACATATTATTCACGCACATCTCATGTGGGATATTATACTCCCTGGAAAGTTATGCTATCCTGGTGCATGTAGCCCACATGTTCAACCCTTTCTGACACGTGGCTATAAACTACACAGTACACACGTCGCAAATGAGAGCGGTGTGTTTCACATACGTATGTACGTACTCGTATGTGTATACTTGATATTTACGCAACACTTGCAACAACTAACCTTATCGGTAATGTCACCTTAATACGTAAAATATGTTTTTATATACATTTGATTGTATTGTATACATGAAACAGAAAAGACTTTGAGTATTTAAAAATAAATGATAAATTTATTTAGATATTTCAAGAAATCAAATATGAGAGTAATTAATAGAATACATTCTTCTTTTCATAAAACATTTTTTAGAGAAACTTAGGTAATGTAAAAAATATGCATCGCTAATATAAGGATTTATTAACATACTCGTACCTAGTGCTCACTAGTAGCAGGTAGCTTAAAAAAAAGTTTACAACATGCCACTAACCAGCCTGTGTGTGTTTGTTTGTATATACTGTGTAATACGCCCATAACGCAGTGACATGCGTCAAAGCTGACTGCTATACCAGAGCTGCAGCGGAAATAAGAGGTGCATTGTACATACCACCACTTCGTATCTTAACAACCAGAATCGTTCAAGCCGCGACTGAAATACACGACAGCAATCCAACTCTTTTACTCTTAAGACAATAATGTATTGCTATCTTTTTCTTACATAACCTCTGGTAAGTGGGCGACTGTTGTGGTAGGTCTCTATATAATGGGGAAAGCTCAGCCAACATCGTAATAATCAATAGGTAGACATTTTACATTCAAAATTTAATTAAAATCCATATATATAATATTTTTATAATATGGACGTTTAGTTTTGGCATATTTTTAAACTGATATTAGTTTTTACTGTTATAGCTATGTATTGGTTAAAACAGGAATTATTTTTCACTTATTTTTAATAACAAAACATATTATATACTTAGTTAAAGTAACAATATTTTTCCCATTAATATTTCAGAATGTATTTGTACACCAAGTGTATACTTCGTGTACATGCAATAAGAAAACATAATCATATCTTTAGGCAAGTAAGAGCAAGTGAAGTGACTAGGATTGTATAAATGAAGAAGGATGTGTTGTTTTTGATATTCCATTGACTGGCCCGTTCATATACCTTCTCGCATGCAATAGAAACCTATTACTTAGCATTTTATTCGACTACCTTCTACATACTTTGGCGCGCCTAGTAATCTATCAATGCCGTGGTATAAGATTTGCTTTGGTTTTTATGAACATGAAAAAAGAATGTTGCTTGAAATAAACAAGTAACCAATAAATTAGTCGTATTTAATTTAAATATAGTATTTTTTATAACAAAATAAAACCTATTTTTTGTCCTAAGTAGTAAAAATGATAAATTTTTAATGTAAATACTCTCTCTATATAATAGTGTTAAAGTGGTATATAACAAAAATCTCCCGCTTGGACGTAGTAATGGTGCGAACTTGTGAACCTGTGGCGTCTCGTTAAGACGAGTATCTAGGCGAGCGAGCTTTGCTCGTAGTTCTTTTTTGTTATATCGTATCTTTTTAGATAAAAAAACTAATAACTTGAATAAATACAAAAAAAAAACAAAAGTAAAAACTTTGTATCCGACTGTGATTCGCGTGGAATAATGCGAAAGAAAACCGCATGAAAACTCGAAAACACGTGTTTTCCCAGACATAAGACTAATGTAGATCGATTTTTCGCTTCCAAAAACCCCCACATACCAAACAGCGAAATCGTTAGAGCCGTTTCCGAAATCACCGGTATAAATAAATAAATATACAAGAATTGCTCGCTTAAATATATTAGATGAGGCACCGCTGGACTTAATTGAGTATTAAAGCTATGTCCGATAAGTTTCATAGTACCTGGGCGACCGAGCTTCGCTCGGAGTTCTTTTTTGTCATATCGTATTTTTTAGATAAAAAAAACTAAAAACTTGAATAAATACAAAAACAAAAGTAAAAAAAAATTGTATTTCAACTGGGATTCGATCCCGGACATATTTGTTGTGTAACTTACGCGTTGACTACTTGACCACAATGCTTACAACCGAGTGAAAGAAATTATCGACCATATTCTGCATGGAATAATGCAAAAAGAAAATTGTACGAAAACTCGAAAACACGCGTTTTCCCAGACATGAGACTAATCTAGGTTGACTTTTCGCCACCGAAAACCCCCACATACCAAATATCAGCGAAATCGTTAGAGCCGTTTCCGAGATCGCTGGTATAAATTAATAAAGAAATAAAGATATAAATATACAAGAATTGCTCGTTTAAATATATAAGATTTAAACATCTGCATTCGTGGAGGGAGGCAGATGCTTTACACAAAAGTATAGTGATACAAAAGGGTTCTACCGCTTTTAATATATATAATTCACATATTCTAAGCATAAATAGTTATTCAAACAGTTTTAGCTATCCTTAATTAATATATTACGAATACATGCAAAAAATGTCATATCGAGTCTGTCTAGTCCATAAAAGTTTGGGCATCCAAAAATGTGTTGCATGCTTTATTTTATCTATATTAACTAGAATTCGCCCAGCGTCTATAATTATTATTGAAAATTTGAGAAAAATATACATATATAAATATTAAATATACATACATATATGAGTTGGATCTATCTATCTATACAATATAAAAATAGTTTCCAAAATTTTTCATTGATTAAGGTTTGTCAATAGATAGAAGATACCAATAATAAAAAAAAAAGAAAATCGGTTGACAAACATAAGAGAGAAAAGTTGGCACTAAACTCTTTTGTTTTTGCCTATTTATATATAGATTAGGGGTGGATTTCTTTTTTGAAATTTATATGGCAAAACCCTTGAGGCATATCTTATAACCTATTCATTAAAAGAAGAATGATAAAAATCATTACAGTGGGCTAAGAAATCCCGTAATTACAGAAGAATTAAGTTGAGAACCTACTCTTTTTTAGTTTTAGTTTAGTCTTCAAGGGTCAATAATTACAACTACGCAAGTAGAGTTTACTAGTGGGATTTTATAAATTTTCACGATTTTTCTTCATAGTCACACATCAACAAGAAAATCCAATAACTACTAAATAATATTTGCAGCGCTACTAAAAATCATCCACATTTTGTCTTTCAATGCTCCTATTCAGGTATGAAGTCCTGGTGAAAAATGACGTCATGTGACGCAATCCCCATACCAGTTTTTCATTTCCCCTTCGGTGAGAATCGATTTGGAGAGAAAGAGAAGAAAGACAATGTAATGAATGTACCCTGTAAAAATTGTAAAGGTGCCTGCGTGTTTTAGTAAAGTTTTTCTAGGTATTATTGTGGTATAACTTGAACTATCTTAGAAAAAAAATCATTTTAACAATTTATTAACTTCATCACCTGTCTATAAAGTCCAAAATATTGTTGTATTTTTAATTCTTCCTTTTTCGTTTTCTCACTTCAAAATAAAGATCGTTGCGATTGGTTAAAATTTAGGTACAGCGGTCAGCCACTTTCTTGTTTTTGCCGGACATTGTTTACACGACACCATTCTCCCCGCACATTTTCATTGTACCCTTCCCGAAAGCTCTTGTTGAGTTATATTTCCCTAGTAATAAAAGGGGGCAAACCATTGTTTTCACGCGTTCGTTCTCATTATCATAATCATATTAATAAATAAACCAATGTTCCATACAGTTAGTTATTTTTAACAAATACGTGATTGTTTTTATTTTCATCAATAAATAAGAAATATGTATAATGTGAAAACTACAGATTTTTTTACTATTATAGTATTTCTTTTTTCGTTTTAGAGATATTTCAATACAAGTTATACTCAAGAAAATATAACATAAATGCAACACACAAGCCGATATTATAGTGTACGAGTACCTTTTACAATGACGATAGCGTTGCAATCTGCAACATAATTATCGAAGTACCTACAGACAGAGTGAATGGCCGCCGCATGCAACGCCGCGGTCGACGCCTGATAATAATCCTTGAGCCTATCCTTGCGAGGACGACACGGTGTAAACAACCTCTTGCTATAATTTGCCGCCCTGGTACTCCGCAGGATATTTTGTCCCTTTGGGAATGTACGATTATCCTAAGGGATAGCTGAGAAAGCGAAACAAAAAATGAATACTATATATTCGTGCAGTTTAGTCATAATTAAATGGATAATTAAATAGACCGTATTTTTAATGTGTTACGTTTCAAATTTGCTTAACTTTCATATTATAACATCTTTGTTCTTTGTTTTGTTAAATACTTTAGTGTCTGTTAAGACATTGTTCTGATAACTTTCAGTACACAGTTTCAGTACAGTATGTGTAACTAGTGTCCATAATCTTGTTACTTATTTGTAAAAAATGAATCAATTAAAATTGGTATTAAAGTTAGTTATAAATTTGTTTTTTTTTTCATCTATTTATTCATCTGTCATTTAGTGAAACCAAAAATATTTTATCAACAGAAAAGTGAAAGGGAAAGGACGGAAAGCACTTCCTTGCGATCTCTGCGTTCCTGCTACTTGTTGACGTCATTCCAATAGAATACATCCCTTGGGTACCTCCCAAAAGCATCGATACTCTTCTCCCGTTAACATGTTTAAAATAAGACTAAAGAAGGACGGTGTCGAGGAGTATGGGTTTTTTATTTTTATTTAAAAATATTTTTGTTTGTAACTGTATATGTCATTAACGTAAGAAATGATTTTTTCAATTTATCTATATATAAAAGGCAATGTCTCACTGACTAAAGGATTTTTCGAAATTCATCCCCTAAGGGGGTAAAATAGGAGATGAAAGTTTGTATGAAACTCTGTCATTATTAATGTGAAATGCACGGGAAGTAGTATTTATCTTTAAAATAAAAATAATAAAAAAAATACGTACTTATATTAGATTTTTTCAAAATTTATCCCTTAAAAGGGTAAAAGGGGGTGGTAAATTTGTATGGCAAAAATTGTTTATCATCAGAATTACTTAAATTTATTATTCATGCTCTTTAATATATATTGTAATTAAACAAACACGTGCTTATAAATTTTTCAAAATGCAGCCCCAAAGGGGGTTAATAGGAAATTAAAATTGGTAAGTAAATTCGCCATTTACACTGTTAAAATTAGGCATTTAGCTCTTAAGTTAAAAATAAAGAAATGTGTTCATTAGATTATTCGAAATTCAACTCCTGAGAGGGTAAAAATATTATCAGGGTCGACCAGGATTAATTTGGGTAGAGTTAGGTATATTTATTGTTTTGTCAAAATTAACGGTAAAACTTGAACATTATATTAGAAAATAATTCTTTTACAAACTAGGATTGCTCGCGGCTGCGCTCGGATTTCTTATCTATGAATAATATAATTGCTCCACTTCAAAGAGTAAAATAGACCTTTCTGCAGGCTCTGACATCCAGAAAGGATTTTTCAAAATACAGACTGGTAGTTCCACGGCAAAACACGTTCAAATAACCAAAAATGATACTGTTCCAGCTTTCTATATTACTAATATTTTGTAGGCGGACACCATTTTTAATTTTTTTTTGTTAATTATTGCTCTGATTTTTAAATATAAAAGTCGAGTAAGTGCCAATCTGACGAGGTTCCGTACCACCAAATATTGTATTTCAGTGCAAGTATTTATAAACATTTTCTTTGGAACATCATTTTAGCTTATAAAACTATGGAATATGGAAAACTGAATAGTTTGTTTTTTTTCGTTGTTAAAAAGTACTATCGCGGGCGGAGCCGCGGGATAACACCAGTTACTATAAAGACAGGGTAAAATGGGCGTTTCCAATTTTAAACCTGTGAATGAAGCATCTTATTGAGAGGAGGGTGACAAAACGAGAGGTAACTAACTCGTCCGATATTTCCTTGTCGCACGCGTGAGCTTTACAAAGCTCTCTCATTCAAAGCTTCTCTATGTTTCTGGAATCCTAGTAGCTTCCCGCGCCAGTACCGTCGCTGTCGCTAGCCGCTTTCTCCTTCATGAACGAACTGGAAACATCCTCGACGAGCGAGATGAAGATATATGCTATCCCTTTATATAGATAAGGGTAATTTTATGATTGTCCATACTATACGCAGAGTACGTTTTATTTTTATGGTCGTAATTGATAACTTCAATGAGATTTATAAGTACTGCATATTTATTTATTTCGATGGTGTTGTATACAATATATAGTTAACTAACCGAACCAGTGGTGGATTTACACGTTTTCCAAGTATTATTAGGCTGTTAAATATTGACCACCTTCACCGTTATAACTGTCAGTTTCTTGATAAGTTTTACAATCGAACAGTTTGATTAACTTTAAACAAGATATAGTTTTTGGGTATATTTTTGAGCTAATCAAAGCTTAATCATGTTCCAAATTGTTCCAGGAGTCTTTCTGTCTTCTGCAAGATGCTTAAAAAGAACTATGACATAAACCCGCCGCCCTTAAAATAATAAGAATATAACTATACTAAAATATAGAAAATAGTACTGCCTATATACCTTTGTCATTTGCAACAATGTCTTTTAGACCGACACCTAGTTTCAGAATACTATTTTTTTTAGTTAAATGTAACAATCACAAGTTCCACCACATACCATATAATAAATAGTACCTAATACTTGTTTCAGTATGCTCAGGCGCAACAAAACCGCTATCAACAACCACAACGCAGGCGACGACTGTGTCCATACCGATAACTCAGGTCATCAATCAGCGGCCTACTGCACCACAACCCCCGCAAATATGTCCCGAAGCCACCACTACCTTTACACCCCTAGGCAAACTCCGCAGTGCGATGCGCAACGCCAGCTATACAAGAATGAGCGCCTATTTCGATGCATTCATAGTTTTCTACAGTGATGAACATTTGGTAAATATAAACGCATAAAAGTCAGTGCAACTGTCCAAATTTCTTTTTTAATACACTAATTAGAAACTAATAAATAGTAATAATTAAATTCAATTACAGACAAAAATCAAAGTTGAATATTGAAAGATTGGCTTTTCGGAGATATTTAATAGCAAATTAGGTACTATGTAACACACAGCTATAAATTTTGACAGAGTGAAGATCCATCTCCTGAGGAACGGCGGCTGGAATACATAAGTGGTTGGGACGGCGTGGGTACAGCGGTTGTTTTGGCAGACGGAGGCGCAGCTATATGGGTTCCATCGGGGGAAGTCCGTCGCGCCAGGACCACGCTATCTTGCGCATGGTTAATATTTGATGCAGACGATCTAAGTCAAACTTCAATTCCGGAATGGATTACAGTAAGTATGCTGTAAAATGTATATAGTAATTTATTTTGTCTCCAATTAATATTTAAAAATATCTTCAGTGGAAATTTTGGACGAGATAATTTAAAATATTTCTTACTAGGTGACTTGATAGTTTCGATCTTAGATAGTTCGGTTATTCGGATGTTAAAAAATAGCCAAATTGGTTCAGTCGTTATCAAGTAGTACACTTACCAACGAAGAGCATTTCATTTTGACTATATAGGTAATTCCTCTATATTATATTTTAGCAAGAACGGCCAAGTTCAAGACGTAACGATCGAGCTGTAGGCGGCGACTCGCGGCTCACCTCAGTCAATGAATGGGCTCTGCTAAGTTCTAATTTACAACGAGAGGGAATGCAATTGTTCCACGCTCCGTATTTAGTAGATACGCTGTGGGATGAAGAGACTGACCTCATGAGAAAAAGGCCGGAGTTCTCTAGAATTGTTGCGAATTTACACCATCCGGAATATATAGGTAGACTGAAAGAATAAATAAAACAAATGGTTTTGTATACATATTTTTACATACATATATTGGCATTTTTTTTTTATTTTCATATATATTTTTATTCAAATTTTTATTTAACAAACTATTTTAAGGTGTAACTTGGCGTGAAAAAGTCGCAGCAGTTCGCAACGAGTTACGATTGATAGGAGTGGACGCGATGGTGGTGACTGCACTGGACGAGGTCGCTTGGCTTCTCAACATACGTGGGCGGGATCTTCCTTATGCACCGCTTTTGAAAGCCTTTGTTATCGTCAGCACAACAGATTTTCGAGTCTACACTCCTGCAGGAAAATTATCGATGCCAGTTCGTGAAGCTCTTTCTGCTTATAATTGCTACGCCAATACAAACACCGCCCTCGACTGTACCAAGTATTTACATCTCTTTTAAAACTATATGAGAAATATGGTTCTAACTAAAATTACCATAATCATTTTTTTTATTATTTTTTGTAGAGTGAACGAATACGCAGCTATATATACAGATTTACGGAGGCCTACGGAATCAAAAATTCTTATACCAACGTCGGGAACTTTTCAAAGAGGCGCTTCGGCAGCAATTGGTCAAACTATTCCGCAATCAAAAAGAGTATTTCAACCGTCTCCAATCATTTATCTCAAAGCTCAAAAAAACCCAGCGGAAATAAAAGGAATGCATAGAGCGCATCTACGCGACGCTGTGGCCATGTGCACGGTACTTAGTTATTTGGAAAGCAAGGTGACGTTTTACAGTCAGTATTTACTAAATTAATTAAATAAATGCTTGTCTAGTCCTGCTATATAAATAAATTATAGAAGAGTAACATAGACTACTAATTATTCCTGTACATCAAGTAAACATTGAAACGAACAAATAGACGTAACGTAAAACTATTTTCAGGATGCAGTTGCCAAAAAAAAACTTTATTAATGCTCTTTGATGTTGAATTATCGAAACATTAAAAACTTACGTAGGCTTATTAAAAAAAAATAAAAAAACTAGCTTACAAAACATTACGAATATAGAAAACTGAATGATTTGTCGAATCGTCTTTGTTGTTTATCGTACTGACGCGGGCAGAGCAGCGGGATAACGCGATAACTTATAGTATAAGTATTAAAATGACTAAATTATAATAATTAACAACAAATATTTAATGCAGGCTAAAGCAAATCTCAATGAACAAACAGTCAGTATGACGGTGGATGCAACACGCGCCACCCAAGCTGGTTACGTGGGCCTGTCCATGCAGACCCGCGTTGCCTTTGGCCCGAACGCTGCTGAACCTGAGTATAGAGCCACTAATGCTACCAATAGACGAATATTTACTAATGCCACATTAGTCATTCAATCTGGAGGACAATATGACGGTATTCTCAATTGTTATTCGAATATCTTGTATAAGTGTAAAGGTAGACTGTTTTTTGTAATATCATTCTGTTTCACTACATACGTACGTAGCTACGTACTATCAAACTCTCTGTATATATGATTTTCTTTAGAATTAAATTAATTTCTGTTGAAAAATCGTTTTTATTTATTTTTAAATTAAAACACTTTTCAGAGGGCACAACCGTAGTAACTCGTACCGTACATTACGGCACACCGTCGCGCGAAGAACGCAAAGCATACACGAGTGTGCTAAGATCATTGGCTGCACTTAGCATGCTACAAACTCCTATGGCTCTACCTGCGGCACACACCGACCCCGTCGCAAGGGCACCGTTGTGGAATTTCAAGCAAGATTATATCCATCCTACAGGATACGGTGTAGGAGCTGCTCTGAGTCGACGAGAAGGTGATAGATAGAAAATAAAGTACTCGTTGGTCTAATAGTAAAAAATACAAGATAAAATCTTTAAAAACCACTTTCTTTTGACTGCAATCTATATCGTGGAGAACATTCCTTATTGTATATAAAATAACTTGATAATTAATTATTTTCTAGATCCAGTTGTTATCGACTACCGACAGGATACAAATTTACACACCTTTAGGGAAGGATATTTTATTACTAGTGGTAAGTATAAAAAATCACCCTTACTTCGCTGGGGGTCGTCCTTAGTTTGCTTCCCCATACAAACTTTCACCCCTTAAGGGAAGATTTCTGGGATAAAAACTATCCTATGTCTTTCCCAGGGTCTTAAACTATCTTCTTACCAAATTTCTCAGTTTCTCAAATCGGTTCAGTAGTTTCGGAGCCTATTCGATACAAAAAAATAAATTTTTCCTCTTTATAATATTAGAATACATAGATTAATAAAAATGTCACTTCATTTCTTTCATTACAGAGCCGGCCTGGTACCAAACAAATAAATTTGGCATAAAATTAGGGAACATTCTTGAAGTAATTCTTCAACAGGGCGGATATCTCGGTTTCCAAGAAGCTACATTGATACCATTTGAGCCTAAGCTAATTGATAAACATCAACTTACAGAGTATGAGGTTAGAGTGATAATATTTTTTATTCCCGTGGGATAGAATTTTATTAATATTGAAGATAGAAGCTTCAATATAAGTGTTTAATGTGTTTTAAATGTGTATCTATAAATATGCACCTAAATAATAAATATAATATAAATCCAAATAATAATTAACCATTGACTAATGTTATTAGTACTTCTAAAATTTTGTCATCAGTTGATCGTATTTGCTCAGTAAATTATGAGAGGCTTGGTGATTTTATTAAAATTATAGTACGCTTAACTCATTTCACAGATAACCTGGCTAAATGCTTACAACGAACGAATAAGAAAAACAGTTGGCCCGGAGTTACATGAACAAGGACTCATTGACGTATATTATTGGATGATGAACAAAACAATTCGCGTAGAGTCACCTAGAGCGAAGAAATACACTAACAGCTCTGCTATATCTTATACTTCGAGGTTAGAAATAATTGTAATCTCTGTAATAACATTTATTATGAGTATCAGCAATTAATATTGTAATTAACATTTCTATGAATTATTAATAAGGTTTAGTATTAATATTAAGTAAATTCGATTATATGCAAATATATATGAAGGTTGAATCAAAAATGGTAGTTAGCGTTGCACACAAAAATGTTAAACTTAAATGAATAAAATTTTATTTTATTATTTTAATTATATAAATAGAAATGTATACTATGTTAAGTACCTAATAGTCTAGCATTGTTCTAATTATATCTATATGTGGATGGATGGTGGTGTGTCCAGGAAAGTATAGCTCTATGGTAGCGCAAGGCCGCAAGACATCAAGAACCTTGTAACTAACAATGTGAATGACATTGTGAGAAAAAAAAAAAACTTCTATTGTTGTAGTTGAAATTTTTATGATATACCTAAAGCTTTATCTTTAAGTTACGTATTTATTTATAAAAGTTGCTACAATCGTTTTACTGCATATTTTCGTTATATTAAAGATAAAATGTTTTCGAAAGTTCGGTGGTAGGACTCTGTCAAGCCTGAGGAGTCCGACTGGATGGGTACCACTCCCTTATCTATTTCTCCCGCCAAGCAACAATGATTGCATTGTTGTGTTCCGGTATGAAGGATAAGGTAGCCAGCGCAATTACAGGCAAGAGGCATATTATCTTAGTCCTCACAGTGATAGCGTACCGTCGGTTCTGCAGTTTTGTTACGTAAAACCTAAGTACATGAACCGTAGGTGTTATGGGCGACAGGTACCGCTTTCCATCAAGTGGGTTGTCTGCTCGTTTATCACCGAGTACCATAAAAACAAAGTTCCTAAGGCAGTAAAGAGCAAGTATCTGTATAAGAAGATTTACGTAAAAATAAATGCACGACGACAGATGACTGTAAATTGTAAAAGTAATATAACGTACCTATAACGTTGTAATGCGACGTGATGAGATCTAAATTGATTATAGATAATTTGTTAGTTATAGGGCTTTTAGGAATTTAATATTCAGTACAAATATCTATTGGTAACTTAAACTTTAGTTAAAATAAAAGCTGCTTATAAATAATTTTCATGACTATTATATCTAGAGTTTAAGTACAAAATATATAGATAAAAATAGATCAAGATATCAAAATATGAAAAAATAAATATAATTAAATCCAGTAATTGCAATTTTAATGTTTATTCATATTTACTCTTTTTAAAAAAAGTTCTTTAATTATTCCTATTCTTTTATAAAAATAAATTTTATAATGTAGGAAATAAGTACTGTTGTTTAAAAGTCATGCACCGAGTGCCTTATTAAACCGTAGAGTGTACATTGCTTTCTAGTTATTCTTAGATATATATAAATGTTATTGAATAAAACAAATTTATATTGTGTACGTTGTAATGTCATCATAAAAGTATTATCGAAAGTAGCAATACAAAAAGTAAGTCCGCTTTATGGACTTCGTGTTTTTGTGCTTCCCATACTAATTAATCGCTTAAATTCTTAGGCAAAATTATTTATTATCCAAATAATGGCTAAAAGTATTAGTAAATATTTTAGTTAATGTTATTTATTTGTTATAGTATAGAATACTTAGGTAAATAGTATTTAATGAGGTTGACTCAGCAACAATATTTGTATTAAAAAATATTCATATTATAGCAATAATGCAATAGAGTTCACTTCAGCTTGCACAGTGCTGAATATCATTATATTCACAAGGTAACCTTTTTTTGCGTAGCTCTTATCTCTTCAAACGCGGCCCATGCTTTCATGATAAATATAGTCACAGTATAAAAATCCATACGGCTTCAAAGTTAAAGCAGTGTCCACGCACGATTGCCCTGTATAGATAGGTGCCTTCGTTAGACAACTCTATGGATTAATAGACTGTGGTTATAAGACATGCATTTTTTTAAGAAATTTGATCACTAATGTTATTGATAATAATTTTTTTTTTTTTTTTTATTAAGCCTTTAGTTGACTAAGACTCAGCTTCATAAGATATTATAAAATATATTATATCATTTAACTTAATAAAGCGTTATGTAAAATAATAATATTATTAATTGTAAAGTAGCAATATTTATTTTAATTTAAACTATTAAAAAAATATTTTAGACATAATAATAAGAAACGATCTTGTCTATTATAAGATATGTAACAGTAGATGCTTCGATTGTGAACCGTTCGCATTACTGCCGCCGTTTATCGCTGTAATGACGTACAATAAATAAAATAAATGTTAAATAAAACGCCTTTATTTACATTGGTCCGTACAAATCACATATAAGATATATCTATCTTATACAACAATCTCGTTACCAGTTCTGTAAGGACTATCTAGGTAAGAGTTATTTACAAAAGGTGAATCACACAAGTGTCTTAACTAATAACTAAAGCTGCGTGAATGAAAGCGATATTGAACTTAATTATTGAAGAAATAAATCCAGTTATCATAGAAAAAAAAGCATTTTTTTTAACTTATTAAGAACGTAAATTACTAATGTAGGTAATAATAGCCAACATAGCCAGGATCGCCCAAGCCACTACATTCGTTTTGATAGTCCACAAATACTCGCGAAAAAGAACCGTTATGGCCACAGAATGATTCGCGAAGCTATTGAAATTAAAAAACATCCAAACTTCAATAGGGAAAATGGCTGGGTACTACCATCATCATGGGATCCTGTAATAAGCATTAAAAAATCTAACAACAAAAACAAACATAACAGACCATAAGATGTAGTTAGTTCATACTGTGTGGATCACAATAACAGTAATTCAAATTAATATATATTATTTATCTGTAAAGATAGTAGCAATAGTGTTGCTTAATATTTTAACTTTAAGTAATAGCAATCTAAATTATTATTATTTTCTAAATTACATATAAAACAATAATATTGAACAAATTATTCAATTTTAATTTTATTTATCATAAGCATATTTCAATTTTTCTTTTATTACAGAGAACATTAAACTGTTACCTGTCAATTATTTTTGGTTGAACGTAGAGAATGGACTGAGCAGTATTGACATTAATTTGACCGCTCTCTAAAAAGAGAGAAAGCGAACGTGCGGCCAATAACCTGACTTTTATTCCAAGTTGAATTTATAAATGAAATGTAAAAAACTTATAACATTATTGAAAATTATAATATTATAATTAAATGTAAAATGGCTATAATATCTATCTAGAAGACTACTGGCCGCACATTCGTTTTGTCTCTGTCGCACCTTTCCGCCGTTTTTACTTAACATCAGGCAAAGAAACACTCAGTCCACTCTTTATGTCTATAACTGAAACTTATTAAAAGACTCTTAATACGATTGCATTTTAAAGACATTTATTCTGATGATAACTGGAGGTTTCAAATATATTAGTTAACAACGAAGTGATGATCGTGATATAAAGCTATATTTACAAGAGAACAAGTCACAAAAACAACATGTAGTTAATATTTTAATAAAACATGTAACTAAAAATATTTTAATTACTCGTAAAAACAAAACATATTGCACATTACACATATTCACTGGTCGGATTTCAGTCTTACGGCTGATTTTATATTAGGAGTTTTAGATATTATTAATCTATAACTTAAAAGTGATATATTTCGAACTTTGAGCGCAAAAAAGCGAACCCTGTATAGTATATATTTATATCAATATAACAAGTACATGATAGATTAATAATAAAAATGCAAACATTACTTTTATATAACTGCTGCAGATAAAGAATCTATACTAATATTATAAAGAGGCAGAGTTTGTTTGTTCGTTTGAACGCGCTAATCTCAGGAACTACTAATCCGATTTGAAAAATTCTTTTTGTATTAGATAGCCCTTTTATTAAGGAAGCGGAGCCCTTTTATTACCCACGGGAGCGGAGCAGAGCAGTAACCATAAATGTCAACAAATCTTGCAGACTTCCATACGTTATTATTAACCGACTTCCAAAAAAAGGAGGAGGTTCTCAATTCGACCGTATATATTTTTTTAATAGCCAGTTTTTTTTGTAGTTTTAAAGCGAGCGAAGCCGCGAGTTCTTCTAGTGAGAAAATAAATAGCGTCACCTCTATTAATTTTTCACTCGAAACCTATAGTGTGTGTAGATACACACAAACTAGATCTTTTTACGGTTTTTCATCGTTGTCGCATACAGACTCAATAAACCATTTATAACCCAACCCCATTCTTTATCTGCACTGGTAATAAGATTATTTACTAGTTCCGTAAGCAAATACATGTGTGATATACTCATATTTACAGTATATTTTTTCAATTTAAATAACGCTATCTTTTCAATATATTTTCTTTATTGTTTAAAATAAAAATTAACAAATATTGTAAGGTAATTTGGTGCTATTTTATTGTTGAAACCAATGTATAATTGTGGGTAGGTACTGTCTCTATAATCTATATATGGACCTTTGAAACGTCTAAAACCTTTGTCTCTTCCATGAACATAATTGTTGTAAAGCATTCGAAACGTCGGGAACCAAAAATGAAAATAAATCCGCGAAAAAAATCGTAAAGATAGTTTTGTTTAAAATGTCAAATATTCGCGTAAATCTAGGTATTATATTTTTAAATTTTTATAGTCATTTCAAATATGGGCTAGGTTATTTTTATGTTGCTTTATATATGTTATAATCCGAAGGAATTCATTATTTTTAAAAGAACACATATCTTTATAAATTAACAGTGACACTACACGACTACTAGTGGTTTGATTGATCTCAAATGTTGCCTAGTTTATTATATTTGTTAATAATTAATTAGATCGGTTTTTTTCCTAATTTAATATAGAAATAGTCGTCATAATAAACATTAATGAAATTATATAAATTTAAATATAATGACTTAATAACGGATATAACACTCAGTATATATCAGAAATGTTAAGTTTGAATAAGAAATGTATATGATATGTCATATCTAATCCTCAAAATATTTTTAGATTGCATAAAGTGTAACTGAAATATAAGAAAAAAATAATACTCAGGAAGTATAGAGTTAAACTCTTTGCAAATGTTTTATTTCAGCATATTAATGCCTATTAAAAATTTTCATAAGACACAATACGTTTATTTACTTGTATATTTATTATTTATTCACTTATAAACTTAATATTAAGTTAGTTTATAACAGAATATTAAATAAATTATTTATTATTATATGAAGGATGCCATTATTAGCTCGAATGCAAATAAACTTTGAAAACACAAATAAACATTAATAAATAAATCTAGATCGATTAAAAGAATGACATTTACTTACTAAATGTCTCCTACAAAAGACTAAATCTTATATTTAACGATAAATATGGCAAATGAAAGCATTAATACGTAAAAATGCATCTTCAAATAACATAAACGGTTAAATTATAAATGTTTAATAATATGACTTTATTAATTATTATTTAAGAGGCGCGTTCGCACGCAGATGTAATCGCGTCGAAGGGATGATTATCAAATTTAGAAAAGTCCCGCAATGTAAACTGTACCTTATGTGTTTAATCATACAGTACAATTCACATTGTTTCCCATTTCTGTGCTTTCGAGTTCCTCGCGTTGAAGATACTATAAATATATAAATACTTTATACTAATGAAATTTAAACAAGAAAATGTCAAACAACAATATGATAAAACCAACCAATTTGTAAATAATTTTAAATGTTATGTAAAATATAACACAATACGTGAAAAATAGTTATTTAAGAAAAAGAAATCTATTTTATTTACATTTCACATACATAATATATAAATCGCAGTAATCATCGATTAGAAAAAATATATATTTCATTTTTTTTTAATCGTTAAATAACTATTATTTATAATTTCGTATTATATAAACGAATGTACATACATCAAGCTTCATAAGCGATAAGGCATTTCTATAAACCACTTAAAGTGTTCATCTTCTAAGGTCCACCATTTGCACCGGCGCCGACTCGTCTAACCGTATGTGAGACACGCTCTGGAAATATAAACAACGATGCCAAAATTATAAAATAAGAAAAGTTACTAAGAAACTACGAATTTCTAGTTTCCAAAATTTTATATGTCAGTTTCTTTGAATGCAAAGAAATGACGTCTAAAAAAGTATCTATATATATATATATATATATATATATATATATATATATATATATATATATATATATATATATATATATAAGTTCCATTACTATTGGTTTAATAACTGTCTTGGTGGTCTAGTGGCTAGCATGTACGGCCGTAGATCCGGAGGTCCTGAGTTTGAGTCGGTCGGAGTTGAGGTCGGGAAAAGTTCAGTTATTGAGTCTTTCTGTATAGTAAGCCTCTATAACAGCCCGGTGTCGGGAAGTTGGCGGTGTTGCACTTTTCACAAACAGTAACGGTCATTTCCAATATCTCGGGTTGGTCCCTGAATTGATTCCCCAGACAAACTTTCATCCCCATTTTCATCCCTTTAAGGGATAATTGCCGGGATAAAAATTTTATGTCCTTCCCAGGGTCTTAAACTATCTTCTTACCAAATTTCATCTAAATCGGTTCAGTAGATCCAGAGATTACCCCCTACAACGTCACAAACTCACAAACTTTACTTCTTTATAATATTGGTATACACTTACACAGAAGAGCGGAGGGTCGTTGGGGTGCGGGTGGAAACCGGTCTGCCTGCAGTTGGCTATGTACTGCATGCCGTAGTCTGACGTCAGCGCGAAGTAGCCCGTCCTAATGGAAATAATATTATATATCAAAATCACTTTAAAGTACGTAATCAGAATAATTATTTTGTCAATTTACATACAATGGAGCGATTAGATCGTAATAAGAAAAAAATCATAAAATAACGTTCACGATAAGCGAATGTATATCATATTATACACAAAAAAAACCTTACACTCTCACACAAACAAATATTATATACTAGCGGCTAAACAAGCGAGATGTACAGTTGCTAGTATTAGTCGGGTACATCCAGAGGTGTCTAGAATTAGCCTATATCACTCCAGGTAACGATCAATGAGTACTAGATACACAATAGGTGACACAAAATGTCCTCACCGAATGAGCGCTTATTTTAACACTTGAGCGCGCTTTTATTCATTTTTTTGTGAAAACAACTTTAACTTGCATTTAAGGTTCAATTTACATTGTTGTATATTTATTTCAACTAGAATAATTATTTAAACACAATTGGTGACAGTTTTAAAAGAGATTTTCAATGGGATTGTGTATCTAGTACTTTTTCGATCAATGCTTTCAACTTGAAAATATACCAATTTCAAACACACACATACACACACACACACACACACACGCACGCACGCACGCACGCACGCACGCACGCACGCACGCACGCACGCATGCACGCACACACACACACACACTTTCGCATTTATAATAATAGCCTAATTACTCACACATACACATTTTAAAAACTTAAAATCTTCATAATTGTGAAAACGGACACATGAATATGCAAACTGTGTTTGCTTTCAAACGGTTATGCATAATTGTTCTCTATTTAATCATTTAATTTAAATGATTTCTTGTAAAACAAGTAATAACCACTAGCAAACCTTATTAAAAAAAAAAAAAAAAAGTCTGATTATTATTATTTAAAGGCACACAAAACATACTCGTTATATTTAGGTGCGCAGACGATGGCGATGGCCTCCGGCATCATCAACTGGTAGGAGCACTGCGTGTGAAGATCCACGGAGGAGAGAAACGCGGTCTGCGTCGGGTGCGTCTGGAATGTTAACGTTCATGTTAAATTGTTGCATCAAATTATATCAGATTATATCAAATTATATTATATTATCAGTCTTTATTAATGTCCCACAGCTGGGCTCAAGCCTCCCCTCAATACGAAGAAGATCCGGCCACAGTCCACCACGCTCGCCAAGTGCGGGTTAGCGGTCTTTTGAAAACTTGCAAGGTTCTCTCAGACACGATGGTTCCCTCACGATGTTTTCCTGTCACTACCACTTTCTTTTGCATATAATTATATGATTTAAATTATCAATTAAAATTATTTAGATCTATCAAACTATTTAAATTAAAATATCTTAGATGAATATGATATTCAGTAATAATGCATTTACTAATGTAGTCGATAAGGCCTAATTGTTTAATAGCTTTGTATAATATACTTTCTTACTTCCTTTTTCTTCTTTACAAATATTACTTTCTATATAATATACTAACGACTCACATCGCTTCGCTCGGGTTCACCCCTAGGTATGTATGTTTAAACGGTTAGTATGTAATAGACTTTATATTATATACTATAACATAGCCTATAGCCTTCCCCAATAAACAAGCTATCTAATGCAAAAAGAATTTTTCAAATCAGATCAATAGTTCCTGATATTAACACGTTTAAACAAACAAACATACAAACTCTGCCTCTTTACAATATAAGTATAGATTTATACTATTCGATACCTACAATAATATTACAAAGAGGTAATTTTATTTTTTAAGTTGAATGTAATCTCTGTAATTACTGATTTGATCTGAAAAGTTTTACACTAATCGTAATAATTTTAATTAAAGTTAGAAAAAAACTGGTGTGGTTATAATTTACGTTTTAATGTATCTTACTTGTTTCCAATACGCACAATGTTAACCTTTTGTACAACTTCCCTTACCTCAATATCTATACTAATATTATAAAGAGAAAAGATTTGTTTGTTTGTTTGTACCGAATAGGCTCCAAAACTACTGAACCGATTTAGATGAAATTTGTTAAGAAGTTTGAAACCCTGAAAAGGACATAGGATAGTTTTTATCCTGGAAATTATCCCCTAAGGAGGTGAAAATGAAAAAAAAGATGAAAGTTTGTATGGGGAAGCACCCAAGCGCTAGTTTTAATTATAAGATATCAATAAAAAGATATTTTACACGATAACAACAAAGTAAAAGCTCGTAAAAGATACCCGTTGAATATGCCTTTACTAAGGAAAAAGGTTGTTCCTAAATCATAGGTAATTATGTAAATTATGATACAGCGTTTTTCCTATAAATTGAATCACATGGTGAAACTTAATCTTCACGGACTTTTTGTGGTTTCTTTAAGATCACTTAATAAATGAATGGATTATAAATTATATATAATAATATTAAATAGATATTGTAATTAAGTTATCTATGCACATAAATAAAATAAAATTTAGTTGTCTGTGTGTAATGTCAAAATAACAGCAGTAAACATACTAAATGCATATGAAAATAGGTATATATACGGTACTATAAGATTTTTTTTAATTTTTGTATGTCTGTCTGTTTGTTACGTCTAATCTCCGAAACGGTTGAAACGACTTTGACGGGGCTTTTTCTGGCAGATTGTTGATGTTATAATGTGTAACTTATGTTACTTTTATTTTAGAAAAAAAAACAGGGTTCCGCGCAATAAAATTAAACCCCATGAACTTGGAAACAAAATCCGCGTACCCAAGACGCACCCAAGCGAAGCGAGGGTAAGTCGCTAGTTTATACATAATATACGTAACTGACGCGAGTGCCGTCGCCTTCACGCAGTATAGGAGTGGCAGGGACAGAGATAGCGATAAGCCACCGTGACCGGAACCGGTCTGAAAGTTATTGTTATTGTATCTTACATAACTGCCTCGGTGGTCTAGTGGCTAGCATGTACGCAAATCCAGAGGTCCTGGGTTCGAATTTATGATCGCGCCTAGTTATTGATTCTTTGTTAACAAATTCTACAAATGTATAATTTGTAATTTGTAAAGCCATCGGACCAACGCCTTAACTCTCTCGTCGAAGTATCGTTCCATAGGACTTTGAGAGTGCAAAAGAATAGAGAGTGCTCGTTGTGTCTACGCGCGTACACTTTTAGCACTATAATATCTCCTACAGTTGGCTAGTCTCATTAAGATTGGCCGCCGTGTCATTATTATTAACTTACATGTATCCAGCCCAATGTGATGAGATTGTGTTGGTCCTGGTAGTGGAAAATCTCTTCTTCATTGTTAGTACTGCACGAGTCCGCCGTACCCGTTTGTTTGGGCACCACTACGTGTGTTATTTTAAGTTGATCTCGTTCCTGAAAGTTTGTTTATGCATGCATATTTGGGGTCAAAATTGTATATGTATTTGGTTTAAACACTTTTTTCTAATTTTTGAGCATTACTTAAAGCTATTAGACTGACTTTAAAAGGATTTATTTCTATTGTACATATAATAGTTTTAATTTCAAACAGAAATTTTATACAACACAAAGTAACATGACGCCCATTTTAGCACTCGCGGGCGAAACCACAGACAGCTAGTTTATTAGGTCAATACATTGTATATAATAAACCAGTACTTTACAACATTATACGGCTGTAAAAGAAAATTCAAAGCTAACGAAATGTAATTAAAAAAATTTACAAAATAAAAAAATATAGATTTCTTTATCTATTTAAGTAATGCTTGTAAAATATCTATGGCTTACCAAAATTCCTGCAAGGATACCACATAGCTCGATATTCCTTGCTGTATTAGTCGCGGCAAGCGCGAGGAACTTCGGTAGGAGTGCCGCTGGGACCACCACCATACGCAACCTACGCTCCCCAATTAGAGATGGGAGGTAATCGCTTATGCCTGCGTCACTAAACAGAAATTGTTGTTTTAAAGACTAATAAAAATATATTTTTGGCTAGCTTTAATGTGACTCTTTAAAAGAAATCAAATGAGCCCAAGCAGCAAAGTTTTGTCAGTAGTCATTAAAATGCTCAAATGCTGTAAAATATTATATTGACAAAACTATTACAAGTTAAAATCTAAAAGTTGTAAATGTAATAAAAATGTTAAAGTTCTTTTTTCTATTTTTCACTATTTAATTAACTACTTTTACACAAAGAATGAGTACGCTTTACGCGCGATTGAATTAAAACTTCTTTGGTCCTGTTGCAGATACCGCAATTAAATTAAAATTTAAAATAAATCAAAATATAAATATAATAATTTTTAGAAAATAATTAATATTAAACATTCATTTTTATAAGTAACCATTATTATAAAGTTATTAATAATAAATGTATATTTTTATTAATAATTATTATTATAAAAATATAACTTTTAACGTTTTTATTTTAAATTATTCATAATTTTGACTCTCACTTACACTTTCACTTAACTCATCTTAAACAATGTATCAACTTACCCCTCAGTCACACTTAAAGAAGTTTCACTTCAAAATATATCATTTTAAATTCAAATCTTAACACTCAAAAGTATTGAGCAAAGACACAAAAAAATTGGACAAATTTTTTTCTTACATTTCACAACTAATCCAACACATAAAAATCTTCAACAACCAGTAAATATGATTATAAAATATAAATTAATTACTGTGGTCTCGATGGTGGTATGAGTGGTGGTGCAGGGTGGTAATGGTGGGGTGGAGCTCGGGGAGGCTCTGTTGCAAAGTCATCTGGATATAACACTCCATCTACTGGTGGCGCAGTTGGTGTTACTGCCCATTCCTCCTACAATTTATACAATAAGATAATTTCTGGTTTTAAATTAAAATAATAAAACTATTTAATTATATTAATTTAGGTTATCAATAAATATCATCTTATAATAGAAACTCTTCAATATTTTTTCTTGTTTATATGAGTATAATTTAGTTACAAAATAGTCATAGATGTGAAAGTTAACTCTAATTTAAATAAAAATGTTTTATTTATTTAATGTTCAGTTTTATATATATACATGGTTATAAAAAAAATCTATTTGGTAATAATAACAAACAAAATTATTAAGAAGTGAATACCTCTTATTTAAAAACCTATTCAAAGATAACTCAAGATGCTTTTTCAAGGTTCCCTACCCAAAGGGTAAAACGGAACCCTATTACTAAGACTCCGCTGTCCATCTGACCGTCTGTCTGTCACCAGGCTGTATCTTATGAATATATAGGTGATAGTTAGTCAGTTGAAATTTTCACAGATGATGTATTTCTGTTGCCACTATAACAACAAATACTAAAAAACAGAATAATAAAATATTTACATGGGGCTCCCATACAACAGACATGATTTTTTTGCCGTTTTTATAAATAATGGTACAGAACCCTTCGTGCGCGAGTCCGACTCGCACTTGGCCAGTTTTTCATTTCTTCAGATGTTTTTTTACTCCTAGTGCCCCATTTTTTTATTTTTCATAATTTAATGTAACTATTGTATGAACATAAAAGTACTGAATTTTATTATTTTATTAGTATAGATAGTGCTCGAGTAAGTTAACATATATTTTTAATAGATAAAGATGAAAATTTTATAAGTATAACTATAAAACCCTTAAAATAACAAAACAGTAAAATTACAGCATTTAATAGGTGAGGTGTAGACTTGTGTCCATCTTGTCTATTTTCATCTGCTTGAAGGCGCTGTGCAAGTTTTTCATCCTCCTGTTCTTGTTTTTTTCTTGCCTCTTCAGCTATTCTTTTCTTTTCCTAAATAGTCAAACATTTTTCATCATTACAATCAGATATTATATAACAAATATCAGAATTGAAATATTTTTTCTAAAAATAATGCCTATTGGTTTTTACATTTAATTACACATATATAAAAATATAACTTTACCTCATTTTCTAAATAATGTATATGTTCCCTTTTATATTGTTCTAGTAGCTTCTGCTTTAATTTTTCAGCCTTCGGCATTACTTCTTTTAACATTGATTGGTTTACTGCTTTAACTTCAGGAGGAACTGTATTATACTCTGGATGTTTTCTAATTTTTTCCACAAATAATGTCATGAATTTCATATACAAGATGTAAGCATTTTCCAAGCTGCCTTCTGCTAAATATACATTCGCCATTCTCACCATTTCCAAGCCTGATCTATAATATCTACAAAACAATGACATTACCATTATTTCAAATTATATTTTCTAGTCTTTTATTACAGTAAATAAAATGACGTACGTACGACGACGTAGAAAGTATTAGCACTATTAATCGCATTAAATTTATTTATAGTAAAGGGAATACCTAATGACTCATAATAGAAAACCATATAACTATGTAAGGTACTGATTTTCAAGGTATAAACTTTACCTTCTTGGTGGGACATTGGGGTCGACTTCAACCACGGTTCCGTAACTTGCTAATTGTTTGACCCTTGTTGCCGGCTCCAAGGATGCTAAATCCAACATCTTAGTACGTTTCTCACTTGATTGCATTTTAATTTTTAAATATTAATTTAATATTTTGTGTTGCAGAATATTAGATGACACAGTTGAAACCAAGGAGTTATTAATAAAAAAGAATTTGTTAAAAATTGACTTAATTTATTCTATATTTTATTTTCAAATACAAACAAACAACTGCCATAGCAAGAATGTCAAATGAAAATTTGAGGTTTGACTTGTCAGTTGTCATAAATGACAACCGTGATTAAAATGACACAAGAGTCAAGACATGGATGACGTTAGTTAGAAACAACATAACAACAGATTACATAAATGACTAGATATATTTCTAGCGTCAAAAACTCTTGCTTTTGTTTATAATACATGCTACTGCGAAAATATTAAGCATTTTTATAATTAAAATAATAAGAGCACAAATTTGCATCTACTTCTGCATCAAAATCTTCAAGCTATATTTGTTGAGTGATAACAATGGTGTCTGATACGATCTATTACTATTTCTTATCCCTTTCACTTTTATCATTTTTGTGATTTAAGTGTACAGTCAAAACTACAAACCATACAGAAATGCTACGCATGTAAAAACTAATTGTGGTAATAATTCAAAATGTTATGAATTTTCATTTTATTTCTACTTCGACCGAAACTAAAACTAAAGTTTTCTTTTAAAGCAACCCTTCTGAATATTATTGTATTGCATTCAGCCCTTTTTAACGTCCCACTGCTGGGCACGGGCCTCCCTTCAATACGAGGGGAATCAGGCCATAGTCCACCACGCTGGCCAAGTGCGGGTTAGCAGACTTCACATGTCTTTCGAAAACTTGCTAGGTTCTCTCAGACATGCAGGTTTCCTCACGATGTTTTCCTTCACCGTAAGGCAAGTGGTAATCAAGTTGGAAAATGATTCGCACATGAAAATATCAGAGGTGCGAGACCCGGGATTTGAACCCGCTTCACTCGGTTTCCCAAGCGAACGCGTTACCCCTGGGCTACCACTGCCTATAGCGCTGCCTATAAATTCAGCGCGTTCCAGTGTGCATTGTAATTCATAGGTTATCAGTTATTCAATAAATCAAGTCTAATTAAACAAAAAAAATATCTCTAAATCTATTTATATGACAAGTTGCGTTGGTACCGGGTAGCTAGTATGGACTAGATTATCTGACATCTTGTAGCAAATTGTTCATATCCTTTTATATGAAACTACTAGTGTTTCCATTCCCACCCGCACGTTTTTACCAAAATTTTTATAAACTGGTTTTAAAGTTGCATTTCCGATAGCCTAAATGATTAATACTTACTCTATAAAACTACTAAATCGATTTAGATGAAACTTTTACTGTTCCCTATACTATTTTGAAACTTGAAAGTATACAATAAGCGCCCCATCTACGTTATATTTCTTAATAAAATTGATTTTTAATAAAATACAACCCTACTTCAGAATTTCTACTATTCGATATTCGAGTAAATTCTTTTGAGTGGGTATAAACAGTGGAACAAATGGATGGGACATGGAAGAAAAGTACCTTAAATCTTGAAGTTTAAAGATTTACTCAAAGGAAATATTTCTCTATTTTAAAAAAGTTTGTATAATATAATAACCGCATTTAATTTTTTTAAGAAAAGCTTACCAGAACCGAGAATCGAACCAAATAAAAATGTAAAAAAGTTCACGTCACTACTTTATCGAATTAATCGATAGGATCTATGATAAGGATAAATTCTCTCGAACAAACATTGCGTTTTAGAATTAAAGAAAACGATGAAATCTTGCAAATTATACATATCGACTATAATTAACATCGTGGAACAAACGCATAGGAAGTGGAAGAAAAATGTCTTAAATACTGAAAATGTCAAGTTTCACTCAAGGAAAACATTATTTTACTTATAAAAAAAATGCATTTAAATCTTTTTTAAAAGATTTAGAAAATATCGGGAAAACAAATATAAACAGCAAATAAAATAAAAATAAAAAGAGATGATCGAGATGATTATTTTAGTTTCAGTTTAGCACTACATATTTAGAAATAAAAAAAATGTATGTTTCAACTTGCCTTCCCTTAGAAATAGGCATACTTAGATGTGTGTACCTTAAATGAGGATTAATAATTATTATAATGAGTGAGGATTCTTAGCTGATTTGAATTAAATTTTTGAAATTAATTATGAAGAAATCTGCTTGTCTAAGAGAATCTAGTATGTTTTCGAAAGACAAGTTTGACAACCCGTACTTGTGTGTGACGGTGTACCTTTTTGCATTTTCAGTTGGTTCGATTACCGGCTTAGGTCATCTCGTTTAAAAAAATGCATTTAATCTTATTTAAAAAAAAAATGTTTCCTTTGGGTGAAACTTAATATTTTCAGTATTTAAGACACTTTTTTTGTCCTGTGTATTTGTTCCACGATGTTGTCGATATGTATAATTTTTGAGATTTCATAATTTTCTTTAATTCTAAGACGCAATGTTTGTTCGAGAGATTTTATCCTTACCATAGATCCTATCAATTAATTTGGTAAAATAGTGATGGTGTCCTTTTTTGCGTTTTTATTTGGTTTGATTCCCGATTTAGGTAAGCTTTTTTAAAAAAAAATAAATGCAATTATTAATATTTTTTTAAATAAAGAAATGTTTCCTTTGAGTAAATCTTGATAAGTTCAACTTTTCTTACATGTCCCATCTATTTGTTCCACCTGTATCGTACTTAAATAAATTAATTACATATTAAAATATCTCCAAGATTCAACAAGATTAAATATATATTTTATGTAAAGCAATTGCAAAATATAGAATAACAAAGGTAACACCAACACAATAAAGGGCACCAAATACAAGAAGCGAGAACAAACAATATACAAAAGACGAAGTTTTCGTAAAACCTATAACATAATAGAAAGCATGGATAAGCAGAAGGGCAGCATCTGTATATCCAAAAACATGGTATTTTTTGTAAGGACCGAATATACATATCATTACAAATATTTGTTGTCCATACTTGATGTTCAGCATCACGTATAACGTTTTTAATATTTCTACGAAGTGTTTTACACCAAAATAATATTTTTTGTTTTTTGCATTTACATGTACATTGAGAGCATTTCAAACATTGACTTCGATTATTCTTAGAAACATAAACAATTGGATATTTCGATCTGGTTGAGTTTCTGAAAGATTTTTTATGATAAACACATTGTTTAATATGATGAGAATGAAAGGGCATTCTGTAGCGGCAAAAACATAAATTTTTACTCTTTGTTTTACTACAAATATTATTGATATTTTTTGGACGCTGTTGTACATGAAAATGAGCATTCTTATCGAAACATCTAAAATTGTTTTCATCATAATGAAAATCAACAATATTCCTACAGTTCTGGCTATTTTTTGGAGTTGACACATCATTATTTGCCATGTTATTTTTGTGAGTAATATTATTAGTAGACCCAATTAAAGGAGTAAATTGCCTATTCAATTCTCCCTCCACTTTACATTTAGGTATTGTAAGAGTACCTCCTTTATATGATAATAAATTAGTCAAAGATTTCGTATAAAATCTATTAGGTGGTAGTAAATTATGTGAACGTTTTCGGGCCATTCCTTTTACTCTTGTTTCATTTCTAATACCAGGCGTCGTTGCTAGAGTACTTTTCGTTTTATAAATTCGGTTATTCTGAAATCTATAATAAGTGCCTTTTCCATGGGGTTTTTCTGGAGTTTTAAAATGTTTATTCAAAATACTGTCCGTCTGACATCGTTTCACTGGTTTGACCAACCAGCCTCTATGACTCTTAAAATAAAATGTATATTTGTTTTTTGGATTTGGATGAATCCTCCGTGTTTGATTATTTATAGATTGAAAAAATGACGATTTTAAGTGTTGTGAATCATCTTTATTCTTCTTTAAAAAATTGTTCAGGGCATTGCATGTGGTACAAATTCTCTTTGACATACAAAATAGCGAATGGAAAAGTGAATGCCAAACATACTTTAAACTGCATTTCATACACGATCCACATGGATGACGAGTAGAATTAGTAACAATATAAGGAGGGTGTAATAAATAAGTCACTAACCAGTAAATCCATACTGATATTATACAAGGAGACCATGCTACAACTGCTAGAATAAGTAGAACATATTTAAAAATATTTTTGGCTAGTATGAAAAAAGAATGTCCCAAATGAAGTGATGGAAAAACAACAAAAGTTTTCTGTGCTTTGGAGTCTTTTCCTCGCCTGGACCCTTTATTTTTATTGAAGTTTTTATTAATATTTGCAATATTAATATCCGAGAAGGAATCTCCAGTAGTTTTTTTATATAAAGGAAAAGAAGATGGTGTCACTGACACTTTTTGATCTAATAGTGCGTGTACATTGAGAACAGTTGCTTTATTGATGCAATTCTTTCTCTGCCTCTGGTTGAATTCACGACGATTTATACTTTTCTGTTGTGGAAAATCAACTAAATTATAATGTGCAACAACTGGCAGACTAGAATGCGCTTGTGAAATGTTATTGTGTACAAGTTTTTTACCATTCCTATAAGACCAATTATGAGTTGTATGAGACGTTGTCTGTTTTTTCAAACAATTATTGCAATGATTTGTGTTTAAATTATAACATTTGGGATAATTTTGGTTCTCAGAATGAAATCCAAATACATCATCAGATGACTTGGAATAAAAGCAAATATGATCATACTTTCCGCTTTGCTCAAACATATTTCGCTTTCTAAGCTTTCTGATTGGTTTGGATGTAAATAGCACTTGGATATCATTAGTATCCTTACAATATTTTCGATCTTGATTATTTTTATACTCTACTAGACTATGAACTTTCTGTTTAACGTAATCAGAAAATACAATATAGTTTGATGAAATCTTTTGCTTCAGACTTTCGAAACTTGTGGACCGCTTGTTTTTAAAGCACCTCGGTTCATCTGAAAAAACTTTAGTTATAGAATATATAAATAATATTTTTTTACTATTAAAAAATAAGACATACTTAGTGATGGCTTTTTAAGAGAATGATGAAAAGATTTGACTGTTGATGTTCTTCTTTGGAAGTTAATATTTGATGAGATTTTAGTTTGCAAGTTCTGAAAATCTCGAACATTTCCGTTTCGACGCCTTTTATATTTAAATTTTTTATTACAAGCGTGTACGGAATTAGATTTTAGCATCATTTCAGTTGAAATTTCTTTTTCATCATTAGAACATCCATTGAAACTAAGTATTGGCAATCTATGAATAAATCTACAATCGCTCATTCCAATTGTAATATTATTAATGGTATTTTCAAATTATTTTTGATAAGACTAAAGTTGTAAACTTAATGAAATTAAAAATTAATATCGAATTAAATGCAATTCTTTTATAAATCGATAAAAAATAGGTTAATCGTGTATATGTTTAGAAATATGAAGTGAATATATGTTGTCAATCATTGTTTAGGGATAGATTATATATAAGAAAACGTTTATTATAAAAATAATCGTTCATTATGGAGGTGTTTAGTGATTTCCGAGAAAAGTATGTTTTATGGTCTCGAGAGGCTGAAAATCACCCACAACTTCAAGTGGACGTTTACATTTAAAAGTTTTTTCGTTTAATTTTCAGATAGGGCTCATTCTTTTCGTCTTGAACTCTACTTTTTGATGAAAAAAAAACATTGTATGATCGCCCTGTAAGAACACTCTTAAAAATTGAATAAATTGGAGAAATCGATAATTTTCACTGTGTAAACTACATTTTTTAAAATTATTATTGAAAAAGTGTACTTTATTGTCCAAATTTTTATAAACTGATTACACCAATGTATTTTTCGGGAAAAAACTAAAAAAATGGTATCCTAAAGTTTTTAATTTGATGCTTAACATTTATACAATGTCGCCGTAAACAATCCAACTTTGCAATTTGACGAATCGTGAAAAAATAATAAAAATTGGAATCCACGTAAAGTATACTGTTTTCTTCTGTAGTTTTTTCCGTAGAATCTATTTATGTTATCATTTTTTCGAATTTATCGATATTTTATTAATTTTTGATCGATTTTGAAGTTAAATTTATTGTTTTTTTATTGAAAAATTAGATTATAAGATAATTTCAAAAAGAAATGAAATTCATTCATAGACTAATCTTGTTTATTTATTAGTTAAAAGTATAATAAGAAAATAAGTTGATATTTACAAAATTTAATCATAGTTTTGTTAACAAATCGTAAAAAATGTAAAAATTAAAAAAAAATTGATTAACTCTTTGTAAGATTAACTCTTTGTAAGTAAGATTGTATATTCTTTTGTTCTTGTTAGTCTAATTAAAACATTTAAAAAATCACAACTAAATAATAGTCCTTATTAATAATATAACCTTTGCCGTCAATTATGTATTTTTCCATTCCACTAGATACTGTTTTCTAACAATTAAAGATAATGAAACTAAACTATTTGTAAATAAAATTAAGTTAAGTCAACATTCGCATTCGCGAATGTGAAAATTAAGGATTATCATCCATCGGATTAAGAAAGTGAAGGGATGAAAGTGCACTTGTACAATTTTTCAGCAATACTTTTAGCGCAAATAGTTTGTTATATCTAGTATCCCTGTTACATTGACCCCTGTGACCGAGATTTGCTTAAGAGAACTTTTGTAATACAAACCAAAAAACAAAGACACCATTAAACACATACATTGTATTATAGTAATTAATACGATTTATTAATTGGTATTTATTTCGTAAGCAATGATAAAAGTAGAAAAATCAATACAATCAATGTCACATTTAGGTTACATTTGAGTTAACAATCAGAGCAGCAAAAGCAAAGGAAACACTTGCATATTTCCAAACAAATAAAGCACGGTATCCAAAATAAGAATCCCAGGAAAAGCATTAATAAAAATTTTACATTTTTACATTGTGCTCTAGTGCTTAAATACTTCGGATATAATCCAGGCCATCGGTGATAGATCCATAATTGTGGAGTTTTTCGTAGCGTCATCAAATAACAGTCCCCTGCGGCTACGTCCCATTTCCTCCGCTGCTGGTGCCTGAATTCTGGTCTACATCTACATGCATTACATAGGAAAGGTGGAATGGTATAAGGTCTCAAAAGTATTCTTTTAAATGTAGCTATGAAATCTTCGGTATTTATTTTCGACAGTTTAGCCACATCCCTATCTATTTTTAAAAATTTATCAAAAAAATTATGTACAATATTTACAGCTTGTTTTTCCTTTTCAGATTTTAACTTCTGTTTAGGTGTTTTAAGTTCACGTTTACTTTTTTTATGCGATTTGTTGCATTTACATTTCAGATTTTTTTCATTTTTATCAACAGCATTTAATAAAAACTTACGAGCATTATCTAACTTAAGAGCTGCTGCTAACTGTTTTTGCACTTTACAGTCAGTAAGCTTATTGAGCTCTTCAATTTTATTTTGTAAATATCTCTCCTTGTTTTTAAGTTCACACTCTTTTAGGCTTATTTCTATTTCTTTTTTCTTCAAGTCTTCTACTTTGCAATTTACTGTGTTTCCGGTATTCGTAAAATGTTTGCAAAAGCACCAGCGCATTTTCAAAGGACTGTATTTTTATTATTTACTTTATATTTATAAATATTTGCTATATTTTTTACATTTTTAATAAAATTTTATGAATTTTATGCATTGTTACAGACTCTACATTTTGACATTTAAATACCTGAAATAAAAGATAATAAATAATGAAATAAATAGATAATGTATGTAATATTTTTAAAGTTAACCTTAAATCAAATAAAAATCTATAATAATAAGTAATAATAGATTTTATTTCACTCTCTAAGAATGATAATATAATAAAGTTGTTTAAGTTCAAAAAATAAAGAAGCAATATTTGCCAACTGCCAAGCGTAGGTGCAGAAAATGTAGCAGCGGTTCTCGGGGCATAGTTCAATTCCTGAGAGGTCGTACAACAACAAAGACAAATAAGGGAGTAGTAGGGTAAGCAAGCTTGACTAATAACTTTAAATCTTTTTTATTTATAAAAATAAATCGATTCTTAAAACTTTTTGAAAACTAATTTAGATTTTTAGAATACAACAATACTATAATCAACTTACAGGACTCATTGTATAACCTCATCATAACAAAGAAATGTAGAGCAACTTAAACATAGAAGTAACGACTCATTCTATATATATCTTACAGCAGATGTTGGCAACCATATTAATATCAATATTTTGTTAGAAACACGTGTTTCGTTCGATGTGTCTACTGTGCTGCATAGATATTTTTATCAGAGTAGGTATGTAAACAAGCGTAAGAGAAGAATCACGTTGAAACAGACCAAAATACATTTATAATGATAATAATTATAGTTATTTGTGTAAGTATGGTTCTATCTCATGATATGATGATATGATTTAAATTCTGTAGTTGAATACAAATTATTAAAGTATCTATTGATTTTTCATTCTATATTTTACTAAGAAATCTATAAATTGATGAACATAAACGAAAATGTAAAAACGATAAAATCTGAAATCATGAGCCTCTCATTGATGGATGAGAATGCCACATCCATTATCTAATAAGACTTTGTGAGCTTCCTGCATCGAGGAGGTCAGCGGCACTGCCCCAGCGGGCGCGGACCACAGAATGCCGCAAGAGAGCGACGCACGCGCACGCAACGTGCACCCGCGTTCAAACCGGATCGAATAGTGACAAAGCGAGTGCAGATTAAATTAAGTTGAAAAGTGAACTTGGAAATCAGATCCTGACCAGGTAATTTTAGCGTTAAGAGATTTTTACCTTTATTGCAATTAGCTTTTGGTGGTCGAATAAGAAAATACCGTTCAATTACAATGTTTTCATGAATTAATTATTTATCACTCTTTAACAAACTTGTTTTCACTTCCGGAATTTTCGAGTATGTTAAGATTTATTTCCTTTTAATAACAAGACAAACAAAGGGATTAACAATATAATGATTAGACTTATAATTTTAAATTGAACAGGTGTTTAAAAACAAATGTAGGTGTCCCTTATAATTCGATTTAATGGAATAAAAAAAAGATTACTGAAACGCAAAGAAAATCAAATTTGTAAATAGTAGGTATATGTATTTACATCCATTATTTGCTATATAGGTACTGCTAAATTACAATACAATTTCGTCGTCATTTTGCATATATACCTAAATAAGAAATATTTTATCAATTTAATTACTTACCTACTCAAAGTTAGCGTGGTCATCGCATATATTTATTTATATCAGTATTTATTAATATTGACTTCTTATCTACCGACCAAGACCAGGGTGAAATGTTTTATCAGATAGGAAAACATGCAAATATTAATAAGACTTTATACTTATCTCGACATTCTTCACTGCTGTTTAGTAACATTTCTAGAATTACGTACACGATGTAGAGTCAATAACTAAAGTCGGTCCATCTACTATGGCCACTACATAATTTTTGCCAAATATTTACCAAAAAAAGATGCTTACTTCATATGGTCTTACTAACGCTTGGCCAGTTTTTATAACATATTCTTTTGCTTTAGGGTTTGTGCTATAATCAGCCTATGTATTTAAAGGCCAGCAGACTGTCAGCGGGCAAACAGGCTTCGTTATAGTTTTCCATTTGGACCCAAAAGATTTGTGCCTTAGAATCAAACACCGATAAATAAAAATGTATAAATTAAGATGAATGTAAACCTCTACAAAACATTCACCAAAAAGGAGTAAGCTATTCAAATTTGAGGTAAATTTCTAAACAGGAATATGTTAATATTACACTCATAATATTTTTTTGATTTGAGATTAACCATAATCAGATCAAATAAAACTAAAATGAAAAGAAACTTAATTTAATGTATTAGATGCTACACTTACAAAGATTAAAAAATTATATAGATTTCAACACTACTTTAAAACAGCCATTCATTTCTCGTAACATAAAATTATATATTTAATATTCATAGAGCACGAAACTACTGTAAACAGTTTAATCTTTAAACTCTTCGACTTTCTAATCATACTCTTAAAATAATTTACCGTTGCTTATTACAAACATGAAAATGTAAATTTCATTTTGACTTTATATGTACTTAACAGATTTTCTAAATTTTCATATTTGACAGTGGGGTTCCTTTACTTCCCTCATATGAAACGTACTTATTCTCGACATAAACCCAACTATTAAATAAGCATTGTCATTTAACTGCAGCTTCCGCCATACTGGGGTCTAGGTGACAATCGTATATATGCGCAGTAGACCACTACAATTGACAGAATTCAATTACTGAATAACACCTATTATGTACTCTATACACACATATGCTCAGTAAAAAATCATATTCTTCTCTATAATAACACATTTATAAGTCAAGAGCATCTACAAAAAAGATCACACAGTTTACATCAGCGCTGTAGAAACCGCATATGATATTAAATGATCGACCACAAAACAATTTGTGATATTTTATTTATTACTTTGATTCATTAGTAAAACAGATAACTTTACAATTTTAATTAATTTTAAATGAAAACGTACAAAATACTTTTATTTGACTTTACTTTTAGATCTATTCAAGTAGTCCACTGACAACTAACCTAACCTAAACAATTTTAAGGCGATTTTAAAACTTTTATTAATGTTTTGGAGGTTGAAATTCGGATTTTTTTTTAAACGAATTACAGCTGCAAAAGGGAAAAGTAAGTAGGTTGGGTTAATTCAAAATAAAACTAATTATAAATATAGGCAAGTTTAAAGCGGTAAAATCTAGTAACTTTATTCAGTAACATAAATCTTATAATAAAAATATATACCTAAATAGTACTTAGTTAATTAACTAACATAGTATTTTTTCTGTGCTTGCTAAGAAAATATATCACTTCTGTTCCCTAGAACTCTACATGCGTTTTCTAGGATATGAATACGTATATGCATCTATCTATATTATCTATGCATTCTTTCGCTTACTTCCTGCTTTATTTCGTCAATTTTTGGTTTGGTTCTTTGGTCTTGGTTTTTTGGAAACGAAAGATTTTCACAATATTGAACCAATTGCTACTAAGTAATTATATCAGTTGCCTTTTAGTAAATTTTCTATAATAATACATAATCTTCTAATAACGACTGTCCTCTTTCCCATAGAACGTTATTTCGGTATCCAAAAGCAAGTTGCTCGGTATGTTTATGTCAAATAACATTGAGTTAGGCTCAGCAATTTGACAGCAAAAACTAAACAAAAAAAAAACAAATAGACACTAATTCGCATTTGCAATAAATTTAAAATAAACCTATTTTACAGAACAATACCAAGCAACAATAAAGTACATATGTTTTTATTTTCGCAATTTATAATTGATATTATTATTAACAATACTTTGCTTAGCTAAATATTAACAAATTAAAATAGTAACAAAGTCTGTCTGTATAACTTGTATACTTATCGTTGTTAAGACAATCAAATAAGTACTTTACAGTATGAGGAATATCTCTTATATGCAAACGTAAATACCTATACTATAGGCACAGATCATATAATACAATACTAGGTAATTGTATAGGTAATTGTAGCAACTATTAAGTAAAATAAGTATTCTTTAAGGATCAGGATAAAGAGATATAGGATATTAGGTAGGTTATATTAAGTAGTTAGTACCTGGGCGACCAAACTTCGCTCAAAGTTTTTGGCCAAAAGTACAATTTTCTTTATAAAAAAAACTAAAAACTTAAATAAATACAAAAAAACAGAAGTAAAAACTTTGTATCCGACTGGGATTCGAACCTGAAATTTGCGACCAGTTTTTCCAGACATAAGACTAATCTAAATTGATTTTTCGCCCCCGAAAACCCCCACATATCAAATTTCAGAGAAATCGTTGAGCTGTTTCCGAGATCGCCGGTAAAGGTATATAAATAAATAAATAAATATACAAGAATTGCTCGTTTAAAGGTATTAGATATCTAGTTATTTAATATACTTGTTAATTGTAGAGTTATTTGATACAATTCGTTTTTCCTTTGAATTATGTACAATGTAGCTATATAAAAGTGAAACTGCTTGTGCAGGTTGGTTTATCATCGTCCTGAGCACAAATGGAGAAATTAAATTGTCTCGACATATTAGTATATAGGTAACTATTAGCGCGATAAAGGATTTTTTGAAATCCATCCCTAAAAACAGGCGATGTAATTAATAAACGAAGCATTTTTTATAGGTTCCGAAGAAAAAACAGCCACACCAATGTCTTAACAGGCCGCCAGTCTAATAATAACTTTCAAAAATTATCTTGTCCATTCTTCCTGTCTCCATATAATACTTATCAACTATTTTATCAATTAAATTATTTGTTTGCAGACCCCTTGTGACTCATGGCGCAATACCAGTTCTTATGTTTGGCCGTTGTAGCTGCCTTGGGTAAGATTTTCTTAAGCTTTACATTGTTGACCTCATTGTTGACGATGTTTTAACGATCACTGTCATTAAAATTATATTTTATACAAAACGTTGTATATGCAACATTCATTTTATGTGAATAATCTTCAGACTAACACGTTTAAATTCCTTTTCCTAATTCCACATCATTTTATGTGTGTCATATTTATGTTTGTTATTTATGTATACATATAATAAAATTGTAACTAAGCCGAATCTGTATATAAAAATTTTTTTTGGAAAATCTTTACAAACTTTTTGGCTTTATAAATTAGTAATATTTTGTTGACCGAAACAATTTTCAAATGAAAGTAATTTTCATAGTTTAACAAATAATGTCAATGTTTGTAAACCTTTTCATGTAAAAATTGGGCAAATGCAAGTTGTTATTCTTACTTACGTATTTTGCTAGTAGAACACTAAAATAAATACGTATAATATTCACGTTTCCACAATATCGACTCATTATATTAACCGTAAAAAAATATTAGGTGCTAAGTAGCGCTAACCCATCCCTGTTTAGCGACAAGTTAACATTAAGAAAAGTTATTATTATAAAATTTAAATAATCAGCTAAATATGAATCAATTGCTGCCTATTAGTAAATAAAGGATTAAAATTAATTCAGTAGTTTGAGACTTTATCGCCCAAAACTAAACAAACAAACAAAACAGAAGTATATAAATACTATAAATGTTATTGTTAAAACAAAAAATGCAAAATTACAAAATCAAATATGAGATTAACTGAGGAACCTTTATGGCATTGTCAATCATCGCAATTATTTACCGATGATGCGGTGCGCGATGAAATTGGTATATGTAAGAGTATACTAATATGTAAAACCTAAGAATTTGGTTTTAGGCAATCTGAACGCGGGCGGAGCCGCGGGCAATGTTAGATATATATGTATATAGTTTGATAGTTTTGTCGTAGAGGGTCAAACTTCGGTACGTCCTACGTTATTATATTATTTCCCTACGGTATTACGTATACAATGATTCCATTCTTAAATTTCATAACAATCCTTGAATGTCATAGACTATTCTTGTCCTGGTTTATATCATGTGGTTTCTATTGGATAGTACCTATTGCACGATTTATATTCGACGAATTCTCAGCAATGAATTTTTAATAATTTCAGTGTTGTAAAGGGAGATCAAAGTGTTTATGCATTTGTCTATAGCTCCCAAATTGCCAATATTGAATTGAACTAAAAAAAAAAACATTTTTAAATTCTTATATTTAAATTTACATCACTGAATCAACTCTACTTCATTATGTACATACGTCATATACGTAGATCCTCTTTATATGTTAGGTACCTACTATATCATATATATGCGTAACTTATAATAAAGTATTATAAATGTATTTTCAATAGTCACGTAAGTAGTACGAGAATAAACAAACGTAATATGTTTTTTTTTTATATTGTAGGTACATTTACCCGAATCCTTCTTTGTGGCCTCCTAAATACATATGTGATATGTACCTATATTATTCTTATCATTAACACTGTACTTTTAAGAGACATTACTAATTGGGTAGATGAAAATGTTGTTGTTTTACTTCATATTATATTTAATAACGATTACGTTTCTTCAGTTACGTACGTACCTGGTCTTATCTTTTTATTGTTCATCCTTCATATTATCTACATGCATATAAAAAGCCAAAATTGTAAGATTCGTTTCACATTTTTCGAAAATATTATATTTTAGAGATATTTAGGTTTACTTTATTGAAACAAATTAGAATTTATGGAAATAAATTAGAAAGATAGATTTCAATAGGACATTTTACCCAAGCAAGCACTACCTCTAGGTAATGGCATAATTTCTTATTGATTACACATACATGTATTTAGTACGAACTAACGCCATAATTAGAATTAAGTAAAATATCCGTCTATTGAGTTAACTTTAACTTATAAATCAAGTACTTAGATAATTATGTCAATCATTATATTTCCCCGGTTTCTTTGTAATACATTATCTCGGTGTTTTCTATGTAAAAATAGTATCTCTTAGTAATGAATGAAAATTATTTATTCCGAGCACTCATTGATTTTCCTTTTAATATTCATTAGTTAGCACGTAGTTACATCACAGTACTCTCAACAAAGCGATTTTCCGACACAGTCGCTATCATTATTCACAGCGGGTCATCGCTACAATCTAATTGCAATTTAATGATACTCGGAATAACATATTCTTAGAACCAGGTGAGATCGTGGGTGTGAGTCAGCAGAGTCGACATTTTGCGGCTGTAACAAAATTTAATGAAAACCCATGCCTTATTTACGCGATGATTCAGTGCTACGTCAAGATTGTAAGTGCTACCGTATTTTTTTTGGATTAAACGTACTGTGATTCATTTTTAACGTCCATGAATGAACGAGATAATAATATATTACATTTACCTTAAAGTGACCTTTGAAAGAGTCGGTTGGGTATTACTTTACCTTAGAAACGTGACCACGCGTTCCAGAGACTGAATTACAAAGACTGTTAACTAAAAGGGTCAAGAAGTTTATCTTATAGGTACAATTTTATGTACATTCTATTTTATTGTTCCTTTTTTGATATCTATACATATAATAAAATTCTGAGTCGAATCTGTACCTTAAATATTTTTTGGAAAATCTTATTGAAATAGACTTTATTATCGAAACAGAGACCGAATCTATAGTTTTTAGAATTTTTGTCTGTCTGTCTGTCTGTCTGTCTGTTACCGTACACAGAAAAATTACTGGAGGGATTTTGATGAAATTTGGTATGATGATAGCTGGATATCCGGGTCAACATATAGGATACTTTTTACCGCGGGAGATTATCTCATTCCCACGGGAATACACGTTATAACACAACCCAAAAAATATTTATGATCAGAATTTCTTGAAACTTGGTATGCTCTTCAATACAATTAAATAAATACGTGTTTTAGCGTTTTTTAAATTCAACCCATAAAGAGATAAAAAAGGGATGAAAATTCGTATAAAACCTACCTTTTTAAAGTTTTTTGTTGTAGTTTTAGCGCGAGCGAAGCCGCGGGTTTTGCTAGTACTTAATAATGCTAAGATTGTAAGTAAATTTCAAAAATTACATCACAATATTTAACCTAAGCAATTAATACTTTTCTTGATATCGGTTTAACCCTGACTGGATTTTAGTAGATTGATATTACATTAATATATAGCAATTGTCCCTGTACTTTTAGAATCTAGATATTTAAAGCAAATAATAATGTTTAATGTTACGGGCAACTTAATAAGTCCGGTCACTTTGAATTACCTACCTTACTTTTATTTTGATAAAAAGATTAATTATGAACAATAGTTTAAAAATTTGCTAGTAATCTAGAAAAATCAACTGAAATATTTGAATCTTAGAAATGTGCAAGAATTATATTAAGAATTATTTATTCTTACTAGGCGAGCTTTTGTGACATTTTAAATTGCAAAGAATGTTTGATTTCTTTCATTTACAACGTTTTGAATTGCAGTCACCAGTACAATTGCAATGTTGGAAGACTTGTTCATCTAAATATGTCTTTTCGAGGACATTCTTACTGCGAACTAACACGTCGCTGAGTGCGCTCGCGAATCTCCCCCCGCGCGTGCTTTAAATTCATCACATTGCCCGGCCAGAAGTAGGGAAGTATTCATACAGCCCGGTCATTGTTAATATGGGCCGGCCAAAGTAATAAATTTATCATTTGACCGACGCTCTTGGTTATTATTCACAATGATCGGTCCATTTTAATACTGCCCGGTTTATCAAGTTGCCCGTAACATATATACTATACAATATACAAAATGTGTAATCATAGTTTTATCACAAGACAGATTTAATGAAAGGTACCTACATAATACATGTAAATTTAAGTTGTGTACTACCCAACTTTGCATCATGCCAATTGCTAACATCATCAAGGTTTTCATGTCCTAAATATGTTCTTATACGTGACCGAAATCTCTTGAAGTTATTTTATTAAGGCACGATTTCGCAGGAACTAAATTACCTATTTGTCGGCTTGGCTTTTACATTTTTGGCTTTTATTTAGGAAATTACCTACCAACAAAAAATATATAACCCACATCAATATCACAATTTTAATTTGGAAACATATTAAAAAGATTATTTTTGTATATCGTTATTCAAACCAATCGCTTTCATTCAAATGCCCACATAAAAAGTGTAATCAGCCATTATTGTTCGCAATGCAACATGAAATACCTTTCTCCTTTGAACGTGAGAGCTCACATACATGTAACACTAAGTAAGGCCAGACTAACTTTAAATGGAAAAAATGCCGGCCTGACGAGAAATCTTAGCCACTTTCGATGCCAATATAACGCGCAAACGTATAGCCTTAGTGCAGACTATCAGCGTCCAACTGGTTTGAATTTGCTTAGTTAAGCGCAAACTTGAATCTTGGCACTAGCTCACGAACTATAAATAACATCTTTTTCCATATATATAACAATAGATACAATTTTAATTTATACATTTTTTATACTTTTATCCTATCAATATAAAATTTGAGTTGAACGTTTATTAATTTTAAACAATATGACATTATGTAGTATTCTACGTTATATATAATTCTGTTTATTTAAAATATTCTCTCAGTGACTGGGAGCTATTTGTAGTAAATGGGTGTAGCAATGACGGACTATTTGACCAATTTGAGATAAGTGAGCACTTAACCAATTCACAAGCAGATAAGAGGAACATTCAACGCGTTTTAAATTTTGGGCGCTTTAAAATATTTACTTACAGAACCTGTTTTGTACCTACATTTACAAAAGAAGACTTATGGCCTATGGGTAATGATCATACCATCAAAGGTCATCAATAAAAATATTATTATCATACTATTACGTAAGTTTTCAAGAATCATAAAAATAACAATTTCATCGTTTTATTATCTATCATCATTTATCTCTCTGCTAAGATAGAAATTTGTAAAGATAACTGGTTATAAGTTTTTATACTCAACAAAAATACTTTATACTTCTATATCTACATATAGTTATCCAAACCAACTCAAACTTGCAATATATCATAATTTAAATTAGTAAGCCTCAACTGAATTAAATCTGATTTGAATCGCAAGGAAACTGCAATGGTCACTCTTCCGGCAGCTGTAAAGCGCAAACAAACGGGATAGCGCAATAACGCCATTGGTAGCTACAGCTTTAAACAAAGCCTGTGGTATTATTTATACAGCGATTTATCTAATTGTCAAACATAAAGCATTAAAAAGACAAGCTTTATGTTGTAAATTATATTACAATAAGTATAATAAGTAAGTAAGTAAATCTAATTGGTAAGATAGTTTATCTATACTAATATTTATAAAGAGGTAAAGTTTGTGAGGTTGTAGGGGGTAATCTCTGGATCTACTGAACCGATTTAGACGAAATTTGGTAAGAAAATAGTTTGAGACTCTGGGAAGGGCATAGGATATTTTTTATCCCGGAAATCATCCCTTAAGAGGGATGAAAGTTTGTTTTGGGTAGCAATCTAGAGACGAACTCGAGCGAAGCTAGGGTGAGTCGCTAGTCATTTCTATGATAATTTAATCTTCAAGATATCCACAAAGAAGAATTCAAGCACGCGTTATGAGCTAAAGAAGCTTAATATGAAAGGAAAGAATTAAAGTAACGATTTTTTTTTTTTGAAAACCAATCAAAATACACTGACAGACCTTTTTACATAATCTTAATAGGTATACCAACCAACGGAAATTCTCTTCGGCTAACTAATGACAATGGGAATTGAGAGAGAAAAAAGATAAAAACCTCAGACACTTGCGCGGCCTATTAGCACTAATCGTGCATTATATATATGAGCACAACATGACCCGTCGCTATATATCGTCATAAATAAAATATCTGCCGATTTGTCTAACTTGTTGCTTTCACTTTGAAATTATGAATCAATACTAAAATGACTCACGCCTTCAAATCTTCCGTGTAAAACATAAATCTTGATTTTCGTAAGGTTAAGGCAAGAAAACCGGGTTGGAAGCACCGTTAAGCACACACTTTACATTACGCCTGACCCACTAATTGAAATCTTTGATTCTATAGTACCAACTAATAATATTTATTTATGAATTACTTAAGTGGTTCTAACTCAGATTTAAATAGAGGCCTAGTTGGCGCTGCTTTAAACAAATATTGATTATATCTTTATAAAAATGGTTATAAATATCGAGAAAATTATTAAAATATTTTGGTTTTAGGTACAGGACCATGTCGCAGCCAAAGTTTATTGCAAGATGCTAAGATAGAAGAACTCACACCTCCTAATCTTCTAAAAGAAGTAGAAGACAACAGCAGATATAAAACTCTAGAAGCTAACGCTACCCTCTTAAAACTACTTGTGGATGATAAAGATGGAGTAAGCAGGTACGTACCCTTTTTATTTGAGTGCTTAATCAAAGTGCTTCGATAAAATCACAGTGTACAAAAAGACTATGATAAAATCAACTTTCCTACGCTTATATATAACTGAAATTTTAAATTGTTAAGGAGATTTTAAATAAAACTACCTTTAAGTTTGAATTTAATTTTTGATTCCCGACGTGTCAAATGCTTTACATTCGGAATGACAAGAGGTCATACATATGTTAAAGAGTTTGAATAGGTACAATGAACTAGTTAATAATTATTCGAGACCCAAATGTACCTACAATGATTAAGATTTCTCACAACAGTTACAACTAATTATACCAACACAGATATAAAATTAGGTATGCATGTATGTACCTATACTTACGTAGCGTTCATGGTTTGTTAATCACCACACAAGAAGATCAAAAACCGGTAATGTAACGGGACCTATAAAATTAAGCTGAAAAATAATTATTAAAGTTTGATTCGGAAATGATTACTCGTTCTGTGAAAATAATTAAACGCAAAAAAAATTTAATTAACTACTATTGGAATAATTTACGTCATGTAAGCTACATTACGTAAGTTTTACAACTAAATTATGATGATAAATAAAGCTTCATTAAATTCTTTCAGAAACTGCAATTTTTTGAAAATGTGTAGGTACTTCATATTGCACCTCGAATAAACATTACCTAGTCATTTTCTATAAACGCTTCGCTTAGGTTCGTTCCCGTGTAGTACATATATAATAATATATTATATAGTTTTACAAATAGTTTTACAATAATGTATAGAAGTCAACTCGATTTGTTGACATTTATGATTACTGCTCCGTTCCTTAGGGTAGTAGCATGATAATATCAATAAACGGGCTATGTAATGCAAAAAGAAATTTTAAAATGGTATTAGTAGTTCCTGAGATTAGCGCGTTCAAACAAACAAACAAACTTTGCCTCTATAGATTATTAGTATAGATTAAAATCATTATTTACCTATAGGTAGGTATCTGACGCCTAAAAAACAAGGATAGCCTAATCTATTACTTTTAGAAAATATTTATACTCTTATTCTTAAAAACCAACAGGTCAGAAGTATTCGATATGTTACATTCAAAAGATGACACCCACGAGAATCTCGTGCTGCCAACGTTTCCAGAGGACGCTGAGGAAGGTCGGGTTGACGTACCTGTCGTACCTGACTCGCAAGCAGAGTTCCTTCAAGGTAAATATTGTACCTATATAATAAATTATTATACGCTATTACCAGAACCTGCGGCTTCGCCCGCGTTCAATCTAAAAAAAAACTCTTTGGCTTGTTATACAACGACTCACCCTCGCTTCGTTTGGGTTCGTCGCTATGTATTATATATATATATATATAAAAATTTGCCTATCCTCGCATATCAAGAGTTCCGTACAAAATATCCAGTATCTTAAAAGATATGTAACGTATATTCTGTAAACTAATTTTCGTTAAAGAAGAAAGTACAATGATACAACTCGCATACCTACAAAAAAAGTCGCATATATGTTTGCGACTGGCAAAGACGACAGGCGAAAAAGACATCTTATTCCCCAATCGAAGATTGCTTCTTCGCCTGTCTTCTTCGCCAATATTCGTCGCCTGTCTTCTTCATCTGTCTTCCTCCACGTCTCTCTTCACCTCTCCCCGCCTCTCCCCTCAGTTTTCACTTTTCCCCTCCCCTCCCCCATCTTCTCCCCCCTCTCTCTCTCTCCTCCCCTCCCTCTCCCCTCTCCCCTCCCCCCTCTCTCTCTCCTCCCCTCCCTCTCCCCTCTCCCCTCCCCCCTCTCTCTCTCTCCTCCCCTCCCTCTCCCCTCTCCCCTCCCCTTCCCTTTCTGATAAACTTCTGAAAAACCCATCAGTGATATGACCTTCAATATTTTTAAAACGAACGAAGAACCAGCGCATTATTCACATTTGTTCGATTTAAAAAAAGCTTTTGAGTTCTTTTTTGTTATATCGTATTTTTCTGATAAAAAAACTAAAAACTTGATAAATCCAAAAAAATAAAAGAAAAGTAAAAACTTTGTATCAGACCGGGATTCGGACCTGTCATTGTCAATCTTGCACTTTAGCCGCTTGACTAAATTTCTGTGATTCCGTTAAAACCGTTTCCGAGATCGCCGGTAGAATATAAAGAAATAAATAAACAATAATTGCTTGTAAAACCACACTCCAAGATAATTTATAAGAAATTAATTGATAACTGAACCACCGGTGTTCCCGCGTCCCTCAACACGTTAAATAGATTAGAATAGATAAATATATATTCTTCAAATATTGACAATTATTTATTAGTACCCAGTACTAGCATCTTTTAAATGTTATAAGAGCTCTTCATACAATCCAAAAATTAACATACACACTTTTCAGCTTTGCCCATAATATTAGATAGAATAGTCAATAGATTATAAATTAGTAACCTTGGTAGTTTTAACATAATTGATTTGTGATTACAGTTTTACCAAAGATAATTTAAATACATGATACGTATAAATTATTTCTCTAAATATGTTCAACGTAAATATTCATGCAAGGTCTGCGTATTCTTGTATTATAGGTACTCCACAATTTTAATTGTATAATTTTTATTTCTAAAATACATAAAATACAAATTTATCTATCAGAAATATTTTTTTATCAGAAGGACCTGTTCGTAAAAGTTCACCACGAAGGACCTATGCGGGAATGCGCGGTGCACCTATCGGTACAGACGCTGGTATCATGGTCGCTATCACTGTTGGCATCGTCGTTGTAGCCTACGCTGCACTCTTGATATGGAGACGGATATACTTGTAAGTCTATTTGTAACTAGTATATAATCATACGTTAAGGTGTTTATTCTCTTCAAAATATTTGAAATATTGCCAGAATATAAGACAAATATATTTTTTTACATTTTTATCTGCCTGTCTTGTTACGTAACTCTCTTAATAGCTAGAATAGAGTAGAATAGAATTTTCATGAAAATTTTTGTTCTAAATTCAGAATTATAATTGCAAAGATATATTTACACAGTATATACAGTATAGACCTGGGGTCATGGCGGGTAGTGCCGCAGGCACTAATGAATAAGTTTTCAATATTTGTAGATCGCTGGTTCGATTTCTTTATGCAGCGTATATGTAATTTTAAGCTGCCTTATTGGTCTAGTGGCAAGGATGTATTATCTACAGATCCGAAGGTCTTAGGTTTGAATCCCAAGAAGGAAAAAGTACCTATAGTTATTGAGTTTTTCTGCCAAAAAAATCTCATGTTACACCCCCATCCCTTTGAGAGCGTATATAGGTCCTGTGCGTCCCTCTCACCTGTCGTGTCTAATTAAATGTGTTGGGACATTAACATACAGCACCGACTAGTTCCATGGTAAGCTACGAGGCCTTTGTTATGGATACCAGATAATTGTTGACACAACACAAATATAACTTTAAATACATACATATTATAAATAAATATAAACACCCATGACTGCAGTACAAACATTTATGCTCATCACACAAATGAATGCCCTCAGCGGCACAGAATTGTCGTCCCACAGGAGTTTAAGAATGCACTTTGAGTGCTTTGCATACTATATCTCCTGCGCACATGGCTAGTTTTAGTGCGATTAGCCACTGTGGCCGAAATCGGCTAGGAGGGCTTTATTTTATTATATACCTACTTGTATTTACCATGCATAGATAGATACCTACATTATATTTCGCCCGGTGTGATTTAGACAAAACACAGCGGCACCGCCACGCAACACGCATTGTTTCGAAACCTGTGGAATGCAGTGAACTGAGTCACTCCTATAAAAATTAATTTGAAATTTAAACAGAATTCAAATGATTTCCTTGTCATATGATACAGCAATAAATTAAAATAATTTAAATAGATACTTTATGATTTATTTTTTATCTTTGCCATTTTTATTCCTTGCAACAAAATGTACCCTGTATAAACTTTTCTAAGTCATCAGTATTTCGTAAATTCCAATACTCACGCCTTAACAAGTGTGCTTGTATGATTCTCGCCAAACTTTTGGGCGTCCTAAAGTTGGCGCTAGTAAGACCTCGCGAAGATACATTCAAGTGGACAATATGTAGTTAATGCAATTATCCATAGGTACATATAATAAAGGAGTAACTTAGCTAATCCGTACATGAAATATTTTTTAAAAACAATGACTGCAACATGTATGTATTATGTAACATACAGAAACAAATGAAACAGACAGAGGCAGACAGCTATATTATTATATACTATGTATAGGTATAGATAACAATAATTTTTAGGTCTATATTCCATACACAATATGACGCGTACAGTCATATTTAAAAAAAAACTCATGTACATCGTACAGATTTGACTGTTACTATTTTAGTATATGTACCGATAAATAAAGTATTAGGTATTTTATCTACACTTAAAACCTTAATTACTTATGAGTCAATAGTAAAAGTATACCGTTAATGTATAATCTAATAAAGTGGAGTTTGACTTCGACAATATCAAAATTCCCTTGATATTACTTGATTTCCCTAAGAGCTGCACAAACCAAGATCCAAGTTCCCATTTTCATGTTTATAATTAATTCCTAATAGTAATTAACTTACGCGTTGCTGTCTATTAACTTTATTTGGATTGGTTCCCTCAGTTTGTACGCACGAAAAACTAATAAATAATTTATCGCTTATATAAATTTATGTCCAATGTTAACTTATGAAACAGATAGGTTGTTTTGACCACAAACTTCAGTCTACACAAATAAAGCATTATAAATCGCCCCAGGGGTTTGTTCCTACGGACGTTCCCATATATTTACGAGTTTTTTATTGACCATCGGATGGAAAGTTTATTTAGTGGCTTCTTGAACGTGAAGCCAAAAACATTGTGTGAGGTAATTCGATCCGTTCCCGCAGGCAATGGCGGAGTGCGTAGGAAGCGGTCAAGTGGGACGGAAACGCATTGTAAAATGTATAAATGGGATATAAACGTCCTGACCGAAGTAGACTTATTTATAATATACCTACATATTATGTTTTATTATAAATCTTTCATATTTTTTTTTATTTCATGTAATCTTGTATACCTAGTATAAGTTGAAAATGACAATCTAAATAAACTTATGTATAATTTTTTTTTTATTACAGAAAGAAGAATGGCTTAAAACATGAGCTTCTACGCAACGAAGAAGTTGTTGCAGAGACGAGAATCGAGGTAAACCAGTAAATTTAATTTAACTTGGTATAAATGAATAAATTATAAAAATGAATTAGTTTGATAATTTTTTGTTTAACAATATACCTATTAATAACGTTTTTTATCTCACCTGTACGTGCTGTACGTCATAACTAAATCTATACTAATATTATAAAGCTGAAGAGTTTGTTTGTTTGGTTGAACGCGCTAATCTCAGAAACTACTAATCCGATTTGAAAAATTCTTTTTGTATTAGATAGCCCCTTAACTGAGGAAGGCTATAGGCTATATATTATCCCGGAAAAATGTATAGTTCCCTTAGGATAAATTTATTTTTGTCTAGGGACGAACCCAAAGCTAGGCGAGGGTGAGTCGCTAGTATTATAATAAAATTGTAACTTCTAATGGCGTCAGATTTGCACTTTGTAGTAGGGGAGCCCAAGATGCTACTGTGATTTACTCGAGTGTCGTGGGGACCTATTGGATTTTGACGATTAGATGGTAGCAAGAAAAGAAGGTTATGATATCCTTTTACCCTTTTACCGTTGGAGGGAGCGTCTACAGGCTTTCAAAAATGTAACAAAAAAAAACAGACGCGTGATGATACTCGAGCGCGTCAGATATTGATAGTGTATTACCTCACATGTCACTGATGATGGAGGTAGGTATGTTAATCAACCGATTTGCAATGTGGGGGTGACCGTATGGAAGGGTAAAAAATGAAAAAAAAAAATCGAGCGCGTCTGATGTTCAGAGAGGATGTTAAGTGAACCTAAAATTAGCTCCCATTCAAAAAACTAACGATTCGGACGTGACGCAAAGACGTTTAACGCCGTGGTGGTTTTTTGAAAATGCGAAAAAAAACTGCTATTTTAAAATACTCGAGCGCGTCAGATTATTATACAGACGATTCAGCTTGATAGCCCATCCGACGATTATTTGGATTTTTTATGATTTCTTTCTGCAATGTCGCCTTGAATATTAAGAGATTGAGATAAAGGAAAAGTGAAAGAAAGAGAAGCGTGGATTGGAGAATACATGCTTCACTACAGCTGCAACTGCTCTAAACTTTTTGGACGACTATTGTTACTTCAGCGTGTGAAAATCGGTAGATTATTATAGAGATAGAGAAATGCACACTTTTCTGCATGTAATTAACCTTAACCTGACGCACTCAAGTATTTCTAACATCTCAAACCTTAACAGACCTTAAACAGAGGACTTATATATATATATATATATATATATATATATATATATATATATATATATATATATATATATATATATATATATGGTGAAGATACTCAACAGAGTGCAAGGAATCCCCTCTTATGTTAATCTGCTGAGCTTGAGTAAATCCCAAACTACCCTATTGGGCTCCCCTACTATTTATAAATTTCATATTCTACGCCTTGAGAGATGATTGGGATTTTTTTATTATATTATTTCTATGCCAATCCTCCACATAATTCGAATAGATTCAAATAGTTTTTTACGAAACGAATTAAAAGGGTGTATCATACAATTATTTAATTAAATACACATATTGTAATTTTTTTTTTCGTTTTGCAGTTATGAACGACGAAGAAGTCCTATCAACATTTTCGTATGATAATATGTAAAGTTCAATCATCAAGACTGAGTTTGGTTAAGTGTATGTTGTAGAAAATATCTTGCGATGTTTATGTGATAAATAAATATATTTTAGTCATTTGATAAAAAAATATTGTATAATAGTCTTTGATTATGTGTAGAAGTAGAAATTCACCTAAACTATATACATATTTAACAACATACATATTATACATACTACTAGGTAAATTTTATAATGCGTATTCATAGATGGCGCTGTATGTATTTTCTGAGCTATTTATACCGGTAAAATGGTAATTATCATCTAAAAGTATTTTTTGCTATATTTCACATATCTTTTTTATTATTTACATTTTTATAAAATAATATAACTATGCACTTTCGTGCATTAAAGCTTACATCAGTTTTACATTATAGTAATAATAAATTGAATGGACATAATATGTTGTATGTTTAAGGCACAAAATATATATTAACTGTATGTATAAAGATTAAATGAATTGAATTGATCAGATCAAGATCAATTGAACGAATTTTATAGTTTGATAGTGTTGCTGTTTTCGTAATATTTTATCAAAATGTAATATTTTTAATTTTATATTTGGAATAATACTTTTCGAACGTATTATTAAAGAAAGGGGAAGAACCTGTGCCATATAATTTTAAATCAACACAAATTAGTAGACTTAAAAATTTTATACTTGTATATTATTTATTGGCATGTGGTTAACATAATTTGTTTAATTTAGAACAAAACGAGTCTGTGATGTGATTAATGGTAAGATGCTGAGTGAATTTTTGATGTATTTTAGACGTTATTTAATAATAAAAATAATTTGAAAATGCAATATATTTTTATTATATTTGTTCATTACACCGATACTTAATATTAGGCTAAAACAAAAAATCATGTTTCAAAATAATGTAAAATAAAAATATTTCATATTATAAAGTATGCACTTATATAATAACAATTACTTGTTAATGTTAGTTAAAAACTCCCCATTTTAAAATGCAATTTATTTGTGTTTCAAATTTAAAACAAAAGACACCCTAAAAGTTCAGATAAAGTATATTCAGATTAATATAATTCTTTTAAGAAAATTTCCTGTTTTAATATTTTAAACTAGCAATCACAATAAATAACATAGAAAATTAAAAAATAATAATAATTAATAAGTTAACGATTGGAATCACTGTTATACTGATTGATATAGTGTCTATAGCGTTTTAGAATCGCAAATTATCAAATATTTACATTATTATTAAGATTTATATTGCAGTTACTTATTCTCCTTATGTTTTACAACTGCTGGTCCAATATTGTCACCTGTGGCCTTGTTATGCGCTCCATGAGCACCATCACAATAGGGCCACTGAAAACATAAAATTTACTTTTATAATTTTCTTTTTCTTAGATTTATTAAAAATATTCCTCATATGTATGTTAAATTACTAATATATGTTAAAGCAACACATATATGAAATAACAAACATTAAAATTGATATGATTATCATATCAAGTTTGCTGATAAAGTCAAATGTATGTCAAATGTACACAAACCTACTGCACACAAAAGATTTTAAGATTACATTTGAGACAAATAAACATAATATATCATTACACATAATACATTATTAATTTTATAGTTAGCCAAAAATGTATTTCAAAGTATACATTTATGTAAAAGATTTTTTATTTTTAGAATTATTTTAATTGTTTTATGATTGCAATAAAAAAATATTTTAGTGTTCATTAATCATGTTGTTAAAGAAATATTATTTAATTAAATTCTTAACACTAGGCTCCAAGGTTTCAGGCCCAGGCATAAATTACTCTGTTATTCAGTATATATAGGTACTTTAATATTGAATAAGATAATATAATTCAAAATCTACTTACGTTTTTACTTCTCCAACACCTACACAGAGATGCTTTTTCTGTTATATCTTCAATGTCAATAAAATCTACCACTTTGTTAATATCCTTTCTAACACAAGGATTAATTTGTCCATTCCCTGCTTCATTTGCCTTCTTTATTGTTTGATAAGAGTAATAAGATATACCTCCAATAGCAAGAGTTGGAGGTAATAATGCTAGCCAATCACGCACTAAAAACAAAAAATAACTAAAATAATAAATGAAAAATTTGACCTAGTGCATTTTTCATTTTCAAATCTATACTCAATTTGAATTATGACTTTGCATGGTATAAATTATTCATTGGACAGCGATAAAAAAGAACAAAACGCTATAATTACTTGAAAGTATGTCATTGACCTTGATAAATACAAGTAACTGTATGAGAATTACTTTATACTAACAAAAGAAAAATATAACTTTCACAATAATATTTGATTTATCCTTTTATTATATTCATTACTTACTACTATATATTTATAGTATCTATTATATCTATTATACTTTTACATAAAATTATATTTACTTTCTGTATCTGAAAATATTGGGATTAAATTTCCGTAAAGGGTTGATATTATTAACGTCAAAAAATATGTAAGTAAACAAAGTTTTTGTAATTTTTTTAATTGTATAGATTTTTCTGTTCCATTATAATTTATTTCAAATTAAAATTTATCGTAACATGGAACATATAAGGAAAATTACTTACCGCCAAGGCGAAACCAGCCACCAATAGAATCAGGTATAGGCAAACTGGCCAAATAATTTGGAATTGTAACTTTTATAACATTTGATACGATATACATCTTTATTAAACGACTTATTTAATATACAAGATGTTATTAGTTAGGAGTTACACAAGAGGACAACTGCAATCGTAATGACTAAATTATGCGTTGCGTTGTCCGTTGAAACGAAATATTGTCTATTAATAAATTTGACAACAACTTGTCAATGTCAAATTTCATTCGTCCGTAACTTAGAGTAATAACAAGCATAGAGGACTCGTATTAAACTGAACCAATAAACTTATAATTTGCACTGCTTTATCTTACTGAGAGCCGACGTAAGTTAGAGTGAGACGTAATAATGAAGAAACTATCGTCGTCAACGACGTGAAGCCACTTTTTACTTGCTAAGGTGACCAGCTGGTGACCTAGAGTGTTTTTGATATTTGTGATTATTTTAATGATAAAAGAGTAATTGGATGTAACAGACTTAGTTTTAAGGAAACTTAAAAACATTTTGTTTCGATGGCTTGTGTGGCTTACGGCTGTAACAGCCATAGTTCAAAGAAAAGTGAAGATAATCAAAATGTAACATTTCACAGGTAAGTGTTTTTTGGATTTTTCTGTTAAAATACTTAACGTTTTTATGAAATATTGAAATATGTTTAAATTGATTGTTTTAAGACTCTTACAATATCAGAATAGTGTGTAACCGATCTCTAAATTCTTGTCAATTTGGGAAAGTAATTTTATTTTTTAATCATAGTGATGTGACATGATGTACCTTCATTATTACTTTACCGATTCGTTTTTAAATACATGTAGACATTTTAATATGTAGAAATTTCTTAAAATATAGAGTATGTTATAAGTTAGGTTAACTATAATCGCCGCGCTAGGCGGACGTTGGTTATAATACACAGAAAAATGCTTCTGCACATATTCTAGATATGTATAATGTACCTTTGTCGCCTTTTATGCCACCTTGGTAGGGAGGTGCTATATTCTTATTCTGTGTCAGAGAACATATGGTGCATAATCTTATTATTTATTTATTTATAAATACTTTATTATACCCTTGTGTGTACATGAAAAGAAAAAGAAAGTCAACAAAAGGCATGCAAATGCGGTCTTATGGCTATCTCTTACAGACAACCCCTGGTGAAAGGATTAATAAAACCGTAAACAGGACGGTACAAATAATATTATATATATTCATGCTCAAATATATATACACACACTTACCTACATATATACACACACACTTTATTATCTTATTTATCTTTTTACATCTTTCTATTAATTTAAAAATATTTTACAGATTTCCGGTAGATCACAATGGAAGGAAGCTTTGGATAAAAGCTTTAAGGCGCGACAATTGGGAACCCACAAAATATTCTCGTCTCTCCTCAAGGCATTTTGCACCTGAATGTTACATTTAAGGATTGAAAAGGAAGACCTTGCGTACTGACGGACGCTGTGCCTACAAAATTTGATGGTTTTCCTACTTACTTTAAAATGGCACGTGTTATATTTTACTTACTTACTTATATGCTGTGTATGATAAAAAACTCAAAATGTAGTGGTTACAAGTCACACTGTGACAGGTCGCAACTTTTCTTCTGGTGTTAGTCTAATGATAAATACTTCACTTATCTTTAAACTCTTACTTTAAGATATAGTTATTGTATGATTATAATTATATAACAAACTCACACTCATTGACACTACATATTTGACTATGAATGAGTTTCATTTATTTCTGTTATTTATTTATTTACCAAAAAGTACACAAACAACACACATACTAAAACATTTATATACATTTAGAAGACAATAATAATTAATCAGATATTTATGTCTTTACAAGTGTACATAACATTCGCTATAATTACATAATCAAAAGTATACATTAAATTATAATAAATCCTTAATATATAATTAATAAATACAACTCAAATACAATAAAATTGATTCATAATAAGTCAACACCTGTTAGCCAAAATAATTTAAATAATGTTAAAAAAAATGTTATACCTTTAAAATATAATTAATTTAGTTTAATTAAATATAATTAATTTTGACCTAAGGTGAAGTATAGTTTCGTGTAATAGTTATAGTTCATAGTTACTATAAATATTACAAAGAAACGGTATTTCTGATTATAAACCGGTAAACTTTGTTACATCACTATAATGGTCAATATATAAATATAGTAATTCTATAGTATAATTGGCTTCATTGCGATTTTAAGAAAGGGCAAATTGGTGTATTTCTATCTCTGTCCCTCTCGTTGAGAAGTCTATAAGAAGGACACGATCAGATATATTGTAAATGTTCAATTAAATACAGTTCCTCCATGCTTGTTATTGCTCTAAGGTCCGTAAATGTCTTTCAGTTGTCACTTTTATAAAATAGAATGGCAGGCGTAGTACTCACTCTACTTAATAAGCTGAAGGCAAAACATCGGTATTAATGGAGAAGAACTATGCCTCTTTCTCCCGCCAGATGTCCCTATCACTATAGCCCTCAGTATATTGAAAAGCTCTATAGCGTGGATGAATTTTTCATTTTATTTAAAATTTAATTAAAATGACAAATTGTGCAGTGCCAGGATGCAAAGACAATGGATATCATTTGTTCTTATAAGACAAAAATTGAAGCAATTGAGGGCTACTTTAGCCAAAATAAGTTGACCAAAATTGGAGAAATCACTATCTTTATATTTAAGGCATGTAGACATCATTTTGCAGAAAATGATTTTAAAATTCTTAAATCGTCTACGGGTGATTTTGTTTTTATTTTTTACAAATTAATTACTGAGTTTCATACAAACTTTAATCCTCCACTTTACCCCTTTATGAGATTAAATTTCAAAAAATTTTAAAACATGTATTTATTTAATTATATTGAAGAGCATTAATACCAAGTTTCAAGTAATTCTGATCATAATAATAATTCTTTGACGATATAAACTTTATTACCCCGTTTTACCTCTTTAAGGGATGAATTTCGAAAAAATCAAATAAATGCAATTTTTATTTTTTATCTTAAAGCTAAACACCATATTCTGTTTGTATTTCACGTTAAGAATGACAGAGTTTCATACAATCTTTAATCCCATATTTTACCTATTTAGGGGACAAATTTCGAAAAATCCTTTCTTATCGGATGCCTACATTATATAAGAAATACGTCCTCCAAATTACACGTTTCTACGACCAGTGATTTATGCTATGAGTTGACATATCAGTCAGCCAGTACCACCGCAGATGCACCTCTCCTTCTCAATACTCACAATAAAAACAAAAAACCAGGTATGAAAGAGATATCAAAATAAATTACTTAACCTCAGACTGAATGTAAATAGGTCATACGTGTGGCACCCTCCTTTCACGAAGTCTTCCCCAAATTAAATTGAAGTAGGTACCTGGGCGACCGAGCTTCGCTCCGAGTTCTTTTTTGTTATATCGTATTTTTTAGATAAAAAAAAAAAAAAAAAAAAAAAAAACAAAAACTTGAATAAATACAAAAAAAAAACAAAAGTAAAAACTTTGTATTCCGACCGGGACTCGATTCCGGGCATATGTGTTGTCTAATTTGCGCCTTGACTGCTTGACCACGATGCTTATATTATCCAAGTGTAAGAAATTATCGACCATATTCTGCGTAGAATAATGCAAAAGAAAACCGTATGAAAAGTAGCGAAAAGTAGCGAGCGAGGTAAAAATAAAAATTAAAAATTTAAAAAAATATTAATCCTGGGGGCCAAATGAAAATTGTTAATTAAACAAAAAAAAGCACTTTGACGATAGAACAAACGTATTTTATAAAAAAACAAACACTAATGAATATTTAAAGACATCTAGTAACAATAAAAATTTGTATATTTCGATTGAGGGGGCTATTTTGAGGGTACATTTTTGTTTATTTAATTATAAATAAACAATTCACGAACAAACAATTATTTATGGCGAATAATCAAGAACAAACGACGAACAAACGATATGTGAAAATAAAAATTTAAAAATTTGAAAAAAAGTAATCCTGTGAGGCCAAGTTTGGTGAGCCCCTAAACTATAAAGCTTTTTATTTATCTGTGCCTGTCCGCTGTCGTCGTTTTGCTGGGTGCATTTGATATCATACGTTGTAATTATGAATCTTTTCATTAGTTATAGTGAGTAATATCAATTACGATTATCCTCTGTGAGAAATTATTAAGTGGTAGAAGTGAAATCCTTTGGAGGATATTAACCAATGCTGCTGTATACTGAATATGGCTGACGAAAGACTAGTGGTCCTGAATCGTTGTGACAACTTAGGATTTGGATTTTCTTTACTTGGCGAAGCCGGTTTGCCACATATTATTTACGAAATCGAAGAAAATTCTCCTGCAGCTCGCAGTGGTGAGGTAAGGTGGCAATAACTTTTTTTGCAACATTATTTTTTAGCATAAAACATATATTTCTTAAAAAATGTAATATCTATATTTACAAAAAAATATACTTTAAGTAATATTATGCACATCGTTTATTTGCTCATTATATAAAGATATCAATTAATAATTTTTATTTTATTTCATTGAATATATAAATATGAGCTGCTACCAAAAGAGATTAATGTTATTTTTTCTAATAATATCCTCAACTATGCAATATACATTAGACAATTTCATATTTTGCATACACTTTTGAAGCACTTAATGCCATTTCAGAACATTTTAAATAACAAAGTTAATTTGCTTTTTATGTCAACAAGCAAGCAACATTAAGTAGTATGTTTTTATTAATAATAACATCTAAAACTTGAACATGTGATTGGATGTAAAATTTTTGTAAATGATGAATTATTTAAATAGTAATACATTTAACAAACTAAAATTATCAATATGCCAAATATTTTGTTATATAAACCAGAATAAGTTCACTTTACATAAAAAAAATAGAAAAAAATATTACAATATACTTACAACTTTGAAACCTCCATATTTATATATAATATTTGAATATTGATTTTTTCATCACTAGTGACTCATGCAAGTAATTAAAGTAGGTATAAATTGCTGAAATAAGTAATAAAATACTTATTTTCTTACTCTGGCTTGTCTATTTTAAGAATATTGCCTTTCTTTTATCATTTGAATTACTAATATGACTACTGTGATTCATTGAAATATTATAGTCTTAGAAAATATTTGTGTTCTCCTTACTAGACTGATATATTATCACACCTTTGTTCCTGTGGCATGATGTAACTACCAAAGTAACCAATTATTGTTTCAATTGATGGTTATGTACATCAATTAAAATGATGTGTTCAGAAATGCATCTAATGTTATGGAATTGTCAAGTGTAAACTTAGACATTTTAAATGTAAACATTAAGGTTTATATTTCTTTTTTAAATGAAGATGAGATATTATAACTATTTTTAATCTCATATCTTGGATTTTCTAATAATTTTTTTTCTTACTTATTTTTTTTTTAAGTGTAAATAAATGGTCTTGTAGTTTTTTCTCACAGATTTACAATAAACATTTAGTTTAGAATTTGTTGATTGGTAAACAAAAATGTAATTTCTTAATGTATTTATCATATCACAAATTTACCTTTTTAAACATATTTAAGATTAATTTGATTATTTATAATGTACTTGAAATGACTTGTTTAAGCAGAGTTGATGTGGCTTGCCATGAAAAGGAACCTTTAAAAGTCAGTCATGTAGTTTATGTAATGTGATTATAATATTAAACATAAATAATTCAGCTCAATGCTGATCGTGTCAATCTTTATAAATTTATTTCTATTTTGGAAAGAAATCAAAGCAGCACATATATTAAGTTGAATGCATTGCTCTTGTTAGGAGTTAAATGTGATTGATAGTTACTGTTAGCAAAGTTTATTAAAGTTAATAGTTAGTAGTTAGTTAAACTATACTATAAAATATAGGCTTTGGTAATTATTGTTTACAATTGCAATGTTGGTTGATGATATAGCAAATAAAATTATGAATGATCGTGGTTAATGCTTTAGGTCATCATAAATTAGGTAACAAAATAATTAATGAAAATATGTAAGTTTCTAGATATTTGAATGACACAAATTTTAATCCTCAACTGCATTTCAATTAAAGTATTATATATATTGTACTTAAAGTACCTTCTATGTAAAACTAAATATATAATTATAATTTATGAACTCTTACGTACAAGGCTGTTGCTTATCATGTCTTTTGCTAAAAAAGGCAGTGTTATCCCTTTTTAATGTGCTACCAGCCTGCGGCTATGAATGTGTTAAGATAAAATATATAAGTAGTCCATTACTCAACATGACCCAATTAATATGGAGCTACTCTACCAAGCTGTAACTATGATTGTATTTGAAGAAGACTGGCTTTGTTTTTAATTCAAACTATATTATCCTAATCTATACTAATATTATAAAGTGGCAGAGTTTGTTTGTTTGTTTATTTGTTTGAATGTGATAATCTTAGGCACTACCAATCTGATTTGAAAAATTCTTTTTGCATTAGATAGTCCGTTTATCGAAGAAGGTTATATGCTATATATAATCAAGCTACTACTCACAGAGCAGTAATCATAAATGTCAACAAATCGGGCAGACTTCCAATCATTATTGTAAAGGGAAGGGTCTAATAAGGGCTTTGTCAGTTGCCAAAAAGTGACACTGCCCATACAACTGCTGGATAGACAAGCGAGGTTAGTTAGTATTTAAACACGAGTTTTAATTAATGTTCATTGTGCAATGTTAATTCCCATGTTATGTATATTGTATACATATTCTTTTATTAGAAATTGTATTTGAAAAAAATGTATTAATTCTAGCTTTCTAGACATTTTCGAAAGATCGATCTCTTCTCACTACTTGGAAAATGAGAGCAAACCACTTGTGAGATGAACAGAATGGAATCCAGAAAACTTTTTTAGCTTATTTTTAGACTTTTGCCATTTAAAACGTAATATTTAAGCGTAAAACATCATATATATAAAATAAATAAAATACAGTACATATGTAACGTTCTGTATTTTATTTATTTTATTAAATATTCATCATAATATGGTAACTAAGGAAAGGATTCTTATTATGTAATTTCACATATTCTAGTCATATAAAATGAAGCACAATATAACAATCTCTTTTTTGCTAGTTGCTTCGTTACTATTTTGACTGGATGACGAAACATAAAGTCGATTAGGTAATTAAATATTTCAATTATTTATTCATCTAATTCAATATAAACAATTCACTAATGCATATTGTCGTAAGACACGTAATACATTATTTTTTTCTAAAACCTGGCGTAATTTTGAAACGTAAATGATTTTAAATAATATCTGCAATATATCATTACATATATTATATTATATATTATAATGATAATAGCTAAAATTATATAAATAATATTCCATATTTCAAGTATAAAATTAAAATTATAAAAATGTTTAAAATTAAAATTAACAAATATTGTAAGGTACTTTGATGCCAATTTTCAATAATTTTGAATTCATTTTTGTTGATTGTGGGTAGGCTGTCTGTAACAACTATATAATGCTTTTGAGACCTTAGTCTCTCCCGTGACCATGATTGCTGTAAAGCAATCGAAACGTCGGGAAACAAAAATCAAAATAAATCCGCGAAAAAATCCGAAAAGATAGTTTTATTTAAATATCTGCAATAATAAACAAAATGATCATACGATTTAACTCCCATAACTTATCCCTAACAGCGTACTTATAAGAGGCATTATAACGTGAAAAGTTACTATGATGTAGCATGATATCAGATAATATTAGCTGATTTCGTTTACAATACACCATTATAAGTTTTCAATAAATAATAACTTATATGGATAATATGATACTAAACGTTTGCTAAAGACTAAACAGTAAGCAGGTTCTGAAAGCAAAAAAAGCACAAGCTTTCGTGTACCCGTATCGCCATAATCGCGCGACTTGCTATCAACAAATGTACGCACAGCGCTTTCGATTTTCCAATAACTCATTAGTTGTGTCAATCAAGCGAGGCAGTGTCAAGTATTAGCTAGATTACCATAACTCTTTGATCTTAATCGACATCATTTAAATATAAGATTTTTATCCCATATTTTATATTAGCTTGGCTTTAGTAGATGCTATTTGTTTATAGAAATAAAAATGTTTATATTACGATATATGCCCTAAATTTTATTGTTGCGGTATTTAACTTATTTTAATACAACAAAAAAAAAAGACTTAAGTTTACTACTCTTCATACTTGTACAAAAATACTAATAATAATATTTAGTCTACTTTAAATTTTGAAGAAAACGCGTCAGGTGTATGTATGTCTTATTGGTTTTCAAATTACTATTAGTGAGTATTGTTTTATTAAAAAGTAGTAAAATAATAATCAAAATAAATATGTTACTACTTTTATTTATTTTTATGCAATGTTTAGTTCTGTCGATTACACCTAACATGATAGATAAACACGCATAGTACGTGTTTAATGTAATGACATTGACATAATCTTAACTCTAAAGTATTTTTTTTTATCTATTTATAATAAAAGTGAATTCATAATATCCATACTAATATTATAAATGTGAAAGTGTGTTTGTTTGTTTATGTTGTCCTTCTTTCACGTCGAAACAGAGTGACGGATTAGCGTAATTTGATTGTGTGGAGATAGTTGAAGATGTGTGGAGAGAGTGACATAGGCTAATTTTTACTGCGGAAGATCATCTCGAAAACACGTTATAATACAATCGAAAAATTATTTATGATCAAAATTACTTGAATATTGGTATTAGTATTCTTCAATACAATTAAATAAATAGATGTTTCAGGATTTTTCAAAATTTACCTCCTAAGGGGGTAAAATAGTAATGAAAGATTGAATGAAAGACCGTCATTCTTAATGTGAAATGCATGAAAAATAGTATTTAGCTTTAAAATAAAAAAAATAAAACAAAGCGTATATCAGACTTTTTCGAAATTCATCTCATAAAGAGGTAAAAGGGAGGGAGTTTATGTGGGCAAAAAATTCTTAATGATCAGACTTACTTGAAACTTGGTATTAATGCTCTTCAATACAATAAAATAAATATGCGTTTTAGCATTTTTCAAAATTCATCCCAAAAGCAGGTAAAATAAGAAATAAAATTTTGTATCAATCTTTGCAATTTTTCTATGTGAAATGCTGGGAAAGTTGTATTTACCTTTAAATTAAAAATATAACAATACGTATATCACTTTTTCCGAAATTAATCCGTTAAAAGGATAATAGGATGTTGTCATGTTTATATGGGCAAAAAAAAAATATGATCAGAATTACTTAAGACTTGGTATTAACGATCTTCAATTAAATAAACTGATATTTTAGCATTATTTGTAATTATTCCAATAGGAGGGGTTAAATCCCTATCTCTATCATCCCTATGAAAAGTTCTTACTTAAACTAACTTCCTGTTCGCATCTTTTTTAGCGTAGACTAAGTTAAGTAAATCTAGAGTGATTGCATAAATAAATACATAATATTACAAATTCGATATGACATTATAAATAAAAATTATATATAAATTGACTGGAAATTACAACTGAGCATTTTTTTTCGACAACGCGAACATAGCCGCAGATAGAAAATTAAAACAAAATAAGATTGGCAGTTTATATGTACACATATGTAACTTAAAATAAAGGAGTCTGTAAATTTCAGGTGTACATTGAGTCTTTAAAAATAACGTAGATGTTAGTATGTAAATCCCATATTAGCCGAGTTATATGATTCTAAAGTCGTAAACATTGTATGCAAGTGCCGAGTTGTATCATTGTTTAGAGGTATTGGAGCTTTCTAAATACTTTAATTTACTAAAATTAATTTACAGAATATACGTTAAATATCTTTTTTATATTTTGAGTTACGATCGCTAAAATTAAATTTGTTTTCCATAATATCATTAAGAAACAATATGAACAACATAGTTTTGCAAATAATAAAGTATGTATTGCGAAATTGTAAAAAAAATTTTTAGTGTGTAAATATTATGTTAGTAAATACAACACTATTCGGCGGTATAAGGAACCCTTCACGCGCGAGTTGAAATCAACTAACACATTTGAAATGATTACAGCCATCAAATTATTAGTTATAACATAAAGCCAGAGTTTTTTTTTTGTAGTTTAGACGCGTACTACTAATATTTAAATAATTATAAAATTACGTTGTGCTTGCTTTATGTTTCGAATCTATAAAAAATATTCGAATTGTTAATGTAGGTTAGCGTTTCATGACAATATCAATGTTTAAAAATTATTTTTATTACTTTTAATAACATTTATTCAAACTCTTTAAGCTATTATCATTACGTTAATATTACTACATACTTTGAGTTGTATTCAAGTGCAATTAAATACGTATGTGGTGATGTTGGTTAGTATAGGGTTTCGTTTATAGTTTGTATTGATAGTGACTAGCTATTCTCCTCGCATTCATACTATTAGTGTTTTGTGTATATAAATACTAGCGGCTCACCCTCGATTCGCTCGGGTACACCTCTAAACAATCAAAAACCAATCTATCCCACGGGAACCGTACATTTTTCTGGGATAAAAAGTAGCCTATTTTTTATTTTAATGTATGAACTATATTATTGCAAAGTTTCATCAAAATCGATTCAGTAGTTTCTGCGTGAAAGAGTAACAAACATACATCCATATATACAAACTTTCGCGTTTATAATATTAGTATAGATTATAATATTAGTATAGTATATTGTAGATAATTTTATGACTTACAATTTTTGTCTGGACTATATCACGACATAGTATAAAACAAAGTCTCATCCAGCTGTCTGTCTGTCCCTATGTATGCTTAGAAATTCAAAGATTTGTATTTCATACTAACCATTAAAACGTACCTAGGGACGAAACTTAGCGAAGCGAGGGTGAGTCGCTAGTTTTTGATTAAACTTACCATTTTCGAGAAAAATCCAAAAAACTAAAGAGTTTTATCTTTGACCTTGATTAATTTTTTTTGCACACATGGATCAACGGGGACTTTTGGCACTTCATTTCTACTGGTGTACCCATGATTGCTACCAAAATTCAGCTCTGTCAGAGTTTATATGCTGTCGCGGGCTTTTTTGTAAGACTATTAATCTTAAGATAAACATTTGTATTATACATTATATACGTGTAACTTTAACGGTTTTTGAGCCATAATGGCTCGCTGATGGTGGAATTTTTCCTACTTACCTACTTGACACTTACTCGCTTCGCTCAGGTTCGCCTCTATGAAAATAAAAACAAATCTATCCCACGGGAACTGTACATTTTTCTGGGATAAAAGTAGCCTATGTATTATTCCAGACTATAACATCTTTCTGTGCCAAATTTCATCCAGATCCGTCCAGCCGTTATGGCGTGAAAGAGTAACAAACCTATCCCACGGGAACCGTACATTTTCCGGGATAAGAAGTAGCCTATATGTCATTCCAGACTATAATTTATCTCTGTGTAAAATTTCATCCAGATCCGTTCAGCCGTTGTGGTGTGAAAGTGTAACAAACCTATCCCACGGGAAGCGTACATTTTTCGGGATAAAAAGTAGCCTATGTCCTTTCTCAGGCTCTATACTACCTGTGTACCAAATTTCATTTAAATCGGTTCAGTAGTTTTGGCGTGAAAGCGCGACAGAGAGATAGACAAAGTTACTTTCGGATTTATAATATTAGTAAGATTAAATATGTATTATATATTAAAACAACATCTTTCTGAAATATTGAACAGATAGCGGAAATAGGTTTACAGGTTTCCTTCCACTTCACTTTTGCAGGAAATAGAACTGGATGTTTCATAAAGAGCGATAAAATTTTGATTAGGAGTTGATTTCTTTTTTTTATGTAATAATAAATAATTAATCTGTTTTAAGATAATTTTTCTGAAGAACTGTAGGCTCTTGATTAATACAATGTAAAAAAAAATTAGACTTACTTAATGTAATGTTATGTCTGCTATACCTATAGCAAAGGTCTGAAATGTTTCACAGAACCGTTTTCCATAGGTATCGCGTCATTCGTATTTTTGAATCTCTTTTTAGTCTGAAGTATAATATATAATATGTGTCACTTAACACCTTTGCAAAGCCAGAGCAAGTTCTTAGGTACGCTAATATCATATCATCTATACATACCTATAATAAAATAAAATTGCAACTAAGCCGAATCTATACATTAAATATTTTTTGCTAAATCTTATTGAAATAGATATTATTATCGATACAGAAGCCGAATCTATATTTTTTAGATTTTTTGTCTGTCTGTCTGTTACCGCATCACGGAAAACGGCTATTCTTTTGTTCCATAAAAAATGTGATTACTGTCAGAAATTATGATAACTTTAATTGAAGACGAAAAAACTGGCAGTTGAGTTGGTTCATCGGCGTGCGCTACCTAAACTGTTATAAAACAATAAAATGTATGGCAAAGAGACCTAGGGACGCATCCGGTCGAAGGAAGGGTAGGTCGTTAGTATTTTATAAAGTAGCCATTTTTAAAGTCAAGCAAATAAAGTTATGCATGCACCCTTGTCAGTAATATTGTTTTGCATTATATCTGTACCAACAATAAAACAGGTTGTTTTTTTTAAAACGGACTATAATAAGGATGGATACTAGCGACTCACCATCGCTCCGCTCGGGTTCGCTCCTAGTTACGTTTTAACGCTTAGCTCAGAGTTGAGATATTTTCCCGCAGTAAAAACTATCCTACATGTTGACCCGGATAACCAGCATTAGATGAAATTTGGTATGATAACCAAATTTCATCAAAATCTATCCAGTAGTTTTCCCGTGATGCGGTAACAGACAGACGGACAGACAAAAATTCTAAAAACTATATATTCGGCCTCTGTATTAATAATAAAGTCTATTTCAATAAGATTTTCCAAAAAATATTTAATCTTACAGATTTAACTCAGAATTTTATTATATGTATAGATTATGTGACCTAAATATTGTTTCATCAAGTAATACGTATCCTATATTCCTACATATTTACCTATCGCATGATCGAAAAATGCTTCAGATCTTGTTCTATTTCAGACCGTACTTAACTCATCTTTTTATGATGAAGCAAAACTCTTACAGTATGTAATTTGTATACTAAATATTATATTTATATTAAAATCAAAGTATTTTTGTTGTTTATACTATAATAATAATTTAAGAATTACTATTTTTCGTAATGACTAGGTAATTTTATAATACTTTCTTTACGCGAATATTTGATATCTATACAGATAAATAAAATTGGAGTGTCTGTTTGTAATATTAAAATAACCGCTTTTTACTAAATGCATATGGATGTATACACGGTATATATACCAAAACAACATTTTTTAAAAATTTTGTCTTGTCTGTCTGTCTGTCTGTTTGTTCCGGCTAATCTCCGAAACGGCTGGACCGATTTTGACGGGACTTTCACTGGCAGATAGCTGATGTTATAGGGAGTAACTTAGACTACTTTTATTTTAGAAAAAGAATCAGGGTTATGTGAAAAAAAAACCCATGAAATTGTGAACAAAATCCGCGTACGCACCCGAGCAAAACAAGGGTAAATCGCTGTATAATTTAAATGAATATCTTAGAAGTAGCAAGCTACTATTTATGTATACCTAACTAAACATAGCTAAACGTGAAAACGTGTCTAGGAACGAACGCGAGTGAAGCGAGCGTGAGTCGCTAGTTTTCAATAAAACTAATGTTTTCGGATTTTTTTGTGGATTTATTTTGATTTTTGGTTCCCGACGTTTGGAGAGACCTTTCGGTAATTTTATTTATATTATACATAAAGTATTTTCCTAAATAAATTTAATAGAAAGATTCGAAGATATTAAAGAGGAAAGCTCTAACTGTTAGAATCTAACAGCTAATAGTGCGTAGGTTTTTGCTGCACAAGAAGTGGGCGTTAAACACGGTAGGCGTTCAAAAGCTATTACTAGTATAACATATTTGTATGTAATTTAACTCGTACCTTAATAGATTTATATCTAGCCTTATAATATCTAGTCTTGTAAAGAACTCATTGTAATCAACTTGTTTTATTCTTACAATACTCTTAGTCCAACCAGCGTTCATTAATATGAAACTTTAGAAACCACTATGCACTTCTAGGCTTTATCACGTCTACAATATATTATTAGACAATATAGCAAGTTTTTTAACGATTGGATTAATAATAATTATAATTTGACTAGATAAATCTATCTTGGAATTAAAGTCTTAAATCTTTCTTGGCCAAACATTGAAATATCTAAACTTACTTGCTTACTGAAACCATAAAATTAAATATTATAATAAAAATAAGAAAATGTCGACAAAAAAGATAAAGAAAAAATACAGCAGAAACCTAAAGTTTTTAAATTTTATTATGTTATTTAAAAACCGGTTTTATATTCCAAATAGAAGTATAATAAATTAACCTAATTATTATTATCTCTTTTTAAGATATGTTGATATTATGTTGTATCTTAAATATAATCAGATAAAAGTAAATAAGCTCCTTGAAATTAGGTTAGTTAGCCACAAAGGACGTTAAATATTGATACATCGCGTGCACTTAGTTACCTTTCTGAAATTCACGGTCAATATCGAGGAAAAGCACTTTACAAGAAGCCCTTTGCTTTGAATTTCCCCTAAACGAGGCCAGGTGGCCATCCAGCTAATTCCTATTTCCTGCACCCTTATATAGCAGTTTGATTTAATTTATCTCCTAAGCTTGCTCCATTAGCGCGCCCTACTCTACTCGTTTGATAACAGTTGACAGCAACGGGCGCGGCGTGCGCTCGTGTTGGCTGGACGCGGCGCATACTGTGCTTTCTAATAATTCCATGTAATATAATTCGTTGTATGGAAGGACGGACTTTTATGTTTTTAACTTGTTGAGGCTATTAGATATTGAATTCATATTAGTGATTTAAACTATATATTTATAATCTATATAAGTTTAACGTCCTAGATCAGTTGTGAAATGCTTACAGTGAATCATTGAAATCAAGAGGAAGTGGTAATACAGACTGTTTATCCTTAATGAAGTTATGTGAATTATTGATAAGTTGAGGCTTTGTGTGTTATACGTGCAGTGAAACATATATTTCTTGTGACCTTACGTAAACTATAAACAATTGTAATGCCAATGTGAAGCTTATCATGTGTGTCTACAAAATATGTATAATATGAGGATACCAGCCAACATGTGATAAGTAGTTAAATAAGAGTGAGTTAACTCTAATCAAATAATTATGCATTTAAGTTCTTTAAAATTTATTTTTATTTCTTAAGTTAATTAAAGCTCCTTAAACGAATTTCTATATAGTAAGCTAGTTATACATATTATAGTGGATTAGTTATAATTTTTGACTTGACCATAGATTAAGTTACCTTCTTAATTCTTACCTTATTGTTAGTTTCAAAAGGATCTTCTTCTGAATATTTTTGTTGAAACTTAACTTAAAAATGAGAAAAAAATTCTTTCAACTTCTTACGAATCATTAGGTGGCACTACCGGTTTAAAATACGGATGCAGATTTTGAATGGAGACCGACAGAACTAATTACTCCCTTGAATTACTTTATGTGAAGTTGAATGATTTAACAAAAGGCACCGTACTGAATGGAATAGTTATCACACCCATATTACTAAGTAAAGTTAAATACTATAAACTAGCTGCTAATTGCGGCTTCCCCTACGGGAACAAGAAATAAAAAGATTAAATACAAAATATAAATAACGTAAACATATATGTATATATGTATGTTTCAAGAATGGTTATATCTAAGCTTAAGTTATTTTAAATGTAAAGTGTATGTATAGGTACCCTGATTTAGAATACTTCTTCCTAGCTTGGAAAAGTAGAGACCCCCGCGGAGAATGAATAAGAACAGAAGTTGTAAAATTATTTTATAATGTAATCTCACTCATAACTTGTGCGTTTTAAAATGTACACCAGTCAATCATAAATAATTAAATAATTAGGAAAGCACCTGCAAAATTTTATTTCCAAAAAAGAAATCGTTTTAAGAGTTCCTCGTTAGAGATGAAATTTTATAAATATTATGCTAGTCGCTAGGTACTATCTGGAAATTACTTGATGAATATAATTACTTTTTACTACTACTGAAGCGACTTCACTTTATAAGTAAGCACCTGGGCGACCGAGCTTCGCTCGAAGTTTTTGGCCAAAAATACAATTTTCTTTTTTAAGAAAAAATAAGAAGCTTGAATAAATACAGAAAAAGTAAAAACTTTTATTCTGACCGGTATTCGAACCCGGACACCTGTGATTGTCAATCTTGCGACTTGGCCGCTTGACCACGATGCTTATTCTCGAGCGTATAAAATTAGCGACCATATTTTGCATGGAATAATGCGAAAGAAAACCTCATGAAAACTCGAAAACACGCATTTTACCATAAATAAAACTAATCTAGATCGATATTTCGCCCCCGAAAACTCCCACACACTAAATTTCAGTGAATTCGTTAAAGCCGTTTCCGATATCGCCGGTATATACATGTATAAATAAATAAATATATATACAAAATTTGCTCGTTTAAATGTATTAGATTATGACATGCTCAGGAGTGGATTTTGTTTCTTAAAACTTATAAAAGACTATGAACCATCCTTTACGTATTACACCTATGTACCTATTTATAAAAAATAGTCATGAAAATCAGCTATGATAATATAATGTAATGCACCCACAAAAACAATACACTCGAATTGTTCCTCATTTTTAAGCCAACGACTTAACGTTATTAAGTATTGTTTTTTTTTTAATTATGAGAGCCTCTACTTTCTATAAAGATATGAGTATACTCTATTTAAATAACCATAAATTATTTTAGATTTTTTGAAGAAATTAACATTTGTTATAATTGGTACTCTATCAGGTACTTGGTTTTACTGTAATTTTTTTTAACTCAATCTATTATGTTTGTAATGTCAAAATAACAACTTTTTACTAAATACATATGGTATTATAAGAAAAAAACAAATATTAGTTTTTTTGTGTCTATCTGTTTGTTCCGGCTAATATCCAAAACGGCTGGACCGATTTTGACACGACTTTCACTGGCAAATAGCTGATGTTATGAGGAGTTTCTTAGGCTACATTTATTTTAGAAAAAGAATTAGGAGTTCCGCGTAAAAAAATTAAAACCCATGAAATTGTGAATAAAATCCGCATACCCAGAGACGTCGCTTATCATAAATATATTTAACTTATACGTAGATACATACTTAAAAGATCTATTTAGTTTCAAAGTTAAAAAAATGAAACATATCTAAAGAACGGGTACAGTTATATCTAGCGTACGGTATGCCTAATGTAATTAAGTTCATGAGTTTTCTGAATTCTGAAACAATTATACTAGTAGGTTGTTCTGCGAACAGTAGACAGCGCGAGTAAAAACTGCATTTTGAGGAGCTATTCTGCTCATCACGCCGAAGATCCACATTAGATTTTCACCAAATTTTTATGAGACCAACAAAAAATCCCCGACGACAAAAAAAAAATCTATAAAGTCGTAAAACCTGTACACCAAGTTTCGTCCAGATCGTTTGTAAAATACGACCTGTAGACCAACAGACTGACAGAGGAAAGCAAATTTTGCCAGACTTGAACCAGAGACGCTTCGTTTGCCCGGTCAAATCTATACTAATATTATAAAGCTGAAGAGTTTGTTTGTTTGGTTGAACGCGCTAATCTCAGGAATTATTAATCCGATTTAAAAAAATCTTTTTGGATTAGATAGCCCGTTAACTGAGGAAGGCTATAGACTATAATATATCATTCCGGGAAAATGTACGGTTCCCGTGGGATAGATTTGTTTTTGTCTAGGGACGAACCCGAAGCGAAGCGAGAGTGAGTCGCTAGTATAAAATTTAGACCGAATGACAGTGTTCAATCACTAATACATTTATTTTCTCAATAAAGTCACTAATAAACTTACTTCCACGATATTGTAATTGTATTGTGAAATAAATTATTTTAGTATCATTAGTGTATGTGAAAGCACAATATTTACAAACGGTTTATGTGTCCACATTGCGCTGCTGTTTACACAGCTTACTTTGCTTAAAGAACTTTGCTGTTAAAGTAATATCTTTGATATGTGCCTAAAATATATATAAACATGATCTTAATTTTCAATCAATTCTTAAAATTTTCCTATTTACAATTACTGTATAATTTGCAAATAAGATATATTTTGCTTTTTTCTTAAAGTCCGATTTGCTGTTATTCATAACAACAGTCTTATTTACATACATAGATATGTACATCGATCACTAGTTCAGTTAATTAAATATTGATTATAAATAATAATATAAATTCTATTATCTATTACATACTTTGTTTGCATGATATTAAATGTAAATTTGATATTCCTAAAGCAACCAATAAAGTTTGCAATGAAGTTAATTATTTCGTTGCTGTATAAATAAATGACCGCATGTTCAATTACAGGTTGAAGCGGGAGACGTATTGCTCAAGGTTAATGGGACTGATGTGAACCGGTTCACTACCCGAGAAGGTAAGGAATTTGCCATTTATCATCCATGACACTTATATCTTCCGAACATGCACACTGATGATAACTGTTAGAAATTAATTACGTTGTATCTAGCCTGTTTCAGCACCTTACTTATCGTAAATATAATATACATGTACATATGTTTCGTTTTCATTCTTAAAAGAAAATATACTAAAATCAGTTTATATTTCGAGTAGTACCTACTTGGTAACTGTTCTTACACGTGTTGGGATGTAATAAAATGTACAATGTAGTCGAAAATTACTGATGTGTAACAAATTGACAGCTTATACTTTGGGTTGTTTTAATTATTTGAGCCAAGTTACAATAAAAATGATGGCGTCACTGAATATTCATAAAGTATGTATAAATGCTCAATTGGCTATTTGACAATTCTAACGATAAAATATTTAATCTGTTGGAGACAGTAGCTTATGGGTCCACAATAATTTTACAATATGTTTTTTGCATTAAAATAAATTGTAAATATTTCATTTTTGAAAAATAAATTTGAGTTTTTTTATCTGTGGATTACAAATACTGAAACGCTGGCGGCCATGTTTGTGCAGCGTGTGACGTCACATCGCACATAACAAAACATCGTGTGTTTTATCGTTTGCAGTTTGCTGAAAAGATCACTCTAAAATATTTTAATTAGGCTTGTGAGAAGTTTAACGAAATGGAGCCGGGTTATACAAAAGCTGATAGTGCAAATTTACCAAAAATAGATTAATTTATGGTTGCAAATTTTTTTGCATGTAATCCTGACTTTTGCTCAGCCGAGTTTCGGAATGTAAAAACTTCCGTGTAAGTACCGAAATGAACAAAGTAATTATGTATAATTTATTGGTAAAAGTTAATGTGTATAGTTCTTAAGTCAAGTAGTAAAAATTTTATAAAATAATTTTAAATTACTTAAAGGTTATGTTGATAATTTTAGATCTTCGCGACAGTCGTATGGTGAATAATAAAAATAATACTTTTAAAATTAATAAAAATAATGTCATAAAAAGAATTGTTTTTATGACATGTTTTATGTACAAAATACTGGATTAAGTTTAATTTATTTTCAGTAAATCAGAGGCTAAATTGATTGCTTTTAAATACTTACATCGAAGTGATCTTCACAAAAAAAAATTGCAGATTTATCAGATGTAAAATTCAACTCTCAGCGTGCTAATTGTAACCACTGCTTTCGACGTTTAGGACATTTAGGGACGTGTATAAACAATTTGTCAGGATATTTAATTGTAGAACTTTTACACATAGGTACGGCACACGTCTTGTAGCTTGTCATTTTCATAAAAAATATTTATATTCTAAATATATATATATATTAACTTATATGAGCTTGCCAATGAAAAAGCTGCAAACTTTTAGCTTAAAATATGTTTAAGAGTTGGAGCATCGTAGCATGGAAAATATATAACATGTTATATTCTCCATGCATCGTAGTTAGCTTTACTTAGTTTATTGAGATATGACGTCACAGCCAGGAATGTCACGTGATGTGCTGTTTTCGCGCGACTTTCAAATTACTGAAAGATTAATATATTTTTTCCGAATAAATAACGCTTTTTTCAGAAAAAAATAATTGTAAGAGGTATAAAATGAACCTACGTATGTTTTAAAATATCTTTCCGAAAACTGTCAAATAGCCAATTTGTACTCATAAGGTAATAATTTTGAACTATTTTTAGTTTACCGCTTATACAAATCTTAATAAACTTGAGTAACTTGTGTTCACAAGGTCCAACTTATTGCACTTCGTACTTTGTACATGTCAGTAATCAAATATAAAATTCACATCTCATTTAAACATAGTACGACCGCTATCTGTAAAGTTATTAACGTTAATTCAATGATCGCGTTATGGCCGGCCACTCGGACCGCACTCCGCACCCGGCACGCAATCGCGTAATTCACATTTAACACTTACTCCCTGGGTTAATCTTCTTCTGATTAAAGTTATTTTGTTGTCAATCATTTTTTAAACCAATGGTTTTTGATCGATAAAAATTGATTCTTAAAACGATAGGTAATCGAGATGTTATCGAGACATAAATAAGTTTAAGCTTCGAAATTGCTTATGACTGCATACTTCTTTTAAAGCAAGTGATGGGGAAGTTATGATTGTAAACAACGTCATCCAAAAAGTTTTATTTTCTTTCAGTATTAAAATGTTTGCGACTATCGTCAGATCCAGTCACTTTACGACTAAAAAAGGGTGAGTTTATCAGTGAAATATCCAATAAAATGTTTATTAACTTATATACATACGTTGAACTATGACATTCAATACAAGCTCTGCGGTTTCCAGTAATAAAATTCGTGTATACCCAAGTGGATGAAATAAGTCGCTACAAATAAGAGTGGCGATATTCCGAGTAAATTTATAGGCGACTCTCGGGATTCCGCCGTATACCTTTAAGGCTCACCCAACAAATATCATAACAAAATAATGACTTGTATTTCATGAAATTAATGAGTAAATATTTTAGTAGTAAAGTTAGTATACGTGACATATTTTTTGCATTACTCGGTGTGAAACGATATTTTTAGAAAATAATGAACCTCAGCTTCATTACTATGTCTGATAGTACGACGGTTTTGCAGACCCACAGATCAAAGCGAACGTGAGGCGTTATCTGTCCGCCGCAGCAGAGCGTCGAACTAGTGGGCCGCTACGCACAAAACACGATAAGTGAGCATTCTTTGATATTTTATGCTGGATCCATCCTTATTCTCTTTTTATATATTTAATGTAGTAATTAATGCTTTCATCATTCTGTACTATATTTAAAAACTGCTTCGGTGGTGTAGTGGCTAGCATGTACGACTGCACATCCTGAGGTCCTGGGTTCGAGTCCCAGGTCGGGCCAAGTATAGTTATTGAGTCTTTCTGTATAGTAGGTAAGCCTCAGTAACAGCCCGGAGTTGGGAAGTTGGCGGTGTTTCACCCTCGTGCCTCGGAGAGCACGTAAAGCCGTCGGTCCTGCGCCTTAACTCTCACCGGTCGTGTCGAGTAGTCGTCCCACTGGAGTATGAGAGTGACAGGAATAGAGAGTGCACTTGTGTCTGCGCGTACACTTGTGCACTATAATATCTCCTGCGCAGTTGGCTAGTCTCAATGAGATTGGCCGCCGTGGCCGGAATCGGTCAGGAGAACATCATCATCACTATATTTAAATATGAAAATATTTCTATACTATATCACATTATTTTTATTCTCGTTTCTGAATTACAAATTCCGGAAATCCATTGAGCAATTATAATTATAGGGTATAGAAATAACAAACATCTACAATCACTGACTAATAAGCTTTTGCGTTTTTAATATTGTGTGACAAAATGTCGATATCATATTTAACACAATGGATGTAATTAAAACGTTCTACATAATCCTTAATTTTTACGGTTAACCCCTAAACTTATATTAAACTATACGCTAATTGCTTTTATCTTATAGCCATTAATTTTTAACCACACTTTTATAAAAATAACGTCGATAATTGGTAGATGACGAATTGAGTTTTAAAATATATTTTTAAACATTTTTATTTTTAAACGTCTTCCCTCGGATATCCTCAGCTTTTATATTTAGGCGCACCTTATTTTGGGTGTAATCGTATACCGACCCTCCTAAACTTTGACAGCTGATATCCGACTGCGATAAGCGATCGGCGGCACCATATGTGTCGCAGACGGGTCACCCTCACCCCGTGTACTTTTAATGAGTAGCATTAGAGGAAAGAAATCGTAGATTTCAGTCTGTGCTGGCTAAAAATGGTTCATATGTATGAAAGTTTTCAATAAACACCTCGCTGTTAAATGTACATCTATACATATAATAAAATTGTAACTAATCCGAATCTGTATATTAAATATTTTTTGGAAAATCTTATTGAAATAGATTTTATTATCGATACAGAAGCCAAATCTATAGTTTTTAGAATTTTTGTCTGTCTGTCTGTCTGTCTGTTACCGCTTCACGGGAAATCCACTGGACTGATTTTGATGAAATTTGGTGTGATGATAGCTGGTTATCCGGGTCAACATACCTATAGGACACTTTTTACTGAGGCAAAATATCTCATCTCTGAGCTAAACGTTAAAACGTAAGACTAGGGACGAACCCGAGCGGAACGAGAGTGAGTTGCTAGTATTACATACATATGTATCGTAAAGATAAGCAATACTAATTTTATCTACACATATAATAAAATTGTGAGTCAAATCTGTATATTAAATATTTTTTTGGAAAATCTAATTGAAATAGTCATCATTATCGATACAAAGGCCGAATCTATAATTTTTAGAATTTATGTCTGTCTGTCTGTCTGTGACCGCATCACGAGAAAACCAGTGGACAGATTTTGATGAAATTTGGTATGATGATAGTTGGTAATCCGGGTATATAGAATACTTTTAACTGCGACAAAATATCTCATCTCTGAGAAATCTATACTAAACGTTAAAACGTAACCAGGGACAAACCCGAGCGGAGCGAGGGTAAGTAGCTAGTTTTTTTACTAATATTCAATGTACCTAAAATTTATGGTGCAGCAATGCTTCAAATTCAAAAATAGTTGTAACAGGTGTGGATGCTAATATTTCATCAAATAATAAGGCTAGGTAAATGTAAATATGTTATTAAAAATAGCATGGGTATTACATAAACACGACGTAATATGCAACTCATTGATGGAATTTAGTTATGTTTGAATAAATACTATAATTTGGAACTGCCAGTAAAGTATTATTACTTATAAATTATCTAAGCCATATTATTTTCTTACAAAATTAATAAAATAGGTACTTTGTAATATACATAAGTTAACTACTTAAAAATGAAATTGATTTAACTGAATGTGTCCCGTACGGATATTGATGAAGATATAAAGTAATCTTAAATATTTTTTTTTCTTTATCCCTTCGAGACCGCGAGACATTGATGGCAATTAATAAAACCCGACCCCGTTACTATGATGAATCTATGAAATGGAACAGTCACGTGCACAAAGCTGAATCGTTAACCTTCGAGTACTTCGGATGCTTATAAAATATTTAGAATAAGTAAGCTGCTTGCAAGTCGCTTGCTTTGGTTTGTGAATATTGGAATATTAAAATTCTTATACACATAGTGCTATTTTATTAAATGTATTTATAATAACCAAACAACAAAAATACTGAAAATGACGACTAATATCGAGAAATCGGACAGCATATTGATAGTGTTATAAATCTCTATATAACTTAAGTCATAGCGACACTTTCATTTTAGGTAGGTATATGCTTTTGTATTTTTAGTGTTAAATAAGTAATAAAAATATTATTCAACAGCTAGAAGTATTGCGCATTGCTATAAATATTTTAAACACTTTATTTTTATTTCTGATTCGATAGAGAATAACATTTTAGTAAAAAATACTAGCGATTTACCCTCGCTTGAGCGAGCTAAGGGTGGTTAATTTTTTTTAGCGGAACCCTAATTCTTTTTATTTTTCTTTTTTTTCTTTAAAACAAAAGTAGCTTAAGTTACTCTTTATAACATCAGCTATCTGCCAGTGAAAGTCCCATAAATCAGTCTAGTTAGTCCTTCTCGGAGATTAGCCGGAATAAACAGACACAGAAAAAATGTTAAAAATTGTGTTTTTCTTATAAGTTCCACTGTATATAATTTCATATGCATTTAGTAAAAAGCTATGATTTTGCACAGCACTACTTAATGTAACATAAAATTAAACAATATTCAATTACCAACTACATCTATATGAATAAAAGGCAAAAGTGATTGACTGATGTATCAACGCACAGGCCAAAGCCTTAAGGCTAGAAAATTGAAATTCCGCACACGTATTCCTCACATGACGAAGGCATTCACTAAGAAAGAATTTTTCAAAATTCAACCCCCAAGATGGTAAAATAGGGGATAAAAGTTTGTATGAAACTATTTATTCCTTGGACATATTTACAGGAAATTTCGTATTTTTCGTAGTTTGATCGCGAGCGTAGCCGCGGTTTCTGCTAGTTTTCAATATAAACAAGCCGTTAAATATCATGTATGATTTATGTCCAATTGATGAACGAACTCTGCAATTCAAACTACTCATTGTATGTCAACATCTTGGTAATTTAGTTTTTCTTAAAATCTTGTTTGAATTTATTTTAACAGAAACAAATTGTCCATCTTTCTGGAATTAATTGATGTAGTATAAACAATTTCAATTTAATTAAAAGGTCGAAAACGCTATCTATTGTTGGCTAGTGGCAATTTGTAAAACATAAATCGTATTTAGATCGGCATCGCCGCCATCGAGCAACTCGAACAGCAATTCGTCGAGTAACTCGTCGAGCAACGGGTCGGGGGTTCAGTCGGGCGAAAGTTGTGAGGCGCTTTTGACGGAGGAGAGGAAACCACGCGTCACTCAACCGAAGTTTGAAGCGTATATGATGACCGGTGATCTCATACTCAATCTGTCGAGAGTAGAACATCCACACCACAACCACCACGCGCCTACACATCGAACACATTATCACAGGTGAACTGAACTAGGTGTACCTACTAATGTCTAAATATCTCAATTTTAACGATGGCAACAATAATTATGAAAACCTTTATTATGTTAATAAAACAATAACAAATATAAAAAAATATTCAAGTTAATAAAAAACTCATATTATGTGTATTTTAAACGCAATATCGTGGTGAAGGCTATGATTGTGAATCGATGAATTTAACAATTACACTATGAAGGATAGTTCCATATACGTTTTAAGAATGAATTGCACCCGTAAAGATTTTTAAATTACTTCAAAGGTAATTTTGAAGTTTTTATACCTTTTTAATTAAAAGTAAATATATACGAGTATGTTCTTTAAATTTCTTAATTGAACTTACTTTGATGTTTTACTTCATTCTCTGTCACATTTAATTTATATTTATTCATAGTTAGGTAAGTCTATAATACGTAAATAAACAAGTAATTTACAATATATTATTATTGTTTTAGATATAATTCAACACCTGCCTCACCAAGTGAAACTCGGTTAGCAGCTCGAGTTGAATTATCGCAACGGCACAATTCTTCGCCCGATACGGGCTTAGTTGGTGACCATGCCAGTAAAATGTACATATATATTCTATCAATGCTACCTTCCGCTATAACAAGTTATTACTCGCTTTCCAGATGAAATCATGATACGCATGAAATAACTAACACATATGTCTCCCTATTTGATATCATTCATACCGACTAATAGGTCTTATTTTTCTAAAAGCCTAATTATCGTTATGGGATGGGGTCTTGATAATGTAAATGTTTGTAAGTTTATAATATATGATATTATGTAACAATCCCATAATCATTATAAATGCGATAGTTTGGATGAATCGGCTGAACGGATCTGGACAAATTTGCACAAAGATAGATTATAGTCAGTAATAGAACATAAGTTACTTTTTAGTTTTTATCCTGGAAAAATGTACGGTTCTCTTGGGATAGATTTGTTTTTGTTTTTCACCAGGGACAAACCCGAGCGAAGCGACTTTGGCTTCGATGCATGTAAATATTGTATCGACCCCAAAGATTTACATCAAATAAAAAAAAAAGTTATATTAGGGTCAATAATATAAATCGAAAATAATTTGAATTTTTGTCTGTTTATAACATGTTTTTCCGCTAAAAGTCCGAATTCAAAACATAGGTTTCATTTTAATCGGTTAAGAATACTCAGAGCTTGAACTTCTCGTGTTACACTATTACACAAAGCGTTGCAGGCAAATCCGCAGGCAGTGACTAGTAAATATTGTATTTCCAGGTTCAACTCTCAGCCGGCGTCGCCCGCAGGAGGGACCGCCTCCTCGGAAGTAGCGACGCGCACACAACATATAGTCAGAACTTCGAGGTCAGAAGATCATTTACAGGTAAATAATAGCTGTTAACACTGCTACAGTGTGATGAATAATGATATTGTAATAGACGTAATATATTGACTCAAGTGGAAATATATATATATATAAAATAAACTCGTTGATAGCTGATATCTCATAAATTTATTGCTCATATGTTATTAAATTAACTTTAATCAAATACCGCGGAGTTATAGTAAACACTTTATTTTATGTAAACATTGTACATGTAATGAATATAGCTTAAATTTTAGCGCACTTAGCATGCGTATGTTGTTGATTTAAGACATGTCCAATATTCTTTAGTAGTTCATGGTCACTATGTGTGTAGGCGGTTGGTTGTTTCCCTATTGATTTATAGTTCTCTTATACAGCTTATATGCTAATTTAACAACGTATTACTAGGTCAAGGGCTTAGCGGGATACAATAACTTCAAAGTTTTTTTTTTTACGTAATAATTATAGACAAACATGCGTTCGTAGCGATACAAAAGTGTATTAAAAAGTCGTCATGTGCATGTAGCAATGTCCTCAGTAGAAGTACTGAATATATTCAAAGAGCACACGGCAAGTTCCAGAAGGAGTCGTCGCTGAGCGCGGTGGCGGTGGAGATGGAGGAGGACGTGACGTCATCGCTCAACACGCTGCTGGACGCGCGGCCCGACTCCGCCACGCCGGCGCCGCGCGCGGGCGACGACCGCGACAGGTCCGCGCTTTATATTAACCATCGACCATAAAAGTACTAGATGCAATCAGCAACTAGAAATTTCCTCACCGAATGAGCGCCCCTTTTCAACGTTTGAGCGTGCTTTTAATTTAATTTCTTTTTTTGTAAAATCAACTTTAAGCATTTCATTTAAGGTTCAATTTACATTGTTGTATATCTATTTCAACTAGAATAATTACCTAAACACAATTGATGACAGTTTTAAGAGAACTTTTGCATGGGATTGTGTATCTAGTACTTTTTTAATCGATGGTATTACCCTATTCTAATTGAACGGTCATGCGGTAGATATTATCAATATGATGCAGGTTTTGGAGAAGCCGCCCCTAGGTAATTTTTATTAGAGTTCCGTATCTAAAAGGTAAATACGCAATTCTTATAATTTGTCCGTCCGTGCGCCCATATGTCACAGTAATATTACTAAGAGACTGTTGGAGCTATAATGCTGGAAGGCAGGTAGGTATATCCTGTTAATTGCTAGACAATTTTGTCAAATTACGAAAATAGGGATTCTCATTCAGAAAAATTTAAGTCCACATGAGTTGAGCATGAGAGTCTGGGGTATTTGTAGCTCTAAACGCCGCCCTTATTTTATGCCGCCTGAGGCGGCTGCCTCTTTGCATCATAGCATGCACGGCCCTACTTATTTAGCACGGTAAAGTGGAAATGGGCTGGTAATGTCTGTAATGTCAGGCATTTAGATGGGCGATGAAATCGACATGTGTTAGAGTGTGGACCACGTTTAGACAATTGTAATGTAGGTCGCCCTGCGGCACGGCGGACTGACGACTTGACAAAGGTGGCTATGGGATGGGTGCGGGCTGCCCAAGATCGGGATGGTTGGCGTTCTATGGGGGAGGATTTCATCCAGCAATGGACGGCGATAAGCTGTAAAAAGGTCTTTGACCAGTCGTAACACGTCCACTGCTGTATATAGGCCTCTCCCAGATATTTCCATGACCGCCGGTCTTGTGCTATCCGCGTCCAGTGGGATCCAGCGACTTTGACCACCACGTCCACCTTCTGTGAGGTCTGGACACGCGTAGCCTTCCGGTACCTATTCTATCATATTTATAAAGAGGTAAAGTTTGTATGTGGGAAGTAATCTCTGAAACCACTGATTCGATTCTGAAACTTCTTCACTAATAGGAAGCTATATTACCGCCGAGTGTTATAGGCAATAGGCGTGTTTATTGTAAGGAAAAAAATAGCCATTAATTTACTTTATCAGCTATTGTTACCCACTCAGGGACGCACCCGAGCGAAGCGTAGCAAAATCGCAGTTGCCAAAACCTGCCAAACCTTTATACTGTGAAAATAATATTTTTTTGCTAAGTTTTTTTATTGTTTGTTCTGACGTTCTATGTGTTGACGTATATATATATATTTTGACGACACGTTTGGCTCAGTTTGTAGTGTCCCTACTTACGGTCTTACCCTGTCGCGGGTTTGATTCCCGCTGGGGGCATTCATTTGTGTGATGAGCACAAATGTCTGTACTCCAGTCATGGGTGCTTATATTTATAATATGTATGTATTTAAATTTATATATGTGTAGTGTATCAATCATCTGGTATCCATAACACAGGCCTTGTAGCTTACCATGGAACTAGATGGTGCTGTGTGTTAATGTCCCAACATATTTATTTATTATTTATTTATATATATTATAAACACTTAATATTTTTTATTCAACCTCGTTTGTAAGTTCTGTTTTCATACGATATACTTTGTACTATAACTATGATATAGTGGCATGCTGTGTACTGTGCGATGTAACAATTATATTATATAATATAACTGGATACTTATCCTCGCTTCGCTCGGGTGCTCCCATGGATGCTATTTGTATTTTTATTTGTATAAGTCATTCATTTAATATTTCAATCGAGTAATTAATGTGTACTTTTGTATTTTCATTTATAATTTAAAAAATATATATAGAAAATTTAAATAGATATAAATATATTAGAGGCCATGACCGTCCAATGCTGCCACGTGTAGGAATGAACGCTCTATGCCGGATGATAATCCCATTTCTTGGGTCATAAAATGTTTCATGTAACTATGTAACGAGGCTGTTCCGGGTTTTGGGCGCCAGCCAAGGGTAGCACGTGTTTATAGCTTACAATAGCTTAAGGGCTCTAAGTAAAATTCAAATGTGAATAGTGTAAATATAGGCTATTTTACTCAAGGTTCATCGTAGTTTTTAGTTCATTATTTTAGCAAATAAATATTTCTGTATATATAGAGCAAGATTTTAACCCGAATTTTAAGCCAAGTCGACTAATTGTAATGGAATTAGTACTAAAGTTCGAGAGGCGAGCCATCAAAAAGTGCAAGCATTTTCTAAAGGCTGTTTTTTTTTATATTACATCACATTAGTAAAGTAAAGAAATAGCCTGCCGTCAGTCAGTCGGTTTCGTTAGCGTTTGGCGCGGGAGTATTTTTTTTTTATTAGTATATACCTCAAACTTTAAACGCTCAGACACATTATATTCCTGCCACTCTTCTACTCCGGTACACTCCAAGGCAGGGGGTTGAAACGCCGCCAACTTCCCGACTCCAGGCTACTATTGAAATTATTTTAACAGAAAAACTTAATAATTAAACTTGACCCGACCCGGGACTCGAACTCAGGATCTCCTGATGTACAGTCGTACATGCTCGCCACTACACCACCTAGGCAGTCGGAACATGGTCATAGAGGAGAAATAAATAACATTAATGTATTAACAGGATTGTATGGACGTACAACGCGCCGGTGTCGCAGTGCAACGGCTCGGCCGCCACATCGAATTCCACCTCCATATCAGATGGCATCTCGCAGCGGTAAGATATTTAAATATTGTCTGTGATTTTTATAGTGAAAAATTTTTTTCTACGTTCTCTCTAGCCAGTGGCTAGCATAAACCTGGGGGGCCTGGGTTCGAGTTCTAAGTCGGGCCAATTATAGTTATCGGGTTTTTCTGGACAAACAGACAAGAGTTCTTTAAAGATTCGATTTTAAGAAATCTTTTTGCAATTTACATTCTATATATTCATATAGAAATGTTACAGGTTACCTATAACTTTAATAACTTTCAAACTGAATGAATGAATCATGGTCGATGGACCACCATTCATGATTTGTGAAGTATATTTTCAACGATATTGAGTGCACAAACGGAACTTGAGTAATACAGGTGCTACTGTTATGCACTTAGGTACGCATATACAAGTCGCTGGTTAGGTATAAATATCGATCACAATAGACCAGAAATGGTCGCAGTGACATCATAGCCGCAAAAAAGAAATAAAAATAAAATTAAAATAGGTATAAATATACAATGTACGATTATGAGTGATGTTTGTTTGTGTCGCAGTTCGTCGTCGCCGCTGTCGCCGACGTCGGCGTCGTGGTCGGCGCTGTCGCCGCGCGCCACGCCGCCGCACCGCGCGCTGGCGCCGCACCATCACCGCACGCTCAATGGTAAAGTACCGACTCTCCTACACTTACACTTACCACTTACACTTACACTTTATTTGCCCTTAGAATAGATACACTTTAATATGGTGAAAAAATATATATAAGGAAATTGCTTGTCTCAGAAAATCTTAATTGTTTTTTGTAATATGTGAAATCTATTGAGTCGTATTTGGCCTTCGAAGTAGGCTACTAGCTTATCCTTCTCGCATTGAGGTTTGATCCAGCGACGATGTTGAAAAATTATAATGTGATTTAAAAAAATCTTTAATTTGAACGAAATTATCCGACTCCATATTCAGTTCAAAAGAGATATGTAATGTATGTGAAAGAGTCATAACTAACACGACCCTTAGATATCAGAACCTTACACCGCATAAAATAGTGTATAAGTAATTATTTGATAAGTATTCCAAATATTTCACGTTGTTTATATTATAATTATAAATATTTGCTTCCAGGTGATATGAGTTTATCGGAAGCAGTTTCAAATATATCTAGTCCAGATTACCAAGACCAAGACGACATGTTCGATACGGGTAGAGAGTGCCCCAGAATGGAGCTGTCGGATCCCTCGGATTCGGATTCTACAATATTAGTATCAGAACCTTGCCACAAACGAGCAAAGTCGAATTCGACGTATTCCGACCACGGAAGTGACGTCACGCTCAATGGAGACAGCAAAGACTATAGGATAGTGATACAAGTCAAGGGACCAGAGAAGAACGCAACGAATGATACTGTAAATAATAATAACAATAGTAATTATGCACAAAACGGTAAAGAAAATGGACATAACTCTCCTGAGAATCAAGGCTATCAGGTAAATAACATTTTTAACGTTAATATTTATAAGACTACAAATATAATTATTCTAATTCAGTATTGCTATTTTATTAGGATCGTTCGATTACAGCACGTTTTTGACCTGCTTGTACAGATAACAGTCTAAAAAATGTCATTGCTCTATCATTATATAATAAATACTAGCGACTCACCCTTCTGCTTCGCTTCGGGTTCGTCCCTAGACAAAAACAAATCTATCCCACGGGAACCGTGGGAACATTTTTCCGGGATGATATATAGCCTATAGCCTTCCTCAGTTAACATGCTATCTAATGCAAAAAGAATTTTTTGAATCGGATTAGTAGATTCTGAGATTAGCGCGTTCAACCAAACAAACAAACAAACAAACAAACTCTTCAGCTTTATAATATTAGTATAGATTATTTTTTCAAGTAATTTTCTAGCTTAATTTAATGCAAAAATAACACTATGTATTATTTTTTAATTAAACCAAACAATATTTATAGGAGCTCTGCAGCGGTTCTGACGCGGGTTCCGATGAGGGCTCGGATGGTGACTCGCTTCACTCCTTCCACTACAGTCCAAAAGCGGTAGACATACCCTCTGCGGAGCGGCTCGCTAAAAGGTTGTACCATCTTGATGGGTTCAAGAAATCAGACGTGTCGAGGCATTTAAGTAAAAAGTAAGTATAATAATTAATAACACTTAAATATTTAAATAACGTTGGTGTCACATCACTATGTAATTTAGTATAATAACGAGATTCTCTCCTCAAGTAGTTTTGTGCTAAATATGTTTAGTAATTTTCATAAATTGTGAACCGGTTGTATGATTATTTATTATTGAATTTAAATATTTTATACTTAGAAAAGGATTTTATTCAAAAATGAAAAATAAACAGACTAAGATTAAAACTATAAAAAGAAACTACGTTGTACAATTTAATTCATAAAACTATTATTCATGCTTGACAATAAATTCATATGTGATTTCAGTAATGAATTTTCGCGAGCCGTAGCAGAAGAGTACGTGAAACATTTCGAGTTCAGCGGAGCGACGCTGGACGAAGCTCTACGAGCGTTCCTAGCGCGGTTCGCCCTTAGCGGGGAGACTCAGGAACGTGAACGAGTCCTTGTACATTTCTCCAGACGATACTTGGAATGTAATCCTGGCGCTTTTAATTCACAAGGTAAGTGTGCAATGGGTTAAGATGTATTGCATGTGAAAGAGGAAAATTTTAATCATATTTAAGAAGAAAACTAGCGTCTTACTCTCACTTCTCACTTCGCTCGGGTGCTTCCCTTGATGCGTTTTAATTTTTAAGCGAAACCCTAATTCTTTTTCTAAAATAAAAGTAACCTAAATGACTTCTTATAGTATCAGCTATCCGCCAGTGGAAGTCCCGTCAAAATCAGTTTAGCCGTTTCGGAGATTAGCCGGAACAAACAGACATTCAAAAAATTTTATAATCGTGTTTTTCTTATTAGACAAAAAATATCAAAACGATAGATTCGGCCTCTATATCGATAATAATGTATATCTCAATTAGATTTTCCAAAAAATATTTAATGTACATATTCGGCTTTGTCGCAATTTTATTATATTATGTATAGATTAAATGATTTTGCCCGGTCCCCAGACGCAGTGCACACGCTGACGTGCGCGATCATGCTGCTCAACACGGACCTGCACGGCTGCGGCAGCGGCACGTTCCGCCGCATGACGTGCGCGGAGTTCATAGAGAACCTCGCCGAGCTCAACGACGGCGACAACTTCCCGCGCGACACGCTCAAGCACCTCTACCACGCCATACGCAACACGCCGCTGCAGTGGGCCCTGTTAGTATACATACACTACACCATACACTTTAGGGTGGACAGAGAAAAATAAGTTTTTTTTTTGTTAGCTTTTTGTGTACAATTTGTAGATTTTAAAATAATTAATTTAAATTTTTGGTTTGAATGAATTTTTTTTTCTTCGACTCATCTTCTTTATTATCTTTGAAAACATTTAAGAATTGATGAATGTAGTCATTTTCCTAGCAACTTTCATTGTAATATTGCAATTTTTAAAAAGATGAAAAAAAATATAATATGTTACTTTTTTGTATTACAGTGAAAGTGAATATAATATAGAGTTGGCATTGTAATTCTGAATGTTTGTAAGTGTATGTTTGTTACTCCTTCACTCTAGAACGGCTGGGACGGATTTAGATAGAATTTTATGCAAAAATAAACTATGACCTACAGTAAGATATACGCTACTGTTTGGCACCTAGGCACACACCCGAGCAAAGTGAAGCATGCCAAGCTGTTGCTATATCATTTATTTATCTGAACCGGTTTTTTTTTGTGGTTGTAGTAGTTATTTGAAATTATAGGGAAAGAGTGAGAATGCTCAAAGGAACTACTCAAAGCGCCAATTTCGATAAAATTTAAAACTATATCGAAAATATACCCCTTATGTACTAGGAACTTTAAAAATTTGTCTGATATCTATAAAAGAGTAATATGTATTAGTTGATTAGTATTATCCATAATATGAAGAACAAGTAGGTAATAATAATATTATTAATCAAAGCAATAACCTTGAAATTAGGTGTCTTGTCATAGACAAAGGTAATACAAATTTCGTTTATCTATTTTCAGTGATGTAGAAACAGCACCTCCCAGCGGCGAGAACCGTCCCAGTGCGCCGGTCGGCAGCAATCCCTTCTTAGACCTGCCCGATCAGAGTCGGGCTGTGGAGTACAAGAAGGGATATGTTATGCGCAAGTGTTGCTATGATGCTAATGGCAAGAAAAGTAAGGATTTTGTTGTATTTTAATAAATTAGAAATATACAATATGTGTGTTAAATATTATATAATATTTTAAACAGTATACTTTAATTATTTAAATAGCAGCTCTGCGAACAGTAAACCTCTCGAGCACAAACATTTTTGCAACAATTAATATGTCACGTAGTTAAAGGGCCGAGTCCACTGGGAGAAACCTAAAAGTGAGCAATTTACTGTATATTGAGGAGCTATTCTGCTCATCACGCCGAAGATCGTCATCAGATCTTCACCAAACGTTTATGAGACCAATTTAAAGTTACTAACTAGCTTACAAATAAAAAAGAACCATCGAAATCGGATCTTATGAGGCGGTGATATTCAGTAACCAGAGATATTTCTCTCGCTCGGTCAATAATTTTAGAATATTTGAGGTTTCTTTTTGGTTCAGTTCTCTAAACGTAATTTCGAAAACTTGCTTTACAAGTATAAAACACCAATAATATTACAATATATTTGTAATAAAATACATAATTTTCTTTAGCTCCGTTCGGACGTCGTGGGTGGAAAATGTTTTATTGCACGCTGCGTGATCTAGTCTTGTATCTGCACAAAGACGAACATGGATTCCGACGGAGTCAAATGTCGGACAATTTGCACAACGCGATAAGGTACACTATCTACGCTTTTAATTTTTATCTAACAAACAAATAACCTTTTTAAGTCCTTCATTTATACAAAAAAAAAATAGACAAAGTTATTAACACTTCTTCAATTACAGATATTCATTTAACATATATATTAAAAATCATATTTGGCACAATTAGTAATTTTTAATGTAAAATATTAATATGTTATTTTTAATAATCTTTTCTCCTTAGAATACACCACGCATTGGCAACTAAAGCAACGGATTATACTAAAAAGCAACATGTGTTCAGACTTCAAACAGCAGATCAAGCCGAATATTTATTTCAAACAAGGTACTTTAAAAAATCACTTGAATTAGAACATTCAATTATATATATTTATAAATTATTGTTAATACAACTTTAAATGAAGTAAATATTTAATAAAATGATAATAAACATTAACACTACACTGCCAACCAGTACTTGGCCAGCATGCACTATGGCTTAATCCTCCTCGCCTTGAAGCCGTGCCCAACAGGAGGACGTTAATAAAGGGCTTTTCCAGCCCTTTATTGACGTCCCCTTAATGGGTACACGCGCACACACACATTTGGATGTACAAACAATATACTGTATTCAGCCGTTTTTAACGTCCCACTGCTGGGCACGGGCCTCCCTTCAATACAAGGGGGATCAGGCCATAGTCCACCACGTTGGCCAAGTGCGGATTGGCGGACTTCACATGTGTTTCGAAAACTTGCTAGTTCTCTCAGACATGCAGGTTTCCTCACGATGTTTTCCTTCACCGTAAGGCAAGTGGTAATCATGTTAGAAATGATTCGCACACGAAAATATCAGAGGTGCGAGACCCGGGATTTGAACCCGCTTCACTCGGTTTCCCGAGCGAGCGCGTTACCACTGGGCTATCACTGCAACTACAACAATATACATAACTAACATAACATAATTTTGCAGTGATTCAAAAGAGCTATGCTCATGGGTGGAGACGATCAACTTCGTGTGCGCGGCGTACTCCGCGCCGCCGCTGGCCGGCGCCGTGGGCTCGCAGCGCAAGTTCCAGCGGCCGCTGCTGCCGTGCACGCACACTAAATTGTCTATGGTGTGTGAAATATATTCGTATAGTATACAGTTAACGATCGTCCGTTGAATTTGACGGGGATGCTGTCATAGGTTATCAATAATACCGATTTTTTACGATTGTCATATCTTTTTGTTTCATTAGACAACTTTATTGAGTAGTAGATTGTGTTTACACTGTAGAATGTCAATCAAAAATTTTTTATAAACATATATTTTTTATATACAACAACAATATGTTATATTTTTTTTTTTTTTTTTTTTTTTTTTTTTTTTGTTGACGCTGGGGAAACCCATCATGGGGACCTTACCGGCCGTCAATGGGTAAGGTACTGTGAGACTCTTACTCACTAAAACCCACAGCGGAATCCGTCGCCGCAGTGCAGTGGGGCGTTGCAGGATCGCTTGCGCATACACTACAACACCCCTGCGGACAGCCCGTACCTCGCGGGCCTGCCACGCCTAAATCAGGATGCCCTCGATTCACAGAGCATCCCGACCGCCCCGAACAATATGTTATATAAGGTTGCATATGTATACATGTGATTCAAATGCATTTTACTCCTATTTACATTACTATCATATTTTCTCCATTCTTCATGATATTTACAAAATATAATTGATTTTATTTTATTTTTTTGTAATATATTAGGTAATTTTCGCAAATATTTGAAATTTTAAATAAAACTATCTTCTCGGAATTTTTCGCGGATATATTATGATTTCTAGTTTCTGACATTTAGAAACCAAAAATCAGAATAAATCTGCAGAAAAAAATAATTTAATTTAAAATATATGAAATGATTCAGAGGGAGCAGCTGGCGGAGCACGAGGAGCGTGCGGCGCGGCTGGAGGAGGAGCTGGCGGCGCTGCGGCACGCGCGCGACCACCCGCACGCGCACCGCGACAAGGACCACTACCTCGTGCACGAGGTTGATAACAATACTCTTTATTGTACACCTTATAAAGCAAACAGACCACGAAAATAATACACAAACAATAAATGTACAACTAATATAATGTAAATATAGGCAAAAAAAACCCGGGTCTCGCACCTCTGATATTTTCATGTGTGAATCATTTCTAACATGATAACCATTTGCCTTATGGTGAAGGAAAACATCGTGAATACATTAGGCACTGTCTGTAACAAGTATTAATGCCTTTGAGACGTCTAAAACTTTAGTCTCTCCCGTGACCATGATTGCTGTAAAGCATTCGAAACGTCGGGAACCAAAAACCAAAATAAACCCGCAAAATAATCCGAAAGGATAGTGTTATTTAAAATATACATTTTATTAACAAATATACAAAAAAATTACAAGTAGTATGTACAAACTACACATTGTACATAATATGTATGTATGTATGTATGTATGTTTGCACAGGCATTTCTCTGAAAGAGTGATCAGATGTGACCTTAGTTTTTTTTTATTTGCTTACATATATCTTTCTTTTGTTTCAATGTTTTAGGAAAGTTTTTAACGTGTTGGTTTAGACGTCTTTTCAATGGGTTTGCAGTTACTTTAAATTTTAAGTAACTTAGCTTAAGGAGCTGGCTTTAATGTTAGAGAAAGCCTTAATGTTTTAACTTAATGTTAATAAAAGAAAATATTTTACTTCAGAAATGGTATTTAAAAAAAGATTATTTTATATAAAACTATCTTTTCGGGTTTTTTTTGTGGATTCATTTTGATTTTTGGTTCCCGACGTTTCAAATGCTTTACAGCAATATAGTTGGTACAGAAAGTGCTTACCCACAAAATTATATAACGATTTCAAAAATACAAAATTGGCACCAAATTATATTAATACAAAAATTGAACATTGAAATTCTTTATATCTCAAAATTTATGTTACTATTAGCGATTTACCATTCTTAGTTTCTTTTATGATATGTCCCCACAGTCTTACCGTGTATTAAATTTCATCCAAACCTGTCCAGTTGTTTCATCGTACAGGAGTAACAAATTAGATACATACAAACTTAACTACAAACTAAATGCAAATATAATAAGAGGTGTCCGGTAATTCAAATTGCAGATAAAGAGGTACCGCACGTACGCGTACGTGATGCGCATGCGCGGCGGCGGCGCGGGCGCGGAGGAGAGCGCGCCGGCGCTGCCCGAGCGCGCGCAGCCGCCGCCGCCCTGACGCGCCATGGCGCTCTTCGCGGCCTGCGTGCTCTGATGCTACGAGCCCCGCGCGGCCTAGGCATCCCGACCCTACCTGTCCTGTGTAGTGAATGTTAGTGTCTAACCCTTGCCCTGAAGGAAAATGAAAAAGCGATCACTTATATAGCTCATTGTTGGATACGTCACGATCATTTTTATTATTGTTCGTTTATGGACTTCGATATAATTTTTATTTGTATAATATTATATGATAATTTATAATTAAACCAAAAATATAAATAAATTGCAATGTAATGAGTGACGTGATAGTGACCTATATAAGATATTGTGCAAAAAAAAGGTTCCATTAACTCCTTAGACTGCTGTAGTGCACAAGTGAACCGTACGAAACGGGCGAGGCGGTCCGCGCGGTGAGCGAGTGAAGAACCCTATATAATTGACAATATTATGTATATTAATGATAATGATACCCTTTTACTATTAATGCATTGAGATTTTTTTATTTCTCAGTCTTTTTACCCGGCTTAAAAAATGCTTTGCCTGCGTGTCAAAGGTAGTTTGTGTGAAAGTGAAACCAAAGTGTCACAGTCAATGCCCACCTTATTTCAAAGTGTTGCGATATGAAATTGTGATAAGTTAATTAACATCCAACCAAGATTTGATATAAATAACCATTTCTAAATTGTTTTTTTTTTTTGTTGCTATTAACAAAGATACATCGGATATTGTCGATTAATTATTACAAAATTCGATATGAAATATTTGGATGAAACTTTGTTTTACAAAGTACATCTCTAACTAATATAATGGTTAATGATAAGTTATGAGGTACAATAAAGTAACATCCTATGTATGCTCCATATTTTAAGATTTTGAGGATGTTGGATTTCCTCACATTCTACAAGACTTGGGTGTAGTATAAAACTCTAACAAGTGATATATCTTTAGGATGAATTAAGTGATTTAAAAACTAAGAAATCATCATTGTTGAAATTAATTCCATGAATAGCTATTCTATATCCACTACATTGATAAAGTTTAGATACAAAAAATAAACTTTATTTAAATTGTTCATAAATATAGAAGTCAGTTCTCTTAACCGTTACACAATTAATGTAAATTCAAAATTTGCAGAAAATTTGAGTTCAATATTTTTTAAAGGTTTTTAGCAACCATATTCTAATAAATAAAGTATAAGCAGTTTTTACATAGGCTTAGTCATTAAAAATGACACAATTTGTATCAATACTATGTCATTGTAGCAATTCGCACATTTAACTTCTCCGAGTAGTTATAATAAGTGATTATCATTGTTAAATAATAGATATATTTAATGTTTAAATAAAATATTTCATAAAGTTTGGCGCATAGAATTGAATAGTATAGATTATAGAACAGTTTAAATGGAATTAAAGGAGTAAATGTAAATTGCCGCCATCTTGACATCAAAGTATATAATTTTTTATACTTATTTCTAGATCCTTTATAGACTATATAAATGTTTTTTTATTCCTAAACTACCATTGGCAATTTACCATTATTATATACCGCATTCACATAATAATTTTATCCGATTTTCTTTTGGATGTCTTAATCAAAACTATGTCTACGTTATAGATAAAAAATTATTATGATTCATATCAACACTGGAAGCTACTCATTGATATTTCAAAAATATTTCTAATGCAATCCAGTCAAAGTTTAACAAAAATATATTAAAAAATGACAAATTTGCCTTTTGTTTTGTGTGAATGCAGGGTCAGACAATATGTCATCAGCCTGAAAACGTCATCAGCCTGAAAATGTAGTGTGATATAACTTTTTAGATCATTAAACTCAGGCATAAGACTGAATGCGATACTCATACCACATTCCATTGATGCATAACATTTTCAATAGATGCGCGACATCACAAAACTATCTATATTAAGAGGATTGTGAAGCTAAATAAAAAAAGTAAATTTCCATACAAAAAGCGATATCGTTTTTCCCCCCATTAACATAGTCTAATTTTCATAATTTTTGGAAATGTTGTAGATATAATGAAAAACTAGGTCCGTACGTTTTTATTTTAAAGAAATATTGCGTATGATAGAAGTTATTAGCATCTAAATATCTGTATTTTTGACGTAAAAACTTCCTTGAGCGTTTTTATTTTTTTATAATTAAACTAAACTGAATTACTAAAAAAGGAAAACGTACAGACCTAGATTAAGGTGTACTGAATCTAATGAAACCAAAATTGTCTCATTTCGTAAATGTTTAGGGGGGTAAAAACGTTATTGCCCAAAACAATATTTCAAACAGGAATGTAGGTAATTGCCTCTAAGATTTGCAACTCTCTCTATCGCACCATAAGGGTTGACAAAGCGAGCGATATGAAACAGATAGCATTTTCTTAAAAACCTACTCGCGCCGTGTATCGGCACTTCACAATCCTCTTAATGTTCAATCAACGTTACACACCTAACAGTACTCACGATCACGATTAATTTCTTTGTTACATTAGTACTTCCATCTCATATATTATGTACTAAAATTAAAATTGTAGCGTTATAATAATTCACAAATTTATATACAGACAGATATTTAAGGAAGAACATAGCGTATATGCGCAAAATGCTAGTCATTAAATATAGTAATTGGCAAAACTTTTTAAATAAGCGATATTTTATATAATGAAATGTAATGTTATCATTTTAAAGATAATGATAGATTAAATTATAAATAAACACTAAATGTAGTTTGTTTGGTTTCTTTTGAATTATCTCTAAGCCATCGAAAATAAGACCATTTAAATTTTATTTAATATACATACATATAAAGTAATCATGGTATGAGTACTGTTAGTAATTAAAGTGTTGGTAATTAACGAACAGTAGTTACTGATTAATTTTACAGTCATCTAGTCCTGTCTTCCTTAAAAAAAGCTTTGACACTTTATTGCCAAAGTTAAAAAAAGTTTTGTTGAAAAAAAAAACTACAAATTTTTAACTACTTTTTTGATAACATATTAAAAAGCATTATAAATTTAAGGGATGAGGATATCATACATATGTGCTTAAAATCAAGTATTATTAATTTAATGCTTAGTATAAACATATTGTCCCCACTGCATTGGTTTTCTCTTAGTAATGATGGGTAATTATGGATCACATATTAAAAAATATATATTTAAATGAAGTCGTGAGAACCTGAGATGAATAAATATTTTTTACCTAATTCGTAAACTTAAACTTGGGTTCAATACTGTATAAAAATATATAAGAATCTCTAAGTATTAATAAAATTAATGATGAAGTATGCAGTCGTATGATTTAACTTATGTATTAAATTCTGTACGCCATGTCGTTTATGGGAAAGAGAAATGATAGAGTCCAACTACAGTCAATGTAGCCACTGAGCCACTCTCATTACTTTTTACCTGCTTACAGTTATTATAATATAGCGACCATACGGGCATGGCAAACTTTTTATTTGTTTCACTCATAGTTACTTATCATTATTGAAAGCAGTGCTCTAATTATATGTTTACTTTTTAGTAAAAGATAATATGAAATTTAAAAAATGTTGGATATATACATTTTGTAACTGCAATTTTATTTCAACTAGTTCTTCTAAAGATGTAAATTTTGTGATTTAAAGAACCATTGTTTTGTAATCTTAATCTTTTGTAATGTATTGGCATTAAGATAAAGGTTATATGCTTTAAGTAATCTGTATTTAAATTGTAAACATTAGATTCATTGTGTGAAAATTATTTATCATTCCATGTTTGTTTACAATAATATGCTTGAAACAGAACAAAATTCTGTGGTGATAAATGTTATACTTATTATTTGTTTAGTTATGCCTTAATACTTCATATAGATTTACTCAATGTTATTTGAGTTCGGCTGAATTTATAACAATATTGTATATAGATTTTAAAGTATTGAGACTGATAAGTGAAGTTATTTATTTCTTATATAAATCAACCAGTGTCAAATGTTGGGGCTCATACGACTTAAGCATCTAGAATCACAGATGCATCTTGAAATTGTACTGTAACTAAAAAAATATATTACAATTTTGCTAATTTTATTAAAAATATGTAGTATACACGTTTAGTGTTTGCTGTTTGGAATAACGTTTTTTTTCAAATCAAGCTTTATTTATACTTTGTATAATTTTGCATAGTTACGATTTATATTGCAATGATGTTTAAAATCCTCCATTAAAGACCATTTTAGGATTTTTATCTTCCCATGTTCTATTGTGGTATAAATATGTATCGTAGCCAGATCTTAAAATTGATCATGTCATAACGCAGTCGACCTTTCTGTGAAACGATGGAATTTCACTATATAATCAACTTTTACTAGCCATGTGTTGTGAACCTATCAATCTTACGATCTGCCCACGACATACATACCCTTTATGTTTCTATCATGATCAAGTGAATATTTAGGTAATAAATAATTATAGATAGATGGATAAACTTTTAAAAGCAGGAAAAATGTATCTTTATACAAATATCCAATTTTAATAATATATTGCCTAAATTAAAATGTACCTAATATTGTAATATCAACAACAATATAAGATGCATTGTCAATAAATCATTGTTTTTTTTTAAGTTTATTTACAAGTTATTTTTTATAATTAACTGAAATGTATAGTTTGGTTAGTTTTTTTTTTTGTTTTTAATAAAAGTTTGCCTTGAGCTTTTGAAATTGTATTCTTCTTCAATAACAAAATCACATATTTGCGACCGAGCCTCGCTCGGCATTTTTTCGGTAAAGATATGAAAATTACGTTTTTTAGAAAAGATATCTTCTAAAAGAAAAACCTTATTCTACATACAATATTTTATCCAAATCTTTGAGCCGTTTCTAAGATCCACGAATACATAATAAAATATACAATAATTACTCATTTAATATTATAAGATAATTTATGAAACTAAAAATATATTCTCCCTATATTGACCGCGGCTCAGCCTGCAAAGTTAATTTATGCAGAACCGCTCTGCTCCTAAAAGCCGTAGCTGGATGATAGATAGCCTAATCCTAGTTCCTTTTAAATAGACTGTAAAATTCAAAAAGATTTTTTAAATTCAGACTTGTAGTTTTAATATTAAAATGTAATGAGAATATTTTTTAGGATTTAGATTACCATGATTTAACTTAAAATACGTAGGTACGTAAAAATCCAAATCCTTTAATTTACTACATTTTTTTTTACCTCCCACTCTCGACTCTTACACTGTTCTCAGTCTTCACTGTCGTATACGGGCGACAATACAAGTTAAATAAGTAAAATAAAGATAGTAGTTTAGTTTATCAGTTATTTATAAAAGGATTTACTACATTGTAAATGCTATTTTATATATAGTAACTAGCGACTTACCCTCTATCGCTCTGGTGTGTCAATAGGTACGTTTTAATTTTTTTGAGCAAAACCCTAATTCTTTTTTTAAAATAAAAGTAGCCTAAGTTACTCCTTCTAATAACAGCGATCTGCCAGTAAAAGTATTATAATTGGTCCAGCTGTTTCTTAGATTAGCCGGAACAAACAGACAGACAAAAATTTAAAAAATTGGGGTTTTCTTATAAGTACAGTGTAAAATTCCATATGCTTTAGTATAAAGCTGTTATTTTGACATTACAGACAGACACTTCAATTTTATTTATCTGTTTATGAGGAATTATTTAAAAAAACAAATTATCTAAAATATTTATTTATCAAAAAGAGTCGATCCAGGTTTAATGTGATTGTTTCTATTAGTTTTAAAACTCTGAACTAAAAGAATATTTTTGTTTAATTATTTTTGTTACATTGATTACATTGAAATAAATACTTATCATAAGCTGAAGAAACCATACAAAAAGCCAGAGAAACGAATAAATGATGATACATATATAATAAGTACATGTTATATTTATTAATTGGATACAATCACTGAAATTCTTTCTTTTTATATCTATCACATTTTTTTCATAGGACTGCATATTATGTAAGCTAGAATCTTTGTTGCACTGCGCTGGCATACCGGTATGTAAATCGTTTTCTAAATTTATTGTGCAAAATTAAACTTTTATATTTGAATATACACAAATTAAATACATATAAAATAGTTTCTGAGGTAATTATTGCCATTTAAAATCGATGACAATCATTTAAAATAAATTGGTTACTTTTATATTCAAATGATAATAACTATAATTCTTTTATAAGCAATCTTAATAAATATCAAAATATCTCGAAAATGTGACCTCGGAAATCTTAGCCCAGCATATATCCTTTCGAGAATCGAGATAGTTTGTTTGTTTACCAGTCTCATGGAGCACCGAAACTTAAAAAAAAATGCGACTGGTGGCATATATATAATTATAATGATAAGGATAAAATTGCCAACACAGCTAATTATTAAAATCAGATTTAACCAAGTAGGTACCTATGCACACAACGACATGCTGTCGACGCGCACTTTTATCCATACCAATGCCAGCAATTAGCAATTTTTTTACTTACTAACAAAAAGTATACGAAGATGACGTACGTTCATAATGTGCGCGTCGCCGGCGAGTTCATGAAATGTGGTGGGCCATGAGAATACTTTAAGTTTCTCAGCACAGAATAAGCACAGGCGAACTCGTTAGTCTTCGTGTGCATAGGTCCTCAAGAGTATACATGCTATAAGCATAATTCATAAGCCGATTGCTTATTTCCAATTAATCTGCTTGCTTATTCTAGGTGACTTTGTAATTATTGCAAACACTAGTGTAAGTAATAATGTATATTAGTATCTTGATCCAAATGAGTAATCAGTATTTTTTTGTAAAGGTCTTTGTAATGGGTGGGCTAGCAATTTTGCTATACAATCATGAATTTTAGTGGCATTTTTAGATACTTCAAAAACATATGAGTAACCATTGTCTAAATTTTGAAGAGCATAATACACTTCCTCACATTTGTATAGGGCACAATCTTCTTCATGTGCATATAAAATATCAATATAAAAATATAGCTGTTTCTTTAAAAAGTTAAAATATGGATCATCTTCTGCAATTAAAGGAATACAGTTAGATCTAGCATAGAGGACTACCATACGTACTACATATGGAGGAGGTATCATGCACTCCGACTGTTTATATTCTGGAATTTCTATTTCTTGTTTAATTATCTCAAAGATTTTATGAAAGTCAAAACTTTCAGATTTACTTTCTTCAGTATTAACATAATCAATAGAATTGATAATTTCTTTAGTATTACTAGTGAAATTTTGTATATAACATGGCACAGTGTCTTTCATTACTAACAATGCAAATTCGGTTCTCTTGTTGATTGAATGTTTTGAATGTATGAAAAAATCAAGAACGCGTTTTAACATATTAATTGGCGTGTATGTAGTGCCATCTCCAAGTCTAAAGATAGAATTTAGATTATCGTAACAAACATCTAAGCAAATAATAATTTTTTCTGGTACGTTAACATTCGGCAAATTGGGTTTTTGAAAATTTGCTATCACTTGTTGCTGTAGATCTTCATAATCCGTTTCTAATGTGTTCGTGACATTAACCATTCTGAAAAATAAAAGGATAATAGGAAAATATACCGACGTAATGTAAAAATATTTTGAAGTACAATATAAAAACATACAAGGATTCGTTGGTATCATCAGAGCTATTAGAAACCACTATAGGAGATTCCATATTTAATTGTTTTTTGAATGTTCCAAGTGAACTCGATGATAAGATAATAGAATATTTATTATTATTATTTTGTTTAATTTTCAAAAATTATGATCTTATATCACTCATCAGCATCAGTCATCACAATTATTCATTAAAACTGTCAATTTCATTCATAAAAAAGTTAAAACTTAACAGATCAAAGCTTTAAATTTTGTGGATCTTTGGTTGCGATCATTCATTCCATGGATGACAAAAAATAAAAATTTATTCTGTCTGATGTCAATTAACAATTTATCTGCGCAGATAAATAATAAAATTCATAAGCCCATATTAAGGACACGGTATACACTATGGGTTATATAATGATGCCATGAGAATATTGCAATAAAATTATAATAGTAATAAATTAATGTATTAATTATAATTCCAAGAAAGTTATTGCAGAAAAGATTTTTAAGACTACGAAACTGTTTTACTTTGGCCGGTCAACTTTTTGAAGTGAAACTTTCTTAAAATCGTTGTGATTTGAAACTCGATGAAACGAAAATGCGACACAATTAAAAGACAAACGCATAAATATATAGACTTAAGCCGGCGAGAAAATAAGATGGAATAAGAAGAAGATAGACATAGGAAGTGAAAATAGTGCTGAATAATATTGTGTATATAATACTATTATGTAATATATATGTTAAATAATAATGTAAAATAACTTTTATACTAGGTAAAAAAAAACTAAACCTTACAATTATCCTACTCTTGATACTCACATGTAGTGTTCATACCTACTTCATCTCATTCTCTTGTAGGTTCTGAAGTTTCACTTCTACCGTGTGTGGATTGCACAAATGCACACGCACTTTTTTATCCGACTGCGCGAGGCAAAGGATGGTAATGGGTTTATCAGTCTATACTTTATCTATGTATGTATGTTTGATATTCCATACGTCGTTAGATTCACGTCTTGATAACGAGATATAAAAATAGTTTAAAATTAAAATAGCAGATTTCAAGTGCCAATTTGTGTGTCTTTAAAACAAAATCATCCAAACCAATCGAGTGGGATATTAAAATAAAGGTTTTTAAGAGTTGATCACAAAAATATATAAGTTGTAACTTATATGTTAAAAATAATTTAGGATAAAAAAGAATGGGTGCGTCTAACTTTTACGGGCAAACTTCTTTAGCAAATATCGCAATTAAATTAAAACAAATCAATAATTAATTCATATATGGCATGTTAGGCATAATTACACTCATGTATTTATTTCTATAAAATCATATATTTATATACTATTCTTTATTGCACTTATATGTAAAATACAGAAATTAACATACAATAAAATTGGTTAGTAAAGGTGGACTTATCTCTAGAAGAGATCTCTTCCAGTCAACCTAAATGAGTTAGAGATTAATCTCTCCAGGATAATTTCAAAGAAATCCGTGCGAATTTCCGAGAACGCAATTGTTATCGTACGTACGCCGGCGTGTATGCGGTCCTCGAGGGGCTAAAAGCAGGCAAAAGTGCAGTACAGTTGAAAGTGATGTGAAAGTGAAAGAAGTGCAGTTGAAAGGAAATCGTCTAAGTTGTCTAAGTTGGTATGGACATGTGAAGGAGAGAAGTAGATGGATGGCAAGGTAGAGGAAGACCGAAGAAGAGATGGATAGATTGTGTGAGGCGGGACATGAAAGAGAAAGGAGTGAATGATGAGATGACGAGTAATAAGGGAATGGAAGATTGAAGGAATGGAAGAGATGGAAATGGAAGAAGAAGACTTACTACGCCGACCCCAACAAATTTGGGAAATGAGCAGGGAGAAGAAGTCTCTTTCTCGTGTCGCATATTTTCGTTTTATCGAGTTTCAAATCACATCAATTCTAAAGAAGTTTTACTTCAAAACTTGCTAACTTCAAACGTTTAAATTATTGACAAAAACTAAAAAGCTGTAAATAAAAAAAGCAATGTATATAATATGTACATGAGTGCATTGTGCATACATCTTGCGGCAAGGAGAAAACGCGAACGTCTCCGACTGTATAATATATATTTCTTATTCCTTCGTCCACAGAATTGATGAAAGATTTGCCTTGCCTTTTTTACCTATTCCGTGCCTTCGTCAACTTTTTTTTCATCTTTTTAGTTAGCTTTTATGTAGTCGGGTTTTTTATTTTTATATTTTTTTCTCTATATACTATCTAGTGTTGTTGACAACTTTACAAACAAAAATGTAGCTAAGAGCTTTCGCTATGCATCGGTCAAGCCAATGACTTCGGACATGTTAAGTATTATATCCAAGATAACACTATTTCTGTATTATATTAAAATAAATAATGTATCAACGCTAGTGAAGCTCTTCAAAAAATGTGGAACGCTTCACGATTTTGCGTGTCATCCTTGCGCAGGGGCCATGCTAATCTTCTCTGTATCGTTCCAATTTTAGTATATGTACTGCCGAAGCGAGTACAATTATGTGACGTTCCACTTTGTATATATACTTTACTCGTTAGAATATTTCAATAGCGCGATTTAAGACTTAACAGCGTCATCTATGTTGTAAGATAAAAATATTGGTAAGCTATGAGTCGACTTGACAGCGCCATCTATGTTGTGTAATGGAAAACATTTGTAAAAGTATGAGAAGACTTTTATAATTTAGTACTTACTAGCGACTCATGCTCGCTTCGCTCGCGTTCGTCCCTAGGTACGTTTCACGGTTAGCTATGGTTATACATAAATAGTAGCTTGCTACTTATAACATATTTATTTAAATTATATAGCGATTTACCCTCGCTTCGCCCGGATGCGTACGCCGTACGCGGATTTTGTTCACAATTTTATGGGTTTTAATTTTTTTTGCGGAACCCTGACTCTTTTTCTAAAATAAAAGTAACCTAAGTTACTCCTTATAACAACAGCTATCTGCCAGTGAAAGTTCCGCCAAAATCGGTCCAGCCGTTTCGGAAATTACCCATATTTCTATATTATTAAATTTTTATTTATCTGTATAGATTAAAAGATATGTATAACAACATTACAAAAATAAAAAAAAAACTACTACGTAAAAAGCGAACTGAAAAGAAGATAACAAGCTGACGAAGGAATATAGTAATATGCAGTCGGAGACATATACATACGCAACTATTTTAAAACATGTATATATTATATGTATGTACTTATATCTCCGACTGCATAACAATATGATCCTTATTCCTTCGTCAACTTGTTATCTTCTGTTTGGTTGATGGTTCGCTTTTTACGCAGTCAGGCTTTTTTAGTTTTGTAATTTTATTTTTCTTGTCGCATATTCATATTATAAGATTTCTCTTCCGCGGCCCTTATGGTTTGTTATATTAATGGTTATTGATGGCGTCTATGGGAAAGTGCGATATTGATACCATAGATGAACAAGCACAGTCGAAACTTCAAAATTTTATTGAAGTGTCATTTGTCGTACTGGATGTCAAATAACCTCTACGTTTTATTTACAATTTGGTTATGTTTCATTTTATAACTATACCAATAACCTGATTGATAGTGATTAATATTTATTTAAAACATGGATTATAGTTACGAACAAACCAGTGAAATTGAAGCATTAGATTCTATATACTATGGAGATATGCAAAGTAACTTTCGCAATATTATTATATCGGGGAAATAATTTATTATTAACTAAAAAGTTTAACATAATCATCTTTTAGTTTTACAGACAGAACCGATGCATAAATTTAGTATACCTATAAAGTCCGAAGAATATGACGATGGTGAAGGATTAGCCTGTCAATTGATATTCACATATACTCCAAAATATCCTGAAGAGTTGCCAATGTTAGAGATAAATACTGATAACAGCTTTGATGAAATAGTCGACAAAGAAGAACTATATAAACACCTTATGGAACAAGTAACTTTTATTTATTTTTGATTATAATATAATATTATAGTATATTTTTTCTCATTTTGGGTTTTAAGCAAATAACTAATAAATACTGAGTAGAATTCTATATACAAATTAGTGATAATATTTATATTATTTTATATATTCTTTATTTTAATATATAAAACAAAAATTCTTTTTCTTTCTTTGAATGACTTGTTGTTGTTGAATAATTATGGGTCTAATTTGAAAAAAAAAATCTGCATTTTATTGAAGAAGATTATTGACTACCTAAAATAGAATAAGGCTACATAACCCATAAGAGATGAGCAATTAAATAAATTATTTGAGCAGAGCTATGGCCAAACACTAGCTACTAATAATGTTTCAATATTGTTTCACAGGGGCAAGAAAATTTAGGTATGGTAATGGTATTCACATTAGTGTCAGCAGGTCAAGAATGGCTTAATGTGAAGTGGGATAGTATAAAAAAAGAAAAAGATGAACAGATTCTAGCTAAAAAACAAGCAGAAGAAGAAGCAGAAATGGTTAGGCAAATAAATTCTATTTTTATATTTCTAATAATAAATTGACAATACATTAAATATAACATGAAAAAGGATATACAACAACTACAATTTATTAATTTAATTATCAATAATGTTTTATAATTAATTATGTAAATGTTAGATAGGAGTATTAGAAAGAAGTTAAAGGGCTTTAAACTTTAAAAAGTACTTACTTTTCAATTGATTATATCATTATTTTTATTCTCTTTTTAGAAAAGGTTTGAAGGTACGAGAGTTACAGTAGAATCATTCTTAGCATGGAGAAAGCAATTTGAGTTAGATATGGGTATTCCTGCAAAGAGAGAAAAGGAAGGAAAAGATAAAAATAAATTAACAGGCAAAGAATTGTTCTTAAGAGATACTACTCTAAATGAATCTGATCTCAAATTCCTTGATGATGGTTAGTGAATATAAAAAGCTTTCTGTATCTATACATATAATAAAAGTGTAACTGATCAAATGAGAAAAGTGGAACTCCCTGTACATGGAAGATATTTGAGAAAAAAAACTTATTGATGAAATAGAACCAAAACAATGATTTTTAGACTTTTTGTCTGTTTATCAGTTTGTCTGTGCATTTGTGCACACTAATCTCAGAAACAGCTTAATCAAATTGGGTGCAGTTTTCACGAATGTATCATAGTGAACTTAACGTTTGTTTGTGCTTCTTTCACATCAAAACATAGTGGCGGATTAGCTTAATTTTTATTATGCCATAACATATAACATGCCTTCATTAAAAGACTTTTTTATATATAATTCTGTAATATTTCAATAAACTATGTCTAAAGTAACCTATGTTAGAATAGGCTGATAGAGAAAACTTTATCAATAATTATAACTTTATTACAGCTTTTACCTATTTTATTAGAGTGTAACATGAATATTGTATAAAAATTTCAGGAGATGCGGTTAAAGTAGATGAATCATTATTCCAAGACCTAGATGACTTGGAACTTTCTGATGATGATGAAGATGATGAAGACTATGTCCCTGGACAGAGCAGTGACACTGAATAACGAACAGATATGCGCTTAAACTAGCGCTATTACATATGGCCTTAATGTCTCCCACTCAGTTATGCTTTGTTGATAAATATAACTCAGTTTTATATACATATTTGCATCTTTTAAAACCTAAATAATAATAAATAAGATACAACATAGTGTGAAGGCAATGTTTTATGAAAAACAAACATTTTATTTGAACAATGGGCAAAAAACCATACACAACAATATTATGGAATATAACTAAAATCAAAATGCAGAAAAAAAATGATCAAACTTAGTGAGACATTAGATACTTTTCAGGATTTTTAAAAAAAAATTGTGATAAATGACACTTATCATCTTGTTCTATGTCTTTAAAAGTGAATTATTTTAATTGAATATAGATGGATAATTTATTTACATCAATAATGTCATTTTGACCAACTTCAAACAATAATATTTGGGTTATTGTTTTTTTGTTTGTTATGCGACATAAACTTTAAGAACCCATATAAGTGCAAAGAAAAAAATCACCCATAAGAGAAAATTATTACTTTTAATCAATAGTTACCTATGTGAAAACGATATATAGTTAACGTAACGTTACATTGTCATTCCCTATTAATAACTCTGGCAAGCGATTTTTATTTTTTTACTACTACATAGGCTTGCGCTTCACGAAAATCAACACTGAGAAGCACTGATGAGGTTTAGGTTGGAGCGCGCTTGCCTAGAAGATGCCTATTCACTCTTGCCTTAAAAGTACTTGCATTATAGGTGGCAGGAAACACGGACGCTGGATGGTTGTTCCACACCTTGGCGTTTCGTACAAGTAGGTTGGATTTCTACCACGTAAGAATGCCAACGCTTACGACTTCTCGCAGTTCTGTGGTAGAACGGTGAAGGAGGCACAAGGTTGTAAAGTTCCTGAGCGCACTCCCCAAAGTATATCCGATAGAACAGACAGATAGACATTGCGTCGATGCTGTAGACTTAGCATTTTTGCCTGTGTAAGTGATTGATCACCTATGATACGACGGGCGCGGCGATCTATACAGTCTAAAGCATCGAGTTGATACTTGGCAGAGCCATTCCAAAAGTGGCAGGTGTACTTCATGGCTGAGTGCACCTCAGCCTGATAGAGAGTCAGGCGCTGCTCAGGCGTGAAGCACCGTTTCACATTTTTCAGGATACCAAGTTTTTTGGCGCCTGTTTTGGCCTTTGACTAGATGCATTCCCCGAAATTGAGTTTAGGTGAGATATCTATGCCCAAGAGTGAATACTCAGCGAGAACCTGGTGAATGAATGACGGTTACGGGCTTAAACCAAGTAAACGTCATAATTAATTATTTTTTTAATACAGATAGGCCTATTTGTCATATCCTGAATCTAATCTATCATTATCCTACATGAATTTTCCTACTATACGACAACTATTTAAAATTGCAGCTTTTTGAATAGGTATACAAGTAAGGTTAAGAAGTTTGAGGCTATTACATAAATTTTTTGTTCAACTTCCACAATAGGACTAATTCTATCTTTAACTCTGTACGTTACGTAAATTGTTTATTTTATCTGTGATTGTTTTGAATAAATTATGGGAGTTAGGTACAGCTATATCAATGATGTATGCGATTTTGTTTATCTTGTCTTGAAGCGTAATATCTGGTCTATTGCAAGGAATGGTCTTATCGGTTAGGATAGCACGGTCATAGTAGATTTTGTAATTATTATTTTCGAGAACAGAATTGGGTGTATATCGATAGTATATTTATTATCACTTAGTCTACACTTAGATACACTTAGTTTTTCTTGTTAGACTTAGTTACCAAGTGACTTAGTGACCAAAAAACTTAGTGACCATGTGAATTAGTGACCCTGCCACTTAGTGACCCAGACAATTAGTGACACTGTTACTTAGGGGCCCAGTCAATTAATGCCCCACTCAATTTGTGACCCAGTCACTAGAATAAACATCAGAATACATTACACGAACACAACATCAGAATACATTAGGGGCAACAAACCACATAATAACTAAAGTTGGTAATCACGCAGAGAGACGAAGAGGTAATCAGAACGCTGGCGTCCTATACCAAACGTGCCAGCATAGGAAGCCAAAGAAACCAATCGGGAAGCTGGCAACCTACCCCAATAATGTCAGCATCTCACACCATGATGACCCGAGAGCGCCGTGAGAAAAGGAAATCTCCCGTTGGCATACTACATCAAAAATGCCAGCATTCCATACATAGACGACCTGAGAGCGCAATACCAACTTGTAGCACAACTGCTCTCAAAGCTCTGAAAAATTACAACAGTGGGCTTATTAAGCCTGAATTATCTGAAATTTAGACTTTTTAAAACAAAAAAGAAATCGCTACAAATTAAAACCGCTTACCATCAGGCTGGCCCGGCACGGAAAAAGAGTATGTGGTGGTCGTAAACTCTTTAAAAAAACGTTTCCTCTGAAACGTTCTTTGAGGTGAGGTGAAAAACTTGACAGAAAAACCCAATGTTTATTAGGTATACTTGGCCCAAACTCGAACAAGAATATTTTCAGAAATACAAATTTTCAATTTTATACTGACTAAAGTTAATCGTGGAAAAATAACCGATCAGTAATTGCAAAAATGATGCAAAACATTTGCATTTGTTTTAATTATTTTTTCATTCTTTAATAAGATAAATATTGTGCATTAAATCAAACGTGATGCCTCTAGCAATATATGATGAAATAACCTGGTCCCTAACAAAACTCCACAAGGAAAAACTTGCAACGTGTTAGCGTGCAATGGAGCGGAGTATGTTGAGAGTGAAGTTAAAAGACAAGATCCGCAATGATGATGTCAGGTTCAAAACAAAAGTTACCAACATACTCACGCAAGTTGACCAATTAAAATGGAGGTGGATTGGGCACCTACTAAGAAGTAGCCTGGAGAAGTGGAGCAAACATGTGACGGTCTGGTTCCACAGCGATAGTAAGCGCAAAAGAGACCGTCAGATAAGGAGATGGGAGGATGAAATACGTTTAACTCTAGGGCTACAGTAGCGCTAGATAGAGTTCAATGGAGATAGTTTGAGGAGGCCTTTGCTAAGAGGCACACAGAAATCAGATATACATATTATGTAAATTTTAAAACAATTTTATCTGACAACCCTGTAACTCTGACTTCTGAAATAAAGGCTATAATATTTTTTATTTTATTTATGATGAAATAATAACTATAACTACCTTATACTTCTTATCATACTGTATATGGGTTGCATTTTTTCGTACGAATAAATATAACTATGAATATTCGCCCAGAGCGGAACAGATTATTTTTAATTAATTATTATTAGTCTACGAGTAAAATGGCTGAACTTCGAGTAAAATTAAATGGATGAAGAATGATAATGATGTCAAAATTTTAAAGATTTCGTTTGAGTAATTTGGCTATAACATCCTATAATTTAGTTCGTAAATAATAAAAAAAAAAAAACATACTTTGTCAAGTTTCTTTCTAGTCTAGTAATCGTAGCTCAGTAGCTTAAATAGGGGGCGGCATGATCAGAATTCCTATTCAGCAATGAAAATTACTTCGCAATAACCTGATAGAATGTGTTGGTAGTGATTTTTGTGACAAATTATTTTTGTAACAATATTTATTGTGAAATTTTGTCGCCCTTTAAAAACGCCGCCCGGGGCGGGCCGCCACCTATTTGTTCTGCTCATGTTAAGTCATTTTTCAACTCTGTGCACTTCAATCCATCTACAACTGCTAAATTCGTACCATACTCCTTACTTATGCTAGTGATATTCTGGTGGGTTTTTAAATTATCATTTATCGCTTACACGTGGATACTATCATCTTGTCTCCCATCTAAGATGGTTCTCTTTCCCTCTACTCTCCATAATTGATAGGAAGGCAAGCATTTTTCTAATTTAATAGCGTAAAATATGTGTAGACATACGTTCGGATATGCGCGTCGTTTTCACGTTTATAAAATTTGGTGTAAATACATAGATCTTATTATTCATTGAAAGACATCCATCTTCATTATTTAAGAGTAATTTTAAATGCCGCATCATTTTCGTAGTCGTTTTAGTAAGGATTTGAATGACTTGTAAATATTACTCCTTTCTCTTCAATAGAAATATTAGGTGCATGCGAAAATCGGATCCGCGACTGGACACTGCTCTGGTGCGCTACGACGGGGTTTTATTTTCATATGAATTCTTAAAGCCAAAACACTTGCCTCTGGTTAAATAATTAGTTATTTTATGATAAAAAATAAAAATTATGTATGATAAAAAACGTCTAGATGATTTATAACTTTTTAATGATCTAGATGATTTGTTTTAAATTTAACCAATATATTATGCCCAATTCGTGTATAAATATTTCTTTGGAAGGAATGGCTTTAGCTTACAACTAATTTATAAATAAAAATATAGATTTACTTATTAAATAAACCTAAAATATTAGTTGTATATTTTTTAATTGGATAAATAGAAATTAGAGCGAAAATATCAATACAATTTCGTTCTACGCTTTCACCACAATCGAACCAATGTTAAAAGGTAATACCTACAATATCCACGTTTGTTTTAACTAACCGGAAACACACCTGTGTAGCTAAAAACATTTGTATAGCGCAAGAATCAAACCTCTAGCTGTCAATGTTGAAACATTCATGCCTCAAAAAATCGTAATTGTGGTTTTTAATAGACGTATGATAATTTTTGTGTTCGTAGGTTATTTTCATAGAGTAGGTGTAGAAAGAAACACGTAGGTACCTAAGTTAAAAAAATGGTGCAACCTTTATTTTATCATTAACATTTTTTATAATAAAACACATTGTTTTTATTCTGAGAATAGTTTTATTTACAGATTTATCCATAGGTATATACAACCAATAGATTAATAAAAAAAAGCGTTTGGATTCCTAACAAATACGAAATCCAAGTACTTAACAAAAGCAACATATTTGAGCAAACAAAACAAATCACTAGCTTTTGACATCACATTTATTCGCTAACACTGAAAATATTATAATTATTTAATTTATAAAATTAATATATATTTAAATAAGTGCTTAATACATAACTATAATTTAACATGTATTTACACCGAGTGCAGTCTTGAAACCAATGACCAAAAAGAAAATTTTTAAAATATTTTTATCGTGAAGAATTGCAGTGGAGGACTATTATAAGCAGCTTAATATTTATTACATCGTCAAAGGGACGAATAGTGAAACACATTGGATAGAGGCAATGAGCTGTACGTTTTAAATGCGTGTAGATCTTATTGTATTTTAATTTGCATGTAGGTACCTACATTCAAGCTACATGCTGTTCATTTGGAGTAGAAAGAAGAGGCACAACAATCATTTTTTAGTTTTGTTTTCTTGTAACACTGTGATAAATGTCTATAATATCATGGCGAAGATGAACATTGGCTCGGTGCGAAAATCGAATCCACACTATTTGCGTATTTTGCAATGCTAAATATACAGTAAATGAATATGTATAATAGGTGTCTTAATAAAAAAATAAATATTTTTATACTAATAAATGATGATTATGGTAGATACGTTTACGATGCCATTACAATCATAGTAAGGACTTTTAAATTAAGTTATGACTATGGCTCTTTACGCCAATAAAATTTTGATAAAATCTACCTTAACAGTTAACCACAGATATGTATAATTTAGAAAACAATCAAATGTAATCTTGTGTGGCGTGGTTCAACTGCTAACATTGGATAATTAAAATATCGATAAAACATATTAAACGAAGCCTTTTCATAGGTTCAGCATTATATCTGAATAGGTACTTTTACAAAGATAATGATTACAGTTTACATTCCCATGGACACGCGAGGAAGAAATCTCTGACTTACTGAATACTGACTCATTATACAACAACAGTTAACACAAACGTACACACACATTGCAATTACCCAAAAGTACTTAACTTTTAAACGAGTTAAAATAGAAACCAGACAATCCACTTTTAACATTAATTATATACTATTATTAATAATAAATAATGTTATGTAGTCATTTCCATTTCCACATATGTATTATATATATCCATACATCTAAAGTTCTATTATAGGCCACGGTATAAAGAAAAAGTATAACTACGAGCTATAATACAAAAAATATAAACGGTGTATAAAAAATAATAGAATCAGTGCAGTAACATGTATAATGAAAATTATTCTTTCTTTTCTATATGATATTTAAATACAACAATAATAGCATCATCAATGTTTTTATATATTTTACACCAACATAAAAAAGAGAAGGCCACACAAAAATAACAACATTAAAATGACATTAATTAACATTATTAACTATTTTATAATTAACGATATTGTTTTAAATACCTACTTATAAATGAATTTGCTTTCCTTCCCTAAATGAAAATAGTTACCTATGTATTTAACATCTTCATTTATGTTCACTGAAGTAAGACACAAAGACCATTTACTCTCAGATGATGGTCCCAATGACGGCAAATTATATTTTGTTGTTACAAAATTGTTATTTCGCATTGAGACATTTATATTTTACTAAGCTATCTACGCTCGTGTAAAAATATCTGGTAAAGTGAATTAGTTTACTCTTAAATTTCTATTGCGAAACAAGTGTTAGCGATTTAACGTTATCGTGAACTATTTACATACTGTGGTGATGTTTACGACACCATTTATTTCACTACAGATATTGCTATCTATCTACCGGGGAATACTTTACAATCAGTACTGTTTGATATAAAATTAAAATATTATAAATAATGTAATGTTTAACACCTGGGTCCACATTTATGAGGATTTAATTGAATTGGGACCGGTACATTCTCAAGACCTTGCTTTGTTCTCCTTTCATCCAGAATATTATAACAAATAATAGAATACTAAAATCAAAAATAAAAATAGGATTGATTAAACTTCACAAATTGTAGTCCGTTCTATTGTTCACTCCTACAGCCGCGATGATGATATTATACAATATAATTTACGCACCACAACGGTTATAGAAACCGTAGGATCGTAGCCGCTTGCTGTAAGTGACGGCGAGTGCTCATTTGAGTCTTTGCGTCACGTTCGCGAGCGCAACAGCGAAGGCCTGCAGAGCTGAGAATGGGTACTGAAAGTCTAGCGTGTAAGCGTTGCCGTCAATTCGCCCGAACTGCATTACCTGCAAAAATATATTACCTAATGTTATCATCAACCCCAAAGAGACCTTACCTGTTTTTTTTTTTAATTTTTCAAGAGCAATTTCTGAAAGAATGAGGAACATTTAGTTTGACTTTCTACAATAGATATCGCTCATTGGAAAAAAAACTAAACAAAATCAGTTAATTCGAATCTGTACACCAAGGGTTATCAAACACCAAATATTAAAACTAACTATGTTTTAACTTAATATTTTGTTAGGGTGCAATTATTAGGCATTAATTTTGAGCTGTTAACATTCTTATGTACCTATAATTTAACTTTTTTTTTCGCCTTTCAGTTGCATATTTGGAGTGTTATGCCCAATTCCTTATTACATTCTTGTTATAATGTTTAACAATCTCTAGTGTCTCTAGTCTAACAGTTCAAGTGGCATCTATCATATAAATTTCGGGTATGTAGCGCCAATAGTCTCCGTGTGTGACGGAACAACATGACGGAATTAAAAAGGGTTTGCTTTTTCTTTTTGGTTACGAAACCGTTAAAGATATATGGGAATTACTTATTCTGACTGTGACATAACGAATTGATCTGTAATTTGCATGCATTAGCTTTCTATTAGCGAAGAAAATTGTAAAACGTCATCTTATCAAAGAAGAATATCTACTTCTGGAGTCTGAGAAATGTTCCTTTTTGTAAGTAACGTAACGGTAAAGAGAAATGGTAATCTCTCTTTGTCATCATATATATAAAAATAAAAATCCATTTCACATCAACTATTTTTAAAATTGCTCAAGGTTACTACAAATAATTCTTCGATGCTTGTAACGTAGGTTCTTGTTTATAAGTGGATTTTTGAGAATACGAAATAGGAAATTCGATAGGACTGTCATTACGACATCATAAATTTAGTTTATTTTAGATTATATTTTTAGAGGAAACGGTTAATATGGAATAGATAGACTACTTATTACATATATTATAAATAGCCTTTCTCAATAAACAGGCTATCAAGCTAATATTTTTCTAATCGTATTAGTAGTTCCTGAGATTATCGCATTCAAACGAACAAACAAACTCTGCCTCTTTATAATATTAGTACAGGTTAATTATTCATATCACCACATATAAAACTGACCTGCTTGCCGTGATATTCAATTTGAAAATTCTTAGCAGATTCCTGAGTGACTCGTCCGCCGAAGTCCAGTTGATAAACCTGGCTGTTCTCGTTCCACATCGGCGCTTTGTTGTGCATTACGAGTTGGCGACGGGTGCTGCGGTTTTCAGGCGCATTTGATGATGTTGCAGTGTTTAAGCTACCCCCAGCGCGTTTAATCTGTAAAATTACATTTGCAATTAGTAATTAACGTGATTGAATAAATTATACAATAAATAAAAATTATAAAATATTTTTTAATTTTTGAATTTAATTTTTAAAGAAGAATTTGAAAGGCGTAAGTGATTAAAAGTTATCATGCTAATATATCAATTCAGATTCTTGTACCTTATTTCTAAGTTGAGCTTTTTGAAAACTTTCGAGATCCCTGTAATTCTTGCTGTTAACTTCATTATATCCATTCGAGTATTCGTCATCAGAACTCTCAGACAGCTTCTTGTTCCTTTTCCGATTTAATAGAGGCGAATTTAACAATTGTCTGAAAATTTAAATATAAAAATGGACTATTTTTATTGTAACACAATACTTGTTATTTTATTTCATGCTAATATATAACAAAAAACGTTATAAGTAATATGTATATTGAATATTTTAGCCGCATACTGAATATCCGACAGGTCTAAGGCCAAATATTGCGTTATTATCCGGTATTTGGCCGGATAAAAAACCTAATAGTCCGGATATGCATTTCACCTCTAGGGATATGCCATGCGTAAACCTCTTATAACTATAAACATTTTCTGAAAAATGCTTACAAAGTATGTAACTCACGAGTATATGTGGATATGACAAAAAGCTTTATCTAATGAGCGAAGCAGACGAGTCTTCAGAGAGCATCTTGAAAAATCTGACGAAGTAAGTAGCGTTTATGTGTAGGTATATTTGAAAAAGCTTTACCTAATAGGCGAGGAAGAGGAATACCGCTGTCGCCGCGAGGCGCGCGGCGCGGGCGAGCCGGGCGCGGGCGACGCGGCCGAGCGCGCCAGGCGCGGCGACGCCGGCGCGGAGCTGCTCTCGCGCGACATGGCCCCGCCCCCCGCGGCCCCCGCGCCGCCCGCACCCCCCGCACCGCTCGCAGTCTTCTTCGAGGAACGGGATGCCAGTAATCGTAAGGCCAATTGCTCCAACGAACCTGGTAGTTATGGAAATGTTCATATGATAATAAGGTTACATTTGATAGTTCTGTTACTTTTTATTAATGTTCTGGTGCAATATTACCTACTTAAGTCTTTTAGATAACTAGTGAAAAGTAATTTTTAGCCTTTAATGAGTTTAAAAAACGGCTCAAATTCAATGTAAGCAGCTCCCAAAAAGGACTGACGTGTGCTAAACTCAATATACGCTGAGATCCTTATTTAAAAATATATTCTAGTTGTGTGAAGCTTTACTTTATCTACGTTACGTGTGCCTTCGTAACTTAATAACGGCTAGTCCGCAAAGCCACATGCGTGTTTGCGAAGCTCAGTGCTGAAGTCTAATTCGACTAGCTGCGGAATTGCAACCGCATTTATCTCACCGTTGAAGTATTGGGGGGAGGCGGGTGAGAAAAAGCATCTACTACTAACTATAATACTTGCTGTAGTCGGAATCGCTGTCGGTCACTAGAGCGGGAGGGGCGCGGGGCGCGGGGGACGAGCACGCCAGACACACCGCGCATACGTATGCAGCATCGGTTTCTCGACGCTCACATGGCACTATAAGCCTACACGTTGAACATACGGGGTGATCCCGCCTGGGCCTTCGGCCTCGTCCTTCCTCTGTACTATTTCCGCTATTATCATCACCTGTACTGTTACAACGACTGCTCGAATATGCATCATTATCCTGCTTCTCGTTGAGTTCCGCTTTAATCTGTCTCTTACCCTTGTCCGCAGTTATAGACAATTCTCCTGAATCTAAACTTTTCGATTTGCCGCACTTTCTTAAACTTGGAGTTTTAAAGTTATCCAACTGTTTAACGTCATTACTCTTAAAATAACGCTTTGGACGTCGATGTCTCTTGTTATTGACTAATATAAGACGTCGAGGTGGTTCTCCGCGCAGAGCAGATAAACTAACTTGTGCGTGTAAAACTTGTGGATCAACAAGATCCAAATACCCAACGCTGCAACTCCGTGTCATCGTGTCATACACCGGTATATTTGCGCACACGGGGCTTATAGGAACAACTGTAGTTGTTCTCTGTACTCTCCCCTCACGAACTTTGTCTGTTAAATTACTTATATTTGTATCCACCGGAGTCTCCTCGTCGATATATTTGAGATCTTCACTTTTCTGTAAATTTTTTAACGTCTCGGCACGTTTGTTCATAGCATCTGGATGCACTTCATGTTCATAATTTTTATTACATAACGATTTTATTATTCTCGTATTCATCTCAAAAGATGATTCACCTCGGCTACAAATATTTTTTCGCAATTTAGAAAGGCAGTTATCGGAAACGTGATTATCGCATTTTTTTATAGTAACTTGTCTGCTAGGCTCTAAACTAAGGTTTAAACTGAACTGTTGATCAATATTGGACAGATTTCCTTTTAATGACACATTATCTCTTACACTATAATCAGTCCGGCCGCCACAAAAATCTCCTCTTCCACCGCATGTGACAGTCTGCGGCGACGGTCTCTCAAATATGATATCCGTAGGTGCTACAGCATTCTTTGGAGACTGTAGAGTAGGAACAGAGCTTTCACATCTTAATGGAGATATTGCATGTCGATTTGACACAGCAGTTGTGTTGCTAACACGCCTTTCGGAATTTTGTGTCGGATGCCGTATAGAATTAGCGTTATAAACATTTTCTGATATATTGTTTATATCACTGGTGTCAATATATGGAAACTCATCGTAAGATTCTGCTCTCGCTAATGCTGGATTAGAATTATTATTTGGTGAATATATTTCGGAACTATTTATTATATTATTCGTATTGGTCATTCTGTCAGTTGCGATGGCTGGATTAAATTTTTTTCTTATATTATTGTTCATATGTGATGGAGAATCAGCTTCACTAGGTTGGAATACTTCTTCCTCGTCTTCGGAAAAGATGTTTGGATTAAAATTGGGATCTGGACCAACTGGATAGTCGTCTCGGAGCTCTGTGATCGTCAGAGTCATTTGTCGCGGTTGAAGATGTAATAAAGAAGTCTTGTAAGTCACTTGTCCAAGATTGGCTGGTACGTTTTTAGCCAATCCGTGCATTTTGAACTTTGTTCCCCAAATATTCGATGTAACTTCAACTAATCGCACATCCTGAAAACAAATAAAATTATGTAAGTTTTATCTTTTAAAGGTATGATTTTAATAAATTTATCTTTAAAAAAGATTAGTACCTCCGGCAACGAATCTATATAAGCTAGCTCATCAGGAGTTTCATCTTTATCAGTAGAGTTACGTGTTTTTCGTCTTTCACGAGCTCGCCTACGTCTTTGTAATCTTGGAGATCCCGAACATCCTATAAAATTGCATATTATTAATATGATGATAAAGAAGTTATCTTATGATACAGTAAAAATCGAAGTTCAAGTGATGATGCTTTTGATATTAAACATACCTTCCTCTCTTTCGGTGTCAGAAGAGCACGAGTCGTCATGAACGGGAGGTTGTCGAGGCGCGCGGCGCGGCGCGCACGGCGTGCGCGGCGGCCGCGGGGAGGAGATGCCGCCGCCGACGCTGCCGCCGCTGCCGCTGCTGGAGGTGCTCCCCGCGCCGCTGCTGCTGCTGCTGGACTCTCTTAGTATGCTTGTGACACCTTCTGCAATAAAATTGTCAATATGACGCGAATGATGAATGCGATAATTCATATGTGTGTGTGTGTGTGTGTATGTTTATTTCTTTACGCGGAAATATAATAATTTGGATAGAATTAATACACAGGTTTTATTTGGAGTGACATATAGGCTAAGTCGTCCGAGTTCACAATCAAGATGTCATCAAGGTCAGGGTAAATCGCTAGTTTATCCTCTTATCGAGAATATGTCTACCAAAATTATGCATACTATATGCATGAGTGTGTTTTCTGAATAAATATTTTGAAAATAAAAAGCCCTGTAAAGATTATAGTACCTTCTGCTTGTGGATCAAAAATGACGAATTCTGGTCTTATTTTGCTGGTTCTCCGTCCTTTAAGCAAAGGCACTAATCCACCAAGATGCTCTAAATACAATGTGTAGGCTCCCGCTTCCTCGTCGTCGTGTCGCAACATAGTACAATGGAGGCGGCCCCCAGCGGCTGGCGGACGCGACACAAAACGTCGCAGTTCGTTTGCTTCTGGGACATTACACTGAAAAAATATGAGTGTAGATATATACATATGTATTATTAATAGCTTCATAGGAGCATACGAAAAGTTATCTTATCTATTAGTACTTAAAATTTTGAGAACAGAGCACTTGAATTACAAAAGTTGAGAATGAATTTGAAAAAATTATATAAAAATATATGTATAATGTAAGCCAGTTTTGAGAATGTTATAGAATTCTTTTTATTTATTCTTTTAAAACTGGTTTGTAGCGATATACAATGACACTTTATCTATCTTATTCGAATAAAACATTCAGATAGGTAAGCAATTTTTAGTGTCTAAGCTTTTATGGCAAAACACAACAATTTATCGTTAGCCATTTTGGTAAGTTGCCAGCGAGGTGGTAACAGTAACTTGGCAGCTGGTTTAGTTTTAAATTAGCTTTGTTTTACACCCTACTTACTAAAGTGGGGTATCGGCTACACAACTTTGTAACAATATTTGTAGTAGGTATATTAATTTCTTAGTGAAACTTCGTTCTATATTATTTTAATATAAATAACTTGAAAAAATTATTTTTTATATTATATACATTAATCTAGAAATATCAAATTACATTCTATAACCAAATGTCAGTGAAACGTGAAACGTATCTTGGAAAAAGGGCCATTTAAAAAAACAAAATAGTAGAAGGTGACTAATGGCAGCATTCATGGAAAAATATTCGAACCAACGCCAAAGACTGAAACACATACGCCATATACAGAAAACATTTTTCAACAATCATACCCGTATAGTATGTGCGAAGAGGCTCGCTAAAGCAGGTTGTAAACGAGGTGGCAGAGGTAACTTTGCAGCTAGTCTTGGATGTCTCAGGGCTGCAGCCGCTCGCACTCGCGCCAAGAGCTGCAGAGGAGCGACCACTCGCCACACTCGCGCTGTGCACACGGCGCCGCCCGCGCCCACGAAGAGGCGACGAGCTGCGTGACCCCATGTTAACGCAGTCACACGGGCCTATGCAAAAGTAGGTTTAGAGTGGTTTAAATATGCAAATGAAAAGAGAAATTGGGAAAATATTTATGAAAGCTTTTATAGTGTAGTAATGCAAGAAATAATTTTCATAAATATTAAAAAACACAGGCTTTTTGTTAAAATTTGCAATTTAATTATCGGTACACATCTTGTAATCCCTATCTTGACATTATTCTTTAGATAAATTATAATTTATTAACAGCTTGAATTATTTTCTGGTCGTGTTATCTTTTATGGTTGTTTTTTTAATAAAATTACTTCATTAATTTTTGGGTTAAGGTTAAGAAATCTAATATAATATTCTGTTTATTATATACTACTCACGCTCGCTTCGCTCGCGTTCGTCCCTAGGTACGTTTTACGGTTAGCTATATTTATACATAAATAGTAGCTTGCTACTTTTCAGATGTTCATTTAAATTATATAGCGATTAACGTTACGTACGTACATTATTGCGTACGCGGTACGCGGATTTTGTTCACAATTTCATGGGTTTTCATTTTTTTGCGGAACCCTGATTCTTTTTCTAAAATAAAAGTAGCCTAAGTTACTCCTTATAACAGCAGCTATCTGCCAGTAAAAGTCCCGTCAAAATTGGTGCAGCCGTTATGGAGATTAGCCGGAGCAAACAGACAGACAGACAGACAGATAGACAAAAATTGTAAAAAATATTGTTTTGTCATATGTACCGTGTATACATCCATATGCATTTAGTAAAAAGCGGTTATTTTAATATTACAAACAGACACTCCAATTTAATTTATCTGTAAAGACAAGGCAATGGTAACGCGCTCGCGTGGGATACCAAGTGACGCGGGTTTAAAACCCGGGTCTTGCAACTCTGATATTTTCATGCGTGAATGTTTCCAACATGATTACCGCTTATGTTACAGTGAAGAAAAACATAGCGAAAACACCTACATCTTTGAGTGAACCTAGCAAGTTTTCGAAAGACACGTGAAGTCTACCAAACCGCATATGACCAGCTTGATGGACTATGACCCAATATCTCTCGTATTGGGAGGCCCGTACTCAACGATTGCCGTGGAGTGTTAAAAGATGGCTGAGTGTACATACATAATAATATATAGAACTAAAATAATACAATATAATAAAATAACCAACTTACATAATCGATAATACTTTATTTTTCACCTATATTAAGTCTTAATCTTAACAAAGCATAATTAAAAAGTTAACGATACAAAAATGTAATGGAGAACTTAATTTTTTATAATTGTAATTTATAACACTGGCACTTTTAAACATTAACCTACTTTTCTTGTAAAAAACTATTCTTGGCTTCTGTAATAAAAGATGAATGTACTTACTTGGGTATACGGAATGGGGACGGTGTAAATAAGTGCGCCGGTGTCCGAATAAAACTTTACGACGTTTTTATACGGCGGTGCGTCCTCCGGTTCATTTGGCTCTATAAATTATAACAATAGATAAAGCTGTGAAAGTAAAATACAAAAGCTTTTTGTCATATTTTTGCAAAACAATGATCACTAAACAAGTATCGTCAAACGTAAAATGTTCTTGTATTTTTATATTTCTTTTATTTTATTTGTATGCAATACAATTTTCTTTATAACTCTTTATAATAATTCTAATGTAATTATAAAAAATCTTTACATAATAGTACTTTATCCTATGCTACTTTTTCTCGTAAACCTTTCAGATGTCAACGTATATAAATGTACGACTAACTCTTTATTGTCTAGATACTTGTAAAAAGAATATAATAAAAATGTGAAACTACTCGTTACATAATATGTTTCATGACAAGTTTTAAAGTGAAATGATACGGTCGAGTGTGGAAGGTTCTATTATATTATCCTTGTTACATTTGCTTTGCGTAAAAAGTATCCTCCTCCAGGCTCCACTTTAGTCTGGTGGGAATTGTAATTTTGAGCGCGGCTTAATGACGCTATTCATATACGTAGTCGCATAGAACAGTTAAACTTTGATGGAAGAAAACTTTAGTTGTTGCTTATATTTTGTATGCGATTCGTTATATGTTGGAGAGCAAATACTTCAATAGTCCTATAGAGTATATTAATATAATGTATTTTTTGATAAAACATTATGTAAATTTTATATATCTACTAATAACAGCAAATGTTTTGAGAAAAATAAATGCAGGTGGCTTTTAGCTTCATAAATAATTCTATTTACTTAATAAAAGCTTAAAATTTGTGAGGCACTCTTATTCATTGACTATGCTAATAAATCTAGGGAAAGAAATAAGTAAAAAAAGATTAAGTATGTGTTACTAAAAATACTAGAAACTTGACAAATACTAGTGTAGTTGTTATTCTAATTACCTACATAAAGCCGCCGGTCGGTCTCTCTTCTTATAGATATTCTTATAAATTATAATTAATTGATTGATTAACAACAACAATGCACGACGAAGTAAATAAACGCTTGCCCATTCTAGAAGGTGCCGTTGTTTGATAATTGTGCTAGTTAAGATGGTAAGATCTTTCAAACTGTGAGAAGAGTTTTTCTGTATAGCAATAAGCTTTCGTCACGTAAAATTAGTATCATTAAAAGTAGTGATCTTATCTCAGTAGAGCAATAGGCACGTAAAACATAAAACTTAGTTCGGTATTTATACGTAAGTAAGAACATTAAATGTTAGATCACAAAACTTCAAGTCATAAATATTAAGTAAATCGTATAAAGTATAAGCCTCAAATAAATACGAGCTTCGGCCATTTATCACAATGAAAAATACGCGTCTACAAAGAAAACATCACACAATATGGTGTCTACTTTACCAAATTGCGACGACACCACACACATTATGTGTAAATGGAACACATCCGAGTGAGCCACTTACAATTATGCTGATTTTTTTTAATATAAGCATATTTAGTAAGTAGGTAGTAAATTAAGCATCTTTTTAAGTTAAATTTAAAGTATGTAGGTGAAACAAATCCTAAAATACACGAGTATGAAAGGAAGTTGCAGGCAAGATTTTGCACGTAGGTGTGCGCGTTAATCTTGCGCACTACTGAACGAATTTGGATGCGGGTTTTACTGTTGATTTCTTCAGAAAGGTTAGAAAGTTAAATACATTATTATTAAACTAGCGTTTTCCTACGGCTCACGGCGTAATTCTATTAAAAATTATAGCGCATGTGTTATTCTGTATAATATAACTGTAAAGATTCATTTAAATTTGTTCAGTAATTTCTGCATGAAAGAGTAACAAACATCCATCCATCCTCACAAACTTTCGCGTTTATAATATTAGAAGGATAGTTTCGTACCAGCGATTAAGGTCCCAGCGACAGCAAGAAGTTCTCTTGAATTAGCCCATTCCATGGCCAGAGTGTTGCCTCTCAGACCAGTGTGTACTCGGACAGGGCTCACGTCGTCGTGTCCACGCAGGAGCACAATCTCTCCATTGCCCAGGGCGACCGCTAAAACGTGGCCGCCGTTATTCTCACCGTTCTCCTCTCCCTCCTCCATTTTAAACTTCTCGCAAGACCACGCCATTGATGTTATCCCACCCTCTGCCACCAGTTGCACCTATTTGGATTTAAATTATAAACTGCTTTACTTTTATCTAGAAATACTATGCATGTTGAACTATTCAATCTGTATAATATCTCTGATATAAATGTTGTTTTTATAAACAAACAATTTTATGATTTTAAATATTTACTAATTTCTCATGTAATTTTATAAAGAAGCAAAAAGTACAATTATTTAATAATTAGGTATTATTATAAAGATAGGTTTGCATGCTGACCTTAATTGGTATTTTCTACTAAAATCAATCAATTTAGTGAGTATGGAAAGTGGTAACTAATCCGAATTTGGCATAGTGATTGTACTGAGTGTGTGAGAGGAAGTTGGCAATGATTCAAAACCAATCTGCCGAGAGTTTAAATTTATTTCAAGCCAGGTGAGGTTTAAAATGTTTTAGTATTTGAAGTTGGTTGTGTCCACAAGGAATAAATCAAATGGATGGTAGTTTCTAAAGCTTAATCATGATTTAGAGATCACAAAAAACAAAATTATTTAATAAAAAAAAATATAAAAAAATAAGTATATGTATCAATATAGGAAGTTAAGGAGTGTTATTATTCAATTTTATAGTCAGTCTGAAAAATATGAAGAAGCAAACAAGAAATTAACTTCTTCAAAAAAAGAGGCTTTAATTCATACAAATGTGTATGAGAATGGTATTCGTACCTTCTCGAACAAAGTTTTGACTGGTGAGCAGCTAGGTTTGCAGATGCTAATTTAGTAGGTTTATGTATATTAAAAGTCCGCTCCTGTATTATATTCATATAATATGACCATTTTTTACTATGTTAAAAATTAACAAATCATTCATTGGGTTGCGTAACAGTCGAAATTTATTAAACTTCATAATTTTAGATTTGTTACATAGGTAGGTACCTACTGGTATTTCTCATTCTTCATTTTAAAGGGTAACTATTAAAATTTACTAATAATCTAATTTACTGTAGTGTACACTAAATATTAGTATTTTGTTCTGTGCATGTGAAAACACTACCATAAAGCACTTGTTAGCTGACACGTCTCACCCCTCGAAGATCTGTAACCTCTTAAACACGTTCCTGTAGCGATTTCCACTATTACAAGAGTTCTCACGGCAGTGGCAAACGTTTTGTTTATTTCCTTTAGATACTAAGTCTATTGTTTATTCTAAATAAGGAATTCAGAATAAACCTATACATATTTTGTCTAAACATCTCGTTTTGAAATCTATTTAAATTATAGTGATCGCCTTATTTAAGAATAATGTATAGCCTTATATTAATGTAATGCTTATAATTTATGAAAAATATTTTAAATTATTACATTCATGTTTATTATTTCAATAGGGAGAGTATAAATATTGAAAAAAATAATATCAAATCCAGCTCTAAAGAAGACAGATAAAAAATAAATTGTAATTAATTCCTTTAGGTACTCGTTACTTTGTTGTTGTTACCCACGTTTAATTTACTTTTACTTATATTAAAGGTTCAAGAATTAACTCGCAAATTAAGCTTTAAATGATTTGTTACGTTTTTAAGCTGTTTTATTATCGCTTTTGATTTTATCGCAATGAATAAGAAAACACATTATTTAACTTACACAAAAAAAAATGAAGATGATTTTTGTTTTTTTTTATTACAACTAACAAAAGTACCTAAATAAAGTTTGAAGTCAAACATTCTCATCTTTTTTGGTTTATTTTTTTATGTACCTAATGAACATTTATAAAGAATAACGAAAATTTTACTATAGTTATACATATGGTCAATTTTATATATCCTCACCTGCGAAACCATGGCCCCATGTACATCCATAACGACAAGCTGAGCTGATGCTGTTCCAAGGTATACCTGACTGTCATCTGGAGTCCAGCATCCGCAAGTAATACGCGCGTCTAAAGAAAGCATTGAGGACCAGTATCGCTGGCCTGCCACTGATCCCACTAGTACGAAGCCATCCTGTCGGTAAGATCAAAAATTATGTAACCAATTCAATTACAGTATAGAGTATATTTTTTGGCACATAACATGAATATCATTAAAAAACTAAGATCATTTTAAGATTTTTTTTATTGTACAAATATATATATAATATATGTTTTACACAATATATTTCATATATAATTTAATAGATCTAAATAGATTGTTTATGTTTTTTCTTGTTAACGAAAATTATTATAAAGGTAGTTTATATTAAACAAGGCTAAATCGGACTCCCAAGGTTGCCCTTACTTACTAGTGAAATACAATATTTTTTTTATTGATTAACTAGCTAGCTAGTAACTTACCAACCTTCTTTCATAAATTTTTATCTGTTATATAGGGAAGAGTGGATATGTGTATTAGTCTAGTTATGATCTCATAATACACTTGTAGAATGTAGATATATAGATAGTTAAAAATTTATCAGAATTAGGCCATTGATTTATTTGTGTTGTTTACGTAATTCTAGTAGCAAGCTTTTACGATACAGAAGTGACAAATCGAGAGTCGGAAAGAAAATCGGAAATTACTTATTGACAATTTACCAATCTTAACTTACACTAGTGACTCACCCTCACTTCGCTCGGGTTTGCCCCTAGGTGCGTTTTAATACTTAGTATGGAAGAGATAGACTATATGTTAGTATATATATATATATATATATATAATGTATGTTAGGTATATATATTATTTATGTTAGATATATATACATACATATGACAAGGTTTTATATCCCTTACTTGAGAAATAATTGATTCCCCATACAAACTTTCATCCCTTTTTCACCCTCTTAAGGGATAATTTCCAGGATAAATACTATCCTATCTTTCCCAGGGTCTTAAATTATCTTAATACAACTTTCATATAAATCGGTTTAAGCGGATTTTTAGTTAAGCTATTAAAAAAAAAATCTCTTTATAATATTAGTATAGATTAAAATGTCATCAAGAATATAGCGAAAATATCATATAATAACAGCTATTACTATGATTTATGCAAAGTGTGTTTATTTTCGAAGTGTCAAATTCCTTTACTCGGCGAGTTCATAGGGAAACCTTTTAAGCAAATTGAAGCGACATATTTCTCGTCTCTAAGAGGTATATCACATTAGTGAATACTGAATAGCTCACATTGAGCAGATGCGAACATATTTTGCGACTTGATGTGTTTGCTACTTTAACTATAATTAAATAAGTATAAAATAAAAACAGTAGGTACTATAGATTTTACTGTCCCGAGTGAAAAATAATGTACATTGTACTTACGTCGCGTAATTTTTGTTATCATTCCAAAAACCAAAAAAACATATCTAAATAACGCTAAGCATAATATAAATTGAAGACTGCCTTAACTTCGCTAGGCCCTATGATATTTCACGCTGTTTTAATTATTCTTAACAATTAACAAAACAAACACTTTGTTTTTATTAAACATACGAGTACGTAAATAATACGGTAACTTTTATTTTAAAATCTATAATAAGCCTCTTATTTTTAGAGTGAAGCATCTATCGTGACCCAGTTCAAGTGGAACATAAATTTAAAAATATTCTACTGTAATTAATTAGCTCTTTGATCAGAGGTGGTCGAGCGAGTGACATAAGCCTACTTACCTTATGAATAACTCTGAAAGAATGTTACAATCACTATCTAACGTATTTTATACTGCATTGTTATATAATCTTGTATGCTGATATAAAAACTAAAGGTCGCCTTTGCTGCTATTGGTGAAAAGTATGAAATTTTATTATATTTTATTTTTTAATCATTTTTTTGCATTCATATATATACATTGCTTGTTTTTTAGGAAGCTCAGAATTTCATTAAGATGTTTTTTTCTATGTGGTGTATAGACTGGTTTGATTTACCAACCTCGATTAAAAATAATGCTTAAAGTAATAATTTATAACTAGAGTACCTACCCAATAATCTAATTACTAGTAGTCTAATTAAATTACACAGAAACATGAAAAGAGCCCTAAATGTCTTTGCTCTGGCACTTAATGAGACTCGCTAGTGACTCTATAATTATGTAATACTAGCAGAACCCGCGGCTTCGCTCGCGTTAAAACTACGAAAAAAGTCATTGGCTTTAGGTTATTAGTAATAATTTGATGGCGTTGATAATTTTCAAATGCGTATAATTGTGAATGAATATGATTTTGACTCGCGCATCAAGGGTTCCGTACCGCCGAATATTGTGTAGTTTTTCTTTATGTTTTCGCAATACATATTTTATTCATTACAAAAATAGGTTCCTGTTTCATATTATTTTATAAAGATATTATGGAAAACAAAAATTATTGTGATCATAACTCAAAATATACAGTATTTCAAAAAAAATTTTACGTAGGTATGTTCTGTAAATTAATTTTCGTTTAATGTATGATGTTTTCCTTTACCGTAAGGCAAGTAGTAATCATGTTAGAAATGATTTCCACATGAAAATATCAGAGGTGCGAGCGTGACCCGGGATTTGAATCCGCTTCACTGGTTTCCCAAGCGAGCGCGTTATCACTGCGCTATAATATTATAATATAATATTTTGAGCTATATGTAATTAAAGTTCATATTTACCTATTAGATATTCATATCTTAAAACTATCGGCTAGCGCCGACTTCGAAAATATCTATCTGCGGCGAAGCCTAAAGGAGGGTTATACGTTTGACCTGTATGTATGTATGTATGTACGTTTGTACGTATGTACGTATATATGTATGTATCTGCGTATGTACGTATGTACGTATATACGTATGTATGTATGTATGCATGTATGTTGACCCGGATAACCAGCTGTCATCATACCAAATTTCATCGAAATCCCTCCAGTGGCTTTTCCGTGATGCGGTAACAGACAGACAGACAAACAAAAATTCTAAAAACTGTAGATTCGGCATCTGTATCGATAATAATGTTTATTTCAATAAGATTTTCCAAAAAATATTGAATGTACAGATTCGGCTTAGTTACAATTTTATTATATGTATAGATATAGATCTTGTGTGATAATAGGGGTTAAAGTATGAAATTGCCGATTTGTACTGAAAAATTGAAATTCATTTTTTTTTAATTTAACATATTTATTTAATTAAAATAATTATTATTATTTATTATTATCTATACATTGCTGCCATCTAATAGGAAGGTCATTTTTGCCTTTGCGATAGAACTCTGGTGATCTAGATTCGACAAACTGTGTGATAGCATTTTGTACTGCCTCCTGAGAAGAAAACTTTTTATCACGTAGAAAATTATCCAAATCACGAAAAAAATGTTAGTCCGTTGGAGCAAGGTCTGGCGAATACGAAGGGTGACTAATGGTTTCTAATTGCAGTTCCTGTAGAGTTAAAACGGTTTCTCGTGCTGTATGAGGTCTCGCGTTATCATGGAGCAATAATGGTGAAGATCGATTCATGAGTCGGGGCTGTTTCACTGTTAGTTTTGCTATCATGGCTCGGAGTTCGGCACAGTAGACATCTGCCGTTATTGCTTGACCAGATCAAAGAAAGCTATAGTGAATAACACCATGCGGAGACCACCAAACAGTTACCATTACCTTTTTATTGTTACGCTTTGCTTTAGGACACTGTTGCGGCGTTTGAACTGGGGTCAGTCATTGCAATTTTCGCTTACGGTTATCGTAAAGAATCCACTTTTTATCACATGTCACAATTCGATCCAATATTCCTTCATTCTGCAGATCAGTCAAATCATGAGGCACCCATTTTTCATATTTTTTTTTATTTTATTGATTTGACGCAAATGAGTCAATATTGTTGGTAAGGTAACGTTAAACCATGCCGCTAATTCCTGGGTAATTTGGCTCGGATCGGCTTCAACCATCTCTTTCAATTCATTGTTATTCACCTGTGTGGGCGGTCTTCCACGTGGTTCGTTCTTCAAATCAAAGTTACCATCACGAAAGCGTTTAAACCAAAACCGCACGGTGCGTTTAATAGCAGTCCCCTCTCCAAACGCAACATTTATATTGCGAGCTGTTTCTGCCGCGTTAGTTCCGCGTCGGAACTCGTAATTTTCGAAGTATCCATTTAAAGCTAAATAAAAAAAACAACTAAAAGTCAATAATCGAATGTTGCACATTTTTTAAAAGAAGCACTACATAGGTACCATGTGAAAAAAATTTCACCCAAAAATCTCAAACCATGAAAGTTTTACGTCAATTCGAAATACCTATTACAATAAAACGGCAATTTCATACTTTAACCCTATTATTAAAGCGTTCTGAATTACTTTTAACCCTATTATTAATAGTCTAGATTTTTGTGTTTCATAGCAAATAAAAAAATGTTATTTAATATGTTTATTTTTTATTTTTATTATTAAACTGGCGTCAGATTTCAGCGTTATTTCTTAAGTATTGAATGTTTCAGTAAACCTACACCATAGTAAAATATTGAGTAACCCGCTACCGAGAATCCGTACAAAGAAAAGTTTCTTTTCAAGTATAATAAAGCCATTCTTCATGATTATTTCAACTAAATGAAGTAAGTACCCTTTATATTAGTTAAATTTTCATAACAATTTTTTGTACTTTTGTAAAACAAATTTTCTTTTCAGTAGAAGCATTACAATAATCATTTCACTTAATTGTATTAAATATAGGTAGATACTTTTCATCCTAGGTTCACGTGACAATATAAAATATTTAATTCAAATTATAATTATAGCTATAAAATATATAGTAACGCTTACAGTTTTCAAACTACACAATCATGAAAATGGTTTCATAATTATATTTGCACGAAAATATTTTGTTAGTTTAATTGAGACCAAATCAATTACGTAGAGTTGAACCAATAAGTTTTGATGGTATATTACCTATAAAAAGATAGTTGAAAATTTGTAAACTGTTAATTGCGTACACTGTATAAAAATAGCCATTAAAAGAATCCATAGTAATCCGTCAGGATAGTGCATAGTAAACACCGACGCTGCACATTTATCCACCCTACTTTGTTGGCAACAGCGTAAGTTTTTTCATTCAATTGGGTACATAATTTTAATAAAATCTGATTTTAGTAATCTAATAACACGGATGACATAATACCATCCTAGCTAAAAAAAAGATCCTTGAGGAATCTTTTGCATGAAGCATCCAAAAGGTTTTTTTGGGTAACTATAAACTAATGTTACTTAAATCCACGTATATATTAATACTTTAATTTTAAACTATTATTATATAGTAGATACTAGCGACTCACCCTCGCTCGGCTCCTCGGTCCCTAGGTACTTTTTAACGGTTTATATAGATTTCTAAGAGATGAAATATTTTCCCGCAGTAAAAAGTATCCTATATGTTGACTCGGATAACCAACTATCATCATACCAAATTTCATTAAAATCTGTCCAGTAGTTTTCTCGTGATGCGTTCCCAGACAGACAAAAATTCTAAAAACTATAGATTCGGCCTCTGTACCAATAACAATGACTACGAGTATTTCAATTAGATGTTCCAAGTATTTAATGTACAGATTTGACTTAGTTAGGATTTTATTATATGTCTAGATTATTTTTATTTGCTTACTTGATAGCATATTAAGGCCATCCTTCCATCGTGTGACCAAGAAAAATGAGTGACTGGCGTGCTGCGGTCATTGATCAACTCGATGCTCCAGCGACCCTCGTATTTAATCCAAACGAATATAACTCCGGAACTGTCACACGACGCCAGCTTTTGATACGGCTCGTTCCATTTCACTAGAATTACCTGAGTAAAAAAATCACACTTAAGTGTCGGTATTGTTACTTGTAAGTCCGTGAGTAAGCTACCATAGGCTCTCAAGGTATTCCTTTTCAGAAAATTCAGTAAGAAACTACAGATCCTCTTTAAAGATTTTTTTTCAATTTTATCATATACCTAATTATAATTTATTTACTATTAGCGACTCACCCTCGCTTCGCTCGGGTTCGTCCCTAGGTTGCTTCCCAAAAAAAAAATTGTTTTTTTTAATTTTATATTAAAAGTAGAATAAGTTACTCCTTATTACATCAGCTATCTGCCAGTGAAAGTCCCGTCAAAATCGGTCCAGCCGTTTCGGAGATTAGCCGGAACAAACAGACAGACAGACAGATAGACAGACAGACAAAAATTGTCAAAATGTTGTTTTGGTCTATGTACCGTATATACATCGATAAGCATTTAGTAAAAAGCGGTTTTTTAATATTATAAATAGACACTTCAATTTTATTTATTTGTATAGATAATATTGTACCCTATTAACCTATTTGAGTATCAGGTAGAATCACCTACATTATTTATAATTAGATCTGTAGTTCCGGAGTTTACCTCCTAAGTAATATGTCATATAAATATTGATTGATTTTTTATACAACTAAACTTAAACATTAATGACTATGACTATTAAAAAGGCTATTAAGCAGAGCGCTTTTATATGGGCATTGTAGTGAGCTTTATTATGGTATTGTTTGCATTCGTACTCTAGAGCTTAATAAAGTTGAAATTTTTTGTTATTATAATTGTTTAATTGTTATAATTGTTTCTTTGTTAAAGGCGATAATGTTTGTCAATTATTTACAATATTGAAATATTTTTTCGATTAGCGGTTTTAAAAATTTATAGTGAGCATTTTATGTAGTTGCAATGTATCTCTGTAGCTTGTGATGCTTTTATCGAAATATCAAATAGTCGACAAATGTCATTATTGTTTTACTTTTTATGGCGTCGCACCAAACTTTGATTTAATACACTGCAAGGCAATTTGTCTAGTTTTAGTCTTTTACATGTAATGACAAAAATAACCAACCTATTTATTATCATATTTTTTATAAAAACAACCTTTACATAAGATTTTTATCTTAATTGTATATATGCTTAAATATGTATATGACAATCCTAAAATGAACGTTTCGTTAATTAATTGAATGAATATTTTTAAAGTTTTTAAGAAGTGTTCATTTTATTTGAAAGCTATCATGTTTTCTTTTTCTTACAAGTTGTGATCCGTAAATAATTATTACAAGTAAGATTTACAAGGTTTTTTGCTCAGACAACGATTTTAATTAAGATAAGAACTACAAGGTAAACTTCATGGAATAAAAATTACCAATAGGTACTTAAATTCTTTAAAAAAATATATTGAATATAATGTATACCTTTGTATTTTATACTAGCGAATAACTTTATAGTAATATAGCTTTTTCTTATACATCAGTGTAACACGTACATAGGCTGTAATAAAAAAACAATATAATAATATATAAATAAACTCTTTGACTTATCTTCGCTTTCTTAGTTTGGTAAAGCTAGCAAAGTGCAAACTAAGGGCGTCCCTTAGTAAAAAATTGAAAAATTCTAATATCACTAGGGACCAGGGGTTGTACTTTGTCGTATTGTTCTGTATAATCATTTTTATCCAAACATCTTATCTATCCACTGCTTGTTTAAAAGAAGGGCAAACAAACAACGTAGGTAATTAGAAGAAATATCTTATACCATTGTCGAAGTACAAAGTTATTTATTCTTTGGAAACGGTATAATGGTGTAGGAAATTTAGACATGAAGACATATTCTACCGTGCGCTTAAGAACGTATTACGTACCTACCCGCTAACTTGAACACTAGGCTTTACAGTTTAGTATGTACTATAGGTACTAAACTTACGTTAAACCACAGATCATAAAATATATACTAGTAGTTAAACTATAATGGCAATATATTTTACATAGTAATATGTTTAACGATTACATATTATCATTATTGGATGACATTTTTGCATAGGCAGATAAGCCGTCAAATGCTCTTAGAAAACGTTATATCTTTTAAAGTTATAAAATAATCAAAATATTTGCGACAGTCGTGTCATTTTTCTACAGCTACTTTAATAAAAAAAATAAAATTGTAATGAGTTGAAATAATTAAACAAATATTGTATGGTAAAAGTTGCAGTTTTTTTTTTACTGAAAATGATGATAATATTACTTTAAGTAGTCCAAAGCAAAGTGAAAATCAATTTTTTATTAGACTAAAAATGTATGTAGCAACAGTCGTAATGTATTCGTACGTTGCGTTAAGTGTAACGCTGTACGCGGCCAACAATTAATGTTTATTAAAGAAATGATGCGAGTTTAACGCCACTTTTTTTATTAGACTTCACGCCAGCTAATAAATGATAGTGCATTAAAGTTGTACAAACCATATTAACAAACAGTTTGCGCATCTACAGCATCCATTATATACTATTTAGTATTTACACACATATAATCGCTTCCGATTGCCCGTAACAATAGATTTGGTCAAGCCAAAACTTATTATGTATATCACAACCCATTTATTTTATCATCTCATGAAAACAGATCACGTAATAAGCTTTGCGAACAAAAGACGTAATGAATAATGTATTTTTCATGTATAAATATTATTTTCCAATAAATTATGCATTCAGATCATTTTGTTACGACAACTTAAGCGATTTCAGTACACTAAAAATAAGTTACCTTAACACCTGGATGATTTCTTAGAAATTAATTTTTAACTGACACGCTGGCATATCCATGGTTCTCAATGGGTTAAATAACATTCAGATAAAGCATAAAAACATAGCATCTTCTTCTATGCCTCTATTACAATGAACATTAATTTTGTTATTCTCAAGAAAAGTTTGATCTCTTTAGGTATTGTTATATGGATTTATGTGTATAGCTACTGGTGACCTGGCCCTCCGGTCTCTATGTAATAGTTGTAAGGCACTAAGATACTACTAAGGGAACCTTTTGACGTATGGATATAAAAATAGCCTTTGGTACGCCCTAGACCTAAAACTACTCATATCTTACTTTCATTTCATCTAATTTCATTGTCATTGTGTGTAAGAGGGACAAATCAATACGAAAAATTAACAAGAACACTGTTTAAAACAAACATAATAAATTACAGACCCTTCACCCTAGAAATGCTTGACCTAGCTATTATCACCCAACACGCAAATCTTGATTGAATCGTACAAGGCGAACAATTAACACTAAAAGTATAATAATATATTTCACTGAGGAAATTTTTAGGCTTGCTTCATCATTCCAATCGATTAAAAGAAAATGTTCAGTTGCTGAGAATTTTAAAAGCTATCTTAAAATGAAGTTGATGAAAGGTAATCTAACTTAGCTTCACATTGAAAGCTTCTTACAGAGAGGTTTTGTTTAACTTTGACAAGGCTTTGTGGCTGCAATAGTGCTAGTGTTAAGAAGTTCAAAGAAAACTGAGAGGAAAACATTTTCTTTAAAGCGTCATTTAATGTCGACCATTGTGTTTGATACAGTACTTTTATTTTATTTTGTTCACATAAACGTACTAAGACTCTAATTACACGAATACAAATGTATGTAATAGACCTTTTTTTAGTTTTTTTTTAAATATTTTTAGATTAAAGAAAGAGCGCCTCTACCACTATCTCTACCTCCTACTTTAATCAGTTGTCTGTTGAGTTATAATCTCAAACTATCGTATAGTATCGAATCATGTCGGTATTTAGTGGTAGTTATTATTTATTTATTAGTTATTTACACGTCGATATGACATGAATACCTATACTGTAAAAACATTTTAATAAAATGACCTCGCAACATAATATACACACAAACCGCTATCGTATATAATAAGTCAACCTTCAAGCCTTATTTATACACTTTAAACACTGCGTACTGTTTAATGAACCTAAGTCATGTATGTATGTGCACTAAGTATCACGATAGAAATTATAAATTCCATTTTCCTATATACTATAATAGATACTATATAGATTTTTATAGGTATTAAAATTGTCTTCATAGCTTTGATTTCATTTTAAATTTAATGAGACTATTATTTTTTATATTAAAAGCTTTATACGATACACAAGGCCCTTAATAAAGAGTGTGTATTTCCTGAATCGACCCCTATCTTAATTAAATGGTGGATAAATGATAAATGTGGTTGTGATCAGTAATACCTTCCCTCAGAGTGAGAGTGCATCCTGGAACTTTCAGTGCAGTAAGAAGTGCCACCAGACCAATGCGGCACTGCATCATAACATTCGTTCATCACTCTCTCATTTATCATTACAATTTTGGACAGACTTCTGAAAGAAAGGTACTTACAAACTCATACATACGAGAAAAAAATCAACCCAAATGGACTGTATTTTTACTCGTATGTATCATAGAGCAGAGTATGATACTTACACATTTTTGGTATTCGTATAGGGCTTAAAATTTCAGTGCAATGTAATTTCAGTAGACAGAATTGTGATTTAACTAGTTTTTCAGTAAACATAACAGACAATGTTATTTCATTTTCAGTAGACAGTAGACAGAACAAATAATTTATATACATACTAGCGGCATATCCTTGCTTCGCTCGGGTTTGCCTCTAGAAAAAAAAACAAATCTACCCCACGGGAACTGTACAGTTTTTCGGGATAAAAAGTAGCCTATGTGCTATTCCAGACTATAATCTATTTCTGTGCCAAATTTCATCTAGATCCAAATATATAAACTTTCACATTTATAATATAAGTATCTACAAGTTTTTCTTGTAGATACTTAAATTTTGAAATTAAAACAACATAGTTGATGGTATATTAATTTGTTTTTTAAATGAAAGAATAATTATCACAATATGTATAAAATAAAGTATCAGCCAAATCAGGGCTTTTTTGAGGCATCGATATATGTATGTATTATGAGGCATCAATAGTTCGTGATCTATTCGCATAAACCTGTAATTTATTGTAGCTCTAACACAATGTGCGGATGTCCGATTAATAAGGATCTATATAAAGGCTGAAGTCGTATTATTGGAATTGAAGATTTTTTTCGGTTACATAAATATGATCGAGTTTGGGCAGAGGGAGTCTAAGAGGACTTTTTAAATTTACAAATAAAAAAATCTTTAAAATACAACCATTTCTTATTTCATTGTCATTGTTTAAGTGAAAAAGTATGAGTTGAGTTGTCCATAAAGTGAAGATAATTTTGTATACAATCTGTCAGATTGCATACGTACATGAGAATTATATAAAAAAATACTTGCATAAAAATAATTTTATTATTGCATCCGATGAATCAGTATAATTATATCAAATAAAGAAATGCTGATGGATTTTAGATCAGAAAAACCAATAATAACCGGGTCTAATGGATTGCACTAGAGACTTGCGTATATTCAGTGGTATTTGTTATGACTATTTAAAAATTACTTCACTATTAGATATAGATAATACACATTTTATCAATTTTTTTTGTGTTAAATAGATCAGCTATAATTATAATTGCTCGATAATATAACAAATTGATAATCAGAATATAGTATATATAAAAATCACATTTATACATTTAGCTATGTATATTATAAGTGGTAAGTAGGTAAGTATAAGTGGTAATTATATGCTTAGTTCGACGTGTGTAGCTGACGGCTACGATGCCTCTAAGCGACGCACGTGTGTCGTGTGCCTACGTCGCGCGTCGTAGAGGCCCGCTCCATTCACCGTTGGCATTCGATATCTTTTATATTACATTTATTTTTTTCCTACTTATGAAAATGCCTATAATATAAATGGCATCAGTAATAACTAGAAAAATATCAATATTTTTATCAATAAAAATTTAAAGATAATGATAATATCATATAAAGTAAAATAAAGGTAAGTATATATAAAAAAGAGCAAATGTCTGAATTTAATATCTTTACGTGAAAATAATTATATATTATCCCATTAAGGAGCTTATAACAAAGATAGTAATTTTAAATCCAAAGTAATGAAACGTAGTGTAGGCAAGTAGGTACTATATGAACAATGTGTTACTTTCAAAAAGGTAATCTTTATAAAATGGTTATCAAAAGAGGTCTTCATTAAAAAAAAGTATTAAAGAATGTGTGTGTTTATATTTGTGCCTACATATTAAGTAAGTGTAATTTTTTTATAATTATATTATATTTTTGTAATTTTACTATATCGTCTTTTTCTTGTATAAGTAATTTTAAGTACTCACATCAGAGCGATGTCCACGTAAGTTATAATTGGTACGCAATGGCAACTCATGCGGCCGGCGGGCGTGGGAGGAGGTGAAAGTGACGCCCACGACGCCGCGCACGTTGCCTGTTGCCAGCCAGCCTTCTTGATAGTAGTTGTTGCGGTTCAGCTTCCATCCTTCTTCCTGTATCATTTAAAGTACTTTATAATTTTTATTAAACAAAATAAATATACGTAGACTTCAATTGCTATACATACATACATATATGTATTTAAATGCGATAAGTCTTTTTACCCGACTGCGGCAAAGCCTAAAGAAGGGCTATGTTTGGCCTGTATGCATGTGTGTATGTACATATGTCCGATTCTATGTTCCCTCTTATTTACTAAACGGCTTAACCAATTTTGATGATTCATTCGATTCGTCTAAATAACGCGAGCGTCATAGGCTCTATAAATAACATTAAAATTACAATGGCGAAACCTAGGTGCCAATTTGTGTGTCTTGAAAAAAAAATTCATCTGAATAAATCGATCGGTATCAAAATACAGGTTTTTAAGAGGCGATTACAAAAATATATACAACTTATGTTTTAAAGCAATTTATGAGTAGAAATTTTTAAATAAGAAAAAAAATGTGTAACTGACAAAAAACTAAAAAGCTGTAAATAAAAAAAATACAAGAATAAAAACCCAACTGCGTAAAGAGTGAACTAATAAGAATAGAACAAGTTGACGAAGAAACATATAGTGTTATGCAGTCGGAAACATACATAATATGTAGGTACATTGTTTTAGAATAGCTACATGTGCATGATACTATTTTCCTTTGTCAACTTGTTCTCTTCTTTTTACTCGTAGGTCACTATTTACGCTGTCGGGTTTTTTACATTTGTAAATAATTTTTAATCATTATTATATAAACGAAAAAATGTATGCTATAAATAAAAATATAATATTAAACATTCAATTATATAACTTTTGAAAATGTTTTACAATTAAAAGTAACAAATATTCTAAGGTACTTCGGTGTTATTTGTCTATTCCTTCTAAACTATTGTATATTTTGTGGGTAGATATTGTCTGTAACAACTATTATAACTTTGAAATGTCTAAAATTTTAGTGTCTCCCGTGACCTTATTTGCTGTAAGCATTCAAGAAACTTCGGGAACAAAAATCTAAACATAAAAATAAAACTTTGTTACTTAAATCTGTATATAAAATATTTTTTAAAATCTACATAAAATATAGATCCCAAAATAATAGTTATTAAATATTTTTTTCTGTATGTCCGTTTACTTCTATGTCTATGTTTGTTTGTCTGCACTTCTGTGTACTTATGTAGTGATAACTTATTACTCGGGTCAACGTTTAGGATACCTTTTACTACAGGAAAAACTTTCATTCGGACAGGAAAACACAATAAATACTTCTGTTGAGCCATCCTTAGAAATTTACATGGTTAACGCTGGTTAAACCTTAGGAAATACATATAAACAATGTACTTGAAAATTGTAGATCTTAGAGGCCTACAGAAAAGTCCGTAATAGCGTATAATCTGTGACTTCTGACTTACATACATGAGATTCTTCTTTTTGTACCAATTCAACAACGGTCTCAGTGTAGTTAAACTTATTAGCTATTTTTAGCTATTTTGAAATAAAAAAAGGCAAATGGTAATCCAAAGCGATATATATATATACACATTATATATACTTTTCGCGCTCTCCAACATTCCAATAGAACAGTACCTACAGCAACAATTCATTGTGAAACAGAGTTTGAAATTTTTGGCATTACTTATGGCTTTCTCATCTGGTATCCATAACACAGGCCTAGAAGCTTATCATGGAACTAGATGGTGGCTGTGTGTTAACATGTGTCCGAACATATTTAATTTAAGGTACTATGAATTTTAATATTAATTTATATCTATAAAAGATAAATAACAATAAAATGAATTGAAAGAAGGTAGGTAAAATGTTGGGTTGCAGTGTTTATGAGTTTATATTATTATATAGTGTAAAAAACCGGTAGAGTTCACTAAATTCCTAAGTATTATCATAGATTCGAAATTACAGTGGAGCCACCATATTGAGGGGCTAGCGAGTAGACTCAGCTCTGCAGCGTTCGCAGTAAAAAAATAAGACTTATTACTGACGTAGATACAGCTCGCATAGTGAATTTTAGTTATTTTCATAGTATTATATCCTTGGTATCTTACTATGGGGAAATGCAGCTGCTATTAATATGATTTTTATCCTGCAGCAAAAAGCTATTCGTGCAATTTATAGTTTAGGTCCTAGAGTGTCATTAAGAGATAAGTTTTTTTTTTTTATGGTATTCAGTGATAAACGAGCAGACAGTCCACCTGATGGAAAGCGATACCTGTCGCCCATAACACCTACGGTTCATGCGTTAAGTTTTATGTAACAAAACTGCAGAACCGCCGGTGCGTTATCACTGTGAGGACTAAGATGTTATGCCTCTTGCCTGTAATTGCGCTGGCTACCTTATCCTTCAAACCGGAACACAACAATGCAATCATTGTTGTTTGGCGGCAGAAATAGATAAAGGGGTGGTACCCATCCAGTCGGACTCCTCAGAAAATAAGTTTAAAGAAATGAAAATATTGACTGTTGCTTCTTAGTACATGTACGAAAATGTTATGTATATTCGTAAAAATATACATGAATGTCATAAATAAAATAATTTATTTATCCATTCCAAATAGGATACACGTTGACGCTCACTGCTTCTCTAATTTAAAATTCGCGCTGCGAAACATTTTCCCTTAGGACTTTAATATGTTTTACTTCATAACTCAGCTTCACGCGTCACATCATATTATAATAACTAAATATACATATTTATTACATATGTTATAAGAGAATATACTGGCTACTATTAATTAAGGATTTTTTATGAACGTTATAATATGTTTGTATTTATTTAAAAATGTTTAAAAAATATTTCAATTTTTCATAACCTTTTACAGTAAAGTGACATCCTTTGAGTCAGTATCTATTTTACTTTTCAAAATTGTAGTGATTTTGCAATTTTGCAACTATTTTCTGATGCACAAATAAGTATTATTTTCTTATAGAGCATACTCTATCACCATTATCAATGGCTTTGACATACCATATAGCGTCACTTTTCTTTCCTTTTCGTAACGACGTGTTTGTTTAAATGTAATTTTTGTATTCTTACTTTTATTATTTTATATGTACTTTAGATTTATTATAATATTAAAATAAGGTGATTAAAATAATTTTAATATTGAAAAATGTCTTACGGAACTTCTTATCCGGCTAACGTAGAATATTAATGAGTATATTGGAGAAAGTCACGTTCAAAAATATTTAATATACAGTAAAGAAATTATAAAAAAATCTCTACGACTTTATTATATTATTATAAATCGATTCCATAATTCATTACAGTTTCATTTGTTTCGCATAACTTTACACTACTTAGATCTTCATTTTTATCGCATCTTCGTAAATTTACTCGTAACCGTAAATGAAATAGAACTTAGGCTGTAACGTTGGATATTCTCTAATGATTAAAGTGATCGTTAAAAATGTCAAGGGTCATTTCCCACGAGTATGACAGAATTAAATAAGTTTTGAAATGTCTTAAGGATTACTTTTCATCCCTCTTTCAGAAGATTATACAAAAAACAGGGTCGTATAGCTTGCCTATAAACTAACAAAAAGTTCTTTAAATTCGACCAAGACCTGAGCTATGCTACGATGTCTCCAGCGGTCCCAAGTCGATCATTAGTACATCGAATCTTGCATAATTACGCCACCATGTCAATCCGACTTCAGGCCGGGACTTGTGACTTATACAATTGCAGCGAAAAGTATGTAATATAGTGGGATGTCTCTTCCCTGAATTACCGCGGTTTTGGAAGACGCTTTTTACGTCTTAGACTGGAACGGACTAATCAACATAACAATGAGAGTATATTAACATAGTGGTGATGGCTAAGACATGGCCTTATATTAAGGTCATCGAGCATCATGCTGAGGTAATTCGAATTAAGTCCCACATAAGCACCTTTATGTATGCAGGTGGTATGCCTAAATGCATTTCCCAACGTAAAAAAAAGAGTGTTGCTTGTTATAACATATGACTCTGAGACTAACAGAGGTGAAGATCATCCAAAGAACAATGGAGAAAGTTATACTCTCGCATCTCTTACATCGCGTTATAAGAGCAATACTACAAGTGGTCTAGGCCCAAATCCACTGAAGTCGCCCAAAGTCCTTAGGGGAGGCCTCAGTAAACGTCTTTCGACTGATAATGAAGAAGTAATAAATATTGATGAGGCGCGGCCGCCGACAGACGCTAATCGTAAACGAAGATAAAGTACAAAATTGAAAACTTCCACAGTTTAACAGAATATGTCCCACAAAATTGAAATGAGTTTTAAAAGCAATCAACGTGAAATGTTACGACGTACATGTATATTATGTACATATATTCTTATGAAGGGCAAACCGGAGATGGAGAAGTGATTGCCAATTAACCAAATTAGTTGACCGGCAGGAATGGACCCTGGAACGGACCTATTAGTAGACAACTACATCAAATGCAAATAATATTTGTATTTTAGATACAACTGGCGACTCACCCTCGCTTCGCTCAGATTCCCCCCATGTATATATATGTGTACATATGTGTACATACGTACATGTATGTACACATATGTACATAATTATTCATTGTGTAGAAAAGTAAGCAAGTACTTGAGAAATCGCTGACTCCACATTCTAACTCCCCCCCACCCATTTTTAATCCCCTTAAGAGATATTTTCCGGAATAAAAACTATTCTGTGTCCTCCGCAGGGTCTCAAAATATCTCCATACCAATTACCAAATTTCATGTAAATCGGGTTATTGGGTTAAGCGTGAAAAGGTAACAGACAGACAGAGTTACTTTCGCATTTAATAATATATAGTATGGATTTATAAAGCTAGTTTTTTTTCGTCAGAGGCGTAGCGTAGACTAATATAGACGTAGGCAAAATCGCAACAGTGAAGCCTCTTTTGTTCATTCCCAAGAATATATTATGTAGGTATATATTTGTGCCTACACTATTAATTCCTGATAAGTCTTGTATTTCGTCAATCTAACGATTGTGGTCTTTGAAAGTAGTTACAACGGCCTCACAGTCGCGCTTAAGAGGAGCTTCTTGCGAGGCCCTAAACATTAAACAAAGACGCTTTTTTTATAACGTTCTTTTTTAAGCGTAAAAATGATCAAATTAATTAAGTTCATTCATTCAGTTCATCAATTCACTCATTCCATTTAAGGGGCCTCGCGAGGCCCCTTTAAGTGAGAGGCTGTGGGCGAGGGCCTACTGCTTTTTTATTTCTAATTAATTGTCTATAACTTTAGCTTTAGCAAATTTTGCAAGCGGAACTTGATTTTTTTCAAAAATCATCTACATGCCATTCCGATCGAATGACACCACATTCATATTTTTCAGAGACTACTGAAAAAAGTTGACCTAAAAGGCACTTGTTGACTAGACTATAAATCGATATAAATCAAAATGTAAGTTTTATTTGTTGGAAACCACAAATCTAGGATAGTTCTACGCCGATTGCTTCAAAATTTTGGCATCCATATGTATTTTACATAAGGAAGGTTTTTTTGTTATGTTTATTAACTCACCACTTGATGGTGCCGAAGCGCATTTACCGCACTTTACCGCTCAAGTGATCAACGTGAAAACTAATGCATGTGCAGATGTGTGAGTATTTAAGCTTAGAGAAATTACGTTTTAACGATGAACTTATTTGTAGGACATAATAAATCATTTTGTTTTTGATTATGCTAAATTACGAAATTTAATAATCTTCAAAAAAATATGTGATGATCCACTAAGGAGTACCTACCTATATTTAATAAGAATTTTAGTTTAACAGGAATTTCTAGAATGCTTTAAACTTGAAAATTCCTAGAATCCAAATTACGGCCTCCTAATAAGTTTATAATGATTTTAATTAAATTATATAGGTATATTATGTAAATGGAATACTAAGACTAGTAGGTAAGTATCTAATTGTCTATTAATTGTGGGAGTGTGGCTGGCTCAAGTCGACCACAGAAACTTCCCGCTGAAAGAAGTTATTAGTTAGGTATTACATTTTGAAAAATACATAATCGGCCCGTTCTACGACACTATTTAATTAATAAAAAATGTATATATTAAATAAATGAAAATCAAAATTTGTTATATGAATATGATATTTTTGTTGCGTAACGCAGTGTACACAGCCGGTAATATAAAAACTTTTATGTTTACAAATGGGCGGCGTACGTATTTTCAAAGGTGTATAGAAACGTTTAGATCTGAATATGCAAATTCTGTGTTGTTAGTTTGAAAACGAATATTAATTAAGTTCAGTTTGTTAATCTATCTATAGAAATAAATAAAATTGAAGTCTCTGTTGTAATATCAAAATAATAGCTGTTTACTAAATGCATATAAAATTATTTACAGTATTTACTTATAAAAAAACATATTTTTTTAGATTTTTGTCTGTCTGTCTGTTTGTTCCGGCTAACCTCCAAACAGCTGGACTGATTTTGACGGGGCTTTCACTGGTACATAGCTGATATTATAAGGAGTAACTTCTTTTATTTTTGAAAAAGGATTTAGGGTTCCGCTAAAAAAAAACGTATCTAGCGAGCCCGAGCAAAGCGAGGATAATTTAAACTATTTTTATAAATATTGGCAAAATAATTCAAGGTTCAATGAAGTAACTTTAAATTGTACAATTTCTTTGGAAAAACGAATTTTGCTTAATGGGGGTTAACTCTCAAATTCTTGTAGGTATTGAGACCGGATGAAGTAAATAGAAACTATTTTATCCCATCCATTTCCACCGGCCGTGAAACAGATTTCGTCAAGACGACTGTTTCTACGCTGTTTCATCTACCATCTACAAGGTTATTTAAGGTTATCTCACTTTTAGAATTTAGATAATTCAAACTAGTCTAGACAGAAATTTACTTTTTTTTATATATCCTCTTTCAATAAAATTATTAAAAAAATGTATAGAATTGTAAATAGGTATTTTTCAAGTAGTATGTCTTAAAGATTGATTCTCATCCCTCTATCAGAAGATTATACAGAAGACAGAGTCGTATAACTTGCCTATAAACTATAAACAATTACAAAATAGAAAACCTGATTGCGTAAATAGCAAACTAAAAAGAAGAGAACAAGTGTAAGAAGGAGCACGCTATAAAGTAGTAGTATTATTATTCGCATTAGCGTTTAGACCTTAATAAATATCATAATCTACTAATAACTAGTTCTATCTTTAGGAGTTTCATGTATTGCCACTCATCATCATATGCATCCAACGAAATATCTTGGAGTAATCAGTATACAATAAAACATCGACCAAACGTTAGCCTCTTCTTTTCGCCTGTTAAAAATAGCAATAAACTATATATTTATAAGCTCTTACAATTATAGTGACACCCTCCTGATTGATTTCGGTCACGGGACAGCGGCCAATCTCACTGAGACCCGCCAATAGTGCAGGAGATAGGTATTATGATGCACAAGTGTACGCGCAAAGACAAAGTGCAATCTCTATTCCTGTAACACTAATACTTCGGTGGTACTTCAACACAACCAATAAGAGATTAGGAGCATGACTGTCTTTACGTGCTCTCCAAGGCATGATGTTGATACATATCCCAACTTCGTGATGTTACTGAGATTTTCTTAACAGAAAGACTAAATAACTAAACTTTGCTCGACCCTGGACTCGAACTCAGGACCTTCGAATCTGTAGCCGTACATACTAACTACTAGTTTGTCGACGTAGTAAAGTATACCTATTGTATAAGCAATTACGACAAATTTCTTATCATTATGAGGAACCAAGTTTTAGAAAAAAAACTAAATTACTAATACTTTTTCTAAAAAGTATAGGAAAACTTATTTAGGAAATCTTGATTTATTAATTTAAAATTGAGTTCCTTAGGCATCTGCCGGCCGCCGAAGCGAAAATCCAGTACGGGAGGACTTCATTTATCTAATAAAAAGTATTGATTTTATGTAACCATTTTTTTTTTCACATACGTTTTCATTTTTTATCTCGCGGGATCATTCTTTTGAAGGTAAAAAATGTCTTATAATAACAATTTATAAGGCAGTGGTAGCCCAGTGGTAACGCGCTCGCTTGGGAAACCGAGTGAAGCAGGTTCAAATCCCGGGTCTCGCACCTCTGATATTTTCATGTGCGAATCATTTCTAACATTATTACCACTTGCCTTACGGTGAAGGAAAACATCGTGGGGAAACCTGCATGTCTGAGAAAACCTAGGAAGTTTTCGAAAGACATGTGAAGTCCGCCAACCCGCACTTGGCCAGCGTGGTGGACTATGGCCTGATCCCCCGCGTATTGAAGGGAGGCCCGTGCCCCGCGGTGGGACGTTAAAAAGGGCTGAATACATACATACAATACTTAATAATTTATACTCAAACTCTACTTTCGGCCTAATTACAAAACTTTCGTATATTTAATCCTTTGTCTCACGGGAGCCTCCCGGTTTTGTTTCTTACGTAACTACATTACTATTAAAAGTATTAATGCAGATTTACATGTTTAATATCAGATCAAAATTTTCATATATTTTTAATGGGAATTATATCCTTCAAGCCAGAATACTTTGTATTATCAACCCACCAGACTGCGCCGCTAGCGGTTTGGTGTTGTAGACAGATACCAGTACTTTACAATCACGTAATTTACATACAAAAAACGATAGACAACACTTAAATGTTTATAAAAATTATGTTTATGTAATGCTAATAATTACTTATTGTAGCATCATGAAAATCCGTTCAAAATTCAAAATATACATCCAAATCGAGCCCTTTTTCAGGGTTAAACAATAGTAATAGTACGTCAACAATAGTAATTCACGATTAAACTACTAAACAATTCTTTTACAATAAATAAAAGGCAAGAACATACATTGCCATCATCATCATCATAGGAACGGCCTTCTTTTATTCCCACCCTGCGTATCATGCGAGCGGAGTTGCGGTCACAAAAAATTTTGCGCATGACAACAGTATTTTCTAAATATTTTTTATCTCATTAAGTGACTTACCCTCGCTTCGCTTGTTAATTATAATATTATATACAGACAGTCCATCTTTTGGCAAATTTTATTACAAACTTAGTTTAATACTAAAGTAACTTATCAAGTCTATCTGAGGACTATTGTCGGATCGTCCAGCCGTTTCAGAATTAAGAAGACTAAAAAGTAAAATCAGATTCGCGCACCTATGATTTACACGATAAAAATAATTCAACCAGAAAAATTAAACCGATAACCTATTGCGATTCAACAAATGCACATTACACATTTTAAGAGAAAACCTTGCTTATTACTTTGAGAATGAACAAAAGCAAACTTGACTAGAGACGAGATGAAACTTCTATTTCATTACGTGATACGTCGAAGGCTTTCGTGTTGCGTAACGTTAATATTTCCACTTCTCTTTTTATGATATTAAGATTTTATTTATTTTTTTATTACGCTAACTTATGTAGATATTGTGCACTATTGTTACCTAATATTGTGCTTGTATACAATTATAATTTCCTTTTCAAAAGTAATGTGTACTTAGTTACTCGAAGTTTATCTATTAATTAAGGTTATGATTTTCATTAAATTTTTGCTGTACACAACATAATTATTATATTCTACAATATTATCTTCATAATTATAATATGCCACTGCGCTATCTAGGCACGACTCTTTCACAGTTTACACTCCGATATGAGTGGAAAGAGATCAGGCGTGAGGCGCAGGAGCGATGAGCTGTCCAACATGAGACAGGCAGTCAAAATTAAAAAAGACAATTAACTGAGTGCTTGATGACTTTTAGACAGTATCATAACATCAAAAAAACTTTGCAATTATAAAATTGTCAGGTCGTTAAGCACTTCATATTTACAAAAAATGACAGTAACCTACACGTAGCGAGCTTTAAAAATTTCAAACAATGAGAAAAAAAATTACAAAACGTTTTTCGAGTTAGTGTTAAACAATAGGCACTAACTTTTAAATTAGATACTCGTATAACTGTTTTATAGCGGAAATTTACGCTCCTACAGGGAGATTCTAGATACAATAAAATTAAATGTTACCTACATATGGGATAGGTACAAATAAAAACATAGAAGCACTCTAAATTTCCCTAAAGAATTGATGACTCTGAGGAAAAAGGTTACAATGGGGTCTATGAAAGGTATATTAAAATCTTTCGAAGGATATAATACTGCAAGGAATGTAAATAGTAGGGAGCCTAAGCTTTCCAAATGACGGTCTTCGGTTTAAGCGAGTTCAAAGCCTTTCTAAGCCGGCCTTACATGACACGTATGCCTTTGAATTCAGTCAGTCTTTACACTCGATGTTGAATTAAATTATTTTGCAATTAGAATTTTCTTTGATACACTTATTGATATATTATTTATAAAAATGGATTTCAGATAACAACAATAATAATTCTAAATAAGAAATCTTGTTAAATTCTGTTTTTTTTTAAGAACTTGTGTAGAAAAAAAATATTTAGTAGGTAGTATTGTTTTTAAAAAATAATTCACGTACAGATTTTGCTAAGTTACTTCTTTATTATTGTATAGATTAGGTACTTAGTATTACTTGGGCTCATAATACTGTGAGTATCTCGTAAATCGTATCTGCCTACACAAAATCAGTTAATAGTGCCTAAATGCCGGTGTAGACTTTAGACACTATACACGATACACTCAGTGTATACACCGAGTAAATCGTATACTGTTTTAGTCTAAACAGACCTTAAGAGTATTTATATATAAATCTTCTCGAAATTAAATTGCTTTGATATACACCCAAGTAATTTAGTTAATAGATTAAGCTCAATTCTTAATGTTGCTAGTAATTAATATACGTAATTTATAAAGTAATAGCTAACGCAACTGAATACGGCTTTACCTCCAACTACTTAGAAACCTTTGGAAATATTTCAGTTACGTCCTATGCACATATGTAACCATTGCTGAAAAGTAAAATGAAACGTGACAAAGGCGAACAATTAAAATACCTATTGAAATGAACTATTAAAATGCTTCTTCTGCTATTTGTAAGATCGATAAATTATACCTATATTTCATCATTATTAAAAGTAAGGTAAAGGTTTCTAAAATAAAAAAATTATTGCTTGATGCAATATCTAAATGAATACTTATAAAAAACGCAAAACTTTTTCGTAATGTTTATCATCGTGCATTACCAATGCATACAATTTACCTGATAATGTTCCACTATTGTTATTAGAATCGTAATTACATCAATAATGTCGTTTCCGACATTATGTTTATTATTAGGTATAAAACATTAGGCAATTATTATTAATTCAATTTAAAATGTTATTAAATCTATTATTTCATGGGGTACCGTTCCGGAACATGTTAATTGTTATGTCCACTTCATTACTTAGATATCGTTGTGGCCGAAACATTACAAAAAAACTATAAATAAAAGTCATTCGTTCTCTATTTCTGAAAATCTGTAATGGCCATGTTAAATTATTCTGCTTTTACTTTATAGGAATTGAACCCCGAATTCACTCAGAAATGGCAAATCGAATTCAATTTAAACATAATGGAAATTTAATGTAGTGTAATAATGCGCAGGTTCAGTGAGGCACATTTGGTTACGTAGTTTTTAATGACTGTTAATTTGTTTGCTAATTTACAAAGTTCTTAGACAACCTTGAGTTGTTAAATATTTTTACACAATGTAGAAATTATTATAGTTTTTAAGTCATCTCAATTAGAATTTATTAGTAATTCTTCCTGAATGAGAATGTAATTATATAAGTAAATAATACAATGCTAAGGTTTTGATTCATATACATTTTATTCAATTGAAATACATATACTACATATAACCTTGAAGTAACATTAACATCAAAATAAAATAACATTTTTTAAAAGATGGAAATAAGTTTAATTTGCGAAAACAATACTTACGCTTAATCATTTGTTATGCACACATAAGAACACAAAAAATGATAAGTTTGAATTAGATAACAAATTCAAATGCATGTATTACAGGCTTACCTCAGGTAGCTCATCGGGAACTTTGCCCATCCACGACAGCGATAGTATCGTGCAGTCGCATTTTGCGTTTACGTTTCTTTCAAAATGTAGATGCATTCTTGCGATATCACTGGCAACCTTATCACTGAAGCGATGAGACGCGCGCGAACACCACGTCAGTCACGAAACGCGAATTTATCATTTTATGGAATGATTCATTTTAAAAGGGTTTTAAAGTTTGCGAGGGATGGGTCGAGTCGGGCGGTCGGCTGACGTGACTGAGCGTGACAAGCTGCCTGGCCTTCCCGAGGGTTGTGGTGCGCAGATATCGATTGCGCGTAGGGGCGGTGTAGCGCGACCTCTGTGCTCGGAGTGCGTAAAGTGGAAAAATCGGAAAACTCTCGGAAACACGAGGAGATGGCGCAGAGATTGTGGCTTAAAACCTTTTATGTTAAGGTGCAGTCTAAACAAACAAAAAGATTGAACAAACCCCACTTTCTTGGCTTTAAAGACTTACATTTTCTGAAAAGTTTTAGTTAATATGGGGGTTGTGGTGAATAATTATTGCTTAAGTAAAATGTAAATGAAGGAAGCAAATGCATTATTAAATCAGTGTTCTTTCAATATTATGGATATGTGAAGCCTCACGTTACGTTATGCATATTTTATTTACAGAATAAGTGTAATATTTCTATTGCCAAGATCAAATCATTTTACCTGCCCAAGAGATATACACAAATTAAAACTGTTATGTTTTCGTCTTATATTCTTAAATTTTAAATATTTGTTTTTATTTTTTAAATTGCAAAAGTAATTTATTAAATTGAAAAACTCTGTAATTTTAAGAAATTATACTTTGTTACTGTATTAAATAATATAAATAATTTCTGCTTTTGACTGTTATATGAATTTATTTAATTAAACCACCGAGATATCTAATGTCATGTCGTGGAAAGTGGAAAATATGAATAAATTTTTTACAATAATCATTCGAATCTAGTAGTAGTCTTTATACTTTTAACCGCTATACAGCCTTGGACGTAACCAAAATGTTTTCATTTAATTGATTAAACAATTTGTTTGGGTATAATAACATATATGTATTATTTTTTATTTATTATATACTAGCGACTCACCCTCGCTCCGCTCGGGTTCGTCCCTACTTACGTTTTAACGTTTAATATAGATTTCTCAGAAATGAGATATTTACCTGCAGTGAAAAGTATTCTTTATGTTGACCCGGATAACCAGTTATAATTATACCAAATTTTATCAAAATTTGTCCAGTGGTTTTTTCGTGATGCGGTAACAGACAGACAAACAGACAAAAATTATAAAAACAATAGGTTCGGCCTCTGTATCGATAATGTCTGTTTCAATAAGATTTTCCGAAAAATATTTAATGTACAGATTTGGCTTAGTTACAATTTCATTATATCTATACAGATAAATAAAATTGGAGTATCTGTTTGTTATATTAAAATAACCGCTTTTTACTAAATGCATATGAATATATACACGGTAAATATGCCAAAACAACATTTTTTACAATTTTTGTCTGTCTGTCTGTTTGTTCCGGCTAATCTCCGAAACGGCTGGACCGATTTTGACGGGACTTTCACTGGCAGATAGCTGATGTTATAAGGAGTAACTTAGGCTACTTTTATTTTAGAAGAAAAATCAGGGTTCCGCGAAAAAAATTAAAACCCATGAAATGGTGAACAAAATCCGCGTACGGAGTAGGTACGCACCCGAGCGAAGCGAGGATAAATCGCTGTATATAATTTAAATGAATATCTTAAGAGTAGCCACTATTTATGTATACCTAAACATAGCTAACCGTGAAAACGTACCTAGGGACGAACGCGAGCGTTAGTCGCTAGTGTATAGAAATACAAGCACATTAAGCATTTTATATTTCAATGGACAAAAGATTCATAACATAGTAAATGCATATGAAATATACAGGAATTTATACTAGAAAAAGCTCTTATATTAATCATCACATTAAATTAATTAAAAAAAAAAAACAAAAATATTTTTTGAAAAAATTTTTTATTTAGCGATTACTAAAATATCACAGACAATGGCAATATATAAACACAATTCCATGGTTAATAATAATACTACTAAAATTAGGTACATAATACATAGTTATAATAGTTGACGCTAAAATTTTACTTCTTCCATCGTGCCCCACGTGTAACCGTTCTTCACTTTGACGGGTAAAGGTACGTTCAAACGCACTGTCTCTTGCATTAATTTTCTCAAAAGATTAATAAAATTAGATTTTTGAGATTCCTTGACTTCGTATACTAGTTCATCATGCATTTGTAAAATAAGGCGGGGTTTGTCTACATCTAGATTTGTAACTTTATCTACGGCGCACATCGCTGCCTTAGCTATATCTGCTGCTGAGCCTTGGATGGTAGTGTTTACGGCTTGCCTTTCAGCTGCACCTGGTAACAAAGAATAATGGACCTAATTAATATTCCAATATTCATATTATTATTATTACAAGTACTGGAATATTAAAGAGCTATGTCGGTTTCATAGACCAATGCGCAAAGGAAAAATAAGTATAAATTTTACCGACTTCGAAAAAAGGATTTTCGATTCAGGTGTACGTTTTTTTGTGTCTATGTTACGCGACATCTACGCCAATTTTGAAATAAAATTTTGATTATTGCATTTTTTATGAATAGGTGTAATTTTAAGGAAAAAGTTAAGACTTAGTTTTAAGTCAGTGTATCTATTTTTCAGTTCAAAAGTTATCATGCAAAATAATAATCAAAAATTTAAATATTTTATTACAAAGGGATACTTATTTTATATTGATGTATTTTAAATTTCATTTTAACTTAAATAATATAATGAAATTAATAAAGTATTTACTACGAAAGTAAAATAGCCAATACATCAATATTTATTTTTTATTTATTTATTTTATATATACTTTATTGCACACACAAGGCTAAAACATAGCAATATTTAATTTGTAGAATACTATTAAGGACACGAACGAACCTATGTTCGAAAATGATAATACGGTACAATTAAGTGTAACTTACTTCGTTTAGAAATTATATTGCTGTTTATATCTGGTAAATATCTCCTACGCTTCATCAAAGTTTCAACATATCCATTTTTCCTACATTCCTCTATCACATTTTGAGTAAATCCCTTAATGGCAGGATAAGTCTTATAAAACGTATCCATAAATATAGCAGCTTCTATTTCATTGACGTCCAAATGCTGAGCCAAGGTCCTATTTCCCATCCCATAAAGTATACCGTAACATAACTGTTTGGCTTTCTGACGTAAATCATCATCGACCTAAAAAAGTAGGAAGTATATTATAAAATTAACAGTATTTCAATCAACGCTGGATTTACACTAGGGGCACTCGGGGCTAGTGCCCAGGGCGGCGAATTTTAGGGGCAATATTCAGAGGTTAGAAAATGATTTTTTTCCGCATTATCGAAAATGCTTTCTTTTCCAAAAAATGAATACTTAAAAAAAAATCTAGTACATTTTTCGAAAAATTGAAATAATTTATAAATTTTTTTTTTGCATTTTTCAAAAAATTTACAATTAAAAAAAAAACTTTATCAAAACTTTACCCATTTTATGCAAAATTTCGATAATAGGGCGGCATTTTTTACAGTGCCCAGGGGCGGCGTTAAGGTGAATGCGGCACTGGGTTCAAGTAAGCATTATTCCACGCAGAATATGGTCGATAATTTCTTAAGCATAAGTATCGTGGTCAAGCGACCAAGGTGCAAGATTAACAATCAAAGATGTCCGAGTTCGAATCTCAATCGGATACGAAGGTTTTACTTTAGTAGGACCGCATACACGCCGGGGTGTACGATAACAACTGAATTCTCGGAAATTATAAATCTTAGAAATTATCCTGGAGAAATTAAATAAATACTAGATGATAGAACAGTTATATATAAATAAATAAATACATATCACACACATAACTTTTAAAGAACACTATCTGAAACTCACATTATCTTCTGGAACACCGCCCCAAGAAGCTGCAATCGACTTGAAAACATCTACATTCGCGCTCATAATCTTAGTCAACACCGTATCTTTGGAATAGTGGGTCAGAATTCTCATTTCCAACTGGCAATAATCAGCTGACACAAAAACGTAGCCCGGCGCTGCTTTGAAAACGTTTCGACAGTTGAACTCTATTACGTCTTCGGAAAGTTCAGTATCCTTTGTAGATAAATATTTTAAGGGTATAGAAAAGGTCCTAGGAACGTTTTGTAAGTTCGGCTCTTGCATACTAATTCGGCCGGTGCAAGTGTACATAGTGTACAACGGGCTTATCCTGGAAATGGAATAATTTATTCACGTCGCTCACCTAACTCGACGTGTCGACTGTGGCATTTACAATATTTTCATGAATAATTTCACTCGTCTATTTCAAAATACCAGTCGCGAGTGTAAAGTTACGCGGATAATTATTAATTAAAAGAAGGAGTATTACACGTTTTACGTTGGTATTTTACAACACATACGTCATATTATTAATAGATTGTTAATAAAATCCCACAACATCACACGGGGTAATCTCCTAACGGGAAAATATTTAAACAAGAAAAAAAACAATTATGTCAGTATTATATTTTCATACAAAAATAAAAGTCTATCTGAATTTAAAATAACTACCCAATATTGAACTCAAATGATAATAATTATCATAATACTGAAGCCCGACGCCTAACTTAATTTTTGGTTTCTGTATGTTTCTGGCCACTAATTTCCGGGACGGACACGTCGATTTTATCGGGACTTTCACTGTCGGTTTGAGAATCAAGCGAGTGTGAACAGATAGAACTCTTCTGGGAATTAGCAGAACATTCACTGACATTTAAAGATAAAATTAAAAAAAGTCTAAACTTAAAAATTTGCCCTTACTTTTCAAAAGTTACAGCAAAACAGACACAAGTTATTTAGTTTTATTCAGGAGGTTATGTATGATATGATACTTACCTATTATCAGCACTGTATATATACGCTTGCTCAGTTAAAGGATAAAGGGTTTTAGTAAGAATAGAGTTAAGTTTCCTCCAGTAGATCACAATACTAGCCATTGGACTATTGTGTGCGGAAAGTACGCTTTTCTTCGTACTTATCTTACGTCCTTTGTACAATCCTAAGACCTGAAATTGAAACGTAATCAACTCTTACAAAGCCAGTGTTATTTCGTGTAGCAACAAATACTTTTTATAATAAATTTATTCATACCTTCGCAACGTCTTTAGACGAGTTAAAATTGAAATGATATCCGCATAACTTGTATGCTTTTTTCTGAAGAATCTCTTGTGAATTTTTCACATCTATCAGAAGTTTTGACGCGAGATCTTTATCGATAGCAATACCGTGGAACTCACAGTTCGCTAAAATCTTCGATACGTGGGCTTCAGTATCTGTAAAAGATCTTAATTAAATCTCAGATATTATCTCTAATATTCTTTAAACTTACATTTTTTTATTTATTTCGCAACTAAATTATTTATTAGCCAAGAGGTTCAAAGGATATTATACATATAATCAAATATGATACTAATACATTCATTGTTATGAGAAGAAAAAAAGATTTTCCATTAGTAAAATAAAATTGTTAACATACCTAGACAATTTTTCATAAATGGATACTTTTCTAGTAATTTATTTTGCTCCTCTGCTATTGATAGCACACACCATGCTTTAATACAAGAAAGTTCATTCGCGTTTAAGCTATTATAAGTCATTTTCTGATCGTCGACACTTATCTTAATATTTAATAAGTCAACACCGGTATACTTTTTAGCCTTTAAAAATAAGCAAAATAAGCTACAAACATCAATATTAATTATTAATTCATAATGTATATGTACGAATGATGTAACATACCAGATCGATTATTTTTGATATTTTTTCATCGCTATCCAATAACCACTCAAACAATGTTATATCAATGCATGCGGATGATATATCTTTTCCTAACCATTTCCGTATATGGATAAAGTTCGATTTTGACGAGAACATTGCCATTTTTACTAACGGGTTAGAAATAAAATTGCTCAACATAAATTTAAATGTTGTTATTAACTTTCCTAATGTAGTTAAATCCAAATAAAGACATAATTTACGATTTATACAAAATGCTATCCCTTTAATAGGTAAATCTTCTTTAATAGGTGTGCTTTCTGGAGGATCCATATTTTTTTTTATTATATGACTACCTATCGCCTCAGATGCTTTTATTGATTTTGAGTTTATATCCAATAAAATTGATAACTCTTTAAATGTTTCTATGCAAGTAAAGTTTTTGATAATATCGTATTCCCGCAAAACGTAACAATTGACAGTGTTTACTCCAAATTTCATAATAAATTGCTCTGATTTAGGAGAATTTATAATTATTCTAGATATATTATGCTTTTTAGGTGGTCTTTTCGATTTTTTAGGCAACGTCGGCGAATAGTCTTCACCAAAATGTGCACCTCGTCGTTTAAGTGGACTGATAAAACTCTTCTTTAAACAAGTTATTTCAAATTCTTGAGTATTTACTATTTCGTTTTCTTGGGAAACATTTTCGTTTAAACTATTATTTTCCAAATTTTTCTTTTCATCTTCGTATACTAATTTTATATCTTCGTCCACATCTATTTCAAACATAGTTGATTTATTTAATATCGTTTTAGAATTCATGTCTAGATAATTAGTAGCATTTCCAATATTATTACTATTTTTACTTTCCGACATTATTTTTCCATTATCTATTAATGAGTTAGGTAGTAAATCAACTGGTAAACTATCATCAAATACACTCGAATTATCACCTTCTGACGAAAACAAACTTACATCTCTAGAAGAAATAGTTTTTAATGTTGTAATGTTTTTATCATTACTCTCTAAGGTATCCGAAGTATCGCCAAAACTTATATTTGGTGAAAAAAAATTATCAGAAGTTCGACATTTAGATATATTGTCTAAACCTGCTTCAGTAAAATTTAATGATTCCCAAACAATGTCTTCTTTTTCAATAGACAATGGTGTTTTACTGGTCGTATCTTTTATTGGTTTGGTGGTTTTATTTTCAACGTTATCAATAGTTATAATTTTTTTTAAAAAGATTTCCTTTTCTTTATTCGTTACAGTATCACATGGTTGATTTATTAATGTTTTGCTTAAATTTTGAGATTCAATATGTTCGCATTTCTCATTAATATTACTAGAAATTGTATCTTTTACTTTTGAATTAATTTCTTTTATATCCGATTGTTTAGTCCTTTCATTAGATATACAATTTTCACTATGATTTCTATCTTTATTTATTTCTTCGCCAATACTTTCAAAATCGTTACATTTTGCGTTGGCTTTATTACTATTGCTATTATTACAAGTACTATGATCACTTAATTTTGTATCTTTCCATTTTATTTCTGTTACTCCAATTTCTTGAGCTAAATATCTCCTCGCTTCTAAAATAAGATTTTCCGCTGCTTCTTTAGCGGTTAAGCCACAATAACCCGTTATCCAAATATTTCGCATTTTATTTCTTTTCCGTACATCAGTACAGTCATCGTCTTCTCTTTCTTTTTCACTTTGAAACGGTACAGACTTATGTAGGACATTTTCTATTAAATTTACTTCTGCTGACGCAATACTAGCGATTGTTTCAAATCCCGCATCAAATAAAGTGCGAGCTCGTACACCGTTTAAGGATGTTAACTTCATTAACTCTAGTAGTTCTGAATGTATGCCAAATTGAAGACGATCTTGAAACTGTGATATAAGTAGTTCCATATTCTTCCATCCTAACTGATGGCAAAATGCTGTCACCATCCCTAAAATTAATGCGCACATTTACAAAAACTCTATAGAGTTATATAAACAGCATAATATTATAATATTATGCTGTTTTAAATGTACGTTATATAAAATTACACAAGTTCACCAATTAAGACTAGAATAAGAATTAGCGGCTAAGTCGTAAAATCTCGTAAATAAGCTTGGAAAATAATAGCCATTAGTCCTACACCTTCTTTGTACAACGCAACACCTGCAATTATGAAGGCAACTTAAGATTGTCCGTCCACTAGACTATGAAAGTGAAAGTGCACTATTATGTCACCCACGCTGCTAGTTTTAAGCTTTGACGCTGCAACTGAAAGTTAGAAGGACATTATATATATTATATAAATTATACCTGCAAATGTAGCTGATGATTGTTGCAGACCTTGTAGGAAACCGCGTGCGCACTGAAATTTACAGGCCACTTCTGACAAAGGCACTTCATTTACTAAATCTTGTAGGGCTAGTGCTGTATAAAATCTATAAATATGTTAAAATTTTTTGAATTTTACTTATTTACTTTATGCCAAAAAGAGGTTTATTTAAGTAACTACATAATTATAATATTATTATATTTCTTACCTCTTATGAATATTTAATTTATTCTGATTGTTGTTTATATTATTTGTTCCTCTTAAGCAACGAATTATAAAGCTTTCTTGCACACCAACTAACTCTCCAACCCTTTTCATAGCCGCTGTTAAAGATTCCCAAAGGTTCAGCAAATGCAACCAATCTATATTGTTCCACTGGTTACTAACACTATATGGTGTCACCAAGTAAATCAAATGTAAATCCGTTTCAAGCACCAAGCACTGTCGCGCTTTTTGTAGCTCACAAAATAATGATAAGCCATCATTTGGTGCCATAGATGATGATAGGCAAGCTTTTCCCAATGAAGTTGCAACATAGTTTTTTTCATTACCATCACCTTGTATTCTTACTAATTCCAAATTAATAAGTTTTTTTAAAGTATCTTCAAGCAAAAAACTTTGAGAAGGAACATCACTTTGTACAAAAAGTAATGTGCACTTGGTATAAAAATCTAACTCAGTTTTTGTACAGACCTCTTGGCTTGCAATCATTTCAAGCGTGGCTCTCATAAATTTATCTTCACTCTCAATACAGCTTTTGACTGGATCTAGGTTTCCCATCATCAACTCTAATCCTATTTTTTGTTCTGCTGCAGTACACATTAAAATACTTTCTCCTTTTACATCTTTACCCATTCTCCCAGCTCTTCCTATCATTTGTTTATAAGTCAATATATTTATAGGTTGTCTTTGAAATACTGGGCATCTAATTATTACTTTTCGCGCTGGCAAATTTACACCTGAACTTAATGTAGATGTTGCTACTAATACTCTAATGGCACCTGACTTGAACGCTCCCTCTATAATATCTCTTTCATCAAATGTAAGGCCTGCATGATGATATGCTACACCAAAAGAAATTATGTTTTTCAATATTTCATCTAGCCCCACGGGGCAATTTTTCAATTGTTCTAGTACTTCTAATATACTGTGTGAATTAAGCTGTTCTCTCAAAATTTTACCGTGCCCATTGTTTAAGCATCCCATTTTAAAAAATGATGATGAAATACTTTGTGCTAAATTCTCACATCGGTTTTTAGTCATGCAAAATATCAAAATAGAACAACCCTCTTTAATTGTCTCTAAACATAGTGATAGCACATAATCTCCTTCAATGTTTATCGTGTTATTAAATGGTCCAATATATTTTCCACTTTTATCGTAATACTTATTGCCAACTAAACAATATTCATCTAAAGGTATTGGCCTAAATTCTGTTACAAATAATTCAGCTTCCAACCAATTTGCTAACATTTCTAAATTGGGTAATGTAGCAGACATACCAACTATTTGTATTTTAATACTATCATTATTTGAACAGACATATTTTATTTTAGTTAAAAGAAGTTCTAAAATATATCCTCTGTGAGGGTCTCCCAATAAATGCAACTCATCAACAATTACAGCTCCTAGCTCAGATATGTTGTTTTCATCTAACAGTTTATTAATTAAGCTATTTGCTTTTTCTATTGTGCATATTGCTATATGGACTGCTTGTAATCCACCAGGAGGAGACTGTGAGCCCATGAACCCTTCAACTCTTACTCCAGAGCTAGATAAAATATCTTGTAAGTAAAACATTTTTTCTCTTACTATTGACACAAAAGGTAATATTATTATAACTTTTTTTTGTCGCTCTAAAACAGTCTTAATAGTTACAATTTCAGCTACAAGTGTTTTACCTGCAGATGTTGGTGCAGAATAAACAAGATTTTGGCATTCCATTAGAACTTTTGAATTAGAGAGACATTTTACTTGCCAATCAAACATCTCTACAATACCTTTTTGTTCATATTTGCTAGCTATTTCTAAAGGCAAACCCCAGTTCCTTATTTTTTTGTTAAATGCGCTTTTTTCACTTCCCTGTGCTTTTATATCTATGTTACAAACACTTGTATCCACTGGCTTTGATTGTGTAAGATTATTTTTCTTTTTAACCAAACAAACCTTTTCTTTAGATACGTGTTCATTCTTTGTTGTTGCTACATAATCCTTAACATAGTTTAAAGAACTTTGCAATGTAAACGAATTATCAAAGCAATCGGCTAAAAACGACACATTTTCGGTAAAGTTTTGTAAATCCAATTCATCATCAGTTTCTTTTAACATTTTTTTTGTTTATATAGAATTCATTGAATATTGTAACATGATTAAATACATAATTCATTCATAAAAAGTTAAATGTAACGATATTATATTTTTCTTTGGATCGGATCTGACATTTCTACGTTATCGGTGATAGTGATATTTGTCAGTGTCAACTGTCACTATTACTATTTTTAGTATTTGTCATTTTGTCAGCTGCTTGACAAAATTTTATTTTAGTTTGTTTATGAATAATGGAGGGGAGGAAAGGCCGAAGGAGTATTCTTTTGGATGTAAACTGAAAAAGTATTTAGCTCAAAGCAGCAGCAGTATAAGAACATTTAGCAGTATAAAAACCGACTAAAATAGCGCTAGAGTAGAAAGTGTTTGATATAAATTTATGAGTTATAAATTGAGTGAAGTACAGTTGGAATCTATACAGATAAATAAAATTGGAGTGTCTGTTTGTAATATTAAAATAACCGCTTTTTACTAAATGCATATGGATGTATACACGGTACATATACCAAAACAACATTTTTTACAATTTTTGTCCGTCTGTCTGTTCCGGCTAATCTCTGAAACGGCTGGACAGATTTTGACGGGATTTTCACTGGTAGATAGCTGATGTTATAGGGAGTAACTTAGGCTACTTTTATTTTTAAAAAAGAATCGGGGTTCGGCAAAAAAAAATTTAAAACCCATAAAATTGTAAACAAAATCCACGTACGACGACGCACCCGAGTAAAACGAGGGTAAATTGCAATACAATTTAAATTAAAGGAACATTTTAGGAGTAGCAAGCTATTTATGTATACTTAAACATAGCTAACCTTGAAAACGTACCTAGGGACGAACGCGAGCGAAGCGAGCATGAGTCGCTAGTATATAATTTAATCCCTATAATAAAATATTATAATTAATTTGAATATTATAAATGCGAAGGTTTGGATGGATGTTTGTTACTCAATCATACCAGAACGGCTGAATGGATCTGGATGAAAAGCACAGGGATAGATTATAGTCTGAAATAGCAAATTGATTATTTTTTAACCCGAAAAAACGTACGATTTCCGTGGAATACATTTGTTTTTGTTTTACACAAAGCAAGTGATCGACTATCTCAATATTCAATATTAACCGTTAAAATGTACTTAGGGACGAACCCTAAGGGCGAAGTGAGGTGAGTCCTAAGTCCTACGCTCCTAGCTAGAGTCAGATAAATAAAATTTGTAGTTAGCTAAAGTTGTGTTTCTCTTCATTATTTATGAAATTCAGCATTCAAACCCGGCTATGTTCCGGTTCCGGCACTCCGGCTTCTTTACCTTCGTAATAATCCTTCGATTGTAGAAGATGAGTCATGGCTTAAGGAACTTATAAAGTATAGACTAACTGCCTCGGTGGTGTAGTGGCTAGCATGTACGGCTGCACATCCTGAGGTCCTGGGTTCGAGTCCCGGGTCGGGCCAAGTTTAGTTATTGAGTCTTTCTGTATAGTAAGCCTCAGTAACAGCCCGGAGTTGGGAAGTTGGCGGTGTTTCACCCCCGTGCCTCGGAGAGCACGTAAAGCCGTCGGTCCTGCGCCTTAACTCTCACCGGTCGTGTCGAGTAGTCGTCCCACCGGAGTATGAGAGTGACAGGAATAGAGAGTGCACTTGTGTCTGCGCGTACACTTGTGCACTATAATATCTCCTGCGCAGTTGGCTAGTCTCAATGAGATTGGCCGCCGTGGCCTTAATCGGTCAGGAAAACATCATCATCATCAAAGTATAGACTAGACTAGACTTATAAAGATATAAGTCGATAGTCGCCTGTTAAGAAATAATTCTCTTTGGTGAAACGTTCGTCGAACGGAACAGCCCAGTGTCCAGGGTTATGCTTTTATAGGTAACAAATTTAATATAAATAATAACTCGCTACACATCCTGTCTTTTTTTCTCTTGCTAATTTAAAAATCTAAATAATCAATGGAAGGGGACGGGACAGCATGGACCGTGACCGGACCGTAACCGAATGTAACGTAACCGGAACGGAACGGACCGTGCCTGGACTGTAAACCGGAACGTAACCGGGTCGTAACCGGACCAAGACCGGACCGTGACTGGACCGTGACCGGACCGTAACCGGACCGTGATCGGACCGTGACCGGACCGTAACCAGAACTAACCAGACCATAACCGGAACGTAACCAGAACGGAATGGAACGTAACCGGAACGGAACAGAGCGTACCCGTAACCGGACCGTAACCGGGCCGTGACTGGAGCGTGACTGAACCGTGACCGGACCGTCACCGGACCGTAACCGGAACGTGACCGGACCGTAACCGCGTTCGTGACCGGACCGTAACCGGAACGGAACCGGCACGGAACGGAACGGACCGTGGCCGGACTGTAAACCGGAACGTAACTGGGTCGTAACCGGACCATGACCGGACCGTGACCGGACCGTATCCGGACCGTGACCGGAAAGTAAACGGAATGTAACCGGAACGGAACGGAATGAAACGTAACCGGATCGGAAAGGAACGTATCTGTAACCGCACCGTAACCGGGCCGTGACTGACCGTGACCGGACCGTCACCGGACTGTGACCGGACCGTCACCGGACTGTGACCGGACCGTATACGGACCGTATCCGGACCGTAACCGGACGTAACCGGACCGGAATGGAACGTAATAGAACGGAAGAGAAGAGAAGACGTCGAACGAAGAAGACAGGCAAAGAAGGAAGGCGGTGAAGAAGGCGAAGAAGACAGGCGAAGAAGACAGTCAAAGAAGATTGGCGATAAGACAGTTAAAGAAGATTGGCGAAAAAGACAGTATTTTTGGTAGGTATACGAGTTGTATCGTTGTACTCTCTCCTTCTAACTTTGAAAAGATGGAGTAGAAAAATGTGCAAAATTGCGGTAGTGGAGCTTTATATAATATTAGTTATATAAGCAAAAATTTTATTTTGTAGTCTGAACGCGGGTGAAACCGCGGGTTCTGCTAGTATTTAACATTATTAGCCCTGTTGAAAAACTCCAATAGGATCCCATCAAAAGCGACAAAAGCCACATAAAAACCGATAAATATTTATTGGTTTGTAAGTGGCTTTTGTCTCTTTTGATGGGATCTTATTGGAGTTTTTAAACAGGGAGAAACAAGAGTAGGTAATGATACCTCGGTATACAAAACCTAAACTTGAACAATTAATATAATAACAAAGATTGTTTTTTATTACTTTCTTTAAAACTTACTCTGGCTTCGGTAGAGCCGACTATTTTTTTTTGACGGTCCCTTTTTTGTAAGTAACAACACTTAAGTAGATGAAGCAACTAGCAAGTCTCCATTCATGGACCTCCATCCATCTTGTATCCATTCAAAAACATATTAGGTAACATATGACTATTCACGACAAAACATTACTTTAAAAACAACAAAATTTATAATAAAAGTAGTATATTCATATAACATCCATATATTATTATTTAATATAATTAAGTACTATTATCACAGAAAATAATGAATACATGGTGACAGTATTATCAAGTACATACATGTTATTTAAGTATAAATAATTTCAAACATCATAAGGAAATTTTAGTAGCAGTTTCTTCCTTGCCTTCAGTAAGTGCACGAGACTCATGAATGAACGTAGCGTATGTAACCCCCTGCAAAAAATATTTAGGATATATTTTTTATAAAAACTATATTCTTTTAATTAAAAATTATTGCTGTTTATTCACCTGCTGCGCTGCTGCTCTCACAAATCCCTCGTTAGCAGATACAGTGAGTGCTTTAATCCTATGTCCAAAATTAAAAATTATCTTAGATCTTAAACGAACATGGCCTCTTACTTTTAAATTTTCCCTCGGATAATCATCTTCACCTACACAGATAAAAAAAGTAAAAGGTAACAACTCATATAAACAGTGTCAGTGAACTAAACATGCAGCGAAACAATGTTTTAAAATGGATAGAATACTCATAAGTAAACGTTATTATTAAAAATAGCTTTTTTAAATGTTTACAATAATAAAGAAAATTTTTATGGAACTTCTATTATGCTATCTTTCTCTCTCAATGGGAAGAGAGCTAATGATTAAAAAATACAAAAGAATATAGTGTTATTTTTATTATACCTTATTATTCATATATTCTTCTCAAAAATTTTAAATTAACAACTATGTAAAATTTCCCTCACACTTTAAAGAAAATAAGCAAAATTGAAAATAGTAGTTTAAACAGCAAATCACGCTCTATTTTTGACTTCGACGTACAGATTAATTGATAATAAAAAATAGTTAAACTCTTTTTTTTTTGGCTTCCAGTTTAACCTTCTTCTTTAACTGATCATTAAAAGCAATACATTCTAGTAAATTCTATAAAAATATTTTTTTAAGCTGTTGATTATTCATATTTTTTATTTACCTCCATAATCATCTTCGTAAATTTTAACCATTTCCTTTAATTCGGCTGTACGCTTTCTTTCCATTGGTCCACCTAATGTGTCGACAATCTTTTCGAATTCTTCCCATGCTGTTCTGCAGCATATTAAAGTTTTACCTGCATATGTAAAAAGTATAAGTTGTGAATTATTTAACATTTAGCATAGAAATATAGTACTTTGAAATAAGAACGCGACTATTAACTTTACTATAAAACTTAACTATAAAAAATAAATACCCCAAGTTAAAAACAAACATCACATTATTTGTTTTTGAAAACTTATTTATTGGCAAATGTTAAAATTCTAAGAAGGACAGGAAATATTCCCGTGGATCTGAACTAAATTAAATCGATCCACGGATCACTTACGGGAAAGCTTCAAGTACATCCGTAGATCGGGCGAATAGTCCCTTCTTTGAAATAAATATTAGAGTTAATCTTAAGCCCCAGTTTATATAACAATATTAAGTCGTCATCGACATGGTCACGTGACGTGTTAACATTAACACTCAAGAGTGCCGATAAGATGTCAAAACCAGATAAATGTAAACAGTTTTTATTTACAAATTTTAATTTAAGAATAAAACAATCAATTTGAATATCCAAAAATAACAACTGTTTGTTTATAGTTTTAAGTTTTCACTTCTGTCAGCAGTCCTCATGACTGATTTTTTTAGTATACATAATATTTTACCTTTAAGAGTAAACTTGTAAGCAAGCAGTAATGTTACTAAGTATTGGGAGAATACAGATTCTATTTGACCTAAATTTTATTGAAATTTAATAATCAAAATTATAAAACACTAGGCTTTGCCTGGGTTCCACTGGCAAGGTAGCTATGCAAATCTTTTAATGCCTATGTAAGTAATAATTTCAGAACAACTAATTATTTTGATTATCACTCATATTCACTAAATTGTACAACACTTGTACAAACTTTCTCGTTTATAACAAAAAATAAACAAATTAAATATAACATACCTTCAAATAATTTTTCTAATATAGGTTTAACAGGTCTTTCGGCCTCCCAAGCAGACTGTTGGGTGAGAACATCTTGTTTGAACACATAATGACAATATCCATTAGTCATGTTGCTGACATATGCCATCATTGCAGTTACATCTAAATTCAACAAGCTTATATCCTGACTTTCTTCCATGCATTGGGCTACTCCACATAATGTTATTTCTGGGCTGAAAATAAAAGTTAGAGACTTAGAATAATTATGCATTATGCTTTTTCTATATGCCTACAGAAGAGAAAAATGGTTGAAATGTAATTGTGCCAAAAAGGTAATAATGATAAAGTTTATAAAATTTGTAAACAAAAATTGTATGGTAACAAGAAATTACAATAAAGTAATACTAATCGATCTTTGTAACTGTAGCGAATCTGGCTGAGACAGAGTGATGAGTGCACTCTATTTCTTACACTGCATTCTTCAGTTAGATGACAATCGAGACTCACAGTGAAAGATATTCATTGGACCAACAGCCTTATATACTCTCCAAATTATTAAAGTTGAATACTGTCATTTCTAACTCTGATATATTACTGAGAATTTTTGACCCAAGATTGAACCCAAGACCTGCAACTGTTCATGATAGCCACTACACTAAGCAACAGGACAGTCAATGGAATAAACTTCTAAATCTGCATATATTTTTTTACCTTTTTGCAACTGCTTCTTCATCGCTTGATTCATTACAGTCATCATATTCTTCAAAAATTTTCGAGTCTGGCAATATTTCTCCATTTACTACAACTCCCATTGATTTAAGCCTACTAGCAAGAGTTTCTTCAATCCCACTAGTAAATTCAAATACAACCTACAGATAAAGAAACAATAAAGGTTATTCATCAATTCTATTTTTTGTTTAATTTTAAAGTGTGCAAGCACAAATTGAATAAAAATAACTGCCAATGTTACATTCATTGGAGAATAATAAAAGGTTATTTTAAAGTGAAACTTCTTTAGGCGCGCCATGAGAGGGGAACGGTTACGCTGGGCCGTTATGTTACAACAATAATATTTTGCCTAATTTATAAATAGTCAATTAAAAAATATTTAAACTATTATATGAATAGTTCAAACAATAACTTAGGTTAAAATAAATAATTATAAAAAAATACTTCTTTCACTTATTTTTAAATAAGCGATGACACAAGATACTTATATATTAGAAAATATAATTTATAGAATAATTACAACATTCTATTGAAAATTAAATTTATTCTAACAGCATAAATGTTCCTACTTACTATGTGAATAATAAAATATTGTTTTCCTTTTTAAGTCGAAAATTATATTTTTAGTATCTGTCCTACTATTTAAAACATAAATCAAATTTCATACAAAGTATTGCTAACCCACAGAAGTTTCACTTCTTGCACATGCACACATTGATACATGCACTCTCAATCTCCTTTGTTAATATACTGAAGGATACTAATATAAAAACGGATGAAACTAATTTGATTGACATTTAAATTTCTTTGATTTAGTTATATTCACAGTAAGTGAGGTAATTTAGTTTTCTTTTTTACTGATAATTTTAAAGAAACCATCCGTAAAGTCTCCCATGACCACATTAACTGAAAAGTATTCTAAATGTTTGAAATTGAAAAAAAATATTATTTAAAAAAAACTGTAAAAAATGTATATTATAAAGATAAAGAACCCAACTACATAAAAGCTAACTCAAAAGATGAAAACAAGTTGACAAAGGAATAAAGTATTATGCAGTTGGAGACATACGCGTTTCATCCTTGCTGTAAGATGTATACACATATGTAAGTGTGTCCAACTGCATAATACTTTATTCCTCCATCAAATTTTCATATTTTTAGATTTTTATTTTTATAATATATTTTTTTATAAAAGCTGTAGCTTTTTAGTTTTGGCGAACTAGACATTTGATATTATATTTAGCAACTTTTTATTCTAAATTGTTTTTAAACATATAAGTTGTACATATTTTTGTGATCACCTCTTAAAACTTTTATTTTGATAGCCCACTTGATTAGTTTGGAAGAATTTTTTTTTAAAGACATGAACAGAATTTAACGACATATGAATAATCAAAATCAGTCTACGCATTTGGTTTCTAAAACGCCATATAGGAATGAACAAACAAACATACATACATAGACTGATAAACACACTACTCTCCTTCTCATCATGTAGTAAGGTAAAAAACTGAAGAAAAGAAAGCATCAAATATTTGCATAAATTTAAGACTTAAAATCTATTGCAATATATTTTTTTATCATTTTGAAAAGTTACCACTAACCTTGGGTGACTGATACATACATGGATACAAATTAGCACATTCTAAATAGTCCTCAGCTTGATCGAGAATTGATCTTGCTCCATAGGAAGCCTTGCCAGAACTCAATGCTGATAAAGATTTTGGATTTCTTGCAATTACTAAAATAAATAATAAAAAAAAATACAGGATGTGGAATGACAAAATTTCATAGAGAAATTAAAAGGTGTATGACACAATTGATATAAGGTATATAAATTTGTTGATGTAGTATAATTACCTTTTGTCCATGTTTTACCTTCCTCACTTATAACATCTACTAATAATTTGCTCTCTTCATTAATATGGAATACTTTAAGAACAGATATTACACCAGGTCTAATAGCACAGTTGACCATTGCTCCTAAATGCCGCAGATTTGAACAGGATAATTGTTCTATTTTTACTTTCTTTGACTCTCTTAGCTAAGGTCAAAATTGTAAAATTAAAATTATTCATAATAAAAAAATGAGGATAAACATCATTTGAGTATTAATGAAATAAATTTATATAAATATATATTTTTCTAATGTTTTATTGTAATTTAAGTTATTACTTGTTTAAAGTAAGTTAAACTAACCCTTTTTAAAAAGTCAATCTCTTGATAAATTTTTCTTTGTAGTTTCAACACTCCTCCTACATCTTTTATTTCCTGTAGTTTTTCAACAAGAGTCTCTCCACATGTAATTTTGTTATCTAACATAACAAGAAGCTCTTCCATGTTATGACTCATATTCTTTAAGCAAATATATTTTTTGTATTTGTATTGATATGTTATATTATACTTAATACTAGTCATTACATCATCTTTAATTTACTATAAAAATTAGAGTAAATACAATAAAGCTACGAATTTAATATAACATTGAAATAAATACTTAATATCGCTATAATTACTTGAATTTATAGGACATCAATATAAATATTAAGTACAAATGTTCAAAAGGTTTTATCATAAATAAATAAACTGAAATTTACTTGATTAAAATGTATACTTCATTTAAATGAATTATAATAAATATTAAAAAATGTTACTAAAAATATATTTATATAGGTATGTAATAAAATGAACTTTTTGACTGGTTAAAAGTTAAAAGTCTTGTTGTTCCTTGTCTATGGTTAAAAGCACAGACCAGGAACCATGGATGACAAAAGTCTTGTTGTTCCTTGTCTATGAATAAAAGTTTATTTAACAGATGATATCGTAAGCATAGAAAAAAAAATATTTATTAATACCTATCAAAAATCATGGATGATTAATAAAATCAAAAATATGTAATTATAGATTATTCACAATTCATGACCGTATATTTCGGCCTAATCAACTAAAGAAACTTTGTAAATAAAGTACCTATTATTTGTGACCATTTTTTAATGTTAATACCTTCTGTGATAAATGATAATGGCAATTGGCAGAACTAGTGATTCGTTTCATTTATCAAAGTATGAAATAAATCGGTTTATCATTTAATATTGAACAAAATTACAAATTAACGTGACAATTCTGTACTAAAAATTAATAATTAATTTAAAAAATATAAAAATATCAATAATAAAAAAATGACATTATAACTTTAGGTATTTCTTTTAATTAAATTTACTTTTGAGCGTTTAAATAAAAGCTTGTTTTGGATTTGTTTTTTTCATTTTAGGCCGGCCACACATGTACGGTTCCCAGAGCCAATTTCCTGATTCGGTTTTCTGATCCGGAATTTCGTAAGACTAGCGCGGATGTTATGTTTTTTGTATTAGGAATTTTAATACTGGCAGTAGGTAGAGTAGGGATGTGGGCAGTGAAATAAAATATTGATATATCGATGCATCGATATTTATTAAAATATCAATATCGATCATATCACGAGGAAAAAATATCAATATATATCGATCAAATTTTGAATGTTTGAATTTTGAAAAATGTTCAAAAAGCTTATATCGCCAAATTCAAAAAAATGTTGTAGGACATTTTTATGCTAAAATATATTATACAATAAATGATTTTATAGAAGATGGCACGCCCTGGGAATGAAGTGATCTCCTCCAGGCTACTCAAACTTGACAGAAATATTGTAAATTATAATTTAACTTTATAAAAATGATAACGTTAGTCCCGCTGAGTTTCTTTTGCCAGTTCTTCTCAGGTCTGAGGCTTCTTCTTTCCGCACTGGTAGTAGACTGAGAACGGTTTGTACAAAATTGTAATAATTTAATGCTGATTGCTGAATAAAATATTTTTAATTTGAATTTGTAGCATGTATGTGTGTGTATATGCGGCAGCCATCATGCGTAACTCACTTTCAAATGCCGTAATTATAGCGGTACTAACTTCATAAAACCAATCGAAGTTTTAGAAGTATATTATATTAAATATCGAAACATTGATATATCGATATTTTATTTCACTGCCCACATCCCTACTCTACCTACTGCCAGTGTTAAAATTTAAAGTTCCTAATACAAAACACCTAACGTCTGCGGCCTGCGCTAGTCTTACGGAATTCCGAATCAGGAAACCGTAAATGGCGGGCCGGCCTTATTAATAACTATCATAATCACTTAAGATTTTGGTCCATTTTTTTAAATAATCTTTTTTTTCATTATTACTTTGAATAAACTTAAATTGTTAACCGATTAAAAGTTTTGCTATAAATGTTTCTTATTATATTACACCTAATATGATGTAAATAATAAAAATTTATGAATATTGTTATACCGCACAAAATTTTCCCCGCCATTTTTAGTCATACGTCACGGTCACGTGATTGACACCTCTAACTGGCCAACCAAAAGCCAATATCTGCCTAACCAAACTATAGCTTTTAGAAATGGCTGACGATAAAGAAGTGGAAAAAACGATAGCAGAAGACTTGGTTGTAACCAAGTATAAACTAGCAGGGCAAATTGTCAACCGTAAGTTCTATAATATTACCGTTGTTGCTTTATATGATATATTTTTTTAACTGAAGGTAGCGCAAATACTTGCACGTTTATGTCGATTGTACGCGTGTCATCGCCATGTGGACAATGTGATGCCGTTCACCATGGCTTTTAAATAAAACCTTTGCTGTCCTTTACTGGACAATTACCCTGGTAATCTTTCATGATTGATTTCAGGTGTTTTAGAACAAGTCATTGCTAAATGCGTCCCAGACGCCTCTGCCCGAGAAATATGTGAATTTGGTGATAATTTGCTACTAGAGGAAACATCAAAAGTCTTCAAAAAAGAAAAAGATTCCAAGAAAGGAATCGCATTTTCAACATGCGTCTCCGTAAATAACTGTATATGTCATTTTTCCCCAATACCTAGTGAGGCTGACTACATCCTGAAGCAAGGGGATCTTGCTAAAATGTAAGTAACAAAATATTTATCAAAATCGAATCCACATCAAACATTTGGAATTCAATTCAACAAAAAAAAAATTATATATACACTCTGAATTCTTTCCAGGTTAGTGTTTTATTTATTCTGGCAGTAATCGGGAAAAATCAAAGCAGTATGAACTCTGAATTGAACTGTTTTTTATACAATTTTTTTTTTTCTACTTTCAAAATGTTATAAATATAAAATGTTTATATCATGTCATATATCATTTTCAATATTTTTTTAGTGACTTAGGTGCCCACATTGATGGGTGCATAGCTGTTGTAGCTCACACAGTAGTAGTTGGTGGTGGTGAGATATCTGGTAGAGCTGCAGATGTTCTTCTTGCTGCCCATTATGCTAGTGAAGCCGCCTTGAGATTGCTTAGACCTGGCAATGAGGTAAACAAAGTAGTTAAAAATTTTTTTGTATTATATTTTACTTATTTGGTCTAAGAGTCTGGATACACCATGACCTTCACTGATCTGTTAACCAGATGAGACACGTTTTTTAAAGTTTTTAAATAAAGTTTTTAAAAATAGATTAATATGCCTAAAATAGCTTGCCTATTGAAATCCTGACCAGGCTATTTTTAAATAAATAAAATTTTATTTAATATTTTTTATTTTTCACCCTTTTGTTAACCAACCAAATTTTGTTTAATAAAAAGAATATGCCTCGCTTACTCATTTCTTCACCACACTACCTGTAACATATATAAACAGGTAATTTACTATAGGTAACTTCACGGATGCTACTTAGGCATATTCTTTGTATTATTTACTATTGGTCAGAACAAAATTCGACTAGTTAACAGAACAGTGAAAAATAATAATAATTGATTAATTAATTTAAAAATAGGCTGGTCAGGATTTCGATAGGCAAGCTATTTTAGGTGTATTTAACTATTATAGTAACTTTAAAAAAAATTGTTTCAGTTGGTTAACAAATCAGTGAAGGTTGTGGTGTATCCGGCTCTCCGGCTAATTGTTATTTTACTATGTTGTGTTTAAAAGTACTATAGCAGTCAATACATTCAAAATTAATATATTATTGTTTTTTTTTCCAACTAAAGAACTATGCAGTAACAGATGTTGTCCAAAAGATCAGTGCTGAATATGGATGTAAGCCCATAGAAGGCATGTTGTCTCATCAGCTTAAGCAGTTCCGTATTGATGGGGAAAAGAGCATTATTCAAAATCCATCAGAAGCTCAGAGAAAAGAGCACGAAAAGGCCACCTTTGAAACATATGAAGTCTATGCCATGGACGTGCTTATTTCAACTGGAGAAGGTGTCGTAAGTATTTTTTTATGTTTAAATTTATACACATCTGAGTTGTTAATTGTTTTGTTTTTTATTGTTAACTTTTTCCCTCTACAAGGTCAACAACATTTTTTGTTTGCTTTCCTTATTGCCTAATAATATAAAGACAGCATGTCATGGATCCATATATTGATTATTTTGCTTCTTTTAGGGAAGAGAAATGGATACAAGGTGTACAATTTATAAAAAAACTGATGAAGTTTACCAACTTAAGTTAAAGGCATCTAGAATGTTCTACAGTGAGGTATTTGTCTTTGATTTTAATTTAAAAAATTTATTTGTATTGTGAATCCCTGAAATATTTTTTTATTCAATATCGACCATGATATTGTTACATGTTTAAGGGATAAAGTAGTGTAAATAGTTTGAGCCAATGTTTGTAATATGCAATCATTGGTATAGATTTTTACTACATATTATATTTAAAAAAATTCAGTCATCTCAATATTTCCTTTGAAATATATAAAATTAAACAGTTACATATTATTTCAGGTTCGTAATAAGCATGGATCAATGCCCTTCAATCTCCGTAGCTTTGACAAAGAAACCAGTGCAAGGCTTGGTGTTGTTGAATGTGTGAATCACAAACTTATTGAGCCCTTCCAGGTAAGATCAAATGTTTATGTTATTATAATAATAATAAAAACTCTTTATTGCACATACATAAAAAAGGAAGAAATAAGAAAAGAATAATAATATAAATAATAAAACAACGATTTCTTCCAGGCAACCTTTAGGTGTAGGAATTAGCGAAGTGTGAAGTGGAAGGGTGTGAACAAATATCAGAGTTAGGAAAAATAAAAATGATACATATATACATACATATGATATTTTATATACATATATAAATATATAAATTAGGTATACCTAAATAATATAAATAATATGACAATAAGATTATATAAAATAAAATATCATACCAGTTTGACCAAATAAATAAAATAAAAATAAATAAATAAATAAAATAATAAAAAGCCTATGTTACTCCAAGTCACAGTCTTCCAGCTATTTCAGTGTAAGGCAGTAACATAAATATACACACAAACTTTTGTATATATATTAGTAGTCTGGTTAATCATAAAAAATATATATGTTTATTAACTGTTAAGAATACTAGTAACAGTCAAAGGCCTTAATAAATAAGCACTTTATATAAGTTATCTTGAATTAAATATATATACATATTAAATTGTGCATAGAGAAATAGCATCTCATTTAAAAATGATTTGTCTTAATCCTTAAAAAATGTATGTAATTTACAATTTCTAAGAAATGGTAGTTTTACAGAAGATCTGGCAAATGGCAATTGCCACTTATTTAACATATTAAAAAGCTTAAGTGGTTATTACTGTTTGTAAAAACCCTGAATTCTTTCCAGGCTAGTTATATAATTATTCTGGCAGTAATCAGGGAAAAGCAATGTGGTATGAACTCTGAATTGAAATGTTTTATATACAATTCAATTTATTGATTACGTACAAAATAAATATTTGTGTAAAGATGTATGTTTAATTATGACAACTTTATTACAAGTCTTATCATAGGTCTTTATATTTTGAAGAAATATAAGAAGCCGAATTCTTTATTTAACTCAAAAATGGTCATTTTAAAAGTTGCTTGTTTAAAGTGTAGATATTTACCTCATATGTGCCATTTATTCTGAATAACAATTTTAAGGAAATTATCAATCGTTCACAGGTACTTTACGAAAGGCCAGGTGAAATAGTGGCGCAGTTCAAATTTACAGCATTGTTATTGCCAAGTGGCACACATCGTATCACAGGGCTGCCGTTTGACAAGAGTCAGTGTAAAACTGAACGCATTATTAAGGACCCTGAACTTAATGTAAGTAACACACATACAATTAAAATTATATACTATGGCATAAGCCTCCTCTGACTTCCTTCTTTCATATCTTTAAATGACCAATAGTGTCCACCTCTGTCATGTTAAGCTTTTTAGTAAAATTCCATGCCCGAAATAGATAAATTTTTCTAAACACTACATATATATTTTTTCATGTTATTTAAGTTTTCATCATTTATTGTTAATGTTAAATCTTACTTTTTTTATGTTGGGAAATGCCTTTACGCATACCACCTGTAGACATACAGGTGGTTATGTGGGACTCACCGGCTAGAAAAGCCAGTACTACAAACTAAAACCCAACAAAACCTCCCTGTCTTAATGGGGTGTCGCAGGATCGCTTACGCACTCAACTACGACGCCGCGGCGGCAGGTCTGCCGAAGCAGATCACCACAACCATGGGGTTGCTCCAGTCTACTACCAGAGAAGTACCAGGAGCAACCCGCATGGTACATCGCCCACCGAAGTAGGCCACCTCTCACCGCCCACCAAAGTGGGCCACCTACCCTGTGCGGTGTTGTTTGTGTGTGTGTTTCTTGGCTTCGCGACACGACAAGTTGAATGTACGTTGGGGGAGAAACCTTACTTTGTCCATCAAGTTCTAGAAACATGGTTTTAAGTAACTTTTTCTGTTCATAGCAATCCAATAACAATTTTATAATCATAAAACTTTTTAACCGAATAATATGTGATTTATGCATTAAAACAATCTTATTTTACAAATAAGGTTGTATTTCATCCCTGTTATCTTTCAAAACATACTTTACAATAGTTTGTTTTGAACAAGCACAGGGTAAAGTATTAGTAATCTTTTTGAGCCGATTTGTTTCTATTTATTCTTCGGTTTGAACCATTACAACATATTTTAATTTTTTGATTATATATTATAATATCATAACTCCTTTTCTTTTTTTATTTTGTTCTCCTCACGGTATTTTTTTTTTGTTTATTTAATTACATAATCAATTTTGCTGGTGTGTTCACTTTTGTCTAATATGTGTAGCATTAGTTTTTTGTTATTTACGACACTTGTGAAGCGGGCGCTAATAACTGCGAAACAGTTTTACACTAATGCAGTTATTATCATTTAGTTGTTTTTGTTATGCATGTATTGTTTTAAATGAATAAATAAATAAATTAATATGGAAATTTATATGTACATATTAATCCAAAAAATAATTAGGACATGATGAGATAGATAGTCAAAGTTAACATGAAATATTATAAAATCTATTTTTTTTCTATGAAGGCTCTCCTGAACTCATCTGCGAAGTCAAATAAAAAAAAGAAAAAGAAAACTGGTGCAGAAGAACCGATGGAAGTGGAAACTGCAGCCTAGCAAATGTTATTATTAATACCTGAGGGCACTTAAAACTCAGCTTTCTGACACCTTTCATGTTGTAAACATAGAGTGCAAAGTTGTGAACCTATTTTATTAAATAGAGGAAGCATTTTCATTATATCAATTAAATTTCAATTTATATTTCATATACTTTTGATTAGTTGTAATTATTACGATCAAACATAATTGAATTTGAATAATTTCATTAATAATAAAAGTTGAGTTGGCAATGCCACTGTAAGGTTACAACATGGACTCTTGACTACCATATACATTAATAACAGAAGCAATAATAATGCTTATCCTTTTTATAGCTTTCAATGAGTGTTTATGCTCAAGTGTTCATTGAGCTATCAAAATCAATATAAGATTGGCATTAGCTGCAAAATTATTGTTAATGTTTAGATGTTTATGTACAAAATGACTTCATTTTTAAGTGTAATATTAAATACAAAACAAAAAAATACAACATAACCTTTTAGTTTCTGCATTTGTAGTAAATTTTCAAGAGTTTTTCAGTATGTTCTCTAAGTTACAATTTTAATAAAAAACCAATATTTGTACATAAAATTCCTTTTTTATTTGCTTTAGAAATATGTTATTGAACTATAGACCATTCCTAATAAACCCAATATTGTTTCAAACAGTTATGCACAAAATTTTCGTACTTCATAACAGTGCAATTAGGATAGTTACTATTATTTTGATGTTCAATAGACTTTTACATTAGATAATTAAAATTTTTAATGAAATTTTTCATTTTTAAAATAACTATGTGAACATTTCAAAATAATAGTTTGTGATGATTGTTAACTCCATAAATATTGATTTATTTCTCTATATTAAAATACCTTATGTACATTTTTGTGGAATTTTGAATTTTTAATATGTAATTAAAACATTGACTGCTCGAGTATTGATTGTATTTATGGAATCACAAATAAATCAATGGACATGTGGAATATGTGACAAGAAAGGAATAAATTGAACTGTGCCACTTGTTGTGGACTGTTTTTGTAATGGTTATTTTATTTATTTTTATACTCATAAACCAGACTGCAAACAATGAGACTGATTGATATACACCTAACTTGCCAAATTCAAAACTAGCATTAATAAAAAAAACTTTTTCATTTTATTATGTAAATAAACATCCATACAGATAAATAAAATTGAAGTGTCAGTTTGTAATGTCAAAATAACAGCTTTATACTAAATGCATATGGAATTATATATGGTACTTAAAAAAAACACAATTTTTAAATTTTTGTGTCTGTTTGTTCCGGCTAATCTCTGAAATGACTGGACCAATTTTAAAGGGCCTTTCACTGGCAGATAGCTGATATTATAAAGAGTAACTTGGGCTTATTAAAACGCACCTAGGGACAAACCTGAGCAAAACAAGGTTGGAGTCGCTAATTCAAAATATAACTAAAGTTCCTAAATATTTTTATGAAAGGTAATGATGATACTTATACAACAAAAACTATAATATATATTATGCAGTAAGTTGTACAAATAGATGGATTGTAGGGAGTACAATTCTAAAAAAACTTGATACCTCTTAATAAATTTAATAAGTTAATTCAACAGTTTATTCAGATATTGCACTAATGTATTTATAAGATTTCATTTTTCCTTTTCTTGACTGGAATCAATACTAGGTTCAGCAGTTTCTAATGAGGTTGAAATAAAATCATATGTCTTTGTGGCTGCATTTGAAGCATGTGATGGAAGATCCACCAAAAACTTAAAAGTAGCTTTAACTCCACTATTCCAGTAGTATTTACATAAGTATGTCAATCTATCATTTGATGGCAGTGGAGGAAGCTGAAAAACATAAAAGATATTATAAAGGAAATCAAATTAAAGATATATAACCTGAAAGTCCAGAACTAAAGGTACCTCATAAGGTATTTGCTTTTTGAGTTCTCCTACATATGGAGATACTCCTTTTTCAAGTTCTTCATAAAGTTCGCTTGTTGTAGCACTATCTTTCCACACTCCTTTATCAACGGTATAATATACTGCTGATCCGAGTATAGCAGATTTAATCCCGAATCTGAAAACATAATAATATTAAATTAACAGATTAAACAAATCCTGCCATCAAGAAGTAATATATATATCATACTTCAGCATTTTATTTGGTTATTCTTTATTTCAACAGCAAATTATGTAATATTTATTGATTAAAATACATAATGATCGAAATACTTGACTTTCGTAAACTGTAAACTGTAAAGTCACATTGACAATTGACATGTGTCATGCAGCATGAAGCATGCTATTATTTTTGGAATTGTGCATAAAGAATAAAGAACTTTGTCGTTTATTTTTTTGAAAACGATAAACATTTAGACTGGAGCCATATAATACAATAATAATTATTATTCTTGTAACAATTTTCATAGTTCAAGAATATTTTTTCTAAAACATAATTTAGGCACTTAACAAAATATGTTTTTACCTTACAACTCTGAAAAAATGATAACATTGCAAATTGCGCAATTGTTATGTTGGTACTTTCATGATAATAGATAGAATTGATAACGCCGTTGACTTTACTTGTCAGTTGCTTTATTAAGTCTCAGTTAGAACCTTTGACTAGCTGAGTAAATTTAGTTTATATATTTCATTATATCGAGTGCGCGTGTCATACACGATTGTTTTTATTAGTTTTAATCAAATCATAAACTAGTTATTTAATATTACTATCAAATCTTTGAACAATGGCTGAGAAACAAATAAAAAATCGTGTCTGTATAGTTGGTTCAGGAAATTGGTAAGGTTTCAGTCATTTATGTAACAATATAATTAATTATAGCATCTTGTTTACAATGACCTTAGAATATTAAACATGACTTATGACATAACAACTGAAGGGGAATATAATACTTATTATATTTGCGTATAAAAAATAATTAATATTTTCTCATACATTTATAACGTGTAATCTTTATGCTTATTGTTATAATATTTTTAAAAATTGATTTATATTTACGCAGTATGTAAAAGCATTTTAATAATGTTCTCACAGGGGCTCCGCAATTGCAAAAATAGTTGGGCGTAATGCCGCTCGTCTTCCAAATTTTGAGGATAGAGTTACAATGTGGGTTTATGAGGAAATGGTAGAAGGAAAAAAATTGACGGAAATAATAAATGAAACACATGAAAATGTAAAATATTTACCAGGACATAAGCTACCACCTAATGTTGTAAGTACAAAAAAGCAATTTTGAAAATATCTATTCTGTCTTTGATGTAATAAAATATATAAATAAAAGTAATTGGCACTAGTACCACATGTTTCACATGTGTAGTCTATTTTTGCTCTACTTCCTAACTAGAGCTCTTTCAATGCCATTGTTACCCACAATCTTTTTTTCTTACAGTAATGAGTGAAAGGTATAATAATAAATAATTACCTTTATAATGGCTGTCTAGATTTTTTTTTATTTTATGTCATTTAGTATAATATTTACAAATTATTACCCATCTAGTATTTATTAAAATATCAATCAACAGGTTGCTGTACCAGATATTGTTGATGCAGCTAAAGATGCAGACTTACTAATTTTTGTTGTTCCCCATCAATTTGTACGTACTATTTGCTCTACTTTATTGGGCAAAATCAAACCAACTGCAGCTGCACTTTCTCTTATAAAGGTAAAAATATACAGTATATTTCTAAGAAATTTTCAGTATTTAGTAATATTTACTTAAAAAATTCTATTAATATTTTATTGCAAACATGTTTAATATTTTTTGAATGGTTACTTGCTAGTTCTTATGTTCAAAAAAATAATAATACTATTAACATTTTATAAAATTTTCACCATAATTATGCTTTATGTGTATACCACTTAAAATAATACGATAAAATATTTTATTAATCTATATTTAATAAATCAGTTCTTTTTTTCAGAATCTTTGAATACTATATACTTATTACTGCATATTATATAACAATTTAAATGTAGGTATTATATAAACTGTTAGTGATTAAATAATGTTATTTGGCAGGGCTTTGACATAGCAGAGGGCGGTGGCATTGACTTAATCTCACATATCATCACAAGATGCCTGAAAATTCCTTGTGCTGTACTAATGGGTGCCAATATTGCTTCAGAGGTGAGAACGATTTATTATTGTTTTACACTAAGGTTTTGATAGCTATGAAATAATATATGAAATCTAGGTCTATATGGAATAGCCAATATCAATAGAAATTAGTAAGTAAGTACCTACCTAAGTAATTTATTGGCTTTGTGATTTTAAAAATTATTTATTTATAAATATTTATGTTTACTGTTTGACAAAAAATCAAACATTAATAAATGTCTAATGAGATAGTTAGCTAATGCCTTTAGTTGTTTAATGACTTCTCAATAACTAATTTAACATAAATTGTTTTGTGTAATGAGTCAAAAGCAAATATAATTTTATATTTCTGATATTAAAGTACAAAGATTAAAGGTATGCTACAGTCAGTCATGTAAGTATGTATTCACGCATTGCTCGATTACATAAATTAACAAAAACGAGAGAAATATGTATCCAAGCCTCTTTTTGACGTCCTATTGCTGGGCCGGTGTCTGGGCTCTGTCAGTCAGAGTCCACCACGCTGGCCATGTGTGGATTGGCGGAATTCCAAGTCAGAAGTATTTCAAAGACTGGCTAGGTTCTCTTAGACGTGCGGATTTTCTCACGATGTTTTCCTTTACCGTTAAAACAATTGGTAATCGTATTGGAAGTAATTAGTACATGAAAATATAAGATGCACAAGACTCAGGATTTTAACCTGCTTGACTTGGTTTTCCAAGCAAGAGCTTTAGTACTGGCCAAGAACTGCTGTATAAAATATGAATTTAGTTAAAAATAAATTCCTTTAACGTAGGTGGCAGAAGAGAAATTCTGCGAAACAACAATAGGATGTCGCGACGTGATGTTAGCGCCCATGATGAGAGACATCATCCAGACAGAGTACTTCCGAGTCGTTGTTGTAGATGATGAGGATGCTGTAGAAATCTGCGGGGCTTTAAAGGTTAGTTGTTTTTTTCCTCATACAACTTTTTTTAGTACTATCTATATATTTTTCTACCTTGATCTATACACTGTTATAATAAATTGCGACGGGTTCAAGCTATACAATAAATCTATACATATTATAAAATTCTAACTAAGCCGAATTTGTACATTAAATATTTTAAAAATCTTATTGAAATAGACGTTATTATCGATGTAGAGGCCGAATCGTATACGTATACCACGTCACATTTGATCAAATACATATTTATCAAACTACAAACAGTATGAATAAAACCAGTTTTTTTTAAACACTAACAACTTTTTACTTTATTAAAAAATAAAAAGAGTGATAAAATAAGGAGAAACAGAAAATTACACAAGGAAGAACAAAAAGTCTATCAATTGATAGGATACTATTACTATGTTACAATTTTTATCGGTTCAGCTGTTTCGAGATTAGCCGGAACAAATAGACAAACAAACAAACATTTTTAAAATTGTTTTTTTTATATAGTTTCATATGCATTTAGTAAAAAGCTGTTATTTTGACATTAGAAAACAGACCTTTCAATTTTATTTATACTTATACATACTTGAAATAATAAAAAATAAAAATAACATTTTCATATCTTACTTTTAATTATGTACTATTCCAAACTCGTTTTACGAGTTTAATATGCGATAATGTGGATGATAAAATGTATGTACCTTTTGTTAGATTGGCTTTTTTCAGCTACAGGTTTTATATTAATTAGCGGGATTTCAAGTAACCATTGTGAATATATATTTTTTACCGGTTTTATTTAATTTTTACCGGTGGTAGGACTCTGTCAAGCCTGAGGAGTCCGACTGGATGGGTACCACCCCCTTATCTATTTCTGCCGCCAAGCAACAATGATTGCATTGTTGTGTTCCGGTTTGAAGGATAAGGTAGCCAGCGCAATTACAGGCAAGAGGCATATCATCTTAGTCCTCACAGTGACAACGCGCCTGTGGTTCTGCATTTTTGTTACTTAAAACCTAAGTGCATGAACCGTAGGTGTTATGGGCGACAGGTACTGCTTTCCATCAGGTGGTCTGTCTGCTCGTTTGTCACTGAATCTCATAAAAAAAAAAAAGAATAAAACTCCAAAAATTTTAGGATGTCTAATATCAATGGACTGTAAATGTTGTAGACATTATTTTAAGTACACAAATATGAAAAAAATATCATAATACATATCATAATTTATTTATACAGAAATTATGCGAATTTTATTTTTGTCGTTATCAACACAAAGATATAAGCGATTAATTCACTTGGCACCCACTCGTACCAATATAATAGTTATTTTGCAAAGTAATTGTTGCACGTAATTATAGACGACATTTTGTTTCACGATTTGTTGTCATGGTAATACTAAGTCCAGTATATTATTTTATTCAAATTTCATTCTAGCTGTAATAAAAGAAATATGTGTTTAATCAATGATAGTTACGAATCTTTTTTTTATGCTAAGTTTATGTTCTAGTTGTTTCAAAAATTCAAACCATCTATGCTATGCTCTGTTCTAGAAATCAAATTTACCTCTATGTATATAATTGGCTACTTGACATACCTGACGTAATAAATATTCATATTATCACACAAACTAGCTTGTATAATTAGTTCGGAACTAACCTGTTCAGTTTGTGTAATTTTTGATATCAACTATATTTATCTATACAGATAAATAAAATCGGAGTGTCTATTTGTAATATTAAAGTATACAAGATACATATTCCAAAACAACATTTTTTACAATTTTTGTCTGTCTGCCTGTCTGTTGGTCTGTCTGTCTGTCGGTCTGTCTCTCTGTCTGTCTATCTGTTTGTTCCGGCTAATATCCGAAACGGCTGGACCGATTTTGACGGTACTTTCACTGGCAGATAGCTGATGTTATAAGGAGTAACTTAGGATACTTTTATTTTAGAAAAAGAATCAGGGTTCCGCGAAAAAATATTAAAACCCATGAAATTGTGAACAAAATCCGCGTATGGTATATGCACCCGAGCAAAACGAGGGAAAATCGCTATATAATTTAAATGAATATCTTAGGAGTAGCAAGGTACTATTTATGTACAAACATAGCTAACCGTGAAAACATACCTAGGGACGAACGCGAGCGAAGCGAGCGTGAGTCGCTAGTCTATATAATATAATCCATATATGAAAATATTATATAAATTCATAAAAAAGTCTCTTCAATCATCTCTTCAATCACATATTAAAAAAATAAGGATGTTATAAAATACATATAACGTACAACTTAAAAAAACATGATATAAGAAAAATGCTATGCCATGATCAAGAAAGCCACAACATGACAAAATGTATTGTAATTTTTATTACGGAAAAGATAGTAGATCTTATCTCATATAAATCTTTATGATATGATTCATATAAATCAAGATGAAAAATCAATAGTCAAAAATTTGCTGATAATCTATAGGTACCTACATATAATAAAATTGTAACTAAGCCGAATCTGTACATTGAATTTTTTTTGGAAAATCTTATTGAAATAGACATTATTATCGATACACAGGCCGAATCTATAGTTTTTAGAATTTTCGTCTGTCTGTCTGTCTGTCTGTCTGTTACCGCATGTACCTACGGAAAAACTACTGGAATTTAAATATTATTATTTTTTATTTAGGATCATGGAGGAGTTCATGTAAAAATTATATAGAAAACTTTCAGTTTCTGCCGAATAACGAAATACTCAATTTTTTCCATTATTTTCCAAATACTTATTAATCGAAGTATTGCCAATATTACAAAAAATACCAAATTGGTTCAGCTGTACTCAAGTTTACTTTAACATACATGATGTACGTACACGTGTATAAAATATAAATTATTATAATTTTTATTTACATACAAAATATATATAACTAGCGACTCACCCTCGCTCCGCTCGGGTTCGTCTCTGTTTACGTTTTAAAGTTTAGTATAGATTTCTCAGAGATAAGATATTTTCCTGCAGTTAAAGGCATCCTCTATGTTGACCCGTATAACCATCATCATACCAAATTTCATCAAAATCTATCCATTGGATTTCTCGTGATGCGGTCACAGACAGACAGACAGACAAAAATCTAAAAACTATAGATTCCGCCTCTGTATCGATAATAATGATTATTTCAATAAGATTTTTCAAAAAATATTTAATGTACAAATTCGACTCGGTTAGAATTTTATTATATGTATAGATTATATATAGTGATATAATATATTTATATAATTATTTTTATTCGAATGTTGCGTACAGATTTAATTGGACAGTAAAAAGTGATATTTTAGCTATTAATACGTTAGTTGTTTTTTTTTTTAATTTGTTTTCTGTTTCTGTACCTAAATAAATAAAATAAATATTTTCATTTATTGTTTAGAACATAGTTGCGGTGGGAGCAGGTTTTGTCGACGGATTGGGTTTCGGTGACAATACGAAGGCGGCGGTTATTCGGTTGGGATTAATGGAAATGATTAAATTCGTTGATGTTTTCTATCCTGGAAGCAAACTTAGTACTTTCTTCGAATCTTGCGGAGTAGCTGATCTTATTACTACGTGCTATGGTAAGTGTTTCTATAGAGTCTACATTCTAGACCTCTTGACCAATGCATGCAATTGGCACTATACCTATATACAAAATACAATATGAGTCATATATATAATCAATATATAGAAACAAATTCTATTGTGAATATTTTTGATATGTTATAACTTATTCAAGCTATTGTCAAAGTCATTATAAATACTCTGATTAGTTGTGACGTAATCCTAATACTAACTTTTGAACTACAAAAGCAGATTTATGTATTAAAAATATATATTTTTTCAACATATACATAAGTACATTTTATCAATTAATCAATAGTGTTAATCAATGTTTTTGAACATTTACCTGATTATAGCAATATTTAATTAAATCTTGCTTACCATAAAATAACAGAGAGCAATATGTTACTAGGATATTAATTTTATCTGCTTACTTACAAGCGTTATTACGAACGTTATCTAGCCTGTGATGATAGCGACTGATTAATTATGCTGTACTGTTAGCGAAAAAAGTAAATCTGATGGCAATGTTTGATATTAAATTTATACTTATAAATATTTTGAATGATATTCAATATTTTGACGTTAAGATAAAGTATTTAATATTTAAATTGATATAATTGTATTAATTAAATTATTGTTTTCATCCGAATAGAGAAATAAATTTTACATTTTTTTTTCATAAAAATTGATTGATAAAGACATAGTTATTTAACCGTTTGTATTTTTACTGTTGTCGCTACACGATTGTAATAAGTAAATGATGTATATAATACAACAGATATAATATGTTTATTATTTGTTAAACCGGCAACCGCAAATAAACTAAACCCTAGACCTCAGACTAAGGAATAATGTAGACAGAGTGTCATGAAACTAAACATGAAGCTAAACAACAATGTTGTAAAATAGTAAATGACAATTTGTATCCTGAGTGATAAGTAAATGAATGTTTTTAAATAAAAACTAGCGACTCACGCTCGCTTCGCTCGCGTTCGTCCCTAGGTATGTTTTCACGGTTAGCTATGTTTGTACATAAATAGTAGCTTGCTACTCCTAAGATATTCATTTAAATTATATAGCGATTTTCCCTCGTTTTGCTCGGGTGCGTATACCATACGCGGATATTGTTCACAATTTCATGGGTTTTAATTTTTTTTTCGCGGAACCCTGATTCTTTTTCTGAAATAAAAGTAGCCTAAGTTACTCCTTATAACAGCTTCTATCTGCTAGTGAAAGTCCCGTCAAAATCGGTCCAGCCGTTTCGGAGATTACAGACAGACAGACAGACAAAAATTGTAAAAAATGTTGTTTTGGTATATGTACCGTGTGTACATCCATATGCATTTAGTAAAAAGCTGTTATTTTAATATTACAAACAGACACACCAATTTTATTTATCTGTATAGATAACTAACGGATTTTATTATAATAAAGAAAAAGTAATAACTAAGCTAATTAAAGAGAATTAGTAATTAAAAGATACGAAAGAATATAGTAGGTATTATTTTCAATAATCATATTTTATTCTCAAAAATTGTATATTATTTTAACTATTTCTTATATAAAATTTTCTTTATTCTGTAGTCTCTCAAGGAAAATTTCTAAAAAATCCGTGCGAATTTCCGAGAATTAAATTGTATCGTACACGCCGGCGGTGTATGCGGTCCTCAAGGGGTTAAAAAAAGAAAACGATGTGTATGGCAAAATCGACAATAGTAGCATAAACAACAAATCACGCTACTCTTTTTGACTTTGACATTTATTTTAGCGAACTCTGTATATACAAGTCTTTAGTTTGCGCGCTAGACATATGAGAAACGTATGTATCTAAATCATCTTAATGTGGGTAGATTTAAACGGTTCATTTATCTCATAAAGCAAGTCGTTATGTAATTAAAATAATTTGTTGTCGTTTTTAACTGGAAAATTACGCAAATGTCTGCAGACTTACCTTTACTTACTTATTGCGCTTTGAGATTCTCTATACTTTGTTTAAATAAATATTTGAGTAATTCCCGCCTCGTAGAGCGATTAAAGTAACTAATCTATGTAAGAGATCACGGGTTTGATTCCTAGTAATTTAAGGTCTGTCATAAAGTAAAATAACCCAGTGTAACAACCATTAAGTGTAACGTTATACTGATCTTTATATAAAAAATGGATTGTTTATAATAATTATAATTATTATTATTTTATTATAATTATTATTTCTTGTCGGATAGGTGGCAGAAACCGTAGGGTAGCAGAGGCTTTCGTGAAAACTGGACGGTCAATCAAAGAGCTAGAAGATGAAATGCTCAATGGGCAGAAACTTCAAGGGCCTATTACAGCTGAAGAAGTAAACCATATGCTTGCCAACAAAAATATGGAGAACAAGTCAGTACTTATTTGTATTTTAGTTTTCTTTTTCAGAGAAATAGAGAGAGAGAGAGAAAGAGCTATAGAGAGAGATAGAATATAGTGGTATCTCATTGTGTTTAACATCAATCTTAGGTACATATTATATCATTAGAAGATTTTTATAACAATGTAAATAATAAAAAAATATCTCTTAAGATAACAATTGATATTTAGTGACATTTTTGAATATTATTCACTAGCAACTCACCTTCGCGTCGCTTTCAGTTCGCCCCTAGTGTGAAACAAAACTATCCCACGGGAACCGTACAATTTTTCGGGATAAAAAGTAGCTTTTATGAATTGCCATTCCAGACTACAATCTATCTCTGTGCCAAATTTCATCCAGATCTGTTCAGCTGTTCTTGCTTTAAATAGTAACAAGCATCCATCCATCCATCGTCACAAACTTTCACATTCATAATATTAGTATGGATTAGATAAATCTTAGGTGAACAACCAGATAAAGATATAGGTTACTTATATCATTTATTTAAAGTACTTAAAGTAAAATAATATTTTAAATCTATTGATAGGTATAATATTAAAGGTCAAACATTAAATTATAATAAATAAAATAAATTATTGTGTTAACATCGCGTTACTAATATGAATCCAGAAGTTATTTAAAAATAACCTTTATTAACCTTCTTTTCATAGAAATTCACTTTTCAAAAATCATCTAAGTTTCAGGAACATTCTTCTTCTTAAATTAGAATATAAATATCACTATTCTGTTTTTTTTTTAAATAGGATGATTAACAAATTTATTTAAGTGCATTGCGTGTACCTAAAACTAAAAAAAGTAAGCAAATGGTTTATTAGCATGTCCCACCTAAGCTACCTTTAAAAAGGTAAGAAGTTATACTTCTTTGGCGTAACAAAACAAAAATAGCTAAATATTTCATGCCGTATGTCACAACTCTCTGTTTGTAAAAGGAATGCAGCTAACTTCATCATGTCGCTTTTAGCTAACTTCATAATGTCGCTATTTGGCTGTCGATGTGCGCGCGCATCGCAATTTTACTCTCATATTTTTTTACAAACGCGTCAAAAGAAGTATAACTTCAAAAATTCCTCATATTTATGCTGTTGGAAAGAGACACGGAGCATATGTGAATTATTTGATTCATCAAATATGTTTCAAAATAAAATCTATGTGACAAAACCATTGTAATTTCAGACTTATTACATGAGTTTAATGTTTTATGCTTATGAAAGTCTGCGACATTGTAGCGATTGGCCTTATGAAGAGAAATGAGTGCGCTACCTATTATCGTAATTGCAAATTGAACCAAAATAGTCTGTCTTGGCTTGCATCCACTGGCCGAAAGGTCAATGTAAACATTTAATTGGATTCATTGTCATTGCCTCGTAATCAAGTACTTTGATACGTACTTTGTACCTTCTTATATCGTATTTGTTTCAAATAATATACTTTAATTTATTATTTTTGACGATAAATTTGGCTCAGTGTGTAGTGACCCTACTTGCTGTGCCAGCGGTCGCGGGTTTCGAGTCCCGCTGGGGGCACTCATTTGTGTGAGCACGAATGTTTGTACTCCAGTCATGGGTGTTTATATTTATAATATGTATATATTTAAAGTTATATATGTGTAGTGTATCAACTATCTGGTATCCATAACACAAGCCTCGTAGCTTACCATGGTACTAGATGGTGCTGTGTGTTAATGTCCCAACATATTTATTTATTTAATTTATCTATTAGTGCAAGAGGCACTTATTAAAACTAATTTTTTTCTGGGGATGTTACTTGATTCTTTATATAATTTTAAACTTTTCAATCGTCATTTTATAGAATGTAAGAAGTGACCATTCAAAGGTGCTTGTAATTAATTGTCTATTTGAATAAAATATATTTTGATTCGATTTGAATGTATGTGCATGTATAAATCTTGAAATTATACCGAAAGGTTAAGAAAATGATACACATATTTAATAGCCCTTTACCAGAAGTTCGCATTAGAAAAGACTTTTTTTAAGTTTTTATTTTTCCTATTTTAGTGCAGTATTTTTAAAAATTCAGTAGGTGAAAAATCAATTTTCCCCTATTTTCTACACTTAGTGGTGATTTTTTTTTTTATTTAAATGGGACCAACTCTGAGGTACATCCTATCCAATAAAAAAAGAATATTCGAAATTGGACTACACTGTAAAAAGTTTCGCGTGGACAAACAAAAAAAAAAATACGAGTCGAATTGAGAAACTCCTTTTTTTTGTCTTCGGTTAAAAAGAGGGTGAATCCGGTAAATCTCGGAACTCGCACCTCTCAGCTTTTTAAGTGTGAATCCCGGTTCCGACATTATTATCATCTTTATCTTTTACCTGTATTAGTAAATTAAATTTCGTTAGGAAATCTGTCTAAGAGAAGCTTATCTAGTTTTTTTTTTAAATCTACCAACCAGCGATTCGTTAAGCCAGCGCGGTGGACTGAGGTACATTTTTCTTTGAACAAAGAACAGGATTAAATCATTATCGTATTATTTATTATTATCACATCATTATAGATTGTGCGTATGCGTGTAATGTTTTGGTGTACTCGTCATTGAAAATTGTTATTTTTTCAATGTTAACTATTTGGCAGCATAGTGATAATCTATGCTGTATTTAGAATAGGTACTCACTAACTCGAAATCTTTGTCACGAATACTACATACTTGTTACGTTTTTACACTTTGAAGATTGTATGAACTTTTATTAGGTACCTAAATACTTGTAATTTTTTTTTGAGAAAAATCCTTTTAATGTTTATTACGTAATTAATTAATTTATATAATTTTGCAAAATTTTACTCACTAATAATATGAAATATCTATTTTCAGATTTCCCTTATTCACTGCTGTCTTCCGTATCTGCCGAGGTGAACTGAAGCCCAGTGATTTCATCGACTGCATCCGCAGCCACCCCGAACACATGTAAGATATATTAAATTGCTTTTTCAACCGTCTTTATAAACATCCTTTAAAATATACATACATTGAGACTGTATGCTTATTAAAGAAAAAAATTTAAACTTTAAAAAAGTATTCACTTAGGTAATCTTCTAAGAAGAAAAAATCTTAGATAATAGGTGTTTTTTCTATTTAATTCCTTAATATTAAAAAAATATACCTAAATAAGTTAGTAATTATTATTACATTGTAATATATAAAAAAAAATGAACTACATAGGAAATTGTAGTCTTCATAGGTTAACTAATCTTATCAGTCTTTTAAATTTGATATTCCCTAAGCATTTAAAACAGCTTTAAAGGATGTTTATTAGGACGGAGCTAAGCTTCAAGCATACAGTAGCGTTGGTAAATAACATGAGTAGACTATATGTAAATAACAATATGTATATATTACAGGGTGCTAGTACTTAGATGATTGTTGTGATGTAGGGCTGCTATCATTTATAGTATAATTCCTTAGTAAAAAAAAATATTTTTTATAATTAAATGTGGATAAAACGTTGCCAATTAAAATAAGTATAGTCAAATCAAATATATGTAGATAAGTGTTTTAAATTTTATATGTAATATATTCGTTTTAAAAAAACATTTTCAATGTGCAATATTATATTAAAAATATAAGCAAAAATATTTTTAAATAATAATAATTTAATATAAAACAATGTGGCAGCCCTATGTGTAGGTATGTACCGAGTAATATAAGAACGTTATTTATATCACTTGCATTAGATGAGATTAGGTGTTGGTTATTGATTTGTGGCAGGAAGTATATCGTACTTAGCATACTGTACATATAATATTTTATATTTTATGTTACAATAATTTATAGTTTGCTGTACGTATGTGTTAACACATCTGCTAATAGTTTTAGTGAAGCATGTATTGTTAAAACTGATATATTATATTGCGTTATCCGTATGTTAATTACTAATATGATTGTTATTATCGTTCAATACTATCCCATCAAATATTCTATTAATATTTTCCATATAACACCCCTTATCTTATTTATGGTGTCAGAGCAAATGAATTTTATGGAGTGGTCGATGTTGAGATAAGGTGATTGAATGTTATGAAGGTTGACTTGCGATACGTTTATTATATCCGGTTGCCATAGAAAGTGACATGGAATATAAAAAAAAATGAATGAAATTTTTCTACTTTTTGATAACAAATTAATTCTAAAAAATAACTAAAAATTAAATACCTACTTTAATAATAAAAATGCCTTTGCTTATACAACGTTTAAAAATTAATTTGTCATACCTTTGATAACCGGATGGTTAGAAATATCTTTAGTATAAATACTATGCACCATAATTCCTTTTAAAATACTTTGCACGTTTCTCTTTAGCTTATTAATGTAAAGAAAAAAATTGTTAACAAGTAGCTAGCTAATAACTAGATCTATAATGTAATGTTGGAATAAACATGTTTGAATATATATGTTTTTATTACCTTCTCTTCCTCATACTAACAATCCCTTCTACCTTCACACGTATTTTTCATATTTTGCTATTTTTTTCCTTCGAGTTTAGTTTTGTCTATGTTAAATCGATAAATCATAACTTTCACTTAAAAGTAAATGTAATTTTACACTCCTACTCATAAATATACCTACTCAAATAATTATTTCCTAAAACCAACCTGTATGTTTACAGATTTGCCCCCAAGAATATAAGTATTTACTAACCGTTTCTACTTTATATCAGTTCATCGCTATCATGGAACGCTCTAGCTTTTTATCTGTTTTATATGAATTTGTTTTTATAACTTATATTTTGTAACCTGTTTATAGTTTATACTGTTATATGTTTTGCATGTTTATTGTTCACAATTTTACTAACATTAAAAGTTACTTTATACTTATTCCTGTTTTCATTTTTCTGCTATTTAAAGCTATTTCAAAGAATGAAGTTTGTATAAATAAATTGGGATATAAATAGATATCTAAGTGTTCTCTTTCCCAAATACTTTCAAAAGATTGAAAGATATAAGAATAATGTACAACCAATGAATTTAATTGCATGTATTTATATTGTGTTTGCAACTTTTAATCGATAAAAAATATGATTTTTGTTTTCTAGTGATTAATCATAGTAATAGTTTTTTTAACTAATATTCTAGGGATACAAGTTTACAAATGGCGCCTAAATGCTCTCTGTGACCACAATGAAGCCACCATGTTGCCATCATGCATCGTGTCTGCACTTGCATTTCTCATAAAGACGTTTTTCAATGTGCACATTTTTGTTGAAAAAAAAATCATTTCAAAAATTGATTTTTCTACTAACTTGTTTGGCTCATTATTTCTCGCTTTTTTGTGTAACTTAATAGAAAAAAATAAAATTTAATGATAGGACTAAAGAATTATATAGACGGAGCCCACTAAAAAAAGTGTCAAAATCAAAAATAGTAGCGTGATTTTGGTATTATGCTACTATTCTCGATTTTGCCGTACCAGATCGATAATTTTCTTTGAAGAAAATATTATTAATAAAAATGATACTATGTTCTTTTGTATTTTTAAATATTCGTTTATTATCTACCATTATCCCCCTTGAAAGGGAGATAGCATAATATTAGCTTATTTGTTTACTTTTTCTTTATCATAATAAAATCCGTCAGCTACTTTTATTTATTAACATTTAGTTACCACAGTAATAATTTTCTATTAATATTTGTATTACTATACTGTTTTAAAATATTATTGTTTGGCTTCATATATAGTTCTATGACACTCCTGTCTATATTATTCCTTAGTCTGAGGGTGCGTCCCAATTGAATGTAATTCGCATGTACCCATAGAGATAATACACATACAGAATGCAACTGCCATTCAGCACTATAGGTGGCAGAGAGGCGTGGAAAATAAAACACAGAAAATGTCTGCCTAGTTACTATCTTTGTTTCATAATGCCTGCGCATTATTAGACTTTATATATCGCATAACTCAAATTAGAAGAAATACATAATAAGTAACGAAGAATTAAATTTTTATAAAAAATATGTTAATTCTCTAAAAATTATACTAAAAAGAATTAAAAATAAAAAGAGATAGAAAGGGGTCTGGTTATTCTTTGTCTCTTTCTATCGGGACGTCACATTTTTGATCGGCTTGCCTACTCTATATGTATTATCTCTGTGCATGTACCTATATAAATAACGCAAAAACATATTTTTTGTCATTTGACGCATTGCGTTTAAGTACCATTTTTTAACATTTAACTCATTCGTACTAAAAATTTTATATTTTTCTCTATCACGAAGGGCCCATTTTTTTAATATCAATACAATGCATATACAATATGAATACAAAAATATTGTAAGTAGAGATTATTAAAATTTTGTTACAGGGTTTCTTGAAATACAAGAGGGTATTTTAATGTTTATTTATGGTACTAATACTAATAACAAACAAAATAAAATATAAAGAGTCACAAGTGTGTTTGTTAAGCACGCCTACTATCGATTGGTCTTTAATAAGATTTTCAGTATGTATACATTTATAGCAAAACGGAGGGCAGATGTAGCGATATAAATCCTTGATGTAAATATGTTCATAAGTTTTTTATAAAAATCTTTAGCTGGCACAGATAGGTTATCCTATAACGCTATATGAATTTCAATTAATCACTTCTAAGGATACAATGTTTACTTCCTAGTTAATTTTAAAGTATAATTTTAGTTAAAAAGTCAAAACTTTACTAAGTTAAGTCACTTGCGATTATATAAAACTTGCTGTACAATTATAATGTTTTTTTTTAAATTAAAGTTTGACTTATAAAAATATTTAATAAGATTTATAAAAATTAAATATAGAATAAGAATTAAGTCAATTATTTTGATGGCAGCTTTTAAAGTTTTAAGTTATTTAAACTCATGTATAATTTTGTATGTTGAAAAACGTCTCACATACCATAAGCACATAACCCATTAGTTCATTACATATGTAAGTAACCTAAACTATTTTGTTTGAACTTGTTTTGTGGTCTTCATATTTTGTATTTAATTTCTTATATTTACAAATAGACATATTTACAAACTTATTATTGATAAAGGGTATCTAAATATTGGATATTGATTCCTATACTTACCTATAGGAAGACTTTGGTCTGAAAACAATATCTAGTCGTAAGAATAAACCGATAATAAACTAAAAAAAATCTTTTATTTTTATTTAAATAAATATACTTATTGAAAACAGGTTTGTAGTAACCAAAAGAAAAAAATCATGCTTTACTTCATGCAGGTATTAGTTACTATAGTTTTATTGATTTAATTAAAGGCAATTAGGCAATTAATTATAAATTTTCATCGTATCTTTATCATTTGCAAACTGACTGGAATCTTTTTGGACTCGAAAGTATTTCTTATTTACCAAATGAAAAAAATCTATCTAAATCTTTATCATATACTTAGGTAGTTATCTTTCATTACAATCATCTTTTCAACCCTTTTTTAAAAGTTAATAGTTACGTATGTACTTTAACTATTAACTTTAAGTAACTAGGTACATAATTCATTGTAATCCATTCCAAATTACTCTTACTCATTAGAATGCCATGAGTAATGAGAGTACTCCATAGTTAAGCTCATTTGCCATCTTAATTTAATACCCATTATTTTAAAACGGAAGCCATCATTAAAAATCATTTCCACACTTACTCTTACAGGATACGGATTGTTAGAAAATCGCATTGCTGTATATGCTAAAATTGGTTAAGAACGTAAGTACTTGCGCTTCTGTTTTCGTCGACAGTTATCTCACAAAGATAAAGGAATTTTAATTGGATGTTCTATTATGCAGTAAAAAATTTGCATTAGATCACAACTTCACGTTGACTTTAACGAGACGAAACAATATTACTTTTGTACATAATATGTATCCGCCTAATTCCAGTTTTATTGTCGTAAGATGTATAATTTTATATATTTATCATGAAAGCAACTTACCATGTGATATTGTCTGGCATTGGTGGCCTTGAAGGAAATTTGCGGCAAGTGCTTGTGATGCATCCACACTGATGTGCGTTTGTAGAGTAGATATGTGGTAAACGGCAAGCGTGTAGAGCCGGCATTCGATATAATAAGTGGTTTCGATGAGAGTCACCAGAGTTCGCATAGTATATGTATATTTGATTTTTTAAATTAAACATATGTAGTTACATAATAAACAACTAAAAGCTTAAAAAATAAAACAAAAAACGACTTAAAAAAAACTCAAAGGTAAAAAATAACAGATTGATAGTTTTATTTATACATACCTAATCAGATATTTTTGAAGTCGGGGTGCTTTGATTTGTATCGGCTAGTACCGACTTCGAAAATATTTTATTAGCTTTCTACATTAAATGTAAACTACCAATCAGTTATTTTTTACTTTTTTGTGTTTTTTTGAAGTCGGTTGTGTTCTTAAGTTTTTATTTTTCCATTTTTAGTGTAGACGTAGTAGTAGCAAAGTAAGAAGAAAGTATTTTAACAAACTACTAAAATTCGTTTTTATTAGTAACTCTAAAAAAATCAGAGCGGTGGTAGGACTCTGTCAAGCCTGAGGAGTCCGACTGGATGGGTACCACCCCCTTATCTTTTTCTTCCGCCAAGCAACAATGATTGCATTGTTGTGTTCCGGTTTGAAGGATAAGGTAGCCAGCGCAATTACAGGCAAGAGGTATATTATCTTAGTCCTCACAGTGATAACGTACCGGCGGTTCTGCAGTTTTGTTACGTAAAACCTAAGCGCATGAACCGTAGGTGTTATGGGCGACAGGTACCGCTTTCCATCAGGTGGGCTGTTTGCTCGTTTATCATCCATTATATTCAAATATATATAAGGTATTTTACAGTTTTAATATTATTACTAAAATAACTTTTTATTCCATACAAAAACAGGCATTGTTAAATAATGAGTTATTAACTATGTAAATATAGATACCTATTTAAATTTCATCTTTCTCACTCACCAGGTTTCAAATATATCATGAAGTCCTGTAGTGGTTATATGCGCGTAATAAGTGTGTTTTTTGAATATGTTTTATATAACAGATAATTACTAACTAGATTTAGTTTCAACTACCTATTTATATTCATTAGTAGGCAGTGGTAGGCGTCATAAGTAGGCAATGGTAGCCCAGTGATAACGCGCTCGTTTGAGAAACCGAATGAAGCGGGTTCATATCCCAGGTCTAGCACCTCTGATATTTTCATTTTTTTTTAAACAATTCGATTGATTTTCACGAATCATTTCCAATATGATTATCACTTGTCTGTCGGTGAAGGAAACATGCATGTTTGATAGATCCTAGCAAGTTTTTGAAAGACGTATGAAATCCGCCAACCCGCACTTGTCTAGCGTGGTGGACTATGGCCCGATTCCCCTCGCATTGAAGGGGAGACCAGTGCTCAGCAGTGGGATGTTAAATAATTTATTCTTACTAGTTAACATTATGTTTACGTGTTCTTAAAAATTGTAATATTATATAAAAAATATATTTTATATTTACTTATACATGTCCTCTATATCTATCATCAATATTTATATATAATATTTGTTTACAGGGTTAAACTGGCCTAAGGTGCTTGTGGCATATCTACATTTAACATGACATCTATTTATGTATAATATTTCAATATATTTATTATGTATAGTTATTATTTATGTATATTTTATTATAAATATCGAATATATATGTAATGGCTTTATGGGAACAATGTATACATATAAATAGATAGAAACAAAATCATTTTTTAGACCATATTGTATATTATTAACTGACCTCCAAAAAAGAGGTGATATTATGTTCGGCCGGTATTTTTTTAAATTTTTAATTGGAACTATTTTTTTTATTATTTTAATATTTCTAATATATTTATTTTATTTTCTCATATTTATGTATATAATTCTTTAAATCAGTAGTTATATAAAATAATAGTTGGTATATTATATACCTAAGTTTTATGACTAATACATATTATGGCATCAAAATTACAGATGTGTTTGACTAGCCACAGTCCAACAAAGTAAACTATAAATTTATATTATTTTTCATTGTTAGTTATATTATGTTTACATAATGATATACACTTGATGTTCAATAAGTCACACAAATATAATTATAGCAAAATGTTGGTAGTAGGTACCTGACCAAACATTAATAATTTTAAACTTGCCCAATACACCTATAATTTAAGTGTTACATTGTTGTGTTGAAATAAAAGACTTATAAAAATTCTTAAGTTTTAATGTTAACATACTATCAATTCCTTATCATTGTCTGGTAACATTCTTTTTATGTAACCATTATAAAAATCAGTGGCTGATATTTCCCGTTTGCCTATTATTCTGAGTGACTTAAAATAAATGTGTTTTTTGTCTTTGCATAATATTTTTATTGCCTTAGTTTCATGACAGTATTCTAAAGATCCAATGCATTTGTTATTACATTCGCTGTCACTTTCCACCAAAAATGCATTAAAAAGCTTCATTTGTTTATCCCTAAAATTTGTTCTTAATGGATATAGCCCATATATAGCACGGTATAGATTATACACATCTCTTGCACCCATTTCATTCCATCTTACTTCACTTATATTTTTATTAATCTTTTTTGCTGAAAGTAAGATACACATTATATTGTTATAACATATTAATTATGAACACTTATTGATGTAATTTAAGTAGCACTATCAATAGTATGATTATTATTATATTCAGACACTTCACTAGGACTGAAACTAAAATTACCCAGGCACTTTTACATTACAGAATTGGAATATAAACTATTAATGAAAAATAAATAATTAATATTATTAAACAAATACATACCATATGTTACACCTACATTACTTTGTGGCTTTGCATTATTCAAACTAGTTGGTAAATTTCTTAAGCAGTCCACAAGCATCTGTGCTGCAATTTCTGACAGTTGCTCTGTTAGCTCTGGTAGTTTTATATCTTTAGAAATTGCAATTTTTTTTTGGCTAATTATTTCACCTGGTAAAAATGACAAAATAAAACAAAAACAAATTTAATATTTCTATATAAAAATTAATATATAATATTATTATTTTCTTTTTAATAAAAAGTTTTGCATTAGAAGGATTGTGTTCTTTTAGGAATATGTAATGAAGAGGAACATTAAAAATAACAAAATAGAAATAAGCACTGAGATTTAGATAAGGAATATAAAAAGTATGAACATACCTACATCAAAAATATTTGGCTTGATTTTCATTAACGATACACCAGAGATTTCATCTCCATGTAGCAATGTATAAATAATAGGAGCTGCACCTCGCCATCTTGGTAATAGACTAGGATGAATATTGACTATCCCTCTGAAAATTGTACCTGCATTATTTTAAACAATTATTCACCATTTTATTAAACATTAATAGTAAGTACTTACAATGGAAATTTTTCGAGAATGTCTTCTTTAATTAAATGTCCAAATGATGCAATTAATCCAATGTCATATTGGCCATTTTTGAGGTTTAATTCAGGCCATTGCAATAATTGAATATTTTCCATATGAGCATATTTCTCTATATTAGTTGTTGTCTTATTCGCCGTAACTAAGTCCAATCGCTTAACAAGTCTTTCATTTTTTCTGATTCAAATGTAAAAGAGTTAGTAGAAAAGTTCTAAATAGGTAGGTATTAAGTAATAATTGATTTTAGCAATAAATATTTTTAAAATTACCTGCATTCATTAACTTTTTCTAAACAAGTGAGTGCAATTGAATCAGAACCAAAAAAGAGTACATTGTAATACGTTCGAAAGTGATTTTTTTGTAAACATAAATATTTTTCTTTTAAAAACAATTTCTTAAAAAACGGTGATAGGTTATAAACTTTCACTGTCATTATGATGACAGTGACATAACAAAAATTGCGAGAATTCGAAATTATGTCGTGCGATGAAATCTAAAGAGAATGGAGAAGTTTACTTGAAAGGAGGGCGCTACACGTATGATCTATTTACATTCAGTCTGAAGTTAAGCAAATATTTATTACCTATGATATTTCTTTTGTATCTAGTTTTTCGTTTCTATTGTTTTCGCATCTTACTTATGCAATATATTGTACTGGCTAGCTAACAGCTGAAGGAAGAACTGAGAAGAGGAGATGCATCCTGTGGTGGTTTTGAATGAATTATGGATCAACACACAGCCTAAACTGCTGGTCATAGAAACGTAAAATTTGAAGGACGTATTCCTTATCTTATATGATGTAGGCATCCAATAAGAAAGGATTTTTCGAAATTCATCCCCTAATACGTAAAATAGGAAATTAAAGATTGTATGAAACTCTGTCATTTTTAATGTTATCACAAGAAGAGAATTCAAGATAATTCAGCCGAGAAGTGGTATGCCCTGCCTGCGTCTGTTTTTCCGAGAGTGTACGACCTGAAACTCTTTAAGGTGCGTGTTAACAGGCTTCTCTTGGGCAAACTCGCTACATCGTAGATCTTATCTGTGCCTTCGAGCTAAGATGAAGGTCAAGAGTATGCCTATTATCAATAATAAAAAAAAGAGTTTTACACAGAAATTAGTGTTTAGCTTTAAAGTAAAAAATTAGAAATATATTTATTTATTTTTTATTGAAATTCATCCCTTATAGGGGTAAAAGAGGGTAATAAAGTTTTTATGGGCAAAGAATTATTTATAATCAGAATTACTTGAAATTTGGTATTAATGCTCTTCAATATAATTAAATAAATACATGTTTTAGCATATTTCGAAATTCAATCTCATAAGAGGGTAAAATGGGGGATGGACATTTGTATGAAACTTTGTAATTAATCTATCTTAATTTTGTAAAAAAGTACAAAAAAAAAAAAAAAAACACCTGTAGATGATTTAAGAGTTTAAATATAAAGGTTGTGATTTCGCCAATATAGGTCGTCTTATTGCTTTAGCCCTAAATTCCTTCAGTTTTTCTCTTTCACGAACAAATGATATCCATTTTCTTTGCATTCTAGCACCGCACAATTTATTATTTTAATTAAATTTTAAATAAAATGAAAAAAAAAAATCCTCCCCTGCTATAGAGCTTCACGATATACTGAGGATCATAGTGATCGTGACATCTAACGAGAGAAAAAGGCAAAATTCTTCCCCAGTTACTAAATAAGGATATTTTCAAAAGTGGTTTCTTAATACTTAGATTTTATTTGTCATCCATGACAATAACTCAACAATAAGCTGTAAAGTGTAAGTATTTCTCATAGACTTAGAGAATGGACTGAGCAATAGTCTCATAAAATTGACCACTCTCTAGAAAGAGAAAAAGCAACCGTACGGCCAATATCTGCCTTTTATTACAATTTGAAGTTATTAATGGAATGTAAAAAAATATAATACAGTATGATAAAAAAAATAGTTATAAATATCTATATTCAAGTTATACGTACTTCACTCAATAAACTTGCGCTTTTCCGCCATATTTAGGTTACGCCTGGAGAAGAAACACTCGGTCCATTCTTTATGTCTATGGTATTTCTCAATAAGTCTTTCCCAAAAATCTTTACATTTGTAAAGATTTCCAATTTAAAGAAATATGGTTTTTTATGTAGAACAGAAGTAGAATAGAAATATGGTTTTTGTTGTAATTCATATTTCATATAATATTAATGTTCCGAAATTATTATTTTAATGGACTATAATGCTTAGAAGAGGCTTTTTAAATTTATCACAATAAAAAAAACAACGTCCATATAAAAAGCGGACATACTCATAATTATAGCCGACTAATTCTACTTAATACTTACATTTTTGTTCAAAGTTAAGGCTGCATAATATTCGGGACACGGCTTTTAGGCATGGAAGCATGTTTTATATTAAATTGTACAAATTAACATTAAGTAAAACATGGAACTAAATGCAACGCATTCGCAACTCTTATGTTGTAAATATATGTCTATGAGCAACGATAGCCACTTACCATTAGGTAGATCGTTTTTTCGTTTGCCCCTTTTTGAACTATAAAAAAATAACTATCTACTATGTAGGTACGCGCGCTGGGTCCGAGTCTCGAATTGGGAGAATTACATTATTGAATTTTTCTGTTCAAATATTTTCAGCAGGTACTAGGTTGCGGCCCGGAGCGCTATAAGAACTAAATTTTCGCCGTATTTAGATAAACTTAAGCATCATAATTAAGATTAACACATCCTAATAGCACCAAAAATTGTTTCATTTCTATTTCTCGGGTGCTAAATAACAGATACGAATAAGTATAATACCTATTGTTTGATATCTATACAGATAAATAAAATCGGAGTGTCTGTTTGTAATATTAAAATAACCGCTTTTTACTAAATGCATATGAATGTATACACGGTACATATACCAAAACAACATTTTTTACAATTTTTGTCTGTCTGTCTGTCTGTTTGTTCCGACTAATCTCCGAAACGGCTGGACCGATTTTGACAGGACTTTCACTGTCAGATAGCTGCTGTTATAAGGTAGTAACTTAGGCTACTTTTATTTTAGAAAAAGAATCAGGGTTCCGCGGAAAAAAATTAAAACCCATGAAATTGTGAAAAAATCCGCGTACGGCGTACGCAATAACGTACATGTACGTAACGTAAATTGCTATATAATTTAAATGAATACATATCTTAGGAGTAGCAAGCTACTTTTTATGTAAACCTAAACATAGTTAACCGTGAAAACGTTCCTAGGGACGAACGCGAGCGAAGCGAGCGTGAGTCGCTAGTAGGTATATTATAAAGTGATATCTATTTTATAAATCGGTGATTACGAGATTAGGATTAAGAGACTTTATTTATTATTTAATTAAATGAATTACTTACGTACGTACTTTATTTATTAGACAAATGCTTAGATTATTTACAAGAAAAAAAAATTTGTCGGTTTTTTTTACGCCATCCTACTGTAGAGCATATTTTGTGTTGTTTTAACACAGGTAGGTAAGTAATTTGTTACGTTAAATGTACAAGATATTTACACATATAGGTAATATTCTTGTTATTGATGATTTGTTTCATAGGTTTTTTTTTTACATTTTGAATTATATACGTCGTAAGACATCAATCAGGATTAATAATTAAGGCTAGTTTATCTATACGTCAAGAAGTAATAAATAGGCACACAAACAAATTCTTGCATTTGAAAAACGAAAAAAGCTATAAAATAGCTTTTTTTTATTATAAAACTACTTTTAATTAAATATTATGCATTTTCTCAAGTAGCTACCTACTTTAGTGTAGAGATAACATTGGCAGCTACGAATAAATAATAAGTTATTCGTAGATTGGCAGTAGTTTTTTGTCTGCTATGTTGTAGCGAGCATCACGGGAATAAAGATATGTATAGCAATAACATCATAATATACATATTGTATGTATAACGTACACACAGATCATTTGTACTGTTTATAGTTTATACATATGTTTATTCTAATGTAAATGGTTTATCAGCTCCCGCACTGAATCCGCAACTTCTTAATACTTTATTTTTTATTTTATGTCACGACAGTCGGCAAAAAATGAAAAGAATAAAACTAGTAATAAAATATTTTATTATCCTTGAAATTAATACATTTTAGTAACAAAATAATGTCATATGCTTCGATAAATATTACTATATTAATATGTTGAATATTGAATATTAATATACTGCAATAATATTTATTGTGAAAATGTTTTATTAAATAGAAAAATTGTGATTGATTTTGGATCTAGTCTACGTAACGTAGTACAATCTAAATCTACGATTACTAATTGTGATGTACCTAAACTGTAATAAGAAAATATGAAATATTTTTTCTATAAAATATTTTTAAAAAGAGCTTTTAGTCAATCGTCGGTGAAAACTTTTCTTCTTTGAAAATTCTGGTTTTGAATACCACGACGGTGGAGTTACTATATTTTCCTCAAAACTTTTCATGCTAGCGCTTCTTTGAGATTTTTCTGATCCTTCTCTATCAGATATTTTTGATGATATGGTGTCAACGTTATTGTTTCCTTTGGATTTTGGAACGCTATATGGAATGTCTTTCATTTCTATAACTTCAACATCTGTTTCACTAAAGTCTTTACTTTGCCTATGTAGCTTACTCGCTTCAGTGTAAACGGTGGTTTTAAATGTTCCCGTCATCCGCCGAGATTTGTCTTTAAATAACATTTTTTGAAATTCTTTTCTAAATGTAGGATGTGTTATGATATAAATAAAGGGATTAATGCAGGCAGCCGTTTTACAAAATAAAGCAGGAATCATTGAAGTAACAGGAGTTATGAGATCCTTTCTTCCGAATATACCGAGCAAAGACACTATAGCATAAGGAGTCCAAGAAACGAAGAACAACGCAATCACCATAATAACAAGGGCTGCTAGCTTTACCTCAGCTTTACGTTTAGCTTGTTCCTTTACGTGTCTAGAGGACATTTGTTGCTCTTGGTTTTTATTTGTCATATTCCGTTTACATACAACAATATGTAGGATCCTGGTATAGCAAAATGAGATAATGCACAAGGGTGCGAGCCACCCTGCGCAGAAAAATATAAAAATAAAGTAGCGAGGAGGGATTTCATCGGTAAGATAATCAAAGCTGCAGCTCGTTAGGAAGCCTTCGGGAACATATTGACCGTATCCTATATTTAATGCTGGTATTGTGGCAAAGAAACCAGCGTAGAGCCAAGCGCCAACAGCTAGCAGGCGAGCTCGAATAGCGGTGAGTGCTCGAAGGGGTTCGAGTGGGTGCACCACTGCCCAATAGCGGTCTAAAGCAATGGCAGTGAGCGTAGCTATTGAAGTTGTACCGCTCAACCCTCCGGCGAATCCATAAAGCACACAGGCTGAAATATATATAAATTGTATTTATATAATTATATCATAAGAAATTATTTAAATTTATTGAAAAATTACATATAAACTAGCGACTCACCCTCGCTTCGCTTTGGGTTCGTCCCTAGACAAAAACAAATCTATCCCACAGAGACCGTACATTTTTCTGGAATGATATAGGGCCTATAGCCTTCCTCAGTTAACGGGCTATCTAATGCAATGATAATTTTTCAAATCGGATTAGTAGTTCCTGAGATTAGCGCGTTCAATCAAACAAATAAACTCTTCAGCTTTATAATATTAGTAAAGATAAAAAAAGTAAATTAGTTTTATAGAACTTTCCTTCTTCCGTGTTTGTTTAATGTTATTAAAAATAATATCTAGAAAATCTAAAAAATTGCTTACCAGACTGACCCAGCGCTGGACCAAGGTTAAATGAATTAAATATAAAAATTGGCGTTTTTGCCAACATTAAAAAGTCACTCAGAGCTAGATTGGCTACTAAAATATTTCCTGGTGTACGGAGCGTTCGGCATCTGAAATAAAAAATGATTTTATTAAATGATGATTTTTTATTAAACATTCAGGATTATGAGAAATAATGACTATTTTGGTTCCTACAATATTTTTTTCATGTAAGTATCCCAGTGTCTCAAAATTTCAAAACTGACTCAAAATTTATGTAGCTAGAGAGAAAGAAGCCATATACTCGCATTATTTATAACTATGTACTGTTCAAATTACTGCTTAGTTGTAGTTTAATAGTAATAATACATTAATAAGTTTTCCTAAAGTTTACATAGGGATAGAATACCTTTAAATTTTACATAATTCACTTTAACCAGTGAATGGTCAAATAGAAGAATGAAAGAGAAATTATTTTAGTATTTCAACTAATATAAAATGTAACAAAACACCATAGATATAGCCTAAAATTTTAATAAACATCATATATTAGGTTTTCAGGTATTCATAAATAAGTCTGTCGCATTTACATATATGTACATTGAATAGGTTACATTTCCAAATAAAATTACCATACGGTAGTACAATCCTCATACATTTATTGTTGAAGGAATAAGCACGAGTTTCACTGGGTTAACTTTAAATAACGACAGAAAGTTAAAAACAAAAGTAATAAATTTATTTCACAAAGATACATAAAATTTTATCTCCCAACGCGCCGAAAGGGTTATTCACATACCTATGTAAAAATTAGGTAATAATAATTCATATAAAGAAGCCAGCGGGAAATAAACATAATTGTTTTCTAAGGCACCTTTGAAAATAATCAATTTATGTACCTAGTACATAAATCTATACTATAATAAAGTAAAATATAGTATAAGTAACTTAGCAAATCTGTATATGAAATATTTTTTAAAAACAATGACTGTAACGAATTATGTATACAATATAAACCTGAAAACCTCCCTCTTTATAATATTAGTATACTAGATATAATACAATACACAGGAAGTGAAAAATAATAAAATTAATTACTGAACAATATGTAATGTATATTTATGTCAAATAAAATGTAAAATAACTTTTAAACTTAGTAAAAATATTATAAAAAAATAAACCATATAATAATTATCCTACTACTGATACTCTATATTCATCTCATTCTCTCGTAGGTTACATTTCTAAAGTTTCACTTCTACCAGGTGTGAATTTCACACACACGCACTTTTTTTTATAATATTTCCCTACTTTTCTATACCTATGTATGTACATTGTACATATATAAATATAGTCTTTTCTGTACTTACCGTTAAAACGTCCCTAGGTACAAAACCGAGCGAAGCGAGGGTGCGTCGCTAGTATTATAATAAACAAGGTGGCAGAGGCTTAACTTACAGAAATGCTCACAAAGTAATAAACAACAAATACTAGTGAAACAACCTTACTTCTCTTTGTCTAAAACGTGAGTTTATTGTTATGGCGTGTACCCTAGACAATAAACTGTGACAATAAACTCGTCACTCTATATATGTACGAGTCCATAGAAAGCATTTGTAATTTCCGACTTAATTCCTTAAGTTCCAGGAAAAGTCTTATTAGAAGGTATTGTAAACCACATTCTTGCTTTTAATTTTAGCATTTCATCTAAAAAAACGATTACTTAGCGTATCAGTTCGGTTCATAAATATTTTTATCATAGCTATTTACATATTAAGTGTTTTTTTTTCATTATTAAATAATTGGTTCCTTTGTGCTACTACTGTAATATTGAGTATAATTTATTTTTTCAAATATTGATAGTAGTAGGTACAATATAAAAGAAGTAAATGAAGCTTAATTTATTTTTTGGAAATTTTGAGACACGTTGGTGTTGTCATTAAAAATGTTAGTGTTGCTTTATTTATCTTTATTTACATTTTATTGTGGAATTATTCAAGCTGGAGAACTTAATTCTACAGAAGTGGTGGCAAATCATTCAACTCAAAGTGCCTCACCAGATTTAAAAAACGAGGAGCCACTTAATATAGGTCAGTTGATACCTTTTCATGTAAGTCGTTTAAAATATTTTTTATATTTAAGAATTTCTTTTAGAAATTTGTATTTGAGTGTGTGAATTAAAATCTGTTTTTTTTTAAATAATAAAAAAAATCATTCAGACATCATTACCTGTATAATATCTCTAATGTTTGCCCTGCTTAAGTGATAAATAGCTATTTACAACTAAATGTTTCCTAAAATTCTTAAATTTCACAGAGATTTTAAATTATTTTTGCTTAAAATTTTAGCTTACAACGCTATAAATAAAAAATAAAATAAAAATCCCGACTGCGTAAAAAATGAACTAAACACAACAACAAGTTATTGAAGGAAAATATTATTACGCAGTACCTACGTACAAACACGTAGTAGGACTCGCAACAAGGATAAAACATGTACATATATGGATAATTCATATTTATTTTTCGGATTGCATGATATTATTTTTAACCCCCGGCTCAAAAAGAGAGGAGTTATAAGTTTAACGTGTGTATCTGTGTACCTGTCTGTGTCATCGTAGCGCCCATACCGATGAACCGATTTTAATTTAGTTTTTTTTTGTTTGAAAGGTGATTTAATTGGGAGTATTCTTGGCTATAAATCAAAAAAAAAAATCAGCCGTTTTCAGGCTATCAGTTCTTTTATAGACGGTAAAAGGATATGAACAATTTATACAGATCTAATCGATTCGAAACTTAGTATCCCGTGATTTCAATGACATTGTAATGATATGGTAACCTAGGCTTGATGTTGCAATGTTACTTAGAATCTGCAAGATACTCAAATCTTTACTAGAATATTGCAGGGACATCGTGCTTTAGACTCATTGAAATTACTTCAATGAACAGGTTATTGTGTTGGGCGTCTTTTAAATTTTAAATTTAAGAGTTATCCTTCGATAATTTGTTCCCTTTTTTAGTTCGCTTTTTATACAGTTTTTTAAAAGTGCTTTAATAAATTTTGAATTATTTTTGTGACTTTTCAGCTTCCATTGCGAATATAACACATATTCTGACAAATTCAAACTTATTAAATAAGTTACTGGGATCAGTTCAGACCGCATTAGTTAATATTAACATTAAGTTGATTGAAGTATGAGGCAATAACCTAACAACACCAGGACGTTCAGAGAATTGAGGATGTTCTACGCGAAACTTTGATAAGCTTGTTACGCACCGTCTAGAATAGATATTATATTACGTTGTCTTTCTAATCAATTTATACGTATTTATAATTAAAACGTAGAAATGGTAAATATATATTAATAAATTGTACATTTAATTATAATAGTAATAAATTATTATTTTTATTTTCAATGTCATAGTTCATTACCCCTTATTATAATAGATCTATTTTTTTATTTTATTTTTTACGATAATAATATACATTACAATCGAAAGAAATGCAGGCAATCGTATATTTTACAATGTAATAAAATTGGTGTGCTCCAGTTAAAGAAATAAATCGTTAAAACAAATTGTGTTTGTTGTTTTCGTATTCACGTTGAAGATCGTGCACTGAAAACCTCACATCGGAAAAAAACAGCTACATTTATAATATTATGCTACCTAATCTCAGCAGTAACAGTTGTAGCAGTAGCTGAAACGTTTCAGCAAGTGCAATCTAGTGAAACGTCGGGAACAAGGTATTTTGCCACTTATGAGTCTACGTGTTTAGTCCCGTAGTGTCATTCTTATAATAGATCTTTACCTATGAAGTTGCCATAAGCCATTTTACAATACTGGCCATTTGAATCATAATTTATGAATGGCCGGCAATAAATAACAAATTCAAATGAATTTTATTTTAAAAGTACTGGACACAATGACGGAGAAGCTAGCAAATCTCTGGCTAGCCTTTGTTAATTGCTCGTCTCCACTTCTCTTTCACGACAACGCTCGACCTCATACGGCACATCAGACGGTCTCTAAGCTACAAGAGCTAGCGTTGAAAGTTTTGCGTCATCCACCGTACTCATCAAGCCTTGTGCTAATAGATTTTCACTTTTTCCAAAATTTAAACAACTTCTTGGCAGGGAAAAAAATCAATACCGGAGAGGCAGAACAAAATGCCTTTTAAGAGTTTGTTGGTTCCCGTACACCTGGCTTCTTTAAGAATGACATTATAAAATTACTACTGCGCTGGCAGAGATGCATCGATAGCATGGGTGCATATGTTGATTAATAGAAATAAAAAATATTTATAAAAAAGTGACTTTATGTTTCTGTATATTAAACGGCAATTTCATAGGTGAAGATGTAATGTTTTAATCTTCGATTTATCATCATTTACAAAATTACAGTTCAAAGTGGTATTTAAAATAAATATTGGTAAAAAATAGAATATGTGTATATTTAACTAAGTAAATAGCAGAGTAAATTTACTAATTGTTTTTTGAAAATCATCAATTAAATGAGACTGAAAAGTATGCATCAGCAATTTTCAAATTTTATTACGTTTGAATTTTTTTGCATATAAATAATGAATTTATTGACATGGTAAATACTTTTGTAGCTGGTTGAATGAATGTCCACATAACAGATACAAAGTACATAACAGATATGTAATAAATAACAAAGTAAGTAAAACAAAAAATAGGGTATCATATGGATAGAAGAAGAATTGTATCTTTTTGCCTTTGCTAGACCAAGGACAAAAAGAAAGAATATTATTGCTTATAAAATCGAAATACTTAGAATCGTTAACAGAACCCTCAGTGCTGCAGTAACTCGCACTTGACCACTTTAATTTTAACTGTTCTCTTGATTCAAACATCGATATAAACCTCTACGTAGGACCATCATGTAGTTTTGGCAAATCACTTTATAGTCCAGTCACATAAGGTCTGAAATCAAAATTTGGCACTCAACTTTGCACTTTTGATATAATATAGTTTTAATGATACAAAAACAATGTATCGAAAACCTTTTCGTGTCTGCAACAAATTGTTAAAAATGTTTTTTCGTAATTACTCGAAAATGGTAAAACTTAGACAAAAATGTTTTAATAAAATATGTAGAGCTTAAAATTTTCATAAAAAAGGTTTCATAACTTTTTTCCTCCGGTCAAAATTAACCGAGTTGGGGAGGGGATGAACATAAATTTTAAAAAATCGTAGGTAGTAGGTAGTATATCTAAACAAAGTGTAATAAACCTTTTAGATTTTAGAGTCCCTATAGGCAAGTTTTTTTAGTTTAGAATAGGTTTTTATGACCTTTAGTAGTATTTACACTTTTATAAAAAGGATTTAATTATCGAATCGACTTTGAGCGCTAAATGTAAATATATAATACGGCTGAAAAAAAAACCTTTCATCTATGATTTTCTCATAAGAATTTGAAAACGGGAAAAGATAAAGAATAAGTATTATATGTAGAATTCATTGTAACGTAATATAGAAAAACAACAGCTCAACCATATTATATGTCATTGGAATCGAGTCAGCGTATCGTTTTCCCGTGAAAATTTAACAACCAGATCTACAATACACTTTTGAGAGCATAATCTTATGTAGGAAAAATACTGTCATAACACCTATAATATTATTTAAAGGAGTAAACACACAGTTTTACTAATGGAGCAAAGAATGTGATGTGCATCAAAAACGTTTTGTCTTCACTATTGCGGGGTAAGCGCGGAATAGTAAAGGGCCGTATATTATGTGTAGTGAATGCTGAAGTTTATCCGCATCGATTCCGCGACAACAGTTAGATGCATACACAATTAAATTAGTCCAAGATAGTCTCTGTCTTTTGTGCCTTTACGATAAATTACGCCAAGTAAATTAAAATTCAAACCGCTTATTTATATTTATTCCATTCTTAGATGTGAATTGTAGATATTTTACTCACCATTTGCGTAGTTTGGCCATTGAATCTATTCAGGCGTTCTCAAATCTGTTTTACATGCTGAAAGACAGCTTTCCGAACATAGAGTTCCTTTTATTTCGGATTTATATATTATTATTTTTTATTTGTTGCGGCTATTGCGACCATTTCTGGTCTATTGTGATGGCCACATGATGAACTAGAGTAAATCACTGAACCCTGCAGCTGTAATATATTGCTGGGTTTGATCCATATTTTCATCTGGGCCTAGAAAGTGTTCCCGTTGAAATTTAGAGGACATATTTCTTATAAAGTGTAGGCATTCGCTAAGAAAGGATCGTTCTAATTTCATCCCCTAAGGGGGTAAATTAGGGGATAAAAGATTGTATAAAACTCTGTTGTTCTTAACGCGAAATGTACGAAAAGTGGTATTTAAGATGAAAAATAAAAAATATATGTATTAGATTTTTTTCAAAATTCATCCTTTAAACGGGTAAAAAGGGGTGATAAAGTTTATATGGGCATAAATAATATATCTCAGGGCCAGTTCAGTCCACGCGAGAGTAGCCGAAGGCAAAAAGCTACAGCAAAATAAGAATGGCACTTTATATATGTAACTTAAAAAAGAAGAAGAAAGAGGGAAACTGTGAGCTTCAGGTGTACCTAAATAGCATAGGGTCTTTAAAAATTAATATGTTAGTTAAAAAACCCATATTAGCCATGTTATATGATTCTAAAGTTGTAAACATTGTATGCGATTGTATCATTGTACTCTCTTCTTGTAACTTTGGAGAGATGGAGTAGAAAAATGAGTAAAAATACGGGTAATATAATAGTAAGAGGTAATAATAGTAAGAGCGTACTAAATACCTAAAATGAACAATTATATACAGAATGTGTTATCTATGTTTAACATCTTTTAAGATACTGGATATTTTGAGTTACGATCGCTAAAATTAAATGTGTGTTCTTCATATCTTTAAGATTACGAAATCTTATACGAACTTATTTTTGCAAATAATAAAGTATGCGTAGCGAAAAAGTTTATTTTTTCCGTAATTTTATCGCGGACGATGCCGCGGGTTCCGCTAGTTCATAAATAAAATGCACTTAATTTGATCCTGACTATTTTTATTCTACTACACTCAAAGCAATACCATTACGAACTCAGTCGATATCGCGATCAAAGAGATCTTTTTTCTTCATTGAAATAAAATAGTTCCAAAAGTAGAAAATCTTAAGTTTTATTCAGTCCCTATTTTATGAGATTTCCAATCCATTGACTATGTTAATATTTTTAATATATACTAAAGTATTATATTTAACTAGAGATAAACTATATAGGGTTGAAGAAGAAATGGTTCAAACGGACAACTCACAACGAGAGGCTAACATATCTTATGAAACAATTTATTTTGGTCGGGAAATTTCAGTTTGATATTACTATTTCTTCTTAAATATAACCATTAACAACCCACTTTATTTGCCCCCAATAACACGTAGTAAAGTCACATACTTCAATATACGGTGTAATAATAAATTTGGCCAGTGTTTGATGCGCAGCAAACAAAACAACTTAACGATTTGAATGTTGAGTGTTGTTTTTGTATCATTTTATTTCAACATTATCTCTGAATTACGGTCTGGGTAAATGTAAATAATTACAAATATGAATTAGAAGTAATAAAAAATATATCACATGTCAATCGAAACATTAACGTAATGTCGAAAATTGAATTTTCATTTTTAATCATTTAAAGATATCGTCTTTTAAAGTGTTAAAAAATGTAAGTTTTGTAAATCTTTTATAATTGAATTTACTCACACGCGAACACTTGTAAAAAATAAAAACGTATAAAAGTTATAATAATTGTGTTACTGGGACGAAACGAAAATGGGGACGGAAATTATAAAAGAATCCTGAAACTTTTCAAAATCTTCGCGTGTCTCCTTTGCACGTTAAAAAGATTGATAGCTTTCGAAAATGAAATGGATAAACTTATTATACGTTGAAAAGATCCATTTCTCTCCGGGATAATTTCTGAGAAATCCGTGCAAATTTCCCAGAATTTAATTGTTATCGTACACGCCGGCGTGTATGCGGTCCTCGAGGGGTTAATCATTTTAGGAACAATTAATTTTCCCTGTGACGTTTCCATGCAATTACACAATTGTTACTTAATTACACAATTGTTAAGCCCTTACACGCATAAATATACTACTACACGTGCAACACTGCAGGCTGAAGTTAGTGGAATACAATCTAAAGAAGCCCGTTTATTGAGGAAGGCTGTAGGCTATATATGTATCATCATGTTACTACCCAAGGGAGCTGAGCAGTTATATAATATATAGTCTATCTATTCCATACTAACCGTTAAAACGTACCTAGGGACGAACTCGAGCGAAGCGAGGGTTGCCGCTAGTAATATATAAGTTTACGCTTCAATCCCCTTGGTTAGGTATACATATATAGCACTTGTCATGTCTTTGATGTTCGAAATTAAGAATGCGAGATGGTCGCGTACGTAGGTATTGAAAGTATTTTCTCATTTTCTTATACAATATAAAGTGTCCAATTTACGAATAATGAAAAAGATAAGAAACGAGATTTAAAATAAAATTTTGATTTTAGCGCTCACTTAGGAAACCTGAGTTTCATAAATTTTATGCTTTCCGTTTCGTTGAAACTCTTTAGATTAGATTAGAGATTTTATGGCGAGGGACATTTTTTTTATTAGGGAAATCATTCTAAATTATAGTAACAATACAATATAAAACATTTTTTTTATTAAGCTAGATGTTTAATTTGCGGCGTCGTTTTAGATACATACATATATTGAGGATGTAATGGAGAATAAAATTATTGTTTAGCATTTGAAAGACCTTAGCGAGTCTATAAAATGTACGTTGATACGTACTATAACTCTACCAAACATATGAATGAATGTACTTAAGCAGGCTATAATTTATTTATGGCTTTTCGGAAGAATTATTTTCTACCGGTGGTAGGACTCTGTCAAGCCTGAGGAGTCCGACTGGATGGGTACCACCCCCTTATGTATTTCTGCCGCCAAGCAACAATGATTGCATTGTTGTGTTCCGGTTTGAAGGATAAGGTAGCCAGCGCAATTACAGGCAAGAGGCATATCATCTTAGTCCTCACAGTGATAACGTACCGGCGGTTCTGCAGTTTTGTTACGTAAAAGTGCATGAACCGTAGGTGTTATGGGCGACAGGTATCGCTTTCCATCAGGTGGGCCTGTCTGCTCGTTTATCACTGAGTACCATAAAAAAAAAAAAGATTAAAGAAAGATAGATATGTTACTTTGTTAAAAAAACTGTATCCCTGTAAATATAATACATATATTTACAGGATTGTTTTTTTTTTATCGCACACGCGTAGATTCAACATTTTTTATATTATAGTAATAATTGGTAATATTATTTAGACAATCCGTTATCTATACTATATACCTATATCTATACAATAAAGCAGTAAGTTAGCGAAATTTGTACATGAAATATGTTTTAAAAAAAATGACTGTAACATATTATGTATACAATACAGACCTCAAAACAATAGTTATTAAAAAATTTGTCTGTTTGTCTGTATGTCTGTTTGTGTGTGCGCGTTTCACGCAAAAAGTAATGAACCGATTTCAATGAAATTTGGCGAATTGATAAGTTGTTACTCGGGTCAACATTTAAAATACTTTTTACTTCAGGAAAATCTTTCTTTACCACAGTAAATCACAATAACTGGTTTTATGAACTAAATTAAACTTAAGACAAAACAGGCTAAACCTTAAGACATATATCAAAACAATGTAGGTACTACAAATTATAGGTCTTGAAAAGGCCAACAGAAAAATCTGTATATGTCTATCTCTTAAGGTAAATATCTTATATAATAAAATAACAAATTCTTATTTATACCTATAATAAGACTAACTTAGTCAAATTAATGTGCGCGTTTCACGCAAAAAGTACTGAACCGATTTTAACTAAATTTTGATAACTTATTACTTGGGTCAACATTTAAGATACCTTTTAAGGTACCTTTTACTACAGGCAAATTTTTCATTCCCACTGGAAAACACAGTAACTGGTTCTATCGTCGTATCGTCGTACTTAGAAATTTATATGGCTAACGTTGGTTAAACTTAAAGAGATACATCAAAATATTGTACTAGAAAATTGTCGGTCTTAATAAGGTTTACAGACAAGTCTCCAATAGTATATATCTATCTCCTAAGGTACATTCGCTATTACTATTTTTATTATATAACTAGCGACTACCCTCGCTTCGCTCGGGTTCGTCCCTAGCTCGCTTCCCAATAATAACTTTCATCCCTATTTTCTAAGTTCCTAAGCAATTTTCTTAATTTTTTGATTTGATTGATTGACAATAACAAACACAAAAAAAAAAGAATTAGTGAAATCGGTCCAGCCGTTCACGCGTGATGTGGCGTGACCAAGGGAAATAGGGATTCATTTTTATATAAAAGACAATTTTATTATTATTATTTTATTATTTTTAGATAAAAGACAATGTGGCGACTCACTGACTGATTTATCAATGTTCAGCCCAAGCCCATGATAATAGACCAGCACCACAAAAAAACAGGTTTATATATTCATACGAATATTAAAATGCGAAAGTAACTCTGTCTGTCTGTCCGTCATCTTTTTACGCTTAACCGCTGAACCGACTTAGATGAAATTTGATATGGGAATAGTTTGAGACACTGGGAATGACATAAGATAATTTTCATCCCAAAAAACATATCATATTATAAGAGGGTAAAAAGGGTAGTGGATGGTTGGATGGGAAATAAATTATTTCTTACGTAAGGGATACATATATATTTTTTTTATTTTTTATAATACTTGTCTACGTTTCTATACCGGTTTTTGTTTTCCTAGGCAAACTCGTGAAAACTACGATGAAGGTCAAGAGTAAGCCCGTTTCTAATTAAACGAGGGTGAGCCGCTAGTTATTAATATTAAAGCAATATATTAATAAACTCAAAGTTTCTCTTAGAATTTTTGTTGCCCGCAAGAGAAAAAACAATAATAATAAATATAATAAAATAACAAATGAACTGGTTGTATTCAGTCTTTTTAACGTCCTACTCCTAGGTACGGGCTTCCCTTCAATACGAAGGAGATCAGGCCATTGTCCATCACGCTGGCCAAGTGCAGTTCGACGGACTTCACATGACCTTCGAAAACTTGCTAGGTTTTCTCAGACATGCAGATTTCTTACAATGTTTTCCTTCACCGTAAAGCAAGTGATAATCATGTTAGAAGTGATAGTACGTAAAAATATCAAAGGTGCGAGACCCGGGATTTGAACCCGCTTCACTCGATTTCCCGAGCGAACGCGTTACCACTGGCAATTAACTGGTTATTGTATATACTTAAAAAACTTTTATGCGGCTAGTAAGTAATAGAATATATTAAACTCACAAATTTGTACGCTACGGGATTACCACTTTCCTAAAATGCCGCACGAGTGGTAACGGTACCTACAACGTGGAAAACTGAAAATTCGAAAAGTCAAATATTTCGAGCACCTCTTTTACAACATCTATTTTTAAAGCTCACAGAAAACTTTAGGTCAAATTCCCAAAATAGGAGACTAAAAAATCCAACTAGCGGATTATTTCTTTCTTATTTATTTATGTAGATAAGGTAGGTATATATTTTTATAATTATTGAAAAAATGGTATGAAGAACACATTTTTGTCAACTTGAACATAATTTTTAAAATAAGAAATCATATAAAAAAATATTTTAAAACGTTAACATTCTTAACAATGAGGAAAACCATTGGTATGTTTACTATATTATAGTAATACATCTAAGTATATACATACATATGTAAGTCATACTTAGTTTCACTCTACGATAAAGCGATTGGCATGGAAGGGAAAAACAACTTTGTTATTTATCATGGTTTTTCATCATATGTAACAACAAGGTATCCATTTATCCTATTACTGTTCTCCGGCCGCGGCTTCACTCTCGTGGTACTTTGATAAAAATTAATAGTTAAGTAGTAATATTAATCCCGGATATATATATAGTCTAGGCTAGATAAGGCTTACTATTTAGCGAATTTGCCCAGGAAAACAAAAACAAGTATAAAAAAGTAGGTAAGTATTATAAAAATAAAATATATATATATATATATATATATATATTTTTATTTTTTACTTGAGAAATGATTGATTCCCCATCCAATCTTCCACCATCCTTTACACCCCTTTATATATAATATGTTTTCTGGGATGAAAACTATCTTATGTCATTCTCAGGGTCTCAAACTATTTCCATATCTAAATCAGTTCAACGATTAAGCGTGAAAAGATGACGGACAGACAAACAAGCAGACAGAGTTACTTTCGAATTAATATTAGAATGGATATATAAAGCTGGCTTTTTTTCTGGTGCTGGTCTATCCTCATCGGCTTGGGTTGAATGTTAATAAGTCAGTCAGTGAGTCATGAGTAGTGAATAAAAATAGTAATTGCGAATGTACCTTAGGAGATAAACATATACTATTGCAAACTTGTTGGTATAACTTTTTAAGACCTACAATTTTCTAATACATTGTTTTGATGTAGGTATCTCTTACGGTTTAGCCAGCGTTAGCCATATAAATTTCTAAGGACGACTCTATAGACCCAGTCATTGCGTTTTCCCGTGGCAATAAAAAATGTGCATGTAGTAAAAAGGTATTCTAAATGTTGACCCGAGTAATAAGTTTTCACTACACAAAATTTAGTTAAAATCGGTTCAGTACTTTTTGCGTGAAGCACGCACATCGACTTGACTAAGTAAGTTTTATTATAGGTAAAAATAAGAATAGGTATTGCGAGTATGCCTTTAGAGATAGACATATACTGTTGCAGTTTTTATTGTTGGTTTTTTCAAGACCTACAATTGTTTAGTACATTGTTTTGATGGTTGTTTTAAAGTTTAGTCAGCGAAAGGTTTCTAAGGAAGAGGCGATAAAAACAGTTATTGCGATTTCCCGTAGAAAATAAATATTATCCTGAAGTAAAAGGTATCCTAAATACCCGTGTTATAAATTATCACTTTACCAAATTTAGTTGAAATCGGTTCATTACTTTCTGCGTTAACGCGTACACACAAACAGACATGTACATATGTTTTGGCTGTAGCCAAAAAGACAAACAGACAAAAAAATTAATAACTATTGTTTTGGGGTCTATACATAATTTGTAACAGTCATTGTTTTTAAAAATTACATCATGAAGGTACAGATTTCGCTAAGTGACTGCTTTATTATAGTATATACTTATTATATATTGTATAATATCCTTGATATGAAAAAAACTAAGAAATTAAATGCATTTAAATGTGAAATACATTCGTCTAACATCGTTCATTAAACAAAGACCATTATTAAATTGCACTAGCACTAGTCTATCATGGGACGATTCCTGTTTGTAGCGCGTCCATAACATTAGTAAACATTTGATTAACAAGTTTGATAATAATCAGACAAAAATGAAGTACCAACAAGGACAATTTCACAATTAATTGAATTAGTATTTAACAAAAGGCGACCGTTGGCTCATTAGCAATCAAGTTTCAAATATTTTTTATAGATAAATTCTATAATTTTATATAATACCTAGATACTAGTATTGCTTCAATCGTCTAATAATATTTAAATTTATTAAGTATTAGTACAGAACAGCTATTTTTATTCTGAATTAGCGACTAATCCTCGCTTCGCTTCGGGTTCGTCCCTAGACAAGAACATAGTCTATTCCACGGGAGCCGTACATTTTCCGGGATAATCTATATAGCCTATAGCCGTCTTCAGTTAATGGGCTATCTAATGCAAAAATAACTTTTCAAATTGGATCAGTAGTTCTGAGATTAGCGCTTTCAACCAAACAAACAAACAAGCAAGCAAGCAAACAAACAAATAAACAAACAAATATACAAACAAACAAATAAACTCTTCAGCTTTATAATATTAGTATAGATTTCACTCAGATCTGTTGAACGGAATTAGAGGAAGTACAATCTTTCGCATTTTTAATATTGAAGTATTATGATAAGTTATGCACGAAATAGAAGATAAAAAATGTTCAAAAGTTGTTCTGAATACATTTAGGCAGTTTTGTTTGTTTTATTTCAGAGCCAGCGTTATAATAATACCTCTAAAGACACAGGGAGGCGGACTGGCGGTCAAATAGAGTAAGTCAAGTAATTGTGTGACGACCCTAATCCTGTGGACAACATACGATAATGTTTTGCGACAGGCCAGCAGCATTTATTAGTAAGGCTATTTCATCATCTACAACTTATGTATATTGTATGTTCCTTTTGGTTAAATTATATTTTGGACAAAATATTTGTAGAAAGAACGAGGCTTACTTTACCATATTCGTTAAAAAGAGAAATGTATTCAATGTTTGAGAATTTTTATATATCTATATTTTTATATATCATATATACGTAATTCTAATTCTAAACTATACCTACTATACTTTTTTTTCTCATTTATATAGTTTATTTTTAATTTTACATTGACTTACTAAGAGTCACGTAAGTTAATTCAAAGGTCAAATAGTTTTTTTTGTGTATCTGTTTGTACTTGTTAAGCTCCGGAACCGATTTTAGCAAGTTGTGACACGCGAGCAGAGTCGTGAGGAACACCTTGTTATTAAGGACGACCGACTATTACGAACGATGTGAAATTTTCTTTGTTAATATTAAATTAAGCACATTGCAACGAGAGTATCATCTAAAATATATATAAAACAAAAATATTATCTTATAATATATAAGAAGTCAATATAAGCTTTTCTCACCGCTCCGCCTGTGAAAATAAAATCGAAACATTTACTATGGTGTATGAGAAACAAAATATTATTAAGTGCTAGACGATATATCGATACCAATTTATCTTGAGGAACTAAAAAAGTTGTCACCTTCTAAAAGAAATCGTAAAACTGTCGCGTACCAAGGGATTGTATAAGACATTGATATAATAAGTATCTAATTGAATAAATAAGAAATGTTTACGTTTTCTAGTATGTAGGTGGCGTATTTAGTCATGTTATAGGTATGTAGATTAAAATGTTTAACGTACTAGCGGCTCAGCCTCCCTTTGTAAGGATTCGCCTCTAGAAAAACAAAAATAAATGTATTCCACAGTAACCGTACATTTTTCCGGGATAAAAAGTAGCCTATGTATTATTCCAAACTATAATCTATCTCTGTGCCAAATTTTATCCAGATCCGTTCAGCCGTTCTGTCGTGATTGAGTAACAAACATCCATCCAAACATCCAAACATCTAAACTTTTACATTTATAATATTAAGCAAGATGAGATAAAACATATAAATATAATTACAAATAATTATTTAAGTTTGATGACTATATTTTATAATATTATTGTATCAATATAATACTCGTGCAATATTTCATTACTTTTTAAATCCTAACTATAAAGTAGATACCATAATTTTAAAATTGTATAGATACAACATAAAAGATTTTTACGTCGTTGTCGTATAACAAAATTTAACTTTTAACTTATCAAAATAATTTCGTTATTTTATATACTGCGGTAGAGCTGCTTTACAAACTAAACGAAGGTTTCGTCGAGTGATAAGTTAAGGTTTTTACAAAAGGGCAAGTTATAATAAAGAGATAAAACGAAATAAATATCACTGAGTGCTTATTAAATTTTATTTAAAAAAATTATAACTCCATTTAGGGAAATTTTATACTAATTATTGTATATTTTGTCGATACTTATGATAACAAAATGTTGGAAACAAATTGTTAAGAATCACGAGCTGTTCACAATCGTCTAGATTACATTTAATTTTGCAATATAATATTTTATTTAATATTTGAAGACAAACAATCATGGAAAAATATGCGTAGAGATAGTCTCTCTAATTGAGCCTGCTAGTTTTTGGAGTGGCTGAGGTCATGTTAATGGGAATTTTTCTATGGTTTAAGTAAGAGAGACATGGGCTTACTCTCTACTATAGAGAAAACACTCGGTATAAAAGAAGAAGAACCGCTTAACCGATTTTACCGGGATTTTCATTTATACTTAGGTTATTACTAACACTTGCGTCGTAGCACGGCACGTCGTAACCGGAGCTGCGGCTACAATAAAGTTTAATAACAAAGTAAGATAAACTTGACTACGATCTTTGTTGAGTAATTAATTAAACATAAATTCGGCGAGAACGACTAGAATTATATTAAATATTCTTTTCTTTTGTTGAATTAGTATTCTAATAAATTGTTGTAGGAAATATAGCAATAAAAAGAACGTTAATTATTGTTTTGGTCAACCCTTCTCAGTCTGTATATTTCATGATACTAGGTACCTATATTATTTGTTTAGAGTTTACAAAAATATAATTTTTATATTGATTAGTTCTTGACTCCGGTTTTTATTCTCTTTCGAACATTTTATGATAAACAACGTCTTACCTTATACCTAATATTTGTTTAAATCTTTTAATAGTTTTAATTTAATATTCTATAAATATGACATTTTTTTGTAGCTCAATATTCTTTGTCTTCTTTTTATTTTATTAGTTTTTCTTTTTTTATTTATATAACAAAATAGTTCACATTACCTAATGATATGTCGAATATACATATATTACATATACCTATTATAACAATAATTCAGAGCTATCAATCATGGTGGCGTAGAGGAGCTCAAAGAAGCTGTAACCGTGGTGTTGAACTGATTAACTTCAGAGGGTTACCAAGGGTGCTTTGAATCGTGCGAGTAACGTTAGAATCGTTGTGTAGGGTTAAAGAGAGACTATTGTAAAGGTCGATAGTAAAATTTTGCAAGTAACTTAATTTGTTTGTTTTTTATTGACAAATTCCCGGAACGTAATTGCCACACCTCGTATAATGAATATAAATAAAGTAATAAGGAGTTTCCATTGAAAAGTCTGAAATAATTAATCTATACTTTTTTACTAATATTATAAAGAGGCAGAGTTTGTTTCTTTGTCTGTCTGTCTGTCTGCCTGTCCATTCGTCCGTCCGTCCGTCTGTCTGTTTGTTTCTTTGTTTGTTTTTTTGTTTGATTTTAATGAATTGTTTTTTTGTAAATTTGGTAGCTATGAGAATAGGTCGTAAAGTATTTTTCACCGTTTTACCGAGAACCCTAAAAAGGGTTATATCATTTTATAAAATAAAAGATCAACGAACATTGTGTACTAAATTTTATTCACATCATAGTTGTCTGTCGTGTATCGAGTATTATAATATATAGTATTATATTTATAGGGTTAATAAGCTAATAATACTATATTAACTATAAATATACTAATTTATGTATTATCCACAGGGTATCTATAGGTATTTACGTAATAAAAGTTGGCCTGCAATTGGACTGCCTAGAATTTCTAATGGTAATAATAACTTACTTGAAATAAAACAATAATAATTATTTGAAGGCTTTCATTTCGAATAGAGTGATAAAATGATGGAATATAAGGAATTATGTATATATCTATAAAAGAAAGTCTAAGTCTACTATTGGAGCTATAATGTTAATAATATTTATCTACTAAGCTATAACTGAACGAATGAGGTACAAAATAAAATTTGTAATGTTTGAAAAAAAAAGCAATATTAATATTTTTTCCAGATTAAATGTTGCAAGAACATAACATCATAAAAAAGTAAATTTTAACGATGTAGCCTCAGGTAATATAAATAAAATAAGACAAAACATAATTTGAATCGTTTCTGATCTATAAACCTCTACGGTTTATTGATGATAATTATTCATTGATATTTTTAAATAAAAAGTTTCATATATGTATATGATACAATCTATTCCATAATAATGAAAGTAAATATAAGTAAAAAATAACATGTGTGCAGTAAACGTACACTGAAATTGGTTTTTAACGGCGATAAAAACAGTAGGTAATTCTAATTTTTCTTTATGATATATTGAAAATTTTGCAATCGATAGAACTTACTTAGAAATAAGCACCTATTTTAAGAACTAAATGGTTAATTGCAATCTTAAAATTTCCTCTAATAACTTTCACTGAATTTCCATCATGCGATTGTGAAATCTCAATATTTGTTTTTTTAATCCATTGATACTTAATATTATAAAGTATAAGTGTTAAAAGGAAGAAATTGTGTCAAAGCATTTTAATTTTAACATCTCAATAGGAAAATTTATTAAAAGATAACGATATTTTAGTATCTAAGTAATTTGCTATTTTACTGACCTAAAGTACATGAGCATAACGACTGAATTCCCGATAGAGCCGACTACAGCCATCACGACGTAGAGGCCTCCGAGAGTGTAGTACACTGAAGGATCTGGAGGTGGAAAGCTCAACCAGTGGGGGTTGATATACTGTATGAAGTCGTCAGTGAACAACCCGTATCTACGCCATAAGTGCAAAGGCCATTCTCGCTTGAATCTCTCTATCACCAAACTGTCCGCAGACTTTGCAGTAACACTCTCAGTAATGGTCTCACCTTGTACTACGTACCCTACACCGACCTCAGTCGGTGTCCTCTTAACTCTTAACTTTAGTAAGCTCTCTGTTAAATTACTAACACCGACTCTTTTACGTTTTTTCCACATTTTCAAATTGAAACAACGCCATAAAATTTCACTATCACATTTAAATGAATCATATGATATGTAATAATTGACAACACTTTCTTTTATTTTACTTTTGTTAAATGTAACACTGATTTCAGTTGTCAATTCCGGTAATACGTTGACATTTATGCACTCTAATTCAACTAACAACATCAAAATAATAAGCTTTGTAGCTTGGGGCATGTTGCGGGCAAATATGATAAAAATTAAAGAAAGCTTAACAGCGCGGCCGCACCGATGGCTTCCCGAAACGGAATGTTATCCCAGATACAAAAAGCGCGTCTGACATCCCAAACGGTCTGGACGCTCGCTGCCATCGCTAATGCGTACGTATTTATAAAAATATACATTTATATTTTTAACAAAATTCACTATTTGAGTATTAATTTCTTTATACCAATCACTATTATTTGCCTGGTTTTTAAAATAAAATATTTGAAATGCTATACGATATGGAATATATTTTTAATTGAATGATGAGCCCTACTTATATAATATGTTCGTGATTTGTATTTTATTTCTATTTAAAATATAATTAAAACAAATTAGAATTTTAATATTATTAAAAAGCATTAAAAATTTGAACGATTATACATATTTATTTATAAACAGATCTTGCATGGGAGATTTCTGTTTGCTCTATACAAATAATCTGCGGAAAGAAGTGTCGAAGGTGTCTGCTATAATAGTAAATATTTATAATTATGGAAATAGTTGGTTATTTTCGTTTTACACATAATTTTGTATACGAGTGGGTGACACATGAGTAGCACCGAAACACGATGTAAATATAATGCAATCATATTTGCCTCGCGTGATTAATTTCATTATACCTAATGATAAACATTGAGTTCAAAGATACTCGTAACAGCAGTGACGCGCTGGGACGCTTAGTTTTATTAACGTTGGAGGTATTATATATTTTGGAACTCTTACCCAACACGCAATATTCTGTAATGAGCGGAAAACGGAATAGAGTGAGGTGTCGCTACGCTCTTTCTATTTATTATGCAACGTAAAGAATTGAAAATGAAAAGAAATAAGGAATCATACTAATAATACTATATTTACAAAAATACACCTAATATAATTATTTTCTATTAATTAATACTAGTGTTCTCCAGTGGTCGATATTTGACCACAGTCATTATTGAAAATTTGGGGAAAACATGTATTGATTTATAAAACTTTTTTTATTGATAGCACCACAGATCATATAAGCACTAAGCTCGTCAATAGCTACTATACAAAAAAAGAAAATCAGTTGACGAATAGAGGAGAAAAACGAACTCTTTTGTCTTTGCCTATTTATGTATAGATTTGTTATACGTTATAAATATAGTCAAATATTATTTCACATATAGTGTTGTCTGTGTCTGTAAGCATAATAGATTACTATTCAAAATTAAACTGTTGTCGGACATATTCATAAGTTTAGTCTTTAGTTAATTGGGTAAATTTCCAGTATAATTTATTGAACAGCATGTTGAGTTTCATTTACTTAAAATATTTAATTTTTCTTTCTTCTTTCTTTTTTTAATGTAGAAGTAGGTACTCTGTTGTCCCTTAAATTTATATCTCAATAGAGTAATCTATTTTGGCCATACTTGTTAATAACTTTGTACTCAAACTATAGATATTTTTATAACGCTGTATGATTACCGAATAAATAAATAAATAAATAAATGTAGTATTTGCGTGAAATAGTAACAAACATTACAACCATACATCACTACAAACTTTCCCTTTTATAATATTAATATGTAGATCGGGTCGCAATTCTCTTACTGATAGTGATTAATAAATTTATTTTTAAGGATGGAAATTAGTTGATGATCGATTTTCTTCCAATTAGGACGAAACCAAATCAGTACCTCGTAAGACTTTATTAATCCGTCACTTAATAGCAGTCATCAGACACGCTCCCCATTAAGGATTATCTCAGCTGCCTAATGACGAGACTACTGAACCTCAGTGAGTATTGTATGATAAAGGCAAATGTGGAAATGCAGAATTGTATTTTATAAAGCTTGGGTTGGGCGTTGACTAATAAAAAAGGGGAAAGCCATTCAATTTCTATATTACTATTTCTTAAGTACCTAACGAATCAGAAATTTACTTGTAATAAGAAAAAAAGTGTGTGTGTCTGTAATTTACACATAGTAGAAGTGAAACTTCAGAAAAGTAACCTACTAGCGAATGAGATGAATATAGAAAGAATATCAGGAGTAGGATAATTATAAGGTTTTTTTATATATTTTTAAGAAGTTTAAAAGTTATTTTACATTTTATTTGACATAAATATACATTAAATATTATTCAGTAATGAATTTTATTTTTTCACCACCTGTGTAATGGATACCTTTCTCAAATATCGACGGTTAACATGGCAACATGGCATTTCTGTTTTATCGAGTTTCAAATCACAACGATTCTAAAGAGGTCTTACTTCAAAAGATTCATTTTTTTCTACATGGTTTAACTGTACTCGTAGATTAACATCATCATTTAGAATAGCAAAAATAAAAATATTTTTACGCGTGTAGGAATATTTTTTCGCGACAGAATTTGAAGTGAAATCTTGTCTTTTGTAAGATTAATGTCTTTACTACTATCATGAACACAGGAATCACATTTTCACAAAAGTTCACGTAGTTCGCGTTATTGGTAAAATATTGCTCTATTTCAGTCTCCGTCACCTTATTTCATCGCTAATTTCACTAGGACTTTGAGATCGCTTTTTCACTATTCACTTCATATTACATACTTTTTATTTACTATGAGCGTTTGGCTTAGTTTTACCCATGTTTTAATTGACCTCTAATATGTATATGTATAGATAGGTACACAATATGATCGTACCAGTCGTATTCAGATCAAGATTTAACTAACTATCAACACGAGTCAAATGTTTACGATGATTCTACTGAATTAGAAAACGCGGGATTGCATAAAACAACTCATCAGTTTTATAGTGATCGGAAGACTACTATAGGAACACATACTAATAAATCTCAAATTATCCCACAAACAAGGAGCGCCATTTATTTTACTTTTACCAAATACTGTCAATAATCTTCGCGGGTACAATGAATGATATCGAATGATTTAGGAATATAATACGATAAAAATAAATAGATTAGTATTTTGGTTATAAAAATAAAATGCTACCAAATAAAACGAATTAATAGCGCTCACATGGCTTATGCTGGCTAAGGCTTATGAAAATCATATATAGGCATACCAAGGGGTTGGGAATTGCTTATTTTATACATTTACTTAAAATAGGATATTTGCAAGTTTGTTAAAATAAACAATATAAAATAAATACATTTTCGTAATCTATTATTTCGTATATTTCGCATACCTATAGATGAGTAAACAATTCAATGTGATTTCAAAAGCACCTAAAGCAACAAAATAACTTTCCAGTCTCACTCCAAGCGAAATTTGTCTCAATTTTAATGTGCATATTGGCTTTTGTAGCAGCAAATTGAAAACCCGTTCTTATTGCGATGCCAAGAAACTTAGCGTTAATCTCGAAATTTATCGTTAAAATAATGGGAAACGTATGTATCAAAGTAATATTAATACAAATTACTGCCTTTTGCTTCCTGAGATGATTATGCGTTAAAGATTTGAAGTCCTCGTAGATATTAATACCTAATACTTATTTATATTTCCGGAAAGATTGTAAAACAAATTTTGACTCACTGAATTTATTAAAATATCTTATGTTACCTATTTACTTATAATAAAGTGGAAGTGTCTGGATGTGGTTTTAAAATATTTTTTTTATTTTTCTCTTCTAATAGGGTATATTTAGGCTAGGGATACAAACTTTTTCCGCTTGTTTTATCTACTTATTTTTCCAGTCTGACTTAGCTTAGTACTAACAAATAATAGGTACTAATAAATTTCTACAATGTACAGCACACATTACTACACACAGGTCAAAATCTGTCATGTATAGTACAGATTTTATTTTAACAAGTTCGGTGAGGGGGACAATTTGATCTAAACCATCTGTTTTGTAGGACAACATTTAATTCTTGTTTTATTGGATTGGATTTGGATCATTCCAAGACTAAACTGTAAAACAACCTGTTCGTAATAGATAATCACCGTTTTGACATGTTCCGTATCAATCCACAATTATATCTACCACTATCAAATTTTCGTAGAAAGAAAATTTGGGCGTCTCGTCAAAATAAAGCTACTCGTGAAGTTTCAACTTGCTATTAATCATTAAGAAAAAGACGTGGTGTACTGTAGACTATTAGTCAAGTTATCTTGTATTGTTGAAAATAAAAATGGGGATTAAAGGTAGCCATGACAGTTAGCTTCTGGAGAAGAAAAGAAAAGGTGTTTGCAAGGTACAGGCGATAGAAGTTATATGATAATTAATACGATTATTACACAAAAGTTACTTTATAGGCCTATATATAGGTACTTATGTATTTTAGCAAAATTGTGGAATCCATATGTATGAACTATAAAATTTTGAGTTAAGTCTGTTGTAAGACGATTCTTTACTTCCCAAAAATTAAGAGGTTTCTCACGACGTACTAGAATTAAATGGAAACTGAGTACTTTATCTATTTTATTTTAACGCAAAATATGAAAACTGGCATTTTACAAGAATTAAAATAAAATATGTAATTTTTTTTAATCTAAATTAATTAGAGAGTAGAAGTAGTAAATTATTAAGTAGAGTTTAAAGGTTCATTCCGACTTACCTAAAGTACATGAAGAGCACAATAACATTACCCCAACAACCAGCTGTTGCAAATATGACGTAGATAGAGCCTAAGAACTTTTGAACAATTTCGTTGGGCGGCGGGAATTGCAGCCAATGTTCGTTTATCAACAATAAGTAGTCATCCGTAAAGAATCCCAAGTCGCACCAACGTGCTACAGGCCACATTTCCTTAAATCTTCTAATTAGGTCACGCTTCTTAACCGAAGAGATATCTGAATAGGAAATGTTGGCCGATTCATTTGCATTTTTGAATCGAATACCATTTTCGTGCTCCGTTTCATTAGAATTTGATAATTGTCTTTTTATACGTCCTTTATTGGTAAAAATATATTGATGCGAAACTTTTGCTACATAATTATTATAATATATTATACTTATGATAATAACAAACAAAAATCCACAAATTATTGTTTTCTTCATGGCATAAGATAGACACAGATTTTTATAAGGACGTGTTGTTTCGTAGAAGTCCAGTCTTGTTTTATGAAATCTGAAAGAAATGTTTCACAAGGTTTGTACATAAGTAATATAGAGTGGTCTACTCTGGGGAACACTTTGTATGGCCCCTACTTAAATTTGATTAAAGTGGATTGTTTTCGTCTAAACTCTATATAGGCCGCTAATAAAGCTTAATAAGACAGATTAAATGTTGATGGACCTTGAAAATCACTTATGCAATTGGTAATTGAGATCCTACGTGATTCTTATGGCCTCTATTCTTTATTATAAAAAATAAAGAAATATAATACTTTCGTAGTGGACCCGAATCGGTCGGAATAAGTCCGAATAAATATCAATAAAGAGTATCAGGAGTAGGATAATTATAAGGTTTATTTTTTTTATAATATTTTTACGAAGTTTAAAATTTCACATTTTATTTAACACTAACAAAACCCGCGGCTTCGCTTGTGCTAAAACTACAACATTTTATTAAAAAAAAAGGTAGGATTCATACAAATTTTCATCCCTTATTTTATCTCCTTATGGGATAATTTCAAAAAACGCTAAAACACGTATTTATTTAATTATATTGAAGATACTAAGTTTCAAGAAATTCTGATCATAAATATTTTTTGGGTTGTGCTATAAAGTGTACTCCCGTGGGATTGAGATAATCTTCTGCGGTAAAAAGTATCCTATATGTAGCCCCGGATACATCATACCAAATTTTATCAAAATCCCTCCTGTGGTTTTTCTGTGATGCGGTAACAGACAGAACGACAGACAGACAGACTGACAGACAGACAGTCGTTATCTGATGTTATCTGCAGTTAGATGGAATGGTGAAAAGGTTAAACTAGACCTTGGAATGGCAATGGCAAAGGTTGTGATTTGTGGATAGAAATTAAAGAATTAGGTCGAACATTCGCCATTAATATATCGTTCATCGTAACGGACTGCCGTACACGAAAGTAATTTACATCAGCTTATATTATCGGCATAGTGCTACGCATATAATCGGAGGATATCCCCAGAAAAATTACCACATATCCTAGTGACAATGGACTAATACGGACAAGAAAAATGGCGCAGAACGCCTACAACAGTAGATGTCTGCCATGGCAATCACAGTAGGCTTACGAAGTGGGACGTAAACCAAGCTACAAACAGCCCCAAACACAAATAAGCCTGCTGAAGCTAAAAGCGAAAACTATAAGGAAGACAAACAGGTAAGAGCCGCATGGGACAGGATATTATTTATTACCAATACCCCACCAGCCAAAGAAACCATGCAAACTATGTGGTATCCACATGCAACCCGCTTCATATAGCGGTTGTGAGAGAAACTGGGAAAACGCACCTTACAGTATGTGAAATATCAGACAAGCCTATCGAACTTGGAAACGAGGGTTTGCTGAAAGTATTACTTGAGGAAGAAAAAGTCACTACGTATCACATCAGAATACATTACACGAACTCAACATCAGAGTACATTAGGGGCAACAAACCATGGAGCAACGCCGCCAATCACATGGCGCTCTATAGTGTGAAGCACGGTCTCGTGCAACTAGATAAGTTGGAAGAAGGAAGAACCGGACCCCTTAAATGGGGCTATAATATACTACAATAATCATTTCATGTTGCTAAACAATATTTATTGTGTTTTGCCGTCCTTTAAAAATGCCGCCAGGGGCCATACCCCCCCAGCCCTCCCTACGCTACGCCACTGGTTTCGAATGATTCATGGCGTTGTTAGGATATTAGTGTGTAATATTCGTAATTCTTTAAAGTCGAAAACATTATTTACATCGTTTAAATTACATAGGGCTTAACAGGAGTTGTGGATTATCAGCCCCTACGTACATACATAATATGTTCAGCGATTTTTATGCTTTGAAAGTTATTTGCATTAAAAAAGTGAAATTTTTACTTTTATCAGAGTCTTTTAAAAAGATCTTACTTATAAAAGATTCTAACAAAAGCCATTGTACTGGTAAGAACGCCTCATTTATTGGCCTAGTTTGAAAAAAGACACAACCATGTATACAGTGTATAAATAGTTAAATTCTTAATTGACATAATTATATACATGTCACAGTTACTTTTTTAATGGATTTTAAAAGTAGATTAAATCGATAGGTTCTTAACTTCCTACCGCAGATGGTTCACACATCCCGTATTTACATTTCCATCTCACTTATAAATGCAATCGCCAATGAATGTCTAAGTGCGGAAATCGTCTGTTTTAAGGAGGAAGATTAAAAAATATGGCGGGTCTATGGCGTGCGTATAAGAGACTTTTTAACGTTTTCCATGTTTCAGTATTTTCTTTCTTTTATATGTCAACATCATTATGGTAAAAACGCAGATGTAACTTTTTTATTTTCGACTCGAAGGTAACTTTTATATATACTTTTATGTAACAACAAATATTGTGACTTGTTTTAGTTTATTTTCACTTTACTGTAATATAATTACCTACCTACTGTGAACAATAAACATAATTATTTTTTACCACATATTACACCAAAATACGAACTCTAAGTGAAAAGGTCGATGTATTTGCTCTAATATGAAATTGCTACTTTAGTTGAAATTGTTTTAATTCTTTGGGGAATATAAAATACACGGCTACGATATAATCCAATAGGACGAGCGCTATCATCATATGCATCGTTTTACTATGACAGAACCATGTAACATTTATTTTATGTATGAGGTTTAATGGAAAGTAGGTGAAATGAATTGCAAAAACTACTTCACGCATTAAAATACACTTATATTAAAAATATTGTGGTATTATTTAAGTTATTTCAGTTGGCATTTGTAAAGAAAATTAAAAAAATTCTTTCTTCGAGCTATTTTTTTTCTATACATATAATAAAACTGTAGAGGTTGAATGTTTGTTCATATAGAAAAAAAATGCTTAAAACCAAGTCAGGGGGATGTAAGAAGAGAAATAGAACAATTCCATATATTTTTTTAATTTTTTGTGTTTTTGTCTATTTGTACGGACTACTCTCCGAAACTGTCGGACCGATTTAAATGAAATTTTGCAAGGTGGTACCTTATATCCCCGGTCAATATCTTAGATACTTTTCATCCCGGAAAATTAAAAACCTTAGTAACTTATACAGCTTAGTACACAAAACTACTGATTGGATTTTAATGAAACTTTACAATAATATAGTTCATACATTAGATTAACAAATAGACAACTTTTTATCCCGGAAAAATGTACGGTTCCCGTGAGATAGATTTGTTTTTGTTTGTTTAGAAGCGAACCCGAGCGAAGCGAGGGTGAGCCGCTAGTCAAATATAAGAAACTAAGGTAAAAGTGTGGAATTTGTCTAACTTTTTTTTTAATATGTCACGGAAGCACAAAAATGGATACATTAATTTCGAATAAAAAATGCATTTAGAATATACAAATTAATTTTAATGCGGGAACGCTCTTGTTGGGGCCTCGGGGCTACAATGCTGGTTACTTTGCCTCAGGGCCGGATTTACCATAGAAGCTGAAAAAGCTGAAGCTTAGGGCGGCAAAATTAGGGGGGCGGCAAAATTGACCCAAAAAATTTGGTACAGAAAAAAAGTAAGGCTGCGAACACGAGGTGAGGCTGCAGTGGCAGCAGCCGCTTCCCCACTCGTGTTGCCTCGGAAAGGCCTGTCGCTGCCGCTTTGACTGTCTTCGTGTCTTCGATCTTCGTCTTACGACGATATTAAGAAGCGATTGTTTCAGTATTTAATAAATGTAAAAAAAAGAATTATAACCATCTTCAACATTTTGCGGTCATATTACACGATTAATATAGTTTTTTAGGTCATCACTACTGAAGAAATAAAATTCTAAAGTATTACTGTAATCATGATTTTTTTTTCTTATTCTTTGCATCTACACATAAATTCATAACTCGTATAAAAGTACGGTTAATATCATTTGATAGGTTATTTCTAAATTGATATTTTACACGTTAAATTTTCTTAAAAATATCAATTTCAACTTTGTTTTGGACCAATATTCTGAAATTATAAGAAAATTTTCGAGTGAGATATTGCGCGGCAGACGGCAGGCGTCTTTCGTACGAGGTACTCGCATCGTTCGTGTTCGCCTCCGACTGTTATGACGTTTCGTTTGTAAAAAAAGAATGCTTGTAAACTTTAGTACATGTAATAGAAGTGACATAAACAATAAATAATATTATATAATAAGTAAATTAAATATTATACATATACAATAAATAATGTTATAAAATAAAAAATAATATTATATAATAGGTACAAGCAGCCACTTTCATTAACATGTGACTCAGTTATTTATTGGCATTAAATAACAGTAATGTTCAAGGAACGCCTGGTCAGTACCGGCATTACTGTAATTTGGCTATTTTTCCTTGCATAAAAATATTATAACTATCTATAGTTTTATTTATTTTTTCAATCTCAAAATTCTATAATAGAGTGCATTCTATAATGACAAATATTGTTAGAACATAAATATTATGTGATTTTGTGTGTGATTGACATTGATCTAGCCGAGGTACTAAATGAATAAATAAAATAACTAAAATATTTCTGTTTCGGTTCACAGGTGAATATTACGCTACCGCTTCTATAAATTCTATGGTGTTCTATGACATGTGCAATCTTTGATTATATACAGTACCTGGGCGACCGAGTTTCGCTGGGTATTCTTTTTTGTTATATCGTATTTTTTAGATAAAAAAAACTAAAAACTTGAATAACTGTGACTCGATCCCAGGCATATGTGTTGTCTAACTTGCACCTTGATCGCTTGACCACGATGCTTACATCGGAGTGTAAGAAATTATCGACCATATTCTGCGTAGAATAATGCAAAAGAAAACCGCATGAAAACACGCGTTTTTCCAAACATGAGACTTATCTAGATCAATTTTTCGCCCCCGAAAGCCCACATATTATACCAAATTTTAGCGAAATCGTTAGAGCCGTTTCCGAGATCGCTGCTATAAATAAATAAAGAAATAAAGATATAAATATACAAGAATTGGTCGTTTAAATATATAAGATATCTATATTAAGCAATGCAAACAAACTTCGCACAAAAACCGTCCCGAATTACGTGATATGTGCGAGTACCGCTCGTGTACTTATTGTAGTCAAACTGTCAAGGTGTGTTTAGGGAACTTGCTCCAAATTATTAACTTAACTTTCCCCCATTATTTAATAAGGTGAAGTTTAAACAAAATAGGTTAAATAAAGTAACTATTTTGTAGATTAGTGTTATATTTAATTTAGTAAAAACAAAAATTATTAACATAATACTAATTCAATTCAAGCATTGGGGCGGCAAATGTGTAAATCCAGCACTGCTTTGCCTTAAATCTACCTCTGGTTGTATATTTTAAACCAACGATAGCTGCTTGAACTAGCTGGGTTCGCGACAAGATTTATGTAATGGCGGCTGGATGGCTGGCGAGTATCACTCCAGAACAGAAAGTGAGTCTGGATTCGAAACCCATTTCTGGTCACAACCGAGAGCATAAATTCTGGTTTGAACATTAAGAAACAGGAGTCGTTAGTGGAAATGTCCGCAGAAAAAACTCTTCAAGTAAATTTAAAAAGAATGTCTTTAATTGATTTTTGGGCAGCTAGACAGGAAGAATACTTATCCTGAACTCTCACAAAAGCAAAGCGGTGAATTTCCATTTACTCTTCGCAACGACATACTTATGTGAGAACCGTTTATTACCGGTCAGTAATAAACGAGAGTTCAAGTAGTACGGTTGTTTCATTACGCTCCATACATATCATTGGCGAACGTCGTTGGACTACCCACGCATATAAAATATATTAAAATGAACGCTTACATAGGAAATTTAACGGTTTTCGATCATATAACTGGGGAATGGCACATATATAAAGGTAAACTAACGCAGTTTTTAAAGATAAATAGTGTGGATGTGGAGAAGAAGAGTGGAATTTTATTGACTCATCTCACAGACGAGACATACCGTTTGGTGCTTAACCTCGCATTTCCAAAGCAGTTGGAAGCGCTAAACTACGAGGACCTCATTGAATTACTCGATAGTCATTTTAAGCCAAAAAAATGCTCTTTTGTGGACAAGGCGAAGTTTTATAGTGCCAGTAGGGAGCCAGGCGAGACCCTAGGAGAATGGGCGGCGCGATTAAGAGGTTTGGCAAGTCATTGCGACTTTGGCACCGCTCTTGAAACGAACTTGAGGGATCGTTTCGTGCTTGGTCTTAATTCTGGGCCTGAACGCGATAAGCTGTTTGAACAAAGCCCGTCGACGCTCACCATGGCGCGGGCTATAGAAGTAGCGGAGCAGGCGGCGTACGCTAAAGAGGCAAAGGCTATGTTGGGCACAAGTACTGGGGGTGTTTCTATCAAGGAGGAACCAGTCTACCGCGCGTCGTTCCAGGGCAAGTCAAGTCAAGGGCGTGGCGCCGGCGGTGCGGGTGTGCTAAGCCGCAATGAAAATAAACGGTGCCAGGTTTGCGGAATGAAAAATCATGATAGTGAAACGTGTCGCTATAAGGGCTATAAGTGTCAAAAGTGTGGTGTAAAAGGTCATTTAAAAAAAGTGTGTGGTAATTTTAGAGGCTCATCATGCATTTATCATGTCAATTCTAATGAGGAATGCAGTGATAATCGGGCTCAAGATACAGTTTGTGAGGAGTGCCAGAACTTTAATATAAGGTATGTGGCTGATAAGCCTATCCAAATTGAATTATTCTTAGATGATCAATTTATTAAAATGGAACTTGACTCAGGATCTGGCAGCAGTGTAATTTCAGACAATTTGTATTCTTCTATGTTTCCACATTATCAATTACAAAAAAGTAATGTAAAAATGTGTTTGTACAACGGACATAAAATTTCTCCTCTAGGATTCTTTAATATTAAAGCAAAGTTTAATAAGATTGAGAGATACATTAAAATTTTTGTAGTAAAGAATGGAGGACCCCCTCTTTTGGGTAGAGATTTCATGTCCGCCTTTAATTTAATAATCACATCTAACATTAAGTCTTTAGAGTGTAGTGATAGTGATATACTTGAATTATTAAGTCAATTTCCTAATCTGTGGCGGGATGAATTGGGTTCATTTAATAAATTTAAAGTAAGTCTACAACTCAAAGAAAATTCGGTTCCGAAGTTTTATAAGCCACGAACTGTACCCTTTGCCCTAAGGGATAAGGCTGAAAAAGAATTAGAACGGTTAGTAGGTTTAGGTATATTAGTATCTATAGACCACGCGCAATATGCCACTCCGATTGTGCCTGTATTAAAAGAAAATGGACAAGTTAGAATAGCAGGGGATTTTTCCGTTACGTTGAATAAAGATCTCGTAATTGAAAAATACCCTTTACCTAGGATAGAAGAGGTTTTCGCTAAGATTGGCGGCGGCGAGCTTTATACTAAGCTTGACTTAAAAAATGCGTACAATCAGTTTATCTTAGATGAGTCGTCTCAGGAACTTACGGCTATTAATACTCATAAGGGGTTATTTAAATATACGCGTTTGGTTTACGGGCTAGCTAACGCGCCGGCAATTTTTCAAAAATCTATGGAGACACTTTTAACAGGTATAGACGGAGTCAGTGTTTGGCTGGATGATATATGTATTACAGGGCCCGATAGAATCTCGCATATTAAAAGATTAAAAGAAGTTCTACGTAGACTAAGCGATGCAGGTTTACGTCTTCAAAAGGAAAAGTGTAATTTTTTTCAAGAAAGCGTACTGTACTTAGGCTATGTTATAAGTAAAGCGGGATTAATGACAAGTTCGGATAAAGTTAAGGCCATATTAAGCGCTCCTGAACCAACCAATGTAGCCGAAGTAAAGCGGTTTCTGGGCGTAGTTAACTATTATAGAAATTTTATTCCAAATGCTTCGACATTACTTAATCCTCTACACGAGTTATTACGAAGCGATGTGCCATGGGAGTGGGGAGAGAGGCAACGGCAAGCTATGGCGGCCGTTCGCCGCGAGTTGGCATCAGAACGTGTATTAGCGCACTTTGAGCCAACAGCCCAACTCATACTAACAGTCGACGCAGGTCCGGCCGGGCTCGGCGCCGTGCTCGCGCAGAGGGGGGAAGGCGATACACTTGAACGTCCTCTCGCGTATGCATCTCGTTCTCTCACCCCTAGCGAGCGAAATTACAGTCAGATACAGAAGGAGGCGACCGCTATTATATTTGGTGTGAAAAGGTTCCATCAGTATTTATACGGTCGTAGTGAACCATTCATTTTAAAAACCGACCATAGGCCATTAATTTCTATTTTTGGAAGTAAATCAGGTATACCGACAACAACAGCATTGAGGCTTCAAAGGTACGCTATTACATTATCGGCTTATAATTATGTAGTAAAATATGTGTCCGGTGATAATAACATAGTAGCTGATTTTTTTTCTCGCGCGCCCTTAACATGTGCAGACAGTACAGAGGATACCGATGAAATAGATACCTACTACGTGCTTAAGTTTATGAATGAATCATCGCCCGCTACTACGGCGAGGGAGATAACAAATGCGACGAAACTCGATTCAGTAATTCAAACAGTCATTAGGTACATGCAACGAGGTTGGCCTCGCAAAATAAGTTGTAAGTTAGTTTCACCCTATTTTCAGTGCAAATCGGACTTGCAGTACGAAAACGGTTGTCTTTTTAGAGGACATAAGATAGTTATTCCGTCTAGCCTACGAAATAGTATGTTACGTGAATTGCACGATACACACTTAGGTATAATAAAAACTAAAAGCAACGCGCGAAGTAGGATGTGGTGGCCAGGTATCGATGACGACATCGAGCGCTGGATAGGATCGTGCACAACATGCGTCAGAGTGCGGGCCGCGCCACCGCGTGACCCCCCCGCGCCCTGGCCCGCCGCCACCGGCCCTTGGCAGCGCGTACACATAGACTATATGACTGTGGGTCAAAGGGTATATCTCGTGCTTGTAGATTCATTTAGTAAATGGTTGGAATGCCTTCTAATGCACAATGGAACGTCAAGTAAAGCGTTAATTATGAAACTAAAAACTATATTTTCAACCTTTGGTATACCAAATGTTCTGGTGTCTGACAATGATGTTAAAATTAATTCAAATGAGTTCAAAACATTCTGCTCGTGTAATGGCATTAAATATATGACATCACCCATTTATCACCCGCCCAGCAATGGTCAAGCCGAAAATTCTGTTCGAACTTGTAAAAAAATGTTAAAATGTATTCTAAGGGATAACTTACCGCTATATCAAATTAATGAACAATTGTTAGGTTATTTATTTAACTATAGAAATACCGTGCACTGTACCACCGGTGAAACGCCCTCTAAATTAATGTTCGGTAGAAACTTACGTTCACGCCTTGATTTAATTATACCAGCAAAGGATTTACATGTTAATTCTACTGCAGCGCCCCGGAAAAGACAATTTGCGGTCGGTGATGTCGTTTGGACCCGAGGGTACAGCGCACGAAAGGAAATTTGGCTATTAGGTATTATTAAAAATAGAATAGGTAATAAAATGTATAAAATTTTCATTAAAGAATTAAACCTTTATTGTATAAGACATGTCGATCAGATAATGAAATATACCGGTAATAATAGTAAACAGCCTACAATCACAAATTCTAGTGATAACGAGTCTCATCAGTTTCAGTCGCCTTCTATTTCTTTATCAGATAGCATTTCAGAACAACATTCATGCTTACCAGCAGTGGAGAGTGAGCAACAGAATATTAGTTCACCCGCGGCGATTGAAACTAATGACGCGCCAGTAGCATTAGGGGCGGAGAATGTCGCAGATGATGGGGATGGTGAGGAATGGGGTGATTGTGAAGCGAACGAGAATGAGGGAAGGCCTGTTGGGAATATTTCCGAGCCGGAGTTGGTACAATCTGAGATTCATGTGTCCCAGAGCGACCAGTCTCCTAATACCAGTACTCGTAATATTGAAGTACCACCACCATCACCCACATTCTTACGCCCGAAACGTACTAGGAGGATAGTAGATTATAAAAAGTATTTTTAATTAAGAAATATATATATGTATATAATAAATATAATAGTGCATTTTAGTATTAATTATTTTATGTTATACTGCTTATTTAGTTTCTTAGTTATGTTATTACATATTGTCACCAGGTTTCAAAAGTTAAGTGTGAAGGAATGATGTATATGCAGCCCGCGCGCACCGTGCGTTAAGGTTACCGGTCAGTAATAAACGAGAGTTCAAGTAGTACGGTTGTTTCATTACGCTCCATACATATCAGTTTTCACACCTGGTCATGATTAAAACGAAATACAAAAATCGAGGTTAAAATTGTCCAAAATGACTCTTAAAATTGACTCAATTTGTGACAAGAAACAAGCCCACGCATCACATTAATACTTTTAACATATTTCTTTATGTTACTGTATTTGTTAACTTTTATTAAACGCGTGTGTGTACTTATAACGTGCGCACGTAAGAAGTTATACTTTTTTGGCGTAATAGAACAAAAATAGCTAAAGATTTCATCCCGTATGTCAAAACTCAATGTTTGTAAAAGAAATGCAGCTAACTTTATCATGTCGCTTTTTGGCTGTCGATGAGTATAAGAGTATGAGAGTAAAAATTTTACTCTCATAAATTTTTCCAAACGTGCCGAAAGAGGTATAACTTCAATAAAAAACCGTATTTTCTTGTAATGCTAGATTTTCTTACGGAAAGGGGACGAGTGGGAGGGGGGGGGGGGGGGGGAAATGTTTTGGGTTCGCTGTTATCTGGGAACTTCAACAGGATTACGTGGGGCCATAAGTTTAAGTAACCCTGCTATATGTTGACCCGAATAACCAGCTATCATCATACCAAATTTCATCATAAAATACGTTCCCATACGGGGGGGGTTCTTGCTAAGTGTGACAAGATGTTACAAGGGGGGACGGGGGGTCTACGGCAACGTTCGTTCGCCGTTCATTATTTTTCGACATAAACGCTAGCTCTGTAGCGCAGCTCCAGCGGCTTTGCGATCCGTCACAACTGGAAAACTGAAAAGCTGATTAGTATTTTATAACCAGCCCCTTAGTTACTATTTTATTATATGTATAGATAAATAATAATGAAGATGTATCTTACGCTAAGGAACCGTTAATCAAAAGGATAAGATTTTAAATAATCAAAATGATTTGTAAATAAGCAAAATAATAACGATTTAATATTGACCATCATATGACATAATAAATTTCCAATATTAAATCAGTTATTCTAACGTCAATTTCCATCTATTCTACATAGTAAGCCGCCGTAAGCGAGCGTAATGAATGCAAATTAAAGAGGTACAACTTTCCTTAAACATCGGATCAGCTATTCTGAAGAGTTCTCAACTACTTATTCTGAGTTCTGACCCAGCTTTTTCTAATCAAATAACAAATTCGAAATATTCATTGTCATTCTTAGGTTTAAGTCAATAAATATCAATAAATCAAATATATTTAAACGAACAATTCTTTTATATTTATATCTTCATATCTTTATATCTTTATTTATTTATATCAGCGATCTCGGAAACCGCTCTAACGATTTCGCTGAAATTTGGTATGTGGGGGCTTTCGGGGGTGAAAACTCGATCTAGATTAGTCTCATGTCTAGGAAAATGCGTATTTTCGAGTTTTCATGCAGTTTTCTTTTGCTATATTCTAGAAGCGACCTATATCGACCATATTCTGCGTAGATTATTCTATCTTAATTCAAATTTATTGAAAAAATATATATAAACTAGCCACTCACCCTCGCTTCGCTTCAGGTTCGTCCCTAGACAAAAACAAATCTATCCCACGGGAACCGTACATTTTTCTGGAATGATATACCCATAGCCTTCCTCAGTTAACGGGCTATCTAATGCAAAAATAATTTTTTAAATCGTATTAGTAGTTATTGAGATTAGTGCGTTCAACCAAACAAACAAACAAACTCTTGAGCTTTATAATATTAGTATAGTTAAAGGACGCCTCAATATTTTTTCCAGACGAAATATATAAAAGAATTTTATCTAAGTCACTCCACATAATTTCCTTATTATATATTTCTTGAAGTATGTATGTATGTAATACTTATGTATGTAATATGTATGTATGTATCTATGTATGTGAGTATTTATGTATGTATATTTATATATGTGTATGTTTATATAATATAGATATAATTGATGTTTGTAGTTTGTACCTACACCGCACCTTATTATTATTTTTCCTTTCTCACGCTTGAGGGTTTCTGGTAGAGATCTCTTAAAGAGATAAGTCATCCTTTGTACACATGGTTACTGTTTTCTATTTTATATGTTTTTTTTTATGGTACATGAAATAAATAAATAAATATATTTTTTTAACGATAAAACATGTTACAAAAAATTTGCTCCTGGCAATTTTTTACTAGAAACCCTATATCTGAAAAGTTTTGGTATGACGACCCTATAGCATTAAATTTGTTATAAAATTATCTATATTTTGATACGAGTACTTGGTTCGTTCCGGAAAATCATACGAGCAATTAACTACTTCAATTTACATATTTATACCTGGATGTCAGGTAATGTGTGTGAAAAAGGCCGTGAAACGTACGACATTTTCTACAAGTCTTTTACTTTCGACTGATACTAATTTGTCACATGAAAAGAATTCTTAAACTGAAAAAAAACAATAAAAAAAACTTGCCTGGAGCAAATTTTTGGTGAAAACCCCCCTGGGTCGTATTTGTTATTGTTGTTTGTTTTATGTTTTTTGGTTTAAAAAAATTGTTTGGAAAAAGAGTGAGGGGTCCACCACATAAGTAATACTATTAATTCGAAAGTTAAGTACTATTAACACATACTTTTGACAGTAGAAATCCTTTTTTTGTTGTAATATAATTTTAATCATTATAAATTTTTCCAACAAAAGCATGTATGACATAGGTAACTTCTAAGTAAAGTCTAAGCAAATCCAAACCCTCTGAGTGATTATATTTCTTAATAAATTATAAGTAATAATAGGTATACGAAAAAACAACACGCAAGTTCTTCAGATAAAGGAATCTAATTAACATTCCTGAAGAACTTGTATAAATAATCATTTGAGTTCGGGTAAGTACGAGTTTCTACTACGCACTAAGACAAGAGCCACTAGACATTACATTTGTATCGTGTATGCAGCACTTAAAACCCTTTTCAAGTTCTACTTTATTTATTTGTTTGTTTGTTTGTTTATTTATTTATTTAAAACCTGTATTAGACTTCTACATAGGAAGGGACATACTTTGTTTACATACTCTCGCACTTTCATTGAAAATAGGATAAAGTATTCACACTTGCAGCTTGCTAAATATTAATAAAAGCAGTATAATATATAAAAATATCAACAATAAAGTAATTGGCAGTGATAAAATATCTAAGTTTCTAGGACTTAAGACTTAATTTATATTAATAGGATCTATTCTATCAAATTTCTTGACGATCCTTATTTGCATATTTATAAATAAAACAGTTGGCGTAGAAAATGTTTTTTTTTAATAAAATTCAACAACCAAAGTAAATTATTAGAAAATATTAATTTAAATCTACGTTACAAATTAAAATAAGGTTTTCCTTAATAAAAACGTATTTTTAACACCTACACCTTTTGAGATATAATTAATTTTATTTTGATTTTTTTATTAAAATCGTACTTGTAAAGAGAAACTTAAATATCCAATGCATTTTAAATTTTATTTACAAAGAGCGAATTACCCTTGTTTACCCTCGTTTCATTCGGGTCCGTCTCTAGATGCTGATTGTCCTAAGTTTTGGGTTTTTGTCAAGTTTCTTAGTAACTGCCCGAACTGAGGCGGCAGTATTATACTACCATACTCCGGGAGAACACTCAAAGTCGTCGGTTCTGCACCCTATCTCTCATCGGTTGTGTTATATCTCCTGCGGACATGGTTATTCTCAGTGGCACCATGGCCACCATGGCCACCATGGCCGAAATCGTTTTGGAGGACATTGTTATTACGTGTTACTCTACTAATAAATAATCTATTATACAAATACACACACACACACACACACACACATTTACGCACGCACGCACGCTTGCATATAAAAGTTTGTTACAAGTTCGATGGTCTCTTCCCGCACGCCTCGTGCGACGGCTTTAGTTAGACCTTCGTTAGATGTTCTTGAAGGCAGTGGCAGCCCAGTGGTAGCGCGCTCGTTTGTAAAACCCAGTGAAACGGGTTCAAATCCCAGGGTTCGCACCTCTGATATTTTCGTATGCGAATCATTTCCAACATAATTACCACTTGCCCTACGGTGAAGAAAAACATCGTGAAGAAACCTGCATGACTGTCTGAGAAACTGTCTAACCTGTCTGAGAAAACCTGACAAGTTTTCTGATTCCCCTCGTATTGAAGAGACGCCCATATCCAACAAAGGGATGTTAAAAAAGGTTCAATACACAGATGTTCTTATACGTAGTCACGTTTTTTGTTTTTGTATTTTTTTATATTATGTTCGATCAAAATTGTGGTTTTTCATTAACATATTTGTAATTCGAAAATCCCTTCTTGTATCATGCTTCAATTAGTCTGTGATTTTGATAAAATGGACAAAAACATAAAAATTAAAAAATCCTTTGCTATTTTTATTCAGTGCCTTTAATAATTTTTCATTAAGACGAGTTTTATTTTTAAGGGATTTATATATAATAACGTCTTTAGAAAAAAATTGAAGCTGTAATTTACTTTTTAATTTACTAGACAAAAATCCTTTTGGTCAATCTTTTATTTAATTTTTCTATATTTCTTTAATAGTTTGGTATTGACGGATACTAATTACCATTATGAAACAAAACTGCCTTCAGGCTTGATATTAAACCATCTGTAAACAACAGCCAATCTTTTGTTTCGGGAATTTTAGACTCACTCATTGAAGATAAAATTTTCTTTACCTACTTATAATCCAAACTATAAAATCCATTTTTTAATAATAACTTTATTGATATTTACGTCAAATAAAGTTAATTAAAGAACATAGATCATAAATGTATATCATAAAAAGTATAATAAAATAATTTATTTATTTATTTAGTTTTTTTTTAAATATTTCATGTTGTACTTTATTATAGTATGGATAAGAGGAGGTGGACTGACACAACGATCATTCGACTCGACCGTCTTAAGGTCGCGGATGACGCGTGTATGTATATGCCCACGTTTTCGGCACTCTCTAGTGCGTAGGCTACCGCTTTTATAGCGGACGGGTATCCGACATATAAGCTAAGAAGAAAAGTAAGGTATTAATAATTGTAACAACTAATAATATATTTAGTCACGTCGATTACTGCAGTGTCATTCTAGAAAACTAAAATTATCAGGAGAAAAATTATTCCATAAAATCATTAAAACTTGAATTTTCCTTTTATCAACACAGATTTTATTTTTAATTACATACCACTCAAGTCCAACGACAATAGGTACTACATGGTCAATGCCTAAGTCACCGTGCTTTTCTACGACCGGATCAACCCACAAGTTAAAGTATCGCTAAATATTTACAACTTATATAAATAATATAACTGAAAAAAAGCAAAAACAATCTCTTTGTACAAAAATAAGAAGTAAATGATTAACATAAAAATTACAATAACATTTATTCTCAAAAGAGGTTTACTTTGAATAGGTTCTATTAAAAGATTCTTCAAGCACAATGTCTGTTTTGTTTATTCACGGGCTGTAAAATTACTTAAAATTAAAATTAAAATATTCCTATAAATTGTACAATAATAATTACTTTATTATGCAGAATAATAGAAAAATAATTTTCACAATAAGTCAGAAGTTCACCTGTGTTACAAGACTTGCTACAAGACTTGCTCCAAAACTCAAAGAGTTATTGTCTCTTGCTGTGTGCCTACAAATAGCATATTAATGCTCCTGTAATATAACAAAAAACTATGTCATATTATATGATTTCATTGCTAGTCGAATTACCAAAGATGGAAATGTTTTCTACGGTCCTTGCTTTCTATTGAAGTGCGATCATATTTAGGTATTTTTTAACGTCCCATTGCTGTACACGGGCCTCCCTTTACCATCAGGCCATAGTCGACCACGTTGACCTAGTGCGGATTTGCGGACTTCACATGTTTTTTTTTTAATTTTTTTTTATAGTATTCTGAATTAGTGTTTGACTACGTTCCATCTGATGGTAAATGCTAGCGCAGTCGTAGATGGCAAGTCGCACTAATTCAGTAGCCACCTATTCACTCTTGCCTTGAAGACACCCATATTGTAAACGGACGGAAACACCGACGCAGGCAGGTTGTTCCAATCCTTAGCCGCACGTATGATAAATGACGAAGCGAAACGCTTCGTCCGGACGGGTGGAATGTCCACGACATAAGGATGGAGGCTAGCCGTTCGTCGGGTTGTCCGATGATGGAAAGGGGATGGGGGAATTAAGTAGTGTAGTTCATGCGCACACTCTCCGAAATGTAACCTATAGAATACACAAAGGCTGGCTGTCTTTCAAAAACTTACTAGACTGTCTTAGATATGCAGGTTTCCTCACGATGTTTTCTTTAATCGTAAGATAAGTAAAGTAGTAATCATGTTGGAAATGTTTCGCACATGAAAATATCACAGGTGCGAGACCCGGGATTTGAACCTGCTTCACTCGGTTTCCCCAAGCGAGCGCGTTATCACTGGGCTACCATTACCTGAAAAAGGAATTAAAAAAAAATAAAAAAACTTTCAAGAAAAATGCGAGCTAAAAAGGCCGGAATAAATTGAAGAAGAAAGTTAACTATAATGCAGTCGTAGACAGTAGCTGGATTCATAGCAAATATATACATGTATGTTTTTTATTTTTCTTTATTTTTATAAATATTTTTTTTAGTTTTCGCCAGTTGCTTCAATATTTTTAATTAGATTTAACAATTTGTTAATCCTATATTAGTTTTAAACATATAAATTGGAGAAATTTTTGTAATCGCTTCTTAAAAACATTCATTTTGATACCCCACATGATAAAAGACGAAAAAAACTTTCTTCAAGACAGACAAATTGCTGCCTAAAATTCGCCATTTTGATTTGTAATAATATCCATGTACGTTTGATATACCCGCGATATCAAGACGAACTTTACGACGTATCAATTAACAAAATTGGTTAAGCCGTTTATCAATTACGAGGGAACCTACCTTAATGGTACCTACCTTGACCTAGTCAAACACACAACCTTCCTTTTGGCTTCGCCACACACACAACGTGAGATTATACTTCAAAAACTTGAAATAGCAAGAAAAGCACAATAATACTGTGTCTTCAATATATAATTCATTGAAAACTCTTAAAGATGTTTGTTAAAATGAACAGTTGCTTCAAGTTTTATAGGTTGCTAAATTCACTAATATCCAAAAACATTCATTAAATATAGACGAATTAATAAGGTCTGAGAATATCTTAAGATGTTTCCATCTACGCGCCCACTTTCCGCTAAATTTTGTTCATTCAGAACACCTAATGTTACGTCACGAGATGTGTTAATTTATGTTATCCAGAAAAGTGAACCACACACATATACTCGTATTTGAATATTAATGAATATAAAATCCACACAATTTTATGTTTTTATTACACTTCTTCATTCATTATCATACTGGCAACAATATGAGACCAGGAACAGTTTTGATTTTGCTTGCCATTTCACGTTTGATGGCTGTAGTAGCAAGCCAAGACTTCGGGCAGGTCTACTGTGAGAGAAAGTTGGCGACATCTCTAGCTGTACTATGCGATAACAACTTGATCAAGAGATCGGAGGGGAGTCACAGTGTAATGGTAGTGGACTGCTGGCTTACACCGCACGATGCATACAGTTTCGGCCGCAGCAAGAGACAAGTGGTCACCGAGTGTTGCGACAAACCTTGCACCATGGATGAGCTCCTGTCATACTGTTAATTGACATTTGCTTCTCTATGTTAGTTTAGATAATATAATATAATATACCTTTAATATAGTGATTTGTGGAATTCTGAATTTGGATTTACTTTAAATATAAAAATAAATTTATTTGATAATATCCAAACAAGATTTTTTATTAGTATAAGTTTTTATAACATTGTTGGAAATAAGGTCACCATTAATTATTAAGTAAATTTAAATTCATATTCACATATAAAATTATAATTTGTTAATTTTTACTTCTTGAGGACTTGTGAACAGTTCATTAATCAATTGTGCCGTTTTATATGTACATTATACATAAACTACACCTGAATGACTAACACATGGTTATTTTCTACGCGACGCGACTCCACATTAAACTTTGAATAATTTACACTGTGATTATAATTAATTGGCACAGTGATTATTATCATACATGGAATAATGTAGACTCGTAGCAGCTCTACGCTGTTTACTGCTTACTATCATAATCTGCTTTGTATGTTGAATTTCATCGTAAAAAATATATTTTATTTATCCATTTGGAACATTTAAAATCAGTTAATAACTAAATTTTGTAACGTTTTTTATACATATACGTTAATTTTCAAAAACATACTTATTTTATTATTCTGATATATTTTTAATAACAGTTATGTATGTAAGAATTACTTGTAGCATTATTGGTCCTACGTCCTAATTTTGATGTAGGTATTTACTTCAGGATAAAACGTTTTTCTCCATATTCAAAATGCCTACAAGTACATCAGTAGTTAATACCGTACCATATTATGGTTAAGTAGAACTTATTATACTTTTGTTCTTTGTGCTCATACTCGCATACGGGTCGGTACATACACACATACTTATAACAATATTTTCTCATATATTTCCCGTACAGCGCTTCGTCATAAATTTTTATTTAAATGTTTTATATTATTTTCTTATTATTACCTGATAGATATAAATTATAATATTTACATTATACTACGTATAACACATATCCTATACAAACTTTCATCCCTGTTTTCCCTCCTTTAAGGGATGATTTCCGGGATAAAAACTACCCTATATCCTTCCCAAGGTCTCAAACTATATTCTAACCAAATTTCATCTTAATCGGTTCAGTAGTTTCGGAGCCTATTCGGTGCAAGCAAACAAACAATCAAATCCTTCCTCTTTATAATATTAGTATAGATTATTATCGTATAAAATTTAAAATATTTTATAAAACCCTGTATTTGGTAAATATGATAAGTTTTATTACCGTAATCGAAAAATTCTGTCTGTATGTGTTTTTATATTTGTCTTGTACTCGTATAACCTTGCGACGGTGTTTACTGTAACTATTTTAAATGAGCTAAAATTCTTTATAGTGTGATCATGTTCAAGCTAGATGGCATTAAAACTCTATCTGTCCGTAAAGGTTGTATACGGCTTTTCCTTCACGACATTCACTTTTTTCACTCTAGAGGGCGCTATAAAAAATAATTCATAAAGTCGCAAAATAATTATTAATTTATTATTGTGATGCTACGAATAAATAATAAGTCTATTTATTCGTAGTTCTGATGATAAAAAATGGTAAAGGTAAAGCGTTTATATAAATTAAAGATATGCCTTTTTATATTACAAAAAAATATTAAAATAAAAAATAGAATCTAAAGACATGAATTTTTATGATGAATAAAATTAAAATCAATTATTTTTAAAACTGTTATATTTCAAGATGGCAGAAATTCGTATAAATATTAAATTAAATGTAAGTCGTAAAAAAATGCTCCTCCCCAAATAACTTATATTTTTATTATTACAGTATTATATGATCTGTGGTATGGTATTACTTTGCATCATTATTGTCGGAGCCATGATACTATAAAATTATTCTGAAATATTAATTTGCCGGTAAGTATTTCTTGTAGATAAGCGAATGCGGAACAGCTTAGTGTTATGGTATGATGTTATTAAATTTTATTTAAGTCTCTTTTAATAAATATAAATTATAACCTAGGTATATATTCTAAAGCAAAAAATGCTGCATCAAGAAAACTATAAAGTTAACAAAGATTTGAAATGAAAATTTAAATGGATAAAGAAATCTACACCTACTTATAATAACATCATAGAGTCATATCTGAATATATATATATATATACAGTCTTCACACAAAAATTACTTAGAAAGATAGGAATTTTAAGAAAGTTTTCTTAGTTTGGAATGAATAATTGTCCAACATTCGAAAAAGAGACTATATAAGGAACTACCAACTCACCCTCGCTCCGCTCGGGTTCGTCTATAGTTACGTTTTAACGTTTAGCTCAGAGATGAGAAATTTCCCCACAGTAAAACGTATCCTATATGTTGACCCGGATAACCAGCTATCATCATACCAAATTTTATCAAAATCTGTCCAGTGGTTTTCCCGTGAAACGGTAACAGACAGACAGACACACGAAAATTCTAAAAACTATAGATTTGGCTTCTGTATCGATAATAAAGTCTATTTCAATAAGATTTTCCAAAAAATATTTAATATACAGATTCGGCTTAGTTACAATTTTATTATATGTATAGATATATAGAGGTCTTCTGAGATATTGGATGGTGCTGTGTATAAAATATTGCTCTAGTTTTTAATTAACATATTTAAGGGTCATAGAAGTCTCATTATGATTAGAGTTCCGCTCAAAAACATTAAAACGTACCTAGGGACGCACCCGAGGGTAAGTCGCTAGTTAATAATAATAATAACAACGCCCTGGCTCGTCTAGCTGTAAGTTTAAGCAGATATTTGTACACAAAAAACGTAAGTATATTGCACCTATATGATCTGTGGTTGCACACAAACTAAAAGACTTACATGTTCCCCAATCCGAATGTAAAAAACCACTTTGACATTTTGTAAGCCTAAAAGCAAATATGTAGATTTAATCTTAATCTTGACGAACAGTAAACACAAACTTTAAACAGTCTCTGTTTAAAGTTTGTGTATAACTGTTTGTTTACTTCGCGTCCTGAGTCCTGAGTCCTGTAGAAGTTTATTTATTTTTATTTTATATATTATTGAAGTTATACTTCTTTTGGCACGTTTGGAAAAAAATATGAGAGAAACATTTTTACGATGCGCGCGCACACCGACAGCCAAAAAGCGACATGATGAAGTTAGCTGATAACTGTCATTTATTTTTATTAATTTACCATTCCTTTTACAAACACAGAGTTATGACATACGGGATGAAATCTTTAGCTATTTTTGTTTTGTTACGTGCGTATATAAGTACACACACACGTTTTTTTTATACATATATAATGTGGCCTAAGGGAAATTTCCGTTTATCGGATGAACCAAAAAATCTGTCTGAAATCTTGAAGAAATTATGACGTGTTTCTAGACGGACCTTTCGGTTTTATAGTTATAACTCGATAAAGAGGTCTTCGTAAATTTATTATTTTACGTCGCCGCCTTTAGGGTACACCATTTTCGGTTCATACCTTTAGCTCATTATCAATGGCACAGATCACATAATACTATACCAATAGATTAAAATAGGTTTGGAAAGAACTGAGTTTTTTTAATCATAACTTAAGATCAAAGATTTTTTCGGATTTTATAGGCTCCGATAGGTAACCGATCCGCATGATCGAAAAGATGTTTTTAGGGTTCCGTAGATAAAACGATAACGAAACCATTCAATTTCGTAAAAAAATTAGGTGAAACGCCGCCCACACCTACATATAAATGTAAAAAAATAATTCCACATTTCCATATAAAATGAGATGGATGTTTCTAAACAACTTTTTTAAGTATTGTAAAAATTTGGTACTTCGTCACTTTTTTATGTTATATATGTATGTTAATACATTTTTATTGTGTGGTGGTAAAGAACCCTTCAAGAAAGTACACTTGACTGGTTGTTATAATCTTCGGTTTGAGCTCTGCGTTTACTCGTTTTTTTCTTTTAAATAAGGAAAACGAAGCTCAGGTGATTCTTTGGGTAATGAATGTGTGCTCGACCAAAGTCTCATAAATCTTTTTTTAGTGATATTATCTTTAGCTTTCAGTACTTCCTTGACAAAACGTAAAAAATCGATCCAAATTGACGAGAAAACATTTAAAAGAAAAATGTAATGAAAATCACAAATTTTTTAATAATTACGATGATTGTAGAACCTCCACGTGATTTGAACTTACACTTCACCAATTTTCACCCATCAATATCCATTAAGCCTTTTTCAAACTTTATTGAGTAGAAAAAATATGATTAAGTAGTGCTTCTTTACGAGTATAACTTTTAAGTCATAAAACATAGGATCGGTTGTAATTTTTTTTTAATCTAATATATTTAAACGAACAATTCTTGTATATTTATATCTTTATATCTTTACCTATCTATCTTGACTTATCTTATATATTTAAACGAGCAATTCTTGTATATTTATATCTTTATTTCTTTATTTATTTATACCAGCGATCTCGGAAACGGCTCTGAAGATTTTGCTGAAATTTTGGTATGTGGGGGCTTTCGGGTGGGAAAAATCGATCTAGATTAGTTTCATGTTTGGGAAAACGCGTGTTTTCAAGTTTTCATGCAGTATTCTTTTTGCATTATTCCACGCAGAATATGGTCGATAATTTCTAACACTCGGTTGTAAGCATCGTGGTGTGGTCAAGCGGTCAACGCGTAAGCTAAACAACACATATGTCCGGGATCAAATCCCAGTTGGAATACAAAATTTTTTTTACTTTTGTTTTTGTATTTATTCAAGTTTTTAGTTTTTTTTATATAAAAAATACGATATAACAAAAAAGAACTCCGAGCGAAGCTCGGTCGCCCAGGTAATTTTTTTTAATTTTAATATTTAAGCGCTTATTTATAGAAGGTAACTTTCTTTTTAAAATAATACAGATCCTAGTAAGTACTTATATAAGTATATAGTATGTGGGTAGGAAATTGGTTTCAATTTGACGAAGCAAGTAAAGAGCTCTTGAGTTTTTTAAGCGAGATAACGTTCACTTTATTACACTTGTGACCTCAGACCTCAATTTCTTTCTCGTTATCAAATTACACATGAGTCGTAAGTTTAGCATAGTCATACTATAAATTCAAAAAGCGTATCACTTTAAAATCTATACATATAATAAAATTGTAACTAAGCCGAATCTGTACATTAAATATTTTTTGGAAAATCTTATTGAAATAGACATTATTATCGATACAGAGACCACATCTATAGTTTTTAAATTTTTTGTCTATTTGTCTGTCTGGAAACGCATCACGAGAAAATCAATGATGGTTTTCATAAAATTTGATGTGATGATAGCTGGTTATCCGGGTCAACATTTAGGATACTTTTTACTGCGGGAAAATATCTCGTCTCTGAGAAATCTAAACTAAACTTTTAACCGTAACTAGGGACAAATCCGAGCAGAACGAACTTGAATCGCTAGTTTTTATTTATATATTTATAAATACCATTATTTTATTTTAAAACTAGTAATACATTTTTGCTAAAAGATACAACTTCTTTAAAAATATATATTACTAAGTAATTAGACCCTTAGGAGTGGGGGTTTTCAAAATTTATATGGGACTATTCTTGAAATATATTTATTCATAAAACAAGAGTTATGAAAGTCGATTCATAAATTAGCGAAAGTATCGCGATTACACACAAAATAGTACGATAGTCTTAAGGTGGCTTTTCACGGCGCGTGATATCACGAGCCGCGCCGCGCGCGCCCGAGCCACGCATCGTGTGAAGACAGTGGCTCGGTGCGGCGCGGGCAGGCGCGCTCTGGCGCATTCGATCCGCGAAATATTGGGAACTTCAAAGGCGCGGCGCGGGCGCGCTCGTAGAGGCGCGGGCGCGCGCGTACGCGCGCGGGCTCGCGCTATTAAATACGTTCAATTCATCTCGACTCATTCAACCGTGAAGTACTCATGTGTGTGTAAATGACATAATTGTGGTCAAATGACACAATTGCCGAATTTTTAATTTTATATAAAAACGAACCATCTTTGTGGAACTCGAAAAGTGCAGAACACGAAAATAGAAATAACCAGCACGATGCCTGGATTAGAATATAAAGTAAATTAAAAGAAGGTACCATTCCGATAAATAATAAAAAAAAGAAAACGGATAACTTGATGGCAAACAGTGCGTTGCGTACTTCCATCTGTCGAAAGATAAAGATAGGTACGCGGCGCGGCTCGTGATATCACGCGCCGTGAGAACGGGCGGTGCAGGCTCGCCCGTGGCGCGTATTTGTACGTACAAATCGACTCGGCGCGGCTCGGCTCGTAATATCACGCGCCGTGAGAAGCCACCTTTATTTTGAGCGAGGGCTTCACCTTACGTAGGTACTATGACGAGATTAAGATTTACCTATATACTTTATCTCTTGTTTGAAATGAAATGAAATTTATTTATTTAGTAGCAATTCTTATATATATACAGTAAAATAATGGCTACAATGATACTGCAAAAGTATAAACTGCGTTGCAGATATCAACGCCCGCCTCCTTACAATATTTAAAAAGTTGTTTGCTGTGTGTTTGTGCCTAGAAATACAGTCCACTAGTGCTATTTTGTAAGAATTAAGAATTTTATGTCATACCTTATGCGAAGTTCGCGAATTCAGCTGTCGAATTTCATAGAAGTTTTTATGGAATAGCATTACTGAACGCTTATTGCAATTTACAGCCACGAAAGTCGGGGCAAAATATCAGTGAGTGAAACGAACTGGACTTCATGTGTCGCTGTGCAGTTAATTAAGACGCGGTGAAGCGCTCGCGCACAGGCAATCCTCAATCTATTTTTATTTTTTTTTCATCAGTCTCCTGTCCTGGCTAACCTTTGAAACGGCTAAACAGATTTTAATACAACTGTTATCAGCGGGTTCTAGTGGATATCCATCTTGGGGTCGGCCGTCATAGAGTACTGCTATAGGTACTCCTACTCAAAACTGTGGAATGGAGCGATGTGGAACCAAATCTCATACATATCATTAATAAGCGCCTCTTTATTCACTATGGCAATATTGCTATTTATTATAAACTAGCGGCTCACCCTCGCTTCGCTCGGATTCGCCTCTAGACAAACAAAAACGAATCAACTATCCCACGGGAGCCGCACATTTTTCCGGGATAAAAAGTAGCTTATTGTTTATTCTGATGTATGAACTATATTACTGTAAAGTTTCATTAAAATCCAATCAGTAGTTTTTGTGAACTAAGCTGTATAAGTTACTACAGTTTGTTAACTATCCCACAGGAACTCTTTAATTTTTCAGGATGAAAAGTATCCAAGATGTTGCCCGAGGATAAAAGGTACCACCATACAAAATTTCATTCAAATCGGTTGTACAGACTCTGAGATTAGCCCATGCAAACAGACAAACAGACAAAGAAACAAAAAAATTGAAAAAACTTTAAAAAAAAAATAAAAACCGACTATCTTTCGGGTCCATCATCAGATCGACTCCAGACCTTCATTAAATAGTAGTGCTTTAAAATACCTAATGAAAATGTTAACAAACGCACTAGTCGCCGCTACAATTTTCGAAAGTTCCCCTCGATTTCTCTGGGATCCCATCATCAGATCCTAGTTTCCTTATCATGGGACTCTTGGGATATCTCCTTTCCAACAAAAAAAGAATTATCAAAATCGGTTCATAAACGACGAAAAAATGCCCGAACAAACATAAATATATATATATATATATATATACGGTCGAATTGAGAACCTCCTCCTTTTTTTGGAAGTCGGTTAAAGAAAAACTGGATTTGTTCTATTTCTCTTCTTACATCCCCCTGACTCGGTTTTTAGCATTTTATTTCTATGTACAGACATTCGACCTCTATAGTTTGGCTATGTCGTTTTGAACGAAAGTCATAGTTACGCTTATTTTTTTTATATCTCAAGGTCAAAGCGAAGTACGACAGTGAAACTCGTATGAATCGCTTTTCTACCTCAAGCCTTTATTGACACATAAGTTTCGATATAGGTTGCCATTAGAGGGCCAGCTCGCTATACTTATCCGGCTAACCCTTTCATCTAAATCAGTCCAGTAGTTTCGGAGCTTATTCAGTACAAACAAATAAAGAAACAAAAAAGTCTTTCCGTTTTATAATATTATAGCGGCTCACGTTCGCTTCGCTCGGGTTCGCCTCTATACAAACAAAAACAAATATATCCCACGGGAACAGTACATTTTTGCGGGATTAAAAAGTAGCCTATTTGTTATTTTAATGTATGAACTATATTATTGTAAATTTTCATTAAAATCTAATCAGTAGTTTTTGTGTACTAAGCTAAATAAGTTACTATAGTTTTTTAACTATCCAACGGGAATACTTCAATTTTCCGGGATGAAAACTATCTAAAACCTTGACCGAGGATATATGGTACCACTATACGAAATTTCATTTAAATCGGTTTAACAGTTTCGAAGATTAGCCCGTACAAACAGACAAACAGACAGAGAAACAAAAAAATTGAAAAAAATCAGAATTTGTTCTATTTCTCCTCTTACATCCTGACTAGGTTTTTAGCATTTTTTTTCTATGTACAGACATTCAACCTCTACAGTTTTATTATGGTATAGATAGATAGATAGTAATATACTATTTATTATATTACTTAGATTAATACATAATTTTAAAATACAATTTAAATAATACTTTCTTAGATTTACGCGAATATAATTTGACATTTTAAATGTAATATTGCAAAGTTTGATATTCATAGATGCTTTTAACATAGTTAAAAAATAAAAGAATGTAATAACAGCGCATTGTTTTCACAAAAAAAAAATACGTACAAGAAATCCATTTCGCTCCGATATTCACTGCATCGCGAAAAGCAGCTAGTGGCATTGAACGGAAGAGGCTTTTATGCAATCAATGGCATTTTGCGCCTCTCTTCAGACCAATGCAACTTCAGGAAATTGATTATGGTTGCTCTTTCGATTCACGAAAATATAATTTTAAGTAATTACAGGTACTAATAAATGAACCCTGTCACGTTTATACTATGTTTTATAATTATAAGAACTCCTGATTAATGAGATGTAATAGCCTCGTTTTCATAATAGCTCATTATTTTATGGATATAAAGCTAAAATAACGTTATTTACTTTTATAAGGCTCATTTCAATAAATAAATATTAAATTACAGATGGTGTTACATGAATATGATATTTTTAGGAAAAATAATTTTACGCTAAATATAGCCTCAAAAAGATTAGCGAAAACAATATAGACATATATTAATGTTCCACTTTGAACTATTTTTGGGCATTGTTTGTCTGGTATCTTTGAACACTGCCATCTTCAAGCCGTAGCAAAACTGTGTCAAGATTGGAATCATATTTATGAAAAAATAAAATGCTCTTAGATATATTTTGTGTTAAGGTTTTTTAAACCAACAGTTCTTAATCGACACTATATAATTAAAGAATAACATTGAATTAGACAACTAGGGTTCTCTTAAGTTGGCAATAAAAGCTTGTGGTAAACTTTCTAAGAACAAAGTGACAAGCGAGGTGAAAACACTTCAGTTTTTCAGAGGGTTCTTATTAAACAACATAAAAAAGTGAATGTCCTATTTACATATGACATGCGAAACATGAAAATATGGTTGTTGAAAAGATATTCTTACTAAAACATTGGAACAGTGAACGAATCTCGGCCCCGATTTAATCCCAATGGGAAATAATGTTTTACGGACTTTAACCTTCATACGGTCTTCAAAGTTACTAACGTAAATGGGCTTCGGGTCTAATTTGACCCAGTACTATATTTCCAGAAATTATATGTAATTTTTAATTAATTATTATTATTGGGATTTGCATTTTAATAAACTATTTTATTTCTATGAAAATAAAAGTTACTGAAATGCGTATTTATTAGAATTTATTACAATTCCCAACACTTTGTGAGACTATTAACCTTTTTATTGAATAATTATACACAAAAATATAGTCAGTTATTACATTTAGTACACAAAGTAATCGTTTTAGAATGCTGTTTACATAAAGATTTATTGCACTTGAGGCAAACCAATCCTGTTTTATTGTCTGTTTTTTGGCAAGATTGACATCGACTTCTCTTGGTTGCTTTTTTCCCTTTATTGTTTTATTTTTTGATCGAAATACACCAGCCAACAACAGTAATCCAATGAATGCAAATCAGTACTTGTCAATATCAGTCCATTCTTTTTCATATATGAGTCTACCCTCAATATTAGTGTAATTCAAAACTTTACATACCAAAGGAGGTAAAGAAAATTATTCAAAACTTGAATTTCTACTTCTGTGATTCTAGAGGATGCATAACGTGTCAATCCTGGCATCAAATTGATAATATTTTCCCTCGAAGCTCTTCCGTGTTCCTCCTTCTATTTCCAAGTGGTTTTTTTGAATAAGTTATTTGGCCAATTTTTTGATGTCATTATTTTGGTTGGAACAAGTGCAGTTTCACTCTCACCAGAACTACTGTTCGATGAATCAGCTTCCTCAACATTATCTTCGAATTCAGAACACGATTCATCCTCATCCGATACGTTGTCCAAAAATAGTTCAATCTCACTATTTCTCATATTCAAATAGGAAATAATTAGTTCAATCTTCAAACTAACACACGTTCAGTTCACTCAATATTTATTGTAAGAGCATAATAGCAGGGCTTTGAGAAGAACAATGCAACCATACAAATACAAAGTGGGTACTTGATAACAAATAAAATAACAAATGACGGCCGTTTAATACGTATGGTCAAATTTGACCCGAGGACCGTAAACGTATAAAAAATTGTAGGTCGACAAATTAAAGATATTTCTATTAAATTATATACTAAATATATTAAGCTCAACACTTTGTTAAAAGTCATAAAACATCAAATCTCAAAAGATATTAGTTATAGAGAAAACTTAGTTTCATTCCTCAAATGGGTCAAAATTGACCCGAAGACCGTATGAAGGTTAAATGCTTTAATACTGACTGAAATTTATTACGAAATAGTTTCGCCTTTTATGTTATGCAAGATATAATTGTTTATTTATGTACTTTTTCAAACATTTATGATATTAATTTGCTTAAAGCTTTTTTGATTTTTTTTAAACAATTCATTATTTTTATAAAACTTCAAATAAAATTATGTACTGATTTTAATATTTTTTGATATTAATCAAAATTTTAAAATCAAATTGGTTTAAATACCTAAACAGCGGTTTCATATAAACAAGACCAAATTAAACTCTAGGGGTGGAAAAATTACTTTATTTGTGCTATAAAATATATCCTTTAACAATTAATTTAACAAACCTACAACTACAACAACCTATATGTACATACTGATAATTATAATATTAAGCTTTAGTTACTATTCAATGTACCAAATTACTATTAACGATTCATTGTTGTACGTCAGATTGTATTCAAATTCCTGCAATGATATACATATATTTGTGCGATGGGATACCCAGATATAAAATACAGATTACATCTACTTTGTCTTATTAAATTATTTAGAAATAAACATCTTTTGCGAACTTATTTTTATATAAAGTTAGTCTGCTAGAAAGTGCATGGTAAGTACACATTTTTATTTTTAGCTTTTCCTAGTAGTCTGATACAAGTTTTAAGACTTTATCAGCGAGCGTCGGCGGGTAGATTTAGCAATTTTACATTATTACAGAATTTTTGATTTGACATAATATGTAGGATTGCACTTTGCAGATCATATTTTCTTTAGATCAATTGTATTCGGAGCGTCTTATTAACCCCAAATAAGACTCGTGTGATTTGTTTATACGTGCTTGTGCGTACATGAGTCTCAGCACCTTGTGATACTTTGCCAAAAAGTGTCTGAAATTTCTCTTTTTAATGTTCCATGTCCTTGCCAAATTCTTCATATAGATCTTATTATATGTATATAATAAGATCTATATGAAGAATATAAAATAAATATATAATAAGATTTTAACTGAATCGAATCTTATCTTAAATATTTTTTGGTAAGTCTTTTGTATGAATATAATATATCTGTGTACATTTCACGCAAAAAGTACCTACTGAACCTATTTGAATTAAATTTTGTGAAGTGATAACTTATTACTCGGATCAATATTTTATACCTTTTATTACAGGAAAATATTTAATTCCCGTCGGGAAAACACAATAACTGGTTCTGTCGAGTTGTTCTTAGAAATTTACATGGATAACGCTGGCCAAACCTTATGAGATACATCAAAACAATGTATAAGAAATTTGTAGTTCTCAAAAAGGTCTACAGGAAAGTCCGCAATATCATATATTTGAGATAGATATGTACATATATGCTATTACTATTACGGTATACTCGCAATTACTATTTTTTTTATTTAAAACGCACCCCAGATGCATTCGAGCAAAGCGATGGTAAGTCGCAAGTATATAAAAAACCTATATAGCATATACTGCAAACTGGATATAAATCCATAATATACGACTGTAACACGTAGCGACAATCATAACTTACTGTTAGCTTAATCCAACTGTCGCTTGTCGTGAGATGTAGACAGATACTTCTTAGTAAAAAGGAATCTTTTGTTTGAGTTTTCGGAAGCTTTAGCAGTAGTTTTGATCTTAGCTTTAATCATTTTAAATAAAAGCGTCGCAGATGATAGCCGTCACTTTTTCTTGCCCTATGTTAAATTTAAATTATTTTATATAGAAGATTCAAAAGTCTGTGGTCCCAAAAGTGTGTGGTGGGGGTAATTTATTATGAACTAGTGGTTCACCCTCGCTTCGCTCAGGTTCGCGTCTAGAAAAACAAAAAAAAAAATATTCCACGGGAACCGTACATTTTTCCGGGATAACCGCAAGAGATCTACCAGCCGCTGGAGCAGGACACAAATTCAATTATTTGGCTAATTAATTTTGGTTGAGGTAAATATAATTCTTGAATAATTAGTGAATTGATGAAATATAGGTATAATCGTTTCTTAATATAATATTTTTTTTAAATAATAATATTTTAAGTAAAATCTGTTTTGTTAGCGGCGTCACTCGTATACCTACTAGGTAGGGAGATACATCGATAATACATATATTCCATTCGATATTCCATTCTGAAATTCACTTGAATACTCTAAAGTCCGTCTTAGTATGAAGATAAAAACACACTTATTAACTATTCAAAAACTACATTTTGTATTTATATGTGTAATGTCTATGTAGCTCGATACCAATGTCCATAGCTAATAACTACTCCTTATAATATTAATTGTGTTCCTCAATTAAATTTTTGAAATTTAAATTATATAAAAGCGCAGATTGTTGATAAACTTAAGTAAAATGTAAACAATAAGTGATATACCATAAATTTTATTCTTGCACCTAGATGATAATAAGAATAATAATTATGGCAATTTGTGTTTTATCTTACACATAAACACAGAAACGTCGCTTCGAATCTGCCTCTGTCCCTTATAGAAAATGTAGTATAATATGTACATCGACTTCAAATATTTATAGACCTTGAAGATTCCGAGAAATGCTTTCAACTTTTTCACCATTCGGATTAAATGATAATGTGTAAGAATAGATTTTATATATCTTTATTTGTTATTATGGTTTATGTATTTAACATTTTTAGAAATAAATTATTTTATTATTCAAAGAAGCCCTAAGTATTCTCTATTATTCAGTATATTTTTTAAAAAGTCAAGCAAATTATTTGTGAAAAGAAATATTTAAAATTCCGTACATCCCCGTCGATGGAGCTAAGTAATAATTACAAGCCTGATCAAAATACGAAAGAGTTTAGTTTTAGACGCGACAATTCTTTGACAGGGAGTGAGAGCGCGAGGGCAGGGAGGGCGCGCGCGTTGGCCAGGGCGGAGGGCGGCGGACGGGAGGCGGCAGTCGGTGCCGTGCCGCGCCCGGGCTCGCTGCGCTTACGTAACGATGCTGGAGCCCGCGAGCTGATGGCCGCGCTCGTCTGGTGGCTGGCGGCCTGCTGCCTGGTGCGCGCCGTCACCGCCGGCAATCCGGACGCCAAACGTCTCTACGACGATCTTCTGTCCAACTACAACAAACTCGTCCGCCCCGTCGTCAACACCACCGACGTCCTTCGCGTCTGCATCAAGCTCAAGCTCAGCCAGCTCATCGATGTTGTAAGTTTAGCCCGAAGCCTCCCTAATCGCGACCCCCGAATGACCTACATCGAAAGCCGAGTGCATTGCGAATGCAATGGTTGCACTTGCGCGTCGCATTTAGTATTTAAATAGACACAAATCACTACCGACCCACTTTCAGCAAAACAAAGCGTTACTCAAATCTTGTAAAAGCTTTTGAAGTGGGATTATTCAGTGTCGTCTTCGCGCCTCCTCATATCTTCATTCTGCGAGGCGCCGCGCTGTCTCCCGTTATATATTTTGAATCAGATTCCATAAATCTTCCCAATGGAGGGGACCGTGCGGCTCCTTTTGATGTTATTTGAATTTCTTTCGGCGGCGAATCGATGATAGCTTGTATTTGGGGCATATACAATTAAGCATTTAAACTAAAATAAAAGGTTTATTTTAGTTTGAATGGTATCTTTAAACAAACCTTATAATCTTTAATCAAAAATAAAAATACTAAATATGAACACGTATATATAGGTATAATAAATTTTTATATAATTGTATTGAAATACTTAATTGTACAACTGCTTCAGATATTTTAATGACTGAAATTGCATTTTTAAATTTAAAGAACATGGTTATGACTGATCATATTTGTTTAGTCGCGACAAAGACTATAACGCTACCGAGTTCCACCACCTAACAGGCAATCTCCTAATTCGGCAGAAAGTTGAGCATAGACGCTCTTCTCTACGTATTCTCATCTAATTCTTGAGGGTCTTATCTGCTATCGAATCCGTCTATACCCGATGGTAAAAAACAACAATCACTGTCAAAGATGACGATCGATTTAGCAGCTTAGAAAGGGCAAGTTGATTTCTAATTTTCCGTGGAACTATGTATTTTTAATGAAAAAGGCTTGTATTATATTCAAATACAATTTTAAGGGTAAAAATATAAGGAAATTGCAACAATAAGATATCTTTAAACTTATGATATTGTTTAGAATCATAATGTTAACGATAACGTTGTAAACGATATTACATCTTTGGAACCACATAGATTTGAAAGTCTGATTTAACTTAAAAAATGTTAAATGTCTGATTTAACTTAAAAAGAACTAGCGCTATGCGAAATAGGCGTGTTATTAAATTTAATATTAAATCTATTCCTTCAATTAAATATAGACCTGGACGATCGAGCGATCGAGCGACAATCGATTGGGAAAACGCGCGTTTTCGAGTTTTCATGCGGTTTTCTTTTGCATTATTCTACGCAGAATATGCTCGATAATTTCTTACACTCAGGCATAAGCATCGTGGTCAAGCGACCAAGGTGCAAGATTAAACATAGATGAGTTCGAGTTCGAATCTCGATCGGATACAAAGTTTTACTTTTTTTTGTATTTATTCAAGTTTTTATTTTTTTTTATTAAAAAATACGATATAACGAAAAAGAACCTACTTAGTATATCTTATCTTATATGAGTATGTATATCATATAAGAATATCCTTCATCAGCTAGTTAAATCTTGAATGATGGCTTACTACAAATCGAAGACCATTATGCAAAAAATCTGCCGGATACTTGACCTAATATTAGCTTCTCCACGATCATTTGTAATATAGTCTCAGCTTCAATCTTGCGTTTATTTTTCACATAAATTATAACAGAAATAATCATTACTTTATTAATTAATAAAACTTAAATATAATATACCTTATCAAAATAATACATACAATAAACAATAATAAATATAAAGCAAAAAAGTATTTCTAACAGGAGATATTGGAAACCTCAGTCGCTGAAAGACATTCGTTTCATGCTCAGTTTATGCACTAAAAGCAAAATGAGCTATTGATTTTCTTTTTTTCTTTGTTGGCGTCTGATGATAGTCGTGTTGAAAAAAACGGAGATTTCTTAATTTAAAAATCTCCAATTTATTTGAGAAAGGGTTTTATCATTTAACTCATTTTGGTACATTAGATGCTTTAAAATAAAAATTTAGCACCTAAACGTCTTACAAATAATCATTTGCAAAAGTACAACATTGTTATTTATTTTTTCTAATATTAAACACATCATTTTAGAGACAATGAGGTATAGACACACGTAGATATTAACAAGTAATATATTATAAAGAAATTATAAGTATTTTTTAAAGAAAAATTCATTAACTTATTCATTTTTAATTTTTTTAAAAGATCAATTCTAAACCAAAGTAAAAAGATTTACGACTTGGAACAAAAACTTGCTGAAAGCACAACAAACTCGATTTATTATGTCACTACGAATTTTGAGCACCATTAGTCTTTACGGTAATAGATAAAAGAGTTAAAAAAAGCATAGAAAGGACAAAATGACAAGAAAATGAAATAAATATAAATAAATAAATATATTGGAACATTATACATTATTTTTAATTTTTCAAATAGTAATTTAATGTCCCTATGCTATTTTGTGATGAACATCGAAGTACCTATACAAAAATAAAATAAAACGATAAAGTTATTTTAATAATTCAATGGTAACAATTATTTGAAGCCCTAACACCTGAACTAAAAAACTGTGTTTCAGGAATAGAAAGGATAGTATAATCATTCCATATCAAATAAGCCCCTTCTTATAATAATGATCCCTATAAAAAGGTTACTAAAAAGTTTTAATTTTTTTATTTTAACTTATTTAAAAGTATTAATATAGTGAAGAAAAACGTTAAAATACTTCACGGCCAAATATAAGAAGTTCTACTTATGTGTATATTTACAATTTTATTTATTTTTTAAATAACATGACGGATTTCACATATTTTATTTTACTATGCATATATTCCGCTAGATGTGGTAGATTCGTATTAGTATTACTTTCAATTCAAATATTTAGCAAACAAACTGTTTTATTAGCACCCGTACTATCCTAGCAAAATGGCTGACTATGGCTATTTCCCCGACAAAGAACGGCACGGTATCAGTCTGGCAAAAATGTATAAAAGTGGAAAAACGCACCATATATATATTTTATATATTTTTGCCGGCGGCTGCAGGGGCACAAGCCGGTATTGTAGATCGCTACTGAAACAACGATACTTTCCTAAAATTACTGTTTCATTTCTGGACGGAGGAGTTTCCAGAGAATAAAGCTGAAATTATCTTGGAAACAAAATTTTATTCTATAAAATATTTTATGAATTGTTAACTGTTCCAAATAGTGCCTATTTTCTTTATAGAGAATTGACGTTCATCTACATTCTCTATCTGCTAGAAACTATTAAACAAATAGACGACGAGGCTTATTTCAGGCTTAGTATATGTATGTATGTATATTATATTACAGATTATTATTATCTACGAAACATTGGTTCAACCAAGAAACTCGTTACGCCATTAATTCCGCTTAATACTACAAAGACAATACAATTATCTTTTATACAGGTGATAAAATAACGCTCCTGTTACGGATAAAATAAACCCATGTAAACAGTTTGTAAGACATGATTGATCCAATTAAAATAAAAGCTAAAAGCCAGAAAATAAAAGCTTAAAAATAACCTCGTTATATTGTGGCTGACTTTTTAACTATTGTTTTCACTAGAAATCTGTGCTAATTTTATAAACTTGCTTGATTTTCATGGTTAAAAGCGTGACTTAAGATTTCATTTTGATGAAGTAAGGGATAAATGCTAATTTTAAAAAGAACATTAGGTTGATTACATTTGACGTTAAATCATTCTTTTTCTAAAAAAGTGTTTTTTTAATCCCTTCTTTTATTGGTTGACTAATTGATTCCTATTATTCAATAAATTAATTATAGTACGCAAAAAAAGCTAGAAAACTATTTAATTTCAAAGTAAAATGTTTGCATTTTAGAAATTTTACTCTAATAAAGATCACTGAATCTAACATATCGAGACATGTCACGGAGAGTGCATATTATAAGTAGGTATATGTCGCGTATATAAATATTATAATGTAATAATAATTATTATCATTATTTTATATTAAACATAGTTCTGGTACGTGCCTTTCACGTCATCTTTGTAAAATCCAGACAAATAGCCTTTGTGTCAATCAAGGATTTATATATGTAAGCTATCTCAGAAGAAGTAACAAAAACACACGCACACACTAACTCATACACTCATAAACTCTCACATTTATAATATTAACGTTAAGTCATGTTTTTTCTTCGCCTCGAAACGCCAAAGTTTCCCTAAATTGTGAAAGTTTTTCTTGAGAAACTTACTCTTCCAATTTCAAAGCAAGAAAGCTGACTGAGGTTCACTCGTAAAGGTGAAATAAAAGTGATATTTTTGCTTATAGCATCATAATTATTACAGTTCCAATATTAAGCTCGGTTTTTTGTTTTATTTACATGAAGCTAACTAAGGCTGCATAAAATTGTAAATTCTGAGTACGGGCCTCCTTTAATGCAAGAGGAATCAGGCCACAGTCCACCACGCTGGTCAAGTTGGGGTTGGCGAACTTCCCATATCTTTCGAAAACTAGTCAGGTTCTCTAAGACATGCAGGTTCCCTCACTATGTTTTGCTTCGCTGTAATCAAGTTGAAAATGATACGCGCATGAAAACATTAAAGGTACGAGATCCGTGTTTTGAGCCTACTTGGTTTTTCAAGCGAGCGCGTTATTATTGATATATTAATTAATATAGAATTAAATTATTAAATGGCAAAAATAATAATTATTAAATACTTTACTATTAATTTTAAAATAATACTTCTATATAAATTGTTAGCGCCCCATTAAATATAATTAAGTTAACAAAAATACCGTAAGATAAGGACCCCTTACCCTTCAAGTCTGCCCCGAAAGAACAATGGAACAATAAAGCTTCACTTGCAAATATTTAACGCTTTTATTGGAGTGTTTAAAAGATTTTATCTTGAAAAGATAGAAAAATATTCAAGCAACTTTTTACATTTTACTATAACGTAATATTTAGTTCTAAAATAAAAGATAAACTGCGATTTACATATTTTATTTTATTTAATGGAATATTATTTCTTCTTATCACAATTTAATTCTTGTTTATTTATACTTATAATGTTTTAAATTCAATGAATATACACGGAATGTACAATAAATAAATAATCCATATCCTTACTAATATTATAAATTAGTGGCTCACCCTCCCTTCGCTTGGGTTCGCCTCTAGACAAACAAATACAAACTTATTCCACGGGAACCGTAAATTTTTCCGGGATAAAAAGTAACCTATTTGTTATTCTCATTAGTTCTGATTGATTCTGAGTTTCATTAAAATCCAATTAGTAGTTTTTAATGTACTAAGCTGTATAAGTTAAGATAGTTTTTTAACTATCTCAGGAGAACTATATATTTTTTGGGATGAAAAGTATTTAAAATGTTGACCAGGACATAAGGTACCACCATGCAAAATTTCATTTAAATCGGTCCAACAGTTTCAGAGATTAGCCCGTACAAACAGACAGACATACAGACAGAGAAACAAAAAATTTGAAAAAAAAAACTAGATTTGTTCTATTTATCTTCTTACATCCTCCTGGCTCGGTTTTTAGCAATTTTTTTTCTATGTGCAGACATTCGACCTCTACAGTTTTATTATATGTATAGATGTGAACCTTTATGAGGATGGACGACCGACGGATAGATGTTTGTTACTCTTTCACGTCAGAACGGCTGAACGATCTGAATGAAATTTTTCACAGAGATAGATTATAGTCTGGAATAATTGCACATAGGTTACTTCTATCCCTATATTACATACTTATGTTGAGTTATGGCGGACTTCTTTGTATCGTTGTTTTTAACTATCCTATATGTTACAATCCTAATGTATAATTATTTTGTCTACCTAATGTATGATTGACCACAACTACGGAAAGAGACGGACAACTACTTTATAAACACTGGGGGAAAAGTGCCCATAGATGAACGTAACTTTTAAAACATTTTGTTAAAGGTGCTCTTCACTGAAAAACTTTTTAATGACGTTAGCAACTTTCTCTGTTACATCTTTTACATATTTAAAAAATCCACCCTGTACTTCTGTTGTATAATTTCGTCTAAGTATAATTTCAATGTTGTCTAAGGTGTGGAATCTTTATTTTTCTCTGTAGCAACATCTAGACGTATTAGTATTTTTTTAACTGCATCGGTGGTGTAGTGGCTAGCAAGTACGGCTTCACATCGTGAGGTTCTGGGTTTGAGTCTCGGGCCAAGTTTAGTTATTGAGTTTTTCTGTATAATAAGTCTCAGTAACAGCTTGGAGTTGGGAAGTTGGTGGTGTTTTACCCCCGTGCCTCGAAGAGCACGTAAAGCTATCGGTCCTGCGCTTTAACTCTCACCAGTCGTGTCGAGTAGTCGTCCCACCGTTGTATGATAGTTACAGGAATAGAGAGTGCACTTGTGTCTGCGCGTGCACTTGTGCGCTATAATATCTTCTGCGCAGACGACTAGTTTCAATGAGGCTGGCTGCCGTGGTCGAAGTCGGTTGGAGGTCATTATTATTATTATTTCTCGACTATCGTCATTTAAATGTAAGCGATGTCACTACAGAGTTTTTGAATAGAGCAATCGTCGTTCATAATTAATATAACTTTTTAAGTTTCACTATATCTCTTTCTTTTTAAACGCCAATATGTCGAAATCCTAGCAACAACATATTACCACTAATAATAAAATGATATGGCTTTTTTTATAGGTAGGTATTTCTTTAAGCTATAGTCAACCGAAAGCTGAAATGTAATTTTTACATTATTCAATTTAAAGTTTAAAACCTCGATACGCTCTAATTGATAGTTAAAAATATTTTGATTAGATACATGTAAGAAAACACATGAAAACCTTGACAAAAACTAGACATAATATTAATTAAAAGAAAAGACAAAATTATCACTTTGATATCATAGAGTTTTATCAAATAGATACTATTTAAAATGATTATAGATAGATAATTACAATTGGCAGAATATCAGTGTTAGTTTGCCGTTATGTCATTATATTATACCGTTATCATTATTGCTTATATATTAAGCTCGGTTTTTTTGTTTTATTTACATAAAGCTAACTAGGACTGCACAAAATTATAACTTCTGAGTACGGGCCTCCCTTAATGCAAGAGAAATCAGATCACAAGTCCATCACGCTGGGCAAATTGGAGTTGGCGAAATTCACATGTCTTTCAAAAACTAGTTAGGTTCTCTAAGACACGCAGGTTCCCTCACAACCAGACAAGGTAGACAGGGAAGCGTCAGTTACTGTGTGCCCTCTTTTATAATTTCCGTCTGTTTAAGGACATTGTATTCTCACCGAGTCACTTTCATTTTAACCAGACTGTAACAACATACTGCATGGCTTATAGTTTACAAGTATTACTCTCGCTACATAAATCAAATCTGTAATCTATAAAAATAGCTCCTTAATATTAATTGTTGCAAAAAAAGTTTTTACTCGCGAGGTCTACTGTCTGCAGAACTACTAGTAAAAAATTTGTCGGGATGACTTCTGGAATAGAGTTGCTAACTTGATTTTCGCTTTGTATAAATACATTCACGATTTCTGGAATTGCAATGCTCTAATAATTTTACTTATAACAAAGTCAACAGTAAAGGCAAGAATCGATTCGACCTCTAGATTCATGACAAGCAGCAAAAGTCTTTCAAGTCACGTTGCAATCGTCTTGACAAATCAAATTTCCATCATATAAATAGCTTATTGAAGTTGCAAAAGGTCTTCTTGAAAACAAAATAAGTTCCCATCTACATAGGTATCTACACAGTACCTACACAGCAATATTACTTCTACAATAGGTTAAACTTTCCGAACTACATATATCATTATCTTACAGTTTAACTGTTTAACTTGTTGTTAAAGTTACTTGATTGTACTCAAAACTCATACATACATAAATAGATTTCAAAAATGAAGAAGTTCTCAGTATACGATTGTTTATAATTTTTTATATTTTTTTAATAACCTATAGTTAATATACGAGTATACACAGTACACCTTGCGAGTGGTCCCATTTAAAGAAAAAAATAAATATAAAACGGATAAAATTTTTAAATCAGTTTTTATTTCCTTAAATTAATAATTTTAAAGGTTATCGATAATTGTGTCCTGTAACGTAAACGTAAGTTTACTTTCTTTTAATACTTTAAATATAGCAACTGATTAAAAGGCTGTTTAAGTAATACACAGTTAAAAATAAAATTTAAGAAGTCAATAACAAAACGGTTATACGTACGGTTCGGTTCGCCCAAAATTCATGATCCGAATTTTATAGTCCGTTAAACCAATGACCGTAGTTTTTTCCAGGTCGAGTGCTGTTAAAACTTACTCGTAACAATGTTCTATATAATGTACTTTGGCACTATATCTTATTTCGCTGTGTTTTATAACGAATATTATAAGTAACGAATAATGAACGTTACTAATATATAGGTAAAGTTTGTAATTATATTTTCAAAAGTATTTAGGGCTTGTTTAGTAAAAATACCGATTGAAACTTTTTACAGTTTAATAATAAATTTTAAATAAATATTGAAATTAAATGAAACTCTTAAGTCCATAAGGTTTACAATAATATATATTTCTTTTGTTTCCTTTGCTTTCCTCATCAATAAAATTTATCATGGATATTTAGCAAAAATAACAAATAGAGTTGTATAAAAGTAAAAAGTACGAAGTTAAGAATCAATTTCCTATACAAAAATCCAAGATTATATTAGAAAATATAATTAGATAAATATTACAATATTTTAAGAGCGTTTTTATATAAGCTAAAAGCGCAAAAACTATTCGCCTCTATAAATATGACCATATAAACAACAGCCAAAATCCGCGAAACCACTCCCTGAATAATTTATAATTTAACTAACAACTTGTCACGGATGTATTTTGTAGACTAAGTCTACAACCCTGCACAAAATGAATATTTAATTTACGTTGTTTGGAAATAAAATTACATTATTTGTGCTATATGTCATGGCTCACTAGCCTTGACGTTTTCTTGACATATCCATAGCTAAAACGCGTTTTTAAGTTTTTCTTTTATTTCTATTTTTTTCTGCATTATAGAAACGGCAATACACAGAAGTGTCTTTGCGTAAAAACATGAAATGGGGAAGAATTTGCCATTTTAGTTAAAATGTAATATATTTAAACGAGCAATTCTTGTATATTTTTATTTATTTATACCAGCGATCTCGGAATCAGCTCTAAAGATTTTGCCGTAATTTTGTATGTGGGGGCTTTCGGGGGCGAAAAATCGATCTAGATTAGTCTCATGTCTGGGAAAACGCGTGATTTCGAGTTTTCATGCGGTTTTCTTTTGCATTATTCTACACAGAATATGGTCGATAATTTCTTATACCTACTCAGTTATAAGCATCGTGGTCAAGCGGTCAAGGCGCAAGTTAGACAAAACATATGCCCGGGATCGCGTCCCTGTCGGAACACAAAGTTTTTACTTTTGTATTTATTCAAGTTTTTTTTTATCTAAACAAACAATATAACAAAAAAGAACTCCAAGCGAATCTCGGTCGTATTTATATAATAAAATTGTAACCAAGCCGAAACTGTACATTAAATATTTTTTGAAAAATCTTATTGAAATAGTCATTATTATCGATATAGAGGCCAAATCTATAGGTTTTAGAATTTTTGTCTGTCTGTTACTGCATAAGGGAAAAACCACAGGACAGATTTTGATGAAATTTGGTGTGATGATAACTGGTTATCCGGGTCAACATATAGGATACTTTTTACTGCGAGAAAATACCTCATTTCTACGAAATCTATACTAAACGTTAAAACGTAAATAGGGACGAACCCGGGCGGAGCGAGCTAGTTTAATATGTTTACGGATACATAGCTATAAGGTAAAAACGGGGCCCTTATATTTCATTATATCCATCTATGTCGCAGTCATTTTACTTTAGACTATTAAAGTTATATTGCCGAAATCTATACATTTAATAAAATTCTAACTAAGTCGAATCTGTACCTTAAATATTTTTTTTGGATTTTTTTTTTGAAATAGACTTTATTATCGATACAGAGACCGAATCTATAGTTTTTAGAATTTTTGTCTGTCTGTTACCGCATCACAGAAAACCACTAGAGGGATTTTGATGAAATTTGCTATGATGATTGCTGGATATCTGGGTCAACATATAGGATACTTTTTACCGCGGAAGATTATCTCATTCCCACGGGAGTACACGTTATAACACAACCCAAAAAATGTTTATGATCAGAATTTCTTCAAACTTGGTATTAATGCTCTTCAATACAATTAAATAAATACGTGTTTTAGCGTTTTTTGAAATTCATCCCATAAGGAGATAAAATAAGGGATGAAAATTTGTGTGAAACCTACCTTTTTAAAGTTTTTTTTGATGTAGTTTTAGCGCGAGCGAAGCCGCGACTTTTGCTAGTTTGATATATAGGTATGTCATGTGGAATGCTACGCAATTCTGTATGTTAAAACTTTTATTGGTTAAAGGTTGCTAAAGGTAAGTATGGGCTGGGAATTTTTTTTAAAGTTTAAAATAATACAGAAGATACTTTTAAATGAAAATTATTTTAATGAAAATATGTTAAATAGTTTCCAGATGCGGTATTTGAAGTATTGGCCTTAAAATTAATTTTATTTATTATACAAATACAATGAAATACTAACTTATTCATGCTTTTATTAAAATGAATACTATAGAAGAGTAAATATTTTATTTTATATATTATCTATTACACATACGAATGTTAAAACATAACATAAAAATATATCAATCTACTAAACTCTCAAAATAATACTTGTATCATATAATCAAGAAAATCAAAGAGCAAGGAAATCAGAGAGCTAGATTGTCATATGATAATGTAGTGTATATTATGGAGACACTTCTACATGAATTTCGATATGTTTGATACGATACAAATAACGCGATATTTGATTTTCTCTGTCACTTTACGCAGACGTCGCGAATTTTTTGCTAGAAATAAATGATTGTCGATTTTTAAAAGTATGGATGTCATTGCAGGGAGCTTTTTTAATATTATTAAAGAAGATAATTTCTTAATTTCATACGTACACTTATGTTACATACATGTATGTATATGTTTTTAAATACCGCGTTATAACATACCTTTTACGGAAATTTTCAAAAGTTCAGTATCTGATAAACATTATTTTTAGGAACAACTTTGCTGCTTACTTTACATTTTAGACTGTATTCAATACTTTTCAACATCCCACTGCTGGGCAAGGGCCACACTTCAATACGAGGGGGATCAGGCAATAGTCCACCACGTTGGCCAAGTGCGGGTAAGCGGACTTCACACGTCTTTTGAAAACATGCTATGTTCTCTCAGACATGCAAGTTCACGATGTTTTTCTTCACCGTAAGACAAGTGGTGATGTTGGAAATGGGATGCATGTTGGAAATGATTCGTACGTGAAAATATCAGAGGTGCGACTCCCAGAATTTGAACTCGCTTCACTCGGTTTTCCAAGCGAGCGCGGTACCACTGAGCTACCATTGCCTAACTTTCACTACTTTTAGACTGACAGGGGAAAATTACACTTTAGTCCGATGTCAAGTTAGCTGGGTGAATGTTTCCAACGCGCGGTCTGCTTGACCGTATTGTAATATTTAAATAAAAAGTAGTTTATCGCTATGCCTACGCACTATTAAAATATCTTTTTTTTTGTAATTTATATCGCAGCCTATACAGTTTAGAATACCTTCCCCGAAATTTTAAAGGAAATTAATCTTTTTTATCAGAGATCGTGTCTACTGATTAGATATCTTTTTCGTCCTATTCTTCAATTGAACCGTAAATTACATCAGGATTCTTATAGAGCGTAATGCAATTATATCAAGGAAAAATATTATCCCTCTAAAAATTCTCGTAAGTTATTCCAAATATAAAAATACATTAAATGTTAATCGTCAAATAGAATAAAGCCGCTGCCCAAATAAATACAGTATACTTAATACATATTATAAATAGTAATTTTGGATATAGAACATAGGACTTTATTAAGAAACAAGAAATGACTCTAATGGGAATAATTCCAATCGACTACATGGTATGTAAAGTATGGGTATAAACAAAAGCTTAAATTAAACATCAATTTACTCATTTTAACTTTAAAAATGATGACATTCCAACAAACTTTTATCCCCTTGTTCTATTTATCATTATCCCCTTGTTATATAGTAAGGTTTTTTATTAATTCTATCAGCTCAGGATCAGTTGTTGACTCTGTGCGTTGTCTGGCAGTTAGTAATTGTTAGAATTTTATTAAGTAGAATTACAACTGCCTCGGTGGTGTAGTGGCTAGTAAGTACAGCAGCACATCAAAAGGTCTTAGTTTCAAGTCCCCAGGTCGGATCAAGTTTAGCTATTGAGTCTTTCTATTAAGTAAGCCTCAGTAACATCCCAGAGTTGTGAAGTTAGTGGTGTATCACCCCCAAGCCTCGGAGAGCAAGTAAAGCCGTCGGTCCTGCGCCTTAACTTTCACTGGCCATGTCGAGTAGTCGTCGCACCAGAATATAAGAGTGAGAAGAATAGAGAAATAGAATAGATTATAATATCTCCCCCGCAGATAGCTAGTCTTAATGAGATTGGCCGCCGTGGCGGAATCGGTCGGAAAGACAATATTATTATTAGGTAGAGGGAAAAAACTGCAGCCCAAGTCATGACTTCTTAATAAAAAATAATCAATAAGTTGGCTTCTTAGCAACATCTTACTTTTTCGTCTACTTCTATTTAAACACTCTTCTTTGTGTGGCGGTAACCAATACCTACTATTACTATTTTATAATATTTAGATCATAATATCTAGAAATACTAAAGAATGAAATAACGAAATTCCTTACACATTTAAGAAATCAAACGAACGAGTTGCTATTAGATGAGAAATTGCTCAATACAACATGATTAACAAAATATATAAGCTTTGACAATATATTTTCAGGAAAAACTAAAAGGTAAACAATTTATAAAGAAATATAATGTAAACAATCAAAATAAGTACCTAATTGGAACTTTGTCTTGCCTACACACTTTGTTAACGTGAATCGATGTAACGTGATTTCTTTCTTATAAATTTAGAACCAGGTTAACGGGAAGTAACTTACATTTAAAACATACTAGTTTAGTCCAAAACAAAGTATGTCTTTCTGTCAACTTTCATCCTGTTTTTAACAATAAATAAAATAATATTTCAAAAGTTAAAATTAATACCGAATTGCTAAATTAATTTAGATACTAGCAATACCCAAAAGCTAACCTATACATATAATAAAATTGTAACTAAGACGAATTTGTACATTAAATATTTTTTGGAAAATCTTATTGAAATAAATAATATTATCAATATAGTGGTCGAATCTATAGTTTTTAGAATTTTTGTCTTTTGGTCTGTCTGTCTGTCTGTTATCGCATCACGAAAAACCCACTGGAGGGATTTTGATGAAATTTGGTATGATGATAGCTGATTATCTGGGTCAACATATAGTATACTTTTTACTGTGGGGAAATATCTCATCTTTGAGAAATCTATATTAAACGTTAAATTGTAAGTAGGGACAACCCGAGCGGAGCGAGGGTGAATTGCTAGTACATTATAAAATATGAGAGGCAAAGTTAATTATAAACGGAATTAATACCCTTTGGTAAACTTTGACGGATAAAGTGAAAATTGAGTTGCTAATACAAAGCTGGAGTTGCTTTATCATTGAATACTTTTAAATCTATACAAGATTTAATATGTATTAGCTTTTCAACGATAAATATCAACAATTACGACGTTAAATATTTTTATACATATTTTGAGTTCGACGGTGCAATTCAATGTCTTGTAAGCAATCATAAAATTACAGATATTTAATATTCAAATCAACTTAATATATTGCGCTTTGGATTATCGCAATTAATTATAAGTACCTGGGCGACCGAGCTTCGCTCGGAGTTCTTGAAAGTTCTGAAAAAGTTGTATAGATGTCGCGATAAGAACAATTTTCTTTTTAATTTGGCTTAAAAATAATTTTACATTAAGTGACTAAGTGTTACTGAGACAGTTGTATAGATGTCGCGATTAAATTTTGCATAGAATAATGCATAAGAAAAACGCATGAAAACTCGAAAACACGCGTTTTCCCAGACATGTGACTAATCTAGATCAATTTTTCGCCCCCGAAAGCCCCCATATACCAAATTTCAGCAAAATCGTTAGAGCCGTTTCCGAGATCGCTGGTATAAATAAATAAATAAATAAATAAAGATATAAATATACAAGAATCGCTCGTTTAAATATATAAGATAACTAAATAACATAAATTACCTAATATAATGAAATACTGCTTTCTATTGTTCATTGTTTCGAAAATATAAACAAAAAAGAATTTAATATATTATTAAGTGATATTTATTATTCGTAGAGCCCTCTTCGTGTAGAGAGAACATAATAACGTGAGTCATAGTTACAGCATCGCGATTTCGCGAAGCAAAAGAAAATTTTATTACAATTTGTAATCAATCACTTGTCCCGGAAGCTTCTTTCATAGCATGTAAGGAAATATGCCTGTCATACACATTTTATACACGACGTAATTATTCTGTTATATATAAATTTTATGTTAGATACATTTATAAACCCCTTACAACCACCTTTTGCGTTGATTCTGATTACAGTGTTGTGCAATTTCTGAAATAGAAACAGTTGCATATTATAAATATGTGTGTGTCAGTGAGTGTGAGTAGTTTATTTCCGATACCTAATGTAGTTTTGGTGGAGTATTAGGCTTTTTTAAAAAGGTACTCATGACCAGCGCTGGATTTACACTGGGGGCACTCGGGGCTTGTGCCCAGGGCGGCAAAATTAGGAGGGTCTGTTTATTTTTTATGTCCCAAAAAATTGAATAATAAAAAAATAACTAGTACATTTTTTGAAAAATTTAAATCATTTATATAATTAAAAAAAATAAACTTTAACTATCGAAACTTTACCCAACAGGATCAGCAGCAAGCAAGCATAATCTACTGATCAGTAGCCATAATACCCACCATGATAAGTTTAATGAAAATACTCTATTTTCTATAGTTAAACAATATTTTTATTAGCCTTAAGCTAAGTCGTAAAAGTAATGACATAACATGCTGCTGTCACGTTTCAAACAGGTAAAGGGAAAAATATCTGTGAGACAATTATTTTACTTAATTATTGTTAATTTATTTGAATGGTACGTTTTCCCAGTGCAACGCATTCGATTTGATTTTTACGTAGATTTTGAGCGTCTCGTCAAATTCAGCTTAAGTTGAATCATTTTCGAATAAAACAAATAAATTATTATATTTATATACTTATTTATAAGAAATTATTAATAATGTTACCTGCATCCAAGGGGTCTATTCGCGTATTGATTTCTTTTTGTTTGACCCGTAGACTGAAACCACTAAAAAAGATATTCGTTTTATACACGAAGTAGGTAAGCACAAAATAGGTAGCTATATCTTTCTTTAAAAACACCTTTTATATGACATCCCAAAAAATGTTGTTGACCTACGTATATTTATTACCTAGCGTATTCTACTTTTTCCCCTTTTCACTCCCTTTCTATAAGATACAAACTTCAGCTCGGAAGTTCTTGCGGTTTACTCTGGGCGATGAATCAGCCAGTATAAACGGCTGTAATGAAGCTTGTAATTTATTGCTGTTTGTTAATATAAGGGAAAATAATTAATGCTATAATATATAACTACTGACTCTTATAGAAAAAAACCTGTGAAATAATTTAATTTACAAATCGCTGACAATTGGCACGATCAAGATCAGAATAAATTTTGTGCCTCTATTTGAGATGTACTTTTGTTATGTTTATGTTTTTCATGTTTACATTACATTATATTTAGGAATAGTATTACTATAGATAGATATATAGAGTATTGACCTTACTAACTCTTCGCATCGCTTTCCGCTTTCCGCCAGTATTGATTCTTTCCGCCTTTGCGTATTTGTATAACGCCACCCTTTATATCACCGGTCAAAATAAACATTCGCCCCGTGTTGAAGTCGATCTAGCCGTCTGCAACGTAATAAGCTCTGCTATTTAAACACATATTCCTTTAGTTAAAAAATTACGACAATTTTCAATAGGTCAAAGTGCAAAGTTACAAACTTAAAAATATTTACAGAACTTGAAGAATCAAATTATGACAACGAACCTTTGGGTGGAGCAATCTTGGTACGACTACAAGCTGCGGTGGGAGCCGCGGGAGTACGGGGGAGTGCACATGCTGCATGTGCCTTCCGACCACATCTGGCGACCTGACATCGTACTCTACAACAAGTGAGATGGATATCAAATTTCACATTTAAATTAATAACTTAAAGTCATTGATAAATTAAGGCAATGGTGAAACGATGCGAGCAGTTTTAAAGAAAGAAGAATCTTTAGAAAAAAATTTTTAACGTTCTAGGCTTATCCCGAAATTTGTGACAGTTTCAAACAATAAATTCTAAAAAAAATACTTTGAGAATATATAAAATATTTTTTATACTCGTATATTGTTGACTTTTATATAACTTTATAGTTATCGTATTGTAAAAAATGCATTTGTTAAAAATTATTATTATTAATAAAATCTAAAATTTCTACCATTTTTTAAATATAACAGGAAATAAACAAAAGTGTTCCTCTGAGCAGATGTTTAGTATTCATCGCCTGACTCAACGCATCGCTTCTCTATGTGCTATTAAAAGTGCACTATTACCAACTACATAAAACTCCTGTTCTAAACTTTTTCCTCTATTTAACTCTTATTTTTACTCTAACGAGATATCCAAACCATGTCCTTTACACTAATTCCTCCCTGTAAGATACAATATTTTTATTTCATTTTATTTATTCTAATTATCTATTAAAATAAATCATCTTCCTAAATTACAATCACGTGTAACTAGAAATATTAATACACTTTTTAAAACCAGTACTAAAACTGTAGAATAAAAATTACGTGCTTTAAAATAGAGCTCTTTCATATTCCCGTTATCTGTGCTTAAATGCGTTATTGATCGTTGTGCTATTAGTATAGATAAGTACGTCTACTTTATTAGAGAGTATGCATACCGCCTACAGCATCAGCGACGTAGCAGTAATAAAAACTCAGTTACGAACTGGCTTTTGATCGCATACATTATCTTCCTGCATTATTCAACGTTTGATCATTTTTAAGAAATTCAAATGTGATTTAGTTCAAGTAGCATTACTCAAAGGAGTCTAAAAATAGATGTGGAGTTTGAATTTATTATAATAAAAGTCTTATTTAAGAGTGTCTTTAAAAAGTTTTTTATTAAATAATATAAAATATGAAGTCAATATTCACACAGACAAGCACTCTATTGCCTTTTAAGAAAATTTACCAATTTATGTTTAACTAACAAAACCCGCGGCTTCGCTCGCGCTAAAACTACAACAAAAAAACTATAACAAGGTAGGTTTCATACAAATTTTCATTCCTTATTTTATCTCCTTATGGGATGAATTTCAAAAACGCTAAAACACGTATTTATTTAATTGTATTGAAGAGCATTAATACTAAGTTTCAAGAAATTCTGATCATAAATATTTTTTGGGTTGTGTTATAACGTGTATTCCCGTGGGAATGAGATAATCTCCCGCGGTAAAAAGTCCTATGTGTTAACCCGGATATCCAGCTATCATCATATCAAATTTCATCAAAATCCCTCCCTCCAGTGATTTTTCTGTGATGCGGTAACAGACAGACAGACAGAAAGACAAAAATTCTAAAAACTATAGATTCGGTCTCTGTATCGATAATAAAGTCTGTTTCAATAAGATTTTCCAAAAAATATTTAACGTACAGATTCGACTCAGAATTTTTGTTATATGTATATAAGATTTACTTATGTAGTTATGTATCTAATAATATGTACTGATAAATCTTTTGTTTTATACTTGATATTTGTTATTCTTAAATCGAAGAGAACCCCTAAAACTAATAAAAACAAGTAATAATCGTTTTGTGTGACGCGGTAATCTTTATTAACAAAGGTAAAATAATAAATATTAATAATCATGTATATAATGTACAATGCGTGATCTTTTCAGCTATTTGTAGTAATTGCTCACCAGTCGTAAGTTGTAAATGCTCAGTTTCACAGTCATTCACGTAGCAGCTCACTGATCAGTATCATGAAAAAAATTTTGAGCGCTTTAATTATATGTATTACGATTAAGCTGGTATTATTCCTAAATAATTGTATACTTTTTTATCAAATCAAAATTGAAAAGTGCCATGTAGTAATTTATTTATTTTTAGGTTAATTGTGATCGAGCATTCATAGATGGACTTAGTTTCGTGTTAGACAGAGTTAAAACTGGAATAAGTAAACTTGTAAGTGACGTGAAAGACGACTTGGATAACGTTTATAACTGTACCATGAAGGCTGTGAATATCTTGACACATGCAAACGTTACATAAGAGGTTCTTTTCTTATTCGTGATTTTTTTTTATTTTATATATTGACTACAAATAGATGAATTTACGAATGAATTGTATTATTTCTCTCTGATTGCTTTTCAATATAAACAAATTATTTCAGCTTAAGCGGGTTAGTGTTAATTCTGAGAAGGCACTCGATTAGTCCTTAGTGTCAGCCTGAAATGCCGGACTTTGATAAATGACGTCGGCAACAATAGCTTGCTTATTTCCGGCCCCTCCCTCTTTAACTCCCACTAGGCTGCCCTAAATTTAACCTTTTTACTTAATCCTTAAAAACCATCAGACTTGCTCTATCCTCCATTTTATAACAATATCCACTTGCCCATAATATTAAGTATATTTAAGTAGCAACTTTGCTTACAATCGAACTCTAGATATAACATACGCTTATAAAAAAAACTGTTCTTATCCTTAACATTACTCACACTTATCATTTAACATTGCACACATTTAAAGTCTTCATTATAACACTTGAGCATACAGAAAAACCTAACATTTACTCAGTACAAACGATATCTTATTATCAGTATATACTAATGATTTAGAAATATATATATAGGTAACAATGTACACTTTCAAATCCAAGCACAGGTGATCAAGTAAACATCAACCGACGAAGCCACAGATGAACACACAATCGTGAATTAAGGGGCAATCGTAGGGCGCGTGCCGGGTTGTAAATATGCCTTAACATTGCAGTGCCGACGGCAACTTCGAGGTAACTTTGGCGACCAAGGCGACCATCTACCACCAAGGGCTAGTCGAATGGAAACCACCCGCAATTTACAAGTCTTCCTGCGAAATAGACGTGGAATATTTTCCTTTCGACGAGCAAACATGCGTTCTTAAGTTCGGTAGCTGGACGTACGACGGATTCAAGGTAATTTATCGGGCTATTCCCACCGCTGTGGCTGACCACTTTGTTTGTCCGCAGCGCCGACGGCAACTACGAGGTGACGCTGATGACCAAGGCCACGGTGTACCACAACGGCATGGTGGTGTGGCAGCCGCCCGCAGTCTATAAGTCGTCCTGCTCTATCGACGTCGAGTTCTTTCCTTACGACGTGCAAACCTGTGTGCTTAAGTTAGGCAGCTGGACGTATGATGGCTTCAAGGTGACGCCCCGCTGTACGCTTGGCGCCGTGCGCGGGCTGTAGCGTAGGGCCCGCCGCCCCGGCCCGTGTCCATGCAGTAGCTTGTTGGCTCGAACGTTTTTTCGTCGTGTAATTAATATTACTATTCCGTCTGTGTGATACATTAATACAGTTGACTGTTCGCGTGGAGGTGACGAGCGAGCGTCGTACAGCGCCGCTCGCTGGCCGCCTATACTCGCTCTTTAGCCATAACATGTTGTTTACATAACTTTTGCGATGGTGATGTTTTAAGTATGTGGAGTAGCAGTTTGTCAACGTGCGTGTCCACGAATGCTCCAGAATAACCTCGATCGGTTCCACTTAGTTCGATCGGCCTTCCTCGCTCGACACGGAAAGGTATAAAATTATAAATGTCAGGTGATATGGGATGCAACGTAACTCAACTCGATCCTTATCCACACTTCCTACGACTCACAAAACCATTCTACTCTTTGTTAATTTATATAAAAATAAAAATAAAAATCATGGAGTGGAACGGTTTTTCCTGTTCTCTTCCTCCAGCTGGCTCCGCTCGCGCCTTTACACACTTTGAAACACAAACAGCTGACACAAGTGCTTGCTGCATGCCTCCTCGGTGTTACACACTGCACTCACTGCATGTCTCTGGCTTGGCTCCAAACCAATTGCATTCCCGATCACGACGGCTCATCGCCGAAAACCGTGGCCACGTTTCTTACACAGCTTCACACTAATTACACGCGGACTACTTGAGCACAACACAGAAAACTTAACTGGACAATTAAATAACCTTCACATTTTGATTCGTTCTATTTTGGAGCATTAACGGTCATCTTATTGCATATTTTATACCTTTCCCTATTAGCGACTTTTAGTGGCTGTAAGAATTTGGTGTCGCTGGTCATTGCATGATGCCATTATCATTACAAAAACAAAACAAAATAAGACGATACACAGTTAAAGTTTAGATGTCAACATTAGAGTGATAGTTTCACCGATTGATAAAGAATATGAGGATAAAAATCAATCTGCGAAACGATCCTGCATGCACTCGCTACACAAGAATGAAGCTCATGCCTGATACCAACAACGACTCTTAGACTGTTAGCTTGTGTTAATGATTTGTGTTAGTGTTAGTTGGGCGTTGTTGCGATCAGACATGAAGCGAAAGGACAGCCGCGCGGCTTCGCCTGCCGGCGAATGACACACTCGCGGCCTCGCGCCGCATCGCGCGACACACACACGCGCGGCGGAGCCGGTGCTTCCGTTCTCCTTGCACTTTGACGAGTCACAGACAATGGAGTGCGCCCTCGTTGCGTTTTTCAATAATATACCAAAGCAAATATTTAACATGGCCATCCATTATTGCTCGTCGAAAGTTCAAAGCTCATAAATTGTTCTAGGTGTTGTGTTTCGCGTTGTTGTTATTTCGCATGATTCGACATCTTGTTATTCAGTGTCGTTAAAAAACAAAATTAAAAGCGATCTCATACAGGTACTTGGCACACTTTGTGGTAAGATCACTTAGTAATTGTAATCTTGAAAGGAATTCAAGAAACACGTCGATAAGTTGGACGACTATTCTATAGACTCGTTTTTTTTTGTTTTTAGGTACACATTGTGTGACAGGGAGCATGTATTAAATAAACAAATAACTTAAAATATAATAAAATGTTTAAAATAAACTAAATAAAATATATAAAATAAATAAAATAGTTTAATAGTTCTTGCTGGACAAAAATAGAAATTACATACAAAAAAACATAAAACATGAATTCTATTCTTGCTCCACTGGAACACCGCTAACATATTATGTTAAACGCAAATATTTAAAGTAAATTACTTCTTAAAGTGTTCCCGATAGTTGTCTGTTTTTGTGTTTATAAATGTTTTGTATCTTGTTATTATTAATGAATAATATAGTTAAAAGTAAATGTAAGATTTAGAAATTGAAATAAAGAAATTGAAAATTCAATTCAAATATTAGAAGCATAAATAAAAATTAGCCTTAAAAAAAAAAAAAAAAAAAACTTATTTAAGTCTTAAAAACTTAAATGCATAGTATTAAATTGATCTAATTTTATTAAAAGTATAAAACACATATGCATATATAACGCTTATTTGTAAACGTGCTAGAATTGTTATATGAAAAAGTAAAATTCGCTTAAATTTTGGAATGAGAATGTGTGCGCAGGTGGACTTGAGACACATGGACGAGCAGGCCGGCAGCAATATAGTATCGGTTGGCGTTGATCTGTCCGAGTTCTATATGTCTGTTGAATGGGACATACTGGAGGTTCCTGCGGTCAGGTGTGTATTTAACATTCATTTCCATATTATAAGCTTAAGGTTTATATAATTTTAACCCATTTATTTTTTAAATAGTCACAAAAAAGTATTTATATATTATTGCTCAGTAGGATTTTACGAACGATGTTACAGTAAATCTTATGCTACGCTATTAAAAGACAAGAAAGTTGTAGCAAGTCTTTAACTTTTAGTAAGCTACTTAAAAGCAAAGCGATGTTCTCGTAAAATTAATAAAGATGCCAAAGAATATAAAAAGTCATATAAGTTTGTGCAACAATTGTAACTTTATAAGAAATTTAAATTCTGTAATAAAAATAGTTTATACATGTATAATAAAATAGTAATAAATAAATAATCTCAATACATGAAATATAATTTTAAAAACAATAACTGTTACGCAGAGATTATAGACCACAAAACAATATTTATTAAAATTTTCGTCTATTTGTCTCTTTATCTATGTACGCTTTACGAAAAAATACTGACAAACAACACATTGCGAAACATTTTGTGTAGTGATAACTTATTACTTACTCGGGATAACATTTAGGATACCTTTACTAGATACTACAGAAAAATCTTTCATTTCCGCGGGAAAACGCAATAAATAACTGGTTCTGTCGAGACATCCTTAAAAATTTACATGGCCAGATGTTAAGAGATACATTACAACAATATACTATAAAACTGTAGGTCTTAAAAAGGTCTATCTATCTTTTAAATAACTCTCACACCCGAGCGAAACGAGGGTAAATCGCTAGTAATTACTAAAATGGTGATGATGAAAATGTAAAAAACATTTGTCTAATTTTAATGAAAAAATTAAAGTTGGTATCAAAATTTGAATTTATCAAAGCTTTTTTTTATTCCAAATATTATTTTATTTGGATTAAAACCAAATATTTTGTCTTTAGAAATAAAATTATGTTGATTTTCTATGCTTTAAAGAAAGACAAAATCTTTCAGAATTTAAAACTGAACATGACCGAGTCCAAAGTGATCTAGTTTTTTTTAGTTACTCACCTACGAATAATGTCACCTCACGTTAAACGTCTCGACACGAATTTTGTATTTTATATAAAAGCATTTTTATAATTTTTTTTTTTTTTTTATTACGACATCTATTAAGTTAATGAAATCTATTATAATTTCTGAATTCAATTATTGAATTTTTCTACAAATATTTATGTGACAATAAGCATAATAGTTATTTATTACTATCTTGTAGGTACAGTTAACATAATGTTTGTTTATGAGTTTAATATTATCTTATATAATGATCAAAACTTTGACTTTAAAATGTTTTTCATTAAAAATTCAGTTTCTACTTCATATTTTGGCTATGGAAGAGAAGTTCTCACCGGTCGTGTCACGTCCCACCGGAGTATGAGAGTGACAGGAATAGAGAGTGCACTTGTGTCTCCGCGCACACTTGTGCACTATAATATCTCCTGCGCAGTTGGCTAGTCTCAATGAGATTGGCCACCGTGGCCGGAATCGGTCAGGAGGACTTTATTATTTATTATTATGGTAGAAAAACAGACTTTTCATTTTCTAAAATGCACAGTAGGGATAGCTTTACGACTAAAATGAGATTAGGTTTTATCTCCCGCGTAGGAAAATCAGCAAAGATCTTAAATAACGGACGAAATATGAACAGCATGACAATTTAATTAAGCTTTTTAAACATATCTTTATTAATGAACTAGCGGCTCATCGTTGCTTCGCTCGGGTTTACCTCTGGGAAAACAAAAACAAATCTATCCTACGGGAACCGAATGTTTATCCGGTATAAGGTATCAGCATGCCAAATTTTATTAAATTAGGTGCATAAGTCGTTGTGTACTAAGCTGTATAAATTACTATAGTTTTTTAACTATGTTTTATTGTATGTAGGTATAGATTATTCTCTTAAAAAGTTAAAAGTATTTTTTCCGGATTTATTATTCGTATCATTACAAAATATGTAATCCTTAATGTATACTTCAGGCTCGCATTTTCGTATTTGTAATTCTATGTACATATTATGTAGGTTACAGTCACTAAATATGATCCTACTCTCTTGCTTTGCAAAAACGCAGAACGAGTAGCTCAAATTTTATAATTAAGTCTATCCAATGTTCAATGCATGTAAGAAAAAATGCTTCACAACTTTAATTATAACTAGCGACTCCCCTAGCTCCACTTAGGTTCGTCCCTAGGGATAACCAGCTATCATCATACCAAATTCCATCAAAATTTGTCCAGGAAGAAAACCTTCACGAGAAAACCCGTGATGCGGTCACAGACAGACAGAGAAAAATTCAAAAAACTATACATTGGGCCTCTGTATTGATAATAATGACTATTTCAATAAGATTTTCCAAAAAATATTTATTATACAGATTCGACTCAGTTAGAATTTTATTATATGTATAGACTAGCGGCTCACCCTCACTCCACTCGGGCTCGTCCCTACTTACCTTTTAACGTTTAGTATAGATTTCTCAGAGATGAGATATTTTCCCCCAGTAAGAAATATTCTATATGTTGACCCAGATAAGCAGCTACCATCATACCAAATTTCATCAAAATTGCTCCAGTGGGTTTTCCGTGATGCAGTAAGAGACAGACAGACAGACAAAAATTCTAAAAACTATAGATTCGGCCTCTGCATCGGTAATAACGTCTATTTCAATAAGATTTTCCATAAAATATTTAATGTACAGATTCGGCTTAGTTACAATTTTATTATAATTTTATAATCCGCCCTCTTTGTATTTAACGTTTAATGCAGATAAACGTGTTAATTTCACTTACAATAAATACAGTATAAATTCAATATATACTTATATGTACTTTTTATATACTATATCGATCGTCGTAGCGACTAATATCTAAAATAATAGTATCATTACACATAAATGCTTGTTTAAAGAACAAGGAAAATATAAAAAAAACGATTTCTTCCGATCACTTAAAATACATACTATTTATAACATAAAACATTATAAGATATATAACCTAACAAATTACTAATTTCGAATCTTTCGGCTTCAGCATTAAAAGGCTCACGATTACAGGCCGTTGTGTATCCATTACAGTCGCATTCATCACAGAGTTATTGTTCATTTCGAATCGTGATACAAAAGTTCTTCAATAGTATCTTACAATGTAGATCGTTCAATCTATTCTTTGTTATTACTTCTTTAGCCTTAGCCATTAGGGCTCCGATCCAACCCGTAGAACTGTAACAACGTATTGGCTGTTATGTTTATCGTTACTTTACAAATACTAAGCGTGTTATGTACCATTTAAAAAACTTCATTTTATTTTTATTATACTCTTATTATCATTGTTTTATTCTGATTAAATAAGCTTTATAATCGTAAACTTAGTAAAAAGCAAAAATTTTAGGTTTAAGCTTTTTTGAAGTATTCTGACACTTTCTTTAACAATAGTAATATTGTGTACCCCGTCAGGACAGACCTCCAAATTTCATTTCAAAATAATTCTTTAAGAAAAAATTAAAAATAACTTTTGGAGCCTTACATTTTATTAAAAAAGTTTCATAATAAGTCTACGATGGGTTTTCCTGTAAATTGAATTAATTTAATCTTCAGTGAATAGATTAGCGGTAAAAACTGGCAAGCTCAAATTAGGATTTCTTACAAGTTGTACGCTACATTTACTATTCATTGACAAAAGCCGTTAAAGAGCTTTCATAGAAGTGCCTTAAAGAGTTTTCGTTGTATGAAAAGCTAAAAGACGAGTAGGTGAGGTGACCTCACTCTGAATAACCGGTTTTAACTATTTGAATTGTTCTAACACTATACTTACTTGCGCGGGCCAGATTTATTCAAGGTTATTTAAAATATTAAAGCTGAAAGGTTAAGAACTTTTGAAAATATTTCAGTCTATAAAGAAATGTTTTATCTAAAAAAATTCTGAAATAATGTTAGGCTGTGAGATGAACAGAGGATGAATGATGAATGAATGACGCATGCAAATTATGAATTTGCTAACTAATAAGTCTGAAACGAAAACATCGCGGCTACTCCTATAGAAAGTACTTATTTATTTAATAGTATTGAAGAGCATTAATACCAAGTTTCAAGAAATTCTGATCATAAATATTTTTTGGGTTGTGTTATAACGTGTATTCTCGTGGGAATGAGACTATCTCCCGCGGTAAAAAGTATCCTATATGTTGACCCGGATATCCTGCTATCAACATACCAAATTTCATCAAAATTCCTCCAGTAGTTTTTCTGTAATGCGGTAACAGACAGACAGCCAGACAAAAATTCTAAAAACTATAGATTCGGTCTCTGTATCGATAATAAAGTCTATTTCAATAAGAGTTCAATTTTATTATGTGTATAGATATAGATATAATTTAATTATTTTCCCGACGATCTATTAAAATTAATACTGCATATCGTAGCTTAGAAGAAACATGATGTACGTGACGTAGACTAATTCTACGTGATTTTGCGGTTTTGCCTTGTTTAACAGACGCTGGGGGATTGCAACGGTTTTGCGCCATAATCATTTGTCGTGTATAAATTAATTTTTTTGGGGTTCGCTTTTTGTTTCATAAAGTCTATGGATATTTTACATTACACAAATATACGCTCGGGCTTTAAAAATATATGTAGTGACTCATGACTGCACCTGTTTTAGGAGGTTATATTTACTAATGAAGTGCAGAGAAAAATGACTGTATTAAGCAAAGCGTGCAAACCAATTAATATTAATATAAAAAGTGGAGTACTTTCTATGCCTTATAATGTAATACTTACAATTCACAAATTATCCTGCTAAGTTAAGATTATTCTTTGTTCGGTGAAAAAAATTTGAGCTAACTGATTAGTCAACAATCAACATGCGCATCCGTCTCGTCATCTCACATTGCGTCTTATTGGCAACTCAACCAGCTGCTAATAGATACTTATTATTTATTCGTAGTTAACCAGGTTCCAAGAACTTACGATTTTACTTTTCTGCTCGCTTTTTCTTACATAGCAAAGATTTATCATAGATCCATGTAAATAAACTGCATACGTTTAATATCTTAAAGTAAATATAATCAGTAAGTACAATCCATAATATTAAACCCTATTTACATATGTGGATATACCGAGTCATCGAGAATTGGACGTTCAAGATACGCGTTTTCATTATATGTATTGTATACCATAAAAACCTTTGAAAACTTTTTCACATGACAATTAAGAGAACAAATTAATAATATTATATCCATAAATTTCATTTAATTCGAGCGTCCATTTTGAAAAAAATCATGTTAGCATTCTAACACATCGGTACATAAAACATATTATTAAACATAGCTATTGGCATTGACAAGGGTGAAGTGTTATGACATATTGGCAAACGATGGATATTTTTATTTTTGAAAATAGCATTAAATTACTCTTACCCTAACGTTTGAGATATTTTTACGAGGCACTCTGCGAAATTGCTCCCACATGTATACATTTTATTTGCACGTCTCTTGACATAAAATGTAGGGTCACTCACATGTAGAATATATATGTGATACCTATAGTTTTACGCATATTACTCAAAATTTTTACTATATCTCGGTTCAAGTATCTGCATTTAATTCAAACTTATATTATACTTATATATTTTAATGATAAATATACGATATAAACTTTACAGTCTACTAGATAGCGACGCGCAATACTTTCTATACGGTCCCTCCCTTGATCTGAAGTATTTAATTTTTTTTTATGCATACCTAATCAAAAAATCTAGTGTAGTACCTATTTTTCAAATTATTATTCTTATATATTAACTTTTATTTAAAAAAATATGTTTATAATTAAAATATTTAATTAAATTAAATTTCTTTCACATTAAATATTATGAATTAAATTGTTTTAGTTCGCTACCAACTATGGGTATTTTTAACGCAACGTAGAATGTTTATTTTATTAAATTAATATTATAATCTCGTATTGATATACGTAAACTTACACAAATGGTTTTTATATGTTTCATCGTTTAGTTTAAAATTTATTTAAATAAGAGAATTGTTTATATACTTTAAATCAGTATTAAAATATTATCTATATTTCCTACTCATACTACTTATCATTCGTACTTTAAAGAGTTGTGCGTAATTGAATAGTAAAAGTACTTGATAAAAATAAATAATATTATGTTATTAATAGAAACGAAAAGTTCTACACGTGCTGCGACGAGCCCTACCTGGACATAACGTTCAACATAACGATGCGGCGGAAGACGCTCTTCTACACCGTGAACATCATTATACCCTGCATGGGCATCTCTTTTCTCACAGTTCTCACGTTTTACTTACCTTCAGATAGCGGAGAAAAGGTAATACCAAAGATATAATATTACAAAGGTAATTAATTTAGAAAATCGACACACATAATATTAAAAAAAAAAAAAAAATTGAACGTAGCATAAAAAAAAATTCATATAATAATATATCTAACGAAGAATTTAGTTCGAATTTTTGAAAATATATGTTAATATGAAAACAAATAAGGTATATTCAATTATTTCTTACTGCTTACTATAATTATTATGGTAGTAGCTGCGATCACTCGAACTTGATCAGATCTAAGATATCTGAGAACCGAGCATCAAAATCTAGAACTCAATTAATGCGAGGAACTTATCCTAAACTAAACCGTTAAATCTAGCTTTTAGAACTAGTTTTTAATATCTTGAAAATTATAGGAATAAATATATATTTTTTTAATTATTGCAATTAAATACGAGTGGACATAATCTATACTATAATAATATTATAAAGCTGAAGAGTTTGTTTGTTTGTTTGTTTGTTTGTTTGTTTGGTTGAACGCGATAATCTCAGAAACTACTAATCCGATTTGAAAAATTATTTTTGCATTAGATAGCCCGTTAACTGAGGAAGGCTATAGGCTATATATCATCCCGGAAAAATGTACGGTTCCCGTGGGATAGATTTGTTTTTGTCTAGGGACGAACCCGAAGCGAAGCGAGGGTGAGTCGCTAGTATTATTTATAAAGCTAAAAGATCCATATTGTATATAAACTAAGAAATATCTTAGTGTAATCTAATGCTTTAAATAAAAGAACTCTTAATTTATCCGGAAATAAATTGGTATCGTTAAGGAAAACAAATCTTTTTAAAGTTTTATTTTAGCCCAATGCAAGAGCATTAGCACCACATAAAAAACGATAACGACATCGTTACGTATACGATGAAAAATTGAGCTAATGATATCACTACCACCTTAACATGGTAAAAATTCTTATAATTTAGATGTCTACGTATTTTGCAAATACTAATATGATAACATTTTTAGCAAAAATGAACCCACATTGTTTTAATTCTATAGGTACAAATGTTGTTAAAAAAAAAATGAAATCAGAATACTACCAAATGTCAAACAAAATTGAAGTATAATAAAATTAGCAGTCACAAAATACAGGGTTCAATTTTCTCGCTCGCCTGGTTTTTATATTGGACGACATTAATCTGACTGAAAACCATTTTGTAATTTGTATGAAAATTCATTATTTTAGAATATTATACAAATGAGAAACTTTTTGCACGGTACAGCAATTTCAATATTGATGAATTTTGATTTTCTTTATTATCAAAACCTGTTACAAAGTATTACAATAAACTTAAAAAGCTTTAAAGAATCTTTGAGTAAAATAAACCTTATAAAATACTTCTATTATTATATTTTGATTGACTGCCTCGTTGCTCTAGCAATTATCTCATTGAATTACGAGCTCCTGGGTAACCTCAGCTCGATCAATACGAGTTATGTGAACTGTACTTTGTCTCAAAATTTTGATATTTTATTTACATAACACATTGGTAGTATATAAATATATATGCCATCTGCCCTTTTCGGACCAAATAAAACTAAAAACATGTAAAACAGTGACTGATGCGCTTGAAATAACTTTGAATTACTCAGTACATATATGTATGAGGATGTAGTGAATGCATCAATATTTATCTAAGATAACCAACTAGAAGAATGTAACTGATAAATTGTATAAGTATAAAATTATTTCAACATGTACAATTATACAATTTTAATGTTTGTATTTGTATTGTTAATTTATTAATTATAATATATACTCATTTTATATCCAGGTAACACTTTCCATTTCGATCCTGATTAGCCTCCACGTGTTCTTCTTGCTAGTAGTGGAGATCATACCGCCCACTTCGCTCGTCGTTCCCTTACTCGGGAAATACCTCATTTTCGCGATGATATTGGTGTCGATAAGGTAACCTATATTTATAAATATTATTAAATTACTTACTACCTTTAGATAATGTAATGTAAGAGTAGGCTATATGGCGTCTATTTTAGAAAATGTTATATATAAGGTTTAAGTCTCTATAGGTCTTTAAATATAAATTATGTAAAGAGAATATAGTAGTAATATTTAATGAATCTATACTAATATTATAAAGCTGAAGAGTTTGTTTGTTTGTTTTGTTGAACGCGCTAATTTCAGGAACTACTAATCCGATTTGAAAAATTCTTTTTGCATTATATAGCCCGTTAACTGAGGAAGACTATAGGCTATGCAACTTCCCAGAAAAATATACGCTTCCCGTGGAACAGATTTATTTTTATCTAGGGACGAACCCGAAGCGAAGCGAGGGTGAGTCGCTAGTGTTGAAATAATTATTAAAATTAATATATAAATAGGCATATTAATTTAATATATATATATATAGTAAACACATCTAGTTCAAGAGTTGCGAGTTGTTATTCTTGGCTTTACGAGCTTCAAGTTGATATTTTCACTTTCGTAATAAAATAAACAAGGTGGAAAAATACTGAAATTAAAAAATGCAATTATTTACACGATATTACATTTATCACATTGGGACCACTTGGTCGTCCGGAATGAAAGTGACTTACAACCTTCTCCTTTTCGCGGGCTATATTAACATTTAACATGCATAATATCAATCACAATTATAAGAGAACCTTTACATAAAAATTACATTCCATATATGATGGAGTATATAAAATGTGACGTAAAATCAAATTCATGATTACACATATGTATAACCACTAAAACATAGGTACATATGTACTCAATTGAGGCACGAATACGTCTTGAAGTACAAAATATCAAAAAGCTCATTGAGCTCTTATAACACTTATTCAAATACCTATGGCTGCATTCAGTGCGGTAACAAGCCGCAGAATTTCCATATAAATTAGAATTTAGCGTTTAAACCAGATATTTGATTACATAACTTTGTATTCAAAGAAAATGATAATCGTCGGCCTCCTCTAAACTTTTCCTGCTGTTATCTCCACAAAAGGGTTCCAATCGTTCTAATTATGTTACAAAGGCAAACTTTGAATGCTATACTTTATTTATTTCCTATTAAAGTATTTCAGGGAAAAATTACCCATTACATCTGAAGAATATTTATAATTTTAATTTAGTAATCTTAGGTTCAATGAGGAGATACTTATTCTCATTACGTTCGTGACTAAATTTTGTTTATAAAAATTAAGCAAAGAAAAAGATGTAGTATAATCAGGAATTTTAAAAATCTAATAAAAAATTATAAACATGTTTTTTTTAAGAAATACATGATATACTCCATAAATATTTCCTTCTAACAGTTACAAACGTTAAGATCCGTAGCCATACCGAGCATTCTAATTCGAATATAATCAATTCTACTACATAATCAGCGCAGTTCGTAGGCATACTATCCACATACCAATGATAACATGGCTACTTATAGCAATCTTGGAACGTGGATATGATCACGTAAAGCCGTAATAAGATATTGGTCATATCGTAAGGAAAGTAAATAAGTAAAGTGCTTACTCAGGGACTTGGGGCGCCCGAACATAATTCTGTCCTTACCGCCCGTAGGATTAAGCCCATATATCTTGATTAAGTGCCTTCATTTAGATAGGCGCTCACACCAAACTGAGCATAGGGATAGATTCAACATTCAAATTAACATCGACATTCAAATCATTAATTAATAACTAGTACATTTAAAAGATTTTACTACCAATCAATATTTGTGTATTGTTATTAAGGCAAAAAATAATAGAGTATATTATTGTAGAGCTTTAGACCTATTTTAGATTAGCAAGAGTGAGATAAACTGGAATCCATTACTTTATGTATACTTTATGTTAGTGTTTATTTGTTTTATTTACCCCAGTATATGCGTGACGGTGGTGGTGCTCAACGTGCACTTCCGGTCGCCGCAAACACACCGCATGGCACCGTGGGTGAAGCGCGTCTTTATTCACATTCTTCCGCGCTTGCTCTTTATGAAGAGACCGCAATACAAGTTTGATACGACGAGGTAACTATCCTATTATGTTGTCTGTTAAGTAAAATGCTATTCAAATCTTTTTATAGAGTTTTTAGCTATTTTTTATGATTCTAAATAAATGGCTTAAGATAAGATTTACAAATTTAACAATTACATACTACTTACTATTACTTTTTTAATTAGTATAGCTATATCTGCTAAAACAAAAGTACGATAAAATATGGTATCACAGAATTTTTGTAGAAGTAGAAAGGTCTACATATTTATCATAAATTGTCTTCATTTATTTACAACTGTTTATGTAGCGACACGTTCATAAAGCAAAATCAAGCAGCGCTTTCTCAGTCGACCTTACTCACTCAATTCGACAATTATCAAACAATGCTCAACAAATTGCCATAACACTTATAAAAAATAAGTACTGGGTCAATTTTTAATACACTTAAAACTTTTCTGAAGAAAGGCAGACTAGATAAGCAAAAACCGCATCCAAATTTGTTCAATAATTCTCTAGATTAACGCGCTCTGACTTTCAGATAGGTCTTCGTCGTTGACTTCCCTTTTTTACAGAGTATAATAAGATAAATAAGATAAGAGGTATTATTAATTTTGTTGCCTTAAAAAGAATTAATAAACAAAAAATATATAGATTAAAATACCTAACACTATACCTACTCGTATTAAAATTGTAAATCGTTTGAATGATAGACGTGGAAAGCGATTTGAGCCGCGCACTAATGGTAGCTAAACAATATGAAAGCAATAAAGTGCTCTCGCGCGATTCTTTTGTGTCGTTTGATAAAATCTATCGTGAACAAAACGTTATTGTTGCGATACAGCGCAATGATTCCTTAAAAGACAATCGGCCAATAATTCAACAGTGCAATCCTTAAAGCTCTTTCTCTTATAAATTATATCAATTTTCTTAGAAAATTACTACTCACTACGCACAATTTAAGTTAAAGTGTGTATCAACAAAGATGAGTAAATAAATAGAGGTACTTTACCAATTCTAAGTAAATAATTATTTCTTATGTGGATTTTATAATTTTCCGTGATGATTATTTAATCAGATGTTTATTTTGCTGTAGATTTTATTGCGATGCTTCTTAGAGTTCATCGCATATGAAAAATACATTATACCAGCTGTTAGTCGCAAATTTCATAATTTATGTAATCTTATAATTAAATGATAATTTAGTTTTGTACCTACCTAAATCAAAGTTCAACCTGAATCTTGGTTTCCGATCAAATATGTTAAGACAAAATATGTAAATTGGGAGAGTCCATGTATTATTTCTCAATTTCCAAAATTTAGTTAGCAAACAGCCATAGTGTATTGTCTCTAACAGCAAAACAAGTGCTACAAATTAATTTAGAAGTTTGTTACTGGTATTATGCTAACTTAAATATTTATCATTGCAGAGGGAATCATAAAATGTATATATACATTTTAATACTATTAATTTAAACTTTGCCATTTTAATATTAAACGATTAGCATCTATACATATAATTATTTATTAACATAATAAATCTGTACAGGAAATATTTTTTAAAAACAAGTGACTGTTAAGCATTGTATACAAAATATAGGCCCCAAAAATATAGCGGTTAAAATTTTTATCTGTTTGTCTGTCTATATATCTGTGTGCATTTCAAGCAAAAAGTACTAGTAATAATTTTATGTAGCAATAACTTATTACTCGAGTTAAAATTTAGGATACCTTTTACTTCAGAAAAATCATTCCCACGGGAAAGCAAAAAACAGGTTCGGCCGAGTTGTTCTTCATACAAAAATTTCAATAATCAATTACACAAATGACTAAAGCGTTAAATATATTGTTTGCAACCCTGGTAGGTTACAAACAACATATTTAACGCTTTAGTGCAGTAAAATCTCTAATTTTCATGGGAAAATGGTATTAGAAAAATATATATGTATTTCAAGCGTAAGTCGCTCATACATACATACATACTCCTAGTAAAAGTCGCTGTCTGCCTATGTGTTTTTCCCCTAATTTTTTTTACGGCAATGGATTTTGATATAGTTTTCTTTACTTTACTTGTACTTCTTTACTTTAGAAATTTATTAAAGAATTAAAGGATGAAATTTTATGTATATATTTTGTAAATATTTTGTACAAAATGGCTGAACTATGGCGGTTTATGTCGCGCGGTTTGTGACGCGGGCTAACGTTTAAGAGATATATTAAAACAATATTTTAGAATATTGTAGGGTTTAAAAGGACCGAAATAGCATGTGTCTATCTCCTTAAAGGTACACTAAAAAATTATATTTTTATTTGTTCAAAACGTACCTAGGGACACACTTGAGCGAAGCAAGGGTAAGTCGCTAGTATTAAATAATAAATAATATAGCCATTTAATTTACGATATTTTTTGCAAAAATACTTTATACAAGTGGGTATGGATTCAAGCTTCACCTCGAGAAATAATAAAATGCTTAATTGGGTCTTCAGAAGACTACCTCATTATTTTTATATCATTGAATGTAAAAGTATATATTTCAAATTTACTCATGATGGAATTGGAGATGAATATCAAACAATACAAAAGTTATTTTTTATATGTGTGCTAAAAATTAGGTGCACATTTGATCACTACCTTATAATAGATATTTTTATAAAGTGACCAAAATAGGAACGTTTCAAAAAAAGAACTCATATGTAGGTTACGGTTTTAAGCAACTTTTGGTGTACAAAAAATACTGACAACAGCCCCGAGCTTTATATAACGCATTGCTGGCTCTCTCAATACTTTACAAAATATTTACAAAAAAAGGAAACCGCACAATGCATTAAAAATGTTTAAATGTATTTATGTAGCATTCAAAACAAAGATTTTTTACTGTTGTAAATATAATAATAGAAATTGGAATGTCAATAATGAATTCATTATAGGTAACCTAATAGGTATTCGTAGTAAACTCCATTCCTCAAAACGAACTAGACCTCTTAATCTTCTAAATTCTACATATTGCACATCTATAGTAATATATATATCACTTATAATTCACAAATTATGTGAATTTCATCCTTTTAAATAAATATGTTGGAACATTAACACACAGTACCATTTAGTTCCATGGTAAGCTACTTCGAGGCTTGTGTTACGGATAGTTAGAACAGATAGTTGATAAATACATACATATTATAAATATTTTAAAAATTAAATATGAAGATATGGAAGTGAACCTATTGTTGTTTACTTACAATTTTATCAGAATTTCTTGTTATCTTCATATACTTAATTACTAATGAGGCATAAATAGTAAATATGTATGTATGTATGTGTGCAGATTGATTTAAGCAAGTCATTCAATAAGACAGATATTAATTCAATTTGTGGATAGTCTATTATTATGAGAAGAGATGTAACAGACAAGCCGTTCCCGATGCGGCCACAGATCGTTACGTAAATGGCTCTCTGGTGGAGCTTTGAATACGACTCGGCCTCTTTAAACATTCAGAACAAACCTCCATAAACAATCTATTAATGAATACGAGTATACTCTTGAAAAATGGTTGAGTATCGTGTTACAATATAACAAATGATAATTAAGGATATAAGTATCTATTCTAAATGAAAACCCCCGTTTAGTTATTTTTTACTTTTCAGTGCCTGGAAGTCGGTTTTTTTTTTTTTTTAAGTTTTTATTTTTCCATTTTTAGTGTAGACGTATCATCAATACAAATTAATCAAGCCCAAACACCAGGTAATTGCTGTAAATCGTTGAGGAGTTTCCTCGACTATCTTTCGGGTCCATCATCAGATCGACTCCAGACCTTCACTAAATAGTAGTGCTTTAAAATACCTAATGAAAATGTTAACAAACGCACTAGTCGCCGCTACAATTTTCGAAAGTTCCCCTCGATTTCTCTGGGATCCCATCATCAGATCCTGGTTTCCTTATCATGGTACCACTCTTGGGATATCTCCTTTCCAATAAAAAAGGAATTATCAAAATCGGTTCATAAACGACGAAAAAAATGCCCGAACAAACATAAAAAAAAAATAAAAAAAATATACGGTCGAATTGAGAACCTCCTCCTTTTTTTGGAAGTCGGTTAATAAAAGAGAATTTTAGTAAAAAATCATTAATTTTTTACACTCAACAAAAAATATGTCTGTAGACCATGTCCAGCTAGAATATAATGCACAAAATACAAAAACTGTAACAAGTTTGAACACAAAGCTGTCAGTATGAAATTCGGTAAACTTCTCTTGCAGGTACCATACGTAGAGCAACTATATTTTTACAATTTCGTTATAACATACAGTAGGTAGGTATTATCTTTACATATATTATAATTTTCCAATAAATGGAACATGGAATTAGAATAAGAAACTTGTGAAATGAGATTATATGCCTACATGTATAATTTACTTATACGTAGGTAAAATAAAAATATACAAAATACTGCACGTATAAATGATTGGTACTAACTGATTTATCAACGCCCTGATGAAGCTGCTAAAGGGCTAAAATTTTACCAACCCTTCTCTACATTAACCTTAATAACAATTACTAAGGAAGAATTGTTTGTTTGGAAAGGAATTAAACGAAATAGCAAAGTTTGTATAATATTCAGCCCTTTTAAACGTCTCAGTGCTGGACACAGGCCTCCCGTCAATGCAAGGGGGATTAGACCATTATTAGCGGATTTCACATGTTTTCCGAAAACTCAGATTCCGTTAGTTCGGTTTCTCATACATTTTGTTCACCGTAAGGCAAGTGGTCAATCATATTGAAAAAAAATATAAATGATGATATGATGATAATTCCCCGGGGTTTGATTCACATCTCTTGGTTTTACAATCAAGCGCATTACCACAGGGCTATTATTGTCAAATGTAAAACTGTATTACAACTAATCTGACTACTATTATAATTATTAAAATTTATATGTTTGTTACTTCTTGACACTGATATGGCTAGACAGATTTAGATGAAGTTTAGTATACAGATAGACTATAACCTGAATTAATATATAGGCATCACGTTGACACCTAAGGATGCTCGAGTAAGCAAGGTGAAGCCACTAGTTAAATATAGAGTTATAATACAAGACGACTAGTGCCAATTCCTTCAGTCTGTGTAGGTCGCGGTACACGACGTGTGGGGTAGTAGTGCGGTGCGGGGGCGCGGCTCGGCCTCTCTACCCCTATCGGCTAGCAGCCGCAGACGACGACTGCTGCGCGCCCGGTGCGTGGCCGCCCCCCGCTGCCCCAGCCAGGCCCCTCACACGCACCCCCAGCAAAGAGGACCTCACACATACTACGTATGTGCAGTCTGGGTAAGTCTTGCTAAGTCTTTTATAACATTTTACTAATCAATAGAGTATAGTCAGTCCCTTACCTATGTATGTCACATACCTTAAATTCATACTATCATGTAAAAAGGGTTTAAAATGTAAACTTTAGATCTTTTGTTACCCAGTTAAAAGTAAATTAGCATTTTGTACGCGGTTAATAAAAGATGAACGCTACACCGCCATATGTACATACGGTACCCTTCTGTCGGGTCGAATGTTATGAGAAAAGTTCCAATGAGAAACACAAAACCAGACCTGTAGCTATAATAACAAATAAAGTTCAACATAATAAAAGACTGTCCTTCGGGAAATAACTGCCGAAGTTGATTAATTGCTTTATCTACTAACTTCATATAATACTTATTTCTGGCTTATTCTTAAACGTTTTATCCATAAACAACAGTAAAATAAAAGATGAAGAGCTTTAGCCTTTTTTAATGTAATTCTAGTAGCAGAAAAAATATCAGATGCGCTGCACTAGAACGAAAGATTATAATAATCTCTTTTCGTTATCCCCTTTTTTCTTTATCTGCAACGTTGCCTTCTCTCGTCTGTTTTAATAAACGCTAATGGATGTTTAATGTCTTTAATCTGGAAAGTTTTAACCTGTCATTGTTAAGTGTAAGCGTATCAATCACGATATTTTCATAATTTGCTACTTTTGATAGATATTCAATTATGCCTACTTTAAAACTGAACGTTTAACCGTAAAATAACCTTTTTTATATTGAAAATAAATGGATATTTAAAAATCTCTTTTCTGTGAAACGATCTCTACCTCTCGAGGTAGAGAATCTAAAACATACTTAGTCTGCGCCAAGCGATCATTACAAACCAATAAATATAAATAAACATGAAATTCTATTCTACTTTTATGTAGAGCTTTATCTAAAAGGGAACTTGGTTATATACATGAAGGTACGAGTACATATATACAATACGATTCATACTAAAATACGATACGATTTATAATAATAAAACTAGCCGTTTTCGTGTCTCACCGTGTTTTACCTTAGACATACCTTTTGGTAATATTGAGAATACAAACATTCGAATAATGTTGAAATAAAGCTTGCCTTTGTATAATAGCCGTGAAAACCAGACACATTTACTGCAGCACGGCGCGGCGATGGTTTATATAAATAATTTTCATTTCGCAATTTTATACTTTCCTTTTATATCCCAGTAGACAAAAGACTTAGATAGCCCTTTGTAAAAGGCATTTTGACCTTACATAAAAGGTAGATCTTGTGGTTTTAGACTGTGCTAGTTTTACATTGGACCTATAATAACTTACATTGTCGATACAATATCTCTATGATTTTGTGATTAAGATTGGGGGAGAGCAATCGGTTCGGAGGTAGTTGTGTAGTGCACGGGTCCAGCGAGGGCGGTGCTCTGCCCGTACCAGAGGAGGAAGCACTGAGTCCCGTCCCTGACCCTCCCCCGGGCTTCAGCCACTCCGCCTGCCCTCCTGAAGTGCATAGGACGTGCTTCTGTGTTCGCTTTATAGCTGAACATACAAGAATGCTAGAAGATTCTACTAAGGTAATTTATAATCAAAATATTTAATTTAATTGTTTCAAAAGGTTAAGTTTAGATTAATTTTACTTAATTATTTATGTATTTTGTTGAGTAATTTCACAAGAAATTAGTTATTTCAAAATTGCTGAAGTTTTACGTTGAATTAGTTAAAATACCTAAGAACTTTAATCTGCTTTAAATATTAAGGCAGATTTGATGGAGTAATATGTCCTTAGTGAATAGCAATCGCATAATTCACAAAGCTGGACCGTTGCCATCGAACAAGGTAGAGCGGCCACTCGATACTAACATACCTACCAAAGTAATCCATACATACATATATGCTACAATCTGCATCGAATCGGAGTAATGTGAAATGGAAAGAAAATTCTTATTGCTTGATTCGTTGAATAAACATCCGACCGAGAATAATGTACGATAAATCCTTTCTTTCAATTTTCATGGACACTTCCAAATATTGGCAAATCATAATAATATTAAAGAAAAATAGGCCTAATTTTTACTTGTCATAAAGATTATAGGTATACATACTTACTACACAAATCATTTTTAAAATAAAAAAAATATACCTATAATAAATTTATTGCAATCTCGAAACTCTACTTACATTGAACATTTGAATATGTAATGAATTAAATGCAGGCTATAGACATGGTAATGTTATAGATTTGGACATTATCCAAACAAAAACACTATACATCCATACAAAATAACTTATTCTCTTGATCAACTTATATAATTTGCAGGAAACAACATAAAATGTTCAGTAGGTACAATTATTACCCAGTGTTGTTGACAACGAGACAGCAGTACCTACCTATGTTATTCTTTTTCTGTTTAGGGTCGTCAGATGTACCGTTAGATGTTCGAACATCTAACGCTTCTTTCTAATGACAAAAATACTAATGACGCTTTACTTTAGGAATTTTGTCTTTTTTTTTTAATAATTCATTCTTTAAGGGGTTAAAATATGGGATGAAAGTTTCTATGAAACTTGGTATTAATGATCTGCAATTCAATTAAATAAACACGTTTTATAACATTTTTGTAATTCATCCCGTAAGGGGGTAAAGATGGGTTGTAAAGTTGTTATGAAAATCTGCCATTTTTATTGTTAAAATTAAGTATTTAAGTTAAAAAATAAGCAATAGGTACGTGTTATCAATCAGATTAATCGAAATTCGTCCCCTGAGAAGTTAAAAATATTGTCAAGATCGAGTTCACTTAAAAATCAGCATTAATTATATTGACGCTTAATTAACGAAACAGTTAAATAAAACAAGAGCTCAAAGTAAGTGTTTAATTATTTGGGCTAATTTTCATGTTAAAAATATATCTCAATAAGATAACCATTTGGAAATCATGGATAGACATTTCATTTATTAATAGGCGTTAGGTACATTCTATTAACTAATACCATAGAACTTATAAATGTATAGGTAAAAGAAGATTGGAAGTACGTGGCGATGGTGCTGGATCGATTATTTCTATGGATATTTACTCTGGCCGTGTTAGTGGGGACTGCAGGCATCATCCTGCAGGCGCCCACGCTCTACGACGACCGCGTGCCCATAGACAAGCACTTCAACCAGATCGCCACTTCGACTCTAGTCCGGTGTCCGCCGCCCTCGTAATTATTGACCACTTAAGTGTAGGGTTGTAATGAATAAAGTGCCAAATAATTACGTTTTTGGACATTTTAATTCTGCGATTTCGCTAGAAAGGGATGTTCAGAGCTTATTTATAATAATGAAATTTGATAATAAACTAATTAAAATTACTAGCGATGTTCCGTGTATTACTACATACATAATTTACATAATATATTTCATACAAATATTCTTTACAACCCTATTTAATGATACCACTTTTGTACTGTAATTTGTTTGTAAATAAATTGTTTGATTATAGAACTGATGTGCCTCTTATTCAACTGTTTACGTTGTAATATTTTGACTGTTTTGCGTTAACTACTTGTAGATAAGATCAGTGTTTGAGTGTTTAGAAACATAAACATGTACATTCATTACAGAAGGGTGAAATCCTCGTAACAAACAAATTACAGTCATAAATACTGAACGGTCGCAACAGAACGTCAGACCTTAACGCACACCCGTCCTGCCTGGCACGTGTTCTATTCCACGACACATATTTTAATCTAGAATAAGTGTAGTATCTCTTCTATCTTCTAATATCTTCCGTAGTACCATTTTGTCATATTTAAGGTAGTTTTTAAAGTGAATCATTCCATGCATATAGAGACGTTTCGTTATTACGTTTCCATTTAAGTTCATTATGAAATAAAACTTGCAGATGTATTACATAGATACACTTATTGTTAATAATTTATTTAATTGTTCCTTGAAGTAATTTAGATATCGAATTCAATGTGCTTGTAATAACGTATAATTAGAAAATATTATGTATATTAATGTCAATCGAATGTTCATCATCTTAAATAAATATACGCGCGTTACGAATACGACGGAGCGAAAACCACCAAATTAATATTGTCTGTGTTCAAACATCATATTCGCAACTAGATTAAATAAATAGCAAGTAAAATTACTAATTATTTGTTATCTCTATCTTATTTTTATTAATTTAACTTTATAATTGATATTTATTATCAATTAAGTTAAGAAAATAGATATAATTATACTACTATCTTATATAACTTTATCTACTATTACTATAAGTGAATTCTTCAATCCTTCTACGAACTTACTCTTAACTTTGTCGTAGAATAGAACATGTACATTTATTAGTAGGTATATCGATTTTATTACATATAAGAAACTGAGAAAATTAAAACTTTTTTATCAGGTTAAAGTTATCACCAGAAGAAGCTGTCTTAGTTATTTTATATTTTTATTGTTTAAGTTACTCAGACTATAATATAACTTACTAAAATCACAACGACTAGTCATGGGTCAGAAGGTACCTATTACTCAACAGAAAAAGCAGAAGCTACCTGTCAGTCTTCATGATTCTCATACAAATAAGTAGGTAATTAATAGGTACCCTAAAAGTGTTTGAACATCGTTATAAAGTAATATAAAAACATCGTTTTTATCGTTTTTATTTTAAATGAAACATTTTATTAAGAAAGTAAAATTAAAAAATATATTATAAAACATAACAACCATAAATATAAAATAATCTGCTCGCCCTACTTTTTTAATACGAAAGATGATATGAGAATATTGCTGGTTCGATTCTTGGGTGAGGCGAATATTTGTATTACTGTTTAAAATTTTAACATTAACTTTACCCACTTTAAGTTAAGATTATTCTTATGATAAGTACAAGAAAATAATTTAATTTTAGTACCTAATGATTGCTCAATTTTGCGAACGAGAAGAGATTTCTATCTCAATATTTGCACTGTTATGACTTTTGACTGCCCAGTAAAGACAACTTCACAAATTGAAAAAGTCTTTATAATAATTTCATGACCAAATGCTATGAGATTTTGAAAAGGAATTGAAATGTAAACATCATTAGAACTAAAACTGATAATTAATCAATTATGTACAAAAAATAAAAACGAATAAATACGCGTTATATCTAAAAAAGCTTTTTGTGTTAATTAAAAGTATAAGAGAGCACTTATTCACTATTGTATGAATTATATTGAATGTTTAATAAGTTTTATTAAAGTTTTTTGTTTGACTTAACAAAAATGGAAACATTATATTATTGAAATACAAATGTTAATTACATTGTAGACTCGAGTCTGATATATATTCTCAAATAAATGTTCAACGTGTTTTTTAGACTATTCTCCCTCACATTTGTTATTATCTACGAGAATGTATTCAAGGTTCGAGTCTAATCACTGCGTTGGTGCATAGAATAGGCCCTAAAACGGGGGAAATAACATATTGTAAAGTAGAATATATTATAATAAGCACATTGGACTGCTCGCAGTAGAGTAGCGCAGCTCAATTGTAGAGAAGTAAATTTGTAATTTACCTATTTATATTGTTAATAAAACTGTTATAAGATAAATATGTGTAAGCTTACTATTTCTACCCAATTGATTATATCCTTAATATTATTTATAAATTCTTTCCAACAATTTTTTTTTAATGAATCTGAACAATTATGTTTCTAAAGTACACATTTTTTAACATTTAACATACACGATACGTATACACGATTGGAAACATTGAAAGTTCTAACTTTTAAGTAACTATTGGTTTTAATAAATTTGAGAACATTTCATATAAATTATTATTTAAAGCAACAGACATAATATATGTATTTAGAGCCCCATAAACCACAATTTAGCTATCTGTATAGAAAGCATTTTACCAACATGTTTTAACGAAAACTAAAAAAATTGGAATTGCTGAAAACATCGGCTCCTACTTTGTGTGTTTCAAACAAGTTATTTAAAACTTTATCAGTTCGTTGACTTTCTTGAATTAATGTCCTAGCATTGTCTATACTTTCTTTATGATTTGAGTCTGCATTTGAAAACGGCGTGAAATAATCAAGTGATGCCATATCTAAATTGAATAGAGATTTTTTTGAATTTACTGGGTTATTATTCGATTTTTTACGTTCTGCATCATTAATAATTTGAGAAGCAGCTTCTTTAAAGGTTTTCGGCACAACGTTTGCCGTTGAGCCTCTGTGAAGTGGATCATGTACTCCAAACTCTTGCGTTAACCGATTACTATCAATTTGTCCGTGATTAATGTTAGTAGTGGACAATCTTTCTAATTGTTTTTTTATATCATCCATGTCATAATTTCCTGTAGCGTTATGGTTGTCCGAGGGTAAGTCAAACTTATTTACAACTGTATGTAATACATTGCGGATTTCTTTTATTTCAGATGGGTTATTACTATTGTGTTGAATGTCGTGTAAAGTTTTAATTTTAGTCCAAAGTGATTCTACGGAATTCCTGTGATTATAATGGACATTTTCTATCTTGGTTCTTATGTTATTGGACAATTTTTCCGCTTCCTTCTTCAATGAGTCACTTATTTCCACTAATCGACGAGTATCATCGTGAAGAATTTTGGACTTATCACTAATTGTATTATTAATGGTCTTATTTGTATTGGCTATTGAACGTCCTAATTTCAGAGGATTATGTCTTGTAGATAATTCACGATGAGAAGGAAAATTATGATTTTTAAACTTATCAAGCGGCCTTCTAAAATCTCTGTCTGTAAAACTGAAAGGGGAAACTGTATGTTGTGGTAAACCTCTACATCGATAGTTATATGCAGAAGTCTTATCAAGAACCCCTTTAAGGACCAATACTTGCTCAACTGCAGATAAAGTACAATGTAGGGTGTCGGTAACGTCTGTTACGACATCTGTTATTAGTTTTTCGAAACCTCGTTCGACATTTGACATCGCACCACGTAAGTCATCATAAAATGATGCAGCAAACGCCTGAAATATATTCATTAAATGACGACGCTGAACAGTAAAGGCTCAAAAATTAATTTGAAAAATTGTTTTACTTACTTGAGATATAAATGCAAGGAATAAATAAGTCACCTTCATTTTCGACCAACAAACTTGAACTAACTCCAATATTAATCACAGACACGACATTTATTCATGAATTATTAGTAGACATTAATTTTCATTAGCCATATTTTACAACAAAGAAATGTGACGTAGTCATATTAACTTTGAACAGACTGGATTATTGTTCGATCATCATCACTTGTGTTAATATTGGTTCTACGTTGCTGTAGAATTACTTAACATAAACTTAAAAGGGTTCTAGAACTCGCATAAATTAAAAAAATAAATAAAACAATAATGTTCATAATAAAGATTAATTTATTTCAATATACCCTATACTCTTATATCACAAACGTTAGGCTAACTACTTTTAATAATAGGCTACTGAATAATAATATATATCATTATTTTAGCAGCGTATTATATACAGTATATTAAATAAAGAAGTGTGACTTTTTATAATTAAAATATACAGTGATATGCATGATTAAAAAAATATTTAAGAATGTCACATTGAAACCTTTTTTGAAACACAAAGATATAATTTACGTACTATATATAAGGAGTCCAAAAATTATGTATTTATAAGAAAAACAATATCAAACAGTGCAGAATTATATTTTCTCACTCTACATCTGTACAATTATTTAGTATGTGTATAATTGAAATGAAATGATTTTTCCGATTATATAATTATTATATTCATGCTTATTGTAATACGAGTACTTATTTAGATATGATATGAAATGTAAAACAAAGAACTACGAGATTTTTTTATTAATTGAAGTAAATTTTCCAGCCTTTTCAAGTTATTACTTAGTTTTACTTTTTACAACCATATTTTCATAATCTAAATATCCAATAATTAAAACATCCAATTTGATAAATTTATTTATTAATTCTTAAATATCGATTATCAGTATCGATCGATTAATCGATTTTATCTTTCATAAATAAAACAAACCGACTTCAAATTTTCAACCGATTTTAAATATATTATTTACCAGATCATTTAAAAAATATACGAAATGCTATAATTTGTAATCAATTTTAACTGTATGCTTATTACGTAAATAAGACGATACCGAGCTGCCAGTGTGAAATAATCAGAGATCAATTTCTCGATGTTACCTATTGGCACGTGTTGAGCAACTTTTTTGATATTAAATTTAACTTATATCATTTGGACAATATTCTTAACCGTTCCTCTCTTTTCGTATTGGTTTTATTTTACAAATTTCATTTCTATAACTACATAATACACAAATGATAAAACAATACGTACGCAAGTTATAAGTTACGTGGTTGACGCTATTTTAGTAGCAATAACAAAAATGGTTGTGTAATCAATCTAATTTATATTTATTTTTGGCATAATTATATTGTCTTATCATTTTTTAAATTTAATTTTTAAAAATAGCCGTTCACATATCGTGTCTCTTATTAAGAATTATTCGACCTAACTATATTTTTTTTATACAAATATTAATAACTTTATTCGAAAAATAAAGGAAAACGACATTTTCTCTTTCTCGTATGTTAAATAAAAGTTACGTAACAAAATTAAAACACATTAACTTAAATTTCATTTTAAATTTTATATAAAATTTTGTAAAATTAAATTGTTTACTTATAGATGTTAAAATAAAAAAAAATATATAAAAAATTTCTACAATGTACAACATTTAAAAACCTTTAAATAATTATATAAAAATTAAAACGTTTTTAAAACATACAATTTGATAAGTGGAATGTAACAAGTGCATCCACAATAATGACATTAAAATTAACACTAAGTTAATACAGTATTAAAAAATGTGTGCTGTGATATATAAGATATAAAACTATTAATAGCCATATATTAGCCATATAACCTTATCATTTGAGATCTTCAATATGACAATTCAAAGCGTAACAATGCGAAAGTGTGTGACGACATTACAATACTTTAAAGTAAATTGAGTAACTCTTGTTAATTTGTCATGAGTGAAGGCTGTTAGGAAAGTTCTAGAACAACATTTCAAAAAAAATGCCACTATCAATTCGTTTAAAATATTTTATAGTTCATAAATAAAATAGCAGGTAAAACACATTATTACAGATGATATACATATTTGAAAGATTAAGGCGCGAATACACATGCCCATAGTCTGTAAAAATGGCACACTACCTCCTTGCACAATGCAAATGCTTGTAACTTTTATGACCAAGAAAATTACATACTTAATTTTTGGCACGCGATATGGGTCAATGGTGGTAGATAATTAAATACCCACGACAATTCGAACCGCAAGTAATTTGCCTTCACATTTTACTTTTTTTATATTGTTAATAGAACATACCATTATTTAATATGGAAGCTACTTTTCTTTGATAACTTACGAGTTCACTGCAGACTGATCTTTTTTTCAAAATAATGTATTATATTTAAAGCTTAGTGTAAATAATTTATTTCTTAAATAGACATAACATCTTGTCATACGATATTTTTACAAGTGGAAATACCACAATGTTCATTTTCATTCCATATCTTAAATGTCCAATGAGTTAAATTATTCTATCTTACTCGCTCTCTAGCCCTACTCTAAATTGTCACTCCGAGATGGGAGCAATCTTATATATTTTTAATCATATCTTTGAAAAGTCCTCCGATGCATTACGGACCATTCAAGTATTACATAAGCAGAAATTAGGGATGAAAGATGATTACGTCAGCAATATTTATTAATTTAATACAATTAATTAAAAAGTAGATTTTGTTTTGTCAAATCAATGTTTTCACAACACACATAATAATCCTACTTATCTGTGCTCAAAAGCGAAAAGTATATTCAGTATATCGGGGGTTGAGTAAGAGCTTTGCTTACTTTTGCAAACAAGGGGGAGGCAGGGGTTTATAATCACTAAAATTCTGCTTACTTAATACTTGAATGGCCCCTTACGCGGTTACGATCAGGTGTACCGCACTCATATTTCCGTACTTTCTAATTACCCCGCAAAGGATAAAGCGAAATTATGTTAAAAATATCTCTTGTCTACCTTGATATCTTGAAAACTTAAAGAGGTAGACTCTGTATAATATAAAATACTATAATAAATGAATTCAAAATTATTACAATAAATAATTAATTTATTGGCATCATATTGAGCATTTAAACTTTATAGAACACAAATATATGTTTTAGAAAAAACCCAGAATACTTTTATTTTATTATATTTAAGCTTAATAAGTATATTGTAAAATTTTAAAAATAATTTTGAAAAGAATATTGATTAGTTTATGTATGTATAATATATTGTTATATTCAACAAATTGCCTCAATTATCACATATACGGTTTTTAAAACAACTTTATTGCTGCCCCGTGATTTTACTGTATTTTATAATATTTTTTAATAATTTTAATCTTACGGGTAATAAAATAGATATAACAAAAAAAACATTTAACTTTATCTTACACCACGCATTGACTACTGCAATAAAGATACATTTTCGACTTATTTAAAAATACATAATTTCATATCGATTTCACTAATTCACCCAATAAGGTTTTCAAAAGATATACCAAAATATTTTTTTAAAAAAACAATGTAGTTAAATAGGTAATAGACATGCGCCGAATATGGATTTACGGGGTATTCAGGCCAAAATGTACCGAATCGAATATTTTCAGCCGAATTAATTGGTTAATCTATAACGTAACATTAGTAACGTTAATTTTGTGAAAAAGTTATAGTAACACAAGTTAGCGACCTCATTTCATTTACACAGTGCTAGTATATGAAACGAGATTATTTGTATTTGTGTTACCAAATATTTTTTAGAATATAACCTTTTTAGTTGTCAATTTTCAGAAGTAAAGCTTTTTTTAATATAATACAATTGAAATATTCCGCAATAATTCAACAAACTAACCAAGCAATCAGCCGAATACGAACACAAAGAACACGCTGAATATACCGAAAACGAAAATTCGGCGCATCTCTAAATTATGTAGATAATTGTATTTGTATGAATACTTTTGAATTACCTTTTCTATAGTGAATACAATATTAAGGTATAATGTCATCGGCGGGGGGGTCGTCGCGGCGCGGCGGCGGCGGCGGCGTGTCGGGGTGCAGCTTGGGCAGCGGCGGGATGGGGGGCGCGGGGGGCGCGGCGGGCGCGGCGGGCGCGGCGGGCGCGCGGCCCGCGGGGGGAGAGTGGGGCGCGCCGGAGGGCACGCCGTTGTTCATCCTCTGGTAGTGCGGCTTCCACGTGTTCGCTGGCGGCGTGTAGTTTAGGTGGTCGTATTCCATTTCTGAAACGAATAAGTACGAATTATTAATAAATGATATATATATAAAAAGTAACACTTAGTACGATAAGAATTTCTTGAGTAATTACTAATGTACGGAACGCCGCACAATAGTTAAAATAATATATTAAAACTATGTCAATTAGATTACACGTGTGATGTGTTTCCGCAAACATGCAATTAATTCTCCGGCGCCTGTAAATTGTTAGTTATTTACTTTAATTTTTAGTGTGTCTATGATTAATAAATCAAAACTATTACTCGTTGGGTTTTTTTCCCTCTTATTCTCTATAAACTGTAACACAATACAACTAGAGCACTTCCTTAAGGTACAAGAGAGCATTGTATAGCTTGTTTGTAATTAATTTTACGCGACATAAGCGTACATATGTCACGCATCGTTGTCTAAGAGTGACAGTGATACAAAAACTATAGATTTAATAGTCTTAAAATTTTATTATCTATAACATAGTGATCTCAGAACTTACCATATCCCTCTTTATGTTTAATTTCATCGTACACGTGATCCAATTTATTATCTTCGTCAATACAATGGTATAGATTAGGATTAGTCAAATCCGCGTCCTTATTCTTAAGGGATGACAGAGGATCGTAAGCACCTGAAATTAATTATTTTATTTAATAATTAAATTAATTAAACCTATAAAAGTAAAATTAAATAAGTAACTTTACTATCCACTACAGTGTGTGATACACCGGTGCTCTTATTTCCACTTGTTATATCTATACTAATATTCTAAAAAGTCAGAGTTTGTTTGTTTGTTTGAACGCGCTAATCTCAGGAACTACTAATCCGTTTTTTTTTTGCATTAGATAGTCCGTTTATTGACGAAGGCTATATATCATCATGCTACTACCCAAGGGAGCGGAGCAGTGATCATAAATGTTAACAAATCGGGCAAACTTCCATACATTATTGTAAAACTGATGTTTATATCGGAAATTTGAATGCTGGCGAAGCCGCGGGTACTGCCATTTTAAAAATGAAATTTAATATTCTTATATTAGAAAAGCACAAATTTTCATCAACAGAAAAGCTGTTTATGAGCCTTCCTCGCGGACTTACATACTGAGATTTGAAGTGCTTGTAAAAGTCTATTTGCATAAAATAAATATATTTTGATTTAGTTTTTTGTAATATAAATGTATACACTTACTGCCATTAGAGCCAGAGGCGGTCATCCTCATCTTCTCCATAGCCGTGTTGCTCACTTTGGTTCCTGTACCCAAGTTATTGAATATCTGCGTGGCGTTGTTGAGCAACGTGGCCGAGTCGTCCCCTCGGGTCGAACCTTGGAACGAGTACACCGGGTTGTCGAAGTGTTGTTGTTCTGTTTTATATAAGAGAAATGTTCTTGAGTTAATTTATATATTATATATTAGATAATATTTATTTTTTCACTAGACATCAAGTGCAAAATTGCTTTTAAAGTAACTGTCGGCGCGTCTCCCTCTCATGCGCCGCGCGGGCGGGGGAGCCAGCCCGGCCACTTCGCCTACCTGCACGCTGGACTACGGACACTCCTATAAACGCTCAATTTGATTCTGATTTGATTATAAGTAATTTATATATACAGTCCACAACTTTATTTAAAGTCCCGTTGAGTAATTATTTTACTTTTAGGGTGAAATTAATTTAATAAAAGTGATTAACTTATGTATCAACGCACAGGCCAAACCCTTAAGGCTAGAAAATTGAAATTTCGCACACGTATTCCTTATATGACGAAGGCATTCAGTAAGAAAGGAATTTTCAAAATTCAACTACCAAGGGGGTGAAATAGGGGATAAAAGTTTGTATGAAACTTTTTATTCCTTGGACATATTTGCATGAAATTTCGTATTTTTCGTAGTTTTATCGCAAGCGAGGCCACGAATTCTGCTAGTAGTATAATAAAATTCGAAACAAGGGCTCACCTGGCTGCGAGGCGGGGTCGGCGGTGTAGTGCACGTGCGCGATCTCCCGCTTGAGGCTGCGCACGCGCTTGCGGTAGTACAGCAGCAGCAGCGCCGCCGCGCCCGCGCACGCGCACACCAGCACCACCATGGCCGCCGTCAGCCCCGCGCCCGACCCGCCTGCGGACACTCCGCTCGTCACTTCACACGCACACATTATACTTTCTTACATTTACGCGAATTCAGTATCTCTCATAACTATGATTGCTGTCAAACATTCGAAACTTCGGCTACCAAAAACCAAAATATATCCAAAAAATCCAAAAAGATAGTTTTATTTTAAAATAGCTTGGTTTACTTATTATTTAGATCTGCTGTAGCGAGCGCATAGCTTTTGCGCATCACGTTTACATAAACATTACGGTGTTGTTGCCGACATTGTATAACCGAGAAATATATCTATCATATACAGTCCACCTGTTGTACACGCTTAGCTTGTTAGGCTTAATTTAACTTGAGTAGTTTATTATCTTTTAATCTGTGTTTTGTTTTACGTTACTGATATTGTTAAATTCGGCCGTTGTTTATAATATGTTTTTATGATAAGCAAATTTACAGTTTTAGTAGTATCATATTTAATATCTTAATATCAAGCATTAACTAGCTATCATCGTTGCACGTCATACGCTCTATCAATTTTGATGAAGATCACAGTTTTGAGTATCACAGCGAATTGATAAATAAATCATACAGCCATACAGCTATTTTCAATTTCTAATTAAAACTAAGCAAGATGTTAAAAACATTCATCGTGTGTATTCGTAAAAGAAATACTATGAAGGTGAAAAAGAAGACAAAGAAGAATAAAAGGAAGATGAAGAAATATGAAGGAAAGAGAGATAAATAAATCGTCACCATTAGCCCTGTCAACAACAATGGCGTCGCTGGCGTGTATGTCGCAGTTGTCGCCGATGAAGCCGCGGTGGCACACGCAGCCGTGCACGGGGTGGCACGCCCAGTTGCCCTCCGCCGGGCAGTTGCACGCCGACATGCAGTGGTCGCCGTAGTAGCCCTCAGGGCAAACTGCAGGGTTATAAAACTATAATATATAAAACTGACACAAAAAAAACAAGAACAACTAATATGAAAAACATTTAGGCCCTAGAGTATTTTTTTCTTTATGCGTGAATATTTCAAATGGCTGCGCAGTTATTACAATAAAACTTTTAGCTTTTAAATGCGCGAACAGTATAAGTGTATTTGAGTCAATATAGTCCGTCTGTGAGAAGATCGCCGCCAGCAAGATTGCAGTTCTGCTAAAAAGAAATGGTGAGTAACTCAACAGTTGCTTCTTCAAAAATGCAGTTTACAGTATTATGTATAATTTAAAGTATAATATTATAAAATATAATATAGTATGTATTTAAAATATAATATTGACTTTAAAAACGGTCAATCTCAATTTTAATTCGGATTTAATTTAGGTTTTAAATCTATACTAATATTATAAAGAGGAAAGATTTGTTTGTTTGTTCCTTTGTTTGTACTGAATAGCCTCCGAAACTAAAGAAACTAAATGAAACCGATTTAGTTGATGATAGTTTGAGACTCTGGGAAGGACATAGGATATTTTTATACCGGAAATCATCTCTTAAGGGGGTGAAAATGGGGATGAAATTTTGTATGGGGAATCAACCTAGGGACGAACCCAATTGAAGAGACGGTGAGTCGCTAGTATTTTATTAATCAACCAAAAAATCATATTGAATATTTTGTTACGCGCCGCTATTTCAGTCGAAGACATGAAGCGCCTTCGTACAACCTCTGTGGTGTTCGTCTGCACAGGTGCCAGGCAGGCAGGAAAAGTATGACGACGAATATATTTGACGTTTGGGCGGGACGTATGATTTTTATTAATTACTGACAATATAAAGATTAAAACAGGTTAAGTGTTTCACTGTTTTACAACTTATTCAAAAATAATACAATATCCTATAGTGTACTTGTGTGTAATGTGTATATATGTAGATATATCTGTATGTATACTAACACTGCGTGCAGTAGCTGCCGTCGAAGCCGGGCGGGCAGCGGCAGTAGCCGTCGTTGGGGCGGCACTGCGCGCCGGCGGCGCAGCGGCACGGCTGCGAGCACGCCGCGCCCCACCAGCCCGCCGGGCACGCCTCGCCGCACGCCGCGCCGCGCCAGCCCGGCAGGCACTGGCACTCGCCTGCATACACATCATCATATTAAACTTTATTCAAATTGATTTATTATAAGCACTTTTGAATCGTCAATTTAATTTAAAGAGCGTAAGTGAATCTGTCTATGAGGAAGCTACGGCCGGCTCGGAAAGCAGTTCTGCTGAGAAGATCCGGCAAAAAACTCAACAGTTGCTCTTTTAAACATCGAAGTTACGTTTTATTTATTTTATCATTTAATATAATATTATCGATAGCGCGCATATGAGTCAATATTTCTTAATTTCACACATTTCTATCAACAAGACATTTTTGAACATAATAATAAATACGCTTTGCTTAATAAAATATTTTTAATTATATATGTTATATTGTGTCACATAAAGAATTACATAGACGGAGTCCGCCAATAAATTGTAAAAGTCAATAATAGTAGCGTGATTTTGCAGTTTAATCTACTATTTCCGATGTTACCATAGATATTGTTCACTTTTTTCAAAAAAAAATTGAAGATAGATTTATAATTTTTGAGGAAAAATATTACAATAAATAATAAAAATAATATTATTATTTTGTATTTTTTTTTAATAATTAGTTACTTCTTTCTCTTTACATTAAAAGAGAGATAACATTGGTTTTTTTATAAATACGATAAAATCCATTTGTGATTTTTAGGTAATTTCATTAATTTATTTACCAAAATAAAGAGTACTTACTATATTAGTATTTATTTTTATGCTGGTTTAAAACATTTTGCATGTAATATACTTATATTTATTATTAAACTTCTACAGTAAAAAAATCTTTTCAGATTTTAATAGGTATTTTATAAAAACATGAAAAGCATTTAAGAAAATAAATAGTAAATTCAATATTCATAAAAGTATATTTATAAAATCCTTTAAAAATTATTATTGTGGGGATATCTTATCAACACATGATTACTTTACTCACAATAAACGTCTATATCTATACATGAAAGTTCAGGAATAGAAAAACAAGCGCAATCACAGTTACATTGGCTTCATGTTTAGTTCCATGACACCACGTCACATTTTACACTGCTCACTAAAATAACTTGTACATATATTTTTTTTATGGTACTCAGTGATAAACGAGCAGACAGTCCACCTGATGGAAAGCAATACCTGTCGCCCATAACACCTACGATTCATGCACTTAAGTTTTATGCCTAAGATGTTATGCCTCTTGCCTGTAATCGCGCTGGCTACCTTATCCTTCAAACCGGAACACAACAATGCAATCATTGTTGCTTGGCGGCAGAAATAGATAAGGGGGTGGTACCCATCCAGCCGGACTCCTCAGGCTTGACAGAGTCCTACCACCGGTAAACATTTTGTTTAACTTACCAGTGACATGATGACAATCAGCGCCATTCTTGCAATTACATCTCTGCTCGCATCCCTCCCCGTATGTGCCGAGAGGGCACGGGTACTCACACCTCACCCCGGTGTAACCACTTGGACAGGTATACTTTCCAGTTACTGGATCACATGTCGCATTGCCTTTAACAAACAATAAGAGAAAATTAATATTTATAGTTTAAATCATTTAGAAAACTTTAACTTTTGATTACAAATACTGTAAATTTTATCAAATGTTTTTAAAACCATTTTGTTTTGCGTTCATGTAACAACATTGCCTTCATAACTCTTATACAGCCGTAAGTACTAATTATATAATCTTCAAAACATTAACACATATTACATAACGTGGTCAATTTTAAATATTAAAAAAACACTTGAATCATTTACATTAAATATGATATGTATATCTTGTACTAATTTTATAACGTTTTTAATATCATGTATCATAATTTTGTAAATGAAGTATTTCGTAGTGTTATTATGATGTTGAAAGTATTTTTATGTGAATGAATGTAATGAAACCACTATAAAATAAAAACTTTAAAGTTATAGGCAACTTTTTCATGAGTGGATAACTATAATTTAAAATCTATATAAAATTAGTTTTATTTCATGCACATTTTTTATTACTTTTAATATAATATAAATGAATATGTCGACTGCCTATTTTCTGTGGTATTTAATTTACTATTAACTTTCTCGGTTAATCTGGAGGCTAGCATGTAAGACTGCAAATCTGGAGGTCATGGGTTGATCTAAGTATTGTTAATAGATATTTTAGTGAATAAGAAAATTAGCGGTGTTACACCCTCGTACTGAGGCAGAATAAATATCAATGGTGTGTGATAAGTGTCGAAGTCGTAATTTAAAAATGAAATTAATAGTATGCACTTATATTTATTTGTGTGTAATCTCAGTGAAATAAGACATTGGAGAAAATTATTTAAGCTGTATACTTCCTCTCCTTCAACAAGCAAATATAAAAAAATAAAGAGTGCGTGTATGAATGTGTACACGCGCAAGAAGTAAAACTTCTGTAGGTTATCGGTACACTTATGAAATTCAATTTATCTTTTAAATAATTAGGATAGGTGAGATACTGAAAATAACAGATATTAGGCATATCACAAACATATATTTATAGAATATCATTTAAGGAAAGAATATAATATTATATATCATTAGCGACTAACCCTCGCTCCGCTCGGGTTCATTCCAACTTACGTTTTAACGTTCAGTATAGATTTTTCAGAGATGAGATGTTTTTCCTCAGTAAAAAGTCAGACAACCAGCTATCATCTTACCAAATTTCATCAAAATCCCTCCAGTGGTTTTTCCGTGACACGGTAACAGACAGATAGACAGACGGACAGGTAAAAACTCTAAAAATTCCGCCTGTGTATCGATAATAATGTCTATTTCAATAAGTTTGTCCAAAAAATATTTAATGAACAGATTCGGCTTAGTTACAATTTTATTATACATATAATAAAATTTGTCAGACAATAACAATTAACACCGGTTACCATGGCAACAAACGTACGTACATTTTTTCGTCACGCATTCACCAGCTTACCCCCCTAGTCAAGCGTGCGTAAAGAAGTTTTACTTCAAAAAACAAAGTGCACCTACCCATGGGATGCTGCGGACACAGCTGCTTGCAGGCCACGCCGTAGGTGCCGGGCGGGCAGGGCACGTCGCAGCGCTCGCCGCGCCAGCCCGCCGCGCACTCGCAGCGCCCGCTGCCCGCGTCGCACGACGAGTTGTTGGCGCACGGGCAGCGCTCCGAGCACTCCGACCCGAACCGCCCTTCCGCGCACTGCGTCTCGCAGCGCACACCTGCGTCGTCACATCGATCATTATTGACGTGAAAACTTCTTCAGCCGCGTTGAGCGATTTTGGTACGGAGAAAAACTCACGCGTTCGCGTCACCAACATGTTACGTGTGACATGCAACGTATCAACGTAGTCTGGCGCAGACTGGCGACGGAAAGCGTCATATGTTTTCATTAACAAATAAACTATATATAAAATTATTGCTCGGAATGCCAATAGATGTGAAAACCAGACTAATATATATAATTTTACTATACAAATGATGAAATTTTAATTATTGCTACTAAAATTAATCAAAAAATTAAATAAAACCTGCAGTTATTCCAAAGTTATAAGTTTTTACTTCTGTCGGCAGTCCATGAATACCTATTTGATTTTTTTTTCGCGTACCATAATTGTATAATAATGACACTACGGGACCTAAACGCGTGTATTCATAAGTGGCAAAATACCTTGTGACCGACGTTCCCACTGGGTTACAACCGCCGTGGTCACGGGCAGACTGCCCAGTGCCCGTCATTGTCATTACTATACAATCAATCATTATTATATTGATATGTTTAAATACGTCACCACTCTATTGTGTGTGTAATTTGAATTTAAAAGACTATATCAATATATCGTAGTGTTCTAAATTTAAATGAATCTCTCTTTTTGCATTTTGTCACGGTTTGCCAGACTTCCGAGAGAGTGCCAAGAAAGTACCATTTAAATTTTAAATATTAAATTCATAATATATGTGTGCATACAGCATTACATAGGTATACAACAGTAATAAACAAAAATTATGTTCTTATATTGTATCATTACTAAATAAGCATGCAAAATACATTCAACTGATTAAAGTTTCAGATATATTCAATTAAATACACTACGAGACAAATTTGAAAAAAAAAGTAGCCTTATCAATTTTTCCTTTTCATTACTAAATAAAAGAGTCGTATTAAATATAGTTGGTTATTTAACTTTTGAAATTGATCTACACTACACATGTCATCATATTGTAAAGCGGTCAGCGGAATAGAAAGTAACCTAAATCACTATCAGGCTAATAAACTATATGTATGAAAAAATGTCATCGATCCATTGCTACCAGATAGAAAGGCCAAACAGACAATTACTCGTATATATCATTTTAGTATTATTGTTTTTCAAACAAACGGCACATGATATTGTTATATGTATAGGGAGCGAGTCACGATTTCGAGATGTTTTGTAGTAAACTCCACTTATATGACAACTATAGGGACATGTAGTATGTTCATTCTTTAATGATTGTTTACCTTCATATATCTCCGAAACATGACATTTTTGAAGCACCATAATGCTGATACTAATTATTTGTTTAAGTGCCTTCTATTCATATATTACCACTTTTATTTGAAAAACAAAAATGACGTAAAGTTGGCAATGCCACAGAGGTTTATTTAAATCCCCTTTAAAAAAATCAGCGTGCCCTTAATCATCGTTTGTCATTTACAAAGGACACCATTAATCTCGGTCTTGGTCCCCTTTAATTTAAATAATTTTATAAATGAATAATAATTAAGAACTTATATTATTACAACATCATTAGTATTCTCAATGAACTACAATTTGTTCTATTTAAAAAAATAAAATGCACGAAAAGACAACAATGACCAAAGAAGCAAACTAAAATAAAGGCAAAAATATTTTAAAATATTTTATTTAATGCTATGGAAACACATGCATTTGAACATGATCGTGTTCGGTCGTTAGAAGCCATGTATCATTCCCTTTCATTATATTATCAGTATCACCTAAGATGACAAGAAATCTTCCCATGCTACCATTTTCATTAACAAATATTTCCTTAATAGATTTTACAGTGTCGTTGAGGTTCATAGAGGTTTCCCAAGAGAAGCAAGAATTGGGAACCACATTATGATATGAATCACTCGATATTTCTTCAAGTTTGGCTTTTGATATAGTTTTGCTATCTGACACTTTTAACGCTTTAAAATCTCCTTTTTCTTGTTTCAATTTATGCAGTAAATCTTCACTGTCGTTGGATAAACCATTAACAATTATTTCGTACAAAGTTAAATTTGATTTGTCACATAAAGTGTATAACATGGTTTTCCTCATATCTGTTTGCAAAAGAAAACAAAATGTTAAACAAGCATGTGTCATACGCACCCATTCTCCTTGTGAGACCTGAATATAATAAATGTATGGTATAAGGGCAAATATTTTTGCTACTACAGGTTTCACTACATTTTTCATGGTATGTATGAAAAAAATTTAATGTCTTTTGATGACTTGGAACTACATTTAGAACATAACTAGCGACTTACGCGTGCGTCCCTAGATGCGTGTTAATTTTTTTAAGCGGAATCCTAATCCTTTTTCTAAAATAAAAGTAATCTAAATTACTCCTTATAACATCAGCTATCTGCCAATGAATGTCCTGACAAAATCAATCCAGCCGTTTCGAAGATTAGCCGGAACAAACGAACAGATAATATTTTTTTAAATTGTGTTTTTCTTATAAGTATCGTATATAATTTCATATGCATTTAGTAAAAAGCCGTTATTTTGACATTACAAACAGACACTTGAATTTTATTTATGTGTATAGATGTTTCCCCGGCTTTTTGTAAAATAATAAATTCGTCGACTTTTCTGGAAAATTGAAAACAGTATAACATGTTGAATAGATTATGGACTTTGATTTGTTAGATTTTGATTTGTTAAATTTCCATGTGTAAAGGAAAACTAGCATTGGAATTTCTGTATATAGAGCTATAAGGCATAAGTATTTTATAAATAGCTAGCTTTCATACAATATTATAAACAAGTTTATCTCAGGATATTATGGCAAAGTTATTTACTGTTAGAATATAATAAAATATTATTATACATTAAACTCACGTACATATATTTTTTAAAGAAACCACTGAAACCACACTCTACATTACATAAACATCGCTACTAAACAAACCTAAATCAATACAATAATTAGACTGCATTGTTTTTTGTAACTGTATATTATGGACAATACATGTAATATATGTTATTTATAGGTCTATATATTACTTATAGGTATTTAGGTTTACAATATATTTACTATACATTTTATTACTTAATAAAGATGTATCCTTTATAAAATCTTGACAATAAACCCCTACACTATAAGCATAAATTAAATTATTTATTAAGTTAACCTTCATATAAAAATCAATAATGGATGTAAATGCTACAAAAACTAAAGCACGTGAGCATGGTCTTTTAATGGGGTCTCTGGAACTCAAGTTTAGGCTCCGTATTCCATGCTATGTATTAAGCTTATTAATAATAACAAAAATACATTACGAATGAACTATATATATTTTTTAAATGAAATAGATTGTAGATTTATTGGGATATGAGTAAAAATTATGAAACGATAATAACCACGGCAAAAATAACCATATACTAGCACTAGCATTGATTGCAACGGAAATGCTGTCAAATAAATGTTCTTGAACAGTTTGGAAGTTAAAACACTACATAGCCATCTCATGGCAAGATACAGTTACACCCGACAACCCTAAAGCACCGTTCAACTGTAATATAAAAATAAGTATGAACAGTCGAGTGCGCATCGCTCGTCTTTCCTCGCACGCGCCGCACGATTGCCCTATGTAGACGACTGTATACATTAGTAGACTGTGGTATTGTCATCTATGACATTAGTAAGGATTATACAAAGACGTAATAGACGGTTACGCCTCTAGCTGGTCTCTCCCCATTCGCCCCTCTCCATTGTCCTATCTAGACGTATTGATTAGAAGAGTGTATGGGTCAGTAGAGTGTATGGGTTAGTAGTAGTGTTGCCGAAGTATCGATAGTTTCACTATCGATAGTTTTCACCTAAAAAAGCCCTACTATCGATAGCTATATCGATATTATCGATAGTATCGGTAATCTCGATAGCACTATCGATAGTCTTAACTATCGGTCACTGTCGATTAACTATCGATATGCTATCGATAGTCGACTATCTATCGGCAACACTGGTTAGTAGAGTGTATGGGTTATAATATCACGTAATAGTGGGTTACCTCTCCAGCTGGTCTCGCAGACGCAGGCGCCGGTGACGTGGTGGCAGCCCAGCGCGTTGGCGGCGCAGTCGCACGGCAGCGAGCAGTTCTGGCCGTAGAAGCCCGCGCCGCAGCGCCGCTCGCACCGCTTGCCCTCGAAGCCCGGCCCGCAGAGGCATTCACCTGGACGGCAGTTAATATAACATGCTTCACTTGATATAGTGGCTTTCGTGATCTATCTTGATCTGTCGGAACCTAAGGTCCTGGTCCTGGTCCTGGGGTCTTTATCGTACTGAATTAAAATTTTGAACTACCCCAAGGTTGCTACCCCATCCAAACTTTCACTCCCTTAAGGGATGATTTTCGGGATGAAAACTATGCTATGTCCTTCCCGGGGTCTCAAACTATTTTCTTAACAAATTTCATCTAAATCAGTTCAGAAGTTTCGGAGCTTATTTAGTACAAACAAACAAGCTATAAATCTTTCATCTTTATAATATTAGTACTGATGGGAGATTAAGTTGCGAAATGTGTATAAATCTACTAGACAGATTAAAATTAATCGGTTCTTTTGTTTATGAATCACATGGATATGGTTATAAAAATCTAACAATTAAGTCATCCAAATATATGTTTTTTTTCGCGAAGATTATTTAATTATGCTTTGTCAGTATAGATTGATATTAATAACGCAGATACTTTATCCAAACAATATTTTAAGTAATTATATTATAAGAATTAAACTAAATCATTTACCATTCACAGGGTTACACGGCGCGCCATTTTCACAGTCACAGGGTTGCCGACATTTCAGTCCAAATGTCTTGCCGTCACATGGTCGATCACATTTAAGCCCATCAAATCTATATACAAAAAGAGCATGTTATTCAAACATTACTTGTAGGATTTTGCTCTAAATATAATATGTAACATGTTTTAATTTAATACAGATGTTACATACCTTTATAACTTTAATTCAAAATATTATCTTCATTAAAACTACAAACTAGACTATAAAATATATAATTTAAGCCTTAATTCTTAAAATACATACTCGCTCAATGGCATAAAAGTTAATACCACAGTATAAAAACCCATACAGTAGATTTCAAGAAAAACCGTTTCGAAATTAAAACACCATAGTGCTATATCGGGGCAAATTACAATAACACACGTCAAAGCTAAAGTCTCATAAAAGTATGTACGACAGTCAGCAGCGCGTCACCCGAGTGTCCCCGCGCACGGCCCTCACCATTGCCTAAACGCCTAAATGCCTAAATTGCCTAATATATAAACAAACGCCTTGCTTAGACGAGTGTATGGGATAGTAGTGTATGGGTAAATGGAGTGTATGGGTTAGTGGAGTGTATAGGTCAGTAGAGAGAATAGGTCAGTAGAGTGTATGGGTCTATAGAGTGTATGGGGTAATAAATTGTATGAGTTAGTAGTGTTTGGTTTATTAAAGTGAATAGGTCAGTAGAGTGAATGGGTTAACAGAGTTAAGAGTTAGCAGTGTATGGATAAGTAGCGTGGTAGCAGTTACCCGGGCGGGCACTGGCACTGGCCGGTCTCGTGCGAGCAGGTGGCGTTGTTGAGGCAGTCGCAGGTGTCGGCGCAGTTGTCGCCGTACAGCGGGAAGGGGCAGGGCTGCTCGCAGCGCAGGCCGCGGTAGCCGGGCGCGCACAGGCACGACCCTGCCGGGCATAGCTAGTATTAATACTGTTGGTAATGTTATTATTATTTAAAAAAAATACAACAGACAAGTCATAGAATATTTATGTACGTGTTCTATCAAAATCCACCTCAGCTGGATTTAGATAGAAATTGAAATTAGATTTCAACGTAAACAAACATGCACATACACCGATAACAGACATAAACTTAAGCTGTTAAAATCCCGCCATATTCCCGATCTTGTGAAATGATGTCACAATATTGTTTTACGTCAAACTTCATAATACACAAGTGTCAACAATACAAGTCAACGCCAGAATTCATGTCAACAAAAACGTTTGCAAAGCTTTTGACATCACATTTTCACTTAGTAAGAATGTATTATTTTATTATTTAATTCATAATAATTATTATTTATTTATTATTATTGGCTTTCTCTTGGCGGTAGATATTATAACTCTATGGTAAGGGAAATTCTTATTTTAAATATAAGACCTTTAACCACCTACTTAGTACAGTGCTCTGCCATTCATGATGACATAACATCGTAGATAAAATAATAAGTGATTATTTCCCGGAACTATCATCGCCTCAAAAGGCACTTCTGCTAAGAAGCGACGAGAAACTTGACCATGCTTGCTCTTATCAAAACATATTTTTTTGTTTTAACTATTAAATTAGAATTATTTTGTACTTATCTCACTATGAGATAACATGGATCAGTTAATGCTTACATTGAACGTGAGAATAAACCATAATTCGACTTTATATATAAAGTATTCCGTGACGAATAATATGTTTTGTTAGATTGCTTTTTTAGGGTTAAGTAGCCAGAAGGCTGAAACGGAATCGTGCCCGTCTGTAAAATTCATCATGTCCGTCTGATAAATTATAAAAAAAGCAGTCATGAGGACTGCCGACAAAAGTAAAAACTTAAAACTATAAACAAATAGTTGTTATTTTTTCATATTCAAATTAATTGGTTGATCTTAAATTGAAATTTGTAAATTAAACTGTTTACATTTAATTAGTTTTGACATCTATCGGAACTCTTGGAGTGTTAGTGTTAACACGTCACGTGACCATGTCGATGACGACTTACATCAATTTACTCCGCATCCAAACCTGCCTATAGAAGTTTTCACTTCAAAATAAAAGATATCGGGGTAGCACTCCATACTTTTAACTGATGTGTAAAAAGAAACTATTAAATCTACATAACCGTGTTCGTGTGTGTGAGCTTCTAACGAAAATTACTCTGAATTAATTTAAGATTTAATTCGTCGAAGACGAGACACTATAGTAAACAAGTTTTGAGACGTACGAAGCACTTGGTCGCGCGTAACTATAATTAATTTTGTTAGCTTATATAATGACAATATTATTATTAGCTGTATTGTTTTTATGTGTTACGAATGTATTTTTTTACCGGTTATATCGTATATTTCATAGGGATAATTCACGTTATCACGAACGACGTTAAGTTAATTATTCAGTAGGGATTTTAATTTTCCGATAATCCCTATATTTTCCGGCATGAAAAGTATCTCTCATGGATCCAACGTAATATGCAATTGTACTAAGTTTCAACGGAATCATTAAATTTTGAGTCTATCACGCACATAGGGACCGCTAGACAGACAAACAGAATATTTTTGTAAATTATATTTTTGGAATCTGTATCGATTTGTTATTAACCGTCGGCGATTGCATCAAGCGAAGCGAGACGCTTGAGTTTTATTTTCGCGTTCGTAATTTTTTTGCGATTACTCCTAAGATATTAAAAAAATAAGATAGTAAAAGAGTAAAATAACGTGCATGAAAAGCTTAAAGCATCTAACTTATTTAAAATGATAAGGATTAATACCGTATTTGTGTAAATAGCTTTTACATTACTGCATTATAATTGCCAATTTTTTAAAGTATTAAAAAAAACCAATAGTATGTTATCCTTAAGATAATAAATAACTGCCTCGGTGGTGTAGTGGCTAGCATGTACGGCTGCACATCCTGAGGTCCTGGGTTCGAGTCCCGGGTCGGGCCAAGTTTAGTTATTGTCTTTCTGTATAGTAAGCCTCAGTAACAGCCCGGAGTTGGGAAGTTGGCGGTATTTCACCCCCGTGCCTCGGAGAGCGCGTAAAGCCGTCGGCCCTGCGCCGACACTCTCACCGCGAGTGTCTCGTGTCGGGACGACAGAGTCGACCGGAGTGTGAGAACGACAGGAATAGAGAGTGCCCTTGTGTCTGCACGCACACTTGTGCACTATAATATCTCCTGCGCAGTTGGCTAGTCTCAATGAGATTGGCCGCCGTGGCCGGAATCGTCAGGAGGATTATTATTATATTATCCTTAAAAGATAGACATATGACATTGTAGACTTTTCTGTAGTTTTTCCGACACCTCCAACAAATATCGTTATATTTTAACCAACGTGAACATAAAATTAACAAATTATATACTAAAACTTTCCTCGAGAACAACTCTATCCATTGGTGAAAACAGCATGAAAATCGGTGCAGTAGTTTTTGAGTTCATCACGAACGGCGGAGGACTTTGTTTTTTTATTTATTTTTAATATATATACATACTAGCAAAACCCGCGGCTTCGCTCGCGCTAAAACTACAACAAAAAAAACTTTAAAAAGGTACGTTTCATACAAATTTTCATCCCTTATTTTATCTCCTTATGGGATGAATTTCGAAAAACGCTAAAACACGTATTTATTTAATTGTATTGAAGAGCATTAATACCAAGTTTTAAGAAATTCTGATCATAAATATTTTTTGGGTTGTGTTATAATGTGTATTCCCGTGGGAATGGGATAATCTCCCGCGGTAAAAAGTATCCTATATGTTGACCCGGATATCCACTTATCATCATACCAAATTTCATCAAAATCCCTCCAGTGGTTTTTTTGTGATACGGTAACAGACAGACAGACAGACAAAAATTCTAAAAACTATATATTCGGTCTCTGTATCGATAATAAAATCTATTTTAATAAGATTTTCCAAAAAATATTTCAGGTCAGTACCTTAAATTTTTCGAAAAAAAATTCGACTCAGTTAGAATTTTAATATAAGTATAGATATATATGTACATATATAGACAAGACAGATACCGTTAACGGGCGAGCAGTGTCCGCTGTTCTCGCAGCGGCAGGTGGCGCGGCAGCCCTTGCCGTACGTGAGCAGCGGGCACTGGCGCGCGCAGTACTCGCCGCTCCAGCCCGCCGCGCACTCGCACGCGCCCGTCCACGGGTCGCACCTGTTGTGCGGGTCATATTTGTGTGTTTTACAAATTACATGAAATTTTATATGTGTAGATGGCAAAGCTTAAAATTTAAAGAATGCTTAAATGGAACTAGTTTTAATAAAAATGACTACTTAATCTATAAATAAATATTGGGCCCTCGCCTAGGATTGCCTTTAATTTTGACGGAAATTTTGTTGTGTGTTGTCAAATGCAAGAGTTCTCAAAAAGTACCAATTTTCCCGACTACAGTCGGGTGTGCTTCACCCGAGTCTCACGTCACATGCACCTGAATGCCCTAAACAGTGCTAGACGAATGTATGGATTATAAGTAGACCGCGTTTTACTTATAAATTACAAACATTACATTACCGTACCGTGTATTACTTATTACTTATAATTTATAAATTAACGTCTCTCATTGCACTGAGTTTGTTTTTGTTTGAGAAAACCTCAGAAAGTCCTATACAGATTTTCATACGATTTTTTTACTAATAGAAAAGGAAATTATATGGTGTTTACCAACAGATAGGAGTAAATAGAGTAAAAGCGTATCTAGGGACGGGTATGGGACATGGGTCTATAGTCTATTCACGGGTCACATGCAAAGCGCTTTCTCTGTCCCACATTTGCATACAAACTGATAAGGACAGAAAACTGTCTAGCTCCGCCCACTAACGCTTGCAACTGATTTGAAACCATAGGGCTCGTTCATATTGCTAATGCTTTAGTAAGAAATTATTAATAATTTATAATAAAATAAAATCAACATACAAATAAAATCAACATTAAAGTAAAATTAACTTTATTTTTAAATATTTATACCCATTATTTATTAATTTTCATTTTCCGCCGTAACACTGTCATCTCCTACATTGATTCTCTCGTTTGGCTCAGTGTGTAGTGACCCTACTTGCTGCGCCAGCGGTCGCGGGTTCGAGTCCCGCTGGGGGCATTCATTTGAGTGAGCGCGAATGTTTGTACTCCAGTCATGGGTGTTTATATTTATAATAAGTATGTATTTAAAGTAATATATGTAGTGTATCAACTATCTGGTATCCATAGCACAAGCCTTCGTAGCTTACCATGGAACTAGATGGTGCTGTGTGTTAATGTCCAAACATATTTATTTATTTATTTATTCGAAATTGATAATAAATCAGGTACAACTACACGAGAGACGTCTGAACGGTACGGAATGCAACGACGGACTAATTATGACTTGCATTGTGATCGCGGCCTAAGCGTGTTATCTGCAACTAATCCTATGGAAGCGCAAAATCTCAGTGCTTGGTTCATTCGGCGAATACAATATAGTGCAATAAATACAAAACAGTATCTCACATATCAGTGGTGCCAACATTGCACTCGCAGTCCTTGTCGCAGCGCGGGCCCCACTTGCCGTCGGCGCAGGCGCGCAGGTCGCAGCGCGCGCCGCGCCAGCCCGGCCGGCACGCGCACGCGCCCGTGCGCGCCGAGCACTCGCCGCCGTGCGCGCACGCGCAGCGCCCCGCGCAGCCCGCGCCGTACGTGCCCAGCGGGCAGCGCTCCAGGCACTGTGACAAATTGTTGGTGCAGTTAGTACATTTTATTTCTTTTGTATTCAGCCCTTTTTAACATCCCATTGCTGAGCACGGACCTTCCTTCAATGCGTGGGAGATCAGGCCATAGTCCACCACGCTGGCCAAATGCGGGTTAACGAACTTCCCACGTCTTTCGTAAATAAACTTGGTTGGTTCTATCAGACATGCAGATTTCCCCACGATGTTTTTCTCAACCGTAAAGCAAATGGTAATCGTGTTGAAAAATAATTCGTACATGAAAATATCAAGAGGTGCGAGACCTGAAATTTGAACCTGTTTCACTCGGTGGAAAACCGAGCGAGTGAGAGCGTCACTACTAGGATACCACTGACTTTATTTTATTATGTACTTAAAAATATATTAAACTAGCGATTTGCCCTCACTTGACTCGGATGCGTCCCTTTGTAAGTATTGTTTTTATAATCTATTTTAATATTATAAAGAGGAAAAATTGTATTTTTTTTTATTATTATTTGTTTGTTTGTTTCGAATAGACTCCAAAACTACTAAACCGATTTAGATGGTAAGAAGATAGTTTGGGAAGGACATAAGATAGTTTTTATCCCGGAAATCATCACTTAAGGGGGAGGAAATGGGAGTGAAAGTTTGTATAGAGAAGCAACCTAGGAACGAACCCGAGCGAAGCGAGGATGAGTCACTAATACTAAATATACAGATGATGTAAGGCATTTAAAACTGCAGCCGAGCAAAGCGGGGGTGCGCTCTTAACGATGCGGTCTCTTGCGGAGTCTTATTTAATTATAAATTTTGGTACATACAAACATATCTACATTTATAATATTAGTGTGATACCGCATAGCACTGTGGACTATGTTTACTCCGCATTTTTATTTAATCATTATACATATACCTAAATATTAATCCACCAAAAACAATATTTTATCAGTCACAGTCATTCGGTCATTTATGCGATTTACAGATAGATAATAAGGTCACAACCAACAATATAGTTATTAACTATATTTCAGTTCGAATTATATTGTCTTCGTAAGCATTATTTGTATTCATATACCATGAATACATTGGCAGACAAATATAGAAAATAAGCATTAACCGTTTACAATCCCACATACTCGCGTAGTTGGCACGAAGCGTGAACCCAATATTTGCTCATAATTGTATTTGCAGTTTTTACTCCTTTGTTACAGAAATTCAATTATAATATAATAATAACAATACAAAAAACATTATTGTAATCAAACAATAAAAAAAATCATAAGATAAATAGTAAATACCTTTTCGCCTGTAAATCCAGCTTCACACTGACACTGGCCGGTGACATGATGACAGCCAGCGCCATTAGCACATTCGCAAGTCTTTTCACATTTATCACCCCACTTTCCCGTAGGACATCTATGAAAAAAATATAATATTCATTGTTATTTTTAAAGGGTATTTTTACCTTGATATCTTGTTGTATATTTTGGTATATAAACATTGACAATCAATTAAAATGAACTAATTATATGTTTAATATGCTTTAATTATACTCATAAACAGTTCTTATATGGCAATCTTTATCTCCAAATAATTAATTAACAGCGAAAGCTTGTTATTGAGAGTAACTAAGTGTGTTCATCACTTCTTCAAGCTGCAACAGATTTGAGCCATTCGTCTCAACGGATTTTAGTTTAACTCAGAATGGAGATAGCTTATATGGACTAACACACACTTTTTATCGATGTACCTACTACGCGAGCGGGGCTGGTAGCAAATACTAGTATGTATAATATAATTATCACTTACTTATTAGCACAAACCTCCCCAGTCCAGCCGGCAGTACAGTCGCATTCCCCGCTAAAGAGGTTGCATTCCCCATTGTTCTGACAACGACATCTCGTCGGGCATGGCGCATCGGTAGGACATACTTCTTCACATCTAAATAAAATAATTTATTATTTTTTCCTCATAATAAGCAACACTTTACAATTAGATGTTTTTTCAATTCTTCAATAACAATATTTACATTTTTGAATATTTATCTTATTAGGTCAGACATTGTTCATTGTTTTAAAATTACAATACTGTTATTAATATTTAGAAATAGCTCACTATCTAGTGCATTTGCGCTACAAGATTCTATTTGCGGCTTCGCATTTGTAGTACTAGCGACTCACCCTCGCTTCGCTTCGGGTTCGTCCCTAGACAAAAACAAATCTATCCCACGGGACCCGTTCACTTTTCCGGGATGATATATAGCCTATAACCTTCCTCAGTTAACGGACTATCAAATACAAAAAGAATTTTTCATATCGGATAAGTAGTTCCTGAGATTAGCGCGTTCAACCAAACAAACAAACAAACAAACAAACAAACAAATTCTTCAGCTTTATAATATTAAGTATAGATATATGGATCTAAGCTTAAACGGATGAAATGATGGACAAACAAAGAAATATTAAAAAGATCACATGATAAGCGATAAATACACACATAACATTCGAAATACAAGGTAACTACGAAGAAATTGAATAAAAATGTTCCGTCCTTGCTGCCGTGAAATGTTAAAAACAAGGTGCACGCACTATGCGTTCATTAGAAATCTGAGTCTTGCAAAGAGCCGTAATGTAGGATATTTGTGCTTCAAGTACTCCGTAGCAATATACCTAAAGAGCTATGCATGATTCTCTTTTACAGATTAATGTGACGTATTGCATAGAAAGTTTTTGGACCGGAGTTTAAACTTTGGTGTATAACCACATAGTTTGTTGAAACGTTTACTACTTACTGCTTTTAAAATCTGTGTAGTCTAAGTTTTAGAATTCGCTAAGTCTACGTAACGTGTTGTTACCCGTAAACATGCTCCACGACTTTGACTAATTGCTAAGGTCACGACGAATGTTATTGTACTATTGACTATTGTTGCAAGAAGGATCAAAAATAACTACCAAAAAAAATATTATAATGATCAGAAACTTTAATTAATTATAATTTGCAATGTTAAATAATAATCGAAATAATGACGAATATTGGAATATTTGTTATTTTATTTTTATACTAGCGACTCACCCTCGCTTCGCTTCGGATTCGTCGCTAGACAAAAACAAATTTATCCCACGGGAACTGTACATTTTTCCAGGATGATATATAGCCTATAGCCTTCCTCATTTAACGGGCTATCTAATGCAAAAAGAATTTTTCAAATCGGATTAGTAATTTCTGAGATTAGCGCGTTCAACCAAACAAACAAACAAACTCTTCAGCTTTATAATATTATAGTATAGATTGGACTACCGTTATTTATTTAATTCTAAAAGAAACTTACAAAGGTCCAGTGAATCCCGGTAAACAGTTGCAGGCACCATTGGCCGGATCGCAAGTGGCATTATTCTTGCATTGACACAATTGGTCACATTTGTCGCCGAACGTCGGCGGTGCACACGCGCGCTCACAAGCGTCGCCGCGCCAGCCCGCCGTACAGGCACATTCCCCGGTGAGAGGCTCGCATGTACCGCCATTCAAACAACGGCACTCATTCTGACAGTCCCTACCCCATTTCCCGGCAGGGCAAGCTGAAAATGATAAATCCTCTTAGAACAACAACTTTTGCAATACCATAATCTTTATATGTATGTATCAGATTGCAATCATACAAAAATTGTATAGACAAAAAAAGCACTTTCAGTCTCTTCTGAATTACCCAATTTTTCGAACAACTTTTCCAAATTTCTTCCCTCAGAAACTTCGGACTATTACATAAATAGTAAAATCGGTCCAGCCGTTATCTAGTGATGAGCTTACAATCGAACAACATTTCATTTTTAGTAGGTACATACATACATATGTAGAGATTGCACGTTCGTCAGTCCTTAATGTAAGGTAGCATTTTTTTATATGAGCGTTTTAATGGATTATAATATATTTGGTTAATTTGTAATGAATAATGATTTATGTATAAGGAATTTAATTTTTGGACCTTGGCCGATAACAATGTATTTAAAAAAATAAAAAGGACGCGGGCATTAATTTGTTTTCCCGCTCTTTTGCACGGAGATGTCGGTACCACCCTGTAGTGACTGGTCATGAATTGTTTGTAATACTGAAAAATATTGTTATAAATTATGTAACTCATTATTTAAAAGAATAACTGTTGAGAAAAGACGGCTCTTCTCAGCAGAACTGCTTTCCGAACCGGTGGTAGCTTCCACACGGACAAACGTACTGACGACTATAAAAGTACTGAATATAACAAGATATACAAGGAATATCTTAAAGTTTTATTAGTGACCTACATTAACCATTACAATAACCGATTGCGACAAATTTATCGCAAACTAAGACAAACAAAGACAAATCTATCCCACGGGAACCGTAGATTTTTCCGGGATTATAAGTAGCCTATTTGTTATTCTTATGTATGAACTATATTATTGTAAACTTTCAGTAAAATCCAAAGAGTAGTTTTTGTATACTAAGCTGTATAAGTTGCTATATTTTTTTTAATTATCCCACGGGAACTCTTTAATTTTCTGGGATGAAAAGTATCTAAGGTCTTTTGAATATTTGTACTATTTCTATTCTTACATCCCCCTGACTCGGCTTTTAGCATTTTTTTCTATGTACAGACATTCGACCTCTACAGTTTTATTATATGTAAAGGTGTTTTGATGCAGTGCCATTAATGCAAGGTAGAGGTCCTCTTTATCAGTGTCACTTTACACTTGGGCAAAGCTAATACGAGTCGCCAGATGGCTTTATAGATTGTTTCGAAGAAAATATTTATCTATGGTATTCACTACCAGCAATACCTAATTAGAAAGTTTCTTGTTCATGTTGTAACAATGCACTCAGTATATATTATTGAGAACATGTCATTAATTCGCCGTATACTTTTAACAAGATAACGTAATTCGCAACATCTTTCACGATAAAAAGATTGCTTATTATTACTTTTCCCCAAGTCCCCTGATTAAGTTAATTAATAAAATTAAATAATTAATGTGGAAACAACCATATTAGATGCATAAGAGCAGTTGTTCTGAAATTACAGGATTTTGTAAATTAAAATATTGATACAACTGACACATGAATTTCTTGCCCTAGGTGCATTACATAAGTTATCACCCTCGTCCTCATATTTCGATTATTGATTGATTTTATTTTATAATTTCTTTTTTCTTTAAATAAACTTATACTTTTTTAATATATTATATTAATACTTGAAAAGGCTGAACTTCGAGGCATCGAAAGGTAAATAAAACCGATTTGGTAGTCGACCTCGTCTGAAAATTAATGTAGGTGTATGATGTCTACAAGTTAGCCAGACATAATATGTATAGCTACGCAGATTATCTATATGTACATGCTAGCGACTCACCCTCGCTTCGCTCGTGTTGGTCCCTAGGTGAATCTTTCAATGGACATAACTTTTTTTTATGAACCGATTGAAACCCGATCGGTTAAACTTCTCAAATGCACAGACAAACAGACAAAAATTCTAAAAATCATTGTTTTGGGTTCAATTGCGTTAATAAAGACCCCCCAATGATAGCTTTTCTCAAATATCTTACATGTACAGACAGCGATCAGTTACAATTTTATTATATGTTGAGATATAAAATATCTGAAGTGAAGTTATTAATTAATTATGATAATATCAATTATAGAGCTCTACAATAGGTTTGTTTTAGCCAACAAGCTCGATGCTTGACTTATGAGTAATTATTATCATTACATATGATATTGCAAATAAGAAAACAAAGCCGACATAAGCCCCATCTAAACAGTATTTCACATTTAGCAATAATACAGATCCATTATTCAAAAAATAAGATCTTAAAAGTGAGTTTCGTACGAGTCCTTGCAACTGATAAACGACGTTTGACAAACACAATAAGGACAAAGATTAATACATATTCTCTGCCCTCATTTTAGCGATACGCGATTACCATTGACTGGATTAACAATTGCCGTGTGAAATGATACGAAATTCATCAGAAAACACTCACATATATCACACGCGGGTCCCCCGTATCCGTGCGCGCACGCACACGTGTTTGGCGCCACACATTTCCCGTGCACACACGACTGCACGCATACAGGCACACATTGCTTCCCCTCGGAATCTGGCGTGTAACCTTCGCAGCATTCCTCTACAGGCCTCTGTTTGACGAGCGTCTGTGTTTTCAACACTTGCTTAAACTTGATCTTGTACTTTGAACATCGAGGGGGCACATTGAAACACCACGTATACTCTTTCACTTGATACGGTTGCTGCTCAGACACTCTTATAACTGTTGTGTACCTAAAATATAAATACCATACATATTTAAATTGTGGTAGGTAGGTACTTTGCAACAAGTTAATAATTTATATCAAAAATAATAATCGTTAATAAATGAAAGTGACAAAATCTACATTTCCACGTTAATTTATTTTTAACAAGCTTTTATTAGCTTTACCTATAACTATGAATCTATCTATCTATGAGACGGAATCTTTGTATAACAGTAAAACTGCTGGTAAACCTTAATAAATAAAATAAATATGTAACGTGTAATGGTGACTAATGACGGTAGCAAATAAATTTTAATAAATATCTACTTTATTTGACGGATTATAAAATGAAATACCTATATAGATAAATTTTCAGTTGAGAGGAAATCATTGAAAGTATACTTTTTTTTCCTGTTTGAGCGACCAGCTGACGTATAATCCACTACGTTATAATTGCTGATTGTTTTCTTTCCTCGAGATATTGGGTTAGCAACCATTTAACAAATTTTCAGGTAAGAAGAAATGATTGAATTTATTTATTTTATTTTCGTACGTGGGAGGCTACCTCCGTTCATCCCACCCACGGAATTGTAGCTGACGTTCACGAAGCTTTATGATAAAACTCTCTGATGCATTTCACTAATTATCGCTTGAGAGGAAATTGATCATGTAAATCTGTCACTGGCTCCCAGACCAATAGTATTATGCAGTCGGAGACATATATGTTTCATCCTTACCGTGAGATGTACATACATAAGTATGTCTCCGACTGCATAATACGATATTCATTCGTCAACTTGTTTTCATTAGACATATGTTATATTTAGCATTTTTTTATTCTAAATTACTTTCAAACATATTAGTTATACCTATATATTTAAAAAATCTTTATTTTGATACCCTACTCAATAGGGTTGGTTAGAAACATTTATTAACGACTTACAATTTAGCCAAAAATCCGCCATTTTGATTTTTTTTAAAACACCTATCTAAGGTCATTTGGGTTTTTAAGACGAATCTAAAAAGAAATTTACAAACATACATAGAAACATTACATACCTACGTATAAGATACGCGCGAAAAACATAACCCTTCCTTGGCAGTTGGATAAAAATGTATTTTATTTTAAGTATAGTAACTAATATGCGTACTTCTTATGTTTTCTTTGTATGTATGTAATATTATGTTTTTAAGTACTGATATACCTACAGCCATAGCCCAAAAGTCGAACCTAACATTAGGTATTTTATTATAAAATATAAAATACAGTTCGTTACATTGTAGAACGTTGGGTACAATGCAACAATTGAAATAAACACCATACTCAGAAATTATAATATCTATAATTGGAAAACGTGCGTCGTTATAGGAAATCTAGAGGAAATGACGCATTTGCCTCAATGTAACTTGAAGCTGAATGAAATAAGAGGAAAATTAATTACGTACGAATTTGTTAATCTAGTTATAACGTAACTACGTAAATAAAAGTAGGTATGTATTTCTTATTCCATATTGGGATGTAAAATACGAAAAATGTAGTATTAAAAATATTGAACAATATCTATACAAAAAAAACCCTGAATAGGTTCTGACGATTTTTAATCTTTTAAAATTCCACCTTTCAGATCAGCTGGCTGGCTAATGAATACTTTTCATGAAACACTAAAAACGGAATAGATCGTTAGATCCAATAATAGTACTATGACGAAGGAAAGGGTAAAAAATAAGTCAAGTACTGCAGCTAAATGCTCTAAACTCTTTTCAATTTACTACACGTTATGGCTAAATGTGTATATTTATTTGATACCGAGTGGAAAATTTGCGTTTATAATGCCAATAAACATTTGTTTTTCTTTTTATTTACTATATTCAACCACGAAATACTTTTACAGTTATAGATGCCGTAAATCAATTTTAAATAGATGCATTTGACACTAAAGAGACAGTAGGAAATGTTTTGCACACTTCACATTACACTAATATTATGAATACGAAAATTTGTAAATCTGTAAGTGGATTCGAGCGAAGTTCTGGATAGCTTATGGTCTTGATTGTAGATATTACATAGAATTTTGTACACACAATCCACGACCTACCACGCAACAGGAGCCGCGGGCGTAGTCTACTTTTAAATATACGAGCGCCATGAGTTATAATATTAGAAATAGTAATTTTAAACAAGGACAAGTAAATAATTAGAATATTTATAACACAACTAAGCTCATTGGAATAATGTGTTCTCGCGATAAACATATGTATACATAGGTACCCATGGAAAATTATATGATCATACATTCAGTGTTATAAGGGAAATATCTTTGTGAACTGCATATTAAAAACATGAATGTCGTACAATTTTTAATTTACGCAGTATTTTTTTACGGTTTCTATGGTTTCCTTTACTAATTGTAAAGAGCGAAACTTGTGGAACTTCCTTCAAGAAATCATGTTGTAAGACTCATAACCTTAATTTATCACTATAAACGGTCCTTAATATGGGTACAGTACGATATATTTTTGAAATTAAAAGAAATTACATAATTTCTGGCTAGAATCTGCTTAAAGATTTAACGCAACAAGTCTATTGTAGCAAGTTTCGACGACCCCACGCATGCTTTGCGAGAGCAAGTGCCTAATAAATGCTAATTTACGGATAGTATAGTGCTTGAATTCCTTACTGGCTGCTTATTTTATGCGGTAGTTTCACAATAGTTCTAAATATGGTTGTCATATTTTTGTTGTTTGGTATTTAATAATACAAAGTTACTTACTAGGGACCCGACCTAAGCTTTTTGCGATAAACATACTTGTATCCAACGGGAAACCTCTTATATTATAAATTATCTTTATAGAAAAAAATCATAAAGTATATTGATTTTCCATTACACATTAATTTACAAAATAAATATTCCAAAATTCTATTTGTAACATATGAATAAAATGCAATACATACGACTCCTGTCTCGTACAGACATTAGGACCTTCTAAAAGGGCCCCAACTGAGGCAGCCAGAGCCAATAGTATCGCCGTCTTCCACATCTCAGCTACCGTTCAAACAGTTCTAAACCACAACTCCATAACATAATATTATGTATTGTTTGCGCTCGTTTACGTGGCGATATGCATTTATCGGTTGTTTAGCCTTTCCTCTTGTTGCCCGTTGTAGCGAATTGTATATTGCCTCGTCTAGAACAAAGAAAAAACGTAAATATACAATGGCAATATAAATATGCGTTGCGAAGGTAATTTTATTCACAAAATACAACAGATGTATATTTTTTATAAAATATATGAAATTGACAATTGAGGTGCTTGTAAAAGCCTATTTGAATAATTTGATTTTATTTAAATTATAGAGCTGATTACGATGTGTGTGACCTACTCAAATAGTCCATTATAGCATGGCGAGAATTACCATTAGCGTTAAACGGACTTACGAGTCTCGTAATATACTTTTTAGCTCGTGTAACCTAAATCATCTTAAGATCCTGGAATGAAAGTATTGACAGATTTTGAACAATTTCTAGTCGTGGAATCGTGATAGTTTCACTGATTAATTCTCCACTTTGCATTAATCAGTCGCTTCATATTCCATTTCTTAAATGTTAGTTCAAATGGAAAATATCAACCGATCGTAGGTACTATAATTCAATACCTATGAAAAAAGGTGCTAGTCTGATTCGCGCGCCGTAACTTCGTGGATTTTATCGATAGCCAAAATAGGTATATAATGAAATTTTAAATAAGGACCAGATCTTATTAGTTTTTTTTATCTATCTACTTCTAATGATCATATTGACTTAAACCTTTGCAAGTGTTTGTATTTCCGATAATAGTACAAGCAATGTGATATCTGCGAGCTGATCCATGATAATGATGATGAAGCTTCCAGTACATACTTGGAGTGTGGGCTTATTTAGTTTGAAATAAACCCAATATGTTAGACATAGATTTTGAGAGTTTGATTTTAGTGTTACTGATAAAAACTAGTTTTATGGTTGGTTGCCACCGACAACGACTACGGCTGGGACTGAATTTGAAAATACATGATATCTATAGTAAATGAAAATTTATGAATTATTTTTTTAATGTTAATGATACAATCACAATGACCAAATACAAAGGCCCATCCAAGAATGCCCTTCGCGTTTATAGATACAGTTGTAATTTATAAAGAACCATGTGAAAATCATGAGAGTCAGAAGAACATGATAAAATTAAAAGCCTTCCGTTCTTCTCATTGGCTATGGCACTCTAACAACCTGGTATAAATATAATTATGATATATTTTTTGGTTTAATTATTATACAAATGTACATAACAATTTAGATAAAATATATTACTAGCGACTTATCCTCGCTAATTTCGTCCAAATCCGTCCAGCCGCTTGAGCGTAAAGAAGTTACTAACATACATGAACAAACACACATACAAACTTTACCAATTATAATAGTAGTCCGATTATTTGAATCCTAAAAGTGATAATGCAATTGATGAGAGTATAAAAATTATATATTGTCTAGGTCAGCCAGCACAAATTGTAAACCCACTTTCAATGCCCTAGTTTATTAATACTGCATAGTGCGTACATACTATAAAATTATGAACATTGTATGCTCGTACATACATATATTTCAATTTGGTGAAATTATAGATAATCACTTGTTAGTGCTATATGTTCGAAAATAAAATATCTGATATAAAACTGCATGTAGATGCTCAAGATGCTCTATAGCTGTACCTACCTTTAGATCGAGTATCTAATAAATCGATTTACTTAATTATAACTTATTTATGTTTTACTCTGTAAGTCAAAATGCGTATACAAATAAATGTACTACTCAAATATTATAATTTACCCGCCTATCCAAGACCTAGGAAGGTTTTTGTTTTTTAATGGGTGATAATGACAAAAAATTGAGTTTAAGGCCATCCCTCTAATATAAAAAATATGCAATGTACCAATCTAAATAGTAGGTATGTAACATAATATTATGTATGAAATGTGTATGTACAGTGTACGCACACGTAGGTAAAACTTAGCACAAATGAACGAGTAAATGCTGAATACAGGCAGAATTAAGGTTAATTTTTTTAAGGATTTGAATATATTGAAACGTAGGTAAAAGCATTGAAGTAAGCATAAGAAGGTCAATATAAACAGTTATTCTTATTTAGTATTAAGTAATCAAGATAAGAACCGTTATTTAGCCAACAGGTATGTGATAAAACTACTTTTATCGAATATTTATGTAAAGGTCTTATTATGGTAATATATTTATCATTTATTTATATTTTTATGTATTAAATATAAATAATAATATCTACTCCATTATTACAATTTTTCTTTTATTATGTACTAGCGACTCACGCTCGCTTCGCTCGCGTTCGTCTGTAGGTACTTTTTCACGGTTAGCTATGTTTAGGTATACATAAATAGTAGCTTGCTACTCCTAAGATATTCATTTAAATTATATAGCTAATTTCCCTCGTTTTGCTCGGGTACGTACATTATACGCGGATTTTGTTCACAATTTCATGGGTTTTAATTTTTTTTCGCGGAAGCCTGATTCTTTTTCTAAAATAAAAGTAGCCTAAGTTACTCCTTATAACATCATCTATCTGCCAGTGAAAGTCCCGTCAAAATTGGTCCAGCCGTTTCGGAGATTAGCCAGAACAAACAGACATACAGACAGACAGACAGACAGACAAACAGACAAAAATTGTAAAAAATGTTGTTTTGGTATATGTACCGTGTATACATCTTATTACATTTTAATACCTATTACAAACAGACACTCCAATTTTATTTATCTGTATAGATAAGTTTAGTTCATGAAAAATATGTTATATTTTTTAATATAGGTAATGCAATTTGTTCTAAGGGGAAGAAAAAAAATACAACAAAATATTATAAATAATAAATATGTTGGGTTATTATATACAGCACCATCAATAAGGTAAGCACGAGACTCGTGTTATCGATACCAGATAGTTGATACACTACATATATGTATATAACTTTAAATATATATATTATAAATATAATATAACACCCATGAATGGAGTACAAACATTCGCGATCATCACACAAATGATGCCCCCAGCGGGACCCGAACCCGCGACCGCTGGCACAGAAAGTAGGGTCACTACAAACTGAACCAAACCGTGTATATATATATATATATATTTTCGTCGTTTATGAACCGATTTTGATAATTCTTTTTTTTTTTTTTGTTGGAAAGGAGATATTCCGAGAGTGGTACCATGATAAGGAAACCAGAATCTGATGATGGAATCCCAGAGAAATCGAGGGGAACTTTCGAAAATTTTAGCGGCGACTAGTGCGTTTGTTAACATTTTTATAAGGTATTTTAAAGCACTGCTATTTAATGAAGGTCTAGAGTCGATCTAATGATGGACCCGACAGACAGTCGAGGGAACTCCTCAACGATTTATTAGGTGTGCTTTGATTTGTATTGGCTGGCACCGACTTCGAAAAAATCTGATTAAGTATCTATTCTAAATGAAAACCCCCGTGTAGTTATTTTTTACTTTTCAGTGCCTGGAAGTCGGTTTTTATTTTTTTTTAATAAACTATAGATTCAGCCTCTGTATCGATAATAATGACTATTTCAATGAGATAAAAAAACAAAAATTATGTACAGATTTAAATTTAGAATTTTATTACATGTATGGATTAGGTACGTTTTAATATTACAACTACATTCTCAATTGCGCAATTAGTTTTTAATATTTAGCCAACCTTAGCGAAGTAGGGCAATTTCGCGAGTGTTTTGAAGGTAATAGTAAAAGCAATCATCCGAAGAACAGTTATTTCATTCCGTAGATCCTAAAATAATCGAATAAGTAGGCAACGCTTTAAGAGTAGATAAACAGAGAACCTACTTCAAGATGAAGCAGTAGATTGAATCTAAAAATAAAAGCCACTTATGCATATTCTGTGTACTGTATATCTAGTAATAATTGCGAATCTAATATTACAAATGCAAATGTGCTGACATTACGATTTATAAAGTATCTGTGTTTAATTAATTGTGTTACAACCAATACTTGAAATATTATTACTAAAATTATGATAAGGTTCTACTCTTTGTTGATTAATAAGCTAATATAACTAATACAGTCTAAAGGTCACAGCCACACTTAGTTAATCAATAAATAGAACACCAAATACAGATAGAAAGGTAAACAAAATTAATAAGCTCAACGTCCTTAAAAAAACAATTTTATATAATATGCCTTTTTATGACTAAAACATCAATCAATAATAATAATAATAAATTCATTTATTTCGAGTATCAATGACTCATTATGTTAGTTTACATAGAAGATTACTTATTCTAATGTTAGTAAATGTAATTTTATAATAAATAAAGAAATTAAGATTTATGTATTTGACCGTGCACATGACTCACTGGTGGCTTCCCGTGCGATATAGCACAACAGTGGTTCATGTACAAACAGTCAAATCTCTTCGCAATCATATTAAGAATGCTGTTGGAGCTGGTCCGAATCCTGTGCACCAGAGACGCACATCGCTTACGCAGTGTTGTGTTAAAACAGTCTACCCTAGTCTCGGCAAACATAGCTGATGCACTACAAAAACGGGGCAGTCCCAACAGCACTCTAAATGCATTATTATACTGGACACGAAGAGCGCTGTCTTCGTGTCCAGTACCTTCGGTAATCTCATAAACTTGTCATAAAAATTTCCATCCACTATCTTTGTCCTTAGGCAAACAGAATTCTAAATATTACACATTTTTTTTATATTACTAAATACTAATTTTAATATGTAGATTGTAGATATTAAATATTGTGTGACATACTTTAACAGTGATAATACATTTTTAACTTAATCACAAGTGTTGTATTTATTCACGTCGAATCAGAGGGACGGATTGGCGTGATTTTTGTGTGGAGATAGTTGGAGGGCTGGAAAGTGATAGACTACTTTTTACCGTGGGCGATTATCTCTTTCCTACGGGAAAACACGTTATAATACAACCCACAGCAACCATATTCCATACTAACCTTTAAAATGTACTTAGAGACGAAACCGAGCGAGGCGAGGGTGAGTCGCTAGTATGAAATAGTGAAAGCATTACATACAAGTAAGTCACTTCCGTTACGCTTTAGGAATTAGACCGATATAAAAGTAGCTACTAATTATTAAGTATATGGCATCGCAAGCCTTATTTTTTATAGTAAGTTTTTTTTTATTGTAGTAATATGATGGTCACTAAATTTTTCTTATTAAATTTCTTACTTATTACTTTTACAAATTACAATTTAGGTCATCACATTTGACTGTGTAGTCAAAATGTTAAGCGTGATGACCTAATCTATTTAAGGCGCTTGCCGTTTAATCAATTTAATCATAAGAGTTCACACGTATGAACACATTAGTAGAACATAAAACAGAAACGCGAGAAGCCTGCAATTGTCACGTACATACATATATTGACAAAACACCAAGCGGTGTTGAAGCGCAAAACAATTATAACCGTTATGAGTCGTCAAACTGGTAACTACGTGTAGGTGAAGAGATGATTAGTAACTAAACTTTTAAATATGTGCAACGTAAGTCACTTTCAGTATTCATATCGCAACTAAATGAGGCCGTAGTAAATAGATTTAGACAAAAAACTATAAAATATAATAAATTAATACATACTATGCGGCAATAAATCGCTCTAATATTTCACACTATTCCACATGCTTGGTTAGATGAAAAAAAAAACTATGTCGGTAAAAAGTAGGCAAAGGCTTAGAGTATACATAAGATATATGTATACTCTAAGGGCAAAGGTCTGCGTTATTCAGGGGTACCTATGTATATAAACTGCCTCGGTGGTCTAGTGGTTACCATATACGGCCGGAGAACCGGAGGTTCTGGGTTCGAGTCCCGACCCGGGCCAAGTTCAGTTATTGAGTATTTATGTCAAGAAATTCTCAGTAACAGCCCTGAGTTCGGAAGTTGGGGGTGTTTCATTCCCGTGCCTCGGAGAGAACGTAAAGCCGTCGGTCCTGCGCCTTAACTCTGAGCGGTCATGTCGAAGTCCCGTCGGAGTTTGAGAATAAAAGGAATAGAGAGTGCACTTGTGTCTGCGCGTACACTTGTGAACTATATCTCTTGCGCATCTGATGATCTGGCCAATCTCAAGTGAGATTGGCCGCCGTGACTGAAATCGATCAGGAAGACATCATTATTATTAATCCACCATCACCACCTTTTCATTTTTATGATTTAATTACTGTCCCCTAATGACTACTTGTTTTAAAGACTAATAATTACACTTATAAAATCAACTTACTTTTATATAATTTTTTTATTTCTATATTATAGTTTTTACGTACTGTTACCCGTTGTTATAGTTGTCTACTGAAATGGCCCCCGCAATGACTATTTATAACTGTCGAGTAACAGATTTAACTAAATAATTTAGCAAACATTTTCAAGATAAAATCCCACTCTTAATAGTGAAATAATAATTTTACAGGTTATTATGATAACAGTTACATAATTTATTAGTTAACAGTCACCAAAGAAAATAGATGTTAAACCTTCTTTCATAAGAGTGGTTGGCTCTTTTTCGTTATTTTCAACTATGATGAACAAGTACTTTTTCTCACTCATATTATGGTAAGCTTTACAGAAATTTAAACAAATATTGTTAACCAACTTATCTGGCCCAATTTTTAAAACAGCTGAAAGGAATGTAATTTTTTTTTTATATCGGCTTTGGCGATTCATTTGATCATGTCTTGTTCTTAACTGTAATACATATTATGTAATATGTATATATAATGTATATCAGATATAGCCAACATCTACATTCTACGTCGACCTCTCAAATTCATCTCCTCTACAACTTTGATTTTATACTTATAATTTTTTTAGCTCCTTCTAGCTAGCTGTTTAAGTTAGGTGCTTAGGTAAGAGGCCTATCACAAATTGTACTTAGTTCTACAGTACTAAGTTCGCACGTTTTATAAAAAATTGTTTAAAAAAAGAAGTATGTAATTAAGTTTCTTTTGAACTGATGTATATTCCGGTATAAATTTTATTTAATAATGTTGTAAAGATATTTAAAGCTAATTCTGAACGTTTTTAGTAGTTTTTAAGATTTTGAAAAGGATTTTTTTTCTGTAGAAATCCAATACATATTTTCATATTCCGAGGCCGCTATAAACTCAAACACTATATACGAGATATTATTATATATTTTTGCTTTCGTTTCCTTAGTATAGTATTTTAATCCATGAGCTGGAAAAAGTACCGTCTCGCATTATATTAAAAACTTGCTTCGGAATTTTGGCTTTATTTCAATTAATAATGAAAATGTGCGGAAAGCGAGGCCGCTATTAACTATATTAAGAACTATTCTCCACCATACAAAAATTCAAAATTGTCGATGTGTTTCAGTTTCTCTGAATAAGAACGCCAAAGATGGGCATTTAATTGAAAAACCACGGTCGTAATGTAATAGGCCTCTTAACTCGAGAACAAATTTAAGACACAAGCTAAAGTCTCGACTTCAGATAGGTACGTCAAAACGAAACCGGACACGGGGTACACTCCGTGTGTGGTGTACCGTACTGGCATAACGTTTGGATGCTACGCATGTCTAGTATATATATAGAAAATTTTGTATAAAACAATTTTGGATGTGACAAATTTTGAATTAGAAAGAATTTACTTAATATATTATTGTAACTATAAGTTCTAGTTACATCGTTTCATATACAGTACGCTAAAAATATTTGTTGCTTATCTTATTTGTACGTGCTGAGTGCAGACCCTACGGCAAAATAACGCTGACACGTCAACTACCTCATCCCGGATGCCACAATGATAAAACATTCAATTACGACGAAAGAAAGAAATGTTTACAGGGTCAGCTAAATTACGCACAGCGTTGAACACCCGATGATTAATTGTTGTTGCTGCTGTGTTGAAATTTGATTTATTATTTGTTTCGTCGATTAACAATGTATATACGATTATTTGTAATGTACTGGCAAATATTTGAAAAACATAAGTTTAATAATTTGTGTTAAAAAAAAGGAAAAACAAAAGATATCTTGTTCCTCCCATTAATGCATTGTTTGATAAAGTTTGTGTGTCTCTCACTCAAGGCGCTTTATAGATTTTCGTAAAAAAATATTAAGCATAATAATATACTATTTAAAGTAAGAAAAGTAAATTATTTTTTAATATTTAATTAATTTCTTCTAATTTTTTTTTAGTCGGTGCCAGCCAATACAAATCAAAGCACACCGACTTCGAAAATATCTGATTAAGTATCTATTCTAAATGAAAACCTCAGTTTAGTTATTTTTTACTTTTCAGTGCCTGGAAGTCGGTTTTTATTTTTTTTTAAAAAGTTATTATTATATACTCTCTAGACAAACAAAAACAGATTTATCCCACGCACCTTACCCGCCCAACACATATTACCCGCCCTACGCACTATGATCGCACTACGCACATTAATCGCCCTACGCACTTTGACCTCCCTACGAACTTTGACCGCCCTACACACTTTGACAGCCCCACACACTTGACCCCTCCCCCCTTACGCACTCTAACCGCCCTACCCACATAGCCCGACCTACGCACTTAACCCACTCTACGTATTTTAACCACCCTACGCACTTTTTCCATCCTATGCACTTTACCCGCCCTACGCAAGTTACCCGCGTTACGCACATTACCTGCCCTACGCACATTATCCGTACTACGCACATAACCAGGAGTAAATATAATCTCACCAGCTCATCCTCGCTTCGCTCGGGTTCGTCTCTAGACAAATAAAAACAAATCTATCCCACGGGAACCGTACATTTTTCCGGGCTAAAAAGTCGCTTATTTATTATTCTGATGTATGAACTACATTATTGTAAAGTTTCATTAAAATCCAATCAGTAATTTTTGTGTACTAAGCTGTATAAGTTACTCTCATTTTTAACTATCCCACGGGAACTCTTTAATTTTCCAGGATGAAAAGTATCTAAAATGTTGACCGTGAAGGTATCACCACCATACAAAATTTCGTTTAAATCAGTTCAACAGTTTCGGAGATTAGCCCATACAAACAGACAGAGAAACCAAAAATTTGAAAAAAATCTGGATTTGATCTATTGCTCTTCTTACATCCCCTTGACTCGGTTTTACAATTTTACAATATTATTATGTATAGATAGTAATAGTATAGATAGAAGAAGATAGATTAAAGGTACATAGTACTATTATGGAGAATACAACTTTAGTACATTTTATAATTGCTTTTTCTCAGAAATGGTGAATCTTAGGAAAAAAAGTGTAAAGACAATTTTTGTAAGTAATTACATTTATGATAAAATTAACCGTTTCGCAAAAAAATCCAAAAAAATTCATTTTCGCGAACTTTGACCTTGGATAAAATTTTTTGCACATATGTGATCAATGGGGACTTTTCACAAGTTCAATATAATGGTATCCCTAACGTTTATGTAAATTTTAAGCTTCTTGGGAATTTATGCAAGGGTACCCCTATTTTTCGGGCTAACTTGACCAGACTATTATGTCAAAAATTCAACCCATTATCCAGCAATTCTATAAAGGGAAATCAAACAGATGCCAAAATTCTAAAAAGGTTTTTTCACTGCTATCATACCACGAATAAACATTTTACAATATATATATTACATATAGCTAGATAGATGTTAAAAAAACAATAGGGTTAATTTTAAAGGCATTGAGAAAATACTCATACAATGTAATATATGTACTATAATTATATTCATTCAGTCATAGAACATGAGCCATCACAGTGCATGAGCACATCCTTTAGGATTATTATTTAAAAACAAACTCCACATACCAATGTATCTGGAATCTAATAATTTAATTTTAATATAAGAATCTGGATACCATATGTGGATCACGTTTATATATTACTCATAACATATTTTAATGACATAAGAACCTTTGATACTAGTAGCTCAGTATGACTAATTTCTAGGTGTAATAAAAAAAATATAATATTGTTATCTTTGTTGTAATAATAATAATACTATAACATTGTGAACAAACCTTTTAAATCAGGGTTAACTTACATGAAACAATTTGTTGTTTTGTTTATATATTTATCAGTAATAATATTTTAAGAACAAAAGAAAATAGTATATCTATACTAATATTATATAGCGAAGACTTTGTTTATTTGGTTAAAAGTGCTAATCTCAGGAACTACTAATCCGATTTGAAAAATTCTTTTGCATTAGATAGCTGATACTGAGGAGGCTATTGGCTATATATCATCCCGGAAAAATTTACGGTTCCAGTGGGATAGATTTATTTTTGTCTAGGGACAAACCCGAAGCAAAGAGAGTCACTAGTACATATATATTTAAATTCAAAATATTATGTATATACAAACATTTATAATTAAATAGAAAATACGAAATTTTCACACAGAATATTTATTTAAAAAATTCTTTTTCGATAAACTCAAATATAAATTTATCTATTTGATATGCTCATGAATCACTTCATGAGAATTTTTTACTACTACAGGTTTTAATAAAAACAAAACATACGTGCTTAGTTGTTTTTTACAATCCCACTAGACTTTCACGTTGAAAGCTTATCTTTTCTAGATTATATTTCTAGATCAAATTATTTAAAACTTCTATTCACTAATGTGTATAACATAGCATGCAAACATGTTACATGACCTCAATTTTCACTTGAAAAATAAAGTATTCTTTGTTTACATTTTGTAATTGAAGCGATGTGTACTTTGTGTGTGTTATGTATTTCTATACAGAAAACTAAGAAATTTACTGTAATTCATTATTTCTTACCCGGAAACTTTGAATTACTCGATTGTTTCAATATATCACTACTATGATTCACTCCTTCACACTCGAGAACTAGTGGTACTATTATGATAATTTAACAAAAATCTTACGACAATAATTTAATTTTATAAGATTCAATTAATAAATTAAATATCAAATAAAAATTTATCGAATTGCAAATTTAATACTGCACAATGTACTTGACAATATGTTAACACTTAACACAGTAGATCCTAGTCAACTGTAGCCTCCTTAATCTTGTGTAGTCAACACAGCAGTGAAGCACAAAAATTAAAAATTTACACTTCACAGAGTTCAAGTTCCATTTGATTAAAATTGGTATCACTCACTAACACAGATCACAAATACGAGTCGTAGTCGTGCACGCAAAATCTACTAAGTAGATTCTATTTTGTACACTTTCAACTTTGTTAATAATATCTAGTGATGGACGATATACATCGATGTATTATAAACACTCGATGTAAAATTCCAATACATCGATTCAATTCGATGTTTTATTAATACGTCAACATCGAGTAAGCATCGATATATTCGATGCATCGAAAAGACAAACCTGCTAGGATACCTGTACCATTGCTTTCGTTCGTCATCTTGCACTTGCACTCACTGAATGTTTGGAAGAAATCCAAACTTTCTTAAGTAGGCAGAATTTTGAAGTCATATATTACTTTGAAGTTATTATAGTTCCTTATCTACCCAACAAGACAAAAGTGTACTATGTAAAGTTTTGGAGGAGAGTATGAAAAACTTAAACTTAAACTTGATCATGAATATAACATAGTTCAGTTGCTCTCATTGCACTACTTAAGCAACAAATTTAATTTTGAAAAAGACTAATAAGTGTATGCACAAATTATATTCAGTTTTTATAAAAATAATAAAGTCACTATTTTGGCCATACAGTATAATGCTAAATACATATATAAATGATTTTACTATATGAATTGGAAACTTTTTTGGAAAAATAATGTTTATCCATACAATTATTTTACTGAAAAAGCTTAACACTTTCACTGCCACTAGCACGTCTAGCGTGGTCATGCGTACCCCCAATGCTCAATAGTTCAGAAATATCCATTACCTCATCCGTTTTCTTGATATTACAACCTTTAGAGCAGCTATAAAAGAAATTTCCGGAGATAAATATTGCACAGCTAGCAAAATTATACCTTTAGTCCGCTGCATGATTTCAAAAATTAGTTAAGCTATCGTAGAAGAACTTGTGGCAAAAGAGGTGCAGAGATTAGCTCTGCAAGAGATATCAGAAAGAATGGATTCCATAAAACTTGTAACACCTCTTGCTATAGCAAGTATTTTGGACCCTCGATTCAAGATAATGCACTTTAACGACGCAACAGCCTGTAGCAATGCTGTATCAAGAATCAAGGAGTTGGTGAAGATTAATTTGCGGCAAAACGAAGATATTGAATCTGACTCCAACCAGTCTGATAAAAGTGAGGATACTTTTTCATTATGGAGTGACCATTATAAACAGTTACATCAAAATTATAAGAGTAATAAATCTGAAGATGTATTGACTGATGAAACGACAATTTATTTGAGAACTATCGAAAGACTGAATGATAATCCGTTAGAAATTTGGAACAATTATAAAACACAGTTTCCAAAATAACATAAAATCGCCTTTAAATATTTAACGATGGTGAGAACATCGGTTCCATCTGAAAGTTTATTTTCACTAGCTGCACAGGTCATGACCAACAAAGAAATCGATTAGAGTGCAAAAGACTAGGTAAACTTTTTTAAAGACTTCATATACTAAGTAATAAATATTTAATTTTATTTAATTTTTGTTTGTTTTATCCTTATCGCTCCTTTTGTCTGTATAAAATTTTCAAAATTATAAACGTAATAAAACTTTTTGATGTAAAGATTCCTGTTTTTTTTTTTTATATACAGCACATTTATATCTAATTTGTTAAAAGAACAATCGATGTATGAAAAACGTCGATGTATTTTTTGATATATCGATATAACATCGATGCCACTGTGCGATGCGTAATGCATCGAAAAAAACATTGATGTTTTTTTTTCACTAATAATATCCCTCTAGGCTTTATGGTTTGTCTGCTCTTTAAGGCACAGACAATAACTAGCTACAGTTAATTTATAATAACCTCTCAACTGTCGCTGTCATTTTGCACGAATATGGCGCATTTGTCGGCTACTTTCCGAGGGCCTCGCGCGAAATATGTACGCATATTAAAATAACAATGTTTCTAAAAAATTTATATGAAAGCTATATATAAAGCTTATGTCGTTGGAATCGTTTTGAAATTTACTAACAATTTATAAAAATATAAGTTCTATTGTATTTAATAATATATAGTTAATTCTAAGTTAAAATCACTGTAAGTAATTTTTATCAGTACATAGTATGAAATCAGGAATTATTACAAAATAAAACTATTATTTTAAAAAGTTTTTTATACCATTGAATTATAGATACAATATTTTATATTAATTGATAAAAACAACTCAACTCACTGTACGTTTTTTCACACCACAAGCTTTACAATAACACGTCTCAATCATGGCGACTTGGCACATGGATAAAAAAGAGGTATTTTTTATACTTGAATTCTGAGAGCATTGAAGACTAAGAGATTTAGAATAATCATTTATATTATAGTTTAGTCCACGTAGATAATACTGACATAGTTTGAGTTCTTATAACTATTTAGTTTACGAGAATTAAACAACAAACCAAACACTTGAAAATAAGTGCTAAAAATCGTCATCTCAAACTTTGGATCGCAGAGCAAATTCTGCTTAATATTTCATTAAAATATGTGTACATTTTACAATTTAGTGATATTTACAAATAGAAAAATACAATAAACAGGCATGCTGCCTTACTAGAACATTTTAGAAATCAATTACGAAAACTAACAATTTCACTATAAAAATTTCAATGACGGCTATAAAAGTATGGATACGACCAATACTATCACATCTGAACAGATTATATCTATACAGATAAATAAAATTAGAGTGTCTGTTTGTAATATTAAAATAACCGCTTTTTACTAAATGCATATGGATGTATACACGGTACATATACCATATTGTATCACTAGTTTAAAAAAATCAAATGAAGCCAGTCCACGCATGTTTTAATCAATTTTGTTGCAGTTACAATATACATAAAATGCAACATGATACTAGTTTAATAGATGCAAATAAACATATTTTTTACCCAAATGCGCAACGCAAAGGAGGGTAATGTGTTTATCAGCCTATGTATGTATGTACATATGTATGTATGTACATACATATGTATGTATGTATATATGTATGTATGTGTGTATGTATGTTTTTTCCTTTGTGGCACTCTAGAGACCAAACGCATGGGCCGATTTTGATGATTCATATGTCGTTCATATTTTGTTTTTTGTATTTCGTTCATGTTTTCATATTTTGTATTTACGCGAGTGTCATAGGTTATATAAAAATAGTTAAAAATTAAAATCGCAGATATCAGTCGCCAATTTGTGTGTCTTTAAAAAAAAATCTTCTAAACCAATCGAATGGGGTCTCAAAATAAAGATTTTTGGCGATCATAAAAATATTTAAAAGAACACAACTTACATATTTAAAAGTAATTTAGGATAAAAATAGATTACCTATGAAATTGCCGTTTAATACACAGAAAGTTAGTCTTTTTTTTTCATAAGTATATTTCATTTTTATCAATCAAAATATGCACCCATGCTATTGATGCATCTCTACCAGCACAGTAGTAATTTTTCAATGCTCTTCTTGAAGAAGCCAGGTGTGCGGGAGCCAACAAACTCTTCAAAGGCATCTTGCACTGCCTCTCGGTTATTGAACTTTTTATCTGCCAAGAAGTTGTCCAAATTTTGAAAAAAGTAGAAGTCTGACAAAGTGAAGCTTTGTAGCTTAGAGACCGCCTGTTGTGCCGTATGAGGTCGAGGTTTGTCTTATAGGAGCAGCGAAGTCGAGCAATTAACCAAGGCTGGCCGGAGATTGGCAAGCTTCTCCATTATTGTGTCCGGTTTCTTACAGTACACATCCGCAGTAATGCTAGTGCCATTTGGTAAGAAGCTGTGATGAATTATACCGGCACTAGACCACTAAACAGTAGCCATGATTTTTTAGGGGTAAGTTCGGGGCTTTGTCTAGGTGCTGAACCGGGGTCTAACCAACACGATGACAATGTGATTCAAAATCCCTTCATTTCTATGTTTGTTAAACAACGCAAGGCATACCTCAACGCATTCGTCGCGTTGGAAATCGTTTAGTTCATGCGCCACCCGTTAAACAAGTTTTCTTACCTTGCAAATTCGAGGCAAATGGACCAATATTTTTTTGATGCTAACGTTGAAACCTAGTATATTATTTATTGCAGTTATAAAACAAAATACTGTAATTCCATATTAGAAGACAAAGGCAAAGGTGGACTTATCCCTAAAAGAGATTTCTTCTAGTTAACCCATGGATGTGAAAGATAGTGTTAGGTAGCAGGTCCATTAAGTGCCAAAAGATATATCAAAGAGAAAAAAAAAACTGTTACATATATAAACCTACAAGTATAATATGACTATATATTTTATATACAAAAAAATACACATATAAAAATACATATTATAATAATATTTAAATAGATGTACAAATAAAAAAATAAAATTACAGTAAATCTTTACTGCTAACTCAGCCATAGATTGAGTATCTTCAGCTACCACTATCGCCTTTAATTTGTCGTTGCTGGTTTTACTCTTCGGGCGACAACGGTGTTCATTTTTTGGAAATCAAAATTTCGATGTCGGAATCATTCAGTCGTGCGTTCGTTTGTAGTGTTCACTCCGTACACGTCATTAATGTTGCGAGCCGTTTGTGCGGCATTGCTACCGCGACGGAACTCGTATTTCATAATTACTCGTATTTTTATTATGCCCATATTGATGAAAAACAAACAAATGTAGTGAAAACAAAACACTAATTAATAAACAAATGATCGAATTTGAAAATAGAACTCGATACTTTTAAAATAAAATTAATTTAAATTTAGAATTTACTGCTAGCCATTCACAAATTACGTTTCCAATGGCCAGTATTGTAAAACGTCAATTTCATAGGTAATAATTTCTAAGACCTATTATAAATTCAAATGTCTAATAAAACCAAAATAAAAAAATATACTATAAAAAACCCACGTTTCATCCTTCTCGCAAGATGTACTCGTACATATGTATGTCTCCGACTGTATTATATTATATTCCTTCGTCAACTTCTTTTCATTTTTTTAGTTAGCTTTTATGCGGTCAGTTTTTTTAATTTGTATAATATTTTAAAGTAATGTCTAAGTTGAAATTATATCTATAAAATATAAATCGTACTGTTTTAAAAAATAAAAATATTTTTTTTTAGGAAAACAGTTAAAATATTTATAAAATGCAAAATTTCAAATAATGCTAAAAAAGCCAATGAAAATATTCTAATGAATATTAAAAAAGTCTTATCCATACTATCCAACAACCGTCAAAAATGGCGGATCGGTTTTGGGTTACGTGTTTTTATATTACTAATTACTTAAAATCTAATAGAAGATTTACAAATTCAATTATACGTAGTTATGTAGTTGTAAATTTAAATCATGTTAATATAGATAATATGCTGTCACTAGTGTATTTTTTATCCATAAAAAGTGAAAATATAAGGACTTAGTGCGCGTCAATGCTTACGATGTTTGATAAATGTAAAAATTTCTGTATAAAATCTTTATTCAAAACACATCCTATGAAATAAAGACTGTTAATTACTTACCCTGCCATCATATTCCAATCTTTGTAATAATAATTTTACACTATTTTATTAATTTTTACTCACTAAATATTAAGTTCGAAGACCGCCAAAATTTAAATAAGTTGCCTGCACAAATTACTAAAATTTATGTTATTGGAGTTATTACTTTTTTGACATGTAGTATGATATTATTCCTTGTCTTTTTCTTTACACGTTACAAAAGCTAGATAAAAATAAACATAGTTTAAACGCGAGAAATCACATATTAAATCTCATCGGGACTAATCGACCTCTAGGAGGTCGCTTGACAGACAAAGGTATTTTTAACATCGACCTCTAGGAGGTCGATCGACAGTCGAGGTATTATATGTTACATTTACAAGCTTGCCAAGTCTCGACAAGCGACCATAATCACAAGCGTGTAAACGGGGTGTTTGGCTTGGGTTGCGTAAGCTTGTCACGGTCCGAGCTAGTGTTGGTCTTTGAACACAGATCAAAAGAAACTTGCGGCAAGCTCTTGTGGCGTATTTACACGTTGGTGCAAGTTTAGTGTCGCCCAAGAGCTCGCGTTGAACGGGCGTTTGAACGTTGCGCTTTATACGACTACGAATCAACCATAAGTAGTTGGTATAACGACAAAATTATGGCCTTTTACATCCACCATATTCTCTGCCGAACTTTTCGCTTCCTTTCTTTTTCGTTTACGTTTTATCGTGTTACAAAACATATTTCTAAACACATCTTTTATTAAATAGAATCGTATTAATAGTGCTGTAGGCATCAATCGGCTATTTAATTCGTTATTTATATTTACTTAATTGCTATATTTAATTAATACTAAATTATATTTCAAATATCTTAAAATAGATTAGCGTTTTGTTTCCGAACGGGTTTTGTATTATCTTTCCAATTCACTCGTGTGTTTTATTATTTTGTATAAATAATTACTATTTATTACAGTTATAAATTATTTGCATAATTACATATCCAATATTTAATTAATGTTAAACTTATATTCAATATTTAATAATATAACAGAATGTATTATTTCTAATAAGTTGCTTTTTAATCATTCTGGCGTGAGTGCGGGTACTTGTATTTAAAGCCGTGTAATGGTGAAATCAGGGTCCCGCCAGACGACCGTACTAACACGGTCGAATTACATAGTAATACTTGTTGTTCCTTGTCTATGATAGTAATTAACAGTTACACACAGATTCATACATTGCACTCCACTTTGGGTAATGTATTATTTTAATTTTATCAAATTAATATTTTAAATACAATTTTTAACTTAAATTTAATTTTCAGATCCCGGAGGTGCGAAAGCGCCTTCGTTCTCTTATTTCCGAGCCAGTCTCTTTAGGCTCTAAGCTTTTGAGGACGGGCTTACTAGCCCCCCCCCCCCCCCCCCAACCGGTTACGCTGTCAAGGCCCTTAGGGCTAACAGCAATTTTCACCTAAGATAACATAACATAACATGAAATCAGGGTTGAGTTGAATTTAGGCGGTGATAATAACGTTTTGCTATAACGATCCATAAGTACTGTTCGCCACCTTCATCTTGCTGTCTCGCTGCGCGTTTCAAACGTTTAGTATAGATTTCTCAGAGATGAAATATTTTCGAGCAGTAAAAAGTATACTATATGTCGACCCGGATAACCAGCTATCATCATACCAAATTTCATCAAAATCCCTCCTGTAGTTTTTCCGTGATGCGGTCATAAACAGACAGACAAAAATTCTAAAACTATAGATTCTGCATCTGTATCGATAATATTATATGTCTATTTATGATATATGTCTATTTCAATAAGATTTTCCAAAAAATATATAATGTACACTTCTGTACATGTAAAATATTTAATGTTCAACTTAGTTACAATTTTATTATAAGTATAGATAAAAATATGTCAAGCCAAACGCAATAGTCGACACAACTTCAACGTCCACGTCTGCCATGTTGCCATGTTTGTCTGCACAGCTTGCCTGTCCAGAACACACTGACGCACTTGCAAGCGTCTAAATGGCATCTAAGCATTTGTAAAGGCTTAGAGCTTGTAGACGTTTGCCAAGCCTCGGCAAGCGTGTAAATGTAGCATAACAAAAAACTTCGTCTATGGAGAAAACGATGGAGTCTTAAATACACAGAAAGCGGTGTTTTAGCTTAGCTTTAAGTTATAAAAAAGATTATATATATATATATATATATATATATATATATATATATATATATATATATATATATATATATATATATATATTGATTTTTTCGACATTCATCCCTTACAGCGGTAAAAAGGGGTAATAAAGTTTATATTGGCAAGGAATTATTAATCACTTGAAACTTGGTATTAATGCTCTTCAATACAATAAAATAAATAAATGTTTTAGCATTTTTCGAAATTTAATCCCATAAGGGGGTAAAATAGAGGATGAAAGTTTGTATGAAGTATGAGTGCGTGTATGTGTACTCGCGCAAGAAGTAAAACTTTTGTAGGTTATCGGTACTCTTTATAAAATTCAATTTATGTTTTTAATAATTAGGATAGGTAAGATACTAAAACTAATGCATATTATTTTTTTTTTTATATATCATTTGTCAGTCAAAAACAATGGTTACCATGGCAACAAACGTACATACATTTTTTCGTAACGCATTCACCAGCTTACCCCCCAAGTCAAGCGCGCATAAAGAAGTTTTACTTCAGAAACATTCACCTATAGATGATTCAAGAGTTTTAAAATCACTTTCTGTAAAATGATGTCCACATAACCTTAGATAATATGAAGATTGTGATTTCGCCAATTTTGGTCTTATTGCTTTAGCCCACAATTTATTCATTTTTGTCTTTTGGGAATATATGATATTCTTTTTCTTTGCATCCTGGCCCTGCACCATTTGTCATTTCAATTAAATTTTAAATTAAAAAAAACCATCCACGCTATTAGAGCTCTACATTATACTGAGGATCATAGTGATCGCGACATCTGGCGGGACAAAACGACAATATAGACAATAATAAATGTCAATTATCACCATGGATGACAAATAAACCATTTTCAATTTTGTTTTATTTGTCATTCATGGAATGAAATTAAACTAAAAGATAAAGATTATATTATATAATTATTATATAAAGATTCATTGTCACCTATGTGCTGTGTGCTAATGATAAATTATAAATAATTCATCATTCATGTAAAAATCAACTAATTATGTCGCTAAATAGAAAATTGGTATGTATTTAAAGTTGACGGTTTCAGAAAGAAGCTTTTCGTTATATAAATAGTAAATAATGTCCTCCTGACCGATTCCGGCCACGGTGGCTAATCTCATTGAGACTAGCCAACTGCGCAGGAGATATTATAGTGCACAAGTGTACTCGCAGACAAGTGAGAGTTAAGGCGCAGGACCGACGACTTTACGTGCTCTCTGAGGCACGGTGAAACACCGCCAACTTCCGAACTCCGGGCTGTTACTGAGGCTTACTATACAGAAAGACTCAATAACTAAACTTAGCCCGACCCGGGACTCGAACCCAGGACCTCAGGATGTGCAGCCGTACATGCTAGCCACTACACCACCGAGCCAGTTATATAAATATAAAATACATAAAAATACCTTTATAGGTCCTTCAAAGTTTTAAAAAATTACATCGGACTAGAATGAGAGTGTTTCAAGGCGACGAGAGAGCCCTAACAGCAGCTAGGATAAAAATAAATGAAGAATATAGTAAAAATAAATATGTGAAGGATGAAAAAGCTATTAAAATGGTATGTAAGCGTTAGCTACAAAAAAACTTATCTTTTGCATATAATCTGAATGTATATCATTATTCAAAATAATAAGATACATATATACATCACAAAAATAGTTTTCTTACAGATGATTCAATTTGGCGAAGATGTAGAAAAAGAACTAAGAATGCAAGTTATTCAAGCTAAAGAAATAAAACCTGGTGTATTTGGTAAAGAAATGTTACAGCTTACTTATATGGTCTATTTAGTGTATACTGTATGTTACTATTACTTTTGCTTTGCTAATAACACAGGCCTGCAATGGTTTTCCCCTTTAAAGACTGATCAGTAATTTGGGTAGGTATTAGGTTATAATGTATGGAAATATTGTAACTTTAAGTCTCCACTCATAACTTTTGACTCCTTTGTTACCTCAAAACAATTTTTATATATTTAGACTTCCTATCACCTCCCCTATCCAAAAATACCACCCACTCCTCCAGAGGTTGCATCCCATATACTAACTTGTGCCATATTTAAATAATAATATAATTATTAGAAGAGGGAAAAAAGTTAAATTTCACAGGCCTGTTGTTGTTATGGTAATATAATAATTTAAAAAATACAAGCATAACCCGTGGCTTCGCTCTTGCTAAAACTACAACAAAAAAACTTTAAAAAGGTAGGTTTCATACAAATTTTCATCCCTTATTTTATCTCCTTATGGGATGAATTTCAAAAAACGCTAAAACAAGTATTTATTTAATTGTATTAAAGAGCAATAATACCAAGTTTCAAGAAATTCTGATCATAAATATTTTTTGGGTTGTGTTATAACATGTACTCCCATGGGAATGTGTTAATCTCCCGCGTTGAAAAGTATCCTATATGTTGACCTGGATATCCAGCTATCATCATACCAAATTTCACCAAAATCCCTCCAGTGGTTTTTCTGTGATGCGGTAACAGATAGACAGACACACAAAAATTCTAAACTATAGATTCGGTCTCTGTATCGATAATAAAGTCTATTTCGATAAGATTTTCCAAAAAATATTTAAGGTACAGATTCGACTCGGTTAGAATTTTATTATATGTATAGATAAAATACAATTAAAAAATATTTAAAACTAGAACAGTTATTGCAACAGAAAATTAATTAATTATTATTAGAGTTTTATAATTAAAAACAGATAGCAGAACCTGTCAGAATTATTTACAGCCATTTTATTCAGTAACATTTGGTATAGTAGAGATATATAAATTCCCAAGCAAAAAACAATATTGGATGGCCTCGACACATGGAACCTAGGAAAAAAATAATATGAGTGTATAAAAAGTTAAGGGTTCTAATAGATATTTTAGTTAACAAATAAGATTATATATATATACCAATTTGATTAATTCTTTTTTTGTTTTGTTAGGGGTGTGGTAGGATGGTTTAAGTATAAAAAAATAGGGAAAACGCAAAAAACAGCCGGAAAATCGAAAAGTTCATAACTGCTTATTTTGTACCTATGTAAATAATCTATACAGATAAATAAAATTGAAGTGTCTGTTTGTAATGTCAACATAACAGCTTTATACTAAATGCATATGGAATTATATATGGTACTTATAAGAAAACACAATTTTTAAAATTTTTGTCTGTCTGTTTGTTCCGGCTAATCTCTGAAACGGCTTGACCAATTTTAACGGGACTTTCACTGGCAGATAACTGATATTATAAGAAGTAACTTAGGCTACTTTTATTCTAGAGAAAGAACTAGGGTTTCGCTCAAAAAAAATTAAAACATACCTGAGGGACGCACCTGAGCGAAGCGAGGGTAAGTCGCTAGTATAAGATAATAGTTGCCAAGTCATATTATAAGTATTATGTACTTCAGATAAGTAAATAATATTTACAGTTAAAATATTCATTCATAATTACATTATTATTTTTATTTTTCAGAAGCAAAAATCACAGAAGACACTTTGAAATTAGATAATATCACATATAATGACAGTGCATTACCAAATGATCATACAACCAAGAGGTCTTGTTGCCAAGATGAAATAAAAAACAAATAAAATAGTAGAATTTTTAATAACATTAGTACCAAATGTAGGATATAATTACTTATAAAACATTATTATTAAATAAAAAGTATTTATCAGTGCCTTTTCTTTAAATATGATAGTTAATAACTCACCAAACCTAACCATACATTTTATATTCTACTTCCTCTGTGATATATTTTGTAGACATTTTACTTCCGGGTCAACATATAGGATACTTTTTACTGTGGGAAAATATTTCATTTCTGAGAACTCTATACTAAATGTTAAAACGTAACTAGGGATGAACCCGAGCAGAACGGAGCCGGAACGTGACCGGAACGGAGCCGGACCGTAACCGGACCGTAACCGGACCGTGACCTGACCGTAACCGGACCGTGACCGGACCGTACCGTGACCTGACCGTAACCGGACCGTGCCCTGACCGTAACCGGAACGTGACCTGACCGTAACCGGACTGTGACCGAAGCGTAACCTGACCGTGACCGGACCGTAACCAGACGGTGACCTGACCGTGACCGAAGCGTAACCTGACCGTGACCGGACCGTGCCCTGACCGTAACCGGACCGTGACGTGACCGGACCGTAACCGGACCGTGACCTGACCGTAACCGGACCGTGACCTGACCGTGCCCTGACCGTGACCGGACCGTAACCGGAACGTGACCTGACCGTAACCGGACTGTGACCTGACCGTAACCGAACCGTAACCGGAACGTGATCTGACCGTAACCGGACTGTGACCTGACCGTGACCGAAGCGTAACCTGACCGTGACCTGAACGGACCGTGACCGAAGCGTAACCTGACCGTGCCCTGACCGTAACCGGACCGTGACGTGACCGGACCGTAACCGGACCGTGACCTGACCGTAACCGGACCGTGACCTGACCGTGCCCTGACCGTAACCTGACCGTGACCGGACCGTAACCGGAACGTGACCTGACCGTAACCGGACTGTGACCTGACCGTAACCGAACCGTAACCTGACCGTGACCGGACCGTAACCAGACGGTGACCTGACCGTGACCGAAGCGTAACCTGACCGTGACCGGACCGTAACCGGAACGTGACCTGACCGTAACCAGACCGTGACCTGACCATGACCGGAACGTGACCTGACCGTAACCGGACCGTGACCTGACCGTGACCGGACGGTGACCTGACCGTGACCGGACCGTAACCGGACGGTGACCTGACCGTGACCGAACCGTAACCGGACCGTGACCTGACCGTAACCGGACTGTGACCGGACCGTGCCCTGACCGTAACCGGACCGTGACCTGACCGTAACCGGACCGTGCCCTGGCGTTAGATATGGCGTCCCCCGACGGCTCATCAGTGACAATGGCGTACAATTTGTAAGCGAGGTCATGCAACAGGTTTGTCATGTTTTAGGGATAAGCCAAGCACTCACATCCTTTTATCACCCTGAGGCTAATCCTATAGAACGGAAAAATAGGGATCTTAAGCCTCAGTTGGCCATGCTCGTAGAACACGACCACTCTACCTGGGATTTGCATCTAGCTGCTATTAGATTTGCTATGAACTTTGCTGTTACCAGCAGTACAGGATTTTCACCAGCATACCTCACATTCGGTAGAGAACTGCGAGCTCCTTCCGATTCTGCGAGGGATATGAGGGCCATCGTCGAGAATGACAATTTTGTGCCTAATATTACTCCATACCTGAAGAAGATGGATGAAGCTAGGGATATCCATGAAAAAGCGCAGGCCGTTCAGAAAGAGGCCGCAGACCAGACCAAGCGGCGCGGGGTGGCGTGAGCCGACAGAGAGCCGCGAGCGCCGAAAGTGTATAGACGGTACAAAATCCTCCACAACTCTCATTGCGCGCACTTTAAATGTATCTTTGTTTCGCCTATTTCCTAACAATAAGTGTCTGTTTAAAGATAAAGGTGTTTAATTAACGATAAAGTTGATAATAATAAATATATTTTAATAGACTGAGTGGTATCTATTAAATATTGCTATATTTAATTATAATACTTATTATATACGTTTAGAATTAAAATCAAGAAATATTGGGTACTTAAGTGCCATTTTTTTAATTTTGCAATCATTTTAATAACAATCAAAATAAATCCGCAAGAGTTTTATTTAAAGTCATCTTAGAATTAGATTACTCTTAAAGATAGTATTGACGTTTCCATACTTTATTCTCTTTAACATTGATGTGTCAATGTTATCAAAGTCAAAACATCGATGTTTTCCAGCTAACCATCGATGTTTATTCACTATCAATAAATATCGAACATTCCTATCATAACATCGATGTGTCGATGTTATCTAAGTCAAAACATCAATGTTAAAACCATGTTTTCCAGCTAACCATCGATGTTTATTCACTATCGATGAATATCGAACATCCCTAGTCCTGAGATTAAAAAATAGATTATATTTAGAGTAGGTAATTAAATTATGAATTTGTAAAATAAATCTAAACACAACCACTACAATTGTTTAACAATATATTTAAAAATGACACATATTTTAGAAGTATTAATAAACGCTTCGGAAAAAGCTGCTTGTGTAGCCAGATCTTGCTGCGAACATTCTAATGCTGAAACATTGGTTGTAGCTGAAAAATGTGAAAAAGAAGCCAATATCCGGTTTGAAAAAGATTTTAAAACAATTGCAGACGTTTTAGCACAGGAGGCAGCAAAATCTGTAATAATCTCACATTTCTCTGAACTTTCAAACCATGTCAGAGGTGAGGAATCTTCTGAGATTGGCGGCATATCCATTACCCTGCAAGATGATCCAGAAAAGACTTCTGAAATACTTCAGAATTTACTGCCTTTATCCATGGCTAAAAAAATGGCTGCAGCAGCACATAGTAAAATCAGTTATAATGTAGATCTACCATCCAATCTCCCTTTTATTGATCCTGCTGATCTAGGTGTATGGATTGATCCAATTGGTAAGAATATTTAAGTTGATAATTTTATATGGTACTTTATAGTGTCTAAACTGAAAACTAAATGTACTTAATTTGAAGATATTTTATATTTATATTATCATAATTTTGTTTAGACGGCACAGCAGAATTTATATCCGGAGTGAAAGGAGACGCCTTACCAGGTCATGGACTCCCATGTGTGACAGTATTAATTGGAGCATACTTGAGGAGTTCTGGAAAACCAGTTGTAGGCGTTATTAACCAACCATTTTATGACAGGTATCTATATTTATACATTATGAAATATGTTTTTTTTTATTTATAACTTGTATTGTTCATCATGGTACATGTCAAGAACTGAACAGATTTTTATGAAAGTTTATTATTTCTTTTGGGTAGATAACAAATCAAAGAAACTGCTAAGTTTCATATTAATTTTTTAAATAGATTCTGAAGATCCACAACTCTAGATAGACATTCTTGATGTTACTTTAAGATAGGGTAATATTTACTGATTGCCAGTACCTAGATAAATATGTATTATCACAAATTCCATCAAGACAGGTTATTGGGATCTGCCTTCAGTGACACTAATCATTTTCTTAACAAAGGTTGAGGATAAATTCATAAATTAGCAAATATTTATTTAAATTAATTTATTGCTTAATTCTTGGTAAGATCTGATATATATATATATATATATATATATATATATATATATATATATATATATATATATATATATATATATATATATATATATATATTAACTGTTAATGTTTTTAGTGAGAAAAGCCGGATTATTTGGGGCATTTGTCATGATAATGTTTGTGTGTTTTCTGGAAATAATCAAATGACATCAGAAGATAAAATGGTCCTAATGAGTGGATCAGAAAAATCGGAAATTATAGATAAATTCAAATCTTCTGGGTGGCTAGTAAAATATGTTCCTGGTGCTGGCCATAAGTTAATGAAAGTGGCTTTAGGTAAATAATATTGTAATTGTCTCATATAAATATTAAATATTAACCATTATAAAAAAAAAACAATATGGTACTCTATTTTTGTACTCTAATATTAAAAATTAAAACATGCTTTGCTGTGGTTTTTCTTTTAACAAAATAGTTTCTTTTATTAATTGTGTTAGGTTTTGGAATAACAAAATGCTATACCATGGTAAACCCTGAAAAAATTATTTATGTTAATTATTATTTTTTCAAATATTAACATATTTATTGATAGATTGTTTTTAGTTTTCACTCATCATATAAATCAAAAACTTGTAGAAATACATGTGCATATAACATGAAATTATTGAAATTCATATAAAATCTCTAATATGTATTTAAAATTATGTTTTAGGAGAGGCATCGGCATACATTGTTTCACAAGGAACCACATTTCGGTGGGATACATGTTCACCACACTCTATTATTCTTGCAAAGGGAGGTAACATAGTAAGTTACAAGAGTCATGCTGAACTTAAATACAATGATGAAAAAGATCTTGATACAAAAGAATATTGTAATAAGGATGGAATAATAGCCTATTCAAGTGAAGAAATCTTGAATGAAATTAAAAATATACTTTCTCAGGATAACAATTCATAAAACAAGTATAAAATTTACTTTTATCATTTATTGTTGTAATAATGATAAGTTATTAGATATCCTAGTTTTTAAAAAGTATTGTTATGCTATGTTTTATGCTTTAAATTTTCACTTTTAAGTAAAAAGATCTTATTTATTTTAGAGAGTATAATAAAAACATTTAAATTTGATACCTATTTAAATATATTTTATGCTAATGTTTAAAGATTAATCAGTGTTTAAATATATTACTTATGATGTACCTGTGTAATTGATCTCATTAATAAAAATACTTTTTTTTCATAATTCATTTTATTTTTATAATATAATATCTGCTGTTTAGATATGGGTCATGCTCTTAAGAAGAGTGGGTTATATTTTTTAGATTAAGTTATGTATGGTTACAACACTTTTCTATAGTAGTCTTTTAGGCCATTGCATACACTTATTTTTATTTACATTTCAAAATGCCAATATGTTTATATGTTTTCATTAAATTCAAACTCAGTGACAGATCTTACCCATACATTATACTTGTGTAGATAAAAAAAAATTACATATAAATAATTTTATTAATGAATTTATCTTATTGTTAATCACTAGAATTTGAATCAGATCTACTTCTTTTCTTTTTCTTTTTGCTCTTCTTGTCTTTATGCTTTTTCTTTTTCTCCTTTGGTTCTTTTTCTACTTTTACTTGCTACAAGACAAAAATATAATTAATATTGATTTGTTTCATAAGTCTTCTCTTAGCATATATTAGGTATTCAGCTCTTTTTGACGTCCACTGCTGGGCATGGGCTTTCCTTCAACACAAGGGGGATCAAGCCATAGTCTACCACGCTGGCCAAAGGCGAGTTGGTGGACTACACATGTCTTTCAAAAACTTGTTAGGTTATCTCAGACATGCAGGTTTCCTCACAATGTTTTCCTTCACCGTAAAACAAGTGGTAATCATGTTGAAAATGAGTCACACATGAAAATATCAGAGCGAAACTTAGGATTTGAATCCGCTTCACTCGGTTTTTCAAGTGAGCCCATCACCACTGGGCTATCACTGCCTCTTTAGCATATATAAAAAAATCATTTTTTCTTAAAATGTTATAAAGTAAAGAGAAAATTGACACTATATCAAGTATATGTAGATCAGCACTCAATATACACTTTATTATATTAAGATAATATTTGATGTTTATTATATATATGCACTTATTTAGAAATATACAATATATTACTTTGTTATGTTTTCAAAATAAATGGTTATATGGTGATACACTTGTTTTGTGAAATTTTATTGTTATTGATCAATTCTAGTTAAAATTAATACATAATAATAACCTTCTCTTCATTTTTTTTTCATTGTCACTGTTTAATTTATGAAATATTTTTAAGTGGAAACTTTACTGGTTTGTGTTTTATATATAATTGTTTATAATGTAATATGTTTCCCAAATATATTAAAAATAATATAAAAGTATAATTTTCTCAGACATGTTATATTTTTGTTAAATCATATAAGCTCACTTTTATTTCTGTTGCTTGTTGTGGTGAAATAATTGGTGCACATCCCTCTATCCTAATTGAAGCAGTCACTTCATCTATTTTACTCATGTCAGCATTTGGAGCCCTATATTGTTCACAGTGATCGACACGAATGGTTCTACCTAAAATCTGTCAAAATAATATTGTTTTTATAAAACCACATCGACATTTAAACATAATTTTTATTATTATTACATTACCCATAAAACAATTATAAATATTGTAAGAATAAATATTATTTTTACCTTAATTCCATTAAGGTTATCTACAGAAAGGATAGTGGATCTTTGATCCTCATAGCAAATAAAGGCAAATCCTCTTGATTTGCCTGTAGCTTTATCCCTTACTAAATTAATGTTAACTATTTCGCCGTATTGTGAAAAAACGCATATGATATCACCTTCTGTTAAATCATAAGGTAGGCCTCCAACGAAAACCCATGCACTGTCTTTGTATTGATCATGCCAAGAACTTTTTGAATTTCCCACAAGTTCTCTTTCACTTAGCTTTAATACATTCTTAACATTGCTGTAAGATAGTACAAAATTAACAAATATCCAATTAAAAAAAAATTGTAGAAAAAAATAACTTACGTCATAGGATTCATTTTTGAAGCTACTCAAGTTTCAACAATAACTAGTCAGTCTAATTTATTATAGTTAATACATTTAATTGCTGCACAAGCAAACTAACTTTACAATTTACAAATAAACACATAACCTCAAAGTCAAGTTACCAAATACTGAGTACCTATATACAGATTACAGAGTAACAAATAAATAAAAAACTAATATGTGATAATGTGATAACCACAATTGATTAAGGCTGGCCACACATGTACGGTTTCCTGAATAGGAGATTCCTGATTCGGAATTCATTAGGTTTTTTGTATCAGGAATTTTAACACTGCCAGTAAATAGGTAGAGTAAGGATGTTGGTAGTGAAATAAAATATCGATATATCGATGCATTGATTTTATTAAAATATCAATATCACCCTCGAAAAAAATATCAATATATCGGTCAAATTTTCCTAGATTTTCGGTTTAAAAATAGTAATATATTTAGTTCAGTCTGATTCAATAATAGCTATAAATAGCATATGGCTATATTTATACAAAATGCATGTTATTTTAATGCATGAGAATCTTAATAAAAACGAAGACATTTTACCACTTTCCAACAAACTGGTTTTTACGGCATTTGAAAATTGAAATTGAGTGACGCATGATGGCCGCCGCATACACACACATGCACAAACACAATATATAATATGTACTTACTTAATTTCAATTTAAATAAATATATTAAATATGTTAGGACATTAACACACAGCACAATCTAATTCCATAGTAAGCTACAAAGCCTGTGTTATGGATACCAGATAGTTGATACACTACACATATATAACTTTAAATATATACATATTATAAATATAAACACCCATGACTAGAGTACAAACATTCGTGCTCATCACACAAATGAATGCACCCAGCGGGATTCGTACCCGCGGCCACTGGCGCAGAAAGTACGGTCATTACAAACTGAGCCAAACGTGCCAATTGTAATATATATAGCTATAATAAAATAATATATTACGTATAACTTGTATTCTTAACTAAAATGGAATTCTTATTCATAAGTTTATCTTAATGTTAAATAATGTTACCTATTGTAAACTAGCTTACTAAGACAAATTTGTTTATATCTAGATCTTCCACTCATTTGTACTTACAATTAAAATCTATACAGATAAATAAAATTGGAGTGTCTGTTTGTAATATTAAAATAACCGCTTTCTACTAAATCCATATGGATGTATACACGGTACATATACCAAAACAACATTTTTTACAATTTTTGTCTGTCTGTCTGTCTGTTTGTTCCGGCTAATCTCCGAAACGGCTGGACCGATTTTGACGGGACTTTTACTGGCAGATAGCTTATGTTATAGGGAGTTACTTTTATTTTAGAAATTATTTAGAAAAAGAATCAGGGTTCCGCGAAAAAAATTAAAACCCATGAAATTGTGAACGAAATCCGTGTACGGCTTATGCACCCGAGCAAAACGAGGGTAAATCGCTATATAATTTAAATTAAATTAATATTATAGGAGTAGCAAACTACTATTTATGTGTACCTAAACATAGCTAACCGTCAAAACGTACTTATGGATGAACGCGAGCGAAGCGAGCGTGAGTCACTTGTAGTAGTAGGACTCTGTCAAGCCTGAGGAGTCCGACTGGATGGGTACCACCCCCTTATCTATTTCTGCCGCCAAGCAACAATGATTGCATTGTTGTGTTCCGGTTTGAAGGATAAGGTAGCCAGCGCAATTACAGGCAAGAGGCATATCATCTTAGTCCTCACAGTGACAACGCACCTGCGGCTCTGTATTTTTGTTACCTAAAACCTAAGTGCATGAACTGTAGGTGTTATGGGCGACAGGTACTGCTTTCCATCAGGTGGTCTGTCTGCTCGTTTGCCACTGAATCTTATAAAAAAAAAAAAAGTATATAATTACCTAACAATTTAAAATAAGAATAGTAATTTGACCATGTGAGTGAACTCGATATGATTGTTGTCAAAGGTGAACGAATGATAGCCGATAGGCTTTGTTGGAGAAAGTGTGACGTTCTTATCTTAGTCATATTTTCACGATCGATACTTTCACTTTAGTACATTCTAATTTTAGCATATTTATATTAAGTGCTATTTTATATGTTTACTAAAAGATACGTACAAAATAAAGATAATGGTACAAACTTATTCTTTATTACATAAACAGTCATATATTATCATTAACATAATAAGCAGTCTTTAAATTCTAAAAAATGTATTCTTGCATGGTCCATAAATAGCACATACATGTCTTGACTCTTGATATTAATTTCTAAACGGATCAGACAGGAATAAAAAATTTACATGATCGACATTTGACGTTGACAAACGAATAAATAACAATAGATGTGTATATATTGTAGTTAATAATAAGTGGTAAATTTCAATTTAACTGTAACTTTACTAGATTCCAATAAATCTAAACAAGTCTATTTAATCTCATCATTTTCGTAAAACAATAATTGTATACATAGTTTCAACATTTCTAATAAATAAATCAGTTTATTATGACCACTCCGACGTCGGAAACAACGGACCAGTTTGACCAAGTTAGTTAAAATTTTAAGCAAATTACTAATTTAAAAAATATTATTTTAACATTACATGTATTTATATGTACAGTTCGATGATGAAGAAGGTGATCAGCAATTAGGGGCAACGGCATCTGGTAGAAAACGATTATTTAGCAAAGAATTGCGCTGTATGATGTATGGATTTGGTGATGACCAAAATCCATACACAGAAAGTGTTGACTTTTTAGAAGATCTTGTTATAGAATTTATTACTGAAACTACTCATAAGTAAGTTAAATTTAAAATACTCAAGTTTGTCATAATATGCAGTATAGTTTTATTGTTTGGTTATGCTATTTTAATAGAGCAATGGAAGTTGGCAGACCAGGGAGAGTACAAGTGGAGGATATAATATTTTTAGTACGCAAAGATCCTAGAAAGTATGCTAGAGTTAAAGATCTCTTGACTATGAATGAAGAGCTTAAAAAAGCTAGGAAAGCTTTTGATGAAGTCAAATATGTTGGTAAGTTTTAGATATTATTTATAATAATGCCTGCTCAATATCTTATATTAAGGCCTTAAATTTAACATTATTTTAGATATTACTGTCATATATTTTCTTAATACATAATACTTATTTTAAAATTTAAAATTATAAGCAGAGTAATAAATTACATATAAATAGGAATATTTATATAATTATTTATATAATTTGGTAATAAATAGTAAAAGATTCCTTTAATTAACCTAAAATAATAATAGTAAAATTTGAGAATGTGTTTTGATATATTTTTTTAACTTATAGAAGACCAACAATAAGTTTGGTGGTCGAACAACATCATGCTCTGAGACTGATGCAAGTAACAAAATTACATATTGACACATTGCTTTTGTGTTTGCACATTTTTACTAAATAAGAGTCAAAATCATTAATATCTTGTTGTGCTTTGTGTTAATTAGACTGCTATAATTCAATTAACTAACCCGTGTTCTAAATGAAATTACTCTTAGTGTTTTATATGTAATTATTTAATTAAAACGTTTTTTCAATAGTTCAAAAATCAAGATATTTATAAACAAATAAAATGTTTTTCTTTTTATGTTGTAAGTAATAAAATTCAGGTATAAGTAAATAGGTAAATAGGTTTAAATTAAAATAGTTTTAAATTAAAATAGTTTTAAATTTAAAAACGAAGTATGGTGAGAACAAATATTGTGTTCAATTTTTAGATTTATTGTCATGAGATTAATTCATTTTATCAAAACATAAAATAGGTAATCACATGCTTTTTTAAATGCTAAAAAGATCTTTTGAACTATTGAAACCCTATAAACTAAATGGTATTTTTTTAATTTTGGGTATTATTTGTGCTTAAATGTTTTTTATTACAATTCCATTTTGATTAAAAATATTAGAATATGTCTTACCATTGATTTTATACAAAATAAATTTCTTTTTCAGAATAAAACGTACAGATTGGAGGCTTGTGATGTAAGTGCTATATTTTAAGAGAGTTTCTTATATTTAATTGAATTTTTATTAACTTTTTAAGTACTATTATTAAGTAAACTTTTGTAGGTTTGCTTTACATACTCAATTGTTTCTAATTAGTCGACACACACTAATTGTCCATTTACTAGAACTTCTACTATATATTATGGCAGTGTGTAGTAAGGGGACTCAAGCTGTATTTTTCACTAGGGACTTCTAAATAAAATGTGGATATTAATATTGTTATATAAAGACTTAATAATCACATATAAGTAAAGCCATATGCTGTGAACAATATAAAATCAAAAACAAATATTAGAAAAATAAATCGGCAATGTGCTTTATTTAATGAATCTGAAAATATAAATTTAATTTAAGTAGATCTAGTGGATTTATTATTATAATGTAACCCTGATGGAGTATGAGGTACTGTATGTATATGGGGTACTATAAATTCTGCCTTGTATCACAAAGATGTACTGAATATTTTTCTTTATTTAAGTTTAATTATGTATTTAAAGGAGATTTTCAGGATCAGGATTCAGGATTATTCATAACAATAAAGTTTACATTACGAAATTAATTACAATTTTTTTTTCTTTTAGATGAAAATATTCAAGACGTGGATGTATTACATCTGCTAATTACTACCATATAGGACATTCCCAAAATATAAGTTAATAAACAGTTAATTTTAATGTTATTGTTTTATTTTTGCCCTTATTTGTTAATTTACCTTGTAGGTATATTATTGTCGCAGATTGGCTGTTGATAACTTATGATTAATTTCTCTTAAAGAAATCTAAAAATTGTACTTCTGTTCAGAGTCTTATACTTTCCAAGTTATTCTTGCTAGTATTATAAATGCGAATGTGTACGTAAAATGGCACTAAAGACAAAAAATAGGAAGGGAACAGGAAGAAAAATTAGTCTTTACATATACAAAAATTCTAACTAAGTTGGATCTGTACATAAAATATTTTTTGGAAAATCTTATTGAAATAGTAATTATTATCGATACAGAAGTCGAATCTATAGTTTTTAGATTTTTTTCTGTCTATCTGTCTAGGTACGCATCACGAGAAAACTACTGGACGGATTTTGATGAAATATGATAGCTGGTTATTCGAAACAACATATAGGATACTTTTTACTGCTGGAAAATATCTCATCTCCGAGAAATGTATACTAAATGTTAAAACGTACCTAGTACGTTAACTTATAAGATTATAAACGTCACTAAATCGCTGAAATGTGCTTTATTTTGTAATGTATTTAACATATATCAAGATACCTATTTTTTATAATAACTATGTAAGTACTCCTGACCAATTTCAAACTGCGCAGGAGATAGTATATTCCACAAGTGTACACGCAGACCAGTGCAATATCTTCTTTGAACTCAAACTCCGAGACGACGACAATTATTTGACACTCGCAGTGAGAAATCAGGTATAGGAGGTGAAACAAGTATTAAAGTTAAAGGTGGTAGGACTCTGTCAAGCCTGAGGAGTCCGACTGGATGGGTACCACCCCCTTATCTATTTCTGCCGCCAAGCAACAATGATTGCATTGTTGTGTTCCGGTTTGAAGGATAAGGTAGCCAGCGCAATTACAGGCAAGAGGCATATCATCTTAGTCCTCACAGTGACAACGCACCTGTGGTTCTGCATTTTTGTTGCTTAAAACCTAAGTGCATGAACCGTAGGTGTTATGGGCGACAGGTACTGCTTTCCATCAGGTGGTCTGTCTGCTCGTTTGTCACTGAATCTAATAAAAAAAAAAAAGATAAACACCACCAACTTCCCAACTCCGAGTTGTTACTGAGAATTTTTTGACAAAAAAACCCAATAACTAGGCCTAACCGGGGACAGCCGCCAAGAATGCACTGAAAGGCGGCCCACCTCGGTGCAGGGCGGTGTGCTATACGGGTTGCTCCTGGTACTCCTCTGATAGCAGAGGGAACCGTGGAGCAACCCCATGGGTGTTGTGGTCTTCCGCAGATCTGCGGTCGGGGTGTTGTGGTTGAGTGCGTAAGTGATCCTGCGACACCCTATCAAGATGGGGGAGGTTACGTTGGGTTCTAGTGGGTAGTACTGGCTTTGCCGGTGATACCCACTCCTCGAGCGTAAAGGCATTTCCCAACATTAAAAAAAGGCCTAACGGGGGACTGGAACTCAGGACCTCGAATTTTGCAGCCGTATATGCTAGCCACTAGACCACCGTGGCAATAAAATGTTAATTTATATGTACTAGGAAAACTATAACTGGTACTGTGATCCTTAGAAAACATCAGTAAGCTCTTAAGCTTCAACCAGCAGTAGCCATCTACTGCTTGGCTAAAGCTTAAGAGATATATCAAAACAATACCAGAAAATTCTTAGTCACTACTAAAAAAGCCTACAGAAAAGCCGCAATAGTAGGTATATATCTCTCTTCTAAGGTAAATTCGCAATAACTATTTTTATTAATTAAAATAAAATATTAGATACATTGGTACCTCGTTTCGATCGGGAAGCATCCGAGCGAAACGAGGGTAAGTCTCTAATAATCGCTTCGTTTTGTAGGTATCGTGCTTCTTATTGCAATTTGCATACAATTGTTACTGCCGAAACAGCTCTAAAATTGCATTTTTGTCTTAATTAATACAAAAAACTATTGTTATCTGAGTAACTATGACTTCAAAAGTAAATATATAAGGAAGATTAACAAGAGCAACAAAACAGAGTTATAAATAACTTCTTACTGGCTACTAAGAATGACAGTTTAACGTTATCATAATAAACAGTAATGAATAAATTTAAATGAGGGTATTTTCCCATATATGACATAGAACTACAATGAGTAAAGTAATGACGTCTCTAAGCAGGTAATATGATCAATAGTACAACGTGATCATATTACCTGCTAAATAAACGATGCGTCGATCCGAACGATTTTCTTGAAAAAAAATGTGTTTATAGATAGCCAAATACAAAATAAAATAAATTCCGGTGACTAACCGTTTACAAACATGGTAAATAACTTATAAAATTCAAACAGCGGACATCCATCTATTTAAGGACACGCAATACAAATTTATCTATTTTAATATTGTAAAGAGGAAAAAAAAATGTTTTTTTTTGTTTGTTTGTTTGTATCGAATAGCCCCGAAACTACAGAACCGATTTAGATGAATTTTGGTTAGAAGATAGTTTGAGATCCTGGGAAGAACATAGGATAGTTTTTATCCCGGCAATCATCCCTTAAGGAGTGAAATGGGTGAAAGTTTGTATGGGGAAGCAACCTAAGAGACGAACCCGAGCGAAGCGAGGGTGAGTCGCTAATTATCTAATATACGACAGTCATCATTAAAATTATGGTTTACTTTGAGAAAACATTATTTTATTTTCTTTTTGAACTTTTTGCGATTAATTCTATAAATTTTATATAAATATCTATAAGTTGAGGTAATTTAACTTTCTTCCTATTGAGGCCATCACACCTGATGTTACCATAATAGTTTTTTGACATCCGTGCCAATAAACTCAAACCTCTTGTATTACGTCTTATTATATAGATAAATTACCTATATGGAAATTATTGGTGGTGAGCTGATTATCTACCGGCAAGTCACAAGACTAGCTTTGACGCATTATAAGTCTTAAGTATTATGGCTAATATTCATGAAAATATATCAAACGATCAATTCACTAGAACTACGGATAAAAGAAAGCCAAGTGCTGCGAAGTCTTTCTAACTTACTTTTTCCAATGTTTATTTCTTTTTCACGTTCGTCCGATTTTTGAGCTGACCCACAAATAATTAATTACATTTACCTATATATGTATTTCGTGGGCTGTAACCGCAATTAGCGATGCACAAGTTATAAGAATCGATGAAAAGGAAATATCTTAAATTTTAATGATTCATTATACTATTATATTAACAAATATAAATTGTATTGACCACACATTAATACTCCATTCAGAACACGAATAACGTAAAATCTAACAGTACAGCAGTGATTTACAACGTTTTATTATACACGACACATTGTAGTGTATCTGTGTAAATAATGGATTCTGTTTTATATGTATTTTTGTTGTGCACATGTTTTACGGGATTGGAATTAAAACCAGTAAATGAAACCAGATTTACAATACCCAGACGGATCGAACAAAATCACCGCATATCTCTCATTGGGTTAATCGATAGCCAGGGCGAGTAAGTTAATTTTTATTATTTAATATTTTCTTTAAAAGGTAGCCGGTAGGTATTAAGATTATGTTTATTATTAAAACTTCTAATAGTTTTAATAAAAAACATAATCTTATTTTCATAATAGCTAACTTAGTTCAGTAAGCAATGGGAAGATATCGTGGTGGGTAAATGAGAGTTACCTATTTTAATTAGGATCCAAAAAAAAATATGTATATGTAGGACATTTAAACTCTCGTAGGGTCTATAATCTATATAATTTATTTTGCCTTATATGCAAGGGTCGAACCCGTATCTACCCTCCGTTGCGATGTGCGGTGCCATTCATATAATATTACACTACCAATATGGTCGTCTATGAATTGTTCGGGTAAATTATAATAAGATAGTTTAAAGTAGTAGGTACCTAATTATCGATAGATAGCAGCGAAAGCCGTTTCTTTTTAAATTTTGGTCCTGCCTATATTTCATTTCTGTGCACTCATTTCAAATCTCAATTTCTAGGTTGAGCATTAGTCTGACAGGAAAAAATACGAACAGTAAAGATGACTGCCAATTAATATTTTCTCCTAGCAAAGGATCCATTGAAGTCTATTCCCAGGGTTCTAAAATAGATCTAATCGAATACAATTACGTGATTGAAAACAAAGGTAAGGTTAAAATATATTCATTGCAATAATAACACATACATAGTTTTTGAGTTTTAAATATATTAATTTCTACCTCCCCTGTAGAAAGCTCTGTATCATTTGAATGAATTTCATATTTTTTTCCTCAGAATATACCACATTTATTCTGGAAATGGATGCTATGCTTATAAAAAGCACTAATAAAATGAACGTTATCTTCGAAGCGAATGATGCAGGAACACATATGTTTGATAATACGTGTAAATTTACGTCATCGGAGTCCATTGAGTATATCATTGTAAAGGGAAGTGGATATTTAAAGGAACTAAACTTTAATTATGACAACACATATTCAAACAAAAAGAATAATCAGTAACGACAATAAGCGCAAGCTCTGTCTGTCATGCGCATGCTCTGTCTATATCATAGAGTCTCACTAAAGATTCTCATATTGCTAGAAAGAGGGCTATTATTGTAAATGAATTGTAAGCTTTATTATATTTTCTAGTCAAAAAATACTTGAAAAATGTATTTATTTTATAAATAAGTCATAAATGTTTATGTTAGTTATAAGTTAAAATAAAAAAGTCATTATTTATACTATTATGTATTTTATTGAAACCATTAAGCAGCACTAGCATATTTTCTTAAAATCATAGTCCAATCATAAAACAGCTATTGAAACACATTTGGCTGTATGTTTTTTTGTATATGGCAGTGGTAGTCCAGTGGTAACACGCTCGCTTGGGAAGCTCGAGTGAAGCACGTTCAAATGCCAGGATTTGAACCCGCTTAACTCGGGTTTTCTATCTCTGATATTTTCATATGCGAATCATTTTCAACATGATTACCTGTTTTCATAAGGAAATCTACATGTCTAAGAGAATCTAGCTAGTTTTACAAATCCACGTATTGATTTGGCTCGTGCCCATCAGTGGGACGTTTAAATACCCATACGTATTACACAAAAAACATACAGCCACAGAACGTAACTTTGAAATAATTTTAAGTTCAGTGTACCTTGTAAATTGAAATTATCGTGTATATCACTCACAATCAGTACATTAATCTTAGCCCTAAGGTGATCTTATTTTAATTAACCTTTTTTATTTAATACGTTAATAGGCTGTACTCCTAGCGAGGTCCAATATGAGGTGATCCAGTAAAAATATATTTTAAAGGTTATTTTGAAGTCCGTATAATTTCGATTCATAGAATAAGGATACTTTTTAAATTGACAATTCATCCATGAAAACAGTACATTGTTTACACCTTTGTGTACAATGTATGTACATACACCACATGGCGAGTCTAAAGCATCGCCGTTAATCACGGCCTACGAACTTCGTGCAAACTCTTTGAAGAAACAATTACGGTAATAAAGTTTTCCTGAAATAATAAAAACTAAAAATTCTTAGTTTACCGTTCAGTGTGATCAAATTACATAGTAAATGTGTGTGCCTTTATCATACATTAAAATAGAATGAGTGTTAAACAGCGATTGTCTGTTGTGGCTTACCTATGCACATCAAATAACGTAGTAAATTATACTAAATAAAATAAATTTAAATATTAAATTATTAAGTAAACGAATGTTAAAAAATAAAAGTCAATAAATTTTTCTAATAATTTATTTGTGCGATTATAGAACAGAAAAAGTACAACACAAAGTGGACTTACATAAATATACAGAAAATAATACAACAGTTTCAATAATTTATAATTATTAAATTTCAATAAAGTAAAATACTTAATGCAATGAAAAATAATATAATGTCAAAGTGTAATAATCATATAACGCGATGCAAAGCAATGGTATAAAAAGGCGGTAGTTTACAAAAGTGACTGTGCCCAAGTTACAATGGCTAAATTGCCGTATGAAAAACGCTAAACTACATCTAGATCACAACATTATTCATAAGGGGAAAACAATTTTCATGATCAATAATAACATTTAACAATTTATATATCAATTATGTATATAAAGGTGTATAAGTTCTAATAACTTTCATAGGTAAAAATAATGTAACACTCCAGGCGACTAGACCTGCTAAAAACAGCCGAAAGTTAACCTTTGGTTCATAACTAATTGTAAAACATACTGTATAAATATTAAATAATTTACTTACGTTATAAATAGGCCGTCGATGGCAGTGATATATGAATTCTAAGTTATAAGGCAACAAAAACTTCAAATTCAGTTATTCATAATAACTCAAAGTTGTAAAAGTCCTCCGTTGAATTTCATTATCAAATTGGTAACTTAAAATTAGCTAGCACGCATGTTATAATAATGTAACATATGCAATAATAATGCAAATATTCATACAATTAGATAAGAAACTGTCGGTAAAATACTACCCTTATTGGCTATGATAAGCAGAGAAAGCATGTGAAAGATAAAACAACGATATCGCTAAGTTTAAAAGAGGGTAAATTGTTATTCACCCATAGATAACTTAAAGGCACATAATATTTTTATATTAATAAGTATTCTAACACATTAAAGCAAGTTCCCTGTTGAAAAACTCCAATAGGATCCCATCAAAAGCGACAAAAGCCACATAGTAACCGATAAACATTTATTGGTTTCTATGTGGCTTTTGTCGCTTTTGATGGGATCCTATTGGAGTTTTTAAACAGGGTTGCAGCTATACACACATTCATTTAACACGGTCGAGTTTGAATGAATAAAAATATTTTATTTATATTTCACTGAAATATTTAAACAAATATGGCACTTGTGTCCTTTTTACGTATTCCAGTACTTCTTATCTTTTTAATTTAGAATACAGTAGGTAAATATGCATATAATAAAGTTTTATTATACACGGTAGCTACATATATTGGTCTCGATACCAGACTTATTCCGTGTTGACCCGAACATGTATAGAGCTGTGCACACAAATTAAATGCTTACGAAAGTAGACCGGTTATTACGGTTTAGTGAAGATTTTAGACGCTTCTGCATAGATTTTACTATTCGTTATTTATTTAGCGTTTAAAACCTTTTCATTCACATTAATCTATCTCTACGTTATAAGATTGATTTTTAAAAAATTGAACATGTCACTTTTCCTATATTAACCGGTACTCATATAAAAATAATGGAAATACATAGAAATGGAAAGACGATTTGAGCCCACAAAATCGAGATATATCAACTAGAAAAAGTACCAAGTTGATGAATACAGGAACTAAATTATAGTGAGAAGACATTCAAAACATCCAACGACAAAATATTCTTCCATTTATCATAACGTCAATAAAGTTGTAACATTCCAAAAAACTGATGTATATCTACTAGCTAGTTTTATATAATGTATAAATAAGACGTATCTATATTCTATGCTAAACCCTAACGGGAAATGTAAGGCAAGTGGACCTGTAATCTCAACTAAATTTATCTACCAATAAATACCAATTTCTAATGAATTATTTATTATATACTTCAAAACTAGGGGATTTAAAAATGTAGATGTTATATAATGAGATTAATTTATATTCAGCTAACCAAACGTGACATCGACACTTTTTTTTGTAAATACCAAAATGATTGAAATCGATAGAATTGATTCTTCTTTTATAAGTATCGGATAAGTCGAATTGAAATCGATTTTTCGTTCTTCTTCTTTCTAACATTTGCTATCAATTAAATTTACTATTATTGTTTTCCTTACCAATTTAGTTTAATTTTCATTCGATAAATTAAAGAATAAATAACATACAAACGTCAGCGCACATGACTTTTCCATTTTTTTCATACATAAGTAAATGTATAATAATAATAGTATGTCACATATCTCAAATCAAAGCCTTTATAAATGGTATAACAAACGTTTGTTTACGATTCATAAGAATTTGCAGTCACAAAAGTTCCACATTTAGCGAGTAATATTACATAAAAATTAATATAAGGCCTAAAATTATTGTTATGTGTTGATTTTCAGAGCTCGATAATCGATTTATACGCATAATAAATTTATCAAAATTATTTTACCACTGTTGTTGTTGTGTAACTATGAAAACAGTTTTTTTTAACTTACTTGTATCAGTTTATTGCATAATTTGATCCTGCAATTCTTTTTTTCATATAACATTATAGGCCTCTTTAAGCTAAAAATGAAAATAAAGAAACGCTAGTAGCTTCGAATATAACAACATCAATTAAAAGAGAATTGTGTAAAATATTTTAAATGCGTATAAGTCGATGTTGAATCGATTATATTAATCGGATGGTGGGGCCAAAGCAGTGATGATGGCCTTCATGACGGCGGCGGCCGCGAGCGCGGCGTGCGGCTGCCACTCCTTGCCTCTTGTACCGTCACGGTAATCCGAAATACCTAGTAAAGTTTATATACATATTTATGTACGTACACTTCACATACATGTTACTGTAAAAGTTCAAATCATAACATATTTAATTACGTTCTCGTACTAGTGACTTTGATTGAATTTTGGCGTTTGATACTTTAATTACCGCGACTATAAGGGCCTATGCACACCACTTTTTATAAACGCGCGTACGATACGTACATTAAGAACGTACGTCGTCTGCGCATATTCTGCGTTGATAAATTTAAAAAATACAGATTGCTTGCGTTCTGCTTTATACAAACGCACGTCAAAAAGTCTTCATGAGCATATCTCCTTATAGCGCGTTCTATTGAACACCGCACAATACGCGACCAACATGCGACTCTGACCGTCATACAAGTAGTCGTTGCAACCAGACCTGTAGTCGGTGCCGTTTTTTAATGAAATCTTACATTTATCAAGCACATTTCTTTGAGAATTGTGCATTTTGTTCTTTCACGAGCATAGTACTCGTATGTTCGGTAATATGTACATACCAAGTAAGGTTGATTAAGAATTTTTTGAATATACCCTAATTTGAGCTATTGCAGTAACATATATGTAAGGTACATATGAGTATATCATATGAAAACATTAAAAAACTATTATGAATGAAATGATAAGAAAAATCTCAATAAAGTGATTTCCAGTGGAAACGATTAATTATTAAAATTCCCCTTGTATGTAAAAATTCGCCAGTAATGGGATATAAAAAAATATAAAAAAAAATAAATATTCTAAAATGTTGTTAATATAAATAACACATATGTATTAAAAAAAATAAAGTAAAGAAAATAGCTAAACCTACGTAAATGTATGACACATTGAAGAAAGGGAGGTAAAAGAATGTATTGCTTCACATTTAGATAAATAATATAGTACTATTTTATTAGTCACGTTCATTGACGAATATGGAGATGCTCATGGAATATAGATGACTTTTACCTTTTATTAATTTAACCAATATATTTATTAGTCATTAATTGTGTGCTTAATTATGAATGGTAATAAATAAACTAGAATATAGATACTATATAATCAAAGAACAGACTTTTTTTTAAATTAATTAAATTTAACTAGATTAGTCGCAGGCATTATAGTGACAAAAAAAAAAAGAAACTGGCATAATGTTTTATGAGGATTACAACATTGAAGCTTAGTATTGAGATAATCTAAAGAAGAAATATTTTTATTAGATTTGTAATTTGTACAATATTGAGTTACAACGCTGTTCCATGCAGGTGTCTATATTATGACTGAGAAGGTGTGTTTTTGTTCTTTCCGTGGAAGAATCGACTTAGCAAAAGAGCCTAATATAAACTAGAACAGACTTTGTCAAAGGGCACTCACTTTAAATGATTTCCACGTAACATTAGCGTATTAAAATTAACCACGGAATGCTACTAAGATACTTAATAAAAATGTGAATATAATTATCAGCCCATTCCAGTCCACATAAGTCTGTCCCAGGGTGTGCAATTGAATACGATCCTTGGCTTTGCATATCAAGTCTAATAAGCAGAATATAATGTCCTCCTGACCAATTTCGGCTACGGCGGAGAATATCACCTTTCAAACTCCGGTGGGACGATACTTCGACACAACCGGTGAGAGTTAAGTCGTAGGGCCGACGGCTTTACGAGGCATAGGAATGAAACACCGTCACCTTCTTAATTCCGGGCTGCTACTATTATAAAAACTTACAACTAAACTTGATCCAACCCGGGTCTCGAGCATGGGCTTCGCACATGCTAGCCACCAGATGACTAGACCCTCTAGGTAAAGTAGATGTAAAGTAAACACAAACCTCGTATAGACACGAAGCAGTCCTTGCAGTTGCCGACGACGCTGTCGAGCACGGCGTCCAGCTCGCAGTCGTAGGCGCGCGCGCGCGCGTGCGCGGCGAAGGCGGCGCGCGCCTCGCCCGCGCACGCCACCTGCCGCCCGCCCGCCACCGGCGCGCAGTGCACGCGCGGGCTGCGGCTGCACTCACCGGCATATGCGAAACGAGGATATGCTTATTTTTGAACTTAATTTATTAAGTAGTAGAGTCGTTCGAATGTCTAACAGTAGTCTATGTACTTGTTCAGGTGATAGAGTTCACCTGTGCTGTGTACAAATTTCATACAAATCCGACTGGCTGTTTCAGCGTGAAGAAATAACCAACACACATATACATATAAGTGCGCACTCACATGCATACAAACATCATATATGTAATCATAAAGTTATCCTTATATAGTTATCCTCATTAAAGTTATCTAGATTATAAAAATATCGCAAATTTTTTATTAGCACGCCCGCCCGTCATGTGCGCATCGTCCGCTTCGGTTAAAAATTAAAATAGGATTTATATCCGCTTAACTTGATTTCCTAAGCGAGCGCGTTACACCTACAAATACCTATTTCTCAAATTAAAAGGAGACCCGAGCCCATCCGTTGGCCATTAAAAAAAGTTGAATACGATTTTAAAGATACATATATTTTTAAATCTTTTTTATTTTTGATATTTTACAAATCTATCATAACATCTTCACTATCACGGAGCACGTACGCACGGCTTACGTTAAAAATTCAATTTCTTTTAAGATATGCAGTTTTGGTCTTGAATAGTCAAAAAATCTACGCAATTCTCATACATTGGAGTAAATCTACTTTTTGAAATCGGACAAATAGTAATGACGCATATTTAGACAGACAATTAGTGGATCTACTAAGATCCTAAACTAATGTAACTAATTTTAAGATTGCGTTGTTTTGGCGCTTTAGTATTGGTTTTTTTTTATGCGATTCAGTGACAAACGAGCAGCCAGACCACCTAATGGAAAGCAGTACCTGTAGCCCATAACACCTACGGTTCATGCACTTAGGTTTTAAGTAACAAAAATGCAGAACCACAGGTGCGTTGTCACTGTGAGGACTAAGATGATATGCCTCTTGCCTGTAATTGCGCTGGCTACCTTATCCTTCAAACCGGAACACAACAATGCAATCATTGTTGCTTGGCGGCAGAAATAGATAAGGGGGTGGTACCCATCCAGTCGGACTCCTCAGGCTTGACAGAGTCCTACCACCGGTGAATTTATCGTTTTTCAGCTTTTTTCGTTAGTTGAATATTTCTTAAAAACATTTTTTATAATATTATATTCCAAAATCTTTGGCGTAAATATTTTGGAGAAGCCATTTAAAAACGGCAAAAAGTTTAAATAAGAGTAAGGTGCATCTACTTCATTGATTGTTTAACAAGACTCACTAGGAAATCCAAATTACATGTCATAATGCGGTACCTACTGAGTATGAGAAAGAAATTTCAAATTATTAAATGATATGTTCATAATTTCGCTGAAACAATTTGTCATTTTGACGTTTTGCGATCTGCTCTGCTTCCTACACTTTTCAAAACGCAAACAATGCATTCAGACAATTATTGCCTTATTCGTCAGTTGAACTTACGAATTGTAAAACAGATTATTTTCCTTTCTGGAATGTTTACCAAAGTTGGAGTAATTAACAAATTAATCATGGAAATGTGTCATGTAGTAACCAAAATTCCTAAAAAAAATTATCAGTACGACCATAGTAGACATTGCTTTTTAAAGAAGTAATATCATGGAATCTTAACACAGTACTTTTATGAAAAAAGGTAAATGTAGACTAGTATATTATAAGAGTTTCTAGTAACCTCAGGTTGACAAACTTCTTTTGTTTTTCGATTTTTTTCTATACTAGTGGTTGCTATGTAACGTTTTATTAGGTAAGGTTAAAATACTATGATTACACTGTAATGCTGTAAGAATCATACTCGCGACCTTCAGTTAATATTACAACTATATTATGTAATTATAATATTATATTACACACCTAATTCAACTTAACATACTAATTATATTAAAAGTAGTACGAGATTGGTTTTTGTTATTCATATATAAAATATCTTATAGTGAATATCAAAAGCATGCAGTGTTGTTTATTATCTATATGTATATATGTTTAATCATTCAATTTCTTTGATCAAAGTTGTATGTATGTATTCAGCCCTTTTTTTTTAACGTCCCACTGCTGGGCACGGGCCTCCCTTCAAGACGAGGGGAATCAGGCCATAGTCCACCACGCTGGCCAAGTGCGGATTGGCGGACTTCACATGTCTTTCGAAAACTTGCTAGGTTCTCTCAGACATGCAGGTTTCCTCACGATGTTTTCCTTCACCGTAAGGCAAGTGGCAATCAAGTTAGAAAATGATTCGCACATGAAAATATCAGAGGTGCGAGACCCGGGATTTGAACCCGCTTCACTCGGTTTCCCAAGCGAGCGCGTTACCACTGGGCTACCACTGCCTTTGATCAAAGTTATACTGGCAAAAATATTTGATTACACATGTATGTATGTACATTTGAATACAGCTGCTAAATCTTATATAATATCTAATAAAATTAAAGTCCTCACGTTTTATCTCCCTGTGGAGTGGGATGGGACACCTCTATGAAGGCGCCGCCCCCGACGTCAACGCACAGGCGGTCTGTCGCTTCTTCCGGTACTTCCCATCTTCCCGGAACTCCCCGCAAACGTTCTAGACCTGTATAATATATTATTAACAAAAACTTTTGTTACATATCTAAAACATAAAGAGGTTTAAAAGGCACTTTCATATTTCAAAATGATTACACTTTGGTAGCTAATTAGAGGTTTTGAAAATATTAATTTCATTTCATACTAATATTATTTGATGCAAATGCGTCAACTGAGCGCTGTATCACAATTTTAATTTATTTGCAATCGCGTAAGCCTAATTTAAATTCCTATCAATCTTAAGGAAACCGTACATAATAATAAGGCTAATTCATTAATCAGTTTGTACTTCAAGCATTCCATGAACATAGTACCAGGAAAAGTTCTATTTTAATACTAACATACATACAAATATGTATTAATAAATAAACGATAAATACGCCATTGCGTAAGTGCAGTGATAACGTTAGGGGGAAATTATTATGACATAGAGCTAGGGAAATCTTAATGTAAGTATCAAAGTAAATTATTCATAGACACTATATGCAATACGATTTTATTAGACTACCTACTAGTGTCTCCAGGTAGGTAGGTGTTTTTCGCATACATATAATATTAATTAAATGTTAATCTGCTTACGTAATTGCTTAATCGGTTATGTATTGTAACATGATTTGCCATGTGAAAAAGAATAACTCTCCGCGATAAAATGTAATTTATGTCAATCTCCAGCTTCCCTACAAAGTTCATACAAATCAAGACACATCAATCCGTCACCCTGATTTGACAAAACATAAAATATATATATATATATATATATATATATATATATATATATATATATATATATATATATATATACGGTCGAATTGAGAACCTCCTCCTTTTTTTGGAAGTCGGTTAATAAAAGAAGGACAAGCAATGAACCAAACACATCATTTCTACATTCACTGTAATACCTTCGCGTAATCTTTTTCAAAATATATTTATTTATTTATTTATTTATGTACCATAAAATATATGTTACACAAAATAGAGTAACAGAATGTCGACAAAGGATAACTTATCTCTTTAAGAGATTTCTTCCAGCAACCCTTCAATAGAAAGAAAATAAGTTAATTTAGAGCGGTGTAGGTACAGTACAGCATCAAATGTTATAAACTTAATACTTATAAACTTAATACTTTATAAGAGATACTAATTGGTTGATAACAAAAATAATAAAATATTAATTTTGACAATTTTAGAGCTAATCATAAATATTATTTATAAAAAAAAAATACTAAAATCGTTTGTTAAAGTATATATTTTCTATAATTGTTTTCATTAGTACGAAGGACAGGTTTACCTTCATTAACATAAGTAGTCCATGTAGTCGACGAGCCGGCGATACGCACAGCGATATCTTGCAAGAGATAATCAGCCGGCTTGTATGGCTTAACTTCATAGTCCCAACCACCTTTGTCGTTACGTTCTGCCTTCTCACAGAAAATGTATACGTACCTGAATAATAGAACATAATATTTCATTGCTATAATGAAGAATTATAAAATATATGAATTTATAGTTACAAAAATTTTTATATAAAAATTGTAAACAAAGAGATTCAAACATATTTGAAAATATATATTGAAGAGATAGAAAGGCAGATGTCGTGTCTTGATTATGAAAAATTACGCAAAAATGGTCCAAAAGATAAAATTCAAAAGAGTGAGAAGGGGAATGAGAAAAATGACTGGTCATTTGAACAGAAGGGTACACCTCTCGAACTATCTTTTTGGATCTTGTCGTTTAATTTTGTATTGTTTTTTATTTTAAATATCAAAATGTTCGGGTGAATCTAAGCAGGCATAATGTGCCCAAGTGTCTACTAGTACTATACTTTAGGTCAGATTAAAAGTCTGTGGATCCTCCAACGAGTATCTAAAAAGATGACACTGGAAAAGTGTGAAATTTAGTAAATCATACAAAAATTATATCATATCATTGACATATAGAAAAAAGCAAACAGAAAAAATCCAAGTAACAGAACATATTATCTATACATATAATAAAATAGTAACTTAGCCAAATCTGCACATGAAATATTTTTAAAAGCTATAACTGTTACGAACTGTGTAAATCTGTGTGTGGAATATAGATAACAAAACAATCATTGTTAAAATTGTTGTTTATCTGAATATCTGTACGGATTTAACTTAATTTAGTGTAGGGGGGGGGGGGGGGGGGGGTGGCTTGTTGCACCCCATAGATGAAAAAATACTCCATAAGATTGCGAACCTGCGCTATATAGAGCAAAAAGCGATGTCTTGACGTAAAATACATATAATAAATAAATGACTTTGTTTGTGATGTATGTAGCAGCATTACTAAATATACATTCGATTAAATTTTCGATTAAACTTTTGTTAATTCAGTTGTTATGAAGGTTACTGCACCCATGAAGATTTCCGACATAATACTATCGATATACGTCAAGTAGAGCACAAATCGTGCGTGATAATTTGTACGATATCAATAATGTAGATTCAAATATTACAAAGGTAAATAGTTATTGGAATGTACGAGTATACATGAATAATGTGTATCTGGCCTGACAACTGGCTGTAACTGGGACAGATGGCTAAAACTTCATAAGTCGGCAATCGATCTTAAAGTTGATTACGTAGACTTGGGAACGTCTACTTTGGACTAGGTAACGTCCCGTTGTAACGGTTAGTATGGAATAAATATGCTATATATTATATGATTAAAGTCCGTAATTAGGCCGTTTATTGAGGAAGGCTGTATCTTCCTCAATAAACGGCCTAACTAATACAAAAAGATTTTTTCAAATCGGATTAGGAGATCTTAAGATTAGCGCGTTTGAACGAACAAAAAACAAACAAACTCTGTCTCTTTATAATGTTAGTATAGATGTTTAGTAAAAATAAACGAACTAAAAAGGGAAATAGTTGATGAAAGGAACATTATATATTTTGTAGTTAGAGACATACGTTTTGTTTTATCCTTGCTGCGAGCCTTGCTATGTAATAATTAAAGAAATATTATTTATAAAGAAATCTTATATATACGATTGCCTAATTACCCATTAAATAAAGTTCTCAGACTAAACCCTGATTGCTGTTACTCAATTCAGATTTAATTTTACCTCTTAATAGATATCATAAAATCTGAATTTTATTTATATTAATTTTAAAAACATCCAACGTTAAAAAAGCAAAAGAATTGCGTAAATACTAAATACAAAAATAAGGTACTTTACATGTACAGTCACTATCATTTTCAGGGTAGAATCTATAAAATGAATTAGATACCTACCCTAAGCATACGTCATAATAAAAATATTGTCATTGAAATGACTATGCAAAGTATTAGAGTTTACACTTAAATTTCATACTCAACACAAAATATCCCCAATAATTTTATTTTTCCGTAATGAAAAGAAAATGGCGCCTAAAAGTTGTGATTAATAATATTCGAACAGTTTTCCCAGAATGATAAATAGGCGCATATCCAAATGAAATACCTTACACGAAAGAATATACCTTAAATGGTATTTTCCCACAACCGACACTAAAACTAGAATGAGTAAGTAATGACGTCTCTAGACAGGTAATAATATGATGAACAGTACAAAGTTCAAATGATTACACCTCCTTTTACGGGGTCAATGTTAATTTGAAAGGGCAGGAATACTACGTTCAGTGTTCATTAAATCCATTAAAATTTACCTGCGTCTACGTTCACGAGGGGCGATAATAAAATGAATGTTGTTCCATTCCAAAAAAAAATGGTAATGGTTAAGTACTTTTAGAGATTATATATATATATATATATATATATATATATATATATATATATATATATATATATATATATATATATATATATATATATATTATAAAGAGGAAGGATTTGATTGTTTGTTACTTTGCACCGAATAGGCTCCGAAACTACTGAACCGATTAAGATGAAATTTGGTAAGAAGATGGTTTGAGACCCTGGAGGGATATAGGATAGTTTTTATCCTGGAAATCATCCTTTAAGGGAGTGAAAATGGGGATGAAAGTTTGTATGGGGAATCAACCTAGCGACGAACCCGAGCGATGCGAGGGTGACTGGCTAGTACCTTATAAACAAAACCTAAGTAAAAACTTATCAATATCAAATATTGATTCAAGGTATAACTATATATATTTTAGAGCTTATGATTTGTTTCAATGTTAATACATCAATAGTAAGTCGGACTACACAAAAATGCACCACATAGCGATAGAATGTAATAATAACAACTTTGTATTTAGTTTTCACTTGAAGTTGACCTTCATGTAACTGTAACTATAAATGGATTCTCGATGCGTGCTACGAAGATCAGTTACGACTCTCAACGTACCTTTGGGTTTAGCTTCATAGACAAACAACTAACTTGGCTACAAATATAGCTTTGAAAAATTTAGTATGAGGAATAGAATACTATGAAGAAATATAACTGCGAAAGTTTGCATGGATGGATGTTTGTAACTCAATTATGCCAGCACGGTTGAATATCTAAATGAAATTTCTCACAGAGATACATTATAGTCTGAAATAGCACATGGGCTATTTTTCATCCCGGAAAAATGTACGGTCTCCGTGGGATACATTTTCTTTTTTTTTATTGAACTGCTACTATGACTGAAATAAGGCACCATATTTAAACGAGGACAGTTCCGTTGGGTTTCAGTAGCTAGTATTGACTTTTACAGCAGGTCAGTCAGTTTTACAGTAAAAAAACCGACTGTTAACAAAGTCCCAACTGCAGTATACTATGTTTCTTTCTCAACTTGTTCGTGTTGGGGGTTTATTTATTTTTATTATTTTTTTATTTTTTATTTACTTAAATTTATTTAAAAAAATATGATCTTTAATTATTTTTAAACTTATAAGTTGCTTATATTTTTATAATCGTTACTTAAAAACCTTCATTTTCATACTCTCCATGATAGGCAGAAACACAAATTGCTGCCATTTTCAATTTTAATATCTGTATACCCAATGGCACTCGCTTTATCAAGATGAATATAATGATGTATGAATTATCAACACCGGTTGAGCCGTTGAGTATTTACGAGGGAACATAGGATCGGACATACATCCCTGTTGAAAAACTCCAATAGAATCCCATCAAAAGCGACAAAAGCCACATAGAAACCGATAAATATTTATTGGTTTCTATGTGGCTTTTGTCGCTTTTGATGGGATCCTATTGGAGTTTTTAAACAGGGATACATACATATATACATACATACACAAATTACCCTCCATTAGACTTCGCCGCAGTCATGTATAAAACAGGTACCTACTTTAGATCAACATTTTTTCCAAGAATTAAAGAGTTTGTAATGCAAAATTAAAATGTAATTTAATCAGGAAAAGAATTAAAAAGCCGCCGGGGTGGGTCACTATGATATAAAATATGGTAAAATGTTATAAAGTATAAACATATGATACACATGTGAGAGCGAACTTAACCGCATTATTATAAGAAATATTTAAGGTAATATTTAATAATTAAATTAATTGCAATAAGGTAATATTGAATTAAGAAAATAATTTAACTCTTTAGCGAATCTACGAACTTCCTCCAAATTCTTGAAACAAATAAGTACTGAGAACCATGGAGTGATTGATAATTCCATGCAAAGTAAGTCAAGGTTATACATGTATGTATGTATGTATACGATGTCAATACGTTTATTCTTAATGACAAATCACTTATCTCACTTACTTATCTATTAGAAAGATAAAAATATAGAATATGCATTAGAACACAATAGATTCATTTATCGCGGTTTTAAAACACGTCGTTACAATAACACATAAACCTTAAAAATATGTGCCACTAACTCGATTCGTTTTTAAAATCAGAAATATCATAGAGCACTCTTTGGTTATACTATCGAGTTTCAACAACATTGTAAGTATATTGTGATGTATTTACTGTACCTACTACTCCAGACTTGAGTTATAAAGATAGTTTATTAGACATTTGTAATAGCGTCGTGTGTGTACAATTGTATATAGTAGGTAGGTTTATTATGAAATATGAAATAGTGACCATGAAAATGCTACTTTAAAGCCAAAAATGTGTGACTCTTAAAAGGTATGCATACTTAATTACTTACTTATCTTGAAGGTCTGAGGCGGGCGTCGAAACAACAACGTCTCCGAGTCTCACGTGTTTCGAATAGTCAGTGTAATGCGGGACCCCACCGCCGACGCCCACTAGAAACACGTAATCCACCTACAAGGTTAAAAATAGAGAATGTAGTTATTACAGGCTATTGACCAGACTCCATTGAACCTTAAAATATTTTTGGCAATATTATAGATATATTGCTCATTCGAACATCTCAATTCATTCAAACTTGAAACAAAACAATCAAAAATTATAGCTCGGAATATGCCAGAAATTATAGACAATAAATCCTCCTCGGCGGCGCGGCAGCATTTAAAAATAATCTAGCAAATTTTCATTCGACTCTTAAATAATCATAATCTGTATGGAATTCGTAAGCAACTGGCAAGATATTTCCGGAGTATTACGATTTGAAACATACGTATCGATATGAATTCCAAACTATCCGAGTATATCTGTAGCACTGCTCATATGTGTGTAAAGAAACTAGAATAAGCGGCCAAGGATTTACTAAATATATTTACATCACACGGCTAAATGATTTGAAACACCAATGTCCTAATTAAGAAACTATTCCTAAAGAACATAGTAAGATGTGAACATTTATTCACATTATCCGATTTAGTAAGTCTATTCTATAGGTACAAATAATGCTTCGCAGGTCGTTAATATATCGCTGTTATCAGATGTTAAAGTATATCAAGTTTATTTGATGTTTTTTTATATTGTCCTAATTTAAGCGAATAATATAATATTTTTAGAAAGTGTCGGTATATGTATCTATACATTTTATGTAAGCTTATAGCTCTATATAAGTACATTATATTTAGGTAAAATACCAACTACACTCACACAAACAGCTATTTAAATATTGTTTTTCCAACTGCGCATTAAAAAATAAACCAGTCTTAAGCAAGAGGACTGTCATAAATAGTAGATTAAGACAGTCATATATTTAAAATAACTTTTTTCACACTGACATGACTTGATTACTACTTACTAACTTTAAATATTGGCCCATTAGACAGAACCAGACCCTCAACACGAAGGTTGACAGTAAGTTACTATTACATTATAATAGTGTCTTCCTAACCTTTCAGTCAGGGGCCACTACGGCTAATCTCAGTGAGACTAGCCTTCGGAGCGGGAAATGACGTAGCGTGTGCTTTTACTCTCATAGTACAATGTGACGATAAACGGCACGGGGATAGAATAACACCATTTTCTGAATTACGACTCGGTATTCATCAACTTTAGAAAGAAAAAACTGAACAACTATCTAGTTAAGAAAACTATATCTAGTTAGAAGCGGGGCTGGTACCTAGCACTTGATAATCTGCAGCCGTACTTGCTGGCCATTAGATCATCATGGCCGCTGTATGATAAACGTATTTAGTGCTAGCGATACTTTCTCGTTTCGCTCGGGTGTCTTTCCTTGGTGTCTTTTTATCATATGTACATTTTATTGTATTATTTCAAACCGTTTAAGTAACGCACGCCAATAAAGCAACTCAAAGGCCAGTTTATTTCCAACTTTATCGGAATAAAAAGCCTATAGTGCTCGGCGGTAATGTTAGTTAAAAAAAATTCAGGATCGAATCAGTAGTTTCAGAGATTACATACAAACTTATAGACTTTACCTCTTCATAATATTAGTGTAGATTTATACAATATCTAGTAATATTTTTATTCAATATTTGTAAGACAGTAGTAATATTGCTTACCTTTTGGAAAATGCCAAGAAGTCTTGTGGTCGTATTACCAGCGGCGGTCATAGCTTCCCGCGTTCGCCCAACCGACGGCAACTTAGTAGCGACGACTCTATGAGAACCAATCGTACCCAATGTATAAACATTAGATTCACCTGTGGAACAAGATTATATGCGCATATTATATATCTTACGTTACGTTTGTCTATTGTCTAGTACTAGAATAACGAGACTTATAGGTATATAGATATCTAAAATGGTTACGCGCTATCCGCTCTTTATAAAATTTCATTTTTATTTAAATTTGCTTACACATCTAAGGAATTATTTATAGTATTGTCAAAAAGTTTGTTTTTTAATTATGTACTAAATTTGCTTCCTTTCATTCAATTAAAACATGACATGACAAAACGACATGTTAATGTTTATGAAATGTCCGAAAAAATTATTTTAATTAAAGTTATCAATTTAAGTCTATTAGAAGATGATATAAAAATCCATTAGGTATACGAGTATTTAAAATTAATGATTGATAATTAATATTACTTTAAATGCACATGGAGCAATATGAACATTTCGAGCCGCTAAAGGAAATAATACAGTTCAATAGAACAAACGTGCCTTACACGCGGTTGTGATTCATTTCTTATTATATTAATAAATACAAACTATATTAACAACCACTAGTAAATCATTTAGACCATGCACCACACCGTTAATTATAATAAAAAATTTATAATTTTAATACACCATTAAATGCAGTAATAGCATAGTTGTGAATGTGGACCAGAAAAGTTAAAATATGGATTATTATTTGTACTACGTATCTATGTTGTGTGTTGTTGTTACGAAAACTGAAATGAAGCCCATTGCAAAAAATATAACGAAAATTGATCAACAAAAGTAAGTTATTTACATATACATACATATAAGGTTTATAGATGATTAAGTAAAGTTTCTTATAAATGGCGGACAGAGTTACTACAAATGCAGTAACGAATGAAATGGCTAATATAAATTAAACCAAATTTATGTAAAGAATAAATTATTGTACAAGAACAAGATTAAAAGAGATAGAATATTAGTCTATTTCATTAAACTATAAATATAACAAATAGAAATTTGTATACTATCTAAAATTCATTATTTTCGGATTTATAAAAGCAAAATTAATAAATAGCAGGCAATAAACAAACAAAATTGTTGAAAACGCTCTTTCAGAATATCTCCAAATTCTTAGATTTTTTTTTCTGTCTAATGTCAATGAATATGCTTTGTCGTTAATATAAAATCTTTAACATTATACATGTAATAAAATTGTAACTAAGCCGAATCTGTACAATAATTATTTTTTTGGAAAATCTTATTGAAATAGACATTATTATCGAAACAGAGGCCGAATCTATAGTTTTTTAGAATTTTTGTCTATCTCTATGTCTGTGACCGCATCACGGAAAAACTTCTGAAGCGATTTTGATGAAATTTAGTATGTTGATAGCTGGTTATCCAAGTCAATATATTCGATACTTTTTACTGCGGGAAAATATGTCATCTCTGAGAAATCTATACTAAACATTAAAATGAAGCGAGGGTGAGTCGCTAGTTTATACTATATAAATGACCACTTACAAATAACCCCAGCTTAATAAGTACATATATAACAAAGACCAATAAAGTTTTACGTAAATACCCACTTTCTAATAATGCGTATCCTAACTGTAAGTAAGCCAAATAATTAGATAATTGTCTCGTACTTATAAATTTATTATAAATATAAATACGGCTACGAAAGTAAAGTTAGTAGCATATTTTTTATAAAATACCCGATTAAAAATATAAACCGAATAATGTGCATAGTTCATAGCAAATTTTTCATTTAATCAGTCACACGATGAGCTTCAAAAGCGGTTTAAGTTTCCTTGTTCAAAGGGTCCGAATGAAAACCTGTTCTTAACCTACGCTGTCCGTCCTACCTTTAAAGGCCACAGGGCCTTTGCATTACTACGATATATATATATATATATATATATATATATATATATATATATATATATATATATATATACCTATTGTATATTTAAAAAAAAAACAATAACAAAAAAAATGATATTTTTGATTAACTGTTTGTTTGGCACTCGTCAGAACAAAATAAAATAAACTGAAACTAGGTTTTACTGGCCCCTGAAGAGAACTATCATCCAGCTTCTGGCTATGCGGTTACATGCTTACAAAGTTTCAAATCGATATATTAGTGGATGAATTTTATTGATTTGTTACAAGTGCTGCTAAATACATTAATTAACATTAGGATACACAAATATGAACGATAAAACGTAGTACATACATTCTTTTCGTTCTAGTCTCTATTGTAAATAAAATAATATATGCTGAAGAAGGCACAAATCATTGAAACTGGGCAAGTGCAAGTTAGATTCGCACTAGAGGTTTTAGACAATTAGTTCTAGGCCTTGGCAAAGCTGTGGCATGTGACAGACAGAGTCAACTTAAGGGTTTTGTTTTTCCAACTGACGTAGAAAATCCCAAAAATAAGGAACCTTGTAACAGTTGCAGAATAAATAATGGTAATTTATATTTTCACTTCAAGCATCGCGCTCGCTTGATTGATGATGATTTCACGGTATAAACTCTCACGGAGTAGGTAAACTTTACAAAAATAGCCAAAAGAGAAATTATAAATCATTTGATTAAGAGCCTATGGAATAAGTATTATAAATAAGTATAATGATCTAGTCTACCGTCAGAATATTGTATTTAAATATTCACGTAGTATTACAAAGCATGTAAGAATATACTTATGACTAAGAAAAAGTAGCTCCTTAAATACGTCAACTCCTCAACTATCAATTCACGTTTAAGAACTTCCAATTAAAGTCACGTAGCTATACCACAAAATGTTCGAACTATCTGGCACAGTCATACTCTTGGTAATAGAATGTTTACAGTTATCAGGTAATGCTAGGAAATAGGAATACTCAATAGCTTTTAAACAATCAATCAAGTGATAAAATTGTGTGTAAGCATTTTTGACCGACTTCGAAAATGCGTTATTTTGGACAAACCTGTTTATTGGTTTTGTGTCTTTTTCTTCGTCAATATTGTAAATCAATTTTTATGTTTATTTTTGTAATGAATACGTAATATCTACAGGCACTACTCTGTGCTTTATGCCTATTATAAATTTCAAAAAACTACTTTTTCGTCCATTTAAAGTGATTTTGAAGTCGGTGTTTTCAGTTAAACTAATCAATACCTATAATATATTATGAGATAGATTTTGGACTTTTTATTTAAAAAATTTTAGTATATAGAATATTTAGTAGGTAATATTTATCAACAATCAAAAACAAAGTAAAAATTCTTGATATTATTAGCGACAATTTACATTTTATTAAGATAAACATTCCTATTCTGTTACATAACACAAAAATCTATACGACCTTTTGTCGTTTACGTACATGGCATATTAAAATAATAAACTATGAAAAAGATATAATTTATTATACTCAAACTACATATTGATATATATACAACAGAGTTTTATGTATTTAACTTTAGAATTAATATCAGTTGCACGAGCGCACTGACGTCTCGCAAGTGTAAGTCGTAACTCCGGTTACCGGTACGATATAATAGTGGTTTTAATCTTAGAGGTGCGTATTGTGTCTCCGATCTCTGTATACCGTTCAGTGAGCGTGTTTGTTTTCGACATTACGTCATCCCCGTCAATACAACATTCCATCTATAAATCTTCATTCATAGCCTCATAAGTAGTTTATAAAAAAAGTTCGGTGGAACCTGACGCGCGATCTTAATCTTATTTATCAATAAATAAACAAAATGCTTAAATCTTGTTTTGAGTGTATATCGGGGTAAGAATCTCATGTAAATTAAGTGACTAAAACGTTGTCATGTAAAATGAAGTGATTAAGACGTTATAAATATTATATAAAATAAATGAATCTTGTAAAAAGACGTGTTTTGTTCCAACTGTAAAGCTTTTAGGTCATATTGTTATAATTTCTTTAGATAAGTGACATTTCGGCTTCGTACGTACTCAAAATTTATCGGTAGAGTGTAGACTATAAAATAGAGTCAATGTCAAATTATTATTTGAGCTGTCAAACTTTAAGGTGAAGGCTTACGCCTTACGGAAGGCTTACGGTGGAAAATGGAAATAGTGAAGTTCATAAGTTTATCCTAATTACTGTTACAAATAATAGACATAATTAAACCCTGAAACAATGTTTATATTTATTAAACGAATGTAAATGTAGATTGAATTTTAAAAATACCTACTCATGAAGCTATAGGTTTTTTTTTGCCATAAGATACGAAATGATTAGACCGAACATATATAATATTGAATTAACTAAATATATAGAATTCAGCCTTTAGTAACGGAACATTTTTAGGTTTTTCCTTAATTTATTGGACATGTGTTATATGAAGTGACGTATGGTATATCATAACATATAAAATACGTACTTAAATAAATTTTAGTGGTCGATTGGACAATGAGATATATGGCACTACTAGTGTAAACGGATTAACACAGAGAGCAGCGTGGCCGCAACCGCGACAAAACGAAAAAATGTTTCGGTTGCCAAGAGCCCTCAATGTGAATGATAAATTAATTGTGAAAGGAGAAATGACTGAAAATATGCAGAGGTATGTTTTACTTTTTATATCAAGAATTTGATCATTTTAATACATTATTACCATTAATAATTAAAAACCTAATATGATAAGGAATGAAATTTTATTAGTGAAACTTATAATAGAAAAAACTTTAAGTTCTAAATAATTTATGTATTTGTTACAAAATGATTCATCATTTTACTAAATTACAACATATAACTAACTGATCTTTATTTGCAAAAATTTCATAAAAGCTTCTTAATATTATTAATTTAAATAAATATATAATTATGAAGTGTCAAAATTAGTATGAACAATAAAAATGTGTGTATTGATTATTATTAAAAATCAAATATAATATTTGTATTACTTACAGGTTATTTTTAGGCTTAACTAGAGGCACTGTTGAGCCAGATATTGAAAATATTGCATTCTATATGGATATTGACAAAGAAACAGATAAAATTTACATTGGTAGTAAAGAAAATGGGATTGATATATCAGCCGGGGATGTGTCGGAATCTTTTTCAGAAGTAGATATTGGTAAGCATTTTTGAATCATATCCAATAATTATTACGTTTTTAAATAAGATTACTATTATCCTTAAACAAGTTTGAGCTCCAAATATAAATGAAATTTGAAATCTTATAGGTGTACATAGTTTATCAATAATAATATTTTCTTTTTCAGATGTAAACAATGGTAGTACATTTGGGTCATACTTAATAATCATTATGCTTTTTAAATAAATATTATAGGTTTTTTTTATTATTACACATGTTAAAAAATATTATTAACTCACAAGTCACTTTTTTTGTTACAGGATCTGAATTTAATGTTACTATACTACTAAGAAGAAATAATCAAGGACAAGTAGTATTGCGTGTAGGTTACTTTCAGGCCTTTTTAGATAAAACTGTACTGATTAATAATTTAGAAGACATAACATATTTAATAATAAACGGCGATGTATTGAAAGTGAATGAGTTACAGTTTTTATTTGCAAATGAACCTTGATATTGTAGTTGATGTGTTACAATTTTGAATTTATATTAGTTGGTGTTTGTGACTTTTTTGTTTATGCATTGTTTTGCACAGATGTTTGTATTTAGTGTTTTAATGTCCATTATTTATCAGTATTAATAAGCTAAGAAATCAAGCATTTTATACTTATGTATAAATAAAAAATAATAATTATAAGACATAATGTTAGATATCAACCCACCCATGAATTGTTAATATTTTATAATAAAGTGCCTTTCTGTTAACAAAATGAATTTTATTTTGATTTTTTTATAATGTAATAATTTTAAACTGTTTGTCTCTATGGGTTAAATTAAACAATATTCAAAAGACTAACTGACATGTGTAGTTATAGTATGTAAAATAACAATTTTTCAAAAATTTTTAGCTTGTTTTAACCATAAGGTCTTATGTTATTAAATAAATCTATTTATTATTTATACCGACCGATTTCGGCCGGGTGGGCCAGCGATCTCACTGAAGCTAGCCATTTCCGCAGGAGATTTTGCATGATTTAGAACCTCAGTGCACTATTTCTTTCACTCTCAAATTCTGATGGGAGGACAATATATAATTCGACACGACCCAGGACTCGAACCTCCGTATGTGCCGTACATGCTAACCACTACACCTCTGATTTAGTGAATTGTAATATAATTGTGGTACAACAGCTATATTATCAACAATAAGTGAATGTAACATACATTCACTACATAACACATTAACTTCATTTGGGTGGACTCCTAAAGTCCCCCCGATCCCACAGTTTTGTTTAGCTTTTCTTTTTATTTGCAACATTTTTTTTATTCTGAAATTGTACACGCACGAATCCATATCAGATAAAATAAAATAAAAATAACAACAAAACATAGTAATAGCTCAAAAAAAAGGCACGGACGTATGTCTGTGGGTATTAGACTTACTCAAATAAAAAAAAAACATTCATCGCAAATAGTGACGTAGTTTGTGTATGTCTAACATTAGGGGCTTAGTAGGTCTATGCCTAGGCGCCTAACAGTCTACTGCCTATTTTTTACTTCAGGCCATAGTCTATTTGTGAGCTTTTCATTCAATTCAGTCCAGCCGTTTCGGCGTGGACAAGTAACAAATACACATATACTAACTTTAGCATTTAATAATAGGTTTCCGATATTCATGTTTATAAATTATATTTTCGCTAATATAAAAAACGTAGTTAAATTTGTGTAGAGAGATCGTGCATTGAAAATCAAATTATTTATCTTAGTAGATTACTCCTTGTAAATTACAGGTCATATCAATCAAAATTGGTTAACATTGCCGAGAATCAAGTCGTAGGTCATCACTCATCAAGTTACTTCTTCACTAAACAATTTTTGTCTCTATAATATACTGTGAAATTGTTTTTGGTTCTTTTTTTTAAGACAAAAATATTTTTGAATGTACATCATAAAAAAAAAATTTTTTTTCTTTATTCATGACAAAAGTGACGTATATTATGTGTTACATTACTTCATGTTATTTTTGAGTGTAATATTATAAGAAAGAACTCTTTTTTACCCAACTGCGGCAAAGCCCAAAGGAGGGTTACTTGTTTTTATTACAATTATATAATTAACATAATACACAATTGTCTTTTTTTAATTATAAATATTTTCATTACGTTCCATACATTCCATTATGAATTTTAGTTAATGTTAGTGTCTATAATTCCTTTAAAGGGGTTGGTTAGTCTGATACTTTTGACAATAGGGAATATGCGTGTGATTTAAATAAAGGTGAAATATATTTTTTATAATCTTTATTGTTTTTGAATTAAGCTTATATCAATATTCTTTATGCAATTTCTTTTCGATTAAGAAAATATTATTAAAAAGTGCTAATGTAGGTAGGAAATTCAAAGTAGTTGAAACGCACGCCATTGGTCAGGCCGATTTTGACGTCAAAGTATTATCATAACAGAGCGATTAGAGATTTTGCCCCTACAAACTAGTCGTAATTTTTCTGTGTATGATATACCTACTGTGACTTCACGCCAAGCGCGCAAAAAGGCGGGCGTTTATAGTATACGAATCGGTATGATATTTTAAATATTTTTTCATACTAAATTTTAGTTTTTGGAAATGGATATTTTGTTTACAATTATATAACGATGTTAGTTATTGTATAAACATTAAGCATATTACCTATTCTGGTAACAGTATCAAGTCTAGTTTATCATATCATTAACATGATAGATTGTCATCAAATATCTTTTGGATGAAATTAGGTTTCGAAAAAAAAACCTTTGGAAATAGGTCCATCTCCTTTGAAAAGCTTAGTTATAAGCAACAGACAATTGTGTATGTATCGTTCCGTTTCAATAAAAAAAAAAAATTCAAATCTCTTGAATTAATTTGAAACTTGTTGAGCACAGATTGCTTTGCAAAAACAATGTCACTTAGTAAAGTTTATTTCGTATCTACCTACATAAGAAATGTGATCGTGTTAGGAACCGAACACGCTACCTGTTGATAAGACACGTGGCATGTTCTATATACATGCAGTTTAAGTTCAAAAGTTCGAACAAAGTACTTACCGACTGTGGTATATCGGACGTACGTTTCTTGATTATCCATCATGGCGTCGACGGCTTGCTTTTCACAGTACAGTGCTGTCACTACAGCTATTGTCGGCTGTCTTGAAGAACACAGAGTGGGCATTTGCTTTACCACCTGTACAAATAAAAAATATATAATTAAGAACATAATATTTGAAATCAAATATTTCTGAGTAAAATGTAAGATAAATCAGATAAGCAATAAATAAAATTCTTCATAAATTAATTTTGACCACGGCGGCGGCTAATCGCAGGCAGGAGATTTTCACTGAGACACAAGACAATATTTGTGGACAAATACACAAGACACAAGTGAACTCTCTAAATTTGTCAGACTTCAGTGGGACGATAATTAACCGACACGACACGTGCTCTCCGTAGCACGCAGGTGAAAAAATGAAAAGCATTACCTTTTTAAATTAGATTTGATATGTCATATATCAGAGAATTATCATACCTTATGGTGCTTCCACATTTTATAACAAAACTTTTATTTCAAAAAAAATTGAAGTAAAATATAACAATTTGTAAATTTTGTTAGAAAACATTAAGCCCGGACGATAGTGGTGGTTACAAAATGTTAAGTAATGTTCTACGACATATTTTATCAGTGTGGAAGTTTTGAAAACATCTAACAATAGTTAACATGTTACTGAATGTTAAAAAAAATTTTTCGTATTAAAAAAAAATATGTAATGTTTATCTAACATTTTTTAACTGCTGTGGAAGCACCTTTAGAGTTAAAAATAAAAAGCTTAATATTCAATACATCTTATCATACATTATACTAGCGGCTCACCCTCGCTTCACTAGGGTTGCCCTAAAGAAAAACAAAAACCAATCTATCCCTTGGAAACCGAACATTTTTCCGAAATAAAAAATAGCTTATGTGTATCATACATTTTTAATGTATGAGCTATATTATTGTAAAGTTTCGTAAAAAAAACATTCAGTAATTTTGGGTGAAAGAATAACAGACATCCATACATCCTTACAAATTTTCTCATTTATAATATTAGTAGGATTAAAGAAAGTTGCCAAGCTCATAAAAGCAATATCTAAAATTACATAATATTATATCAAGAGTTGGATATATTATAATTTTCCGCGGTCTATCATTTATATATGTAATATATACGTACATATTTGTATTATTTTAGAAATCATATACATCATACAGGTAAAGAAAATAAGTTCTTACTTGGGTATCAATACTATGCTGCCGTACGTACACCCCGTCAGACATCAGACGTGTCAACCCTTTTTCTTCTAAGGACTCTAAAGCGTCCTTAACATCAGCTTTTGACCACTTTCCAGCACTGTAAAAAGTTTTTTTTAGTGTTTTACGTCTAAAAATAAATCTTATTAAACTACACATATTCTTCATAAATAAAATAATTTTGGTTAAGTCCCCCCAATTTCGATCTTGGCGGTCAATATTACTAAGATTAGACATCTGAACAGGAGATACTATGGTGTAGTGCTTATTTGAACAAACACAAGTACACTATCTGTCAAACACAAGTACACTAAGTCCAGTGAGAGGACAAATCGACACTCTCGATGAGAGGTCAGGCACAGGACCGACGGCTTTACGTGATTTCCGAGGAACGGGAGTGAAACACCGTTTTCCATCGTTAACTTCCAAATTCTGGGTTGCTAATGAGAATTTCCTTGATAAAAAGTCCCAAACTTGAACCAAGAATCTTCTTATCTGTAGTCGTACATATTTTACAGGTAAAACTGCATATAAGTAGGTTTTGCCTATGGTTTTTTTTAATCCCATAATCGACCTATGTATTAAATCAAAACATACTTTTACAAGCACTTGAAGTATTGGCTATGTCATGCCATTTGATGAAAATATATCATAAAAATAAAAAAACCCGACTGCACAAAAGCTAACTAAAAAGATGTAAACAAGTTCCGGATGGAATATAGTACTAGGCAGTCAAAGATAGGCGCGAAAAACACAACCCTTTCCTTGCGGGTCGGGTAAAAAGTCAGTATTGTAAGTCCGTCGGAAAGGTTTTTCGGCTCGGAAGGCAATAATTATGCTATGAAGATTCGGCGCGACAGTCAACAGTTCGATACTATATTAAAAATAACAATTTAGTTACTAAACTGTAATAATTCTGTACTGTATTCTACTGGAGTATAAACTATAATTAGTTCTACACATACGAAACAAAAATTGACCAAAATAAAACTTAAGAGAGAGAGAGTAAGGCGAGCTTACTAAGCGATATTATAAAACGGAAGTAATTCCAAACGGTGATATGCAATAAGAATTTATTTTAGTAAGAATAAAATCAGTGATGACTTCATGATAAACGAACATATGAGATCATCATAATATTTATTTAACTTAAGTTGTACCTTGTATAGTATTTTGTCGAAGCCTAAATAAGAAGTTATATATTACTTTTGCTTCGCTTCGGGTTCGTCCCTAAAAAAAAAAACAAATCCATCCCACGGAAACCGTATATTTTACCGGTATAAAAAGTAACCTATATGCTATTCCAGACTATATCTATTTTTGTGCCAAACATCCAGATCCGTTCAGCCGTTCTGGTGTGAAAGAATAACAAACAACCATCCATCCATCCTCATACACTTTTACATTTATAATATTAGTAGGATAAGATAGTGAAATATTTTTTTTTATTTTTTTTTTTTCACATGACCAAGTTAAAACATTAGTGCGGCATATACTCACGTAACAAAGTCTTCAACGGAGAGTGGGTTAGGGTAAGCATTCTCAATCATATCCAATACCTTCTGCTCCGATATATACGTTTGATTCACCATACTCTCTTCTATGAACGCTGAAATTAAAATTACAATTAAAATAGTATAAATATATTTTACAATATAATAAAACGTGCAGTAAAAGAAATATCGCTAAATCTCGCAGAACTAAACTTTATATTTCATTAATGCTAATTGGAATATTATTCTTATATTAATTCTAGCTATTGAATTAAACAATTGACCCAACAAAATCTAAACATAACAAAATTGTAATAAGGTCGAAATTTTTATATAAAGGATAGAATATTCAAATAAACCTACATAATGAGCGATTTTAAACATTTTAATGGACAATCTATGTTAAATAAATTTATTATTAGCCATAATATATATTATTATAGTGTAAAGAACGCATAAGAAAATAAAAACAATGTCTCCTTTGTTCACAGCAAACAAAATACAATAAAAAAAACTCAAGAAAAAATTAACAATAAATAATAATTTGAAATTAAACATTAAATGTAGTGTGAAACGTAAGTTATACTTAATTAGCATAACATTTAATTATTATAGGCTAAAAGGAACAAGTATAATTTCTTCATATGATATTAGGACATTCACATTTTATTCTCCGCTTTTTGCAGTCTCAATTTGCAGACGATGCAATAGTTAATGGACTGTTTCTTCACCAGCACCAAAGACTGCAAGCAAAATGTATGAAAGCTACCATCGTGTCAGCTAATGTAAAAATTACCATTGCTCAAGATATTTGCTTGTCACTTTATAGTTTATCAATACCGCTGTTAACTAGTTTTTTTTAAAAAATCGGTAAAAATTTGCTAGGGAATCGAACTAGGGCATACGGCCTCAAGAAAATCAAGCACAGTAGTAACATATCTGTCTATAGAAGAAAGGAGTATGTACTTAATTGGGGGTGTATGTTTTTTATATTTTACAAGATAACTTTGACAATTTAATTTTTTTTTAATGAACATCAAGTATGGTCCAACACAAATTAAATAAAAAATCTGTCTTTTAAAGGTGTAATAATATAATTAAATTTTATTACATAATATTATATTGGTGATTTTAAAGCCCATACACCATTTTAGTGGGGAAAAAAATATTATACTTGCATTCTAAATTTATGTTCAGAATTTCTTATACAGTGCAACCTAGTTAGTTTTAAATGTGTAGTGCTATTTGTCTATATTATAATTCATTACTACATCAAGCAGAGAACATAGTGAGAAGTCATTGCTTTAACTACCTTTACAGTATGTAAAGATGCAAAATACTGAGCCTAAGTATAACTTTTAAAATGTTAAATGAAGTAATTGTTTATAGATATATTTAAATTACTTATGTAAGATTTTTTAAATTTTATGTTATAATGTTACAGTTACGGGTTAGGTGCACTGTGTATGTTGTAAACAAAACTGGACATAAATGTGAAAAACCAAACATGCACAAAAAACCAAGCAAATTAACTGAGTACTATATTTAAGTAATAGATATAAGTAAATTTAATACTTTATACATTATATTAAAACTTCATCTCAAAAACACAACATGCTATATACTAAAAATAATAATACATACAACCATTATAATACTTGTATATAATTGCCTTACTCGAAATTTCGCCATTTGCTTCTGTGGCACAAAATTAAAATGACATCTGCATTAAAAATTTAATAGTTCAAACAACTTTTTATTATATTGTTTTCTAATAATTCAAAATATAAATAAAATATTATACATAAAATTGAATATTATTATTTATTACACACATAAAAAATTAAAATAGAATATTTTATTATTTCTACACTGTTTTTGAAAAATATTGTGAGCTGATAGTTTTACTTATTGAAATTTCAAATATAACAGTGGATGTGAAACCCTGATCTATGATTATTTTTCTAACTATTGCATTAAATATATGATATAACAGAAATACATTGTAGTTTATAAAATGATCTGACTTTATTATCTAATTTAATTTGAGATGTAATTCTATTATATTGTTCAACTAGAGACTCAACCTCCCTTTGCTTCGGGTACGCCCCTAGACAAGAACAAATTTATCCCACGGGAACCATATATTTTTCTGGGATGATATATAGCCTATAGCCTTCTTCAGTCAATGGGCTATCCAATGTAAAAAGAATTTTTCAAATTGGATTAGTAGTTCCTGAGATTAGCACATTCAACCAAACAAACAAACAAACTCTTCAGATTTATAATATTATTAGTATAGATATCTTAAACATTCAATATTTACTAAAGTTTCAATTGAAAATGTGTGCTTGAAATAATTTCTTTCCTTACTACAATAAAAAATCCACTATTTAAGCTATGTTGTACCAATTACCAATATGATATTTAGGTTAATGAGTCATTTACAAATGTTTTAGAAATATGAATATTTATAGTTTATACTAACCAGGGGGTGGTGGACCACTACCTTCTTGCCTCAATTCAACTTCCAAAAGTTTTAGTTGATGGTATTTATTCTGCATCAATTTTATTATTTTCTTAATAAAACCAACATAATCTAAAAATAACAATTTTAGAAATAAAAAACTTATAAGGTAAATAAAAAACTTGTAATGAAATACAAAAAATGTATTTTACCTTTAGGAAAATCTTGAGGGCTTACAAGTTCACGGAAAAATGCTTGAGCCTGATAGGGACATTCATCTTGAGATACCTCAGGTTTGAACCAAAACCTTAGACCTCTTGCTTCTCGTGTATGATTACCAGTCACAGCTGATACTAAGTATACACAAAACTCTAGTTGGGCATGACATGGTTCTGTTACACCATTCTCTGAAGAATAAAATGTTATTAATAATTTTTTTGTTATATATAGATGACATATTTTAAAATAGTTAAGCTTAATATATAATATGCACCAATTTTTTTTATTTAATACCTAAAGGTTCCAAATAAATTGCAAGAAAACAATTTTCTACTTCTGTGACATACTTTTAAATAGATTTTCAAGTTTGTGTAAGTTTGGTAAAAAGTACCTAAATCAAGAGATAAAGCTTTCTATTAACGTTACTACATTTCTATGTAAAGAGGCTTATGTAGTTCAGGCTAAACTTAGTCTAAATCTAGCCTGAATATGATCAATAATTTAGTTGATATTTAAACTATATGATCATGTTTAATATATAAAAATAAACACTTAACATATTTAATTTTCATACAGTTTTAAAGTTTGTTATTATTTCCTTCAGATAAGGAAATACCCAATTAGCGCTATTAAAATTTAAATTAACAAATACCTAACTCTTATCTGTAAAAAGGAAAATTATTATTACCTATATAGTATGTCGAATGTTCATAACATTTATCTGTTGTAAATTAAACACTAAAAAGAACTTCATAAAAAACTTACCATAGATTTTTTCCTTGTTTATTATTATTCCTGTATGATCACCTCCAGCTACATGTATCTTATCACTTGGTTCAGCTTCAGCAACTTTTCTTTCCACTATTAGTACAGTAGATGTGGGTGTTTTACTCTTTGGAGTCATTATAACTTTCTCTTCTAACTCTGCCATGATTACTGATCTCGAGATTTATTAAGAATAATGCCCTCAGCTTTAAATTCGTTTAGTTACTCACTTCTGTATGGGCAAGAAAGATGACTCATAAAATCTTTGATCCCTTTTTTTAAAACACCTTAGCAAATGACAACAACACAACCTACTTTAAGTTGAGCTACAAGGTTAATACTGGCTAACCTTAACACCCGAGTCACTTGTTAGATCAATCGCTTATAACTACAGAAAAAGGGCGGGTATGATAAATACAACAATAACATCATACTATATTAAAAAGCTATAAGACTATATTAAAGCTATATTTTATTTATTTATTTTCACTATACCTTACAAATAAACTCATTTAGTTTTCAATATTTTAAATTATATGCTTATTATTTTTAGTTTGTCTTAACAATTAACAAAACATATGTCAATTTTGATTATGATTGAAGTATATTATTTTAATTTTAACTATCTTGTCATGCGGGTGACGGGTCTACGTCCGCTTAATGTCAATTTAAAAATCTTTATTCTACTTAACTACCTAATAATCTAATAAAAACCAATTAATGACGGTTTGTAAAATATCGTTCAATTTTATTTTTGTAATCGAACTAAAATGTAAGTAGTTCAGTACAGTTATATGTAGTGGTTTCTGAATGAAATATATTATTTTAATTTCAGACACTTAACATATATTCAAATTGTAGAAATATAAGTTAGGTATTATTATTTACATTTTAAAACATATGCTAGTGCTATGGGTAAAAAGTTGACAATGGGCAAGCTATATGTATATTTGCGTCAACACTTTTATTTGTCATCCATGGTCAGCACCTGGCACTGCATACTGGAGCTTTGAAGTTAGAGTGTCGACAAGCTGGCGCAGTTAAATGAGTATAAATAATAAAAAATAACAATTGTATTTTACTTATCTATAAGCATTAGATATAAGTGTTTTCGTAAAGCATTTAAGGTTTTGTATAGGATTAGAAATAGTAAGATTACTAATCCTACTATTATAATTTGTAAAATTTGTGAAGATGTTTAGTTATTCTATTAGTAGTCTCCTTAATGTGTGCATGTATATGTAATAAGAACGCTTAGGGCTTAGGCTGAGTAACAGTGGAGGGGATGAGTCTGCAGCGCACGTTTACAGTTTACAGTCGCGTCCAAAATGTACTCTAGGCTATTGTTTTATAGTTTTACTGTAGAAGAATCATAATACTACCCCGTCGCGCCCCCTTCGTATTACTAATTTTATCGATTAATCGCTCAACGGCTAATGCGCAGGTAAACGGCCAGCGTTCTTTTTACGTGACGGGACCTTTAAACTGATTTGAATAAAACCATGGATGACAAATAAAAAATAAAACTTGGTAGTTGCCTAGTTGGTAGACAGATAGTCCATACTATTATGTATTAAGATTTAAGAGTGACTATAAATTACCATACTATATTAGACCATAATTACCATACTTTGCATCTCAAAATTGTGTTTCTAGGAGTTTATGTTACTGTTCTTTTTGTTTAACTATTCTTTTAAATAAAACTATCTTTTCGGATTTTTTCGCGGATTTATTTTGATTTTTGTTTCCCGACGTTTCCCGACGTTTTTATTTAAATGTCTAATATTCGCGTAAATCTAAGAAAGTATTATGTAAACTATTCTTTTATTCTTAAGTACAAGAATATTAAAAGTAAAGATAGAAATTATTTTTACGCGGGTGAAGTTTAAGAAGTAAGTTACTGTCGACCAAAGGCCAGAACTCACTATAGACCATGGATGACAAATAAAACTATAGACCATGGATGACAAATATGGTCTAAGTTTTATTTATCATATTAGACCGCGTATGATCTATCGACTTTTTTCCGCTTCTCTTCGTGTATTATGTTACATTTCATTTGGTCAACAAACAAATAGAACCTCATATTTTTTTCGTTTTCCGCTTCACGTGATATGCCCTATTTATTATTTTAAATTGACTTTCAAACTTATTCTAATGAAAAGTATAAAGTTTGGGCGTATATAGTGGCTTTTAAAAACGTGATTGACTTGGTAACTTTTGTAATATTTTTACTAATAGTTTTTTGAAGAAAATCATACAGTAAAATATCAACTTAATTTTTTTAGTAACCACTGATTAATATATTAATTATTTGTATTTTAATTTCGTTATGATATCTGAGGCACAGATCATTCTGAGAGGTCTGTTCTTCTAATTAGTCTGTGACTATAGCAATGAGGACACTGCACAGTGCACTTTAGAAGTCACTTCATTCAAAAGTCAAACTTTGGTCAAGTTTTCACTGACTTCAAAGTTCAAAATTCATATATTATTGTGTAGCTGTATTAACCATAACATTGACTTTTTTATAACTTGTTGTATTTATAAAAACAGTTATATTTGTATAACGTATTTGTTTCTTCATAAACTAAATTGTTTTAAAGTTATATTTAACCTACAGAAGTAAAGTTTCAAAATGCGTTTAGAATATTATTGGGTATTTATCTTCATTATTTCAAAAGTGCGAAGCCAAACCTTACAAAGTGTGAGTGATGATGAGCTACTTCAATTTATTAAAGAGGAAGAAAAACTTATTGTTTTATTCTGTAAGTATATACCATGTGCAAGTGTGGATTTTTTGTTGTTTTTCTCTTACTTACTTTACTTGCCGGATAAACTTAGATATGAACTTGTGAGCTTAGCCATATGGGATATTACAGTGGAATTTTGTGATGGATAAACTAGTGATGAATCTGGTATTAAAAATATTAAAAGAATCCTTTCTTTAAATTTTTCTTACTAACAATATATTAAATTTAATTCTTAATAATATGAAGCTTAATAGTTTGTTAATTTTCTTCAAATTACTTTGTACATAATAAATTTTTTTATATTTATTTTCAGCAAAACCAAATTGCAAGGTGTGTGATAAATTTGAATTAACTTTAGATAGTTTATATGAAGATTTTCATAAGCATTTGAATGCTGCAACTGTGAAAGCAGTTAACAGTCATCTAGCAAGGCTTTATAGTCCAACAAAAGAGCCAGCTTTAGTGTTCTTCAGACATGGTGTGCCTTTGTTATATGATGGTATGACTTTACATAATAATATATGTCAATAAAATTAAAAATATTGTAATATAACATTTCTAATTAAGTTGTGGTATCAAATTAGACCTAAGTTTCATATAATGAAACTACCTAAATATGGAACTCTCTAAAACATAATGATATTACTTTAGTAGATTTAAATAATTATTTTATACTGATATTCCCCAACTAAAAATTTATAATGTTTTCTGGATAAATAATTAAAAATTGTCATCATCATAATATATGTATTGAATTGATTATTCACTAAAGTTATTCATTTGTATTGCTTTTCACATGTTCATTTCAACTTGACTTTCTTACAGTTTTCTGACATGATGTGGTATTAAACAGATAGTCAAAATCTCATAATTTTTATCATACATTTCTTAACATAAATTTTTATAAAATATTTTTTGCACTTCATTAAAAAAGTATAAGGTATACAACTGGGGTTTATTTTCTTCACTGTAATATTGTATGTTAAGGTGAACCAGAGGAAAATGAAGTATATGGATTTCTTGAAAAAAATCAGTCTCCAGCTGTTAAAGAACTCAATGATAAAATATTTGAACATTTGACTCAAGCAGCTACTGGAGCTACTACTGGGGATTGGTTTGTTATGTTGTAAGGATGAACTTTTTATATTACTAGACCTAGTAATTAATTCATTTATTTAATGATTATTATTCTAGAATAACTAGTGTTAGTGTCTATATTAATTTTATATTATGAGTTAAAATTAACTAATGTTGTATTTTAATTAAACTATCTTTTTGGATTTACTCATGGATTTATTTTTATTTTTGTTTCGACTGCTTTACAGCAATTATGGTCACAGAAGAGACTAAGGTTTTAAACATTTCACAGGCATTATATAGTTGTTACAGACAGTCTACCAGCAAAATAACAAAATGAATTTAAAAATATAAGAAAAATTGTTTTACTAAAGATTATTATATTTAATTTTTTACAATTACTAATCTAAATATATTTCAGTTATGGTGCATCATGTGTTGAGTGTCAAAGATTACATGCAGTATGGGAGGGTGTTGGTGCAACTTTACGTGGGAGAATCAATGTCGCTCGGATTGATGCTAACTTAGCTGGCTTAAATACAGCAAAGAGATTTAAAATTTCAAAACTGCCAGCCTTTCTTTTGTAAGCTTATTATTTAAATAATCAGAAGATTGTTTTACTCTATGAGCTTAATGTATATTATATTACATGTCGAACTTTAATAGAAAACTATATAATTGAAATCCACAGCAATTAGTTTACATTTAAATAAATATCTAAAGTAAAACTTAATCTCTCTTAAAATTACAGCTTCCGTTCGGGCAAGGTTTACAAGTATGATTTACCAAAAAGCGATATAAAGTCATTTGTTTCATTTGCCCAGGATTGGTATAAGAATTCAAAAGCTGATACTGTGCCTCTTCTGTCTTCACCATTGTAAGTTATATTTTGATATTAAAGGAAATGAGGATATAAATAGCTCAACTTGTGCTTCCAATTTTTAGAGATGTTTTAAGTATTTTTGTAATTTATGTTTAATTGCTTTCCAGTGACGAATTAGTAGATTGGTGTGTGGACATTATCAAGCATAGTGTGGCGCTTGGATTGGAGATCTTGGCTAAATATCCATGGATTTGGCAAATAGGTCTTGCTGGCTTTGGTCTGGTTGCCATCACAGCTCTCATCGCAATCATTAAAGCAGGAAAATCTAAACCAAAAGTCAAAAAAGATAAACAAATTCAAAGCAAGAAAAGCAAATAATGAATTTTATAAACACAACTATATACAAACTTCCTAATCAGTAATCTACAAAGGTAGATGTTTTATTAATAAATCTTACTGCAATCTTTTTTCTTTCTAAGGAATTTTAAAGCCAAGATTTTTTATTATATATGTATTAAGGTAAACATAACCTTATTGAAAATGATGTAAGAAATTCTTAAGTTTTTAGTATAGGTTAAAGTTTAATTTGCAGGGTAAATAAAATGCATTTCATAATGTCATCCGTCCACAATATCTTTGTAACTTGACTAAGCAAATAATATTGTATTTTGTATATAATATGGAATAATAATGTGATTAACAAATTTTCAAATAATTTATCCTATACTAGGATGTTAAAAAGGGCTACAATACATCCTTTACTTATGTTATAAATTTATAGGTCTTCCAAGTATATTTAAACATGTTTTCACTTAATCAATTAAAAAATGCTAAAAATATGTAAATGCTTATATTTCTGAAAAAGTATATTCAGCACAAGAGATTGTACTAAATTTTTATTGTACAAAATATATTTATATTTCAATATTTCTATTAAAATTTCTTTTATTTAAAACGAGTGACAACCTTATTTTGCTCAGATGCATTCCTAGGAGCTAAACTGTAACAGCTTTTACTTCAGGTCATAGTCCATGATCTCATCTAAATCCATCCAGTTGTTTTAATATGAAAGAGCATTTATATTTCACATTTATAAGTGTTCATTTATTTTGATATCCATTTATAATTGACAGTCAGATTTTAAAATAAAATTACAGTTTGGTGTTTTCATTTTTTAATTCCAAATATATCACAACAACATTGAATTACATACTTCATTCTTGGTCATTTACTAATGAACATCATGGAAATGCATTGTTTATGTGCAAAATTTAATATTTAAAACCTAAAAATGTGCATGCTTACAACATTGTATACAATATAATACTATAATAATTGTGAGAGTAAATGTCATACTAAAATATATAGCTCAGTAAATGTAAAAATATATAAGAGTACTGTTTGTGTAACATGTGAGAAATTTTGCTATAAAGGTATAAAATTACATTAAACTAAATTTTTATAATAACTGAATTATTTACTAAAATATAGCTATAGAACCTAAAAATTGCTTTGTAAAATTTTTTATAAACAACAAACTAGAATTTATAAAGCATACAAAATGTGCATTATAATGTTATAAATAAAGTGATATTTTGACTAGTCTTTTTTATACAGTGTCAACTTCAATATTTATTCTGAACACTGATGCTGGGTCAGCTAATTCAGTGCGAATTGCATTTTCAAATTTCTTGAAAATAATTGAGAATTCCATCATGTTTTCAGGCTTTGATTCTATCCACAACTTATCAAACTCATAGAATAAGTAGCAATAAAACTTATGAAATAAATTAATACTAGGTAAATGTTGCTTGACATTAAACATATAAGTTTTTGCAGAACCATCTTTGAGAAGATAATAAGCCATTGATGTTAAATTGATGCCAACAATTGCATAAGTGTAACCATATTTTGGATGAACAGAATGGCTTAAGACATGTCTTGACACCTCTGGATATTCAGTAGAAAAATATAATAAATTTTCTAGGCCAAGAAGTCCCATGCCACGAAAATCAGTTTTTGGATCATCACCCTGCAAAAAATATGTTTACTATGTACAAAAGGAAAACTACAGTTTTGTGTAACAGCAATTTGTCCTTACTTCTATCAGTGTCCCTAAATTAACTTAAATATACTAATATCCCATGTGAACTTCTGTACCAGGATAAAGGCTACCTGCCTTTGGTACTTTACAACTGAAACTATCTGTCACTGTTATATTGAGAAACAAACAAATTCTTTAGTTTAACATTTGTTATATTAGAAAGTTTTTTTTTTAATTTACCTGAAAACCAATATATTGCCATTCCTTAGTTATTCGTGCCTCTAAAGGTTTATCAGGTACGAGTAAGGTCCACAATTTCAATAATTTATCTTCATGGTCTAGATTGTTGCTATCATATTGCGTTCTACGTAACTCTTCAATTTCGTCTTGGAGTTGTCTATAACTCCAAATTTGTTGCAAACATCGTCGAAAAGAGGGTATAAAGGCGTCGTGAAGTTTGGGATTAATCTTTTTAACTCTTAAAATAATGTTTATAGATGGATCAAGTATTTCCCGAAAGCTTGTGGGAATGAACTTACGTTCTTTTACTACAGCATCTAGAAATGATACAACTTCCTTTACGTCCCGAGTTCTTGACAACATCAATGATTGTTCGATATTACATGTTCTTTGAGCCCCAACTCTATCACCATAGCATATTCTTTGAAGTTCGCATAGTTGTGTAGTCTTTCGTAAAAACCATTTTATGACTGGCCTTAAATACCATTGAAGTACTGACCAAAAATTGAAAAACACCATTTTTAATTTCTAACTTCACGACTTTCACATGTTTTTGATAAATCGTTATTGTGTTTTGCAAAAAGAACAAGTGTTATAACTACAAAAAATTATTAAGCTAAAATTGTCTTGTCAAATTCAAATTGACTGATCTGATAGGTACCACAGATGACAGAATAGGGAGGATAGACTACATCCACAGATTAAGGAGACTAACAAGTAACAACTACATCTGATACTTAAACATCAATGTTGCCAATGGCCAATGGGGAAGAATTTTGCCTTTTTTTTCAGCCAGATGTCACGTTCACTATGATCCTTAGTATTTTGTAAAGCTCTTTAGTGTTGATGGAATTTTTTATATTGTAAATAAAATTTAATCAAAATGACAAATTGTGCATTACCAGGATGCAAAGAAAATGGATATCAGCACATGTTAATATATGGGTTGCCGTGGGGTTACCGGCAGAGTAGAATAGTACCTCCCTCTAACATACCGAGGTGTCGTAAAAGGCGACTAAGGTATTATATATTGGTGATATAAAACTCACTAGATTTATCACCTCTGTAATCAGCGCCAATATCAGAGAAGGAAGACTCGAAATAAACCCGGAATGGTACCTCCGTAAAGCAAGAGCTAGGTCCTGCAACCGATCCGGCTCCACACGTATTGACTCGTCATTCCTGTGGGTTTTGCCGGTTAGGTCGAGAGGATGATACAGGTTCTGGGCAAGCCTGTGTTATCTAAATCGCGTCCCAGGCGACGTAGCGTCCGTGAAGAGGTTACTTCACCCACTGCAGGTCAGCTGCGAGTGGAAAATAACACGGGGAGTGGCAGTGACCGGTTATAAGTCCGCGCAGATAGGCGAAGGTGCGGGCGCCAGGGGTCACTCTCGACAGTGGGAGGGTCCATCGTAGGCCCATTGACACGTTACCGCCCGCTTTAATCCGGGCAGCCCCCGGCTAATAAGGTACGTGTCCGCCTCGGTACTGTCTTGTCTCCTTGGGGTGAAGGAGATACTGATTACAAATCAGAAAGGCAGTGTCGTTATATGCTTCACCTGCGGTTCCAAATAATACAAATAATATAAGAAACGGAAAACACAATCATCGATACATGCGCATTGGAACGTGGAATGTCCGCACAATGCAGACAGGCTTCCCGAACATCTGTGGAAGTTTTAACAGCGAGAACCATCTTCGCAAGACATCTATTATCGACTCAGAACTATTAAGACTAAATGTTAGTATAGCGGCTCTTCAAGAAACTCGATTAGCCGATGAAGGTTCCTTACGTGAAACCCATTATACCTTCTATTGGAAAGGTAAAGGTGCTACTCAAGTTCGCGAGCACGGAGTGGGCTTTGCTGTAAGAAACGACCTGCTGCGTTTTGTTGAAGGACCTAGAGGAATTACAGAGCGTATCACTATCCTGCGCATTAGTACAGAAGGCGGCTTCATGACCATTATCGCTGCATATGCTCCAACATTGTCGTCATCGCTAGAAGCAAAGGACCATTTCTATAACCAACTCAATGAAACAGTGCGCGGGGTACGTTCTGGTGACCGCTTGCTAATCCTTGGAGACTTCAATGCTCGCGTTGGACAGGATAACACTGCATGGCCTGAGTGTATCGGTGGACATGGCGTGGGCAAGATGAATGCGAATGGACAGCGCCTTTTAGAGTTTTGCTCCCAAAATCAGCTTTGTATCACTAACACCTATTTTAAAGGCAAATTTATGCGGAAAGTCTCATGGATGCATCCACGGTCAAAACACTGGCACCAGCTAGATGTTGTGCTTTATCGAAAAAAGAATCTTCGAGATATCTTACACACACGCACCTTCCACAGTGCAGATTGCGAATCCGATCACTCCCTTGTCATCTCTACTGTTCGCTTGAGTCCGAAAAAAATCCACTGTGCTCGTCCCGTCGGGAAAAAGAAAATAAGCCCTCCAAGTTCAGGTCACAGCCCCTCTATGGAAACGTATCAGAAGCTGGTTTGTGCCGAAATCGCCACATGGAGCCCTGATATCTCTGCAGACGAGGAGTGGGCGAGAGTAAAACGGCTTCTCACGGTCACAGCTGCTAAGGCCTTTGGCTATCAAACAAACTTGAATCAAGACTGGTATAAGGCAAATATTGGCCATCTTCAGCCGTTGCTTGACACCAAACGGCAGGCAGCTCTCAAACATCGTCTTGATCCGAATCCACACACACGGTGTGAGCTCTCACAAGCAAAAGCATCACTTCAGCGGAATGTTCGATACTACGCAAACCTATACTGGATCGATATTTGTAAAAATATTCAATCTTGCGCAACTATAGGGAACTTTGGTGGAATGTACGCATACATCAAAAACGTACTTGGACCCGTTCCAAAGAAATTAGCTCCTCTCAAGGAGTCAGATGGCACCATTATAACTGACAAAAATCGCCAGCTTCGTCGGTGGGTGGAACACTACAGCGGACTTTACTCCCAACCTGTTGACATTTCATCCGAGGCATTACACTTAATTCCTGAGTTGCCTATTTGGGCAGAGCTAGACGAAACTCCTACTGTAGAAGAATTGCACACCGCTATTAACCAGCTTAAGCGTGGCAAAAGTCCGGGCTCTGATGGCGTCTTAGCTGAAATAGTAAAGATACAGTGCGTAGCTCCTGTCCTGTTCAAGCTATTCTTGAAGTGCTGGGCTGAAGCGAGCGTGCCACAGGACATGCGAGATGCTAATATCATCACTCTGTACAAAGGGAAAGGCGACCGGGGTGATTGCAATAGCTATCGTGGCATTTCACTCCTTAGCATACCTGGTAAATTATTCAGTCGAATAATTCTAGCAAGACTGCAAAAGTTAGCAGATCGTGTCTATCCTGAGGCCCAATGCGGTTTTCGTGCCGAACGATCTACGATATGATTTTCACTCTTCGTCAACTGCAGGAAAAGTCCAGAGAGCATCAGTCACCACTGTACGTTGCATTTGTAGACCTCAACAAAGCCTTTGACTCTGTCAGCAGAGAAGGTCTCTATTCAATGTTGGAGAAAATAGGATGTCCGCCAAAACTTCTAGCACTCATAAAGTCGCCACACACCATGAAACCGTTTCACCACAACATGAAAGGCTCAGTTGTCTACAATGGGGATACGTTAGAACCATTCGACATGAAGAGAGGAGTGCGACAGGGCTGTGTCTTGGCACCTACACTGTTTGGCATATTTTTTTCGCTTCTTTTAAGAGTCGCTTTTGGCGAAGCTAGACAAGGTATCCACATTCACACGAGAGAAGATGGTAAACTGTATAATATATCTCTCTTAAAGTCCAAACACCATCGCAAGGACCAGTTTATTGATTCCCTCCTATTTGCTGATGACGCAGCTTTTGTCGCCACCACTACAGGTGAACTCCAGGACATTGTGAACAAATTTGCGAAAACATGTGCATTGTTTAACATGTCCATAAACGCTAAAAAGACCGTTAAATTAGCGCAAGGCTGCATGGAAAAACCAGTGATTTTGCTGGACGGTGTACCTCTGGAAGTCGTCGAAAGCTTTTGTTATCTCGGGTCGACCGTATCTAGTAATCTTTCTCTCGATGGAGAGATCAACGTGCGCATTGGCAGAGCGGCTACGATGTTCGGGAAGCTTTACTCAAGAGTATGGAACAACAAATATCTAACAATCAAGACCAAGATGATCGTATATCAAGCATGCATATTGAGTATTCTTCTGTACGGAGCTGAGACCTGGACATCGTATACTCGACAGGAGAGGCGATTAAATGCTTTTCACATGCGCTGTCTCCGTAGCATTTTGGGCATCTCATGGAAAGATCGAGTGACAAATGAAGAAGTGTTGAAGACTGCACAGCTGCCTAGTGTAACGGGTCTTCTCAAACAGAAAAGATTGCGCTGGCTAGGGCACTTGCATCGAATGAAGCCTTCTCGTTTGCCAAGGCAGGTTCTCCTCGGCGAAATAGCACACGCCAAGCGACTAGTTGGTCGTCCTTTATTGAGGTTCAAGGACAGCGTTAAACGTGATATGTCCAGCTTCAACATAGGAGTAGCTAACTGGGAGAAAATTGCAGAAGACCGTGCCCGTTGGAAGAAATTATGTGGGGACGGCGTAAAGTTGCACGATCGCGCCTGGCTCAATGAGTTAGCCCGTAAACGCGCCTGCAGACACCAGCGTGAGACCAACCAGTTCCATCAACCCTCATCACAGCAAAACCAATACGTCTGCAACAATTGCAACCGCAACTGCAACTCCCGTATCGGCTTGTTCAGCCATGAGCGGAAATGCAAACTACCGGACGCTACATTAAATCATCTTTTGTAGATGGAGCTAGGCCTATGATGATGAATATATGGGACGCGGCACCTGGAGAAGTGGTGGTGGTGTTTTTGGATAGGGGAGGTGATAGGGAGTTCAAATATATAAAACATATTTTGAGGAAACGAAGGAATCAAAAGTTATGGAGAGTAAAGTTACAACATTTCTATACCTAAATAAGTCATTACAAAGAAGATAACGTACCTTTAACTTTTAATGAATAGTAAACATCCTTTTTCGTGTATAATCCATATTTTTAGAACAATTAAAGCTTTTAATGTATTAAATATTCTAAAAAATTCCCTAAAAACAATATTCTAAGCAGAATGATCTCAAAATTTTGACTAAACTGTTAATTTTTGTTTTATAAACCGCTTTCGAGACAGCAGATTCTCGTTTAGTAATTGGTTATATAAGAGAAGACATATGGAGAAAAATTTTGCCATTTTCTCCCGACAGATGTCGCGATTATTATAGCCCTCAGTATATTGTAAAGCTCTTTATGTGGATGGTTTTTCTTCATATTATTTAAAATTTCATTACATTTACAAATCGTGCAGTGCCAGGATGCAAAGAAAATGGGTATCATTTGTTTCCAAAAGTCAAAAACTAAAGAAATTGTGAGCTAAAGCAATAAGACGACCAAAATTGGCAAAATCACAATCTTTATATTGCAGGTGAATATTTTTATTTTTTGTGGTTTTTTACAAATAAATTACAGAGTTTCATACAAAGTTTCATCCTCCATTTTACTTCCTCGTGGGATTGAATTTTGAAAAATGCTAAAACACGTATTATTTATTTGTATCGAAGAGCATTAATACCAAGTTTCAAGTAATATGATCATAAATAATTCTTTGCCTATATGAACTTTATTACCCCCTTTTACACCTTTAAGGCATGAATTTCATGAAAATCAAATATATATCTTATTTTTTATCTTACAGCTATGCACCACTTTCTGTGCATTTAACATAAAGAATGACAGTTTCATACAGTCTTTAATCCCACATAAATTTAATTTAAGTCTATTTTACTCACTTAGACTTTAGACTTACATCATATAAGGAATTCTTCCTACAAATTTCATTTTTCTACGACCAGCGGCTTAGGCTGTGTATTAATCCATCAATCAGACAGAACCACCATTACTGGATGCACCTCTTCTCAATTCTTCTTTCAGCTGGCCATGTACAATACATTGCATAGGTAAGATGCGAACACAATAGAAGCAAAAAAACTAGGTATAAATAGAGATATTACAATAAATTGCTTAACCTCAGAGTAATTGTAAATAAGCGATATGTGTGGTGTCCTCCTTTCAAGAAATCTTCCCTGCTAAAAGTGAAAATTGTCATCAGATTACTAAGGTTTTAAAATAGAAATATTTTATTTTCAACTCATGCATGCATTTACGACTTTTATACGATTTATGTAAAAAATTAAATTATATAAATAATTTACATTAAGCAACATTTTTTAAACCATTATTTAATTTTATTATCTGTGAAAACTTTTCAGCATTTTTGGCGGGTAGTTACAAAATACCGCGAAGTTGGATAGTTTATGTGGATGTGATCTGTAGGTACTCATAAACGCGTGTTGAGGTTTTTATATTTTTTGCTCTTTTTCATTGTTATTTTTCTCATATTATTTTCCATTTATTCTACTATAGTGTTAAGTGTTCTTAGTGTTTGAAGTGTACTCATGCAATTTATAAAGATAAGTAGACATTTTTTTTAATCTAAGTGTATTATTTAGCACAAATAAAGCTACAAATTATACGTCTCTTATTTTAGATCCCACTTTTTGTATTCTTATAACTATGAGATTCGAATAACTACATTATGCTTCGAACTAAATTATTTGAACAAACTTTTATTTTCGTAAATTTTATAATTATTGTTAAAATGACTTGATCCTTTCTACGCAAAATTTTATGCTCTACAACACATTTAAAATATTTTTCTGTATTTTTTGTCATTTTGACAAAATTTCGAAAATAAGTATAAAATCCTGCTATTTGGGACCTTGCTGGAGGTTGATGTCGTAATTTAAAATAATTTCAGGATGCTTCAAACTATGATGAGTCAAAAATTCAGCGCGCTTAGCGTTATAATTTTCAATTTTTTTTGAATAATCATCTAATTTTTTTACTTTATAATAATTATTAAAAAGTCTATGAATCATTTTGATGTAGAAATTTATGCACTACAACTTTTATTTGAAATATTTTAAGGTATAAACTTTTACCTTTTTCGAATTATTTTAAAATGTTGATGCCAATTTTGTATCCTTATACAAATATCCTCAATACAAAACAATACTCTTATAGGTATTTTTAGAATAGTTCAAATTAGCTTAGAACAAGCGTTTTTAGAAAAATGACAATTTCAGAGCTTATTTGATTGGACTATACGTTGTGTTCTTAGAGTATACATGTATTCTCTAAGGTTGTATTTTGTTTTAAATTCAGTTATAGACTAAAATCCGGCTGCAAAATTGCTACATTCATAGGGTATTTAATCAAAATCATTTTTTTATATACAATAATAAATGGTATAATATTAGTTTTGACCCGGGTGCCTATTAAAATGTGCCCGCTAGTATGTTTAATTAAATAAATAATAATTGACTTTTTGGAACAAAATCAATGCACTTGTTATTTAAATGAATTATACTCCACTTCACAGAAATATTAATGACATATAATATTATATTTTTTCTTTCTTTTCTTTCCTTTGCAGCCAAATAAAATACCCATGGAAAAGTTTCCATGGGTATTTTATCATGCGCAGAAAAAATTAGCTTTAATTTGATATATACATAAGTAATGAACATACGCCATGAACGTATAAATGTGACAAAATAAGACCTGCTTACACCTGGCTGCGAAGAGGTTGCGACCAAGTGCGCAGCTACTACTTACTACTTTTCAAGTTCTCTACGTACATTTCTGTGAAGTGGAGTATCATATATATTTATACGAGCAATTCTTGTATATTTATATCTTTATATCTTTATTTCTTTATTTATTTATATCAGCGATCACGGAAACGGCTCTTACGATTTCGCTGAAATTTGGTATATGGCGGCTTTCGGTTGCGAAAAATTGATCTAGATTAATCTCATCTAGTCTGGGAAAACGCGTGTTTTCGAGTTTTCATGCGGTTTTCTTTTGCATTATTCTACGCAGAATATGGTCGATAATTATTTCTTACACTCGGATGTAAGCATCGTGGTCAAGCGGTCAAGGCGCAAGTTAGATAACACATATGCCCGGGATCTATCCCGGTCGGAAAGCAAAGTTTTTACTTTTGTTTTTTTTTGTATTTATTCAAGGTTTTAGTTTTTTTTATTTAAAAAATATGATATAACAAAAAAGAACTCCGAGCGAAGCTCGGTCGCCTAGGTACTAATTCATTTATTTTGTTTCAAAGAAGTCAATTATTATTTATTTAATTAAACATACTAGCGGGCACATTTTAATAGGCGCCCCGGTCAAAACATATTGTCCCTTTTATTATTGTACTATATAAAAAAATGATTTTGATTAAATACGCTATGAACGTAGCAATCTTGCAGCTAGATCCCATTACCACTACGAGAAAGGTAACTAAAGGTAAGGTGTAGGCGAGGCGGAAACGTTAGGTCAAATGAAATCAGTTAAATCTGAAATTGTGTTTTATTTATTTTGAAAATTGTAATCATAAATACTATATTAAAATTATTTACAATGCAACGTACAATTTGACATCCAGTCATCATTTATTTACACAAGGCGATGCGTGAATTGCGAACTTTGCTTATCATTACTTATTATTTTAAGTAGGTAGTTACCGATTAATACTAGGGATGGCGATACTTAGAAAAATATTAAAAAAAAAAAAACAGGTACTAACATTTTTATATTACCTAATGCAAGTTGAACGGATTTTTTGTTGTATAATTTTTCCTTTAAATTTTGAGGAAGGTACAAAAGTTGTATTAATACATCCGTAAATTTCATAGACATGATTTCGAATATAACTAGGTATTACTATACAGTGTAAGCAAGAATTTGCACTTACGTGATTATTGCATTACGTTACCTTAAGAAAAAGAACTTGCATATGAGAAAAATAAAGTGATCATCTCCAACTATTTCTGTTTTAGTTGCTCAACATACCTACTACAAAATTACTTCAGTAATTTAATTGAATACTTAGGTTAGCAACTTCATTTTTTCATCTCCACTTAAACTACAAATATTAGAAAATTTACTCACTGAGGCGTCGTAGGTACTTCGTTCGTACATTTAATTTCAAATAGAATATAAACGGGTTACGCATCATTTGTATTATCTCACTAATGTCTTTTCGTGCAACTTAACCCTAGTGCTAAACCTATTTATTTACTTATACATATATTATTTACGTCGCATCTATCGAGAAAGCAAAATTTTAAGACTATTTCGAATATACAATTATAAAATGTATTTTTATAATAATGCATTCTCACTAACGTGCGCACGAGTTCTGAATAGCCTCAAAGTTCAGAGTAATTGTTTAAGATATAACAGTGTGAAACTTGTGTAGGAAATTATTTTAAATTGAATCAATAAACTAAGTATAATGAACTAGGGTCTTTTATATATCCAAAGTTCCTATATCTAATAAATATAACATACATATACTTAGGGGATAAGAAGTTTTACTTAGGGGATAGTAGAAGTTTATTAATTATTATATAATAGTGATGAAACCAAAATTCTTCGTTGATGTAATTAAGATAGAAAAATAATTAAACATCTTAAAGTGGAATAATTAAAATAGCACATATTGAAGCCCATTCACAGGAACTCACAACACAGGAACCAGCTTGGAAATAGTGGACGGAATTCATTGAAAATTGAGAAAATGCTTGAACTTTTTGATTTATAAGATAATATAATGAATTTGTGATGATTACATAAATAATATAGATTACTCTGTTCTTTCAGGCATTATCATTTTATAGGTAACGAGAAAAGTTGTTGATTATATACCTGAATATTACTAGGTTGGTAGAGCTATCAACTACAGATGATGCTATGACTCTATTTGTTATATTTTGTACTTTAATATGATACATTGAAAAACACAATTTGTAATAATTACATAATAACATTAAAATACATTAATCAAAAGATAAATGTAAGATAAATAAAATAATCGAATATAATCCGTTTGATAAAAATATTCCAACAACTTTTCTTTACCAAATATGCAACGATAAAGCAACATATCGGGAGCCATTCACTAGATTTAATGACTACTTGATTTATTGTTTCCACGTTACAGCATATTTACTTATATCTAAAATATATTGAAATCGTATGGTAACGTACCTACTTAACATGTAAAATAAAGCAATTTGAACGTTTATAATTGGGCAAAGCATTATTTCTAAAATTGAATGTGGAAATGCAGTTTTGCCACAGGAGCGGTAATGTCTTTAATAATATGACTAGCCACTAGGGTAAGGTAATATTCTCTCAGCGCATTTCTAGAGTAAATCTACTAAAAATAAAAGCCTACTAGGTAAACTTAGCTAATAAAAAAAAAATAACATGACATCGTTATGGTATTTTGGACATAGTATATAGGAGACTTTCATGTAAACTTTACTATACTACCTAGGTATGTTACCACCTAGGCTTTTTCACTTTTATATTTAACATGTTTATAAATATCTATGTATCACTTAAAATATTAAATATGATGATATAAATTCTATGCAGTGCAATTTTCAACAAAACTTTCCTACTACATAATAACATTAATTTGATTTCATCGTGATGCGGTAAATCTCTTTATTTGTGACAGAATTTATACCTGTATAATAAGAACGATGACTTTAAAGTAAAGCTACTGAATAAATGTTATATGTATAAATATTGTGTAAAAATATTAATATATAATATATTTCTTTATAACTACTGTTTAAGCCAGCGGTTAGCTTAAAGAAATAAAATAATATTTTTTGTATTGTATCCGGACTTAAATAATTAAGGAGCTGGCGAACAACCTGTCTTTGAAAATTGTCAAATATATCCATAACTTCTTATTTTAAAATCATGCACTAAGCATATATTTTAATTTAATGCGACCAAAAAAAAAATGATTTAAATGTCTCGTAACAGTAGAATAAAACTAAATAAAAATTTGATGTTTTTGCTCACATCAGGGTAAAGCCAAAAAATCCTACTCATGCATCATCCTATTTCAAAATCTTAATTATGAAATATAATTAATATAATAAAGAGTATCTAAATATAGAACCCCGCACGCGATAGGCAAAAGCCGCGATAGAAGTAGACGAAGAAGTATTATTGAAAACTTTTTTCTTTTTCAGTAAAATTTTTAGCTCTGAAATGGTTCTATGACTATGTTTTAGTTTTAATAACGAGTTTACCATAGCCTCAAGTTTTTTTGCGTCTCTATCTTTATATGTAACTAGCGACTCACCCTCGCTTCGCTTCGGGTTCGTCCCTAGCAAAAACAAATCTATCCCACGGGACCCGTACACTTTTACGGGATGATATATAGCCTAAAGCCTTCCTCAGTTAACGGGCTATCAAATGTAAAAAGAATTTTTCAAATTGGATCAGTAGTTCCTGAGATAAGCGCGTTCAACCAAACAAACAAACAAACTCTTCAGCTTTATAATATTAGTATAGATTGGAAGAATTACATAAATCTAGTCATTAGGTAATATATTTTTTATTCGCCATCTCCTTAATTGTAATATATATATATATATATATATATATATATATATATATATATATATATATATATATATATATATAATATTAACTCGACATATTTAATACGTGAAATTTAAGTCTAACAAAGGTTTGTTTTTAATTGTTTATACAATAGAATTTATTAGTTAACGTAATAGGTACTGAGATCTATGTATCAATGAAATGTCATCATCCCAATCATATGGATACCTCTTTGCATAAATTCTGCTTACAGTTGTTTAATTACAAAACTAATAAATGGATTAAAAACATAAGCTTCTGTTCCACAGTAAGCTATTTAATATTAGACTACTTATAAATGGTACGGAAACTATAACAGTTTTTTGTACTTAATTACTTTGTTAATAAATGGTTACAGTGAATAACCTTTAATTTAATATGAATATTTTAACTCTATTCGCATATACATTTATTTTAATTGAAATATATGAACAAAATATTAATATTTTTACTTTATTACATTACTGGTAAGTGGGCGATTTACTGTTCAAATTACATACAAAATAACAATTTTAATAAGACACCAAGAAAATATAATGAAATATCAAGCATAAACAAGGTCAAAAGTTAGAAGATTTAACAATAACTAGGTGTGATAACGCCAGAATATAATGTTATATATTTTTAACAGAATATAGCATAAGTTTATAATTTTGTCTCTTATAAAGCGAATGATATGTTATTTTATCTTATAATATTTAACAGTAGATAGAAACCGCGAATTAAAATAGTATCACGTTGAAAATTTTTATAAAATTTGGGAATGGTTAAATCTAAAAGGATTAATGACTTAGGTATAGATTAGGTTTTACTCTGTAACAGATCATTTAAGGGTTGGTATATACTAAAAAAATCTTTTTATTTTCATTTAAATTGCGACTTGCGTTTTTTTTAATATTTTCAAGGTTGTTCAATGTTAAGCAATATTAAATTTAGTTTTCGTTTGGTATCTCTTATAAGATGTGATCATATCTAGGAATAACTATGACAAGCTATGAAAATAATTCATACATAGACTTTAAATATTTAAAACTTTAATGAACATCAATTACGGGACGGCGTAGAGATTATAAGAATCTTCATCTACTCTCGAGATAGATATGCTCAATGCGCATTGCTCACGTGCTCGAGTAAGCCAGACCGTTGAAGTACTGTTACTATTCTAAAAAAAAAAGTATTATTAGGCCAGAGGGGCCAAGGGTATTGGGGTAACTTTAAAGATTGGTTTTTGTACTTTTAAGATATTTTCGTATTGACGTAAAAAATGTTGTTCATTTAATACTTTTAAAATCCTTCTAAGTAATTGAAACAAACAAACATTATAAAGCTAACGAAGAAATAGTCATTCAAGCATTATTTAAACAGTCATTAAAATATATTTTATAGATCAACAAACAAATAGACGACTCAAGATAATAAACGTATAAAAATTAACTTCATAATACTATACACTTTAATTTACAATATTCAAGCACAGCCAAAACGGGTTTCTTACGATAATTATATACGATTTAACTATATATATTATATTAAGATAAGGTATATATTAATAAAAGTTGACTCGTTGGTCCGCTTTTTAATAAGCAAAAGGCATAATATCGTTGACTCTACGTGGTTAAACATATGTGTTCTAATGGAATAAAAAGCTTAGGATCTACAACAGACACTATTTAAAATGGACAAATATAGGATTCCACGCATATATCGACATAACATGAAGCGCCAAATTATCAGATTTATAGCATGGGGTATTCATAAAATATGTTTACAATCTCATCCGTATGGATATTTATAAAAAAAAAATATTGTTAACCGCCTGCAGACGTGCATGTCATGGAATAGATAATATTCGCTTATGTCAATATAACAAGCTGTTAAACTCCAAGTATTTGGGCCCCTACAATTACTAATAGTTATCACAACGCATAATATTTGACGTCTTTTCGATCTTAAAAAAATGCTTTGGAATCGAAAATTTTTAAAGTTAACCAAAGAGCAATCCTTTTTTTTTGCTTTGGTTTTTTGTTTGTATTTTCTTTCAAAGGCAGTTTGTATTTTCTTTCAAAGGCGAGCAGATCTATTAATTGATATAACTTTCAGAATTAACAATTCTTGTTATGAATTTTAAATTCTACGATTAATTTTTGTCATCAACATCGATATATTGTGAATAATATGTTAATATGATTATGTATATTTTTTTGGAATATCAGGCATATAATTCAAAAATAATTAAGTAACTCAAAAAATATTAATTTGTGTTGCCATATAATTTGTTATTTTAAGGTATACGAATATAAAGTATCAAAACACTTGTAGGACATGATTATGATAATTATATATATATATATATATATATATATATATATATATATATATATATATATATATATATATATATATATATATATATATACAGTTTAGTAATAGCGACAGGATACTGTTAAACTAATTTTAACTCTTAAGACAACTCAAATTTTGAACGTGGGGTAATTTAAAAAAAAGTTCTGCTCTGTCTTCAAGTTTGGTTCCACTACCAGATGCATCGCATAATAATTATAGTAATTTAGATTTTTTCAAGGCACACTTATATCTATTTTTCTTAAATTAAGCTTTTTGAGCTTATGGCGCCTTAAAGTACAAATCACACATGTATGTCATTTTATAAAAAAAGGAAATAACAATGCACAACATATTGAACGTTACCCACTTACTATTGTACTATGTTAAGCTTATATTAAGTATCAGTAGTTTTTCTGTATATACATTAACTATTTTATTCTAACATTATTCAGGCAAATAAATTAATATTTGAATCGAACAATAGAAGGCATGTTCGTGGTTTCCCATCAAGTAATTACATAATTTTTTTATCTAATACACAAAAACACTGTTTATTATGGGTGTCTAACTCTAAAAAAATATCAGCTATTTGAGCTTTATTATCTACAACTAATTTTGTTTAATTTATTTAATCTCAAATTAATAAACACACCGTTTAAATACTAGCGTGACATGTACTCTTCTATAAGCGACTGAGTAATGGTGGTATCACAACAAATGTGGATGTGTATGAATATATCTAAAGTGACTTCTATAATATGTATATATATAAAATCTATAATAATATAATAATCTTAAATCAGGTTTAAATAACTTTTTATTGGACTGTCTTAAGGATTGAAATAGATTCGTTAAACGGACGAGAAACGCACGCACATAAAGATCAAAATAATTCATCATCTTTCTAATTAAAACACGCATAACACTGAAATTAACTATGTGAATTGTTCCCATTTAAATCTATCATATTAAGATTCTGATAGTTATTTAAAAAATCTTTCTCGGATATCAACTGTAGAAGGATTTGGAACCTATTTCAAGTCCTGAGACCTACCGAGCGTTTTCGATTGGCCATCGTGATTCATAGATTTTGGGTTTCAATAAACGACATCGTCCAGATTTCATAATATTTCCTTGATAAGATAAGACAATTGAGATATATTTTATAACTTTATATTTTTCTCCAACGATCTCTACAAAGAGTTTACTTTTTATGGGTTATCTAAGCATGACCGCGAACAGTCAATCGTAAAGGCAAGGCTGTATCACGATTGCTATTAACTGTGTGTCGTCAATTAAAAATTTCAACGAGACTTTAGTATATTAAGATCCCTATATCTAAGTTCCACTTAATAATTTCAAGTAAGATACAATCACAATTTCTAAGTTGAATGAAATTCATCAAAAATATGTATTTGTTCACAGTGGTTTTACCTAATACATAGCTGTGATATAATACGACATACAAAATACGAAGCTGCAATATAGTCCGGTTCGTATAAGAAGAGCTTGACTCTTTATAAATTATCGACATCTATCATGTGTCTTGGAGTATACCGATTTAATGAGAATAATTAATCGACAAAAATGTAAGAAAATCCTTTAACACTATGTCAGAACTCTTCCAATAGCGATCGGAGTATAGCATCCGAACAAGAAGCTCGTAGCGCGTGGGTATTAAGAAAAGGCCTTGTAGTGTATGAAGAAGAAGATAAGAAACACGGCGTAGGCAGTGGGAAACGTGATGCGAGCTATCACGTCGATCGTCTTCGCAACTCGGATCGGATGAGGTGGCTCCTTTTTACGGACCTGGACGAAACATGGCTGAAAATAATTTTGCGAATAAATGATGATGGCGAAATAAAAATACATACTACATTTGGATACTAATAACAATAAGCAATGAAAGAAATAAACATTAAATACTTGAACTAAAATATAAAAGGGTGTTTCTCTGTAAACTGGACAAATCGTTGTTTCAGATAGATATTACATACAACTATCATAATATTATATACTTAGTAATGAATTATAAAAGTGGATTTCTAAAAGTATCTGTGCCTAGTGCACATTATACAGGTCACAAATGCGGTATTTTTACTTTAAAGTCATTTAATTAATACAAAAAAGATTAATAAAAAAATTATGTTCATATGTGTAATGTTGAATGTTTTTATTTGTAAAAAAATTGTTTGTAAAAAAGTAAAAAAGAAATTGAATTCAGTTTTAGCCGTTTGAGAACAGTCCACCTGTTCATATTTGTTTAGTGCTACATGACCGTTGCTCCAAAAAAGTCACCTAATAGACAATAGTCCTCTGGGATAAATGTGTCGAGAGATGAGTTGAATTTCGAATCTGAGAGAAGACAGAAGAAATATGAAAAAGTAAAAAAATTGTAGAAAAGTGGTTTACAGTGAAAGTGTAATAAGCGGTGAAAAATAGTGTTCAAAGACTGAATTTAGCTAAACCGTATGTGTGTGTGTTGTGAAACGCTGTAAGTTACTCTTAAAAATAAAAGTAATAAAACATCCTTAGTGCTAAAGACGTGCTTTTATTGCCGATCCCCGAACCCATAGTAAGTAACAATATGTTTGATATTTAAAGCCTACGCATATCTTTTCATGTGGCACGAAAGAAAAAAACTGTTAAAGAAAGACAAATAATGAAACGCCAAACTTGTCAACAATACAATTCTACCAGGATATTGAGAAGCCAAAAGTGGAAGAAATTACTGTCAATACTTAAAAGAAATATAAATTTCTCTTTTATGAGAGAAAAATTAACACCAGCCCCAACCTGGATCAACTTTTTTAGAAAAAGCTTAATATTTTCTACAATAGTGTAAATATTTTTGGTTCTTCTGCTTTTTGTTATTTACTATTTAGATATTTATTCCCTTAATAACTTTTTCAAAGTACAAGCAAAAAAGTGGTCTAGACACTTTTGTTACGAAAGTTACCCAGTTTACAAAGAAACACTCAAAAACGTGTGTCAAAGAAAGCTTAATATTTTCAGTGCGTCAATATAAAACTGGTGACACGTAAATTTAAGAAACAAAGAAGTCAATATTTTTTACTTCTTTAAATTCCGATTTTAGTAAAATATTTTATAATTAAAAATATATTTCACAATTTAATACATAATTTTCTAAGTAATACAAAATAATTAATTTTGTTAAATGAGAAATAGGTAATTTTGTGTTTAAAATTAGAAAATATGAGCTTTTATAATAAAATTAAAGAAAATGCTACCAGTGAAACTGACTTACTTCTACAAAAAATAATAAAAAAACAAATCTTCTCAATAAATGTGTTATATAAATCATAAGTATATTACCTCTGAAACACCACCATTATTTGCCGTATGCGTGCACGACCCTGGCGCTCCTGTGCACGTCGTACACGTCACCAGGTCAGCTGCTCCTGTTGACTCTCGTTTTTTATCTCCCTGCGGTTAATTTGTTATTTAAATCATAATACTAAGGTGTACCAATACTAAGGTGTTTCCAGTTCATTAAGGTTTGATGTCTAATGTTCTACAAGCAGTGTTGGATTTACACGTTGATTGTATTGTTGAAGCATTTAAGGTGGTTTTCATAGACAACTACTCAGTTTTTACATTTTTGAACTATTTTAATATATTGTGAAAATAAAATTAAAATCCAATCCATCACTGCTGTCAGCTAACTACAGATATTAACTATGTAATAGGTATGAAAAACTGTTTAATGAATTGGAATGGTGTTATGAAGGAGTTGTTAATGCTATGGGAGATAAATATTCTACAAACTATAGGCTACTTACAGGCTGTAGCGATCCGAAGTGGCATTAAAAAAAAAAGTATGCGTTAGAGATTTCGTGATATCATATCTGAGATGGTATGGTGTTTGACGGAATGTATTTGGACGTTGTGACATCACTTACAGCACCGCTAGACTCCGGCTGGGGCGTTTCTGATTTTGCCCAATTGAGGAATGCCATCGCCTCCTACGTGGATGAATATTATTATTTACTTTAGCCGAAGCATCAGATGTGGTTTTGTAATTGTGATTGCAAAAGCTGCGCAATGTTACTTGATGGTTACTAAAAAGCAACGTCGTTTGCAATATTATGTCGTCAATCATTTCAGCTTCGACATGTTTTATTTATCTTTCGATTTATTATAATAACATACCTTAATATTATAAAGCGCAATACTTAGCCATTATTTCCGATCCTTAAATAAATATTCCAATTAATTATGACATAAATTGGGTACTGTCAAATAACAATTAGCTAAATTCAATCCAAATGCTACACCTACATAAAATAGTGTATGACACAATTCTACTTAACACATCTAATTTTGTCCAATAATAGCTATAACTTTTAAGTTTTGCAGTCTACGCATGCGTTCTCAAATGATTTTGTGCTGTGATTGCAATGAAGTCCTACACTGTTACATTTCTTAATTTTTTATATAGAATTGTTATAAGAAATGTAACAGTTCGTTTCAGGAATGTGCCAATGATAATGGCGAATGTTCTTACCAAAGGGCTGGCCAGTATAATGCCAATTCTGCTGAGAACTGCGGGCAGTCGCTGTGAACACATTATACAGACATATTGTTCACTTGTGACAGATGGTCTACTGGAGTGCATCGGTGAACACAGACTAGATTGATGTGGCCACACTTAAATACGTCTATTAAATAGTCCATCAAATATTTTAATTAAAAATTTTACTTCATTTGTATTTTTTTTTCTCAAAACTAAGGATTCTTTGCAATGTTTTCTATAATAACAAAATTGTCTGATGTTAATGAATACAAGAAAATAAGATGAGAGGATCGATTATGGCCACACAAAATAGTCCTTATATTTTGGTGATTAGATACACAATTGCTAAGAAAATGTTATCTACTTGGTGTTAATATGACAAAAAATCCATTCAAGAAAAGGAAAAAATAAAAATCATGCTGTATCAAAAGAAACATAATAGTTAGAAAAAGAAACTTAAAACATGCTTGAATTTCAGTGGTTATGAAAGAAAACATTGCAAAGAGTAAGAATAGAAATCCTAAGATACACAATAATAGTATAAATAAGGAAGAGCATAATCTTTTGTAATTGGTACAGCGTAAGAGATTGTTATTTATGAATTGGGAATTCGTACTCAAAAAATAAGCTAGGGGTAGTTTATAAGCAAATTTATTTCTGTAACCCACAATTTATTTGCATGTTATAATATATACTTCAATTCAATAAATAAATTTCACTTCAATTTAATACGAATAAATAAAAACAAAGTAATTCTGATAAATGTTAGGCTAATGAAAATAGAGCTAAAACTTTTATTTCATTTAAGCTAAAACACCGTTGATTTATACGAGTTTCCTTGAAAAGTTTCAATATAAAAATCAGTTTTTTTTATTTTAATAAACGATATTTGTATAGATACTGCAAAGTTGTGTTTTGATTACAAAATTGTTACAAGATTCAAAATTGCTTGTATATACATGTACTTCTTACTATATATACTAAATCTATGTTAATAAGTAATATTTAACTCTTTTAAAAGTTTTATTAAGGTAAGTAGAATACTGCTATCCTACATTTTAATTAACTTAGTTATTTACCTATAACTACATACGACTTTGAAATTAAAGAAAAAGGTCATATTAATATTACACTTTGACAACAAATAGTTTGGAATGTATACATTTGTTACTTTTATCCAAATAATCATTAACTGAACAAAATATATCGCTGTTAGGTGCACTCACGATAAAGCATTGCTATGATCCATATTCACACTTTATTATAAACACGTAACACTGGTGTGGGCAGTTAACAAACTCACCTGTGTAACGGGGTTTTCCCCTGGTCGGTAGACCACGTTGTGTAGAGGCCGCTTGCGCCCCACGTAGTTCACGCACACAAACTCTAGTAGCGACGCGTAGATGAAACACATGCACACTCCATCCCAAACGTTCATAGCTGTTAAGTTCGACACCACGGGCAAAGTTGAACGGAATCCGTTGGACGTTGTGAAGAAATTCAACATAGTCGTTACACCTGTTCCAAGAAGTCAATATTAGATGACGTAGTGATACAGATATGAACATTCCAGCGTAATCGCGCTTTTATCCTCCACTATCTGTGAATATTTTAAACTGTGTGTAAATATTTGAAGCTTTAAGCGCGTCAGTAAGCAAAGCTGCAGTTACTTAATTTTTAAGATTTATTTATTTTTCGCCAAATGAAAGTCTAGCATATATACATGCGAGAGCTCTGCTGGGTGTTCATATCTCAGAAATATTTAAAACTAATGATATAATCTGTTCTTTAAGGTGCCATAATGAAGCTGTAAGTGTGATATTTAAAACAGTATAAAGTTATTTAAAAATACCTAATTATACTTGTTCTACTAAAGTTGTAAATTTAGAAGCGTGCAATGTTATAAATATGTCTAAAGTACTAATATTGATATGCATTTTCTAATAATTCACTTACACTAATTTGAAGAAGTTTCTTTGTTAAGTAAACCTCGAGTCGTAAGTATAACGTTATAAAATAAGGGTTATAAATACTTTATAAAACTTCCCACGTATAAACAATGTGGTTAGTTAAGTGAAATCAGTTGCAAATAAAATAGTTGAAAACTAACCTATCATAACTCTAGCAGGCACTGCATTCCATTCCAGCCAAAAAGTAATAAAAGACGATGTCACCAAAATGATCCCCGGAATGAAAACAGTTGTGAAGTAAAATGATCTATCTCGCGTGAAGATGAGATCCACTTTGAGGCAGCTGTAATTACCTAAAATGTCAAGCATACTCTAAAAATAAATCATAATAAAGTAAGCGTTCGTGACAGATGATTCGTCGGCATACATTTGAAATCTACATTGTCAACGTAAAGCGACAGTAACCTGCAAAGAAGAGAGTTAGCGTGTTATAAACAGCCGCAGCCACATCTACGAAGAGAGAGATGCAAGATGCAAGACCGAGAACATTCCATTCGCCAGCCAATTTTACCTATCATAGAACGGGCTGGAACTGCGTTCCATTCCAGCCAAAATGTGATGAAAGAAGAGGTCACCAGGATTATGCCAGGGATAAATACTGTGGTAAAGTAGAATGCTCGGTCTCTTGTAAAAATAAGGTCCACCTTTAGACAGCTGTAGTTACCTGTGAAGTTAATATTACTCGTAACGACTGAACGTCATACAACACGCGCTCGCTTTAATAGGTGATGTGTTGTATTCGGTTGCACAATGAAATAGGTGATTAGGGCATGTTTGGACATATTCCAAGTAACTCTATTCAGTGGCCTTGTAAATTATTTACAATTACGGTAGTAATTATTTTCTATACTACGACCCGTATGCAGGAGTAATGCGTGTTGTGTACCAGTGGACGAGCGTAGTGTAACGACAGTTCAAACAGCAAAACTGACTAACCTATATCACGTGCATCCAAACAGTTACGTGCAAGAGTAACACAAATCATAAGTAAATGTTCGATGGTAGTGAATGATGGAATTACGGGCTTAAGTTCTCGTAGCATTTTCGCTTTTCTATCACACAACAACGCAATTACTCACACATAAGCGGAGAATACGTTATAAATACGACAACACCGGACAGGACTGTCAGTCATCCAGTTCAACTCAAGAGGTAGGTACCTTGCTCCTCAAAGCGTCTCTGGCAAAGATTACATGTCAGCTCTTCATCGTCCTCGTAAAGTGAAATACCATCAGCTGCTTGCAAAGACGTGAATAAATTCTTACATTCTACATTTAAATTTTATTATTAAATATGAAGTTTTAAAATCACAAACGGAAGCTGATATCGTACAACTAATGCAAAATGTGTATTTAAAACCAATAAAAAATGAACATGCCACATCTACGACTAGCTACTTCCAATTTCATCTACTGTATACTTATTTAATACACTTTAAATATATCTAACATATAATATAAGCGGAATATATATTTCTAATATAATATTCTAAGACAATTTTGTAACTAGACAGCACGAAAAACTTAAAGGTATGTTTCGGTAAACCAAGACCAAGCTGAAAAGAGTTAATCAGAATTTGTTTAAATCGAGTATATAGGATTGTGCTCTTAACAAAAGAATGTATGTTGGGGTCACTAAGCTACAAAATTTGGGCGACCGGTATGCTGGCAAATATACAGGGAGTCACGAAACTAGGTTTATTTTCAAAATTAAAATTGTTTCAATTAAAGAAAAAAACCAAATGAAGGGATTTAAATAAAACCAACATTAGAAATAAATTTTCACTTAGAAATTGATAAAATTACTTCCTCCATAACATTTGGGAAAGCTGATGAAATAAATGAACTTTAATGGGGAAACAAGTAATTCACTTATGTACTAACAATGCTGAATTTTGTATTGGGACCACAATGTTTTTAAAATATATAATTATTTATATTATTAATTACCAAAACCTTAAAATAACACAACATATAATGCATAAGTTCTATATTATTTGAAGAGAGTTCATTCTGCAGGATCTGCAACCAAATTAGAGATATAAAAGAAATTTTAATTATATGTACAGTTAAAATAAGTTGGTTTTAGTGCCCTTTACCTTTTTATTAATTCGAAAGTTTTGTCAAACATCTACCACAAAATATTTTAAATTTGTTGCCCATTTTCATCGACACCCTGTATACGTATTAATTTGTCAGTAATGTCATAGGAAGCGATTAAATTTAAAATGAACTATCCTATTACCTCTCCAGCTCGCTTTGATGGGACACGGAATAGTTTGATTCTGTATGAGGTAGGCATTAAGTGTCGTCAATGACGGTGACTTTCTCAATGTATCTTCATCGTTCTTCCACACGTAGGTTATGGCTGATTGCTCGTAAGATACTAAAAGCATTTAAACATGTTTTAAAGTAGTCGTTCGAATATATTGTGATTTCAAAAATGTATGATATGATTTTTTAAGTAAATAAAACATACTAATATATAATGATAAGAAAATCTACAAACTAATACACACATTAACACTGTCTAGGGATATTTCTCGTATATGAGCATAACTTTAAAAGTGGTGGCCATTTGAAAAAGATTTAAACGGCAATTTGTTCCTGGCACATTTATTTTCTGTATTCTAAATTCAAATAAAAAAAGAGAATGGCGGAAGCGGCTAAATTTTAATTAACTTTATAACGATAAATTTTCTTTCTTTTGTGTGTTAAAGATTTAACTGTTTTTTAACAAAGTTTAGGGCAGTGGTAGTGATAATGCGCTCGCTTGGGAAACCGAGTGAAGCAGGTTCAAATCCTGGGTCTCGCACCTCTGATATTTTCAAGTGCGAATAATTTCTAACATGATTACTACTTGCCTTAGGGTGAAAGAAAACTCCGTGAGGAAACCTGCATGTTTAAGAGAACCTAGCAAGTTTTCGAAAGACAAGTGAAATCCGCCAACCCGCACTTGGCCAGCGTCCCCCTCAAATTAAAGGGAGGCCCGTGTCCAGCAGTGGGATGTTAAAAAGGGCTGAATACACAAACAAAATTTAATTTATTCGCACGTTAAGTAATCAAATGAATACTGGTAGTTTTTTCTTTTAAGCAGAAAGGAGATGTTGAGAGCAATAGACTTGCTGGAAGCGGGCGCGAGATAATGCAATGTTGCTGATGCCATTGGCACCAGTCAAAGCGTCATAAATAAATAAATATTTTGGGACATTAACACACAGCACCATCTAGTTCTATGGTAAGCTACGAAGCCAGTGTTATGGATACCAGATAGTTGATACACTACACATATATAACTTTAAATACATACATATTATAAATATAAACACCCATGACTAGAGTACAAACATTCGTGCTTATCACATAAATGAATGCCCCCCGCGGGACTCAAACCCGCGAGCATTGGCGCAGAAAGTAGGGTCACTACAAACTGTGCCAAACGAGCCGTCCATATCACGATTGTGGTCTCGTTATCGGGACACTGGTGAACTGGCTGAGCGGTATAATGGAAATAGTCAGGTAAACATCGCAAGACAAGATCGATTTCAATAAATTACAACGAGAAGACAACCTTACGTTGCGGCTAGGCAATTGGTTTTAAAGTTACACTCGAAACACCAGGTCTTCGTTAGCGATCAAACTATCAGGACGAGACTGCATGAAGTCAACCTTCATGCTCGTAGATCACCTTGGATTCCAGCACTGGCTTCCACCCAGATTTACGAGGAATACCTGTTTGGTGAACATATGGACCTGAGATCCGCTTGCGAAATCTCCATGAAGTCTATCCATATCAAGGTAGCGCAATCATGATATGAGTGAGAAAACCCTTGGGCGGGAGAACTGACCTCGTTTAGGTACCGGGCAATTTAACTACTGCAAAATACCGGGGTGAGGTGCTGGCGCCTGTGGTTCGACTACACCAGCTGCAAATGAGTTAACATTTTATGCTTATACATGATAATGTCTGCCATATACGGCTCGAGTGGTAACTGAGTGGCAACATCATCATAATGTTGCGATCCTGGACTGGCCCGCGCAGTAAACGGATTTAAATCCGATTGAGCATGCGCGGGATGGGATATACTTCAACGAAGGGTTTTACATATTTTTTTTCCGAAAACCTGGTGACTGACAGTGAACTTTCATGCATCTTCGTCACACCTAGGACTTTATTCCACAAGGAGATTAACTTCATTTTAAGCATGAGCAATCATTGCAGATGCGTTATCAATGTACGAGGTGCTTTTATAGTTTTTTTTTAGAAAACTTGATTTTTCATTTAATTTTGTTTCGTTCTTTAATCACCAAACACAGTAAGTCTTGTTTTAGTACAGTGATAACTCTTGATTATTTTTACTAAAATAATCCTTTAATTTCCTGTTAGGGTATAAAATACTGCGCATTTTCATATTAGGATCCTTTAAGAAATTCTTTGCAGTTTCTTTTCAATTCATGAATAACTAAAATATCCTTAGTTTGTGTTGATGTGCATATATTCTAGGTATATTAACCACGACGTAATATATAACATTCAGTCTATAAAACATTACTCACTACTCTCTAACGCAAATGAACACAATGGGTCATCAAAGGGGAAGATGTTGAGCCGTCCCTGACAGGACAGAATGAGATGACGCCGCATTAAATAGTTGATTGTGCCATTCCGGTATATGCGTAACGCAAAATGCATGGGGATTATCGGATCCTGAAATATTACAATGAAATCTTAAGTACACTATAACTATGTTTCAACAACTACATACATATTTACACATATTTTCGCTTAAGCCAAGTTTCAAAGTCGAATCATTAAATGTATAATTATATCGAATTAAAATACTCGTAGTTTTATAATAATAGAAAGTATCGATTAATATATGTTTTATTGCACGCATTGTGAGAATAGGCTAAAACGTTAAATTAGAACATAAACAATTTGATGATTACACTGTTTACAGCACCACCTTACATAATATATATACACTCGACTCGCGTCTTGTTTGGTCAGTTAGTATGTTAACCAATATACAAAACAAAATACTCAGTCAAGTGTTGGACGATAAGTATTGGACAATAAGAGGTTGGCTAGCGTTGATATACTCCTTATATTTCAAAGTAACAAATGTAGAGTAAGATTCCAGAGCAAAGCCGAAATTTTAAGGATTATATGTTAATGGTACTAATTCGTATTTTAATATTCCTGTTCTTTTATTTAAATTGTTTAAATATTTGCAATTAATTTTAAAGAACATGTTAGACTAGGTATTAATTTAAAAATGAAATTTTTGCTTTGCCAAAATGACCTACGAGTAGATTCTAGAGCCTGGCGGCTCTAGAATCATCGATCAATGCGTATAAGCGTTACTTACATATATATTATATATACTTATTAAATGATTTTTACCTAAATCCTTTGAGTACTATAATAATAGAGATGAATTCGGCTTATACTATGATAACACTTAAAAAAATATAATATCTATTAGTGGAGTGCCTAGAATGTTTGAAATCTAAAACCTCAGAATACAGTTACAATGATTTAAATTATTGAAAACATGCGGAATGTGCAGAAAAATATATAAATATTAATTTAACATTTGTAAAATAATGAGGAAGGTCTTAATACCATAACCTAATTATAGTTTTTTTTTCTGTTCTACTGTAAAAACTGTAAAACATACAAGTCTCAAACGTTTAGTGTTTAAGTTTAACACTTTAAGTGAAATAACAAATAATTAAAAATTGTATGCTGGAAAGGAAACATTAGTTCTACTTGCATTTGTCGTATGATTATTATTATTTGCAAATTTTGCATTTTTTTATAAAATAAGTAATATTTCATACGACCATTAATATTTATTCACTGTAATTGTATTTCGTGGTCAAAATTTCCAGACGCTTGACTATAATAAGTATATACGGTATAATATAAACATATCTAGTACTATTGCATCTACTACTAATGATTTAATTAAAGGAATAATAAATCAATTAAATTATTGATTTGAATCAATAGCTTACTTTGAAATCTCCGTGCATTATGAAATACGTGTCGGGCAACCAAATGTCCTCGTGGTGATGGATGGCGTTAAGATATTCGTAATGCGACTGATTAGAATATCGAAGTCGAGGATCAAACCACTGCTGCTGCAGGAGAAATTCAACTTCGTATTTCTGAAACATTTTCATCAATTATACAATATTATGAAAAATAAACAATACACAACAATAACAACAACAAACAGCGAAATAGATAGCACAATAGAAAAATATATAAGATAGAAAGAGAACAACTTACAAGACTAGATTCATCTGGAGATGCTAAACTAAGAAGTAGCACGCTAACATTTACGGTGAGGACACCTGCAAACCAATATTACGATTTGTGATGATTACAGATTGCCCCATCCAAGTATTTGAGAAATGAAATACAAATATTTTTGACGTGAATACGTTTTATATAAAGTGACATGTTGAGAGCTGATAAATTAAATGTTGAAGTAGGTGAAATGGTTTCCCTTATAATTATACTTTAAAAGACTTAAGTTTATAAATCACCAAGCAAGCACACTTCGCTAACGTTGCTAGACGCTAATATGTATGTAGATTAGAATTATCAGGTGAATAATATTAGCATACTTTAAAGATTTACTTGACGTAGTCACGTTAAAAAATTTAAACAATAGGATATCACTTTTTGTACATTAATTTATATTGATTTAATTTATTTAAGAACACAGCAAAATAATGGAAAAGGCTATTTTGTAAAGTATAGCAGAAGATCTACTGGTTTACTGTTTGACCTAGTCAAGCGGACACTTATTTCACACAGAGCATGCTTGAACTATAACGAAAAAAAAACATCAAAGTGCTCGGTTAACACATAAAAGGCAAACGTTTCTTCGATCTTAAATACTATTATCATTAAGCCGACACAACAATAAGACATTTTATATTCCCGCCAACATTAAAGTAACAATAGATGATACTTTAACAGCATATACATATAAATTGTGTTGTGTTTGTGAAAAGAGAAAATGAAGGCTTTATTTGAGCAAGTTTTAATGATATCTAAAGTATTTTTACTTAACAAAGTTATTAGGAATATGTAAAAGCTGTACTTACATAATATTGATAATATTGTCAGATGTCACTAGAATAAGACATTGCCAAACTTTATGAAGTTTACAACAATTTTCCCTTAGCAAATATGTTCTTTGGATAAGTTGGTAAGTGCTTGTACTATAAATAATACTTAAAATAATAATCACTTTGGATGTGCTTTGATGCGGAAATACGTGATTTACAAGCAAACTACAGTTGCATTCATAACAAACTTAAATAAACCCGTTTTATACAGCCATAATCTACTTCTCGGCTCTCCTTGGTTTAAATTTTGTCTCCTGCAAAATAATTCAGTCAATCTGTTTATAGTGCAAGGTGAATCCGAGTGCTTGATTGTTGTTTCAACTAATTCAGTGCCAAGGTTATTACAGTGGTGTACAATAAACATAAAATTATAGAAAATGAATAGGGAAGACAGTTTGAAGGATTTCTCTTTTCAAAAACATGAACACAACGAACCGCGATTGTGCGACCGAGGCCGGAGCGAAGGTAGCCCAATATTACTTTCATTCAAAGTGTCATTCGGCGAAGTAAGACCACAACAAAAATCTGGATCTGTAAGTTAATACAGCTTTATAGCTGAAATCTTATATTTTCCTATTGATTTTTAATTTTCTAGTTCTAGTATGAAAAACTTATTACTTTGTTTAGGTTATTTGAGGCCTACTGATGAGTTATGTAACAGTAGTTTTTTATTTACTTACCATCTACTGGTGGTAGCAGTCTTTTGTCATAGCGGGAATTTTTCAGAAGATTGTCCAGAATCTCTTTGTCCGACTTGCCCGCTGCAAAACTAGAACGAAATAAAAAAAAAACTGTTTGCAAAACTGGTTTTATAAATATATTGTTGATATAACCTACACGTTGAATATTGTTAAAATCATGAAATTATAGCTTAAATATACCACAAGAGACTTTGCAAATGAAATTGGACTGTCAAGCCGTGAACTGTATTTAAGTTTCAAATTATATTTGCAAATTGTAACAATATGATTATAGAAGCAGGATTTGTTTAGTACAGAATTCAGAACAAGACAATACTATTGTAATTATGAATAAACTCATATGTGGAAACTCGTAGATTTGTGTATAATTTTAATTAACTTTTTAATTTAACAGTACAAAGAAATTATGAAACATTTTAGTAGAAATAATAATGAAAATAAATGAAAAACATACTTTTAATGTGAGATTAAAATATTATGGAGTAGCAAATTTGATAAAATTGTTGTGTAATTGTTCTAAAAATTGTTCTAAAAAATTTGTTTCAAGAACTATTCTACGATATCAAGCAAACACTACAACTGTATATGTATACAACAATACATTTACAAGTTTCAGAAGTGTCCACGTAGCGTGGTCTATAAATAGAGGGAGTATTTCACGCCTGAACAGATGTTTACTGTGTTGCATCCGCTCGGGCGCCCCACGCTCGCCCCACAAACCTTTTTCATTTATGCTTTGGAGTGCTGTTTAACTACAGCCTTCAACTGGAGTAACATTTGCTCCATTAATCATTTTAATCCAATTAACTTAAGTATTTTTCTTTCTTTTAAATATGAAAACTATAATGGCGCCTAAGTATCATCGCGTTCCTGGGTTTTCGCAATCTGTTGTTAACTTACTTACATATATATAACTTTGGAAAGGCTAAGCATCACAAAACGAGTTAAAATAATTTTCATTATTATTAGGTTATTATTGAAGGGGCCAGTGTCCAGCAGTGGGATGTTAAAAGGGCTTATATATTATTAGGATTTTTTCATATGCACAACGATATGCATGCCTTTATTCTGATTTTACAATAAAAAAAAAATGGGGTTTTAACCCCTCGAGGACCGCATACATGCCGGCGTGTACGATAACAATTGAATTCTTGGAAAATCGCACGGATTTCTTAGAAATTATCCTGGAGAGATTAAGTTTAGTTTTCATCATCTTACAATTCCGACAGGTGAATATTCAGTGTTTGAGTAATTAAAGTTTGAACTTCATAATTATTGATGCTGCTGTTTCTGTTTTTTGAGTATTTTTAGTCATTATATTGAAGCGGTTCGATTTCAATAGGTTGGAAATTTGTAATATTATATATTATGTTATCTGTTATATAAATAGGATATAAAGTTTTCGAATATCTTTAAGCAAAAAATCACATCGATCCATTGTTTTATAATTTACTAGCACTTGGATATAGAACAATGGATGTAGTACGTTATCCTTAAAAGAGAGACGTATGCCATCACGAACTTTATAATTACTTGTAGACCTTCTTAAGGTGTACAATACTGTAGTACATTATTTTGATCTATCGTAGGGTTCAGCCAGCGTTTGCAATGTAATCTCACAAAACGTGTTTATTTACGACATCGCATTAGAAACCTCTAAAATTTTCAGTGTTTTTTTACTATATTATGCATGTATTATAAATATAAACCTTTCTCTTGAATCACTCTATCTATTTAAAAAAAACTGCATCAAAATCCGTTGCGTAGTTTTAAAGATCTAAGCATATATAGGGACAGACAGCGGGAAGCAACTTTGTTTTATACTATGTAGTGATAGTGATTGCCGCGTGAAAAAGGATAAATAAAAAAATAAAAATAAAGAGTGCGTGTATGAATGTGTACACGCGCAAGAAGTAAAACTTCTGTAGGTTATCGGTACTCTTTATAAAATTCAATTTGTGTTTTAAATAAATAGGATAGGTGAGATACTAAAAATAACGCATATTAGGCATATTACAATCATATATTTATAGAATATCATTTAAGGAAAGAATATAATATTATATATCATTTGTCAGACGTATATTTTTTCGTAACGCATTCACCAGCTTCAAGTTTCAAGAAATTCTGATTATAAATATTTTTTGGGTTGTGTTATAACGTGTATTTCCGTGGGAATATATATTGACCCGAATATCCAGCTATCATCATACCAAATTTCATCAAAATCCCTCCAGTGGTTTTTCTGTGATGCGGTAACAGACAGACAGACAAACAGACAAAAATTCTAAAAACTATAGATTCGGTCTCTGTATCGATAATAAAGTCTATTTCAATAAGATTTTCCAAAAAATATTTAAGGTACAGATTCGACTCGGTTAGAATTTTATTATATGTATGTATAGATAAGTAATGACACTTTTAAACTAAAAAGTGAAACAAAATGTAATCAAAATTATAAAAAAAATATGATTTAATATAAATTAAATGTTGTCAACAACAAGGAAACCAACGCGGTAGTTTAACTTAGGTGAATAAGACTTCAAAAAGTTGTTTCAAATTTAATTACAAATACAAACAGTATGTATGTATCATACGTATTAAGGCTCATAACTTTGGTGAATTGTAATTAAAACGTGTGCTGTATTCATTAAACAAAATGTAAGTTTTGTAAGTGCTGGTTGAGTCTAACTCGGGCCTCGGTACAGATGAAGCCTTGATTACAGTTTGATGTTACAGTTGAAAACAAGGTGCACTTATACATGTAATCATGTTTTTGAAAACTTTAATGGATAGACAAAGAAATTGCATATAAGTATTTCGAGATTAAAAGCTTTTAGCCAAGGGATGTTGTTGGTTTATAGGTTGTTTACGTTTTTAAATATTCTGGTTCACTTTTAATCCATTGGTCTTCTTTATAAGCCGCTAATTGAAGCCTCTTTTATATTACTATACATCTTCAGCACTCCAAAAAATGCCTTTTTTTTTGAAGAACATTTTTAAATTATGTTATTCAATATTATTCAACATTTAAAAGTTAGTTGATAATGTAGTATAGTAGTATAGTAACATATAAGTAGCTAGTGTAGTTTATAAGTAATACCTATTTTATTTTGGCAAAGACATTTTTTACAATAAGATCTAGTTACAGTTGTTTTATAATAAAGGTTCATATGTAGGTATCTAAAAATTTTGGAATTTAAATTAAATATGCAGGACACAGTTTTGTAGCAGTTAGTCATTCCTTATTATAAGTTAAAAGGAAAAAAGAATATATATTTCTCTATAATATAGTAACTACGATACTTACATGTCGGACGTAAGCGCTGATGCTCTGCTGAGCATAAGGAGAAGAGCCACGGCGCGTGCCACCACGCATGACCAACCCATATTAGGACATCTGAGAAAAATATTTAAATACTTAATTTCAAGTTTATCACGTGCATCCAGTAATACTGCAAGAGATACATATTACATGTAGGCATGAGATTGTAATGCATCCATATAACTAAGAGTACTTAAATGTAAGGTTTCTTTTCTCGAATTGATATTCTAAATAAAGATTTGTTACAATGCTTATATTGTTTGATTGTGTATATTGTATATAAAGTTATATAGAATTAACTTTTTGTAATTCCATAACAATTTGACAATTTAATGCAATGTTGAATATTATATCTAATCTAATCTATCTAATCTAATATATTTAAACGAGCAATTCTTGTATATTTATATCTTTGTATCTTTATTTATTTATACCAGCGATCTCGGAAACGGCTCATAGGATTTCGCTGAAATTTGGTGTGTGGGGGCTTTCGTTGGCGAAAAATCGATCTAGATTAGTCTTATGTCTGGGAAAATGCTTGTTTTCGAGTTTTCATGCGATTTTCTTTCGCATTATTTTACGCAAAATATGGTCGATAATTTCTTCCAGCCAATTTCGCCCAGGCACAAGCTTCGTGGTCAAGCGGCCTAGGTGCAAGATTGGCAATCACGGGTGACCGGGTTCGAATCCCGGTCGCATACAAAAATTTTATTTTTGTTTTGTTTTTGTATTTATTCTACTTTTTAGTTTTTTTTCTTATCTAAAAAATACGATATAACAAAAAAGAACTCCGAGCAAAGCTCAGGTACTAAGATGTAATTTTTAATATTTTATAAGAGCTTTCGTCGTTAAAAAGCTGATTTTTCTAATACAGTAAGTATTCTGAACTAATTAAACAAGCCGAAAGAAGATTAATTGATAAGTATTAAAGTAGGTACTAGATAAAAAACTACAAAAAAAGATTTATACATTAACTCGTTGTTCCCGATATCGATTATGGTATTAATGTATGATTCCCAAGTAAGTTAACGCTGTAAGTCATGCGAATACATTGGTCTAACTAACGTGTGGCGAGGTCACATCGTAACATGATTTTTTCTGACAGCCTGAAATTAAATACATGACCCACATTTCACATGTTATGACGTCAATCAAGTTTTTTTATGAAATTATTAACATGGATAATAACAATATATGCCTTGAACGTAACGATATTGTTTTATTAATTTAATAAATTATATAACTAATAACCCTAAAGTAATATGTATGTAATTACATTATAGAGTAAATTGCTTAGAGTGAGAGTCGATGTAGGTATATGTACTTTTATAAACATTTTTATTACCCATAGATAAATTAAAATAGATACATATATATTAAAAAAAATATTCTCTTATCTAATGTTATTTTCAATAATCAACTGGTAAGTTGTCTATTGGAGTACTGAGATAATCTATACTGTTCTTTAGTAAATTCTACGAGTGTTTTTATTATCGTGATACAAATTAAAGAGACAAATAATTAAGATTCTCTTTTTATAAATACAAAAAATACCTTTATTATTTTTTATTAAAAAAAAAAGTAGAATTCTTTACTGGGATGTTTTCAATGTATGTACAATATGGTGCAAATATCCTATAGTATCCAATGCAGGGTGCTGCAATATGCTGATTCCTTTGAATCCTTTGGGATTGTGGGAGCACAACATAGCGTATATGAGATTAAGTTGAATGCCTGTACAGTCGCAATACTAATGTATTATGCAAATGTAATGTACGTACACATTGACTGATTGTATGTAGTACATTCTCATACATTTCATTAAAAGTACAAGTGTTTTTGGATTAGGTAAGTATTTTGTAATGCTATTAACATTTGTTTCCGTTTGTTATGAGCGTCTGCTAGTAATATGAAACGGTTGAATAGTAATTCTAGAACTGAATAACTATTCAAAGACATTAATATATATTTTATTTTAACTCAAAAAAAAATGTTATTTACAAGGACAGCTTATATTCCTTAACTTACTAAAATAAACCAAGCCCAAATATTATTTCGCAGTTCATAGTTCAATTTAGTAAAATTCATAATACTTTCTTAGATTTACGCGAATATTTGACATTTCAAAATAAAACTACATATCTTTTCGGATTATTTCGCGAATTTATTATGATTTTTGGTTCCCGACGTTTCGATTGCTTTACAGCAATCATGGTCACGGGAGAGACTAAGGTGTTAGATGTCTCAATGGCATTATACAGTTGTTACAGACAGCCTACCTACTATTTTACAAAAATGATTTTAAAAATTTACTATTCTTATTGCGATCCACACAGTATGAACTAACTACATCTACTGGTCTGTTATGTTTGTTTTTGTCGTCTGTTCAATGTCCCGGTCGTTTCTGCGTAGATCGCGGCGGTTTTGACGAATCACTGTCCGTTATAACGTTAACGTTCGTAACGTTATACTTATAAATCTTTTATATAACTTCCTTTATGATGTCTACTTGATCCAATTTTACTATTATTGGCTGAGCCTATACTAAAAAAGTCATTTTAAGTTCTCTTGGCCTCAATAGTAAGGCACTTGAAGATGACGATGCTATTTCGAATCTTATGTCTAAATGGGATATCAATTTAGAGCTTTCTTAGGAATATTAATATTGGAAAAATTAAAAATAGTGATAATATTTCTTTATTTGGTTAAAACTATAAATATTGCTCAGAAAGTGATTTGTCGTAACTTGGAAATAAACATACAAAGTATTTACTATAATTGCATTTATAGCATTCGGAAGAATTAGTTAATTGGGTGTTTCTCTGTAAACTGGGCAACTTTCGTAACAAGTGTCTAGGTTAGGTCACTTTTTTGAACGTAGTTTGAAAAAAAAAAGTTATTAAGGGAATAAATATCTAATGTAGTGGTTAAACAAAAAAAAAACTATCATAGAAAATATTGAGCTTTTCCAAAAATAATATCTACAAGGAGAGAATTTTTCTCCCATATAAGAGACATTTACATTTCTTGAAACTTTTGACACATGTGCCACATTAAAAAGATATGCATATGCCTAAAATATCAATAACATACATATATTTATATAGTATTATATAGTCCTGTTTTACCGGTGGTAGGACTCTGTCAAGCCTGAGGAGTCCGACTGGATGGGTATCACCCCCTTATCTATTTCTGCCGCCAAGCAACAATGATTGCATTGTTGTGTTCCGGTATGAAGGATAAGGTAGCCAGCGCAATTACAGGCAAGGGGCATATCATCTTAGTCCTCACAGTGACAACGCACCTGTGGTTCTGCATTTTTGTTACTTAAAACCTAAGTGCATGAACCGTAGGTGTTATGGGCGACAGGTACTGCTTTCCATCAGGTGGTCTGTCTGCTCGTTTGTCACTGAATCGCATAAAAAAAATGTCCTCTGGAGACTGAAATAGTCCCTAATCTAAGTGTGACACAGGCTTATAGTATACATAAGCTATAGAGCGCGCGCATCGCTCATTCTCCATTATGCGAAACGTAAGCAGATGTTCTATACACACTTATAGATAATAGGTATAAGGGAAAGTTCTGTCGTTTTTGAATTCGTGCACTTTTATGCATTGTCGATCCTTACCAAGAATTCTGATCTGTCTGAAACTGGTTTAAATAGTTAGATTAGTATATAATTGATAATTTATACATATTTTATTAAATTTTAGTCAGTTTTTTTTAAACCTGTAAAACTGTCAACATGAGTGAAGAAAAAGTGCACTTTAGACATTGTATGTTATATAAGTTCCAAAAAGGGAATAACGCGATGAATGCATAAAAAAACTTGTATGACGTGTTTGGAGAGGATGCAGTAACAGCTCAAATATGCCAAAGATGGTTTGCGAAATTTTGTTCTGGTGATGTTTCTTTGAAAGATGAACCTAGATTAGGTAGGCCATTAGATGTCAATGACGAAGTGCTACGCAGTATGATCAGGACTAATTCTAAAACTTGTATGACGTGTTTGGAGAGGATGCAGTAACAGCTCAAATATGCCAAAGATGGTTTGCGAAATTTTGTTCTGGTGATGTTTCTTTGAAAGATGAACCTAGATTAGGTAGGCCATTAGATGTCAATGACGAAGTGCTACGCAGTATGATCAGGACTAATTCCACGTTAACTTCTATAGAAGTAGGCTTCAAGCTTGGAATTTTTCAGATTATTGCTTTGGATCACATTGAAAGGCTTGGTTTCATCTCCAAAGTCTCTGATTGAGTGCCTCACGAATTAAGCGAAAAAAAATTATTGGACAGAATTTCGATATGTTCTTTAAATCTTGCTCATTCCAAAAAGGAACCGTTTTTGGACCACTTGATGACTGGAGATGAAAAGTGGATAGTGTATAAACACGTGTTTAGAAAAAGGGCATATTCTTACAAAGTGGAGAGACCACCATCCACATCCAAAGCTGGTGTGCATCAGAAGAAGGTTATGTCGTGTTGTTGGTGGGATCGCAAGGGTATAGTGCACTATGACTTTCTAAAAGAGAAAGAAACGGTTGATGCTGATCGTTACTGTTTGCAACTTGAGGTTTTGAATAAAGTAATTCAACGTAAACGTTCATATTTGGTCAACAGAAAGGGGGTAATTCTTTACCACGACAACGCTAGACCACGCGTGGCAAGAAAATCCATAAAAAAAATTGCAGAATTGGGTTGGGAAATTGAACCTCAGCCAGCATATTCTCCAGATATTACACCATCTGACTTACATCTGTTCAGGTCGCTGCAACACTTTCTTGATGGAAATGAATATATAAATTATGAGGGTGTCCAAATAGGAGTGAAAGAAAACTTTGCTTCCAAAAAATGAAATTCTTTTCCAGGGGGCTAGATAACCTGTCAGAATGCTAGCAGATAGTTGTAACTAATAAAGGACACTAAATATTGTATTAATTTTTAAATAAAAGGTGAAAAAAAAATTTGTTACTTCTTTAGAAAAAAAACGACAGAACTTTCCCTTACACCAATACATACTCGTAGATGAAACGGTTGAATAGTGATGCGCCATGATTGACATTTGTGCATGAATGTAAGGTGTTAGTTTAAGTAATAGGTATGTAAATATTTAGTAAATTTCAGGTAGTAAGACTTTTAGTATTTAATTAAAAAAGAAGTATATTAACATAAACTACATTTATTTACGCACAAATACATATAGACTTTGTTATCTATAGTTTCATTTTAACACATTTCAAATTAATATTTTTCATTTGTAAATATATGTAGTAATAGTGTTGCTTAATATTTTATTCTTTTTCAATAATAACAGATAGAAATTAAAATTATATATATAATAATAATAACATTACGGGACTTAAATGCGGACTACGGGAATTAAAGCTGTTTAGCCTTTAAATCCTGAAGTGTAATTATTGTATAATTATTATTCTTAATTAATTTTAACTTATTTTTTTTTTAAATTTACGTAGAACAATAATGTGGCATGAATAATTAATATTTTATTTTCTTTATGTCTATAAAATATATAATAATGGCAGCACTAAATAAGATTACTAATTAATAGTTTTCTAAAAAAATGTAATAATTATAATAGTAACAACTAAAACTAAATAAATAATATTCCATACGCAATTATAAAACTTATTAAAATTATAAAAATATTTAAAATTAAAATTAACAAATATTGTAAGGCTCTTTTGTGCCATTAAAATTCAAAGGTTTTTTTTTTGACAAATAAAAAGGATCTTAATTTATAATACTATGGTTATACAAAATATTCGAGTAGTAGTACAACATGGTACAGCACTAGCTCTTAATGAGGGAAAGGAGGAAGCGGGGGGCGCGGAAGAACGTGTTGTGTTGACCCGCCCGCGCGCCTCCCGCAACACCTGTGTAATTTTGTTAAAATCAGTGTTTTCTGATTGAAATATTATGTACCAGTGAAAAGAAATAACTTTGTTATTTTTAGTTTGCTTCCGTGAATCGTTTTTACAGTTTGGAAGTGCATATTTCACCATGATTCATCCAAGTAAATACAGACGAGAGAAACGATCAGCGCGCGTAACTTTTCGAGACTAACAGCGTTGCCCTTACTATTTCGAGACTGTTCATACCCATGCTTACAGTTCATAATTGCTAGCGCGCGCTCTATTGCTATGTATACTCTAAGGACACAGTATACTGTTGCCAGGAGACTGTTGGATTTGACTTCATAAGAAAGTATCAAAGTATAATTAAGTTTTGTTATTTGTTTGTAAACAACGTGAAGATTATCCAATATAACAAAATAACTGCTCGTAAATATAAATGCAATACTTAAATAGAAATAAAAATAATTCATCTCAGGGGACTATTGGCTGTAAGCTAACCATGTGACTTCTTTGGAGTGACGGTCATGTAGCATTAAACAAACTAACGATCGGGTGCGTTTGGTACCATGGATGGCAACTTAAGGTCGTTTACGTTGTATTTCACTTATTAACGTGGATGGTTAAGCCATAGAGTACTTGTCATGTAATTCAAAATATGGACAGGTGGATTGCTCTCAAAATGCTGAGACCGAATTCAATTTTCATTTTTACGTTTTAACAAGCATGTAAAAAAACGTGGAATAGGTCTGAATAGAAAAATATTCAACGTTTTACATTTAAACATATAATTTTATTTATTTATTTTTTTGTAATAATTAATCGTCCTTATAGTAAAAATGCCACATTTGTGACATCAGGGGACTACTTTTTAAGCACTTCAAAACCTTTTTAATATGATAAAATTAATACATATCGATATTGTGCACTGGGCACAGATAGTTTAGGGAATCCTATTTTATAACTCATTACAAAGTATATAATATTATGATAGTTATATGTGATATATAACTAAGACAGCGAGTTGCCCAGTTTACAGAGAAACACCCAATTAGAAGTACAAGTGTTTGATTGCTATTTAAAAAAAAAACGCATTTTAATAATTACCTTTCTGCTGACTGCAGAGTGTTGTCGGCATGTGGAGAGACGTTCAACTTGTCCGTGCAGCTCTAGTCCTTCTCCACAACATCATGAGTTCAAAATCTGGAATAAAAGAAAATTCTTGAAATTTTGTAAGGTATATTTAATCTTAATTCTAAAGCAAAGCCGAAATATCGAGACCTTTAGCTCATTGTTCAATAACCCTCCAAAAACTTTTACTCTATTAATAAAAATGAGAAGTTTGTTATTAAAAAAATTCTATTGTAATTTTACCCTTTTCGATTTAACATTTAAAAAATAAAAAAATTTTTAGAATTTATAAATAAACCGACACATTTGGCTCAGTTTGTAGCGACCCTACTTGCTGTGCCAATGGTCCCGGGTTCGAGCTGGGGGCATTTATTTGTGTGATCAGCACGAATGTTTGTACTCCAGTAATGGGTGTTTGTGTATATTAACTAGCTGGTATCCATAACACAAGCCTTGTAGCTTACCATGAAACTAGATGGTGCTGTGTGTTATTGTCCCAACATATTTATTTTTATTATAAACCTATCAATTATGCTCAATCAAGAGGTTGAAGCGATATTTATCACATTGATCCGTCATTGTAGTTTCACTCAGTGTTATTTTCCATTAATTTTATCATTTCTGAGATATGTAGCTACAAGTATAAAAGTACCAAAATACTAATCATAAAGCTGGAAGAAGATTACATCTGCCTGTTTCACTTTGTCCTAAATTTTTTTACGTTTCTCTTCAACTGGAGGTAGGGATGCTCAGTCCATTTCAGAGGTTCTACGAGTAGTCTATTATATTCCCATGTATAAAAGATTCAAGTATATAGGTCCAAGCTTCAAAGGTTTTAGATTGGTCATTAATATGTTATTAATCAGGGTCACAACTTGTTTTTTACACAGTTGTTTCATAAAATTAGAGAACATATACATTTTTTAATTAAACCACTGGGGCTAGTGTTCCAAATTTGTATCCATTCGCGTGGATTGTTTAATTTTCCGGCCGTGTTTCAATTTTCTGAGGTTTGTTTAATAATGAAGTAAATTTTTAGGTTAACTTTCGTAATATAGGCTAGCTTTCTCTCTATTTGTGAGACTTCATTAATTTGTCCAAGCGCTATTCAAGGAACTGGCATTTCTCAAAATTAGAGTAAAACTTTTCAATGTTTCACAATTTCAGATAAATGGAATTCTGTAAAAATGTCTACATATTTTTTTGAAATAAACTTAGATATGATTTTCTATAAAATATTGTCTATATATTTTTTTAAAACGAAAAATAAGAAAAGTATATCATACTGTGCTGTTGTTTGATTTCTATTCTATTCCAATCCAAAACTATAATTATTACAACAGAATGTTTGTTGGTTTATCAATTACGCAGTAGGTAATGGCTTTTATTGATCATGTGTGATATTAGTATATTGCAAAAAATATTTATTAAAAAAAACTCTCATGGGGCCTTCCGATAGAAGTGAAAACTTAAAACTTTTTCACTTCAAAAATATTAAGCCATAATGTAAAAAATAATAATATCCCTATCGTAATGTAATATTTTGAAGACGGACAGCTAGTAATATTTTTTATTACCTACATACATTATGTTACGAAGCTTGTAAGAACTCGGTTAAAAGAATATTGAACAGGATGTTAAGTAGAGTGGAAACGAGACTGAATTACGTAATAAAAAAACAATAAAATAGGACGCAATTATAATGTTTTCTATGACATAAGTTTATTATCATACAAAATCTTATGAATGAAGCAACGAATAAATATTTATTATTTATTCGTAAGAATGAAGTTATAATACCATCGTTGAGCCAAATTTTGTATATATACCTATATATATATATATATATATCAAAAAATGTTATTTTATGTTTGTGTTTTAGTTACATGTTGTAGTGATCAATAAATAATGTTCTGTAGTTTCTTAATATTTCAATCCACAAAAACCATGACTTCTTTCCTGCGTGATGTCGTGCTTCCGTTTTAATTCGACTTACACGCAAAATCGATTTTTATATTTTTGTATAATATGGTTTAGTAACGAGTTGTAAGTCTAAAGTCTTAATAAAATTGTGAAGCTATTTATTTTTCCTAAGCTTTTAGTACCACGTCGATTTCGTTATAAACGAATTCTACTGTATTGCTTTTCGATGACAATATACAGAAAAGATAGATATTCATTCTTAAAAACTGCTTTAAACAAATGATTAAATCAATCAATCGAGTCTTAGTTAAACCAGAACATTATATTATATTTTTTAAATAGTTTACTTTGTATTGTAAGATAAGGCAGTGGTAGCCCAATGGTAACGGGGTTCAAATCCCGGGTCTCGCATATCTGATATTTTCATGTGCGAATCATTTCTAACATGATTACCACTTGCCTTACAGTGAAGGAAAATAGCGTGAGGAAACTTGCATGTCTGAGAGAACCTAACAAGTTTTCGAAAGACATGTGAAGTCCGTCAACCCGCAATTGGCCAGCGTGGTGGACTATGTCCTGATCCCCTTCGTATTGAAGGGAGGCCCGTGCCCAGCAGTGGAACGTAAAAAGGGCTGAATACATACTTTGTATTTATTTTAAGATATTTTAGAATGGAAATGAAAATATGTATAGTTTATTTGATCAAGTTAAAACAAAATTTGTTTGTGCAACTGGTATTCCGGTCCCTTTTTAATTAACAAAAACAATTCCCTTATCAAATTAAGTCTGATGTTATGAAATCCTCTGGTCATTGTGATTATATTAACAATAATGCAATTTTTTGGCGCAAAAAATAACACTTTTTATAAAAAATCATTTTTTAGGTTTTTTATAAATTACATCAATGAAATTAATTTTTCTTTTTTAATATTTTAAAGATTAAAAGTTTAAAATAATAAAGTAAAAGCTAATCCATATTATATGATATAATCTTTAAATGCGAAGATGAATATGATATTTAAATGTAAAAGTAACTCTGTCTGTTACCTTTTCACGCTTAATCCGCTGAATCGATTTAGAAGATATTTAATGTGGAGATAGTTTGAGACCCTGGGAAGGATAATGGATTTTTTATCCTGGGAATCATGCCTTAAGGGGATGAAAAGGGCGTTGAAAGTTTGTATGGGGAATCATTTCTCAAGTAAGGGATATATAATATATATTTTTTAATTTTCAAAGTAAGTACTCACTTTTCTATACCTATGTACGTACATATGTATATATAGTATAGACTATAGATAGTATAGTAGAAAGCGTACATAGGGACGAACGCGAGCGAAGCGAGTGTGAGCCGCTAGTAATAAATAATTTCAAGGTAGAAGTAACTTATGTATATAAAAGTAAACAATCAAACTTATACATGTTATGAACAAATTATTTTAAGGTGGCATGGCGTGAATGAGAGGGCGTGATTAGTTAAGTTTTGATATTATTTTATCTAATATTAATTGATTTTAAATATTTATAACTAGTGACTTACACTCGCTTCGTTCGGGTGCGTCCCTAGGCACATGAACATAGCGTTGCTACAGTTTAATAGGAAGATCGTTTTAAGAGGAATAATTCTGTAGTACATTGTTTTCATTTTTATTTATTTATTTACATTTTATTAATTTATGCGGTGCATGCCAATAAAGCTCCGACACCTTTAACATTTATCGTCATATTTTACCCAGTTTACACAAAATCTTAATAAATTATACACCTAAACCTTTCTCATGAATCACTTCAACTTTTGGTGAAAATAGTATGAAAATCTATTGGGTGGTTTTTGAGTTTATCGCGTTCGACAGACGCGACGGAGGACTTTATAATATTTAGTGATGTAGAATGTAGATTTATTCGTGGTAAATAATTTTAACTCATTATAATAATTTAGGATATAATATTTTATTGCTTACGTTTGGAGTTTTTATGAACTCTACGCAATACCATTACCTATATTCATGACTTGAAATCTATTTGTAACTAGGTAGAGTTTTTGATAAAGAAGAAGTGTATTTCTAATTTACAAAAAGAATTTTGAATTAAATTTTTTTAATAATTAAATAAAAAATTCTCGTGAATACAAATAATATGTAAATATATATATGTATAGTATAAATGAACCCTTGATATTGTAGTTTTTTTTTTATTTTTTCATAAAGTACATTTTAGCAGGACAGACAATAAAAATACAATAAATAAAATAGGTCAAGGGTAGTAAGAGTTGGACTCGTGCACCAAGGCACCCGAGTGCATGGCTGACTGTACCATCTCAAAATATATTTATCCATCCTGACATTTTTCAGAGGTCGTTAAATAATAAAATATGAGGTATTGCAAAAGTCATCATTCAATGGAAATAAGCAGAGTTGTCTTTTCAGTTATACATATAATAAAATTGTAACTAAGCCGAATCTGTACATTAAATATTTTTTGGAAAATCTTATTGAAATAGACATTATTATCGATACAGATGCCGAATCTATAGTTTTTAGACATTTTGTCTGTCTTTATGTCTGTTACCGTATCACGGAAAAACTATTAGAGGGATTTTTATCAAATTTGGTATGGTGATAGCTGGTTATCCGGGTCAACATATAGGATACTTTTTACTGTGAGAAAATATCTCATCTCTGAGAAATCTATACTAAACGTTAAAACGTAAGTAGGGACAAACCCGAGTGGAGCGAGGTTGAATCGCTAGTTTATTATAAGGTGTTTCTTAATCGAAATACTTTAAATTCTAAAGCAAATAAAATATTGAACAGTGCGAACAACGTTATTGATACTTAAGATATTTAATAATTGCATGTGGAAAAAGTAGAGGCAAGATGAGCTGAACGCTTGCCAACTTTATGAGGACTTGGTTATGCATGAAATAGAAAACCGTGCCAACTATTACTCGCACTTGAGGAATGTACTTCCTTCCTATGAAACTGAAGATTCAGAACTGGGTGAAATTTAATTGAGTTCGTGTGAATGAGAGCACTTTGGAGCGACACACAATTTGTGTGCAAATATTAGTTGAATACGCTTTCGCTTACATACTAGGAGTAATGAATTAACTAACTTCTTGGATGATATAATTATGTTTTAGTCAGACATTCATTTAAAATTATTAAAGGTAAGTTAATAAGTATGTTTTATTTTGAAAAATCTATCTATGCACGTATAAAATAGGTCTGACTTAAATTAAAAGACTTATAGAGCTTTCACTAAATGTTTTACTATGTAATTATTATTAAAAAAAAACCTTTAAAATTTTTGGTTATCTTATTCTAACATATTGAATAATTACGTGTAAGAGAATTTATTAATTATATTGCGAAGCCGTAACGAAACTTACGTAGCTATCTAAAGAAATATTTAAATGCTACTAAGAAGTTTTAAATATAAAGAACGAAAGCTGCATGTTTCCGATGAACAAAATTGGGTTGGATACAAATGAGTATCAAGTTATATTCACTTTAGCTTTCACTTTAACAATTTGTTTTTATCGACATTTTGTATTGCTGGATTTATTAGGCACAATTATAACATTGTATTATTGAAAAAGCTAAAAATTATTTTTGGTCTCTTTTTACAATTAAAATGAAAATAATTAAATGATGCAATATTTATTGACCGTAAACTGTTATTATTATTTTAAAATATATTTTTTTGGTCACGAAATAACAAAGAACTTATTCGAAAAGCAGCTGTTCCTACTTGTCTAATGGAGTGCAATTTGGCTCAGTTAACGCTTTTCGTGCCTTATTTCTGCCTTTATTAAGCATCTGTGAACTTCCATCATTTGTAGTTTGTTGTTTCATTATTTGTAATGTTTCCATTTTCTTACTTTACATGTATATTTTTATTAAAAGGCTACATATACAAGATTTGCCACTGACTACGCTCGCATAAAATACAAAAAATATTCTCAGTTTTATAATGTTAGTAGGGATATATGTACATATATTAAAAAACCACAGTTATAACCACATGCGTTACGTGCACCATGATCCAGTACCTCAATGAGGTAATCAATAGTTATTGTAATCATGTTTAAAGGCTTGCGGAACATTTATCAGGGCGTTGTTCGGCGAAAAAGAGATTAAGGTGAGAGTAACGAGTAAGTTTTCTACGTTTAGGGAAAAGAATATATACTCGCAGTAATTTCATAATATAAAGGAATGAATAGATTATATAAAGGATATAAGATGGTTTGATTAATTTAAAAGGTCCTTGTGGGGCGTTGAGGATTTAGTCAAAAGTAATACGGGCTTATTAGGTTTTCCCTGATATTTCGTGATTAATTTTTATTTATAAATATAGAATTATTAATAACAAAATAGGTCATTTAAAAAAAATATTTTTGAACTTCTTTTCAAAAGCAAAGAAAAATGATATAAGAGGTTTTTAAATGAAATTGATGATAATTGATATACATGCATATATTGATAGTCTTGTCGATGATCCGAACTCGTGAATGTGGTAAAACGACACACGCTAGTTACCAACTGTTTTATTTATTCCAAAATACCCACACCTTAATATAATAATATCACTACATCTTCCCCTTCAATGAGAAAATGCAAATTAAAAATATACAAAATTACAGAGAAAAATAATAATAAGAAAAACAAATAAAAATCTTATAAGGTAATTTCATCTTTCTTTTTTTTTTTTTTTTTTTTACTAAATAGATAACAACAATATAACTATACAAATCGTTACATAATCGTGTATACTACGATAATGACGAGGCCAAAAATTCTTTGCATTTCAAATCTTTTACAATCAGTTATAGACAAAATCATCCAACAAATTTATATACATATAATATAATATATAATTAAGTGTATTTGTAATTTCCTTTAATGTTACTACTTACTTATGTATATTAATGAATTTAATTGGGGTATACATTATAAACATAACAAAAAAAAAATACATATAAGTAAACAAAAACAATCAATATTACATATTCTCATTTTTTAATAATAATTTAGCTCGCCTTCTTGTAATAGGCCCACAATAATTTTTTGGAGGGCTACTACGTGCATGCTTAGAATCGCTATTTTGATCTGAAATTAATTTACTTGTACAGCTCTCATTAAATGGCTCACTTTTGTCTACTACGCTCGCTTTGTCCGAAGTTAACGCCGTGTCACCTGACTGTATGATGTCCCGTTTTACTTCTACCTGTCTGCGCACTAGATGACGCCTATTTCGCCGATATTTGCGTCCAGCTTCATCTTCTACAATGTAAGATCTAGGTTCAACTGCCTGATGCAAAACTTTTGCAAGTTTACGGTGCTTACCGCCGACCATGACAACTTTGTCATTATTATGCAAGATCGGGAGATATTTAGTAGATTTATCATAATTATACTTTTGCTTTTCTTGTTGCTTAAGTATAGCCCGATGATTTATTTTACGGTCGACTGGTACGTCTAATGCTTTATGGTAAATGGGTAAACGTGTGTTTAATTTTCTTCCCATTAAGATTTCGGCAGGTGAAACAACCTTTTCCCGAGGCGTTGACCTAAAATTCAACATACTTAAATAATAATCATCTCCTGAATCGCAGCATCTTTTTAATAAATTTTTCACTGAACGTACGGCTCGCTCACTTTTGCCATTACTTTGCGCATAAAAAGGAGATGTTTTTGTGTGTTTAATATCCCAATCACAAATAAATTGCTTAAATTCATAAGAGGCGTACGCGGGACCATTATCTGTTACTAATTCCATTGGGATTCCATATCTTGAAAATTGTTCTTTCATCGCTTTTACAACTGATTTACTATTAATTGAATTTAACTCATTAACTTCAATAAAATTTGAAAAATAATCAACCAAAATAAGATAATATTTATTTTTATATTCAAATATATCAGATCCTAATTTAATCCAAGGTATATCAGGAATACTGTGCGGAATCATAGGTTCGCGCTGCGGCATCGGTGCGTGTTGGGTACAAGTCGCGCAATTACGTACGGCGCGTTCGATGTCCCGAGACATACCTGGCCAAAACATTACTTGCCGCGCGCGCCGCTTGCAACGTTCTATACCGAGATGGCCTTCGTGTATCCTATTTAACATCTCACCTCGCAAACTAGAAGGAATATATAATAAATTTTCTTTAACGATCAAACCGTTAATATAATGTAAACTTTCGCGATAAGACCAAAATATTCTGAGTGTAGTTTTTATTTTATATTTATTTTTGGGCCATCCTTTCATAATGTAATCACACAGATCCTGACATTGTTCATCTTTTGCTATATGCTCCCGCAATAAATCCAATTTTTTATCGCTAAATTGAAAATTACTTATTAAAAAACATGTTTGTGCTTCTAAATCACGGTTTAAGCGTTCATACGTATTATAATCTGTTACAGGCGCTCGGGATAGTGTATCTGCAATATACATATATTTTCCCGGAGTATAGATAACATTAACATCATAATGCTGTATCCGTAACAACATACGCTGTAACCTCGCAGGCACCGAGGACAAGGATTTTTTAAAAATTGATTCTAGAGGCTTGTGATCCGTATGTATAGTAACATCGCACCTACCATAAATGTATTGATGAAAACGTTCACATGCGAAAACAATAGCTAACATTTCCTTCTCGATTTGAGCATATCGTCGTTGCGTATCAGTAAGCGTGAGCGAAGCAAACTCGACCGGACGACCGTCTTGCAGTAACACGGCGCCCAGCGCCTCTGAGCTCGCGTCCACCGATAACACGATAGGTAGATCAGTAGAATAAAGTGCTAAAACTGGGGCTGTTGCTATTTTACTTTTAAGTAATTCTACTGCTTTTGAGTGCATTGATTCCCATATCCATTCTGTATTTTTTCGTAATAACCCCCTTAGAATAGCTACTGATTCAGAATAATTGGGAATAAATTTTGAAAGATAATTAACCATACCTAAAAATCGTTCTAGAGATTTTCTATCAGTCGGAATAGGCATATCCAAAATCGCTTTTATTTTATTTTTATCTGGTCTCATACCGCGTTTATCAAACACGTGACCCAAGTACGTAATTTCTTCCACACCGAATTTGCACTTTTCTTTATTAAACCGCAAGCCAATATCTCTTGCTCTTTCTAACAATCGCCTCAAGCGTACATCATGTTCTTTCAGAGTTCTTCCCCATACAATAATATCATCAATAAATGAGTCAACACCGTCTAAGTCCTCTAAATGCTGCCTTACTTTCGAGTGAAAAAGTTCCGGTGCACAGCTTATGCCATATGGTAAACGCAAGAATTGATACCTGCCAAAAGGTGTACTAAATGTACAAAGATCCGCACTGGCGTCGTCCAGCTGCAGCATCCAGAAGCCGCAGCGCGCATCCAGCACACTAAAGTAGCACGCGCCGCGCAGTCTCGCCGCTAGCTCGGGCACAGTAGGCAAAGTGTAGTGCGTCCGCTTTATTGCATTATTCAATGGTCGCGGATCTAAGCATACACGTAAATCACCGTTTTTTTTCGCTACTAAAACAATAGCATTGACCCATTCAGTCGGATGCTGAACTTTTCGAATGACCTCTAAATTTTCCATGCGCTTTAATTCGTTAAATAACTTATCTCTAAGTCCATGAGGTATTTTCCGTGCTGGACATATACTAGGCTGTACCGCCTTATCTATCACTATTTTATGAGTCCCTGGCAACTTACCTAAACCGGAAAATAACACAGAAAAATCTTTATCAACATTGAGAGAATCTATTCGTTTTATTAAACCCATTTTTACACATGCATTTAATCCTAATATATTTTGACAATTCATATCACAAACAACAAAACTTAAATTGTACTCATTTTGCTTGTATATAATAGACAAGTTACACTGCCCTATAATCGGTACGACATTACCGGTATAAGAACTAACACGACCATTGTAAACCCTTAATGTTTGACAACTAAAACCCAAATACTCGTAATCACATTTTGATAATACATTTAACATTGATCCTGTATCTAATTTAAAAGTTAATTTCTTACCATTACAATATAAATTATCAAACCACTCTCGAGACCCCTCATACCTTTTGCTGCAATTTATCATATTAATATAAATTATATCACTATTGGATTCCTCGGAACTTACACTCAAGTTATGCACACGTTTTGTCACCTTTTTACACATTCGAGCAAAATGACCTCGACCTTTGCACGAATAACACTCTGCCTGCTTCGCTATACATCCTTGTTTACCGTCACAAAACTCCTTGCCGCAACGCCTACATCCACGAAATTCGCCGGGAACACGACCGCCACCGCGCTCGAGACCACCTGCCGCCACGCCGTTGCGCCAGCTGTTGCGTGGGCGCGCCCGCCACGCCGTGCCGGCGTCGCGCTCCTTACCTCGCACACTTTTACTATTACTACAGCCCGCGACTTCGTAGATTTGTGTACTGGAAGATGCCTCTTCTATCTGCCTACTTTCATGCCTCGACATTTCATCCGCTTCACAAATTTGTATAGCCTTCGCCAAGGTTAATTCATCGGTTCTAAGAAGCCGATCGCGAACGACATTATTTGAAATTCCACAAACAATGCGATCTTTTATTAAATCATCCGTAAGATGTTCGAACTTACAGCCGTGACTCAGCACTTTCAAGGCTGTGACATAATTGTTAATTGTTTCGCCCTCGATTTGATTGCGCGTAAAGAACTTAAATCTTAACATAGTCACATTAGATTTCGTTCCGAAATGCAAGTCGAATTTATTTTTCAAGCATGTAAAGTCATCTGCACTTTCACCTTTGTTGTATGTAAAAGTCGAAAATATTTCGTATCCATCCGGGCCTATGAGATTCACAAGTAAGCTAGCCTTTACATCTGACGGCTCTTTTACTACACCTGACGCCTTAAGAAATATCTCGAATTGCTTCCACCATTTTAACCACGCGTCAGCGCGTGCGGCGGGACTGCCTTCTATCTGTAACTCCGTTGGCGGCCGAGCGTGTTCCATAATTTATTTTAATAGTAAAACTTCTTTTTATCACTTTTATCGTTAATTAGGTCGTTTTAATAACGTTTATACTTAAGAAAACTTTTATTAATTATCCCACCGCTGCCACCATGTGGTAAAACGACACACGCTAGTTACCAACTGTTTTATTTATTCCAAAATACCCACACCTTAATATAATAATATCACTACAGTGAAGACCTGGTTTCACTAAATTCCAGGACAATTAGATACAACATCCGTGTCACGTTTTTAAAATTTCTCTAAAATATATGAAATTTGAAATCTTCCTTTGATCTAAAGTGTTCATCAATTTTACATTCAACACCAGATGTCACTAAATATGCAGTATCGAGGAACTGTATATTTATCATTCGACGTCTCTGCTATGCAGTACGTATTCTCATTGAATATTCATTTAACTTTACTGAAACCGTACCGAAGCAATTTATATTTTAAATGTTACGATTTTTTTAAAGACATTAAAACAATGGATGCTTTTAAAATAATTTATATGGAACTATTAAAACGATTATGTTCTTTTACGCTATTAGAACCATTACTAAAATTTTATAATTTAGTTGACGGTAAGGTAAGGTATATTTTTTATTGCACTTTAAAATAAAAGTAAGGCAGAGATCAATATGGGCAAAAGTGAAATTCTCTAGAAGAGATCTATCTGCCTGTTCTGCCCGAACTGAAACTGATTTTATGAAAATATTTTTTTTTGTTAACTACATTTCGGCAAATCAAGTAGGTAAGTGCCTAATGCTTAGGTATATTTAATACCAAAACTATGCAATATAAAGAATATAATTGTATTCAAGACTAAACCTATTATTGACTACTTATTCATGATAATTTCTAACTATGGTTAGTTTATTTTATATAAAAAAAAACTAATTCATTTTATAATTAATACATTATTAATTGCTTATTTATATCAAATAGCGATAGAATAGACGACCTTGTTGACACATAAGCAGAACAAGAGCTATTATGAAGCTATCATTTCTTCACTGTGTACTTATTCTTTCAAGATATTTTTTCTTCCTTTTAATGTATGAATTGAAGCCAAAGAGTGAAAAACAAACAGTTACCGAAAAAAACTGGCGTTTTTACAGTTTTATTATGATTACACATCCAATTCTTGGAATTATATATAGTTTATGTCATCATAAATTATTTTTAACATATCGTTATGTGTACTCTTGTCATATTTTTAGCAAAAACCTAGCGGTGGCTTTGTCAGTAACAGATAGCATACATCAATTGAAAGTAAATGAAGACGACTTACATTAACGAGCAACAATCTAAAGTATTTGAGGATATAACTGGTATTGTCCGTTTGTTTTTTATTAATGTTCTTGATTAAGTCTAAAGTAAGAGTAAGACTTATGTATCCATAATATTATCAGATAAATCATATATATATGTATATCTATGTATATATATATATATATATATATATATATATATATATTCCATAGGGATATCTTTGTAGATATAAATCTCAACGAGTATATACCTACATATGTTAAATTATGAAATAATAAGAACTATTCAGGTCTTACCTCTACATATTTACATAAAGTCAATATGTAGAGATATGTTGTTGTAATTTAGAATTAGCACCATAAAAACAATATTCTTTACTTCCTTTTATTTTTTCTTTTTAATAATGAAAATTTGAAATGCTTAACCTTTACATACACAGATTTTCTAATAGATAGGATTAACCGCTCAAGTATAGATCTCTAAGAAGACTTTAAAAATATATACTTGTACAATTTATTAAGTTGCACTCTTAAAGTTTTATCTGAAAATCTGAAACTATGATTTATCACTTGGATCTTGGGCATATTATATGCCTAAACCCTCTTGTTCTATAATACCGTAGCATAGGTAGAGTCTTTTATTCTGGTACAAGTCAAACAATCTTGAAATTCACAGAGAAGTAAGCTCCAGTTACTGTTTATTGTCCCCTTGAGGTTCGAGCTAGGGTAATGTAATGAAAGGAATCCAATGGCATAGAACGAATAGGAAAAGTCCTATGGAGGTTAAAATACGCATTCCCATGTACATATGTATGTATAGTTCGATTTTTCTTAACTTCAAACAATATGTGGGTAAAATCTACATTGAATGAGAATTGTATTTCAATGATGTTCTTATATTAAGCTGGGTTAAACTTACATAAAAATAGTAAAGAAGTTTTTCTGCTTTTGGCATATATTTTTTTTTACTTATAATAATACTATTCAGCCTGCAGCCTAAGAACACTCAATACTCCGAGCTCAAGCATGTGTCTTATCTTTGGTTTGATAGATTGAATTGAAACTTAGATACGCTGTTAGGATATTTGTGACAGAGACATTTTGGCATTTATTAAAATCTTTTATTGCTTATGTATACATAAATTTATTTACGTACATCAGATGTGAAATTAGACTCAGTAATTAGGATATTACTATACATATTAGACTCAATAGTTAGGATATTACATAATGGTATGTATTTTTATTTATTTTATAAGTATATATTTATAATAACGGAATAGTAAACAGACCCAAATGAAAAGCAAAAGTAGGTTATATAATGAACGCAGCTGCGGGATGCGTTAGCTACATGATACTGCACTTAGTACACCTTTTAGCATTACTATTTCTTCTTGTGGGAGTTTATATTTACACTCAAAACTTCAATAAATGTCTCTGAAGTACGTATGAAAATGACACGTTGACAACTATTATACTGAAACATTTTGAACTAAATATTGATTAAGTCTCAACACGCTTACGGAATATAAAAACGAAACTTTATGATCGACCTCGCCATTTGTATTACCGAATAAATAGGTTTTTACATATTTTGTTCATAAATTGTTATATAGCAAGACAGAAATTTTTTACCTTCAAAAAGCTGAGGATTATTGTAATAAATTAAGTATGAAGTTATTATAAACAAAATTAATAAAAGCTTAAAACACTTAGATATTGAGATTACGAACGATATCACACGGCCTTAGCTTATTTTTATTTAACGCAAAGTAAATTATCACGACAGATAAATATGTTATATGATGACATGCACTTCGAATAATTGTATTACACGAGAAAATTGATCGATTTCTTCGAACATAAGATAAAATTATGACTACGTAGGTTCTATAAGGATTCCGCCTTGCAACTTATTACATGCTTAGGCGGGTCAGTAAGGTTGCACATAGATAATGTAATAAAAATAAGCTTATTACAGTAAGCTAGATAAATATACTCGAAGGTTGCTTTTGTGTGAGCGAGACCCTTTTTTCCTCGAGCAATGATGCATTCTTTTGGAAGACAATTGAGGGTCAGTTTATGGCGCGTATATCTCTTCTTATATATATAAAATTCTCGTGTCACAGTTTTCGTTGCCATACTCCTCCGAAACGGCTTGACCGATTTTGATGAAATTTTTTGTGCTTATCCGGTATCTATGAGAATCGGCCAACATCTATTTTTCATCCCCCCAAATGTTAAGGGTGGACCACCCCTAAATTTTTATTTTTTATTTTTCAGACAAAATTTTTTGTTTTAATTTTTTTATGATACAGCATACAAAAATACCTACAACCCTAAATTTTCACCCCTCTACGATCAACCCTTATTTTTTAATAGCAATTTTAGTTATTTAATCATAATAGGATACTTTTTACTGTGGGAAAAACTCTCCTCTGAGAAATCTATACTAAACGTTAAAACGTAACTAGGGACGAACCCGAGCGGAGCGAGGGTGAGTCGCTAGTACCTACAATAAATATTGTGATGACATTTGGTTTGATTCAAGTTATAAACTAAATAAATAATAACAAAAGTTTTTCTTGTATTTATCCAAGTTAGTTTTCAATACTAATTTAATATTATTAAACTTGAAGTCCCAACTTGAGAAGTTATTCTAAATATTATGTTATTTTGTTGTGCCTTTTATCAAAATGTTTTTTTTTAAATATGATTAAAAATCATTTCCCTTATATATTGCTATCACTCACAGGTAAATAAGTAAAAAACTACTTTATCTTTCTTATCCATATATCTGTTATCGCACGACTCGTTTTTCTAGTGTAAATAATATTATTTTCTTCCTTTATAGGGGAATATGAATAATATAAATTTTCTCTTATATATATACAAAGTGCTGTCACCCTAATCTATACATATAATAAAATTCTAACTAGTACCTTAAATATTTTTTGGAAAATTTTGAAAAACGCTATTTAATTCATTAAAAAAGTAATTTTAATTATTATTTAATTTTGTCTTATTTATCTAAATAATGGCGACATCTATAGCCGAATATCTATTCGGCAATAGACGTCGCCATGTGTTTTTAAAATACGTAGTTTTAATTCCAAAAAAAAATTATGCACAAATTAGACCTTTCTATGATTTTATTAGAATTACTACTAAATTACCCGCGGCCCCGCCCGTGTTCAAATTATTAATAAACAATCTTTTTAGCTTTATAAATTAGTTACATCTATAGATATATCAAAATTGTAACTAAGCCGTATCTGTACATTAAATATTTTTTTTGGAAAATCTTATTGAAATACACATTATTATCGGCACAGAGGCCGAATCTACATTTTTGTAAATTTTTGTCTGTCTGTCTGTCAGTGACTGCATCACAAAAAAACCACTGGAGGGATAGTTGGTTATCCAGATCAACATATAGGATAGTTTTTACCGCGGCAAAATATCTAGTTTTTGAGACAAAATACAAATACTGGTTAGAATAAAACCACGATGATACTATAAACATTTTAGCAAGGTAACGTACTAAATATGGCAAAAACTATTAAAAATACTTATCTTGAAAATAAAAAGATTAATAGCGCTATTTTATTCATTAAAATATCTCCAAAAATATTTATGTGTTATTTAGACATTCGACAATAGATGTCGCTATGTGTTTTAAAAATCCGTAGTTCTAATTCCAAAAAATTGAATGTACAGATATTGAATATATATACATACGTTTCTATGATTTTATTAGAATTACTACTAAATTACCCGCATCCCCCGCCGTGTTCAAAATTAATAACATATTAGGAATATTTTGTTGGCCGAAACAGTTTTCAAATGAAAATATTTGTAAATATTTATTGTTTAGTAAATAATGTTAATGTGTGTAAATCTTTTAATATAAAAACTGGGCATGTAACTTGCATTTGCAAGTCCAACTCCAGCATTAGAAGGTTGCCTTTAGCAAAATACATCGTTGTTTTTCTTACTCCTACGTATTTTGCTAAGTTAACACTAAAATAAATACGAATAATACTAACGTTTCCACAATATACTCATTTTATCGACCGTAAAAATAAGCTCGTTTCATATTATTTTTTAACATTTTATAGAAAAAAAGTTTATGGTTGTTAAACTGACAAAGCGGGTAACTAAAATTAGTGTATATCTTAAAAACTACGTACATTCTGCAAGATAATTTTCGATAAAAGTATTTTAGAAACTGTTATACCTCAATTTTTCATATTTTTTTGACATCATTTCTTGAAAGGTGAAAGGCTTAAAGGACTCTAAAATGCTTACGACTTTAATCATATTAGCCGAGCCGAAATAATAAAAAGCATTTGCTTAGAATTATTTAATTATTTACCTTAATTATGTACTACTGGAACCCTCACTTTCTCCAACATCTTCTTTTGAAAATCGTTTCGGAATATATTACTAACTAACGCTAACCCGTCATTGTTTCGCGACAAATTAACATTTAGAAAAGTTTTTATTTTGTAATTTAAAAAAAACAACTAAATATAAATTAATCAATAGCTGTCTATTAGTAAATAAATGATTAAAATAATATAGTATTTTGAGAGTTTATAGCACAAAACTAAACAAACATACAAAACAGAAGTGTAGACAAACTATAAACGTTATTGCTAAAACAAAAAGTGATATATTATTACTAAATCAAATATGAAATTAACGGAGGGACCTTTGTGTCATAGTCAATCACTGCCATTATTTATCAAGCATGCGATGCGCAATGAAATTATTATATTACGTAAGAGTATACTAATATGTAAAACCTAAGAATTTGGTTTTTCGTCATCAGAACGCGGGCGGAGCCGCGGGCAACGCTAGTTAAATGAATAAAGTTTCTTTACATAGATTTCACTTTATATGACAGCGGGCTTGAGGAAAGTAATAAATATGTTGGGTAAATTTTTGCTAGGGCAGAAACGAGATTTATGTGATGGAAAGAAGCATAATAAATATTTTTATATTAATACAAATAATAAATCTTCGAAATATGTATGTATGTATTCAGCCCTTTTTTTTTAACGTCCCACTGCTGGGCACGGGCCTCCCTTCAAGACGAGGGGGATCAGGCCATAGTCCACCACGCTGGCCAAGTGCGGATTGGCAGACTTCACATGTCTTTCGAAAACTTGCTAGGTTCTTTCAGACATGCAGGTTTCCTCACGATGTTTTCCTTCACCGTAAGGCAAGTGGTAATCAAGTAAGAAAATGATTCGCACATGAAAATATCAGAGGTGCGAGACCCGGGATTTGAACCCGCTTCACTCGGTTTCCCGAGCGAGCGCGTTACCACTGGGCTACCACTGCCTTTGTCAATCTTCGAAATAAATACCCGCTAATTATAGAAGTCACAGTCAGAGGATGCAAATGAAATGAAAACTTTACTTATAAAATACTTTAATAATAATTTTACAAAGTAATTATTCTAAGGTGATTACACTGTCGAAGTGTGACAAATGCAATGAATGAAGAAAAGTTTTTAACAATAAGGTGCACTCGGATGTTACAACACTGTCACTTCACGAGAGTTATGTTTAAATACGAAAAGAATGCTATAGTGGTGGTCGACGCGACTCACGGGGTGGTTCCCATGCATTAGAGTTGCGAAACAAAGTCTTTAACGATAAAAGTTGATACGAAAGGAATGCGATGTTGGTGGTCGACGCGATGTAGCTCCCATGTATTAATTAGGGTTGCGTAACACGCTCGTAAATCACTAACTGCCAACTCCATACTTGCTGTCAATTGAATAATACAAATATACTTTTTAATTTTTTAAATTTTATGTGTTGAGTTTTAATTTTTATGTGTTGAGTTTAACACATCAATAATTAATTTTACTTGATAACCATAATCAATAAAGGAAATTACAAATATACTTAATTATATATACAAAACAAATGTACATTTAATTATTATTGTACAAGTCATGTCCGCGTGGAATAGTGGCAAGAATGCTTGGCGCATTCCCCCGCTGAACGGCAATGTCAATTCTTTGGGCGTAAAACGAGCCAGCCAATACCGTAATTATTTATTAACTTTAATTATAGTTTACATTTATTTACAAAAAAAAAGCAGAGTTAAATATCATATCGGTATTTTTGTAGTGGGATTCGATAGAACAAAAACAATAGTAGGTACTATTGTTTTTGTTCTATCGAATCGCATGTTTCATTGAGTAATCTGTACAAAAAAGCTTTGGATCTCGGTTATTATAATAGTTTTGGTTCTTACTTAGACTAAAACTTAGAAGCATTTAGCTAGGTTTAAAAAAACCTAGTTATTATAGGACGCTTTTCTGTAATGGATAGCCACGGGAAGTGCTCTCAAATGGCTCTCCCATCTGACTCTAAAGTGCCATAGTGTAAGAGCTGTTATCACGATAATGATAATTAATATCGTTCTATCTTGTAATTGATTATTATTATTTTTAAATATCACATTTTGAAGAAATATTAATAACTCTTGTTCTTTGGTATAAGATTTACTATTATATCTCAATTACGATACTCAGATACTATTTAGTATTAATTGTCATGAATCGCTTCCTTAATATTTAAAATGCCTTTTGAAGTTAATGAATTGATTGAAGATCATTTATTTTAGAAATAGTTAAACTTTTTAGACCAACATAATACTATGTAATAATACTTTTTCTTGCTTCATACAATTATTAACTAGAAGAAGATAGACTTCTATTGGACTTAACCAGACTGAAATAAGCATAAATTATGCGTCGCCAATGTAAGGACCGCGTTTGTAAAACCAGTGGTACGAGATAATGCCATGGCCAATATTTAAAATACTAGGCCCCAAAGGTCGACTACGTACATGTACATTTTCTTTTAGATTCATATGTTAATTTGACTCTATTTTTCCAACACTGAGAGCAGTATTCGCATTTTGAAGTCATTTTATGAACTAATTGCACACTTTGCCTGCACCTTTCTTTGATACAAAATTCGAAAATTTACCCGAATTTCGAGTCAGCGACTCGTAGAATATGAAAATAATTACTCAGCCAACCCGCGTGAATGTTAAATTAGGCCGACAGCTTGCAAAGAGTAAATTCGTAATATATTTGCTATTTCACACGTTACTTTACAGTTCTGCGAGAATTCGCAGTAATGGCACTTTAAAATTTATGTTTTACGCTTTATAGTCTTACAACATTTTAATTCGACTCCTAAATGTTCGTTAAGTCTGCTTTAAGGCAAGATTTATATTGTTATCCAGAATTTTTTATCTTAACGTTGTTCAGTTTTTTTTAGTTCCAAGAATGAAATGAAAAAAATATTTTTCATTTCGCTAAAGTAGATAGACGAATTCAATATGGAAATTATTGTTATTGTGATATGTTTTATTTAACATATTTATATCATAGGCGCAGTTAATCCCAGCCATATTGTCTAAGCTTGGACTTGTCATTAGATTTCCAACCAAATTTAGCAAATTCTATTTTTCATAAATATACATTATACAATTATACCTTTTGTAACATTGAGTCCTTTATTATACTGGATGCATATGTCATTTATTATTTGTTCTATAATCATTACTAGGTACCCTAGATCATGTAAGTATAGGTCAGGCCTTCCTAACACATGTGATATTCACATAAAATCAATGATAACTTGAAACCGGTTAACTCGTTCAAATCAATATCTATCAAACAATAATACTAATTATGTGTAATTGGTTCTTGGTAGTTTTTTCCTTTGTATTTTTTCTATTATAATAACTGACAGTGTTATAATATTTTGAAATGTAGCGCCATAAGTCACTATGGACATGCGCAATATGAAATACCCTACACGATCGCATCATGTCTTGTTATGTTGTTAATTAGACATATATGTACGTTTAGTTTTTATTATACATTTTTTTTAAGAAAAGCAGTGATAGCCCAGTGGTAACACGCTTGCTTGGAAAAGCGAGTGGAGCGGGTTCAAATCCCGGGTCTCGCACCTCTGTTATTTTCATGTACGATTCATTTCCAAGATGATTAATTATCACTTGTCTTACGGTGAAGGAGAACATCGTAAGGAAACCTGCATGTCTAAGAGGTCCTAGTAGAGTTTTCGAAAGACATGTGCTGTCTGCCAACCCGCACTTATAACTCGTATTGAAGGGAGACCCGTTACCAGCAGTGGGACGTTAAAAAGGGCTAAATAAATATATATTTTTTTCAATTAGGAATAAGTTACAGATAAAGGGCCATCAATAAAAAGGGCGATGCCATGATATTCTTATTATCATTATTATAATGGCTCAAAGCGCTTGTACTGTTTCTTGTAGCATCCGCTCTACGGCCCATAAGTCTTGAGGGTAAATACACTATGGATGATTGTTCATATATTATGGATGGAATTGTCCCGGTCAATTTACGACAAAGCTCGGAATAAGATGTCGTCATCTAATATGAAATCTTTCTGTAATGGTGGAAAGCGAAATATCTGACAAATAACTGGGATTCCCTAAAAGAAACAGATCATCTACAATTATTGTAAAGAAGATATGTACATATATATATTATAAAATAATGCTTTTATATACCCCTACATTCTAAAAGCATAAATTTGCTTGTTTATTAAACTGTTCTTCTTTGGTAGTAATTGAGGAACTGATCAAAATGAGTAGGTATAGTAAAAATAATATTAAGCGTACATTTGTTTTGTAACTTTAATTAAGTATATTTGTATTAGATGTTCCTATTCGTCGTTCGTGAATTCATAAGTGGCTATATACCTTGTTCCCAACGTTTCGAATGGGTTGCACCAGCAGTGGTCACGGGTAGACTGACGGTGTACGGCATCTCCTGCTACGATCGGAGATGTTTTTCACAGGCACTTTCACTTGATGTTCACAATTTCTATTATGTTTTACAGGAAACTATCAGATAAAAGTTAAATTTATTTATACATTGAATAATAATTAATAATTTTATTTTATTTTATTTTTTAATTTTTAATTTATTTTGTAGTTGTAAGTTAGTTTTCTATTCCATCATAATTTTGAGATTTTAGCCAAAAACTTATTATATTTTTACATTTATTAGAATTGAGGTTGTATATTTGGAGTTTTTTTATTTAATTTATTGTAAAGCATGGGACCAAGATAATACGGATATTTGGTAACATAATATATTTTATATTTAGAGGTAGGGCAAACATTATGCGATTGTCTTTTAGTCGAAAAAAAGTCCTTTTGATTCACATTATTATGTGAATCAAAACTTTTTTTTTGTTGGGCCATAATGATATCCCTGATAAACCGTTGTCTGATTGTTAAAACGTTTCAATCGAAAAAGAGGGCAGCTGTGAGATAGCTAAATGGCTTAAATCTTATTACGCGCACCGCCCCATGATGTTATACAGTAGGTTAAAATTGATTGGGCTAAAACAAAATACACAATTTTTAATATAGGAAAGTAACAATACGGAATTGATTTGAAATAAGTAAATAAATAAAAATCTTTTGGCAATTTTCGTTTTGGTAAAAAATGCTAAAGAACCCACCAGATACAGTAAACTCTTAAGTAAAGTAAGGGATATACTAGTAGTACACAGCAGATTTAGGTAAAACAGCTTTTTCTTTATTTGCAGAATAAAAAAATATACGTCACGTACGATATTAATAACGTAAATATTGTAAGGAAAATTGCAAGGCAAATCGTTACGCCCCAATTATTGTGTGAATATGAAGGACTAGCAGAATCTGCGGCTTCGCCCGCGATCAAACTACGAAAAAAAGAAAAACTTATTTATTACTTGCAAAAATAGGTTCTTGTAAGTTTTATTGTTTCTTAAAGATATATGGAAAAACTAATTTAATTTTAGCGATCGTAACTCAAAATATCCAGTACCTTAAACGATGTTAAGTATATAATCTGTAAGTAAATTTACACTTTAGGTATTTAGCAAACTTCACTACCTGTATTTCTTGCACATTTTTGTACTCCATCGTTCCAAAGTTAGAGTAAGAGAGTACAATGATACAATCGCATGCAATGTTTACGACTTTAGAGCCATATAACACGGCTAATATAGGTTTTAACTAACATACTAATAGGCTAACATCTTCTTTATTTTTTAAGACTCAATGCTAAGTACACTTGAAGCTTACAATCTCCCTCCTTCTATTTTTTAAGTTACATATATACAGTGCCATTCTTATTTTGCTGTAGCTTTTTTCCCGTGACTACGCTCGCATGGACTGAAAAATTTGCTCAGTTTTAATTTCCATTGAATTTATATGTTGTCATATTGAATTTTTAATATTATGTCTAGAGTAAAACTTAAGATTCGCTTAAGTTAGTCTACACTAAAAAAACCAACCAGAAACATACCACATTGATGGATGTTCTATCTAGATCTGGGTTCTGCTAAAATGTCCCTGTGAGAAGAAATCTTCTCTTAAGTTTACGCCTGCTACTTTTAAGGACTGGCCTTGAGATGTATAACAGATTATTGCAAAGCAAACTTTAAGAAGGAATTATAATAGATTAAATTTATAGGCGTAGTCAAAAGTTATCAGTGGTATTCGTAAAAAATCTAATACATACATATATTTCTTATTTTTCATCTTAAAGCTAAATACCACTTTGTATATATTTCACATTAAGAATGACAGAGTTTCATACAATCTCTTATGCCCTATTTTACCCCCTTAGGGGATGAATTTTGAAAAATTCTTTCTTAGAGGATGCCTACATTGTATAAGGAATATGCTCTCCAAATTTCACGTTTCTACGACTAGCGGTTTTGGCTGTGCGTTGATCGATCTGACAGTCAGTCAGGACAAAGCATTTTGTGTATATATAGATTTGAACTTAGGGCAAAATGAAAACGAGAGATGGCAATATTTTATAACTTTCAATGTTTTTGTATTATATTACACTAGATTTAACTCGCGGTTTTACTTCTGAAAATTTTACATTATAACTAAGTATCTTTCATAAGTACCGTGATGATATTAGGATGATATCTTGATATGGGATTGTAATGATAGGCTATTATATTGATATTGAAGCTTCATAGTAATATGCATACATCATGTACTGTAAATAGAAATAACTGGGGCAAATAAACCTGTATGTCCAGACAAACATACTGTCTGAAGATTATGTATCTTCTGATGTTATGGTCCGTCTTTCTCGATGTATAATTTATAATATTATAGTATTTTGATATATGTAAAGTTGTCAAGTAATGCAGTCACGTGGAAAACCAAGTCAAGCGGTTTAAGCGTAGGGTCTCGCACCTCTGAAATTTTTATATATGAATGATTTTCAATATGATTAACTGGGCTAATAATCGTGAGGACCCCTGCATGTCTGAGAGAACCTAAGTAGTATTTGAAAAACATGTAAATAAAATATACACGTGCTTACGCATATGCACCAATATACATTTTCCCATCGTGGTGGACGATGGTGGACTGATCTTCTTATGGAGTAGAGGTCTGTGCCCAGCAGTGGGATATTAGAATTGTTAAATTAATTATCTATTTATTACTAAGTTTCTTTTACAAATTAAACGCTTACTTAGGATTCGTTGTACTTGTTCGTATACAGAAAATATTCAAGCAAAACTTTTAAAATACATATTTGGGTAATATTTTGTTGCAACATACCTACATTTGTAGTCTTTAGTTTAGTTCCACTGAAAAAACATTTAGCGAGAATGAAATAGCCAAAAAACAGAGGAATATAATTAATATCACAATTTAATTTGATAAAATGAGCCGGTTGCAATGTCGATTCTTCAAAAGCAACCGGGTGATTAAGAAGAAATATATAAAGCATTGCTTATCATGTTGCAAAAAACCTATATTTCTTGTTTAATTGTAGTAAAGGAATTAAAAGTCAGGCGGACACTGCATCACTAGCCCCTTTTAAATTCGGCCTGCACGAGTTCGAGAGTAATATACTATTACTTTGACAGGGTGTTGTGTTCATTGAAATGCGCTAAAGTTAACAAAAGTACGCCGATAACGAATTGAAGTATTAAGTCACGTAACTATCAACTAAAGCGCACTAAAACTACCAGTGAACTTTAAAATGCCATTTGATTAACGTATAATTACAAAAAACATTATTATCCTCCCCTTCTTTGGAGTACCTTATCTATAACTAAAAAAATTAAAAAATCTACTTACCAAGATTGGTCCGACGATGGACACGCAGGGCATTAAATAAAGTAGCCTTCACGTCATCATCATCATGACAACAAAATTCAATAGAATTTAGTAAAATTACTTTTAAATAGACTTAATCTTAAGCCTGTTTTTTACCTATAAATTTTACCTTTACAAATAAAAGCTATTTTTACATTATAAACTATCTATTATTATTTTGTCCATACGCTGAAAATATAAGAAGAGAGTTTTTTTCAGTAAGATATGAATGAAAAGTATTATAGAAAATTCTTACTAATATTATAAATACAAAGGGAGTTTGTTTATCCTTTTTTCGTGCACTAGTTATGACCTTGGTGGATATGCATATGCGTAATTTGCTCTACGCAAATTTTTTTTTTTTTGTGTAGAGATAGTTATGCGCCGGAGCATAGGCTTCAGTAGAATATTAATTAATTGACGGATCAAAAATGACGGATTAAAATATTCCAAGGAGGGACTATAAAATTATCTAATTTCTCTATATTCACTTTGAAAGTTACCCGATCTACTTAAGAGATTAAAATAGTGTTAATTCTTGAGCAAGTATTAAAATTTTAACTTGTAAGCCTAATTAAGAGACAAATTCAACGGCAATATCAAAGGCACTAATATTTCATAATTAAATACATTGTCTATGATATTAAATTTTTCTGTTAGTAGGTTGGCAAGTCTTATAAACAGTGTACTTGGATTGATACTACATTGGCTTAGCATTATAAATGCGAAAGCTTGGGTGTGTATACGTGTGTGCGCGTATATGTGTGATTGTGTGTGTGTGAAAGTATTTGCGTGTGTATGTATGGTGTTCGTGTGAAATTAGTACACAAATAGACTTTGACAAGGAGTAACGGCAAAAGTAAGTCGCAGTACATAAATAAGTGTAACTTCAATATATGAGTTTTGAAACAATTAGAACATTGTAAAATAAGAAAATATATATTCATTTGTATATTTTGATCACATTAACTGATGTCCTTTGAGACCCATTTCGTTTGTTTTATGTGAAAAGTTTGCTAGAAACGTTTTATTCTCGAGGCTTTTTAACGAGATAGGACAGAGTTGCTAAAGTTTTAAGTAGTATCAGTAAAGTACAGTCCTGAAGATAATCCAAGATGAATGAAAACTAAGATATTATACTATTCCCTTTAAGATAAGAAAGAATATTTAAAAATGACTATTCCTAAAATTCACAGACTACAACAACTAAAAATAAAAATAATTATTTTATTTATGAAGTATAAAATGTATGCTTTATTTACTACTTTATAAGTGTAATATAAAACAATATTATTTGTAATTTATATACAATATTTATTTACTTACTCGTCGTGGTTTGTTTAAAATAATATTGTGCATTTAAAATTGTTATTGTTAACTTTATGCCTTTACGGTTTGACAACTGCTGATATTGAAACAAAATATACTCGAATTATTTTTCACATATATGTAATAATATTTTAGAATAAATACGTTCAACTCGTGTCATACAAACACAGGGAAGCTAAATTTTTGTAATAATAATAATATATGTAGTTATTGTTATATAATTTTAAATATAAGTTGTATATACGAGAAGATAATGTCAGCATGTAGAGCAATTAAAAATCTATTTTTAGCTTCTATTCTAATAATTGAAATGTAGCATTGAGTAATGTATAAAAATATTCAAGGTTGTTATGATTGGAACATTGTGTATATTTCGTTTAATAAACAGTTGATTGGCTTATTTAGACAATATAATCATTTAGTATCTAGACAATGAAGGCAGTTAATTGCTCTGGTGTAAATTAAGTATGCGTAATCCCTTGGAGTTACAGCACAAAAGTAAAATACGTTGTCTTAAAATATTTTCACATCTCTTTCTGGATTAATATGAACTTGTATGCAGCTTATAAAATATTTAGTTATTATGTGGTAAGGATTTTATTACGGTTAAAAAACATAGTTACTTTATTTACTTACGAAATGTTTAATCTAGGTCAATTGTCCCAAGCACATTTACGGCAGCTGAAAATGAAAAACCTATAACAAGCTGCTTCGTTATCATGTTTTTTAATAACTTAGCTTGAGCCAAAAGGTTGCTAGGAAGGCGTAAATATTTACAATATTAGTCAATTTAAATTGCCAGTATTTATTTTACAAAATTCGAAATATAAGTAGGTACATTTAAAACGTTTATATACCAGATGATTCGATAAAATAGTATATATATTGTTTGCTTATCAAAGTATTTTTATACTTTCTCCTTTTACGAGTATAATTTTCTAGATTAAAATGTAACCCTAAAATGGTAATAAAGTTAATGTACAAAATAGACATTATGAAAGTTATTTAATTTTATTAATAAACTGAATATAAAATATGTATTGAACACTCTTTCTGTTAAGGTTTTAACGTCTTACATATTGTAAACCTTATAAGATTGATCTTTATTAAGAATACATTATTATACTTACATGTATTACTGAACGTTTTAACTTTTTTAAACAATATTCACATTTTATATTCAGTTATAGCTATGAAGATATGTAAGTTTTGTCTATTTTTTAACATTAGCAAATGCATTAACGCATACTACATACATAACTACAGGTGGTTATGCGGGCCTCACCGGCCAGAAATATATGTATGAACAAGACAATTAATGTTAATAACAATAAGTAGTTTTTAACTAAAAAGAGTGTTTATTACAAACGATTTCTTTGCCTCAATGTTTCAGTTTAAGTTTTCACTAAAGGGTAGTTAAAGTTGGAAATGCGTAAATGAGATACAAATGTAAGTATGCCAAGGCTAAAGGCAACATTATGTACTACTATTAAGCATAAACATGAAAGTGGGTTAGGATTTGACCGGGTAATTTATTCTATTCTTTGGCATAAGCTAAATAGAGCTAATTTTAATACAAAATTGAATACGTCTACGTATTAAAATATTATAATTATAAAAGAAAAATTTAAAACATGTACAAATACACAAACAAAATACAAATTTGAAAAGTTGAATGTGCTTAAATTATTACTAACAATAAGAATGAAAAGTAATAATTATCAAAACATTTATGTATATATTACTTATACGTAAAACACAAACCGTCAAAATGTCCGTAGTGATTAGTATTTTCCCATGAAAAAAAAAAAATTGTCTTTGTAAATTATTTCTGGTAAAATTAATCCACAAAGTGTGAAACCTTAAAATATTAATAATTGATTTTTGAACTAGTATTTTCTTAAATTGACTATTTGGTCTATACATACATATATAGACCAAATAGTAAATTAAAAAAAAAGAAAATTCTAGTATTGTAGTACTGATATATATATATAATAAATAATATATGTATATAATTAACTTTTGACGAAATAACTTTTGTAAGGTACTGTGAAAAGCTCAGACATAAAAAAGCTTTTGTTATCAAGTAGTTCGATATTATGTTAATTCGAATAATAGGGAGTGGGCGAGAGATTTTATAATGTGCACGGAAACATCTTGCGTAACTTTGCGTGATAGTAGTGTTTAAGTATTAAGGCAAAGTATTTCTTTTACTTTGTGTTTTTTATTATTTAACTAGCGACTCACCCTTGCTTCGCTCAGGATCGTCGCTGGGTACGTTTTGATGCTTAGTATGGAATAGAATAATGGAGTCTGTCCGAATATTTCTGATTATTTGAAGTGGTTACTTATTATCATTATTACATATTTCAGTTACGGACAGACAGACTGACGGACAGCTTAGATTTAGTAAAAAAATCTGATTGGACTCTACTATTTAATGTATTTTTATTTACATATTTTCTTTTTTTTTCTTCCTTCAGCTTATCGCTGAATTGACAGCTGGACGAAATGCCTCCCCCATAGAAATCGACCATTCCGATTTTGGGTCACCCGCACCCATCCCGTGCCTGTCACCTTTCTATATATTATTTCCTTACAATCTGTTATTTTTCTTATTTTGATAACTAATACTGCACTATCATGGTACCAATATTTTAAACAAAAGCTTTACCACCAAGTTTTGGTGTTTGATATCATGGCAAAATAAAACAAAAACAACAATTATAACTCCATTTTCTGACAAAGAAAATGTCTTATCTTTCATGCAGTATAAGGGAAAAGGAAATATTTACTTTGTAACAACAACATCGTAAAATTTATTTTCACTTCCACTAACAGAAATATTCACCCTTAAGTGCCTTGACGTCTTTTAAAAACTTACGCTCGGTTAGTTGAAAAAAATTACCAGGCATTGGCGTACAAAAGATACGGCCTCTTTAGTGCCAACCTTTTATACTTAAAGTGTGCGCTTTAAAAAGTTATCATTCAAAGTTCTTTGTAAATAAAGCTTTATGAAAACTTATTTCTATATCATCTCACTTACATTATTAATTTGAAAGTTTCTGAACATATTTAGATGTTTGTTACGCACCAATGGATAATGAGGTTGACGTGATATTTTGCACAAATAAAGTTTATGTACCGCGAGATTAATACTTACTATCTAGATATATTAAGTGGTGTTCGTGGAATAACATATTATAAAATAATATAATAATAATTTGATATGAAGTGGCGTATTTTTATGCATATTTATAACTATTTCACAAACATTTTACACATAATACCATATATTAAATTGTTAAAATAGAATGTCTAAAAAAAAACTAACTTAGCTAAAATTTTACGGTCATATTTTACTTTACATAATTTTATAGGTCTAAGAGGTAATAATGCTGAAAAACTTATTTAAACATTTCAATGGAGATTTAACATAGATTGAGCACCGTCGATGCTCATAAACTCGTAGAGTTCCGCTGAGTCAAGTTGGGCATTGAACTTTCTTTGCATAATAACTTTTATGGGTTCAGCGTTTTCACGACGTTAAATTAACTTTTTAATTGAATTTTATTTATAATTGATTTTAAAAATAATATGGAGTATAATATGTACCTACTATGAGTATAATCTATAACTATATCATAAAGCTGAAAAGTTTGTTTATTTGTTTGGTTGAACGCGCTAATCTCAGGAACTATTAATCTGATTCGAAAAATTCTTTTTGCATTAGATAGTCCATTAACTGAAGAAGGCTATAGGCTATATATCATCCCGGAAAAATATACAGTTCCCGTGGGATAGATTTGTTTTTGTCTAGGGACGAACCCGAAGCGAAGCGAGGGTGACAGAGAGTTCGTATACCTATATAATTATCAGCTTTCTTTTCAATATCATGAGCATGGAAACTGGAAGCAACTGGTTACGTTTGACTACACTGAATTCTGGTCCTCTCCATTATTTCTCCTACAACGCATTTTCAATCAATTAATTGAGTTTAAAATAAAATTGCCTAATAAAATACCTAACATTTTTAGAGTCTTCTTTTTTCACATTCAATTGCACCATGTGTTTTATTTGTATTATTAGCAATTAGCATGAAAATGGTGAAAAATATAAATATATTCTACATTTCGTGGGTAAAATTGCGGTAAGATTAAGTTAATAAATGACGTCTATAAATTAATTGCAGCTAAAAGATGCGAGTGCTCTCAGTTTGTATAAACAGCAAACTCAATAGTAAGAGTTGCGCGCCTGCGATAAGGGGAAAAGTTCTGAACTAACGTTGAACATTTCATACTTTCTGAGAAAACGTGGGATCATACTAAGCAGTCTATCCATAATAATATTTTCTCAGATGTTTTTGTTTATTCAATTTATTAATTAAGGAGTAACTTGGTTTATCTTTACAATTAATTAAATTTCATTTCAGTATATTTTACTATATAACTTGCTATCACCAAAATATAACTATAAAATATTACATCTCTTACAGGTGCTTTGTTACATTTCAGATGTAAACGGCTAATATCTTTAGAAGTCATTATTCTTTAGGTATGGAAGCAGTATTATACTGCCTTTTTATTATTATGACATGTCTTCCTAAATTGAAAGTTTTGAATAAATGCGAAAATGTTAAAGTGAAATTGATCGCTAAGAGATACTTAGATACATCCCTATAATTCGTAAGTGTGCTTAAACTTCATATAATAAATCTGCATACTGAGAAAGCTTTGTAATAAAATTATAGCTATAAATTAATGAACATCTTGTTATAAGAAAATATTATTATTATTATAAGCCTGTAGTATCCCTCTGCAGGGCAAAGGTCTCCCTACTCTTCCTTCAGTGCTCCCTATCTTTCGCCATAATAAGCCACTTTCTTTGGAAGGAGTCTAAATTATCTCGCCATCTCGGTTTGGGCCTACCATGCTGTCGTCTACTGTATTGGGGGATACAAAAAGTTGTTTGTTTAGTATCTTTGTTGACCTGTTAGAGACTACGTTTTCAAATTCAAATTCAAATTCAAAATATTTTATTCAGCATTAAATTATTACAATTTTTTACTGAACGTCACGAGTCTACTACCAGTTCGGAAAAATGAAACCTCAGACCTGAGAAGAACTGGCGAAAGAAACTCAGCGGGACTAATATTTTTTTAATAAATTGTAATTTACAATATTTTTATAAAGTTGAAGTAGCCTGGAGGCGATCACTTCATTCCCAAGGCGTGCTATCTTCTATGAAATTATTTATTGTATAATAGCCTTTAGCACACAAACGTTCTTTAACAATTTTTTTGAATTTAATGATAGAAGCTTTTTGAACATTTTCTGGGATCCTGTTGTACAAGCGTATACATTGTCCATAAAAAGAATTACTGACTCTCTTTAAACGAGTTACAGGCATTACAAGTTTGTGTTTGCTCCTAGTATTAAAGTTATGCATGTCACAATTCTTGGGAAATTCGTGTATATTTTTACGAACATACATAACACATTCGTACACGTACTGAGAAGCAACAGTCAATATTTTTATTTCTTTAAACTTATCTCTTAATGACGCTCTAGGACCTAAACTATAAATTGCACGAATAGCTCTTTTCTGCAGTACAAAAATCGTATTAACAGTTGCTGCATTTCCCCAGAGTAAGATACCATACGACATAATACTATGAAAATAGCTAAAATATACTATGCGAGCTGTATCTACATTAGTAAGAAGTCTAATTTTTTTTACCGCGAACGCTGCAGAGCTGAGTCTACTCGCTAGTCCCTCAATATGGGGGCCCCACTGCAATTTGGAATCTATGATAATACCCAGGAATTTAGTGGACTCTACCGGTTTTAACATTTCCCCATTTAATATTACACCATTATCAACAAGTTTAACATTGGGTGTTGTGAATTTTATTAATTTTGTCTTTTTATTATTTAATAATAAATTATTTGAATCAAACCAATAGACAACCTTTGAGAGAGCATCGTTTACATCGTCGTACATAAGCAAATTTCGCTTCACTTTAAAAATAAGTGAAGTGTCATCAGCGAACAATACTATCTCATGTTTGTCCTGTACAAAAGATGGCAAATCATTAATATAAATTAGAAAAAGAAAGGGGCCGAGAATAGACCCTTGCGGAACCCCCATATCTAACGGAGCTCCAGGAGATCTCTTACCATTAACATCAACCCTCTGTATTCTATTATTTAAATACGAATTCAAAAGGTCGAGTGCCTTATTTCTAATACCATAATGATGCAGTTTCCTGATCAGCGTCTCATGATGCACACAATCAAAGGCCTTGGATAAGTCACAGAATATCCCAAGTGCATCTTGTGACCTTTCCCAAGCCTCAAAAATATTTCTTACTAACTCAACACTAGCATCTGCCGTGGAGCGGCCTTTCGTAAATCCAAACTGTTTCTTATGAAGTAGATTGTGTGCATTGAAATGCGTTAACATTTGCGCGAGTATGATTTTCTCAAAAATTTTACTAAACGTTGGCAGTACCGAAATTGGTCTAAAATTATTAGGGTCTAAGGTACTACCTGATTTAAAAATAGGAATAATTTTACTGTGTTTCATTAGATCAGGAAACGCACCATGCTCTATACTGCTATTAAATACAGTAGCTAAATGAGGTGCAACAACATCAATTACCGAGCTAATAACTTTTACAGATATACCCCATAGGTCAGCGGTTTTCTTGAGATCCAAACTTTTGAAGGCAGCAATGATATCTTTGGGGTATACAGGTTTAAATTTAAATACTACATTACATTCTTTAACATGTTTCTTAAGTAAAGATTCGGCAATAGCGGGAGATGAATTGAGTGATTGCGTTGTTGAAATTGGAATGTCAGTGAAAAATTTTTCAAACTCAGATGCAACTTCTTGGTTTGAAGTAATAAAATTATTGTTTATATTCAACTTAAAATCGAAGCTGCGATCTGTGACTCTTCCACTTTCACAAGCAATTATGTTCCATGTCACTTTTACTTTATTATGTGCATTTTTTATTTTGTCTTTAATATACAAAGATTTTGCCATGGAACATACTCTCCTAAACATTTTTGAGTAGGCACTTACAAAAGAAGCAAACGATGTACTATGATTATAAGCTTTTTCACCATACAATTCATATAGTCTTTGCCTGCTCTTGTAGATGCCAGGAGTTGCCCATTCACTAAATGACAAGAGACCCCCTGAATTGACTGTTTTAGAAGTAAATATTGTAGAAAATTCTGTTTTTATTAATTTAAACAAAGAATTATATAAGAAGTTGGGGTCATTATTGTAAGATAAATAAGGAAGTTTTGCTACAATATTACCTCTGAACTTCTCCATACGTGTAGTATTTATGGGGACAAAAGTCTTTTTTAACATATTTTTATTGTCATTTAAAGTATAAGAAAATGAAGCTAACTGACCACAATGGTCTGAACTCAACTTGTTTATAATAGATTTAGAGAATGGTTTATAATTTGTAAATATATTATCAATACATGTAGCACTGGTAGCAGTGATTCTAGTTGGTTTGGGAACCATATGTGAGAATGGGGAGAATACACACGTCAATGATTTTTCTCTTAAGAGATAAAGGAACCCTTTATTTGACCCTTTTGACTCTTCATTAGTTCTTTCATGGCCCAATAGCTCTTCCAGGCGTTTTCAGTGCGCTTTGAAATTTCTTTATTTTGTCTTGCCTCGAAAGAGACTATTTGGCCCAAATAGATATATTCATCGATGTATTCAATCTTCACACCCTAAATAAATATGCAAAAGAATAATAATAATTATAGTAAGTAAAATGTTACTTGCTCTTCTATTTTTATGTTACCTTTATAACAATTTGTCACAAATTTGGGTAGCACAGAATAATATGAGTACAAGGGAATAATTAGTGAAAGTTCAGTGGCTTCATCGGACTTTTTATAGGTCAAAGTATGTGGCATTTAGTCGTACCTGTTAGAGTGTTTAATCGGGTTTGTAAAGTGTATGTTTTAGTTGTGCGAAAATTCATGTTGTAATTATGTAACCATTAGTTGAAGATATAAGTATATTTTATGAAACTTTTATGAAATGCCTAGTAAAAATTTGCAGCTTTAAGTAATAAAACTGATAAAATGTTTACTTTAGAGCATTTCTTCTATTAATACTATTTTATTTATACATTCAAATAGATTTTGAATTGTGCCTTATAGAAAATATGATAAGAATGACTGAAACAATGAAATTAAATTAAATAGTTAAAAAATAGTTCGCCGTATAGTGTGTTTACTGTTTATATAAATTACCTATACATTTATGCGATCCGATGACACATGCGCGCAATAGTCGCCACGAACCAATGACCCAAGTAGTTCTATTTTTAGATACATACGTTGATTTACTACCATAATGTACCTATGTGGTATAATAATGTATGCAATGTATAGATGAAATGCATGTCGTTGTAATATATATTTATTAATAATATTTAATTGCTTTGAACAGATGAATTATGATATGTACATATTGCACAATGTATAGTAAATAAGGGTTATTAAAAATACCATCAACGCACTTTAAAAGAGAAATATCGCTTTTTTGATAAATACAAATAGTATTTATTTAATAAGATTTCCCACAGAAAACAGAAGGGTAGCTTAGAATTACCTTCTCTATTGTACATTTAAATATGACTTATACCCTTAAGAATGACAATATGTTGCCAAAAATGTAGCTTAGTACGTTGTACGTTACAAAAGGTGTTTATTATTTTACAAATACACTCTCAAAGTTGTAAATGCTCAATTTTTCATATCAAATGAGTGACATAATTATGCGTTAGATAGTACACAATAAATCAGTAATTACAAGCGAACGGCGGCGTGTCTATTTCTCTAATCATGTGTACGTGAATATACAAGAGACGAATACAACGAACGTACCATACATATTTTAGCATTTGTTGAGGGTAAAAGCATTCCAGCGGCAATTATCAATTTTAGTTAATTTTGTCAAGGCTATTCAAGTTGATCTACTTTACACTATGTGTGCTTTTGTTTCAAGCTGAAATGGTAATTTTTTTACCGGTGGTAGGACTCTGTCAAGCCTGAGGAGTCCGACTGGATGGGTACCACCCCCTTATCTATTTCTGCCGCCAAGCAACGATGATTGCATTGTTGTGTTCCGGTATGAAGGATAAGGTAGCCAGCGCAATTACAGGCAAGAGGCATATCATCTTAGTCCTCACAGTGACAACGCACCTGTGGTTCTGCATTTTTGTTACTTAAAACCTAAGTGCATGAACCGTAGGTGTTATGGGCGACAGGTACTGCTTTCCATCAGGTGGTCTGTCTGCTCGTTTGTCACTGAATCTCATAAAAAACAAAAAAATTCCGATAAAATATCTTAATTATAAGATATTAAATAAAAAACAAACAGCTCTATGGTTAGGGCAAAAAGTACCTATAATATAAAAGTGGATAAATGTCTCGTCAATGCAATTGTTATAAAATATTTAATGTAAGGGACCTACTTTTATTACTTTGTACACATAGATAAACATTTTCCAATAATTTAACCAAGCTCATACCAATATAACAACATGTCTCCTACAATAAACACTCCAGTCACGTTATTCACGTATTAAATTATTAGTTACTGATAAACAAAAACATTAATGTTATTGAAAATAAAAAAAAATGTATATTTCAATTGAAATGAAATCGAACGAAGTGTTTGCTAATTTAAACTAGATTGTATTGAAGTACTATAAAGCACCCAGCCTTCCAAAACTTAGGCTGTTAAAATTTTCCGTGACCCTGTCTCTTGCGATCGGGATCACTGTGGTGGTTTTAGTGGGTAGTCTGTTGTGCTTCTCACGGCAGAAGTACCACATCCTCGCGCCCCGTAAAGGGGTTTTCCCACGAAAGAAAAGGATGATAAAAATTTAATTACTTGATATAATTTGTGTCGTGACAATTTTTAAGAAATTAATATGCTTAAATTCGCTAAAAATAAAATTTTATTTATATACATATATGTACCTAAACTATGTTTGGATATTGATATCGCAGAGCGTGAAATCATAATCCGTCTGCTTTGTATGCATTGAGAGTGTCTACGATGTGCGAGGGATCGTCGAAATTAAAGGCGCCATTCCCTTGGTAGCTGAGTTTCTTGTTTGTTCTTGTTACATGAATTAATTTAACTCTATTTATTACAGACATCAAGTCATAAAATGTGGTCGAATAGAATATTAAGAGATTAAAATTAAATAAACTTTTCGTCTAAAATACAATAAGTATTTATATTGTACTTATTGTAGAAATATTTCACACAAACTCCGAAAACTGCAAGTTGCAAGCAGTGACAAGTCGGTTATATGTTTATATATATATATATATATATATATATATATATATATATATATATATATATAATGCTATATATTTTATAGGTGATCTCTTAATGTTAGTCTTAAAGTCAAGAAAAAAATTTTGCTCCTCAAAAGGTACAATTATTCCTTTCGTTGTATCTTTTTAATATCATCAACAACAACTAACGTACGTTTCTAGTTTGATTTCCAAAAGAAGTAAATTGTTATCGATTTATAATGTCCCACTTCTAAGACAAATAGCTAGCCGACTAACGCCGCGGCATGACGCGAAGATGCCCTAGTCTACGCGGTCACGGGCACCGGCCAAATTGGCACCACTCGCTTGGTTAATTTTATCGATCGTACCGATTTCTTTGTTAAGAACATAGAACATATTAATTATACACTCTTACTATTTTTCTTCCGAGATTACATGCGACTTGCTCCGGCTTCGACAATGTTTAAGTATTCAGCCCTTTTTAACGTCCCACTGCTGGGCACGGGCCTCCCTCAATACGAGGGGAATCAGGCCATAGTCCACCACGCTGGCCAAGTGCGGATTGGCGGACTTCACATGTCTTTCGAAAACTTGCTAGGTTTTCTCAGACATGCAGGTTTCCTCACGATGTTTTCCTTCACCGTAAGGCAAGTGGTAATCATGTTAGAAATGATTCGCACATGAAAATATCAGAGGTGCGAGACCCGGGATTTGAACCCGCTTCACTCGGTTGTCCAAGCTAGCGCGTTACCACTGGGCTACCACTGCCCCTGCAATGTTTAAGGTAATTGACAGATTATGTCAGATTAAAATGTTGGGAACATCTCATTAAGTCAAATACAGTACAAACATTAATCAAACATGACTACAGCTGTCTATGCGAAGGCTTTATGTCAAGTAGTAGTTTATATAGAACCATATACGAAAATTAAAAGGATGAGGTGATATATTAAAAGGTGATATATTACAAGATGCATGTAGTAATTTAGTTACTATACATATGAGTACAAAAGACGTCTAGTTGAACCCCAAACATTATGTATAACTATTTTTCGAATTTCTGTGTGTATAAATAAATTCAATCAAATGCATTTTCAAATACAACTTGAGCTCACTGCACTATAAAGCTCAATTTTATTCAATGGACAAAATGAATATCTTTAGATTATACATATTTTTGGGATACCTTATGCAGATACAGAAAATTAAATTTAAACTTTCTCTTTGCTCATAAATGCTTAATAAATACAATTTTGCTAAAGTAGAGTTAAAAACAATAGAGTGGTTTTTGTATAATTAATTAAAAGGAACTTAATAGTATAGGTACATATACACAATAAGTAACTTTAACCTGAATATAGAAAAGGTTATTAAGAATATAAAAAATAAAAACTGTCATGTTCTCATAACTTGATATTTGTTATCCTAAAAATTAAGTGATACTATAAAAAATAAAGATAAAACTTGTTATTTCCAACTAGCGCTAAACAAAGCTACTTTTACATCCGCAGTTTGTCGTGAAATAAAAAACCACAGTCGTCGCTTTCACTTTGTATTCAGCTCTATTGTGCATTGCTTTTGTAAGCTTTTCTGATCTCTTTGGAACAATTTCGAAAGCCCTTATCAGAGCTGCCTTAAGTCGGATCTTCTTAATTTTCTTGTACCAAATATAGACTACTTCTTTCTCCGCAATTTTCATATGTGGAAGTAAAACAAATAAAGCAATATACTTAGAATTATATTATTAATATAAAGTATTTACAATCACATTACATTACAATATGTTTGAAATTAAGGAAATGTCATACAGTACGGTGACATGGCAATTTAGCGGCATCAAAAAGGGTGACCTCGTTCCAAGCATCTATTGTCAATGTGCTTACAATTTGCAATATCGGCGAAATTGGCCGCATTGCTGTTTAGAAACCGATCAATTGATTTTTCGCTTACTAAAAATTTTACCTTGAATTTTATAAAATTTTTATTTCATGCAAATGTTGGCAACCAATTAACGCTTTCGGTAGTTGGTGCAGTTTTATACAAATCTTAAATTAAATTAACATTTCTTATACTACTTTCAAAATTTATTACATAAACATTACTTTTTACTACATTATATACATAACATAAGAGTAAATTATTGAATATTTTTCTTTTAAAAGCGGTGTTATTATTGTTTCCGTAGCGTATATACGTATACATTCGTTTCTTGTATCAAAAATATTGAAATTATCTATACTATAATAAAGCAGTAACTTGGCGAAATCTGTACATGAAATATTTTTAAAAACAATGACTGTAACGTTTTATGTATACAATATAGACCCCAAAACAATAGTTATTAAATTTTTTGTCTGTTTGTTTCTTTGTCTGTGCGCGTTTTACGCAAAAAGTAATGAATCGATTTCAATGAAATTTGGTGAAGTGATAACTTATTACTCGGGTCAACATTTAGGATACTTTTTACTTCATGAAAATCTTTCTTTCCCACGGGAAATGACAATAACTGGTTTTATCGAGTACTCTTTAGAAACCTCCCGCTGGCTAAACCTTATGACATACATCAAAACAATGTACTACAAAATTGTAGGTCTCGAAAAGGCCAACAGAAAAATGTGCAACAGTATATGTCTAACTTTAGGTACACCCGCAATACCTATTCTTATCTATACATATATATAATATATATATGTGCAATGAAATGATTATATTATATAAGAGTATACTAATATGTAAAACCTAAGAATTTGGTTTTTGGCCATCTGAACGCGAGCGGAGCCGCGGGCAATGCTATTTATATTATAAGAATATCCCACTACACACAACTACAACAACAGCTTAATATGCAAGTAGCAACCTCGGTCAGATATAAAGAAATTTTCTATTAATAAAAGAATTCTCAATCGGATTAGTTCCTGAGATTACCTCCTGCACCCACCCTTTATCTTCCTTATCGCATACCTCGTAGGTAAGTAAATAAATAATCTATACGCTTAACAATCGGATCATGTGCGCTAGATTACATTGAAACTTGCAGGTGATTTGTAATATTAATTGCAATATCATTTATATCTTATCATGTTAACGCATTTAGAACGTATTTTTAGTGTATATCGGAAAATTGAAGTAAATGTGATGCATATTATATTATAAACTAGCGACTCACACTCGCTTCGCTCGAGTTCGTCCCTACGTACGTTTTCTTCGACTATTTCAATAAGATTTTCCAAAAAATATTTAAGGTACAGATTCGACTTAGTTAGAATTATATTATATGAATGGATTTCTGAAGGAAACTGGGTAGGTAGTTACTAATACAAAGTTATTTTTATAAGTTGAACTTTTCATTGGATATACTCGTATCTTAATTTGTAGAACTGTGGTTTATATGCATTGTATTCAACCTTTTTTAACGTCCCACTACTGAGTAGGCCTCTTAAATACGAGGGGTATCAGGCCATCCATCCACCACGCTGGCCAAGTGCATGTTGGTGGACTTTACATGTCCTTCGATAACTTGCTAGATTCTGTAAGGCATGTAGTCTTGACCTACACCGTAAGCCGAGTGGTAATCATGTTGGAAATGAGATTTGAACCCGCTTAACTCGGTTTCCCAAGTGAGCGCGTTCGGAATACAGAATTCGGTTTCCCAAGTAAGTGCGTTACCACTGAGCTACTATATTAGTATAGAATATACTACTATATTAGTATGATTATAGGACTAGAATTGATGGCTTGCTCAATAAATAAATAAATGACTTCAAGTATATTCCTTGCGATGTAGTCATTCGCCATAACTAAAGTATTTATAATCATTTTCTTCTTCTAACCCAATCATACTTATCGAATATGATGTTGGAGGTTTTCAGATTTTTGATCTGATCTTTTAAATTACAATAGCTGTTATTATTTCAGACTCTAGGTTTTCTACTGTATCACTTTCCAGGCACTTTCCCTGTACACCTTTTACATGATTCTTTCTTCACTCATTTTTTATAAATGGTGAACTATCTGTGCCTAATTTCTTTTATTTTCACAGTATAAATATACTATATAATGTCAGCTTTCAATCTTCTTAGACAATAAAATAATATACGATTACAATAAAGTAAATTAAAATTAACTTAATTATATGTACAAAACAAATGTAGACTTAATTAATTATGATAATATTAAACTAAACTTAATTAATTATGATAATTATTAAATAAATATGATAAGAATGTTAGCCACATTCCACCGCTGAATGGCAATGGCCATTCTTTGGACGAAAAATGAGCCAGCTGTCCTGTCACTGGTAGAGGCGATAAGACGAGGTGTAATCGCGTCTTTTAAGAAGATACGATTAAAATGATGGCTTGGCGGCTATTTGAAAATCACGAATATATAACATAGTAATGTTATCGTGTATCAAATATAATATAACACTATGTAGATAGTATCTTATATATTGAAAAAAAAAAAATTAAAAGCATCGTCATACCGGCAATAATACTAGGGTGACGCGAAGTGAGTCCGACACTTATACATTCCAAAAAGCTTTTATTTTTTTTAATTTACTTCGTTTGTAAGTCTGTCTTCCGCTATAAAATATCCCTTTTGAAGCTTTTCCTGGGGTATTGTATTGCGCTGAAAGGCATACCCATTCGGTAAAAATATAATAGTATATCATAAGGCCCATGTAATAATAAATATTGTTAACAGAAAAACTTTTGAATAAAAACAAACAAGTTTATAAATAATATCTTTAGTTTTTAAATACTGTCGTTTTATTATTATGGAATATAATAACAATCTATTTGTAACTTTGATTGCTTAATTGTAACATTGGTGCTATTCATTTATTATACGCGAATTATATCATTATTTACTTGTTGGCTTGTCTACGAACTATCGACTCAAAAATTTAAGCAAGTATTGCTATTTTATTGGCAATATTTGTATTTGTAGAGGGTTTATTAATTACTATTGTATTTTTTTTTAATATTTTATCAAGTAACATATATTATAATTGTTATCAATATAATATCTCTTTTTACCTCAAGTTATAAAGGCATCATTTTATAAAGTGCTTCTGTGATGACATGACACATGACTTGTCAATATTATACATTAATGTTATTTGTTTGTACAACTATAAAATATAATTACTGTATATTTATAACGGAGCTGAACTAATGCGTCTTATTGAACTACCTTCTTATTGCATAATTTCCATAAGTTATTAGAAAACGGCGTTCAAACCGATAAGAGTGTCAGACAAAAATTGCTAACATAAAGTCTATTCATGGCTGTTTTGACTCGATTGCCAGACAACAAGGCGGCAAGTATTCACCACTGTTCATTTAGGTCGAGACGTTATTGATCTTTTATTTTGCTCCACATGGAGCCGACTATCAGTCTGTATCCTAGATTCTGTAACTTTGTAATACTAACTTGACAATGCCAGAAAATAAATAAAATATAGGGCAGTTTTATGAAGAATCCCCTAGCACAATGTATCTTGCGTTACATAATATAAATCTATATCCACAAATTAAAACTGTGATACTAAAAGACCACATGCAGCATAGGCCAATAGCTAATAGATCTCGAACGATGAAGTTTTGCTTAGGAATGCAATGTAGATGGAATAAGTTTAAAATTCACTAGTAAAAATAATTAATTATGTTAATTAAAAGCTTCAAGTAAATTATTAAAAAAAAAGTAATAATATTATTTTTTATGCATGGTATATTTTAAAAATAATTTTGTCTTTACCTGTAACCCTGTAATCACATCTTGGAAGTAAAGTTTAACCTATTTTTAATTATTGTATTAATGACAATCGTTGTATTATACATTAGATTATTAGATAAATTTGATATCGTTGAGTTGACTATGGAGCCAGGGGGTGTACCTATACGGGAATTCCGTAATGGCTACTAAAAACCTTCAACTTTGGGCTCATTTTAAATGTTATTATGAACCCCATACATTATAGATCAGTCAGAAGAGCGTGTTTTTAGGAATATTTAATATTTCATTATATTCTTCTCCATAGAATAAAATAACAAAATACACAGCGGTTACGGTCACTCTAAATATGTTTTATTAACTGAATGAAATCAAAAATTATATCCCGAAAATATTTTTTTTATAGATTGACTTAAGTGTATAGTGTATACTGTTTTTCTAAATGTTATATATTAGTAAGCGCAAGAGATTGCTTCCTTTGCTTAATATATTTCACCTAAAAAACTATTAATACGATTCAATGAATAGCAAACCATCGGAAATATATTTTTCCTACAGGAAGCATTTTTTCAAACGATCAATTCCCAGTCTGTCTTATCTTTTATTCGGCGTATTGGCAAAGAAATATTTTCAAGTATCATGCGTTAAAGCTATTATCGCTTGAGTAATATGTATTTATCTCACATTTTATAAATCCTGAGTTTTATACTAATTAATTATAATTAAATATACATTTTTCTTTTTTTTTAACCCTCACAAAGTAGTTAACATAACTTTCAGTAACATTTTTACGATCAAACAATTAATTATTATATTGGGACATTAAGAGGCCTATCACAAAATGTACTGAATTCTATGGTATTGAGTTCGAAAGGCCGACGCATCGCTGTTTCGCGCATTTTCTGCAGTTGTAATTACTTCTATGAAGAAGTAATTATGGGGTAAGTAATCATAGGCCGCTATGAACTCAACCACTATATAAGAGATTTTATTCTATATTTTACATTTGGTTTGCTTAGTATAGTATTTCAATCCATGAGCTTGAAAAAGTGTCGCCGCGCATTTTATTAAAAACTTACTTCGGAATTTTGGCTTTGTTTCAATTAATAATAAAATTTTGCGAAAAGCAAGGCCGCTATGAACTATATTAATAATTATTCTCCATCATACAATAAGTCAAAATTGTCGAAGAGTTTTAGTTTCTCTGAATAAGAACGTCAAAGATGGGCATTACATTGAAAAACCACAGTCAAAATATAATAGGCCTCTTAACAAACAGCACCACCTAGTTCCATGGTAAGCTACGAGGCTTGTGTTTATGGATACAAGATAGTTGATCTACACACTACACATATATAACTTTAAATACATGCATATTATAAATATAAACAAACACCCATGACTGGAGTACAAACATTCGTGCTTATCACACAAATGAATGCTCCCAGCGGGATCCGAACCCGCGACCGCTGACACAGCAAGCAGGGTTATAAATTGAGCCAAACGCGTTGTCTAAGTCGTCAAAGATAAGTTTAACAATACTACATTCTACTGCAATTTTCAAGTTTTAATCCTCTTGCCCACTCATTGTCTATTTCTAGATGGTTCTTAAGCAACGGTAATTAGAAGCGGCAGCGTGACGGATAAGATTATTACAACTTCGTGGTCCGCTTTACTATGTTATTCCAATTTTTATCTTGTTGGGTACGAGTTCCTTCATGTTTTCTGGTTAAACAATATTTTGCATGCACTATTATATACCTTTTTTGATTAAATATATAGAAAAAAGATTTGTAATATTATTTGATTATTGAAATAAAACATTTGTGTATGTTACTCGTATAATAAGGAAAGATCATAAAAAAAATCATTGGTTTTGCTATGGTGCTAGTCTATTATACACGTAGCATACTATGTCTCCCACTGCAAAATACTATTTTCCTTCTTTAGCTCGTTCTTTTCTTTATACATTGCTTTTTATGCAGTTAAGTAATTTATTATTTAGAGAAATTTAGTTTCGGCCATCTAGATTTGCAAACTTATCTAACAGTTTTTTTGTTTTAAATTTCTACTAAACATATACCTAAGTTATATTTTTGTAATTGCTCCTTAAAAACTTCAATTTTGATACTCGATAGGTTTGAAAGAATATATTTTTTTCACGACGCACAAATTGGCGCCTGAAATCCACCATTTTAATTTTTAATAATATTCACATAGCTTCGTTCACACACTCGCGTTATCAAGACAAATGTAAGGACCTATGTAATCAATAAAATCGGTTAAGCTGTTTGGTAATTAAGAGGGAACATAAGATCAGATATACATATAGGTCAAACACAAAACTCCTTTGACCACAGGCGGGTGAAAATGATAAAATTTCGGAGCATCTAAAACTTTTATCAGTGTATTTTAATACTGCACTATGATTATTATTCTTTGTGTGGATATCTAAACAAAAGTTTTAAACTATCATTAAATTATTAGGGGTGTACCTATTTAGATTATAAGCAGGTCACGTTTATAGTGCTCGTAACAAGGGACAATAGGGACGCGATATCTATTCTCATTTCTGCAGTAAAATTGTAAAACTAGACCTTTCGTTACATTCTCATTCATTTGAATGATTATAACGATATTCATTTACTTTCCTGGAATTATAATAAAAGCATCAGATATCTATATTTTTATTTACTTATGTTATTATTATATGTGAAACGGAGTGACAGATTGGCGTGTTTTTTTGTGTGGAGATAGTTGGGGGGCTGACATAGGCTACTTTTTAACGGGAGATTATCACATTTCCACAACATCTCGTCATATATATATAGTTGAAAGCTTTTGTGAAATACTGTCGTAGAGTTAAATACTTTTGATAAAGTATTGCAGGTGCGATGACGGTACATACGTACATAATAAAAAAAATGTGTTAATTTTACAATTTCTAACCTATATTTCAATCGTATATGTATGTAACTCATGAATGTATATAATTGTAAAACTGCTGGTAGACCTTAATAAATAAATAAAAAATAAAAGTACATAGTAAAAAAAATATTAACTAATTCTTCTAAATCATTCTAAATCTTGGGAGGTTTTTAAAATTCTAAATCTTAGGAATATTTTATGCTAGCATTTTTGCGTGAATCCGCCCGAGTAGTTTAATCTATACTAATATTATAAAGAGGTAAAGTTTGCGAGTGTATGAGGTTGTAGGGGTAATCTCTGGATGCACTGAACCGATTTAGATTTGTTAGGAAGAAATTTGGTAAGAAGATAGTTTAAGACCTTAAGAAGACCTTAAGAAGGGCATAGGATACTTTTTATCCCGGAAATCATCTCTTAAGAGGGTGAAAATGGGGACGAAAGTTTGTATGGGGAATCAACCTAGGAACGAACGCTAGTTATATACATCTTTATAAATTACAGCTTATATACTTATATATCAGAGTGACACACAGGTCACTCTGATAATTGTTATATTTCTGTAAAGATTCATCAGAATCCGTTCAGTACTTTTTGCGTGAAAGAGTTGTAAATTTACATGCATCCTCACAAACTTTCGCTATTATAATATTAGGTAGTACCTAACTAGTAAGATTAGCAAAAGAAAAAAAATACAGTTAATACGTAAAAAAAAAACTGCAATAAACAAACTACAATAAACTTAATGAATCTGTGTAATTTGTATATACCTATTCTTTGTTGCAATAAATAACTTTTCTAGGTTTACATATAATATATATTACTATATAATGTAATAATTTTATGTATCTCAATTAATATAATAAATTAAAGCGTAATAACTTTGATAAGCAATAAACATATCAATATCGATATTGTAACGCTGTAAGTTGCGGTTTCAAAGCGGCCGTCTGCCCTGAAGTTATTGCAATTCATTTACAGAGAGTGCGTAATACGTAATACAAATAATAGTTGGTATTACGTATTATTATTTTAATCGCAATAACAGTTTCCCAATTGAAATTTTGAATATACATATACTTCTATTAATTTAAATTTGTTGATTTTATATTTTTTTACAAAAATGTGTGTGTGTGTGTGTGTGTGTGTTTTCCGAAATTATTTACAAAAAAACGTATTAAGTACGTGTAAAGAAATCATTTGGTGTAGTGAAAGATTATAATAATTTTAAGGTGAATATAATAATTATAAACGCAAACAGTCAAATTTACATATTTTACAAAGGCATTAGATTGTCTTGAGAAGTACTGCTTCTAACAATTTTTATTATTCATTAGATGGATTTCAGGCCGCCCTTTCATTATAACTCAGTCGTCTCGTTACGCCTTATTCAATTCACTCTCTTATATTTTAATAAAAGACTGTCTCTGATAGAACCAAGAAACTTTTTGAAAAGAATCTCATTTTTTATTAATATTGATGATGACAACCTAAACTTTGGATATTCTACAACATACTCGCAGCTACAACTTGATGAAGTTAGACAAATTCATTCTCTATTTTAAACCTACATGGATCATGGAAATAATAACGGGGTCGAGTGCATTAAATATTTCTATGAAAATGTTTGGTAAAGCAAAAACCTAAGCATTTTTTTTTATTTTTGTCTATTTCCTCGTCTGTAGAGATATCGATTCAGCTTGGGCCTCGAAAAAAACGTAAAAAAGTTTATCATTATCATACTAATCCTAAATAATATATTCTTAACATTTTCCCAAAAAGGAGGAGGTTCTACGTTCGTCTGTATGTACTCTTCTTTGTATTATCACTGATTTTGTTGTATCTGGTTATATCAGGGCTATCGAGATTAATAATCTCTAATTATTTGGCCGACTCTCGTGCTACCTATCACAAATGTAAGCTGTATTGAAAGACAAAATTCGAGGATGAGAGCTTTTAGTTAAATTGTGCTTTTATATCTAATATTGAAGGCATATTGACATATAATATTTGTATATAGGATTACTCTCGTAATATTTCTTCTTCCTATGGGAAGGATATGACCACTGTATATTTTAGTATAAGTAATTATGATAGAATATTAATTTATTGCAATAACTGGCCTAGGGTCTGACAATATGGGTTTTTCAATTAACACGTAAAGCTCAGTCTAAGCCAGAAATGAAAGATAGTTCAGCGTTGCTAATAATAGATTAGAATGTCTAAAATGGAATCCATTAGAGGAAAAGTAGTGGTGCTCGGCTCTAAAAGCCTTGTCTGAGAATATCGTTGAGTCGGAAACGTGGTGTATCTGCATTTAATGGTTTGTTGGACCACGCCTAAAAGGATTTGCTGTATCATCTGTATTTTGTACCCTTTATATGACTTACCCTACTACAATATTTTATCATAACATTACTATTCTAAATACGAAAGTTTCTGTTTCGTGTTTGTATATGATATTCTTGATGATGTGTGATGGTATTCTTTGATGCTAAAATGGCTGGGCGAGTTAGGATGTTTAGTGGACAGATATATATATATATATATATATATATATATATATATATATATATATATATATATATATATATATATAATAGGGGTTAAACTATGAAATTGCCGTTTTATTATAATAGGTACTTCGAATTGACATAGAACCTTCATGGTTTGAGATTTTGGAGTGAAACTTTTTCCACATGGTACCTATGTAGTTCTTCTTTTAATAAATATGCAACATTCGATTATCGACTTTCAGTTGTTTTTATATTCAGCTTAGACAAGAAAGATGGATACTTCGAAAGTTCGAGTGATTTTTGAATATGAGTTCCGACGCGGAACTAACGCGGCAGAAACAGCTCGCAATATCAATGTTGCATTTGGAGAGGGGACTGCTAATGAACGTACCGTGCGATTTTGGTTTAAACGCTTTCGTGATGGAAACTTTGATTTGAAGAACGAACCACGTGGAAGACCGCCCATAAACGTGAATAACAATGAATTGAAAGAGATGGTCGAAGCCGATCTGAGCCAAACTACCTAGGAATTAGCGGCATGGTTTAACGTTACCTTACCGACAATATTGTCTCATTTGCGTCAAATCAATAAAATAAAAAAATATGAAAAATGGGTGCCTCATGATTTGACATGAGGCACACATTTTTCATATTTTTTTATTTTATCATGAAAATTTGTGTTGCCTTGTTGAATTGATACAGAAATAAAGGAATATTGGATCGAATTGTGATATGTGATGAAAATTGGATTCTTTACGATGACCGTAAGCGAAAAATGTAATGGCTGACCCCAGGTTAAACGCCGCAATAGTGTCCTAAAGCAAAGCTTACCAATAAAAAGGTTATGGTAACTGTTTGGTGGTCTCAGCATGGTGTTATTTACTATAGCTTTCTCCGATATGGTCAAGCAATAACGGCAAATGTCTACTGTGCGGAACTCCGAACAATGATTGCAAAACTAGCAGTGAAACAGCCCCGACTCATGAATCGATCTTTATTCATTATTGCTCCATGATAACGCGAGACCTCATACAGCACGAGAAACCGTTTTAAATCTACAGGAACTGCAATTAGAAACCATTCGTCACCCTCCGTATTCTGCAGACCTTGTTCCAACGGACTACCATTTTTTTCGTGATTTGGACAATTTTCTACGTGATAAAAAGTTTTCTTCTCAGGAGGCAGTGCAAAATGCTTTCACATAGTTTGTCGAATCTAGATCACCAGAGTTCTATCGCAAAGGCATAAATGACCTTCCTATTAGATGGCAGCAATGTATAGATAATAATGGTAATTATTTTAATTAAAAAAATATGTTAAATTAAAAAAAAAAAACAAATTTCAATTTTTCAGTATAAATCGGCAATTTCATACTTTAACCCCTATTATATATGTACATATATGGTGAAATTAATATTCTATCATTTAAAGAATATTATTACAAACCTATAATATGATACTGTTAATAGCATTTATTCAACTCTATTCAATGTTAATCATACTCTTTTTATGCAGATAGTTTCCATATAATTGCAATTTCTCATTAAGTTTTCACGTTCATAAGTACAATCAAATACCACTATGTAGATAGGTTTTATAAATATTATTCTTATATGAATATTGAACTCTCGATTTTTCGAAAGATCGAAAAGCTCTACTGGGGCAGGGTCTATTCAATAAAGCTTAAAAAATAAGTTCTAAAGACTTCATTTGAGCCACTTTTTTTTCTTTGACTTTGATTAAAGTATTATAATTTCTGATAGAAAATATATTTCTATAGAAATTAAAAATAGCCTATAGCAGTCACTGGTAATGTAGTTTCCTACAATTTTTAAAATCGGATCAATAGTTTCAGAGATTACCCTCTGCATATGAACTTATAGATTTTACCTCTTTATAATACTTATTATAAAGAACTATATTATAAAGAACTAGCGACTCACGCTCGCTTCGCTCGCGTTTGTCCCTAGATGCGTTTTCACGGTTAGCTATGTTTAGGTATACATAAATAGTAGCTTGCTACTCCCAAAATATTCATTTAATTTAAATTATATAGCGATTTACTCTCGTTTTACGTCTCTCGTTCACAATTTCATGGGTTTTAATTTTTTTTCGCGGAACCCTGATTCTTTTTCTAAAATAAAATAGCCTAAGTTACTCCCTATAACATCAGCTATCTAGTGAAAGTACCGTCAAAATCGGTTCAGCCGTTTCTGATATTAGCCGGAACAAACAGACAGACAGACAGACAGACAAAAATTGTAAAAAATGTTGTTTTGGTATATGTACTGTGTGTATATCCATATGCATTTAGTAAAAAGCGGTTATTTTAATATTACAAACAGACACTCCAATTTTATTATCTATATAGATTAAATTAAGCTAGCAATTACCTAGAATATTTTATTCGGTCAGATGCTTGATAGAGCTTTATGAAAGATTTACGGCTGTTTTATTTTTTTATGTAACGCTGGTGAAAATTGGGTTCAACATTCATTCGTCAAACCCATGTAAAATGTTAGTTACTTTTTATGTAACTTTTTTTATCGTACAGATTGGTTTGGAGAAGCAAAGCGGGCTTTGTTAACGATTCGTGAAATCGGACAAGTCGGGTATGCCGCTCGAGATAGTTAAAAAAATTCTCAGAAAACAGAATTACATTTTCACCATCTGTTTATTTTTTTTACATTGGATAAGTAATAAAACGATTATTTTACAAGCATTCAAGGTAATTTAGCAACATTGCAGTAAAAAAATTATTTAACTATATCATTTGTTTCCCTGTACTATAAACAAAAGTTATAATTACATTAAAATTTTGCTGAATATATGGTGTTAGATTAGGTTTAGTAAATGAATAAAATATTAAAACTATTTTTGACTTTAAAGTAGTATAAAATATTAAATACTTTAATTAGAACGAGATAATTTGTCACTTACCAGTATACGCGTTTAGCCCCGTTTCATATTTAGTTATAGCACTATAGAGATTAATAGAGGTTTTAAGATACATGAAGCTTAAGAACAGTTTGAAACTGATTATTAAATGATCTATGTATATATATGTAGATCAAGTAGCTTGTGTTATGTACAAATCCGCTTTATCGGTTATCCTTATTGTTACAGCTTAAGTTATTATAGCTATTTTGCACCATTATGGGCTTTCGCAGAAGCTTTTTTTAAGTAAATGGGTAGTTTACTTATATTAACTCATGCTCGAGTTTTTAAAATGTTTATAATTATCTAAGTATTAAGTTTTTTCATTTTATTTGTATTGATGATGACGTGATGAAACAAAATTTATTTTTAACATTTACTCTGACAGGGAGATAAAAAAATAACTATTTATTTTATGCATCTTGTATTTTATAATTAAATAATCAAAATATAGTCCAACAGTTAAATTTTAATAGTATTTTTATTAAATAGTAATGACAAAGTAAGTACCTTAAAGTAATTAAAGGTGGACTTTTCAGTAAAATTTATTTTGAACCCGATATTGATTATATTTACAGCAACGTACGTGAATGCACTTTGTAGCGCTTGTGGCGAAGAGTAGAATACAAAATAAGTCTTTTAATTTGTAAACTAAACATTAACATTAATGATTAATGAAATCAAAAAGCATCTTATATATACTGTAATTATATATGTAATTGCGAATGCACTTTTAATTTTATACATTCAGAACAATTCAAGGGCGAATGGCGTACGACTCTATGCTAATTATAACTTTTGACATTCACTGCCGATACGAGTGTCCAAGACAAGTATTCTCATCAAAACATTGTTTACTCGTATAATATTAGACACTGAATCATAATAACATGTTTTATATTGCAATAGGTGTTATTATTAATTACGTTTATTTATTAAAACTAATTTCGTCGATAGAACAAGGTAGATCGATAGGATTTCTAATTTTTATCTTGTTTCTTATCAAGACTTATGGTTCGCCAAAATATATTATATTTTTTAATAAAAAAAATTATTATAATATATAAAAAAAATTCAATTATAATTAAGACAGTATGTACCTATATATTTGTTAATTTGGTCAGTTCTTATTAGGTACTTGTTAGTTTACATTTTTCACTATAATTACACTTGATAATTGTATTTGTTTGCTGTAAACAAAAATATAAACGTGTTCATCATATGATTATTCCGCCTACGTATACGTACCATTTGATTTTTTTTTAATTTATGTACTACAATATACGTGATAATGACACCAAAAGCCCAAAAGTTACTATTCAGCGGTAGACTTATCCTTTGAATATGAAACCTTAAAACTGATTGTTCGTGATACAATTAAAATAATATTTTTGTATGCATAGCTAAATAAAAAAATATTTACATAAGCAAATAGAAAGACATTTAAAGATATGTTATTATGGTTGAGTTACAACATAATACCTATATAAAACTTGTTATTTGCTAGAAACATATACAAATAGAAGCGTAGGTAAGGACTACACACATCGGACTACACACAGTCAGGACTGCCATTCATTGTAATATTCATAATGACTGACTCGCAAGACATTACATTTTACAGTCATACCGATTTGCAAACCTACTGCCGAGTTTTATTACTCAGGATTTCATGCATACAGCAAATATTGAATTAAATTGTAGTTGTATTACTGAGATAGCCAGTTCGCTTGTAATTTTGGTGATAGTTTTTAATGGTGGAAGCAACTGTTAATATGACAAAATAAAAAATTGAATGAATGAATCTTGAAATTGAATTGTTAGGTAGGTTATTCATATATTTTGATTATAGTAAAATTGGAGAGTCTGTTTGTAATATTAAAATAACCGCTTTTTACTAAATGTATATGGATGTATACACGGTACATCTACCAAAACAACATTTTTTACAATTTTTGCCTGTCTGTCTGTTTGTTAAGGTTAATTTCCGAAACGGCTGGACCGATTTTGACGGGACTTTCACTGACAGATAGCTGATGTTATGAGGAGTAACTTAGGCTACTTTTATTTTAGAAAAAGAATCAGGGTTCAGCGAAAAAAAATTAAAAACCATGAAATTGTGAACAAAATCCGCGTACGGCGTACGCGCCCGAGCGAAACGAGGGTAAATCGCTGTATAATTTAAATGAATATCTTAGGAGTAGCAAGCTAATATTTATGTATACCTAAACATAGCTAACCATGAAAACGTACCTAGGGACGAACGTGAGCGAAGCGTGAGTCGCTAGTGAATTAATAAAAAAAAAGTATAATGTTCTGCTTGTCTCCCAAACTCAACAACCCAATTGTCCAACAAGAAGATTAAAATGAATTTTACGTATTATTTTAAGTAAGACTATTCCAAAATGATGTTTAAAACGAAGAAGAAGAAAGGCAGGCACATAGACAGACGTACAAATGAATAAATAAAAGTCTTAAAATTATTCCAGTTATTATTTTGTTTCTCAAATATTTCTTAAAAATATTCAGTGTATGTATAAATCATACTCATTACACAAAATATCGTTAATGAAATCCAAAGACTTTAGAAATAGTGTAGCAAAGACTTAAAATAGTGCAAGATCGTAAAACACGTGGGCATTAAATTTACACAGAGTAATCTGTTTGTGTGAATATATTGTCTTAATATATTCTTTTTGTATATATGAGACTAGTGAACTTTGTTTGTTTTATTTAGAACTCTAAGATTTTAAAATCTGTCTAAAGGCCAACGTCATCGTAATTGCTTAACGATTTTATAGGTAAGTCTTAATCTAAGTATTTATAGAAGAATATCAATTCAATGTAATGTATATTATAATAATAATCTTTGAAAATTTTAGATGATTATGATTTCGAAAAATTTTAAGAATTCAGGTGTCATACATGTACAGCGCTTTAGGAAGGGACTACGGAAAAGCATATATTTTTCACATTATTCCTCGTAGCTTAGTCTGGGTACGTGAAGCAATCAGGGCTATTTTTTACAGAGACCCGCCAAACATAACTATTAACAAGTTTGATCCACTTTTAACCCTATATTAATGTATCTAGTCATTTTTTATCAAAATTACAAATTAATGTTGCACTTACACAGAGGGACATTTGGAGATACAATCATTTAAGTAATGTATTTACTCAGAATTTTTAATTTTCTATCCATTTAAGTATAATATATAAAAAGTAAAAATAGCCCAGTAAAGTGAGTTTAGATTCTGAGTCTCGCATCTCTGATATTTTCTAGTGCGAATCATTTTCAATACACTTGTCATACGGTGAAGAAAAACATCTGCATGTCTGAGAGAACCTAGTTAGTTTTCGAGAGACATGTGATGTCCATCCTTGGCCAGCGTGGTGGACTATGGCCTGATTCCCCTCGTCTTGAAGGGAGGCCCGTGCCCAGCAGTGGGACGTTAAAAAGGGCTGAATACATACGAATACATACATATGTACATATAAATGTATTTTTTTGGATTTCTTTTTTAAATATTAAGCAATGCAATAGCAATTACCTACCAAAATATACGACATACAGTATTTTTCTATAATTAATAAACGCTTCTTTCACTCCCAATACATTATTTGATGATTGTAGTAAAAACGGTTTCAAGTATGTCACGTCATGGACATTCAGATTTAATGGCTTTTATGTTGATTAGACCATATTTTAGAACCTTTGAACACCTCGTTAATATTAATAGTATTTTTTCCTTTTCAAACATAATTTCAAGTCAACCTTATGATAAATTGAAATAGAAAGAATGGAGCTATCGTATCAGTATCGTATCGTATAAGTGCAATTTTGTTAGATAAGCAGTTTGTTTTCTAAAAATCTTATACTTATACTCAGAAACTTATACTCAATTATTGTTAAAAAGATTTATTTTTTTAACAATAATTGAGTATAAGTTTCTGAGTATAAGTATAAGATTTTTAAAAACATTTTTATTGTTGTACACAATCTATTTGAAAATAAATTAGTTAAACAGCACGTCTTGTGCGTTGCCTAGATAAATTGGCATAGTAGGTCGTATTTGTGGCTAGCTTCATTTTGATTACCTTCTGTTAATACGCGGTAAAAATATGATGGATCGTAAATGAAATGAAGGAAATTTAATAGATTTAAGCTTCACATTTCAACCTTATATCTCAAGTCAAACCAAGAGTTCCAAAATGTTCTCAATACTGTTGAAGAGGGCAATGTCCACATTTTTTGTATATTGAATGAATTTTTAGATTTTAGATTTGTTATATTGTATTGAATATTTTGTAAAGTCTAATACTTATATGTAGTCATATAAGAATTTATGTTTTGTATATATTTTATAAAATATTTCTATATTTCTTTCGGTCAACCATTAAACTGTTTGCTTTTATGGCATAATTTTCAGAGAAAAGAATTAACTTGTGCATTTATAAGGGAAAGCGAGGCGTTACCTAATTTGTATAACATGGAAAAGTAAAATTTCATTCCTTTGTTCTAACCGAGTACAATTGTTATGTACCGTATAAACAAAAATTAAAACCGGTTCATATATTAATTATTATATAATTGATTTTTATTAATGCATTATTGGCATATTTGCATAAAATTGTGAATTTTAATAATCGAAGAGGTTTTAAATATAATTCTAACAAAATAAATGAATACCTATATATTATGTATTAGAGTCAAAGTGCTAAACGCTTTTTAATAGACATAACACCTTGTCGTGTCGCCTCTACTGGTGACACGAGAGCTGGCTCACTTTTCGCCCAAAGATTGGGCATTGCCATTCAGCGGGGGCATTCGGCTATCATTCTTGCCACTATTCCACGCGGACGTGACTTATACAACAATAATTATTAAGTGTACATTTGTTTTGTATATATAATTAAGTGTATTTGTAATTTTCTTTATTGTAAACTTGGGTTAAGCGAATAATTCGTTATTGTTCATAGTAAGTCTTCATGAAGCAATCAATTATGAAAACAAAGCGTGTTATATTCTTAATTAGTGCATAGGGTTTAATCTGAGGTGTACTGTTTGTACGTAAGTACATGTTGGTAGAATTATTTAATTATTTATTAATGAATAAGAGAACTTGTTGGAACCATAGTGAACATGGTATGATAACGTCGCTTGGCAGCGTTGAGGATTGCTCGGTATTTCGAACATCTATACTAAACTTTTTGATAGCTTAACTTTGTTTTATAAAATACAAAATATATTTATATATCATTAATGGTACGGGAGCTAGCAACGTTTTAAAAGTAAGAATTTTAGGTCAGCTGATTTTGTGATATGTCGTCCTTCTTGCACTTTCGGTTAGAGTCTGGGCTATCTGGCTGGCGGTAGCGGTTGCGTTCATTACTGCGCATCCTACCTGTCCAGGTAATAATCCTGGATTTTAAAAACATTTTAGAAGGCGTAATTTTTAATTTTTTGTTTTTAAATAAGTCTACCTGACATACTTTTTTTATTGCCAGACATTTTTGACAATGCTAACGATGTGCCATACGCGATTTTTTTTTTTTTTTATAAAAATTTCAAAATATTTTATAATGTCTGTAATTTTAATATTATGTTATTTAATGATAAGAAAAACTTAAAATAAATTTTGCCAGACATTAATTCGATTGTCAAGTCTTGAATTAAAATGAAAAAGTCATGAAAAGTATTGCAGTATAATGCTAGTAGTCCGAGAGAGACAGTTGCAAAATTACTTACACAAAAAATGGCATCAGCAGCCAGAGAGGAACTCAATCTACTACAATTTATACTATTTCTGCGTCTTATATCTTTACCCCCCATCAATACTTTGAAGAATCGGTTTAATTTATCAGGAATGACACATTCGCCAGTAATTAAGTCGTTTGTTTTAATTTTCGATGGTAATTTTGATTTTTCAATTTTTAAAATAGCATTTCGCAAGGTTAATGCAACTTTATCAATTAAGTTGTCTTCTTCAAGTTTTGTAAAATCATTTTCTAGTAAGCTGCAATCTTTATGAATGATAATTTTTTTCTTTTGCTTCGATATAAATTTAATACTTTTCTTAAAATGTTTTTGTATTTTTTCTTCTAGATAATGATTAGTTATTAAACTAATATCTGACTGAGGCTCTAGTTTCTGCTCATATTCCAAATAATGATTGTACGTATCGCAGAGAGATGATAACAATACACAATTTTTTTTTGCAAAACTTCTTCTTCTACTGTTGATACAATATGATTAAAAATATATTTATGAATATTACGATTTTTATGCCAAGAAGTATGTGGAATGTCTGAAATTATTTTATTATAATCATTTAAATAATTTAATTCACATAAATGATGATAAAAAATTGTTTTATTTTCAGATTTAAGACGATGAATTTTCTGTAATAATTCTTCATTATTAAGTTTTTCCATCCACTCAATGATTTTATCATAAAGCTTTGCATCGTTTGAGGAATAAAGATTTTGTTGTTTACCCTTATTCTGTTAACGATCTTTATCACAAAAAAAGCAAACATTTTTGAGTTGTCGTTCTTTTCCAATATCTTCAATATTAGTGTCAGGAATTTCATTAAAAACGTTAGTTTCATTGATACTTAAATCACAAGTCGAGCTGGAAGCAACATCTTCTAATGTTGTCTGACTATCTAAATTTGAAGCAGCATTTTCTGATATCTCACAGTTAAAATCTAAATCAGGATGTCTTGATATGCTCTGGTTATTTGAACTAGGAGCAACATCTTCTGGTGTTATTTTACTGTCCAAATTCAGTTCAAAATCTCCTGATTTTGTCTGAATATTTAAACTTGAAGAAGCAACCTCACTGCAGGAGCTTTGAGTTACGTTTCTTGGAACAGTTTCACTAATATCTACTGGAGTACTCGGTGACAAAGTGAGTGAAGTGGAGTTACTGGCATAATCTGTTTCTGATGATGAATCACGATATTTTGCCATTAAAGCAGTAAAACTACTATAACATTGTCTATGATATCCATCTGTCTTATTTATTTGCGTCGGCAGCTCAATGTCACTGTACTTTAATTTATATTTCACACGTACACTTAAAACTTGCTGACATTTTTTTAGTTTATCACCCACGAAAAGTATTATTTTATCGTTATGTCCTTTACAAAAAACACATTTTATTTTATCACTGGCCATTGTAACCAAATTAAAAAATAAACATTAAAATCAAAACAAAAACAAACATGTGACATTAGACTGACGCCATCTTGAAAACTTGCCTGTCGCGCCACTGTCGTTGTCTATCTCTCTCGCACCTTCAGCTGTCTCTTTCGGACTACTAGCATTATACTGCAATACTTTTCATGACTTTTTCATTTTAATTCAAGACTTGACAATCGAATTAATGTCTGGCAAATTTATTTTAAGTTTTTCTTATCATTAAATAACATAATATTAAAATTACAGACATTATAAAATATTTTGAAATTTTTATAAAAAAAAAAAACCGTATGGCACATCGTTAGCATTGTCAAAAATGTCTGGCAATAAAAAAAGTATGTCAGGTAGACTTATTGAAAACAAAAAATTAAAAATTACGCCTTCTAAAATGTTTTTAAAATCCAGGATTATTACCTGGATAGATAGGATGCGCAGTAATGAACGCAACCGCTACCGCCAGCCAGATAGCCCAGACTTTAACCGAAAGTGCAAGAAGGACAACATGTCACAAAATCAGCTGACCTAAAATTCTTTCTCGAAAACGTTGCTAGCTCCTATACTATAAAAAGGAAGAATAGGAATGTTCTCATATTGTTAACCATAGTGTTTAGTGTATGCTTTAGTGTTTCTAAAACAAGATAGTGACTTGTACCGGAACGTACTTAGCTTGAGCAAAGTCTTTTTTTTCTTTTATATTCGTAGTAGGTATGATGAATTTTGATCAATAGGTACATATATTGTTAATGACATGTAAATCATTTACTTTAACATCCCATATTTTTCTATGACCTAGTTCATAAGAATACTTTACGTCATATTTTGGCCTAAGCCCAATATTTGTAATAGCAGAAAGTTGTCCAAATATAAGTAGGTACACGTAATAATAAATATTTAAGTATCTTTTATTACTTTTTATGATGAAATATGATTAAAATTTCACTTTATATGTTTTTTTAAAGCCGGTGGATATATTTCAAGATAATAAAGTGTTTTTCGTTATATCCATTATTTAAAAAATATTTTCCTACATTATAGATATCTTTAATGTAGTAAGAACAACATATTTATTTTATTTTAATGTTTCGCTATATTCTTGTTATAACTAACAAAGATCTACAAGAACTTCAAAAGCAGCATTTGCAAACAAGAAACAAAACCCAGTAATAGGTACCTATAACACATTTGATTGCATTTGTTAATTAAATTTCGAGTTCCATATAAGATAATCGTTTGTATGATTTAAGTTCATTTTTGTGTTATTTCTTATGGTCTACTTACTTAATGATAAAAGATTAACAAATTATTTATCAGATTATCGCGAGAGCTATTCCAGTGATAATAGTTATATCGTACACTTAGTTACGTGCGCTTCTCATCTCGACTAACAAAGACCTAGATACAAAGGCAGCTAGCTTTAAATTATATAATAACGGTAAGAAAATTTGTAAAAAAATGTTACCTATATTAAAAAAAAACAGTCAAGAGTAAATTAAAGACGATGCGCTAATATGTATTCATTAGTCAAAAACAAAGAAAGAACAATTTTTTAAAGAATTCAAAAAGGCAGTAAAAGTTTACCTTGCCGCTCCCACCGCAGTATCGATTCCTTCGTACCACCAGCGCGGTCCCACCGGGCACCGCCACCACTAGCTACCAAGCAAAGTAAAACAAAACAAATGAACACACACACTGAAACCGTTCGCACTATTTCATACGTAACCGGCGAATCCGCATCGACTCACTTTTCGCCACAGTCAACTTTTTAAAACTCTACAAACAAAAAAATGTAAAGCCATAAGTAAAACTAGGGTCCAGTGAGTTTAGAACGAAGGTAAATAAAAATTATTTCCAGTTCTAACGAAGCGCGGGCCGCGGGAAAGTTTTATGGCGATTTACGCTTCCCCATACCGTCGGCGCGCCGGGCTGAAGTTTTCAGCGTAGCGTCTGAAGGCGAGTGTGCTTTTGTTACGCAACTCACTGCGACGCGAGTCCGCCAGGGGGCAGCAAGCCGCCTAGTGGCGCAGTGGCGGGCATGCGCACTGGCCGCACACCCGACAGACACATCACTACGCTGTCGTTCGTTTTATTTTCAGCTACATACATATTTATTATATTGCATTAATAAAAAAAAACTCATTTTACCATATTCAGGCTTATTACTTATTATTACAAGCTTCAAATTTCTCCTTAGTCAGCTAATTCTTTTGTATCTCTAATATCCTTTGTTCTGTATAATATAATAACCACGTAAACGATTGACTTCTATCAACGGTTCTGCATTTCGTAATTAATGAGGTCCGTTAGCATGACAAGTACTACGTTTTACTTGAATTTTGTTAGAGCGATTTCATATTACTTTACCCTATTTAATCCATAGTGAGTGAGAGGTAGAAGAAAGTCAATAACAAAAGTGGCTGGAGGTCATGGCGTTAAGACATCGCGTGAACGACGATAATAGCAAAACGGCAGGCGAGTTCAATTCTCGACCTCGCGTTTGGTACTAGCTTTTACTTATATCTACCTAGTATTATAATTCTATTCTTCTGACGTAAAAATACGAATAACTAAGTTAGGTATTACAGTGCAATCAATACTTTTACAAGGAAACGTTTACTTTATTTATATTAGGTATGAAATGACTTTTGGAGAATTTTATTTATTTAAGCACAACTTTTATCAATTACATTAGTTTAAAAGAAAATTAATTGTAATTTTACTATTGATTGTTGTAGGTTCCTTACTTTACATTCAATATTTTATCAACGTTTTATATTTTCTTACGGCATATTATGTAGATCATGTTTTGGTACTTTTATATCATAAAAGTTTCATTCACAGTATTTTAATGCGTATTTAGCATGTATCACTGTACCCTGTTATTTAATTTAGGTATGTAGATGATTTTATTATAGGAAAACGTTTTTTCAAATAGTCATTTCTGTGGAAATAGATATAAACACAAATCAGATATAATACCTACCTGCATTAAACTTTTTATAATAACTTTCTAGGTATAATCGATTTTTACGAAGCTTATATTTCTTTGGTGTACACTGTAGAGTCAACGCCCTCGCTTGCGACGTAGGTATTACGACATAGTAATTAGATATGCGCATTGTGCATACATATAACATTGTTATACTTTTATATATTAAGTTTGAAAAATGACTTATTTAGGTATAGCTGTCCGCAAAAGTAAATTGTTTGGTGACAAATAAATGTATTATTTATTTTTAATCTCATATATAAAAATCTTGTGTCACGGTGTTTGTGGTCGTACTCCTCCGAAACGGCTCGACCGATTTTAATGATTTCTATTTGTATATTTGGTAGGTATGAGGATAGGTTGTAAAGTATTTTTCACCCTCCTACCCCCCAGTTTATAATCGCGATTTTAGTAATTTTGTATGAACAATCTATACTAATATTATAAAGAGGTAAAGTTTGTGATGTTGTGATGTTGAAGGGGGTAATCTTTGGATCTACTGAACCGATTTAGATAAAATTTGGTAAGAAGATAGTTCGAGACCCTGAAATCATCATTTAATGGGAAAATGATGAAAAAAGGGAGAAAATGGGGTTGAAAGTATGTGGAATCAACCAGGGGACGAACCCGAGCGAAGCGAGGGTGAATCGCTAGTATTATATAAATATATACGCTATATAACATAAAGTCAGTATTTTTTTTAGATTAAACGAGGGCATAGCCGCAGGTTCTGCTAGTTTTTATATAAAATATTACATTTTATTGTAATACAGAGCGGAGTGACCCTGGAGCGAGTGAGCGACAGTGGCTAGGTGACGGATGAACGGACGTATGCCTATATTAAATTAATAAATTGAATAAGTTATTTATACACATTATCATATAGTATTTATTTATTTTAATTTTTATTCGACGCTGTCTCTGAAGGTTAGACAAAGAAAAGTAGGTATGGCGTGATTGTAACGATTAAGAATCATAAAGGTCACGGCACACCGCTTATAATTTCTTCTTTAAGTTTTTTTTATTGATGTTAAGTTCCTTAGAATATTAACAGGATTTTCGTTATAATTTTTATTTAACCTATTATGTAGAGATATATTGCGTTTTTCTTTGAAATTGTAGCCATATTAATTTCGGGGAGAAGTAAGACTAATTTTCCCACATTTTCTAAAATGTAATAAAAAATATATGCATGTCGTTTAGCTTAATCTCGTTTCATTTAATATATGATTCATTTGATTTGTTTTTTAGGATGACTCCCAAAAATTAAACAAACTAACAAAATTTATTCGACTGTTGCTTATAAGTCCAAAGTTGAATCTACTAAATCTACATGATGTGCCACAGTTTCTTTCCTTTTGTTTTTATAGATGAAGAGAGTACCTACACCGGATACATACAGATATAGTACAGGGTTGAACTGACGGACGGACAGAAAGATTGACACATGAGTGATTTTCACTTGCATCGTTTAAGGCTCCGTTTGTTCTTCTTGACACACGAAATCCTAAGTAGATATTAACCTATAAAAACGTTATTTAATACGTTCACATAATTTTGAATTATGTATTAATTTCAGACTGAATTCCTGAGATATAAAATAGGCACCTACGTTAGTGTTTTTTAATAAAAAGTAATCATTTTTTAAAAGTTTTCTCTGAAACTACTAATTCAATTTTGAAAATTCTTACTCTATTATGAAACTATATTACCAGTGATAATGCTATAGAGTATAGGCTATTTTTATTCCGATAATAATGTGTACTGTCAGAAATCATGAAAACTTCAATTGAAGTCAGAAAAAAACTGGCCGTGAGTTGCTTGTGTCTGTCGGCGTGCGCTCCCTAAACGGTTTAAAATAAAACAATGTAATATTTACGGACACCTAGGGACGTATCCGAGCGAAGCGTCATCCCTAAATATGGCTGGAGCGATTTTGATGAAATTTTTAGACAATCTTCAGATTAGTCCAGCGGGTGAACCTGTGAAGTTTGGTAGCGATAGGAAGAACGCGGGTGAAGCCGCGAGTACTGCTAGTAATATTGTTGAATAATTGTAAAAATGTGGTAAACATCGTAGAGGCTAGAGCTTCGTAGAGGCCTCTACGCCGCAATGTACATTTGCTACGAAAAGCGAAAGGATGCGTAGCACTTGTAATGACTAATGAGGCGTTAATCCCTGCAACGACTAAGTTTACGTTGTCGTGCGTCTCGTAGAGACGAGACATCTTCTAGTGTTATAACTTAAAAAATATAAACGCTATTAATTTTACTCTCATTTGTTAAATTTTCTTTAGGCAAGAAGATTAATTAGAATTATAAATTTTGTCTGAGTAATTCACGTAATCTTAAAAAAAGTACTTTTGTTGAAAGTTTTTTAAATATGACATAATATTATGGTTGACACCAATAATAACTTACCTAAGCTTCTAATAGGTATAATGGGTGTTTAGATGATAAAACAACCTCAGATTTAGTGACCTGTGTTTGAAATGAAAGAAAACTTCTTTATTTACACACTTTATTGAATAAACATAATGAAAACAAACATTAATTATATCGAAACTAACCATAATGACAGTATACTGTAACCGTACGTACAACATTTATATTAACATTAATCAATTCAATTCACAAAACGATTAGATATGTTGACAATTACATTGATATTTAAAAGATATGACAAGTGAAAATCTAACTGTTTGATCTACGTGTCACCTATCTATATATAGTACCACTAAAGTTTTGCAAAAACATAAGAAATAATTGTTTAAACTACTTCAACAAAGACTCTGTCTTTTGTAAGAGAATAATCCTTTAGAAGACTGATTTCGAACCTCCATAAAAATTATTTCATTATTATAGTAATGTACCGTAAACAAGGTACGTTCCTCTAATAATGGTTTTTTTTTCTTCAAAATATTTTCAAATATAGTTAAGTTTCAAATTGCACATCAAATATTATATTTGCATAACAAGTAACAAGTACAAGCCAAATATTAAAAGACGACCTCATAATAATTTATACATTGTTTTTTCCACTCCCACCAGATTAGCATTAAAATGTTTAACGCTGCCTATAATTTATGAAATCGTCTTGTTAAGTTTAGAAAATAATATCAATTAAATTATTGCTTTCTTAATTAAAATGATTGTCGTATACTCGTTACTTGCGACAGACAGAGCTTTGTCCGACTCCTTTTTATTAATGTACTATTTAATAAATACATCAATTACATATGTATAGAACTTGAACACCACAATATATTATAAAAAAGAGACAGATGATAGGATCAAATATAGTTATAAGGAAATTTTTCATAGTTATTACATCGATAATTTTAAAAAGAAAACAATTTAAATGCTTATAAAATTGCGAAGGAGACTGACATTGTTTAGAGATTGTTTTGATGATCTTAACTATATTCAGTCGAAAGTACAAACATTATTGCTAAATGAAATGAAAATAATAAACTGGCACAGCCTACTTTGAGTTGCCAAGCATTCGTATACCTCATAAGCCGTGTCTTGAAATTCAAACGATAACATATTTGAAGTATTCACTCTTAGTTCACGAAGACAAGATACAACTCTTATTACATTTCTTAAATATTCTTAAAAGTTTACAACAGAATAAGCTTTAGAAGTATTTGTATAGTGATTTAAACTCGTTAGTGAAATAAACTTATATTGACTATAATTATTATTATTTACCCTGGTATTCTACAATATTATAAATCGAGATTTGTAACTCCAAATTGAAGTGTGTTTGAAGAGAAAGGGAATATTTATTTTGAGTTGAATATTGTATGTATATACACAACAATCTACACAACCCATTTTACCCAGTTAAACCGTTATTTTTGTTGAAAGTACGTTCACAAATTATTTTTTTACAGCAACACTTCCTTTTCCAATGTTCGCAGTCTACACGGCATGAAAGCGTTCCAATTTTATATTTTTTTTATTAAGAAATTTGATCTTGTCCTAAAAGTCACAAAATTCATAGAGGGATTTCCAAAAAGGTGCAATAACAATAAAAAATTCAGGTGCTAACACGAATAAAAATTTACTATTACATTTAGTAAATATTTGCTAAAATTGATTTTAATTATACTATTATACAGCGCAGTCTGACCCTGTCTATAAAAGGCTAATAATTAAGTAATCATTTTAAAACAAAGCAAATATAAAAAAGAAAAAGGCACAAATTTTAACTCTTATTTCAATCGAATTTTAACATAATTTCAGTGAATAAAACAGATTTTTTGAAAATATTATATATTTTTAACAGGGTAAGTTTATTTGTAAGTATGTAAGTACTATAAAATTTTGCGAAAAATATCAATTGAAAAGCGTAGTAAAGCCAGATGCTTACAGCGCTTAGCGTCTGCAGATAGCGTAACAGCCCGTCTTCTTTGCTAATAAGTTTGCCTAGACTTCGAATCGACGCATTACCTCGTCTCTAATATTTAAACTACAATTAAATTTCAACAAAATTAACTTGATTTCAGATCTAGCTTACATAAAAATTTAAATAATTGAGCAAATCAAAATAACAGTAACAATAATACCTAAGTTAATACGATTACAATATTGGATGTTTGTATTGCAAATTATATATTATTATTTATATACGTGAAAATAGTACATATATTATGTCATTGTACTAAATGTATAATTTAACAACACCAATAGACTAATAAATACTTCTTTATCAGAAAGTATCTGCGTTACAATTGCCGTCGCAAGCAATGTAAATAATAAATAGCCGCTTTACTCGGTGGCGTGACCTGTGGCGCTGCACACAGTACCTGCGCGGTACTCAGTAAAGCGTGCTAACAAACTATCTCTGTCTGCCCACACGTGTTCAGTTTAAACTGACGTAGCATGCACAAAAGTGCTTTTTCAATCGTTCATCACAGCTATAGAATTTCCTCTCTCTCTCTCTCGAGTAACAACTCTTATCGTTACACAGTTATTTGTATAGATTATAATCTACTTTACCTGCGTGTTACTTAAAGTTAAAAGCTCTATACATTGTCTTACTTGTATATTTCTTTTATAAATAATTGAGTTTATCATTTTATTGCTAAGATAAAATACTTTAAGTGAGAGCACGCAAACATACCTTAATAAGAATTTAGACATTCACGAATAAATAAAATATAATTAATATTATTCAAAATAAAAAGATTACCGATCAAAACAAATTTTGACTAGAATTTATTAAATAATATTTTGTCTTTTATAATCAGACCAATTTGACTAGCACTAATAGACATTATTATTTGTATATTATAGAACGTCACAAACATAAAAACTGACGAATTATTTTATATATTTGGCACAAATATTTCAAGTCATAATGAAATACTGAAAGGGAAGACATAAGGGGTACACAATATGTATCAGGATATGTTCCGAGACTATTAATCCTAACTGTGAGTTTCTTATTCTAGGGTGCAAAATAATATTATTCGTGGTTTAACCGAATGTATTTTATATGTGAAATATTCAATTAGTTTAGACGATAGAATGACGAAAGGTTTCATATAAAGATAAACCTGAATATTCTTGGCATTGTTGCAGTTTGGCACAAAATATTCAATAAAATGTGGCACTAGTTTTCTAAAAGATCAAAAATACTTTACTGGAAAGCATCTTAGTACACTGGTCCTATACTTACCTTAATCTAGATTACCCTATACTTTTTTTTTTAATTTTTATATTTTATGTCACTTACCACAGACTATCTAAAATCTCGATCTAAGACTAAATACCATGAGCAGTCTGGAGAGGGTGATAAAGTAATAGAAATAAATTGTTCTTAAATCACTAAATTGTAACTACTTCCAGAATAATTTAGCATAAATCCACAACATCAATAATGTTAAACAAATTCAACAATCTTTGGCTTTGATCCCTGGACCAATATTATTCGACTTAAACGCTGTTGCCGATGTACACGAGCTGTTCGTAAGAATTTCTCAATGTTAAATAAATAAGAAGACTATCACATTTAGTAACACTATTTTTACAACTAACGTCTTTTTTTTTGTGATAATAGACGATATTTTAAAATACAATATACTGAATGTTTCAGTTCACCGCCGTTTCTCTGTTAATGTAAGTTTCTTAAAGGATTTGATCCCATCGGTTTCGTAAAGCCACGTCGCGTTCGCGCAACGTCACTTGTTAAACGTACAATCAGGCAGTTAATGACAATTTTGTACAAGTATGAAATATCAAAAATCGTGAAGCAAAATACTTTTTAATATAGTCAGTAGAAGTGGGAGATGACTTATCCTAGTTAATCCTTGGTTTCTGGAAAAATACTTAGATTATGGTTTAAACTTTATTAAAAGCTGCTGCCAATATTAACCATACATTACAACGACAACTAGACGAGCATTTTTGTTAAATTAAAATATATTAAAGTCTTTCCATCAAAGAGTAACCGGCAACTCTATTTGTTACCGGTTTTACATCTTAACTGTAACTATTTACTTTACGCAGCATTATCATGACTCACCTCTACCAATATCGCAAATATTGTGAGATATATATACCCAAAAATTTTCTGTTACAACCAAATCTTACACGATTTTTGGAGCAAAATCATCATTAAACGCAAGATTGTAAGAGTTCTTACTGTAACACCTAATTTTCCAGGTAATTACGATTATGTTATTTACAAATATTGTCTTTAACCCTCTCACTCTGTTCGCTAATCTAACACTAAGCTACGTCAGCGAATCCGAGGTCGATTGTAACGCATCTACATCTAATGTACGACGACGCTCGATTAAATTACTTCGAACAATTCATTTCTTTCCGATCTTCACCGACCATAAATAATAGTAAATCCAACCGAACATGTAGAATTATATGACCGCTTAAGTCCATAGTAAATTCGATCAACTTAGTCACGTCTGACGCCAGAAATGATTCGTGAACAGCGAGCGAGGGAAGTTGTAGACAACCCTAGTCGATTTCTCGCTACGCTGTCCACGGACCTACTAAATAATCAAAAATTCAGTCCTTTCGATTCCCAATCAAAGTGCCAACTTGTATCCAGTCGTTTACGTGTCAGTTGTACTCCGAACGCTCGATCGGAGAATAAATATAAGAATATCTAAAATACTTATAAACTCGTAACAAATGTAAACATACATTCAGCTATTTGCCAATTGCTTCCCCTCTTGTTTACCGATTGTTTGGTCAAAATTTTATTTGAAAAAGTACATCGGAGCCAGATTTCCGTATTGCGGTTGGATGAAATAGCGGTCAGTGTTGTAAAACTTGGTTGCAATATTGGAATTCTGGCCACGGAGCCCCATTCAATGGATCGGTGCCTTCACGATGTGATTGGGCGCGATGTAGTGGTAGCCCGGCAGCGGCAACCCAGCAGTCTCCATAGTGATCCTGCAAGATAGTAACATTTACTTAGCTTTTAGACATCGTTACAGGTACTCTAACTTATAGTAATTAATCTATGAAGGGATAGGACAGTGATAATTCATCATATAAAATCTCAGAAGTCATTCTTCAACATTCATTGGTCGTCGTTGTGATATTTTTGTATTGATTTCGTTACAAATTTATAATTGCACTGTTATTACTACAGAAATCGTATTCCTTGTCGCAGTCGTTTCTAAATTACTACAATCGCAATATGAATGAAAAATGAGAACATTATTGGAACTGGAAGAAGGACACATTTTCTATTAATGAGTGGACAAACTAGGAAACAAATTAAAATGTAGGGAAAGAAAAATCTTACCGGGATTTTGGATGATCCAGTTGTAGGATGAAGGTTCTCGATGGACCAAATTTCAGCTTTCAGGAATTTTAGTATCTGAGACGGGAATTTGGCGTGGATCTAGAGGAAGCTTTGCTTTCAAACTATATTAAAATTACGTAAGTAACAATAGTATTTTAATAGAAAAAAATAGGGGAAGGAAAAACACACATTCTATTATGATTTTATTAAGTAAGTTCTTAACACTTTTTCTTAACAATACTAGCGAATACGATTCCTGAAAAGAAAATGTCTATCTTAAAGTTAACATGATTTTCAATTACAAATAAAATTATATTGACAGGCAAATTATGCGCTTTTACCTGGAACTACATATATCTAACTTTAAAACATTCAAATTGGACCTCGATTTTAAGTTCGCCCTAACTAACGACATACGTGTAAAGGTAAAACGTTGTTACTATTAATATTCTCACCTCTTTCTACAAACTATTATTCTGACTCTAAACTAACCAATTTCTTCATAAAGTACAAAACATTCCGTTCTACAACAGCTATCCTCAAACTTTTTGATTATAAATATAAATTGCATTCACAAATTACTATATCGTAAAAAGAGATGTATCGATTAAGTGTCGTGAAAAGTATAAGCCGGATTAACGATTACATCATATTCCATAACAACAAGAGAACTCAAGTTTCTATTCAATAGATAAAATCGCCAGTTATATAACCGCTCTCAATATATTTAAATCTTAAAAACGACAATCTAGGGTTAATTAAAAAAATATACAGAGATAAAACTCATCTATCGTCATCAAACTACACTTCATAAATAAAATTTATTAAATATTATTATAATTATTATATCATATATTTGAAAACATTGTACTAAAATGTTTACACTACGAAGTGAATGATGAATTTATTATATGATAAAATTGTGTGGACATTTTGATTGAAATATAAGGCTGGCTGTACACGCACGGTTCATTGATTCGATTTCGGAATTCATTTTCCTAACATTCAAGCACCCGAATATGTTCTTTTCTTACAAAATTCTATATGGCGCTACTCTAAGCGAGAATAATTTCCCATATTCACTCTTTGTGAGTATTCAGAAATCGAATGAAGAAACCGCGAATGTTACAACTCTAAACTATTTAATCAATTTGATACCAAATTATTCACTTTAAAATAGAGCAAATTAAATCATTTTCAAATACGTTTTTTATGGCGCATTTTGGTTGTATGGCCTAATTTTAATACGTAACAAAACCTCTAGTGCGTTTAAAAAAAATGTTATTATATAGTAAATTGAGATTATTTTGAAGTATAGTTTGATGTGTTCGCTAGACACCCTGTATTTTAATTACAATAGCCTTCTATACAATCATTAAAACGCGAAGCACTCTGTATACTCTACAGCCTTTAAGCTTCTACGTAATTTCTACTATTGTCACTTTCCTAGATATTATTAGATGTTTGTCTATTGTTTTTTTTGAAAAACTAAAAAAATAAATAAATAAACGATTGATCTTTTTTTTGTCAAAATGAACGCGATACTTTTTTGTCAATTTATTAAAACAGGAGACACAAAATGTGAAAATAGATTGTATAAAATGAATTTTATACAGATAAGATTCATTTTAATATAAACCGATACTTATAAGTAATAAATATAATGGATATCTACAAAGTTAAACATGCAGATTGAAAAGTAATAATTGGAAAACAATGAACTTCCTAATTCATAGAGATATTACACATGAAAGTTGACATTTGATATCAATGAATAAATATGAAGTAAAAGAAAATGGCAGCCATTTTCGTGTAACAATTTATGACAGTACGACATTGATACTTTTACCAAATAATTGTCTTTTTCATACATACTATCTCCACGATATAATCACATAAGGAAATATGAAAATTATTAAAGGATTTTTTAAAGGATTTCTTACAAACTTTAGTAATTTAATATTACCCGACTTTACAAAACCGGGATTACTATCTTTTAAGATGAAAACTATCTCTATCCCGAACGAACTACGAGGTTTCAGGGAATATATTATAAAAATATTTAATTTGTTCTAACTCACTGTTTATACCATGTGATTAAAAATGTCACTCGCACGCATTAATATTTATTTTATTATTGCATACAAACTCAATAGATAGCCCCAAGTGTACCGCAGTAAACCAAAGTGTTTCGGTACACGTATAAAATCTGCCAGTTCTACAATAATAACTGTTTTTTTTTAATTTACCAAACTACTTAATCACAATGTACTTTTAGTATAATCACAAAATAATAATACTAATTTCATTTATTGACCTACTTTAAAAAGGAAGACGTTTCGAATGCTTTACAGCAATCATGGTCACGGCAGAGACTAAGGTTTTAGACGTCTCAAAGGCGTTATATACTTGTTACAGACAGTGCCTACCCTACTACGCACATTATTAATGCCAATAGGGAATATATTATATAGAAAATAATCATTAAAAAGTGTAAAAATAGGTAGGAAATTCAAAGTAGTTGAAATGCAACGCTATCGCTAAGAGCGAATGTGACGTCAAAGTCTATTATAACGGAGCACTGTTGTTTGGTGTTTGCGATTGATACTAACAATCTAGAGCTGTTCATTCGTTGATTGCAATGTTGTTATAGACTATACGTCACGCGCACGCCAAAATGGTGGGCGTTTAAAGTATCCGTATCTGTATGATATAAAAAAAAAAGTACTAAATTTTAGTTTCTTGGCGCTGAGTTTTTTTTACAAATATATAACAATGTAAGCTATTGTATAAAAGAAAAAAAAATCACGTATATTCCCTATTACGTGCCGTGACACTTACACTGGCCTCAATCATCCAACGTTGGCTCTCTACAAAAAAATATAGAATGAAAACAATAAAAACAAAAACATTACAACAAATTCTAAAATAAAACATATTCACCATTAAGAGGTCTATTACATTTTGACTGTAATTTTTCAATTCAATGCCCATTTTTGACGTTCTTATTCAGACAAACTGAAACTCTTTGACAATTTAGACTTATTGTATGGAGAATAATTATTAATATAGTCCATAGCGGCCTCGCTTTTCGCAAATTTTCATTATTAATTGAAATAAAGCCAAAATTCTGAAGCAAGTTTTTAATAAAATGCGCGACACTTTTTCAAGCTCATGGATTGAAATACTATACTAAGCAAACGAAATGAAAAATATATAATAATATCTCGTATTTAGTGATTGAATTTATAGCGGCTTTGAAATTTGAAAATATGTATTAGATTTCTACAAAAAAAATCCTTTTTAAAATCTTAAAAACTACTAAAACGTTCAGAATTAGCTTGTAAATATATCCTTACAGCATTAATATTATTAAGTAAAATTTATATCAGTATATACATCAGTTCAAAAGAAACGTAATAACATACTTTTTTTTAAGAAATTTATTATAAAACTTTACATAGAAGTAATTACAACTGCAGAAAATGCTAGAAACAGCGATGCGTCGGCCGCTCGAACTCAATATCATAGAACTAAGTACATTTTGTGATAGGCCTCTTAAGGATTCCTATTCGAAAAAAAACACATGTGACTTTGAAACTGCCAGATTATATACATGTATCGGAATACATTGCAAGCGAATACAATTATACCAATATACGTATGTATCACGAGAATTTCTATAGAAAATTTGTATGCAAGTATTACTTCCCAACCTGTGTATATCTAAGTAGACGTAACAGTCTTTTAAATTTTTTCAATGTCGAAATCCACAGCGCATCACACGCATGCCACACCCAAACGTGACGCACTACGAATTCCAACTAAATAATATACACGTCTAAAATAATTAAATAAACAATATTTCATTGATTTCTAACGCCTATCACATACAGTCGGATATAACGCTACGATGATCTTAAACTTAAAAATAATCAGGATCAACTAAACAGAAAGCACGCTCGGAGTCTTATTTCGTATCGATATCGATATTCTTTGGATCAGTGAGCATCGGAACAATATTAAAATTAAAAAAAATTAAGTGAAACGTTTATTTTAATTATAACACGAGTTAAGTGTTAATAATTGTGAAGCCAACCAGTGCTTATAAGTTATCGATATCGATAGACTTTGGATCAGTACATCGATACAAAAAAATAATTTGGCTAAAAAACTATTTCGTATAATGGGCGTATCGATATCGATATTAATTTCATTAATCCCGGGAGATCTGACTCGCGTACATATCGATATCGTATCTTTGGATTGGTGAGGGGCTCGGGAGGGGGTCCACTAGGCCTAGTAGGGGTTATATTTGTTGCGTTCCTTGGTCTTGGTTGGGGGTTCGTCGTCAGAGCGGCGTGCGAACTTGTGGGAGCGGTGGACGCCGGTGGTCTGCACGGGGGGGTTGGAGCCCGCGAGCAGGTCGGAGAGGCCCCCGAGCGCGGAGAGGGAACTGAGGGCCCCGAGGGCCCCACTCTTGCTGAGCAACTGCGCCAGCGGGATGGCCGACGCGAGAGGGCTGGCCGTAGACCCTCCGGAAGAGGTCCCGCCTTCCAGATTCGCCTTCTGTAGCTCCACACTGCGCGGGACAGGATTTTGTAAAGGGTGAGGCGAATGAATGGGACGTATCGATGCCGCCGCGCACCACTACAGCTGTGGTGTTACTGTCTGTACTGAGTCTGGTCTGATATATAGTGTTTTTTGGGAATAGTTTTTAAATGTATGGTATTTTATAAATAATACAACTTGATAATCGGAACGAAATTTTAATAGGTCAAACGATTTGAGCAGAAGGAAGATTATGAAATAATTTATATGTTATTTTTAACTATTTAATTTTTGGTAAAATTAAATAAATTTAATGTATTTTTTTTTAGTTTCGCATCTTAATTCAAGTACCTACTATAAGCATTTTTTTTAAGTAATAGAGATCTTAATTATTTTACCCATTAAAAGTGACAAATTGCTGTATTTTTTGCTGGTGAGAGTTCCGTCGTTTCCACTGTATTTCCGATCAGACAGCAAAAATTAAAACATTTGACTTTAAACATCGAAATGGTCATCGAAATGCCCCAATAAAAGGTAAAGACAAATCAAAGGATGTTCAGGGGATGTCAAATAAATTGTTTCTTAAAGGGCTTAGGCATCACTTTGGATGAATGGGTTGACAGATTTTAGGGATTACATACGAGGAAGAGTGAGGTATTTTTTTTTAAACTAAATTATATAAGTATAGAACTTACCTCATATTGATGAGATACTGGGCCAGAGCTACAGAGTCGGGATTCCCCGAGATGGTGATCGTACGGTCGGTGCTGCCGCCTTCGCGCTCTTCGCAATTTGATATCCGGATCATTGCGCCTGAGATTTGACGGATCTCCGCGATCTTAGTGCCGCCCTATAGATATGGGGATATTTTGTTTAATAATTAATGCTTACATCAGTTTTTTTATACGGTTCTTTCTAATTAATTGGATTAAAAACGCTCTTTTTCATATTATATTAAATTAAAAATATATGTGAAATAAACTTATTATAATTGTTAAATTATTTTATTAACTTATATATGTATTAATTTACAAAATACAGATACTTAATGTGACTATATTTAAAAGAACAGAAACATCTCAATATTATTAATTGAAAAATGTATTTGTCGACTTGTTGATCTTTCACGCAGCAAATAAAGAAACGAGCGGGAAACCATTCATCAACTGGATTCTGTGGTATGTTACAAACGTTTGCTGAATGTACTGTAGCCCTTATGTAGCAAAAGTTACTTCTCAGTAATGTGCTCCCAGAATAAGAAATAATATAGACAGATTATAATAGAACTAAACACGAAGTGAAGCAATAATGTTTTAAAATAGTATACAAATGACAATTTGTATGTCGAGTGATGAGTGAATAAATGTTAATAAATAAGAATAGATAACGAATTTTATTATAATAAAGAAAAAAAAAAGCAAGTATTATGCTACCTCCCTTTCAAGGAGAAGAGAACTAATGCTTAAAAAATACAAAAGAATATAGTATCAGTTTTATTATTCATATTTTATACCCAACAATAATTGTGTAATGATTTAACATAATTATATATAAATTTTCCCTTATTCTTTAAAGACAATAGATGATCTGTGTGGAAAAATCGAAAATAGTAGCATAAACAGTAAATCACGCTAATACTTTTGACTGTGACGTTTATTTTGGCGGTCTCCATCCATATAATTCTTTAGTCTGAGGTTGTCCCGTACTATATTTACCAACTAACCTTGCCAATAATACACCCAATGAGTTCATTGGGCACGGTCATCTCGTGCGACTGCTGGTTGGTGGCGGGCTGGTTGCGCGCCGCGCTCGACGTGCGCAGCTGCGACCCCGCCAGCGCTGCCAGCGCTGCTTGTAAGCGTTGACCGTTATTCTAGTTAGCTAGCTGTCTAGTATATAACTATGTAAAGCGCTTTTTTGCTTAATTTAGATATTGGTATTTATGTTGCCGCGCATGAATTCATTTGGTATCAATTTAAGAAATTATTACATTACAAGAAAAGGAAACCATTTTATATGACGATAAATTTGGCTCAGTTTGTAGTGACCCTACTTGCTGTGCCAACGGTCGCGGGTTCGAGTCCCGCTGGGGGTATTAATCTGTGCGATGAGTACGTATTATTGTACTCAAGTCATAGATGTTTATATTTATAATATGTATGTATTTAAAGTTATACATGTGAAGTGTATCAACTATCTGGTATCCATAGCACAAGCCTCGTAGCTTACCATGGAATTAGATGGTGCTGTGTGTTAATGTCCCAAACATATTTATATTTACTTAATTAATGTTAATTTTATTTCCATTGGTATTTCAATATTATTTTTCCAATTGTTATTTAATTTACTATTTATATCTGATCAACTTAGCTTTTTATTACCTGTTGTTAATAAGAGGTTATGGAAATATTGTCATAAATGCGAAAGTATTTATTTGTGTATGTTACTCCTTCACGTTAAAACGGCTGAACGGATTTGGATGAAATTTCGTACATAAATAATTCTGGTTTTTTTTTTTCACTTTGGAAAAATACACTATGACCTGGAGTAACACAGGCTACTGTTAATCACCTTGGGATGTACCCTAGTGATGCGAGGATAGGATAAGTTACGAAATAAAGAAAAATTTATTTCTACTATTTACCAGCAGGATTGAGACCGCCAGTATTCGCTGGCCCCAGGCCACCGAGGCCGAGCGCAGCTAAGCCCGCTAACGGCGATTTCGCCAAACCACCCATCTGAAATACCATTATTTTTCTAAATATTTCGTATTTTTATTACTCGTAATACATTAATAAATGTTTTCAAGCTCCAGCTGCTTGTTTTCATCTTCGTTGTCATGGTGAGGATGGGATCGCTGGAAAGGGTTGCCTGGGTAGAAACAAGATTTCAGAATGATATATAAAGTTCCAAATAAAATTTGCGCATCTTCAACGAGTTTAGTTCAGAAATTTTATAATTTCTTAATTATGTATATATTCTGAAACAAACTCATTGAAGATATAACCCACAGAATGAGGGTGTAGAAATGCGTATTTCCGTTGCCCGAATCCACCACATTGTGAGTTACGAGTGGTGCTGCCCGTGAAAAATGCATTTCAAAAAAAAAAAAAAAAAGAAGAGGAGGAAGTCAAATTGAGTTCAATTCTAAAACTTAGTAAACTTGTGACATGTATATCATGCACTTCACGGTTAAACGAATAATAATAATTAATTCATATAAAAAAGACAAGGCGTGGTAAAGGCTAAAAATAAGGATAGGTGCAAGTATAGGAATGTTTAAAAAAACTTTTGCGCCATCTTAATGCGAGTGAATGTTTGTACGTTAAGCTCGTCTCGGCGATGCCAGAAAACAAACAGATAAAGCTTGATATAAATATAACGTAACTACGAATATATTGTTGATAAAATGTATGAAGGTATATACATATATCTGTGCTGAAAAAGTGGAGATCTATCTACTGTTATGACTTTTATATTACGCACTAATTACAGGAGGGGGGTCACGTGCACTATCGAAGCAAGGTCTGTTCAAACAATGTCTCTGTAAGCGAAGGGTATCAGCGCAAATTAAATTCATTGATCATTCCACACCATCGGGAGATCTACGTATAAGTACTCGCTTGTTACTACTACGATGGAAACACATCCAAACCATTTAAGGGGGTATGGGGCAGCACCAATCACATAAAATATCTCCTTAACCCACTCAACCTCATAAAGTAACGGTTTTTTTACCATATAACCGTAATTTAATATTAAATTGCAATACATAGAATATACGATGTATGAAGGAAGTTATAATTGTAAATATTGAATATGAAATGGTATCAATTTTACTTGAATAGAAAGAGAATAGTAACACTAACAGTATACATGTATTTTGGACATTAGGAGAATTAACCAATACTAAAAACCAAAGGAATAATTACTTAATTGAGAAATATCAACATTAAAAAAACATTCGTTTCGTTTCATTGACAACTCTTATAAGTGTCTCTTTGTTGACATAGAATTCTTTTTATTACCAATTAATCTATTCATATTAACTATTATTATGTGCTAAACCGGTGGTAATCAAAATTTTATCTAATATATAATATTTCATGTTACGGTGTTTGTGGTCGCACTCCTCCGAAAGGGCTCGACTAATTTTAATGATTATTTTGTATGATTGGTAAGTATGAGATTAGGTCGTCGCTGTATAACATAAAGTTATAGTTTTTTTTTGTAAATAATTTATGTAATTCAACGCGGGTGTAGCCGCGGGTTTAGCTAGTATATCATTTATAATTTGATTACCACTATACTCAATAAGTTCTTTCTAATAGTCAGCTGCTACACTGTACATTACCAACTGATTGACCCCGTTTTTAATGTTACATACCTATATCGACTCGTAAAAGCAACAACATTTTAACATAATTTTTGGTAAATTGATGGTATTTAAAAAAATGTAAATGAAAGTCACATAATACTTTATTTAAATAGACTTTTACAAGCATATTTCATTCTATTAAAAAAAAAAACAATGTCAGCAGTAAGTCCGCGAGGAAACTATTGCTAAATTATGGTAGAATTAATATCCTAACATTACAACCCTAAGTAATCGTAGAATTATAAACCTAACATAACACAACCCTAAGTTACCGTAGAATTAATAATTAACCTAACATTATAACCCTAAGTGTAACCCTACTGTAGAGCAAATGATTGGCCATATAGGGTATGAGGTCAGGTGGGGTAGGGTTGTCACTCACGAGGTGGTGCTCGAGCGGCGGCAGCAGGTGCGCGGGGGGCAGCGCGCCCACCAGGGGCGGCTTCACCTCGAGCACGGGGAACACGGGCGCGCACACCGCCTGCCATGTATACCGTCACTACCCGTTTCTTATTCATATATCGTTTATAGCGCCGCATTTGTTTATTTTACTTTATTATACACTATCTTCAAAATAGTTTAAACATTAATTTAAATATTACTACTTAAAAATATTAAATAATAATTTAAATATATATACTGATTAGAATTACTGTCATTCCCTAGCAAAGATATATATAGATTCAAGAATTGTTTATTTTTAATTTAGAAAGCGACATTGCAAGCTGTTTATTGCAAGCCTTATCTTGATATTGCTCAAGATTATTAAAAATAAGTGAATTAAAAAAAATAGAGATAGATTTATGTTTCAATTAATATTCCATAAGATATCTCTCACAGTGCAAAAATCTATAATGTTGTGCGCTAGAACTCGTTTGTAGAGGAAGTAGTCTTTTAAAATAACTATGATTGCTTGATAAATATTTCAAATAATCACGTAATCAGTGATTTTTAACTTTGAAATATGGTGTAAAGCGTAAGTGTAGCTTAATAAATAATCAATCACCTTTAATATTATTCAATATTTCGTCGCCTTAGTGTTTATTTGTTCAAACGACCAATACTTGTTGTACTTTTCAGTAATTTTTTTTCTTTATTTCAAAAACAAAGCTTTAGTACTAAAATTTATATATAGATAAAATATATCTTTTCCTTTTTCAAAGTGAAATGTGTATTTAAATTATACAGACAGAATTGACATTTAAATGTCAATAATTCTGTATTTAAAACTCTCAGTGTATTGGTCGTTTAGACAAACAAGCAATGAAACAAAAATTTGTGTAATATGGTCACAACAACAAAAAAAAACATTGTTTAACAGTGACCAGTTTCATAATAAACATACTATAATCGTGAATAATTCAATAAATACTTACATCTTGTGCAGGTACAGCATAGTTCCCTTGGATGGTGTAGGCCTGACCGCCCGCCAGTATGACGGGGCCGGCGACATTTGGCTTTGGTCTGTATGGAATCGTTGCGCCTTTTGGCGGGCTCTGGAAACAAAATAAACAAAATTTGTAAAAAATCTCGCAAATGTAACTTTTATAATATGAACACTGAACATACACTCAAAAAATACATATGGAAAATTGGGGAATAACCTAATTACCTTTTTTTTTCGAGGATAAACAAAGATAATATTTACATAACTTACCATTTGACATATCTCGTCTTAAATATAATTTTTCATGTAAACAATAAATGGCCATTTTCATTACATTAGAACATAATAATGTTGTCACAACAATTAAAAATATAAGTAATATAACTAATTAATCACATTGTACATTAATTATATGCAAAGTAGTAGCAAGTTTCACATGCCAGATGTTCAAGATGGACATCTGGCGGTTCGAACCCACGATATCTGGCATAATAAAGAGTGGCAGACACATGTCTTATATTTTGTTTGGCCAAAATGTCTAATATATAAGGGCGACAATGTTAGTGTTTGTCTTTTTATTATTTATTTATAGTTACCTCCAACATAACACAGCAAATGTGATAAATACACTGTGTGATAGCGTCGCATGTGCCGCTGATTGTTACCGCTCTTTCAGTCGAGTTCGGCAGCATTTCACTTGCTACCTATAAGCAAATATAAATACTTTAGATAATATCAATTAAATTAGTCACTTGTATTATTGAATTAAAAGAAAATTTGTTTTATTTCGATTTTTCAAAAGTTAACAATATATTATTTTAACAGAATACTATGTAATTTGTATGAGCAAGAAGAGTTTTTACAAGCTTTTATTAAACTTGCAATGTTTGTATCTATGTTTGTTCGGATCAAATCTTGCAACTGAATTTTAAACCTTATTAATTTACTGTATATATTTATTATAATAAAGAAAAAAATTAAATAGGTAAAGCTAATGAAATCCCTAATGAAAGATATTTTTATTAATTAAGATTTATTTACTTATCACAGTAATGAGTATTCTATTAATATTTTTTATGCTTTTTTGAAATATTGTTTGGCTTCATTTTTGTTTCAATGATTCTTTAGTCTATATTATTTCTTAGTGTGAGCCTATACCTGTATATTGGCCCCTGTGACGTCACGAATTTCCTTAATCTTAGAGCCGCCTTTGCCGATGAGGGAGCCGCACTGCGACGCCGGCACGATGAGGCGGAGCGTGATCGGCGCCCGGGACCCGCCGCCGCCACCTTCATTGAATTGCGAGCACCACTGTAAAACATCGATATATTATTTATTATTATTTGTATCTTTTTGTAATTCACGGGGCCGACGGAGCCCGGTCCCTATGAAGGCTTGAGTGGGGGCACGCGTCCAACATGTAGAGACTCTCCTCTACTCTACCTCTTAGGTAAAAGATTCAAGTTTGTTCAATGTGACGCATCTGCCAGAATACATCTCTGATTAACACTTAGAATAATGCGTAGGGACTATGGAAAATATGGAAAACTAGTGTTATAAAATGGAGTTTGGATGAACTAAAAACTGAGCTATTAGATTATTATTATTACCTAAAGTGATATTTAGAGCATAGATTATCATTATTATGATATCACTATTATAAAAATCTTTATCATTACTTTTGTTATTTATTTGATTTTAATAATGGACCTTTCAGGTAAATAGAATGTAAGATAACAATAATTATAAGCAAATACAAACCTCTTCAAATTTCTTGCAGATGAGCGTGAATGCTTTGAATATAGCGCTTGTGTTCCCAGTAACTGTAACAATTCGCTCTGGACATGATCCATCTGATATGTTGATTTTTGCTCCAGACTGAAAAATATCATATAAGGTCAATAAAATTAATTTCCTTATAAATAAGAAAAACAATAAATTAAGCAATAAATTGTTTAACTAAATTAATAATTTAAATAATGTAACTAACCTCTTCTCTGAATCGTTTAACAATTTCTCCTTTTTTTCCAATAATACTGCCAACTTCCTACAAAAAAGAGAATACATTAAATTTCCCAATTTCGTGGCTGTGAATGGTCGATATTTCGCTTCGAAACTCTGAAAAAACTTTCGAGTACTGAAGCGATAAGCATTGGCAAGTATTGTGCAACGCGCACGCATAATTAATGCGGCTGCATGAAGATTAATATCGTACAAAAGATTTCCTGTCTGCTATCTAATAATAGACGGAGCATAGCGATTCTTTACTGCAATAATAGTCAGGGATGCACAATGACAGTTTTAGAGTCGGCGTCGTAACGGTTTGTTCCTGGCATCAGCGGTTGACTTCTGCAGTATGTGAACAATGCATGCGTCAGTCCAGGCTCTCGGGTAATACATCTTAAAACGACGCAAATAGATGCAGGATTGACGACCCAAACTACATATAGTTCAAAGAACTCCAATACAAGCTGTATATTGAAGCTTAATAAAATTAAGTACATTAACATGCAAACATGTTGAATTTGCAAATATATACAAATGTGGTAGTTTATATGCTAATAAAAATGCCCACAAGCAATATATTCACACACTCTTTTCTTTCACAAAATTAAAAAAAAAAACAAATAGTAAAATATATGTTGCCATCGGTTAAAGTACAAAAGTAAATTTTTACTTTTATAGAATTTTTCTTAATGCTATAAGAATGTAAACAGAATAGTTAAGACAGTTGCATGAATAAAAATAGAGAGGTGAATTAAAGTGTTTAGAAATAAACTAAAGACTTAATTAGAATAAGGTTGCACAAAAATATCATTTACATTATTTTAATTAGAAAAGGAAACAAATCGACATGTTTGATGAACAGGGATAGTGCCAATAGCTGGCAACATGCCAGGTATATTTTATATTGGATTACAGCCAATTAAAAGTGGGTACTACACACCACATAGGTAGATAGATATTCACATCAATACATTTCATGGCTGAGACAGACCCGTTTAGTTGTTTATTTAGACATTTTTAAACAGTATACATTATATTTTCTTTATATTTGATGGATTTACTTTATAAACTCAATGATATTTCTAGTGTCAAATGTTTAACAACAAAATTTGAGTGCTTAGAATATTTCATATGTACTTATTTATTTTTAATAAATTCAATTAATTTTTTTTCTTAATGTCGTCAAACTTTCAAAGCATGCCAGTTGAGTACAGATCACTTCTTCAAAGTCACATACAAATTTTTAATAAAAAAATATTCTGAAGATATGTTTTACTAATTAATGTCAATTAACATTTCCTCAAATAGCTAACAGAGAAATAACAATTATTGTACATACAAAATCATTATTAAACCAATTTGTTATTGGTACTATCCTTTCTGCATGACTGAGTTACAAACAAACACTTTCTAATTTTATGTGAATTGAACAATTATGTGAGAAGTGTGATAGTAATGAATATTGGATTATTAGTAAATGGATCAATTAATTTAAAATAAGGTTAAGAATCTAGTGAACTAGCAAAGCTATTGGAAGTCTAGTTTAAGCAAGCAAGGTAATATATAAACAGGGTATTGCACTAAGCATCCATACAAATGCTAGTTTCTTAACAAGATTGAAATATCAATGTCATATTAGATTAACATAATTCCATTTTATGACTTGTGAAATAACAATTTATTAACAATAAGCCTTTGTAAGTAGATTTGTTCTAATTTTGAAAGGAAATTAAATGAAATGTTAATATTAAATAAATTAAATTTCTACTGTAATCTACATTTTTAAAATTAACAAAATTTTCCAAGACGGAAGAGTTGTTCACTCTCACAATGAAATTACTTTAGTAAATATAAAATTTCAGTACTTATAAAAAGTAGAAGTACCATCATTCTTACCTTTCCCTGCATAATCAATCTGATAGTGAGGGTAACTTTAGAGTCTTCTTCATGGAGAGTGGGGGCTTTCTCCAGATCCATGCTGGAGGAGGTATCCGTTGTGTCTCTTGGAATTTTGACTTCGTACAGGGCTACGTGTGGGCAGGGAACACTCCACTCAATCTAATGGCTGGGACTCTGGGGCTCTTGGCACGCACTGCAGGCAGGGTAAGCTGGAAAACAGGCGCACATCTCATAAGGAACGTTCAAAGGTTTCGAGCGCTAAAGGTGTTAGGGCGTGGGATATACTCCTCGTTTTTAAGCGAAGCTAAATACTGCAGTATTTATTTACAGTGATAACTTGTGGCAAGCGCAACGGAATGAGGGCGGCTAATGAGGATCTAGACGCTATTATAAACTAACTTGTCCTAAGTCCGACCGGATTTTGCAGCTGTAACACGAGTCGGCTCGCTCTGGTCCGCGGGACCGTTACTTGAACTCGGATACTGGTTCGCGACTCGCAACATAACCTCAGCGTCGCGCCTCATGGCTAGCCGACCGGGTTATCGATCCCGCAAATTCTAAACAAATCTTGACGACATTGTCTCCTGTGCGTCCTTACCTCGTATTTTATCCCGAAGAACAACGATAACATAACAAATCTTAACACTAATATTATCACGAAGATTTGTATAAAATCACACTTATCACAATTTTCTTAATCACATAAAATTATAAAACTAATAAAATTCGACGCAGATGACGCGTCTGTGTGAAGCTTGTAGTTGTCATAGACAACTGGATTTGTTTTGCTTGGCATGGATGCGAGTTTGCCTTGTAATGAATCTGTGACAGTTATATGACAGCAACCAATGACATTTAACTTGGCGATTGATTAGAGCGCTTTATAGGACCGACATCACCTATGTTATAGATATCACATTTTGCAAAAAAAGGAGTTTTGGTTATTAAATATTATCAATAATTTCAATAAATTGCATTTTCAATATTTTACCTTTGTGGATTATCTACAAGGACCTACTTTGTCCATTATGTATATTTTTTCTATTCGAACACGAGTACTGTGGAAGAATTTGTTTTGAATATGGATGATATTACTATAACATTGCATTTTCAGTTTTTGAACATCATTACTCTCGACTATCGTGTTATAAATGCGTTATATGTTTAATGCCGATAAGGTGTAGTGGAGCACTATTTAAAAATTACTTAATATCCTAGTCACGACAACAGATAAATGTACTGTTGTAGAGTATAGGTACCTATTGGTAATTAGAATGTTGGGTATTCAACAAATTTTGTAAAAAATCATAGCTTCACCAAAGTTTGTAATCTTTAAAATTGTTATGTGGTATCTTAATAAAAATTAATAATAAATTGGATAGTTTAAGCTACCGAATACATTTTTAAGTTGCCTTAGACTTGTGCTGGAGCTGCACCAGGTTTTTTTCTGAAAAGCATATTAAGCACATTGCATCAGTACCTAAGCAATAGCTCCTTCGTTATAGCAAATAGTAAGTGAGAAACCCTCTATGCAACCAATTTAGCACTCGGCTTGGTTAGATGAGACAGCCATGGTTGCGTCGTGGTGGGTAGTTAAAGTTATTAGTTATTTTAAGGCGCTCCGTTACGACTGTGAAGGTAACGGTGGGTTTTGGTACGTATTAACCTTCGAAAATCGTAGTGGTGACTAGTGCGTTTGTTAATTTTTTCATTAATTATTTTAAAGCATTACTATTTAATGAATGTTTGGAGTCAATCTGACGATGGAGCCGAAAGACAGTCGAGGGATCTACTCAAAGATTTATAGCAATTACCTGGTGTTTGGGTTTGATTAATTTCTATTGATGAGAACTTTACACCAAGATGCTTTGTGACTGTCATTAGGGGTCTGAATAAATGGCTTAATCGAATATGTTTAAAAAAATCTTTCTTCTTATTAATTACCTGCTTATTACGTCTGCACTAAACATTGAAAAATTAAAAATTTAAAAAAAAATAAATAAAAACCGTCTTCCAGGCGCTGAAAAGTAAAAAAATAAAAAATAAACGGAGCTTTTTATTTAGAATAGATACCTAATCAGATATTTTCGAAGTCGTTGCCAGCCAATACAAATCAAAGCACACCATCATCGTCACCGTCGTCACCGTTCATCCAAACACAAGGTAATTGAGTTGCTTGTAGTCTTTTTGGAGGTTCAAAGCATTTTTTCGAAGGCGGTTGTCAAACGAGCTACTTTAATACTGGTGATAACTACATAGTTGAAAAATACAATTTATTAATTTCTTTTATTAAATTAATTGATTTTATTTGCGCTTATGTCGTTTGATTGCAGATGTTCACAAATATTTTGATCCGGTTATGCAGACAGCTGTTTAAAACCATAATCCCTATTACCAACAGTAGAAGCATCTCGTGTCCAAGTAGGCGAAGATGGAGAGCACTGTATCAGCACAAGGGCAGGCAATGTTGCCGTAGACAGAAACAAATATTTAGCCCTTTTAGATGCCATATAAATATATGAAAATTATTTTCGATACAACAATGGTTATTACAATTAAAACCCTTGAAATTGTGGACAAAATCGCTATATAATAATATATATAATAAATATAATTTAAATATCTTAGAAGTAGCAAGCTACTATTTATGTATACACATAGCTAACCGTGAAAACGTACCTAGGGACGAACGCAAACGAAGCGAGCGTGAGTCGCTAGTATATTATCTATATAAATTTATTTCGTGTATCTCGTAAACGGCTCTGATGATTTCTATCAAATTTTGTATTTAGGTAAGGTTTTACTTTTTAAATTTATCTATAGGTAGGTGTTTTTTTTTGAAAAAACGCAATTTTTATATCTTATTTGAAAAACGCCGAGCGAAGCTCGCTAGTCGCCTAGATACTGTCCAATAATATTATGTTTTTTTTATGACATTCAGTGACAAACGAGCAGACAGACTACCTGATGGAAAGCAGCACCTGTCGCCCATAACACCTACGGTTCATGCATTTAGGTTTTAAGTAACAAAGATGCAGAACCACAGGTGCGTTGTCACTGTGAGGACTAAGATGATATGCCTCTTGCCTGTAATTGCGCTGGCTACCTTATCCTTCAAACCGGAACACAACAATGCAATCATTGTTGCTTGGCGGCAGAAATAGATAAGGGGGTGGTACCCATCAAGTCGGACTCCTCAGGCTTGACAGAGTCCTACCACCGGTAAATATTATGTCATTAAATGATTGTATATTTTATCTATACGGATAAATAAAATTGAAGTGACTCTACTATCAAACTTTTTAATATCAAAATAACAGCTTTTTACTAAATGCATATAAAATTATATACGGTCCTTCTAAGGAAAACACAATTTTTAACATTTTCGTCTGGCTTTCTGTTTGTTTGTTCCGGCTTATCTCTGAAACGGCTGGGTCGATTTTGACGGGACTTACACTGATAGATAGATGATGTTATAAGGAGTTACTTAGGTTACTTTTATTTTTAAAATAGAAAAAAATATTTAAAATGTATCTAGGAACGCACCCAAACAAAGCGAGGATAAGTCGCTAGTACCTATCTAAATATAATTCATACATATTCATATATCCAATTAATAAGCCGTTACGATACATTAGATATACATTTATTTATATTTACCTCACAAAAGTATAATTTCTGCTTATTTCGAAAGCTTCATTAAAAGACAACTTTAAACACAATTTAATCTTTTGTAAAGGGCCTTGGAAATTTTATTCAAGTGCGAAGACCTATTGTAATTGTAATGAAGTCGGTTAAAAATAGGGATCGTTCTAATGATAAAGTAAAACGGACACTCAAAAATGCGATGAATTTAGGACGTCATTTCACGTAGTCGTTTCTCGTAAATCGGCATGGGTAATAAACATTTCATCCCCGGTTATTTAATTTGTACGTTTCTGCTTGGATCAAGCGTTTGGAGCCGGGACTGAACGAAGCACGTTTTTTATTTAGCTCACCATCAGAGGCAGTTTTCAAAGAAACTGTAAGAAAGACTATTTCATTTTTATGATATTTGTAAGCAAATTTAATTTAGTTGTTTTTCGTTGTTTATTTCAAAATTTAAAACTTTATTAATTTTAAATTTACATTTTATTTAATTAAATGTTTTTATGCCACTTTTTCGATGGATAATAGGTATAACGTAATATAATTTAGAATGGATTTTGTCTAAATTAATTACCTATCAATACCATTCTATACTATCCAATTTGAAATAAGTAATTAATAACTTTTTCATACAAAGGTTTTTTGTGAACGGAGTTTTTTTTACTTTAGGTGGAGATCTTTATTGAAATTTTAGCAATGAGTACATATAACCTATACTTAACAATTAAAAATTAATACATGAAAATCGGTTCACGAAACATAAAGTAACAAATTAAAAAATCTTACTATGTTTGGTGTCGGCAAAAAGTAAAATAAGTAAAACATTTCCCGAGAAATCCTATGAACATTTTAAAAATGAAGCATGATTTTACTAAGGATCTTTTCACTAATGGACAGCTTTATTTCTTGTTTGTTTGCTAGGGTAACACTGTTTTATTACTATACTAGCGGCTCACCCTCGCTTCGCTCGGGTTCGCCTCTAGGAAAATAATAACAAACCTATTCCACGGAAACCGTGCATTTTTCCGGGATAAAAGTAGCCTATGTTTTATTCCAGACTGTAATCTATCTCTGTGCCAAATTTCATCCAGATTCGTTCAGCCGTTTTGGCGTGAAAAAGTAACAAACATACATCCATACTCACAAGCTTTTACATTTATAATATTAGTTTAGATTTTAAGACGACACGAAGATATATAAATAACTTCGATAATCGATTACAAACGTCAAAATAACGTTTCTTGTATTTTATTTTTATATATTTTTATTTTTTGTTGTTTTAGTGGCAATAGAAATAAATAATTTGTGAAAATTTCACAGAAGATGTTTCACATAGAATTTTACGGTTTTTTTTTTACTGTTAGATAGGCTTGCGCTTGACGACAATCAACGCTGGGAAGCACTGATGAGTTCTAGGTTGGAGCGCGCTTGCCTAGAAGATGCCTATTCACTCTTGCCTTGAAGGTACTTATATTATAGGTGGCAGAAAACACGGATGCTGGAAGGATGTTTCACACCTTAGCAGTTCGTTTCAGAAACGTAGAACTAAAGCGTTTCGTGCGAGTTGATTGGATTTTTACCACGTAAGGATGCCAGCGCTCACGACTTCTTGCAATTCTGTAGTAAAACGGAGAAGGAGGCACAAGGTTGTGAAGTTCCTGCGAGCACTCCCCAAATATGGGTTCATGAAATACAGCCCTCTGACAGACGGACAGACGGAAATATGGACAGCGGAGGCTTAGTAATAGGGTTCCGTTGGCACCTTTTGGGTACGGTACCCCAAAAATTATACATCAAGTCATACACTAAATATTTACATAGTTTCGTAAAACTGGAGTCATATTAGTGTAGGACTTTTAATATGTCTTATTGATAGATCTTTGAAATAATAATAATCGTCTTATATATTTACATTGGTATTGTTGTGTCGACATTTCATTAATCGGAAATGTTCTTAAGGAACTTGTAAACTAGTAATCTTAAACAACAGACAGTGTTCTCTAAAGGGTTTGGTTAACAAAGGCAGAATATGCAAGCATAGATTGTCTGAGAGCCCTTCAATTTACAATAACCGGCTTAATTACTTCTGAGTCACTTTATTAGATAAGCCATTGTAATGATAACAATGTAAACTATGTAGCTACATATCAAATTTGTTTAGTTTTTGTATTTCTATATACTCAATTTTATAAAACAGGACGATATACTTTTAGTAGCATGAAGGCATTTTTTTTGTAAGCATTTCGTACCCTCGAACATCCTATACCTATGGGTTTACACAAAATTTTGATGTTAATGGAAAATAAGGTCTGGAATTTGTTCCAGCCTAACACTATGCTGAATTTCATATTTTATTGTGAGGTGTGATTCTACGAGTTCAATATTCGTAGAATAAGATAATAGAAATAGAAATTTGATATAAGCTCCATAATAGTTATGTCAATTGTCTATCTTTAACGAACCAGATAATCGAAGGATAGATTAATTATTATTAAGTACTTGGTCGACCGAGCTTCGCTCGGAGTTCTTTTTTGTTGTATCGTATTTTTTAGGTTATAATCTATATTACTTAAAGAGTAAAACGTAAACTGATAAAATAACATTTTCATTTTTAATTTGGCTTAAAAAAACTTGAATAAATACAGAAAAAAAAAACAAAAGTAAAAACTTTGTATCCGATCAGGATTCGAGTGCGTCAATCACCTGTGATTGTTAATCTTGCGCCTTGGCCGCTTGTCCACGATGCTTATGCCCGAGCGTGGGAAATTAGCGACCATATTTTGCGTGGATTAATGCGCAAGAAAACCGCATGAAAACTCGAAAACATGCGTTTTCATAGACATAAGACTAATCTAAATCGATTTTTCGACCCTAAAACCCTCAACATACCAAATTTCAGCGAAATAGTTAAGAGCCGATTCTGAGATCGCTGGTATATATAAATAAATAAATAAACAAGAATTGCTCGTTTAAAGGTATTACATTTTAGCCATAATGTTAGTCTAACGACGCTGTGTAGGTGAACTCATATACATGTGTTATGGTAATGATGTTTGTAAATCTTTACGTTATTATTAGTCTTTTGTACAGAATAGTAGATTTTTTATAAAATATTTTTTGTCCTTTTGAAAATATTACTATAAATATAAAATTTTAACGACGGAATGTTTGTTTTTGCCGAGTTTATTGAAAGTTAAGCACAAAAATAGTTTGAAGTGTCTACGTAGCTCGTGAAAACTAGACTGAGTTACTAATAAAAATTACTTTGAGTAATTAAAATATGTAAAGTTTACCTGATTAAAATTAATTGATTAAAATATTTTTTTATTGTTACACAAATGTTAGTGACAATGCTTTAATAGTGATAACTATTAAATATTAATGTAAATTAACGAAATCATAATAGTAAAATAATTAATATGGATAAATGAGAATATTAAAATGAAGATAATCTCATAAAATATTTATATAACTAAGATTAGATGTAGCATTCTAAAGATTGAAGCTTATGTTATGTAGTTTTATAATCTGTATGGAAAAAAATATAAAATTAGGTGTACTAGAGATATTCGATTATTGTCTAGTACCAGAAATTGCCATAATTTTAGATTTTCCTGTATTTCATGAAAATATGGCAGGGCAGGTATTGAATAAAAGTAGGTAGTACTTAGAAAGAAAAACATGGTTAATAGATACTGCATGGATTTTAATGTTCACTAGACATAATTTAACATTATCCCTTTTTCTCTTTTATTAATTGATGTTAAAGAAGTGAGGTTTACTAGTTGTTCGTATTTTATCACAAAGCTAACACAAACTTTGGTTTGAGCTTGATTGGGAAATTACTAAAAGTACCTATATTACGTCTTAAAATAAGCAATTAAAGGGCCAAATCAAAAAAATATATGTTTTTATATTACGGATTGCAATTGAATATGAACAGTTTATTGTAGTTTGGAGTGAAGTTTGAAACACCAAGCAACTCCTTATATTTTCATATCCCTTGTGGATCAAAGCTTTGAAAGTTACAACCATAATACACGGTTAGACATTTAACTGACGTTGTTACTGCCATATATAACAATATTGTTCATTGTTATCTTTACTTAATTTGCTTATTATGTATTAAATACAGTTATTTCTTATCAATTTTATAGTCCACGAATAATATTATACAATAAGTTAAATTAAAAGTTAATTTAAGTAGTTTAATTACATATTATAAGAACGTAGATATAGTCTTAAATTCGAATACGAGGCTCATAACTTAAGAAGCTAATACAAAAGTGTAATTTAAAAAAAAATAACAAAAAGGATCATGAAGTAATTGATTCCGCTTCAGTCCAATGTTAAATTGAGAGCCACAATAATAACCTTTTGTGTGACCAGCGGTGTTCTGGCACGGCGGCGGCAATTCATTCTGTATAAATTTATCATATGTCATCACTGGGACAATGTGGACCGCTAAATACACAGCATATTTATTTTTAAGGACAACTTTGATCCTACTATTTATTATGCTACGATAAATTATTACTGTATATCAAGAATGTTTTTTGACATCGAGTACTAATACCACTCATTTATATAATCTATACTAATATTATAAATGTGAAAATTTTGATATTTGGATGTCTGTTACTCAATCACACCAGAACGGCTGAACGGATCTGGATGAAATTTGGCACATAGATAGATTATAGTATCTAGGCTACTTTTTATCACGGAAAATATACGGTTCCCGAGGGACAGTTTTGTATTTGTTTTTCGTTTGTATATTATAATTGTAATTAAAATTATTATTTACTATTGCACTTTCACTTCGAATCACTAGGTAGTAGGTACCCAAATATTTTAATGTCCGACATGCATGCTCGTATATATTTATATTATTCGGTTTCTTCATTACTGCTTACTAAAACGTAATATTGATCCATAAATAATGGAAGAGTCATGCAAATATAATCATTTTGTAGGCAGTAGTTTCTGTATACTTACACTACATTAAATATCTTCACTATTAATTTGTTACCAAATTGTTTTCAAATTAAAGAAGTTTATAATATAATTCATGTTTCCAGTAAGCAAGATCTTTGTCAAAATATTTTTTTTGTTTAGTAAGAAAACGGACGGACATATCTTTATATTTATTATTAAGAAGGTTAAAGAAGTTATGGATTATAATAATACATTCAAAGAAATGTGTAAATCCAATTACAATTTCGATGTGCAAGTCATTAGGATCTATGTACATGTGTTAAGCATTGTGATCGTATGACGGCGGTCAACGAGGCAGACAACGTATTATTCACGGCGAAATTTCCATATTTCACGTGACGCCGCTAATGCGACCTGTCGCAAGGCTTTATATTAATGAATTGTTGTTTTAAGTGCGCGAAATATCCAATAATGGATTGCAAATTGGAATTACTTTGTTTGAAAAGTTATTTAGTACTTTATGTACATTTCATTTCTGGTGAGGTAATTCGCTCTATATCACACATATTGTTATTTCTATATATTAATCTACCACAAGAATATATCGTTGTTGAATGTAATATAATCTTTTACAATGTATAATATATTAATAATAATAATATAATAGAGAAGGTTAATAAGTTTTAAAATTTAATTTTATTAATCGAGTAATATTAGAAAACGTTGTCTTACATTTAGTATTACTGAAACGTACTTTAATTTCGTTATTTTCAAAGTTAATTAGTAGAATCCACATAATATACGAACTTCATGATTGCATATTTAATATATTTTTCACATAACAAAGGTAATTATAATAAATTATATTTATGAAAAGTATGAGCAAATTTTATGTAATTCTTAAACATTGTAGGTAATCATTTTCTTGAAGAACAAAGGAGAATTTATTTATAATTAAAGGAATCCGAGTTTATGAAATAATATTAATTTTATAGGTACTTACATTTTATTTTAAAGTTGTGTTTCCAGTAACTGTCTGGAACAATCAATGAAATCATAATTATTTATCATTCTATAAGGTACTCGTAGTTAGTTTCTAAATTTAAGTATATTTTACAAAAATCTTGTATTGCTTTTAACCTTGACATTAGATCAAAGAGCATGCTAGAAAAAAGTAGTTAGGTACTTTTCGTCCTGAAATAAATTTTTCATCTAGTGGATTAAAGAGATTTCTATCTATAATTAAAAAAAGATTAATACAATAGGCATCATCTTTTCTCAGTTCTTTAACTAATTAAACTTAATAATCCTCTAGCATAGCTATCTTCTCGATTTGAGTAACTGGATTTTGTTCTTTTATCTTCCATTGTGCCGTTTTTCATGCAAATCTCTTGAAATGTCTATTAAGATGAGGCTTTTGTCATAAAATAACTTTTTGCGATTATCTGTTTTTGATCGCTCTAAAAAAAGAAAGAAAACCTTGAAAACATGAATATTTCACAAATTGATGTCGATTGTCGACCGAATTACTAATGACAGTAGAATTAATTACCTTATTAAAACAATGTAAAAAAAAAAATACTAAAAATTTCTATTACGTACAAAATAGACATGGAATTTTAAATAAAAAGGTTGGTATTTTCTATCGTAGAACTCAGCAAAAGTCTTTGAAGTAAACTTTGTTATTTCGCCAAAAAAATTTTTTTTATTTCTAACCGTAATTAAATATCAACGCTATTAAGCATGCCATATTATTAAGTGCTAGTGGCTCACCCTCGCTTCGCTCGGGTTCGCCTCTAGACTAAATACAAATCTATCCCACGGGAGTAGTACATTTTTCCGGGATAAAAAGTAGCCTGTAGCCTGATGTATGAACTGTATTGTTGTATAGTTTCATTAAAATCTAAGCAGTAGTTTTTGTGTTCTAGACTGTATAAGTTACTATAGTTTTTTTACTATCCCACGAGAACTTTAATTTTCCGGGATCAAAAGTATCTATAATGTTGACCGGAGATATATCTCCGGTCAACATTACAACTTGCACATACTTGCACAAACTTGCACATTATAACAAGCTTGTAACTTTGACATAACCCTATAGAAATATTTGAAATTTTGAAATGTTATTTTGGAATAGTATTGGAATAAAACTGCTTATTCAAAATTAATATACTTTGTTTACTTTAGAAAATAGCGTCACTTGCATTTGTGTAACTTGTTTTTCTAAATATATTAAGACTTGTAAACTGGTATAAGTGATCACTTGTACCAGTATACAGTGTGCTTTACGTTGTTTTGCAAATTAAAGAATAAAATCCTTCTAAATCATGATCCTTATTATAATATCAATGTTACTAAATTTATACGAAAATCTGATAAATATAGGTAATTCGTAACCATTGATTACGTAAAGGGAAATCCAACGCAGTTATATCAGTCTAGGGCGTGCACACTGTAACGTCACCGCGCGCTTACTGGTGTAAAGGTCACTTGCGCTCGCGGTCCGTATGAAACACAACTACCTACACTGGTGTAAGGAACTTATACCAGCGTAGGCGGTTGTGTAGCATAAAATACTGTCACTTATATCAGTTTACAAATTTATATCTATGAAACTAATTGATATTTTAAGATAAATTTTACAGGATACATAATATAGGTTATTTTAATGCTTTTGGCGCAAAAATATAGTTTTTCGTATTTTGCGGGTTACACCAGTATACTTAGGACCTCGAACATAACATTATCAACGTCTAAGGGAAAATTAAATAACAGACTATGCAAGAAAGTCACTAATGCAACCCTTGTAAGGCTTCATTTCTTTTAGAATAATACTATTAAATTCTATTTTGAAATATTCGTATTGTGTAGAACGTGACGTTATAATTTTATTATTAAAAGAAGAAAATGCGTAAAGTTGATTTAAATATTACGTAATAACAGGTTTTTGATTGCGGCAATACGCGTGTAGTGTGTACGTCAATTAAAGTCTAAATTTGAGTTTATGCGTTAATGTTGGGTATTAACTATTTCCATAAAGCAAATCCGTTGAGCTGCTATAGCGTAAAGAAGTAACTAAAACACTCATTTGAAAATAATATTTATAACATTAAACTTTTGCATTTATAATATTATTTTAATTTTAAGCAATATTAAGTAATTAATAATAATTCGTATAATTGGTTAATTAACCTATCGTATTGTTGAACATCGGAACTCATCTGGCTACTTAATTACATAATACCATATGCTCTATAGAATAATGTACTATTGCTTTACCACAGGAATCCGTGTGAGCATTTAGAGCGTAGAGGTATCGCATTCCAGATCGTGCTTACTGCAGGACCTATCTTAGATATACCGAATACCTTGATTGGGTGTCCTAAAGCTATCTATCAAGTTATCACCTACACAGATGTATGCACGTATGTATGTATATACATATATTATACATTCAACGTCAGTACAAATTAAGATTTGAAAATTGAAGATTCATTAGCAAGGCTGGTATTGTTTACTGTGTTGGAGGTATCGAGTTTGATCCTTGTTAACAACGAACAGCAAAAAGGTTCTCTATGTGGGTATTTTGAAAGAGATAATGTAAAAAATATTATTTGCCCGTGGAATTGTTCTTCGTAAAAAGTTTAAACGATAATTTATGTTATAATTATTCGTAGCTAATTTAATAATAAAGTAGTCGAGAGGTTGTGTAACTTAGTACCTAGTACTATACTACAAGTAGCTGTGTGAACACTGATATTAATTATTACCAGAATAGTCTTCGGCATACAATATATAGAAATAGAACCTATATGCAGTCAATTCCTAAGCGGAAACCAATCAAGCGTTTGAATCGCTCGAGGATGTTTAAGTGGGTATATTATTCATTGGATCCTCGGCCAAATCGTAAGCGCTACGTAGTAGCGTTAGTATGAGATTTGTTTGTATTTACTTTCAATTGGCACGACCTTATTTCATTTCAGGGTATAAAAGTAACAATATGACTTGTATTGTTAAGGCAGATCGATATATACCATACATATTGTATTATACTAGTGAAAACAAAAAATATATGTAATATTATCAAGGTTTTATGATCTTTCCTTGCAATTATCTATATATACTATAATAAAGCAGTAACTTAGCGAAATCTGAACATGATTTTTTTTTTAAACAATGTCTGTAGCGTATTATGTATACAATATAGACTCCAAAACAATAGTTATTATATATATATACAAATTTTTGTCTGTTTGTCTGTATGTCTGTTTGTGTGTGCGCGTATCACGCAAAAAGTAATGAACGGATTTCAACGAAATTTGGTGAAATGATAATTTATTACTGGGGTCAACATTTAGGATACCGTTTACTACAAGCACAAATTTCATTCCCGCGGCAAAACGCAATGACTAGTTCTATTGAGTCGTCCTTAGAAATTTATATGGCTAACGCTGGCTAAACCTTAAGAGATACATCAATATCATATATTAGAAAATTGTAGGTCTTAAAAAGGTCTACAGAAAAGTCCTTAACAGTATATGTCTATCTCCTAAAGTACACTCGCTATAACTATTTTTATTAATTAATATTACTGTTTTGTTATACGTTATCTATCTATACAGATAAATAAAATTGAAGTGTCTGTAATGTCAAAATAACAGATTTTTACTAAATCCATATGAAATTATATACGGTACTTATAAGAAAAATTCAAATTTTAAAATTTTTATCTGTCTGTTTGTTCTGGCTAATCTCCGAAGCGGCTAGAGTGATTTTGACGGGACTTTCACTAGCAAATAGCTGATGTAAGGAGTAACTTAGGCTAAAAACTATTTCACTCACTTTTCATATCACGAGATTTAAAAAAAAACAAATTTTAGTCAAAAAAAATGTATCCTTTAATTTTCTTGTAAGTATACAAAACTTTTTCTGGCAATATCAAACACAAAAAAAAAAAAGAATTATCTAATTTGGTGCATTCGATCGGAAGTTATGAGCGTACATATGTACATTTAGGTGATTCATTTTTATTTACATAGATAGACACATAGCGACGAACCCGAGTATAACATAAAGCCAAAGAGTTTTTTTGTAGATTGATCGTCGTAGCCACGGGTTCTGCTAGTATATCAATAAAATGAATTGACAATCTGTTATTTCAGTATAGCTCTCCGGTATTGAGATCACATAATTGTAATATTTGTAATATGATAAACATTACAGCCCAATAACTGTTACTTTTTTCGTATAAATATAAGCTGAACGTCAAAAATAACATAGGTTTCTTCTTTTGGAAAAGAATGATGAAATAATAAAAATAAATCTTTTTGCTATTTTCTTTGCTGAATACTATTTCAATTTTATAGTACAAATCGGCAATTTCATACTTTAATCCCTTTTATTAAAAAATGTATACACAAAGCAAACAACTTCCGATTTCAGTTAAAACTTAAGAAAGGTGTACAATAGGTTAGGTAGTCATAAGAAATATGATTCTTTATTAATGGAGTGCCGAAAATACAAAAGTCTATAACGTTTATAAGTTTTAATATTTACGACATAAAATTGTAATTTTTCTAAAAACATTTCCCTTTACAATGTAAAGCATTCAGCTGCTAGTTCTAAATTTAAAATGAAAGTGTTTACTACCGTAGAGAATGCACAAGTCTTTAGTTCGGTCAATGAATAAGTTTCTGAATATAACTTTAATTAATTTAAAACCAAAGTTGCAATGTGCAACTATGTATATTTTATGATTAGCTTTAACAAGGTTATAATTAACTCGTACTGTTTATATTATTAAACTTATTAGCGATAATTTTCATAGAGATTTACTTTTTATTTGTTAAATTTTAACAAAAACACTACAACATTCCTATTATCTTATTATACAACACTACTCAACCTTAAAGAGAAAATATATTTATTTACCTATATATTTTACCTATGTATGAATATAATGCTTAATGATTTTCGTACCTTTCATTGCAGATATTTAATTAATATAGTAAAGTATGAATACCGCGTTTTAACATTCTGTATGAAGGCAGAAAAGTGATTATAAATACCACTACATTTCAAAAATTAGGTCAAATAATTTCAAAAAGCTATGACTGACTGAGTCTGACTATAAGAATTTGGTCACATATAATTACAATTACTCATATACTCATAAGAAAGTTATAACATTCATTTTTGAAACTTAATAATATTATCAAAACTATATACTATATATGAAATAACATGCAAAAGCTAGTTTAATATTAGATATATTTTTCCCAATATAAAAAAAAATGATTATTTTATAAATCCTTTAGCGTCGATTACTTTAAATACAAAAGTATCTTGTTTTGTCTTCCTTCAACGCAGCAACGGAATAACGAATCGACGTGACTTTTTGCTTTAATTGATTTTGTATAATATTAGTCTATTGCAAAAGTACAAAGGAATTACAGTTCTGTACAAAAACGATTCTCGTTTGTTAGTAGTAGCTGACAATCTAGTACATAATATATCTATAACAGATATATTATTACTACTATTAAGATTTGAAAAGTAGTCTATTGATAGAGGAAGATTAAAAAAAGGTTATATCACGTTACGATCCATAGGAGGAGAGTAATTTTTCGTAAATAAACTACACGAGTCAATTTGAATCTGCCCGTGACCACGGCTGGCACAATCTAGTCGAAACGTCGGGAATAAGGTATTTTGCCACTTAAGAATTCACGCGTTTAAGTCCCTTAGTGTCATTATTATAAGCCACAGGAGCATAATATACTCATCTTACTTAATTCAACATCTGACGTATTACTAGCATATAAATAAATCAAAAAATACAAGGGCAGCACTTCACAATATGATGTAAAAAACGTATTTGAGTGTAGAATATATCTACACTATGGTGCAACTTTTAATTGCTTCGGCTGACTTGTCATGACATTCACGGCGCGCGCATCTCACCCCCTCGAAAGAACTTACATTCGTTAAAGGGATGCTGCAGTTTGCTCAGAAAAATAAGATGCTGTTTTTTGAGAATCTTTATCTTTGAACGAGTGAAAGATTTCTTATTTAACGCACAGTTGTCTAGGGATTATTTTTCTCATAATTTTTGGATTAAAATCTTTGTGTATTACGTTTATGATGGTTTATTACAGTATTTTAGAATGTAGGCTAGGTTTTAATTACAGTACGAATTTTTTACAGGTATTTTAGCTCAGTTATAATTAATTAAAAATGTGTTTGCAAAAAATTATTAATAATTTCATTAATTGGAATATATATAATCAAAATATATAGTTGATTTCGAAGAAGTATATAAGCGACTCACTCTCGCTCCGCTCGGGTTCGTCCCTGAAGTATATAAGCGACTCACTCTCGCTCCGCTCGGGTTCGTCCCTAGTTATGTTTTACATTTAGTATCAATTTCTCAGAGATGAGATATTTTTCCGCATTAAAAAGTATCCTATATAATAATAACCAGCTATCATCATACCAAATTTCATCAAAATCTGTCCAGTGATTTTCTTGTAATGCGGTCACAGACAGACAGACATACAAAAATTCTAAAAACTATAGATTCGGTCTCTGTATCGGTAATAATGACAGTCCCAATAAGATTTTCCAAAAAATATTTAATGTATAGATTCGACTCAGTTAGAATTTTATTATATGTATAGATGGCAAATTGAGGATTTAAGCAAAAGTGACATAGCTACATCATTATTTTTTATCCCGCCTGGCACAGTACCTTCTACACTCTATTGCCTCCTAACGGGTTTTAACGACATTTTTACTGGTTGTTAGAGAATGCGATTGATAGAGATATTATTGAAGTCATAAGATGCGAGCGAAGCCGCGGCTTAAAGCTATTATTATATGATATAATATGAATTGCACACTTACCTACTTACATATTATTCATTTTATAATATAGTAGATTAATTAAATATTTCGATTTATGGACGATGGGTATAAATTGTTCAAAGTTTATGAATTAAAGAAAATTTTAGAAAAGCTCGATATATTAAATTTAATACTGAAATTTTATTTTTACATCTTTGAAGTTTTACTTACTTTCTAACCTGTAATAACTTTCGTGTTATGACAGGTGCTGTAAGATTAATATCCCGTAGTTATTCCACTTACAGGTTTAATCCAGCGTAATCGCGTCGGATTGGACTGAGTATTAGCTTTCATTTCAGGTTGTGAATCGAATGCCAGTATTTTGTTATATTATGACCGTTGTTTATATAGAGAAATATGTTTATTATAATGATATAATATAAATAATTTAATAAAGTTAATTTAAAATATCATATGAGTAGTAGGTATTCATATATGAAGTCGGTAGATGAAAAATGTGCGTGAATTTATATTTATTGAAGTATAAGAAATGTACGATATGATTTTAAGAATATTATGACAACACAAAACAATAAAGGATTTTAAAAATGTCTAATAATAATCTATGATATTATGAACAAACAGAAAATCTTTTCATAGTTAAAAATGAATATCATTACATATTATAAAGTAAAGTTCCCCCGCCACGTTTGTCTGTCTGTCTGAACGCGATAAACTCAAAAAATACTGAACGAATTTTCATACGGTTTTCACTAATGGTCAGAGTGAGTCATTAGAAAGAATCATGCACACAGGGGGATTTATTGGCGGCGTGCCTCACGTAAACCGATAGAGTTGTATGAAAATAATGTGTTTTGATTTGTTTTATATGAAAACAATGGAATTATTTCTCTAAAAAAGATCTATTAAACTTTAGCTACGCTACTTATCTAGGGAAGCTCCCGAGCCACGTGTGGGTAAGTCATTAACTAAGTGTTAAAATCAAAATACTGAACAGATACCAACACGAATACAAATGTTATAGTGTTTTTTTTTTACTTATTATATAATATTTTAGTTTCCTGATTCAGATATTAGGGCTTCATGTATTTGTGACAATTGAATTATTACAATAAAATGTTTTTATTAATTAGATATAATGGCGGCACGACATACTCGTCAACATTGCTCTTGTGTAAATTTTAGTTGAATAGATAATCGATGTTCTTAATAAGTACTTATGTTTGTTTTCCGAGATCCTACATTTATGAATAACTAGTGAGGAAGCATGCTCTGATATTTTCATGTGCAAATCATTTCTAACATGATTATCACTTGTCTTACGGTGAAGGAAAACATCGTGAGAAAACGTGCATGTCTGAGAGAACCTAGTAAGTTTTTAAAAGACATGTGAAGTCCACTAACCCACACTTGGTCAGCATGGTAGGCTATGGCCTGGTCCCCCTCATATTTTAGGGAAGCTCATGCCCAGTAGTGGGACTTTAAAAAGGGTTGAATACTACATAAATAGAATCAAATATTTTGATTTATAATCGTAACTATTAATTTATTAACATGAAACTGCCGACCTACTTACATAGATGAAGTAACAAACACACTTTCAGATTTATACCTATTAGTGAGGATTGCTTAATTTCAGGCTCTTCATTTAGCGGCTTACTTTGAGGTTTAATAGTGTGACAAATTATAGGTAATTTGTCACACTATTAACGTTTCCAATTTTATCAAGTAAATACCTATGTATATTTTGTTATTTATGGATTTATTAAATACAATATAGATACATGGTTTTGAAAATATATTAGCGATTCACCCTTGCTCCGCTCGGGCTCGTCCCTTGTTACTTAGTATAGATTTCTCAGAGATGACATATTTTCTCACAGTAAAAAGTATCTTATATGTTGACCTGGATAACCAGATATCATCTATACCAGATATCATACCAAATTTCATCAAAGTCTGTCCAGTGGTTTTCTCGTGATGCGTTCCCAGACAGACCGACCTAAGCTATAATTTTATACCGATAATATTTTTTTTTTAATTTTAAGAGAAATTATATTTTCGATCGTCTTAAAAGTAATTTTATAATCGTAGAGGCGTATTATGAGATGTCGAAACCCTTAGAAGAGGGAGGCGGGAGGTCTCGTGACCATGTAAAACATTCGAAAGGTAGGGAACAAATATCTAAACATATAATAAATTAGTAACAAAGCGAAAACCGTATCAGAATTTTGTTTTAATAACAACGACTGTTATGTATTATGTTCAGGATATAGACGCCAAGGGATAGTTATTGAATTTTTTGTCTGTTTGTCTGTATATCTGTGTGCGTTTCATGCAAAAACTAAACTATGTGAAAGTCACTAGTTTGAAATAAAACTGCGATAAAATCCGAAAAGATAGTTTCATTTAAATATGAATTATTCACGTACATTTAAGAAAGACTCTTTATTTAATAAAGAGCTATCAAGATTGGTCGCATATAAGCTTCAAGAAAAATCAACTACGAGTATGTAGGTGGAATAACTAATTTTGAGGTAATTTTGAATTCTGTATATTATTTTGTGTCATAAAAGTCATTTTCATGTTTCTAAATATTGTAATTCAATGTTATTCGAAAATGTTGATAATAGTATCTTTTTAAGTATAGTAATTTAAGTAGTTGTTATTATTCTGTATAATATTACGAACAGCTAAATTACCGAGAGAAATAGTGATAATAACTAGTGTTCGTCCAGTGGTCGAAATTTGACCAAAATCATTATTGAAAATTTGAGGAAAACAGATATGAATAGAAATACTGTCTCCAAAAATTTTATTAATTATATATTTTTTATTATAATATACATATATATTTTAATTTTTGATGATAACACTAAAGTTCGTTAATAACAACAATACAAAAACACATATAATCGGTTGATAAACAGAAGAGAAAAAGGTACTAAACTGTTTTGCCTTTCCCTAATAAATATATATAGATAATACATAAGTAATCTGATCTATACATACTCATACCTAAAAATTACACATACAGACTTTTAAGGGAATCGATTCTAGGATTTAAAAATGTTTGAGACAGAAAATTTTTCGTATACAATACCTACTAGATATGATCGTGCATTTTCTAGTTGAGATATTTCCCTCGTGTCACTTTAATATTGCTAGTAATCCGATCATATACAAGTTACTCAAAGTATATGAGCTTAAATATATTACTAAGATCATTTCTTTTTCCTACAAACTACATATAAATGTTCTTTATATTTTTTATGTTTATTATGCATTTTAACTCCCGACGTACATTATTCCTTTAAAGGGTAATGAACGCTTTGGTTTCTTTGGTTGCTATTACGAGTAAATATGAATTATTTTTGACTGTTTAAGGGTCGTTTTTCTTCTTATTTTATTTTTTTGTGATGTTTAATGTTTTCTACATAAAATCTTACTCTCTATGTCCTTAGATTCAAAATTTTCGATACACTATTATTAGTTGCACTTGCAACTAATAAACTTATCATATATTCAAATCTTGAAAATCGGACCTCCTGATTGTCGCAACGATTTGAAACTTTGTAAGTATGTGAAATCCGCATAATATTATAATTATTACATATATATCATCAAACTCATCTCAGTTCCCTGTCTGTGACTGATCTTAGTGACCTTTTGGACTCAGTTTTTGATTTTTTTTAAACTTTTTTTTAAAGAAACTCAAAATCTAATTTCTGTAAAATATGGAACATTTCCCCAACAGAGAAGTTCCACTGAATCCATTTGGATTCCATTACATATATTTAATTAAAAATCAATTTATTATACATAGTTTTTAATAAAATCTTAGAAAGTTTAAATCTGTACATCCCGTAGAAGAAGGAATAAAACTATTCTGAAAATGTACTTTTTAAGAAAATATTAATAGGGACTTGTCTAATATATAAGTTAGTTTTATTTCGACAAACTGGATAAGCTCACAAGGTCTCTGCTTGGAATATCTTGTAGGCAAGAAATTTTGTATTAAAAGGATTTTTCCCGAAATTTACATGTTAAATTATCCCATTTATTCATTTAAACTGCCTAAGCTCTATATTTAGCAACGTATCTTGCCAAGTTAAATAATTGCAAAACTAATTATTCTGCTCTTAGGTGTTTGCGGAAAATCATAATTACTTCTAAAATTACTTTGCCAAATAATCGTATGTGCTCAGAGCTTGACATGGAGTAATTTTAGGGGTGTGAAGGAAGTTAAAATTGCGTGTGGATAGCTTTAATTTATCCGTAGCGATTGCGTCCGGAAAAGAAATTGCAGGCATCCCTGCCAAAATTAAAAGAGACTGATTTACAACGCACGTAAAACCCGAGGTGAGATCTTATTAACATTACTTTTTATAACGCCAGGAGCGCTAAATTGCAACAATGTAGGCAGGATTCTAATTAAAGAGGCGTTAACTAGCATCATTAAACAGTATAGTTGTGTCGAGGCAGGCACGTTTTTGTTGAAATTTTTTCATTCTCTAACAAGCGTAGAACAGACTTTCATTTATATTTATATAAATAGGTAGAATCTTTCAAAAGCTTTTTAACACAAACTACGCATGTTTCAACGGTTGATATGGAGTACCTTCTTCAATAAACGGGCTATCTAATGCAAAAAGAATTTTTCAAATCAGATTAGTAGTTCCAAAGATTAGCGCGTTCAAACAAACAAACAAACCCTGACTCTTTATAATATTATTAGTATAGATATATACCTAGATATTTTTATAGTCTTTTGCTATAATATATAAAAGTCTTATCTTACAATAATCAAGATCAAAAACGCCGTTGAAGCATGAATGGTTGAGCAGGCTTTGTTACAGTCTTGCAAAAAATCACATATTTTTATTTATAGGTACTAAGTGAATAACAGATAGATAATAATATTGAAACAGAATATTTGTATCTGTATTTGAATGATACGTCATCGTTAACAAAACTATTAGTTTTGAAAAGAGTTCATTTTGTACCCCATCACGATGTAACGGTTGAATGGCTGGTAATGAAACTCTGAATAGCAAATTTAAGAGCAATCGATTGGCAAAAGCTTCATTTTAGTTTTGTATAATATATTACTCAATTTACTTATATGATTAAATAAATAATAACTAATATAATGGAATTTACTTTTTTAATGTATGTGTACATATTATGTATACATATTTTGTATGTAGATTTCACTTTGGCTTAATTTGCTTTGGTCTTTTACAGTGTGTATGTAAGCAAAAATTTTTAATTACTGCAATGAAATGAGTTAATGAAAAATGATTATTTGCTGCGATTTTTTACATACACCCACTTCGTTTATTAATTTTAATAAGAGTTAAGTGTTATTGGAAAACAATCCAATAAATTAAATGTTATTATTTAATTACTTAAAATACATAGTACACTTTTACACTGGTATTATAAAGAGATCGAGGTTGTGTGTTTAGATGTAGGAGATAAACTTCAGATCTATTATTTGAATTGAGTTATTTTTAACAGACTGCGGCGGAACCCAAAGGAGGGTTATGTGTCTAACCTGTTCGTATGTATGTATGTACGTACGCCCGATCCTAATTACTTCTCTCGTATTTACTAAACGGCTTAACCGTTTTTGATGATTCATCGTTTTTAAATTCGTCTTAATAACGCGAGTGTCATAAGGTACCTATATAGATACCATTAAAAATTAAAATGGTGGATTTTAGGCGGATCTTAAATTTTTCATCCGTACCAATCAAGTAGGATATCAAAATACAGGTTATAAAGAGGTGATTACAGAAATGTATACAACTTATATGTTTAAAAAATAATTTAGGATAAGAAGTTGTTAATTAAATAAAGCCTAAAATGTCTAGCTGACCAAAACTAAAAAGCGGTAAATAATAAAATAATTTACAAAAATAAAAAAAAAAAATAATAAAATGAAATATTTTTTTCTAATTAAATACAAAATTACATTATACTTGAATAATGATAGTTTTATTTATCCTGATATACGAATTGGTAGGTACTTCATTTTCTTATTATAGCATTTCAGCCAACAAAAAGACCTGAGCGAAGCCAGGTTGGGTCACAAGTTTATTATAAAATGAACACATGATTGTAACAAAGACTTATTTATATCTGGGCCATGTAATTTGGAATAAGAGCCGGCGGCGCTATGTTGTGCTCAATAATTATGTTGTAAACAGTATTTCTTTAATTTTCATAATACATATTTTATTAATAATTTACATTAAAGCAAATAAGTACATATATGCCGTCCATTCATGTTTCAATTATTATTTGTAATGTTTGCATTTAAAGATTTTACGAATAATGAAAATACAATATTTTAATTACAAAATTTTAAGTTTGAAAATACAGTATTACGATGTAAAAGCCATAACAAAATAAGTCACCTCAAATATGAACACGATATATTTAAAATAGTTTAAAACATTTTATATTATCAAACGGCTCGATTCGGATAGTAGAAATAATTTTTATGGCATTCAGAAGTTCTTTCAAATAGGTTCAAGTACAAAAGAGGGTTTTTTCTTACTTTAACGCAACATTGATTTAAGGGGTCGAGTGATTTTAAGACCTAAGAAAGTTGCTGTAACTTTAATCTGTAAATATCTACCAACTACTATTTCAGGGATAACCCAGTCCCTATCCTTCTCACTTTTTTTATTTATTAAAGATATTGAATGAAATCAACTCGAAATATGTACATATGTACATATACGATGTCGGTCTTTCATGATCTGTTACCCTTCGATTCTTTGTATTTGTACTTGAAATCTTGAACCTTTTCGCGAAGGCCCGTAAAAATTTTCTTTGTACTATTGCCAGCATTTTTCGTTGGGCCTTCAGTGGCTCTTTGATAATAAGAGACTCGAGCATAAAATAATTTAGAAATTGACGTTTTCTCTTTTAAATTCAAAATGTCCATATTAATACGTACCTACTCAACACAAGATACAACTATAGCGCTATAGTTATTCAATACACGTGTATTGAAAAACATTGCACATTTTTATTAAAAGTGAACAAAAGGCGAGGCGAAAGAGTTTTTAGTTCGAAAGCTAAAATGTTTATGGATTTTTTGTGATCGTTTATATCAAATACTTTGAAAAGAGTTTTGTGCTACGATAAAATTGCAAAATTTTACCTATTGAAGGGAAATGAACTTGGTGGTAGATATATATAGCTTTATGTTACTTTTCTTTGTATTTATTATAAACAGAACAAAATAACAATCATTTAAAACAATTTTGTAAGGGGACACATCACTTAATTTAAAAATAGCTATACTTTATTACTCTATTATTCCCATTGTAGGAGAGATAAAAGGATTCTTATTCGCCTATTATTATGGGATACAATAGTTCACAGGCGGCCTTTTTATAGCAGATATGACTATTTCATGTTATACAGTTAATACTTGAAGGACAAAAGATCTTTTGTTATTTAACCATAACAATTAAATGAAGTTATAATTAATTCATTATTCTCCATGATTGGATTGGTTGTGGATGTACTTTGCTGTCTATTATACATATTAGTGCAATATATCTTTATCGAAATTGGTTTTGTATAACAAATACAAACACGGATCATGAATACAATTTTGTTTGTATGATATTTTAGTAAGTTAAGCTGAACACACAACGCAATATCGACATATTTTTAAATATTCAAGAAGATAGTGATAACAAAGTATGAAGACATTGAAAAGCAATAGTCTCGGATATCCGATGAGGGTCGGAGAAGGGTCTGGACTACTAGACACATGTCTACGTAATAAAATAAAATTACGAAATGTGAATGTTTATTGTAGCATTCTTATACTGACTTAGATTGTGGATACTTATAGTATCATAAAAATATAACATGTTCTTTGTTAGCTGAAAATCCTTTTTTACATTTTTTGTTTGCATTTTCACGTATTTGACCGGTATAAATATCAATTTATCTCAGATAAAAACCTTTAGCGTTATAGTACACTATGTATGTTTAAGGATTAGACAGTTCTACTAAGATTAATGTTGCCTAATGTTCGAAATTGGACCATTTTCATTATTGAAAATTTGAGGATATGTATATATATATATATATATATATATATATATATATATATATATATATATATATATATAATACATACATAAAACAAAAAAAAAACAGTTAATTTAACTGAGGAAAAACAGGTACTAAACTTTTTTGTCTTTGTTTATAGCAATATTCATAATCTCGTACATACGTGTATATTATGTAGATATATACATCGCATTCATTCTGCGTCTCTTTTATTTACTTTTTGACATATTATAACACCAATATCTTATCTTATATATTTAAACGAGCAATTCTTGTATATTTATATCTTTATTTCGTTATTTATTTATACCAGCGATCTCGGAAACGGCTCTAACGATTTTGCTGAAATTTGGTATATGGGGGCTTTCGGGGGCGAAAAATTGATCTAAATTGATCTCATGTCTGGGAAAACGCGTGTTTTCAAGTTTTCATGCATTTTTCTTTTGCATTATTCTACGCAGAATACGGTCGATAATTTCTTACACTCCGGCATAAGCATCGTGATCAAGCAGCCAAGGCACAAGATTGCCAGGTTTCCGGGTTCGAATCCCGGTTGGATACAGTTTTTACTTCAGTTTTTTTTTATTTATTCAAGTTTTTAGTTTTTAGAGTATTTTTTTTTATTTTTAAGCCAAATTAAAAAGAAAATTTTACTTTTGACCAAAATCTCCGAGCGAAGCTCGTCCGCCCAGGTATTTAGAAATTAGTCAGTTTCGAAAATCGCGACATCTATATAACTCTCTCAGTAACACTTAGTCACTTAATGTAAAATATACCATCTTTCAAAGTGCCATGACAGGTAACATCTTACTCCGGTTTCGTAGATTATAATTACGAATTTTAAAGCTTTTTCCCGCTACCAGTATTAATTTTTAAGAATAAGAACTAAATACATCAAAAAGAATTGCAATAGCTACCTACCGACATCTGCTCATTCCTTCCGTACTAGCAAGTCCTACTTATGTTCATTATGTAAACTGTAAAATGATTATGTTTAAAATAAAGTATTTTACTAAAGTGTATTAATGATTTGTTTATTTAAATGACTGAATGATGATGAATATGATAGGAAAGGCCTATGTTTAGCAGTGAACGTTTTATAGCTGAAATGATAAAGTCTATACCAATCGGAAACGTCCCCTAACGATTAGGATGAAAATTTTATTATATCAGTTTACGTTTTGCTCTTTAAGTTATATAGATTATCATCTAAAAATACGATATAACAAAAAAGAACACCGAGTGAAGCTCGGTCGCCCAGGTACTATGTATATAAAAGTAGCATATTTCAATTTATGGACCATATCTATCTGCATATAACAAACTAGTGACTCATCCTCGCTTCGCTCAGGTCCGCCCATAGGTTGATTTCCCATACAAAATTTACGCTCCCTGAAGGGATGATTTTGACATAAAAACTATCGTATATCCTTCTCAGGGTCTCAAACTATCTTCTTACCAAATTTCATCTTAATCGGTTCAGTAGTTTCGGAGCCTTTTCGGTGCAAACAAACAAACAAACAAAAAGTCAAATCCTTCTTCTTTATAATATAGTATAGATGACGTAGACTCCATTCAATAGCTACCTCTATGTAGCTATGAAGCTTATGGTCTGCTACGAAAATTAACCAATCAATATTCATAATTTCGTATTTTATTATATAAGTCAATCATAATATATTATTATAAAATATTCATCTAAAAAAAGCATAACAAACCTAGTTAACGTGACAAAATGGATACATATTCCTTACTTGAAAGGTGAATAAAACTGTTATCAAAGCGTAGTAAGTTCAATGTGACACAGCAAATGCTAATTCAATTCCAACTTTAGGAGAAAATCTAAAAACTCATATTGCAAACTGAAAAGTCTTAAGGAAATATGCGTCGAAATCTTACCTCACCTCTTTTTATTATAAGTTGAGAATAAGAACTTGTTTAATGCACTCAGTAAGCCACGTAAAAGCATAGCATACTCCTGCAAACTTCTACCTCTGTTCCTAAAGGCGCATTCATTTGACGTAAAGATTTGCTTTTCTTGTTACATTTTAAAGCTTCTAGATGAATGTAAGTTTTTCGTTATTATTTCTTACTTGAGACATTTTACCATATATAATTACCGTATATAATATATCATATCAAATAAGTTAGAAAAGTCTGTATTTATGATTTCAAAAAAGCTCTCATATGTATTATGCTCATATAGTTATATCTACGTTAAAGTCCAGATAATTATTAAAAATGGCTGAATTAATTCTAACAATTTTCATTGGCGTATAAACAATTTAGGTGGTAGTGGTATTGACCATTTTCAATTTTAGTAACATTAGGGTGTAGCGGGTGAAAGGTACAAAATAACACTGATATTATAAATGTGAATGTATGTGTAAGGTGTGAGGGAGTGTGTGTATTGTTGTTTCATTGAGCCGTAAAGGATTTTCGGATTTAAGCGAAATTCGGAACTGAGATAACATATCCTGGGTATACATAGATTATTTTTTATCGACATATCTACTATACGAGCGAAGCGCTGGTGAGATTGCGAGTTATTCTATATTTTTAAATATGCAAATGAAATGTATAATATAATTTTTCACGTTTTCATTAAAATTTATGTTAAATATATAACAGAAACATTACAAAAGAGTAATTCATACAACCCTCTAGATTTACACATCGAATCAATTATAAAGCTTACCACATTAATGATGCAAATTGGTAGCATAAGCTATCGGACTGTTATCCCACGGGACCACTAAATAAATACTCTCAACAGGGTGATCGGTTTCAATAGCCACCGTTGAATTCGAAAACACGGTTAATCCGAATGAGTGCTACGATTGTTGCTGGCTTTCACAGTAATGTATCACCAGTAGAATTATTATTTCGTAAAAATATATTTTTCGCACTCATTTAAAATATCTTGAGAATATTTTGTCAGTAAGTTCATTACCATTTTGTCTGCAATAGTGTAAAATTATTTTGAATTTTATAAGTGAATTTTCAAAAACTATTATTTGTATTTTTAAAATTCACACTCAATATAATTTCTTCGGTTTTAAAATTATGTTTATTCTTTATTATCCTTTAAATACATTTATGTTTAAGGATATATTTTTACTCTGTTAAAAGAGGTTCCTTATTTGTATTAGGATTTTCAGTTAAATTAGTTCTGTAATTCGGAGATTATTCTATTGAAACTCACCTAGCCATTCCTAAGACAAACGTACAGATTAAAATACAAAAATCTAATGATTTCGTATCTAAATAATATTTCTATATAAACTTTAAAACATAATTTCATTCAAACATTATTTAATTTAGGTTCAACATACTGAGTTGAACCAAAGTAGAACTTAAATAATAATTAATTAATCAGCAGTGGGACGTTAATAAGGGCTGAATACACAATAATCTTTAACGTTGCAGGAAACGTTATTAGGTTAATTCCTTTTCCAAAACGAAGTAACTATTAGTTGACTGACAAATAGAGAAAATGCGATAATGACCTAATTCCATAATAAAGACTATGTGAACAAAATTGTTCTGGTAGCGGATCATTAAAAGTTGGTCAACAATGGTTTCACAGGGAGTTGCAAACTTAAATAAGCCACTATATGGTTTATAATTTGTTTATATTTAGTATTTACCATGCAATTTACCTAGTGTAAGCTCCAAAAAAAAACACGACTTGGAATACTGCAAACCATGCTGTTTTTATACTTGTATGAAGCTGGGACTACAGTGTGAATGAATAGTGTTCTCCTGTTTTTATTTTCACTGCATTTTTTTATTTCACACATTATTAATAACAACATACACATTAAAACTTCTCATATAATGATTGTTGATGTCTAGAGTTGATTGTTCCTAATCTAAATCTATGAGAGCCATTAGTAATTCTCGGAGGGTGAGATTTATGTTAAGTAGAAGACTAAACTTCACTAATACCTTTTATGCTTCTGGTAAAAAATAAATATCCTTTATTCAATGTTAAAGTAATTTGTATATTTGTTACTTACTTGAGATCTCATTTACAACTAGCTTTTGTTATTAATTTTTAAAAATTATTTACTATACTGATTAAAAATTAAAAAATAAACCAAAAAATGGTAAGCTGTAAGAAAAAAAGTTTAATTAAAAAAAAAGAACTTTTTACTTTTTAGTGCAATATTCTGTGTGTATTTAAATTTAATATAACGTAAATAAATGAAAAAATATTTACCTTATGTAAAATGATTGTTAAAAACCATATAAGCCATAATGGATGAGTTCATTCAAATACGATTAATCTTCTCTTTACATTTTCTTTGAAAACAGTTGTGTTTTATTTCTAAGATTCTCTTTTAATGTTACTAAAATATTTTTTGATTAAATATTAATATTGTTTAAATAATTTCTCTATAATAAAGACCGAATGTATTCCCGTGATAATAAAATATTAATATGTACGTTAAATTACGGGCGGGAACACCAACGAGCGGGCGAACAATTCTTGCGGTAATACGTAGCGTGCTCGAATATTGCCGCTATTAATCAGATCTAGAGAAAACTCTGGAAAGAATGGCACCAAACAATAAACCGAAGAGGCTCAGTGGTATATTGCCTGTAATATTAATTTACATCTTCGACTTACATTTCTTACAATTATTTTTAATAATTTATTTTTCCCTATAAAATTTTATCTGGTATTTAGCTTAACTTCTTCTTAATTTTTACTATACATGCAAAATGAATTTTCGAAAGACTCATACATCATGTCGCAATATTTTGTATTCATACATTTTGTGGGCTGTAGTCAAAAGTTTTTTTATTCTATCTTTTCATTAATTTAATCTTTCATTGTGGGATATTAAATGGTGAAGCGATTTTTTTTAAACTCTGCTAAATATTTTGATAATGTATGTATGTATGATTGTTATTCCTTAACTAATATTATAAAATTATTATAAATATTCTAGATTTGAATGCTTTTTTTTATATCTGTAAATCCTGTTCCGGTAAATTTCGGTCTATGTACAGGTGAATTTCGGGAAAACATTTTGTAATTATTGCGTAGTAATTATGGATGTTCTATGGTTCCTCCCCAAATGTAAACTAAGCTAAATTGTAGCTAATTTACATTTTAATGTTGTTCACTCACAGAGTGTTTATTAATATATGTAATAAAAAAATTTATGTATATTAGCCATTTCATGATTTATTATTATAACACTGAATTCAGTTTCATCAAACATAACTTAAATTATATATAGTACCTTGGCGACCGAGCTTCGCTCGGAGTTCTTTTTTGTCATATCGTACTTTTTAGATAAAAAAACTAAAAACTTGAATAAATACATAAAAAAAAAACAAAAGTCAAAACTTTGTATTCCGACCGGGACTCGATCCCGGGCATATGTGTTATCTAACTTGCGCCTTGACCACTTGACCACGATGCTAACATCCGAGTGTAAGAAATTATAGATCATATTTTGCGTAGAATAATGCAATAGAAAACCGCATGAAAACTAGAAAACTTGCGTTTTCCTAGATACGAGATTAAACTAGATCAAATTTTCGCCCCCGCAAGCCCCCAAATTTTCAAAATAAATAAATAAAGAAATAAAGATATAAATATACAAGAATTGCTCGTTTAAATATATAAGATATGTAACTATTTTAAAATATCATTATATTTTTTTATTAGATAATTTAATTGGTACTATTGAAACACTTTATAAAAAACAAGCGACGTTCCTAGATACGTTTTCATTTTTTTGAGCAGGACCCTATTTTTTTTTCTAAAATAAAAGCAGCCTAAGTTACATCTCATGATCAGCCTAAGTTATATTAGTTATCTGCCAGTAAAGGCCTGTCAAAATCAGTCCAGCCATTTCGGAGATTAGCCGGAACAAACAGACAGACAGACAAAAATTCCAAAAATTGTGTTTTACTTATAAGTACGGTATATGATTTCGTATGCATTTAGCAGGCAGACAAACAAAAAAATGTGTTTTTAATATTAAAAAAACCGTATATAATTTTATACGCATTCAGTAAAAGCTGTTATTTTGACATTACAAACAGACACTTCAATTTTATTTATCTGTATAGATAAATATTTTTTTATATTATCAGTATTTCATACAATATGAACATTCTAATCTTCATCTTCAACTTTGTGGTAACGTGTCACTGCCAAACTCAAATTCAATTTTCCTCTTTGTCAAAATTGGCTTTATATGGACTTCCTTTAAGCTAACAGAAACTGGAACAGGGTTGGCAAAAAAATAACTTTCGGCAAAATATTATGAACGTTAATAATATTAACATGTCAGGTTAAGCTTGATATTTCTACGGAAAATATTTGGTCTTTCAAATTCTGGTTTTGGTTTTTTTACCTTAGATTTTTTTATCTTATTCTTTTTGATCCAATAACATTTTCTATTTACTTCGCTCTCCCTATCTGTTATTACGGTGTTTTTTGGATATAAAATTCTTTATTCTATGTTATTTGAATCGTTATCATATATATCTTTCAATAGCTATTTCGTTATAAATAAATCCGCAAGCGCTATAAGTATTGTCAGTAAGTTCCAAAATGAAGCTATTTTAAATACTGTAATAAAAAATAATTGTAAAGTAATGTATTATACCATCTTATAAACATAATTAAATGAAACATGACAGCCCTGTGAGGAACATATTGGCTTTGATGAAACAATTAAACTTTTCATCGTAATTCCAAAACTAATTTTCAGTAGTTTGATAGAGTCAGCCGATCGGTTGGCAGGTAAGTTCGACAGCGACCACTTGCAACCCAGCCTGCTCCCAAATTAATATAGGCGACCTTTCATTTTGCAGAACATGTCGAACAAATCGGTTAATAGAATATTTTGGAAAGTGTTATAATATCACTCCACATATGTATGTTTAAGCGGAGCTGAGTGGCATACAGCCATACCTACCAACTACCTGAACATACTCGTGTTTAGAAAATTTTAAATAAAATGCTATGGCTAAACAAAATGTAATTGAGAAGTTTGATAAATAATACTCCCTTTTAACGGTGATATCCTTTTGATAAAATGTTTTACGCATTTTTATTATATAAAAAATGTGTGAATTTTCGCTAAAAAACGAACAGCTACTCTAGGAAACTGGGTATCTAAAGGCATTATATCTTTTTTTCATCTTCATGAATATATTTTTTTCAATTTACGTGTAAATAAAAAGAAATATATAAAATGTTTCCTTGCAGGATCAAATGCTTTTTCCAAAGATAGTATACGGTTTTGATATGATGATTAGTAAAGATACTTAAGTAAATGAGCTTACCTAAATATCTATTAAAAATAACAAACTGGGTCTTAAACATTAAAAATATATTTAAAGTATAATTTAGAAGTTAAATGTTTTTGTTTTAGCTTGATTAGCTTTAGTTCATAAGGCATATTATAATATTATAAAAAAAACGTGTGTGTGTACTTTTGTATTTGTGCACGTAAGAAGGTTTACTTCTTTGGCGTAAGAGAACAAAAATAACTTAAGATTTCATCCCGTATGCCAAAACTGTCTGTTTGTAAAAGGAATGCAGCTAACTTCATTATGGCACTTTTTGGCTGTCGGTGTGCGCGCGCATCGTAAAAATTTTACTTTCATATTTTTTTCCACACGTGCCAAAAGAAGTATAACTTCATAAGTTTCTTTTTATAAATCACGAAAATTGCTTTGTTGAGAGGTACAACAGAGTATTTACAACAGTTTTATTTATTACGTGTCTGACAAAAATACTTGCACATGCAACTTAAGTTGTCGATGTATACGAACACTTATATAGGTAATTTCTTCTGTTTAAATAATAGCTTTACCAAATAAAATTTGTCTATAAACTTATTATAATAATTAATAACTCTAGACATTTAACATATATAATTCGAACCATGAAGTTATATGACAAACATATGTATATGGAAAATCATAAATTGTTATAGAATAAAACCGATTTAATAAAAAAAATATATTTGCAAAAATAAAAAAAAACCCCGACTGCTTAACAAGGGAACTAAAAAGATAAAAGAAGTTGACGAACAAGCATAGTAATACTGTGCAGTACGAGACATACATATGTACATGTTTTGTAATAGCTGTGTGTGTGTGTTCCTACATAGTATTTACATACATATATACACCCATCTTTCAAAAAACTTAACCCTCCCGCCGAAGTTGGGTAAAATCAGTAAGTATAATTAAGTCTTCGAACGTTGAATTTGAGTATTATAAAGAGATAGAGCAAAAAGGTATTTGCTTAAGCCCATTGTCAATATACTGGTATTGTACTCATTTACTGAGGTCTACTGTGAAAATGAAAAAAAAAATGGTTGTTATTCCTGAGTAAATATTTGCTTCACACTATTATATTATTTAGTATAGACAATTTAGTTTGTAGAATAATTGAACGTATATTTTAAAGTAAATGTGGAAGTCAGTAATGTTCCCTGAAATATTCAAAGTGTTTATCAAGGTAGTCGGCAAGGCATTACATCGCGAGACATTTGCACGAGAGAAGCTGAAATTCTTGCTTGCATATTATGACACCTTATATTTTATTTCCTCTTTTGAGTATGTGTTTTAGAGTTAAAATATTTTAGCTTGTTAAAACATTTAGCATTATAGTCACTTTATATAATAAAACCATATTTATTTAAGGATATTATATCGTATTACATTCGGTGTGGTAAAAAGCTTTTTAAATTTCTAAATTTAATCCCACGGTCCACTTTTTTCTTTACCATCGCATTCAATCTATCAACCAATAAATGTTTCGTTGAAACTGAGAACTATAAAAAAAACTGCAAGAAAAAAATAACTCAAATACTTAATGATATGATCATAATGAAGGTCTTTCAATGTGTTAAAGACGATATGAGTTCAATATGGTATATATTTATTTTGATATCACAGACAGTCAAACCAATTTTATTTAAAAGTATATATTTATCTATGAAATATAGTTTTAAATTAAAAGTCTTGTCGAACCCTCTCTAGTTCCACACATAATATTTTTTATACCAAAAACATTATCGAGATACATACAGTCTTTCAATATAAGAGAAAAGCCAGTAAATTATTATAAATTATATTCATAGACGGGTCAAGCGTACTTGATACTGCCATTGCTTTGTTTCAGTTAATTTGAATAATTACCGACTGTTTGTACTTTGTTCCACTGCAATAGGAAAAGTTTCATCTTCATAAAATTCAACATAATGTTTTGTTTTTGTTTATTATTAACTAGCTGACCCAAAAGACGTATGTCCTGTCCGAATTTCTACATAATTTTTGATCTTTGAGGTCATACAAAAAATTAATAGAAAAAAGTATTGACAGTTTCTTCCGAATTTTAATATTAGTATTAATATTCCTGGCTACTTTTTCAATTTTTTTCCATAAACGACTTCATTCGAACTATTACGAATAACTAAATTAACCACATCGCTCCTTTTCAAATGATGCGCTCACGCAATGAACAGCATTCCTTTTTCATTTGTATAATATAGTAGTTAAATTTAATAAACGCAAACTAAATAATGAAAATAATAAATAATGGTAATAAAGAAGCGACGTAAAGGCTTATTTATAATTTTAAATTATATTTCTTCTTCTTACAATAAGAAGTAACCGACGACTCTTCCTCGTATAGTGTCTATGCAAGAAATAATGTAGATCCGTTATTTTAATGCTGCATTAAAGAAGGAGTGTGTCCTTAATAGATCATTTAACTAATTAACGCAGTTTCATATTATATTAGTAAGAATTTGTACTGCTATTGTACTTGTACTGTATTGTGTTGTAGGTACTTTTGTACCATATCAGTAGAAATATTTAAACAAAAGCTAACACAAATGAAAGGCACATCTAACACAAGCTGGCTCTTGGTAAATAATAATTGCGTGATAGTTGATAGTTGACAAAGTATCGAATGGGGACGACAGGAAACCTTTACAAATCCGATAGAAAGATGTTCGTAATGTAATAGTGGGTGAGGTAGTCTTTGTTACACATAACGGCCACTTACGGAAGCACTTGTCACTGTCACCAAGTTAGATAGTGTCATATCTCGGTTTATATTCTTGTATTGAACGACTTCTGTGGATTGATAAAGCTATCGCTCACTGCTATCTCCGTTATGGAGCTTAGTTTCGCTGTATTATTTATTTATTTACGAGAGAAATTTAAATTTATTTAAAAACAAAGCAATGATTTCAATAAATAGTTCTTTTGTTATAGAATGAATTGGATAACGAGTACATGTTATGATGTATGTATATGTAAAACCGTTAATAGCTTTTCAGTAAAATAAGTTCGTTTGTTATACATACACATTTATTTTACACGTACTTGTATGTATGTATCCATAGATGTACATATGCTGGGTAGGTACATATAGATACATTCATTTTGTAAATGATTTTTTTTTATTCTCTTGTTTTTGTTACTTGTTTTGTTGTTATTTACACATATTTTTTTTCTTTTTGTGAAACCTGTATAAATTGACGTCTTTACATATTATATTAAAAACAAAAGGTTATACTTAATTTGTTATTAAGTAGGAGACATTTATTAAATTACAATATTGAAATTATTGTTCATAAAATATAAAATAAAATTTACGTTAACTTATCTACTTTAACCTTTAAATTTTACTAATAATTATCACATTTGATTCAATTCATTATATCATAATTATGTAAGGTACAATAAACCAATTAATATTACATATACATAAAACTGAGGAGTCTATGGACCCTCGGTCGGAACGAAGTTATATAGTCTATATATAGACTATATATAGTCTATATATAGACTATATAGTCGTTATAATTTATATTATAAAATGTCAAGTTGATAGAGTTCAATTGAAAAATTTACAATAAAATATAGTTATTATGTATAAAATAAATAATGATAAATTAAGCACTAAATGATCTGGTATAATTAGGTAAATATCAAATAAACATTTAAGAACTGTATAAATCTATTTTATTAATAAAACTTGTTTAATTTTAGAAATAAACATTAATTATTTACAATTCTTTTTAAGTTTTTATTTATTTAAAGTTAAAAAAAGTCGAAGTTAAGAAGAGAGCTGTCATTTTTCGGCGCGCGGGAGAGCTGTGTGCGACGATGTATATAGTTCATACACGGCTGTGACTATAGCAAGAAGTGTTGGAAAAAAGTCTTATTACACTTATGTCGGTCTCGCTCCCATTCGCTCAGAGCGTGTAACGCGCGATTGGAAATCCAATAATACAAACCAAATGATTTTGTAAATCATTAAAAGAATATTTATACATATACTATTTCTATTTTATTTTAACCAAGTTATAATATTTAATATATAAAAAAATATTTGATTTCCCTCCACTACATTTTATAGAGTCATTTTTCCAATCTCCTAATAACATAGATCTTTGTACATTTATTAACATAAACAAAATCCCGATTCAGCAACAAAATTAAAGCTAGATTATATTTATCTCAACGCAGAGAATATTAAAAAGCCATTATAGATAAACAAGATACTAAAGACTTCGGCCTAAACAACAAAATGGATTGACTAAAGTGTAATTTCATAAAGCTAATTGTAATGCAAAATTGCAAATTCCTTAAGCCCAGCATATTATTAAGCATCCTTTAAGGATCTAATAAATAAACATGAAGCGATTGAGCTTGCGCTAAGAAACCGATTTTATTCGATACAAAATGATGAGGTAATTTAAAGCGACTCTAAGTTATATTAGACGTTAACTAGTTTGATTGAATCTATTACTCTTAACAAAATCTTGTTATTGTTTTATTTCCAGGCCATTATCAGAGTTACTGTTAGCATATTCATTGCTTTAGTTATGGGTTTATTTCACATTTGCACACCAATAATATCTTATTATATGAGAACATACAAATAATTAATATGTTAATGAGAAAAGATGTTAAAACTCTACAATTGTGTTAATTTTTACAGGATTTTCAAAAAAAGATTAAAATCTTCATGTAAATACTTAACTCATTTATTATTATAAAAAGATTAAATTTTATTTTATTACTATTTTTAACCGACTTCCAAAAAAAGGAGGAGTTTCTCAATTCGACCGTATATATGTTTTTTTTTTTTTTTTTTTGTTTGTTCGGGCATTTTTTCGTCGTTGATGAACCGATTTTGATAATTCTTTTTTTGTTGGAAAGGAGATATACCAAGAGTGGTACCATGATAAGGAAACCAGGATCTGATGATGGGATCCCACAGAAATCGAGGGGAACTTTCGAAAATTGTAGCGGCGACTAGTGCGTTTGTTAACATTTTCATTAGGTATTTTAAAGCACTACTATTTGATGAAGGTCTGGAGTCGATCTGATGATGGACCCGAAAGATAGTCGAGGGAACTCCTCAACGATTTACAGCAATTACCTGGTGTTTGGGCTTAATTAATTTGTATTGATGATACGTCTACACTAAAAATGGAAAAATAAAAACTTAAAAAAAAAAAAAAAAAAACCGACTTCCAGGCACTGAAAAGTAAAAAATAACTAAACGGGGGTTTTCATTTAGAATAGATACTTAATCAGATTTTTTCGAAGTCGGTGCCAGCCAATACAAATCAAAGCACACCGACTTCGAAAATATCTGATTAAGTATCTATTCTAAATGAAAACCCCCGTTTAGTTATTTTTTACTTTTCAGTGCCTGGAAGTCGGTTTTTATTTTTATTTAAAAAGTTTTTTAATAAATAGGCTACTTTTTATCCCGAAAAAATTTACGGTTCCTGTGGGATAGATTTGTTTATGTTTGCCTAGAGGCGAACCCAAGCGAAGCGAGGGTGAGCCGCTAGTAACTGAATAAAACTGCTAGTATATAACAAAAAAGGACGTCGTGTATATTTTATCACCCCAGCGTGTGCGCGAAGTGTGTCTCATTGTTTAGGGAAAATTAAAATTTCACCATCACTCTATGAATAGAACGATTTGTTTTTCATTTTTATACAATATATTTTCACCTGTAGATTTACTTTCTGGCTTATTTTACTAATATTATAAACGGTTTAATGGTTCTGGATGAAATTTGGCACAAAGATAGATTATAGCCTCGAATAGCACATAGGCTACTTTTTATCCCGGAAAAAGGCACGGTCCCGTAGGATAGGTTTGTTTATATACAAATTTAATAATATATACTCCAAAATTATCTGCTACATAAAATGTATTTCACGTTCTCTGCCTTGTTTATAGCAACGGACGTTACTTATTTCAGTTTGAATAAATACACATTTAATTTAACAGACGTTAATTACTAATTAATATTTAAAAGCATTAATATTATTATACATAGTTATTTTTAGAGATATTATATACATACTTCTACATCTACTACATGTTTAGACCGACATAAAGACATACACGCAAGAAATAAGTCCTCAAAACTGGCACAAGGTTTAGTGCATAGAAAATCAATTATTTAATTTTTGCCACCTAGGTACTGGATAAATTATAAGAAATTAATTGCTAACCGGACCACCGGTGGCTCGGCGGTCGTTGACAGGTTAAACATATTACAAATATAAATATATTTTCAGATATAAAAAAAGAAAATATTTATAGACGTATTTTGTCTACATTCTACATATTATATTATTAAAAGTTCCCTCCCTGATGTTTCAATATTAAAGGAGAAATCGGACAGAGAATTTTATGTTTTTTTATTTATCTCATTATTTATCGAATAAAATCACTCTAGTGGAAGGAATACGGACTTAAATGTAAAATTATAGATTTAATGCATGGCTATATTGATTTAGTGACATCTTATATATTGTAAAACAGTGAAACATTTTTCTTTTTTTCTAATCGTTATATTGTCAGTAATTAATAAAATTTATACACATGAAAGAAAATCATACGTCCCGCCCAAACGTCAAAATATATTTGTCGTCATACTTTTACTGCCTGCCTGGCACCTATGTAGACGAACACCACAGAGGTTGTACGAAGGCGCTTGATGTTTTCGACTGAACTAACCTGAGTTATACTGAATATATTATATATAATCTTATATATACCTCACGTATTCTAAATATTAACTAGGTACGTTTTAACGGTTGATATGAAATAGACAAAATATATTTTATATGATATACAGCTTGTCGTCTTAGGATTAGTAGTTAAAAGTTACAGTTAAGAAAAAATAGTCACTCGTGTATACATACATATATAGGAATATATGCAAAATTTTCAAGCAGCTTCATGAAGTTAAGGAGATGACTCTACATCGTCATTAGCCTAAGGTCAGGAATATTGACCCAATGTGCGGTGAGCTAGCGTTAGCTCTTAGTTAGACATCTGTCAAGTACAGTGGTTATGCTCATGTAATACAGTTTTAGTTAAGTTTGTATAGTAGCAATATACATGTGTCGTACAAATGAGTTCCTAAACTATGTGTAATTTAATCTTTGTGTAATTTGGACAATGTAAGTTTCCAAGGTAAACCGCAAACCTTATTAAAATTAGGAGAAGGATGAATTTCATAAACGATGAAATGGATAAAATTTCATAATATCTTACCGAGCTTTATATTATATTCGCTTTATTAAAATATAAAAATGGTTATTATTTTTTCATAATATTCATTCAAATAAGGGAACGTAAAATTACATCTAATCATAAATTATTAAAAAAATAGTTAATTACTATAAAACATGTTAATAAAATTTTATTTAGAACTTAAATAAAATATATAATTTCGGATTGAGTCTCTATCGTGACCATGATTGCTGTAAAGCATTCGAAACCTCGAGAATCAAAAATAAAAATAAATCCACGAAAAATGTCAAATGTTCGCGTGTTTATATCTAAAAAAGTACTATGATATTCATTGAATAGTACCAACAGCTATATTATAAATAGTACCTGGGCGACCCAACTTCGCTTAGTATTTTTTTCAGAAAAGATAGATAGATTAGATAGATAAACTTAAAAAGCAAAACCTTATCTACATACAAAATTTGATCCAAATCTTTAGAACCGTTTCCGAGATACAAAAAATAAATTTATATGTGTATATACATATTACAAGAATTACTTATTTAAATATTATAAAATAAAATTTACATTAAAAGAACGACAGGGATTTGTATAAAGTCATATAATAATGAATTTATAATGTAATGAAGTATTTTTTTCTGGAGGTACATGTTTTGAAATAACTTTATAGGGAGATAAGTTACACTTGTAATAATATTACAATTTTACATGCTTATTGCCTTTAAAAAGTAATATTTTATTCTTGAAAAATTCATACTGTGAGAAGTAATAACGATGCTATACAAAAAAAATTCATGGAATCTCCAAGTTATGCGTAAACAAAGCAATAAGGCACAATTTCGTTCAATAAAGAGATGCTTCGAGCGTAAGGTATCCTGTACGGTGGACCACTCACCTGGTCTCTTTGTCATTCACTCGGTAAAGGCTATATTGCAATAAACAAAATCGGCGAGTGGTCTTCTGTACCTTATCTGTACATTCCTTTGGGAAGGAATATTTATTCTAGAGATGTCATTGTGGACGTGCAATTATTGAATAAATGTTTACTGAGAGGAGTGTCCCGTGCTTACACTAAGTGTACCTATTATCGAAAGCACTAGTCGCTTTCAGGACTATGTATACAGTGACCCAATTGAGTCGATTTAATGGTATGTAATTTAATTATTTGAGCAAACGACAGTGTTCAATAATTGCACTCCTTATAATTATAACGATTCATTACTATTTTAATTTCATGGCTCCCTATTCGTAGTGTCAGATTGAGATTCTAATTCTAAGTCTTCATCGTCTATTTTTTTAATTTTACTGCATTTTTATGCGTAATATATGCCATAAACTTTCATTAAAACAGATTTTTATTACATTATTATTACCCAAGTGTAAAATGTAAAAAATATTCTTTATTTAATCTTTTCTAGGTAGCGCTTTCTATTGATATGTTCAGCACGAAAATGTGTTATTATAACGAATTGTTATACTCACTGCTGGTTAAAGAATATAAGTTGCAATTAATGTTACGTTAGTAGTATAGAAAGTAATTAATTATTTAATAAATAATAATAATTAATTAATTATTGGTATATTTTACTTAATAATTATTTATAAAATAACCTTTATTGGGCTTCTACTGCCGGGCAAGGGCCCCCGAAGTGAAAAGCAAGTACACTATAGTTGACAACGCTGGCCAAATGCGGGTTGGCGGATTTTACACGCCTTTTGAAGACTAGTTAGGCTATGTTAGTCTTCATGACATTTTTCACTACCGTTTTTGTAAGTGGTAATCATATCGAAGATTATTATCACTCTCAGACGTGTGAGAATCGGTGCTTGAACCCGTTTCCCACTTTCAAAGCGAGTGTCCACCCAATGGGCTACTACTGCCTATATTTAACGCATTATCCTTTAGGGATAATTAACGCAACACTAATTAATTCCATACCGTTTCTAAACTTTAAAATACCTTTGATATGGTTTTGTGTTAAACACAGTATACGGAAGCCCATACATGAATATTATTAAGCACTGTATCAAGCGCCTTAATCAAATGCAATGTGAGAGAAATTACTGCGTAATATTATTATTGAAGTAGTTTAACTTAAAATGACACTTACTACCGGTATCTTCACGGCTTAGGTTTTTAGTTCCATAGACGTAAAAACGAAGTGAATGTTTATTTTACGATAAAAAAAATATAGTAGAAATATATTTTTTGAATTATATATTTTTTTAGGCATTAATAGCCTAGTGTAATACGCTCGCTTGGGAAACCGAGCGAAGTGGGTTCAAATCCCGGGTCTGGCACCTCTGAATTTTCATGTGCGAATTATTTCTAACATGATTACTACTTGCCTTACGATGAAGGAAAATATCGTGAAGAAACCTGCATGTCTCAGAGAATTTAGCAAGTTTTCGAAAGACAGGAGAAGTCTGCCAACCCGCACTTGGTCAGCGTAGTGGACTATGGTCTGATCCCCTTCGTATTGAAGGGATACCTGTGCCCAGCAGTGGGACGTTAAAAAGGGCTGAATACAATATTTTTTTCTTAAAAGATTGATTGATAGCTCAGCTATGCAAGTTATAAATAAATCGTTGATAAATCGAACGTAAAAATAACCGGTCTTACGGCAATAGGAGTTTAATCACTAAGATATTATTGTGTGTTTCACATTGGTGAGGCATATGACACGAAGTTCTATTTTAATATACTACCAATACACCAGACATGAAATTTTCGAGATAAAAAAGTCAAAGTTTCCATAAACAAAATGTTTACATAATATTATAAAAAAATATTCTCTGACTATAAGTAAATAAAAAATTGAGCAAATCAAAGGCGCTCCTATGAGCATATAAATCCTGACATGAAAGATAATCGGGTTGGCGGAACTGATTCGCTCACAAATTGAATAAGAGGAATACACTAACGAAATTCACTCGATCGAATTTAAGAGAGCCAGAATTTATAAGAAAACTTTATGAATTCAATAATAAAGAATATTTATGAATTTATATTTAATAAAAATAAATAATATTTTTCAAATATATTTATATAATATTATATGCAAATAATTATTTTAAGTAATCAGAGTATATACTAAATATACAATATAAAAAACTTAAAAAAAAAATTAAAAACCGACTCCCAGGCACTGAAAAGTAAAAAATAACTAAACGGGGGTTTTCATTTAGAATAGATACTTAATCAGATATTTTCGAAGTCGGTGTGCTTTGATTTGTATTGGCTGGCACCGACTTCGAAAAAATCTGGTTAAGTATCTATTCTAAATGAAAACCCCCGTTTAGTATTTTTTTACTTTTCAGTGCCTGGAAGTCGGTTTTTATTTTTTTTTTAAAGTTTTTATTTTTCTATTTTTAGTGTAGACGTATCATCGATACAAATTAATCAAGCCCAAACACCAGGTAATTGCTGTAAATCGTTGAGGAGTTCTCTCGACTATCTTTCGGGTCCATCATCAGATCGACTCCAGACCTTCATTTAATAGTAGTGCTTTAAAATACCTAATGAAAATGTTATTAAACGCACTGCACGCACCTTATCATGGGATCACTCTTGGAATATCTCCTTTCCAACAAAAAAAGAATTATCAAAATCGGTTCATAAACGATGAAAAAATCCACGAACAAACATTAAAAAAAAATATATATACGGTCGAATTGAGAACCTCCTCCTTTTTTTTGGAAGTCGGTTAATAATATATTTTATGATTAAGTTAATATAAAATAACACAGATAATTTTAAAAATACATATTATCATAAAAAGAAATAACTAAAGCTTTTAAAACAACATACAGGTATTCTAAATAAAATATTACGCGAACAAATTATATAAATAAAAACACACAGTCATTCTGTTTATACGTAGTAGGTACGCTGTCATTCTTTGTTAGGAAAGCTACGCAGTAGTTTTGCAGATGAAATTGCATAGAACTCATAGCCTCGCTGACTTTTATTTTATCTTCTCTTGCAATGTTATTAAATTTACCTTTGTTTAAGCGTTAGTTAGAATAATAAAATAGGTGCTACTGTACCTAGTGTTACGGTTAATTTATTTGTTGCTATTTTTCTTATGATCAAGTATTTAATTTTATCAATAACTACAACAAAAGTATTTATATTTTTTGTTATTTTTTATATTTATAATATTAGTGTGTATAGCGGGCTAACCAGCGTTATTTAATTTTGTAGATTTACTTCGCTTTTGTACGTCGTAGCGTGATAAGTGATAACATAGTGTAAAATCTTGAATAAAACCGTATGAAATGCAAAAAGAATTTTTTAAGTCCGACCTGTCGATCCTGAGATTAGCGCGTTCAAACAACAAACAAAATCTGAAGATTTTGATATATAAAGCTGGAGCTTTATGTATTACTAGTAGCTCATTCTCGTTTCGCTCGAGTTCGCCCGTAGGTATCTTTTAACGGTTAGTATGGAATAGATAAATTATATATTATATATTCTGAGCTTAAAGCACTCAAACACATTATAAACATCCATTTTACATTAATGTATGGAAGTTTGCCCGATTTGTTGACATTTATGATTACTCCTCTACTCCCTTGGGTAGTAGCATGATTTATATATAGCCTCTCTAGTCTTTCTCAATAAACAGTCTATCTAATGCAAAAAGAATATTTTAAATCAGATTAGTAGTTCCTGAGATTAGCGCGTTTAAGTAAACAAACTGCCTATTTTTAATATTATATTAATTGATTATTATCATCGTTTTTTACGCTGTCGAATTAATACGTCAACGTATTAATAGTATTGCTACTAGTACGTATTACAACCTAGTTTCTCACATTCTTCAGAGTTGAGTTGAATCGGGCTGGCACCCGGGGGAGTGTTTCATTACTTTTATCAAATTTAGCGGAAAATCAAACCTTTCAATGAGATTATCCGCAGCGTCCGTGTCACTGCGCTGCGAGAGGTTCACGCCTCACACATGTAGTGATTTGATTTTTTACCAACTTTTTAGAAGATAAATTTGTCATTCATTTTTATTAGGGTTCAGCCAAATGTTGCTTATAGAACCATATATATACATAGTGTTGTCATGTGAGCTGTCCCTGTATAGTGCATACCATATATTAAACTATTGGTAATTTATATCGGACATTTAAAAGTTCGCTTTAATCTATACTAATTTTATACAGAGGTAAAATTTGTGAGTTTGTAATGTTGTAGAGGGTAATCTCTAGATCTACTGAACCGATTTAGGTGAAATTTGGTAAGAACCTAGTTTGAGACCCTGGGAAGGGCATAGGATACTTCTAATCCCAGATATCATCCCTTAAGGGGGTGAAAATAGGGATGAAAGTTTGTATTGGGAAGGTTATAAATAGCGTAGTCAAATTATATTAAAATAACATTATATTATGCTACGAATCGATGAACGTTAAAATGTACCTATTATATATGAAGTTACGTATATGTGTGTAGTATTTATAGATGGACATTTAGAAATGATAGTTTATATCCTATTTCCCTCTCTTTTATTAGGTATGGGAGGGAAAGATCTAAAAAATTAAGCTATTAATTAATTATTTAAAAGTAACAAAGATTTTCCACTAAATTAAATTTTCTTACTATACTACTTACTACTATTATAAATGTAAAAGTTTGGATGGATGTGTGTTTGTTACTCGATCACGCCAGATTGACTGAACGGATCTGGATGTTAGGCACAAGGATAGATCATAATCTGGGATAGCAAATAGGTTACTTTTTATCCCGAAAAAATATACAGTTCTCGTAGGATAAACATTTTTATTGTTCACAGAGCAAGGGATCGACTATTTATTCCATATTAATCATTAAAATGTACCTAGGGACGAAATCACTCGCTAGTTCATCCATACATTCAATATTTATTTCAATTCATCTATATTTTTTGTTGATTTGTAACGCAATATCTTCGTCGTCTTTCATAATTCTTTACATCAAGGTTACATCTAACAAAATTTGTCCTAAAGGGTTGGTTACATAGTTTTAAATAATTTCGTTTTCATATAACATTACCGACGTTATATCTTAATATATATAAATCTCGTGTCACGATGTTGGTCCGGGATGAACTCCGAAACTACTTATCCGATCTTAACGTTTTTTTTTTCAAAATGTGTGATTTGTTCCAACTTAAGAGATAGGATAGTTTTTATCCCGATTATTTCCTTTTTTTATTGCAAAATTGACGATTTTCATATGTGTGCCACAGCAACGCGTGGCCGGGTCTGCTAGTTGTAATCTAAATATAATGAAATGCTGCTCGTGGAAAGACGATTGGCTAGACTAATTAGTAGTTTTTTTTAAATGTTTATAATAATCCAAATAAGGCTTTTAGGGAACAAAATTGGAAAGAGAGATTTTTGTATGAACTCAAAGATCTCAAATAAAGTTTCAAGAAAAGACAACGGCTTCAACGGTTCAGCTACTAGTTTATTATTATTATTATTAAAGTAAAAACAAGGATACTGTGTAGTTTTTCAGAACCCTCAATATACCAGTCGAATTTACACTTGGAATGCAAAATAAAATTATTACAAAAAGTTTAAGTTAAGAAAATTTAAGTTCCGTCGCGAAATAGCAAACTGGGACCACTGGCTTTAAAGGTGTATAACAAATGAAACTCGTAAAACACCAATCTAATTAGAGGTACTCGTAGTTTGGCTTCTTAAATGAGCTTAGGGAAATCACAATTGTGTTCGTACTTTTATCTTAAGTACATATCATTTTATTTGTCAAATTCCTCCTGGATTTCACATCTTATGAATATTATCTATATTCGTATTGTTACGTTCTATGAGTTTGGATCGGAAATTAGAGCACGTCTTTTTGCACTACTGATGTTTTACTGCTCTTGGTTAACAAGAGTGACTTATGGAGATTCACTAACACGCGTAGTGTATATTTACACAGTTCTGGTTAATTTAGTCACTGAACACTAATTTTCACCTCTAGATACACTTTCACTGTGACTTCACTTTTTCACTTTTTCGTACTTCTTCTCAATCTTCACTGAGCTTCGAGATTCCACTGATCTCTCGACACACCAACGGCCTTTTTATATGCATAAACAAAAAACATTCTAATATTCGAAAATTCGAAACCTTTCTCGTAATTTCGAATAATTTGTTCCTCTTTTACTCTTACACACTGCAATTTACGATTAATTGTTCTTGTCCGTTAATTTCAAAACTTCTAGTAATTTCGATGCCTTTCTGGAAAACGTTTTGCTTCTCTCTTACACACGGCAATTTACGATTGACTGTCCTTGTCTGTTAATTGTCATGTGTTGACAACTGTTTTTAACCCCCGACGCAAAAAGAGGGGTGTTATAAGTCGATGTCTATCTGTCTGTTTGTGTGTGTGTATGTGTCTGTCTGTGGCATCGTAGCTCTTAAATGGATGGACCGATTTCGATGCGGTTTTTTTCATTTGAAAGCTAGTTTCCTTGCGGTTGTTTTTAGAGCTTTTTTTTAGTATGTTTGGTTAATATCGATCCAGCAGTGTAAGAGTATCAGCTCTTTTCCAAAATTATTTACTTTTTAAGGGTTGTTCCTTAAACTATATGTATTTTTTGCGTAGGGTTTTTTTTAATTTTAATTAATTTTATTATAGTATGTATGAAACGTGATTTAGACGTGTCTAAATCACGTTTCATACATAATTATAATTTCTGGTGTACGTTACACACTCTCCAATACACGAAAGTATGTTTGTCTTCTATGCGTTCATAAACCATTGATCTGATTGTGATAAAAACTCTGCTGGGTTGTTTTGTATATATACGTCTGTAAAGGTTCTTGGTCCAAAAAAAGATTTTTCTTGACATATTTGTCATTTGTGCGTTCCTAAAAAGGCAAAGCGAGGGTAATTCGTTAGTATATTATATATTTATTTAAAACAATATAACATTATTCGAAAAAAGACACTATAGAGCTTATGTAAGTAAATATATGTAGCTATAGAAAGTATTGCAATATTATTTCCAGTAGGTATTTGTCAAGCCAAGTTTATAACTGGATGAATGAATGGTTGAGTGGAACTGCAAATTGGCATTTTGCTTCCTCTGGGGTCGATAGTTATTGTTACGTCATTTTGCAATCGACGATATTTTTATCGATTCTAAGTAATTGCTAACTGTTGATATAATTTGTAAGACGTTTGTAATACTGGAATATATTTAAGTTTAATATAAGTTTGTAACTTATTTCGTTAGCTTCACGATTGTCTGCGTTATGGTTAAAATAAATCATAGAAAGGTATCGGTGAATTGGTTTTTACAATGCACATACAATTTATATATTTTTTCTCATTTTAGTAACTTTTAGTAGGTACAGTTGTGTTACAATGAAACGTAAATTGTCTACACACGTAGCTATTTAGTTGAAATAACACTTCTAAAGAGAGTTAATTTACTATGTTGCTTTTAAGCTTGTAGGAGTATTGTTATTTAGTACACGAATGGTTTTGGATTTATTTTATCTTTCTCACAAACAGGTTTTTTCTATTAAACAAATACTGCTCGAATTAAGTGATATTTTTAACAAGTAATTATTCACAGTTTCACTTTAAGACCTCAGTTTTAGTGTGCAGCACACAGATTTTATATTTAATCTAATATATTAAAGAGTCTAGCTTGTACGGCCGCAGATCTGGCGGTCTTGGGTTCGAGTCTCGGTTTGGGCCAAGTTTAGTTATAGAATATTTCTGTCCAGAAACCCTCAGTTACAGGCGGGTCGGGAAGCACGTAAAGCCATCGATACTGCGCCTTAATTCTCACTGGTCGTGTCGAGTAGTTGTCCCATTGCAGTATGAGAGTGACAGGAATGGAGAGTGCATTTATGTTTGCGCTTGTACTATAATATCTCTTGTGAAGCATCAAGTCTCAATAAGATTGGCAATCGTAGCCGAAATCGGTTGGGAAGACATTATTATTAATAATATATAAAAAAGTAGATGAATTTATTAAGTTAAATAATAATAAAGTCTAGTATAAAAAATAACTTTTCTCTGTATTAATGTTATCGTAATCTAAAGTAAATATAAATAATGAAATTTGAATTTACCTTAGACAAATAGAATCAGCCTTCATTTTTATTCTTTAGTAGTTGTTTTAAAGACAAAATGTGAGATAGTAAAGATTTATTTAAAATATTCATAAGTATAAAATATTGAACACCGTATAGTTTCTAGCTTTTTCTAGTTTTTTTTTAATAGTGTTAGCTTTAAAATATAGCTTACAGTGCACGATTGATAGCAGAATATATTTCACCTTGATACGACATCAGGGAGCAATGTAAAAAATGTTTGTATGTCGCTGCTACTGGTTCTAAATCAAAGTCAACGAATTTAAAGCAACACAGGTGTATCAACATTTCTTGAAAATGAAATAAAATATACCTACATTTATTTTCTGCATAAAAAGTTAATCTGACATTTTTTTATGGTAAGAACATTAATACACAAGTTCGTTCGAAGAAAAACATGAACCGCTATTTAATCCAATATGTATTCCATTTTTTATATTACTATAAACAAAAAAACTGTAAACAGTGTATTAACTGACTAAAGCCGTAATGGAGATGGAAAATATCTAATTAAAATAAGAAACATTAATTTTAGCAAGTTTAAACCTTGGGTACTCTAAAGAGCACTAATGGGTTTATAAAAAATTCAACAGCTATCGGGGTTACTTAAATAAAGAAAATAATTCTCATAGCATCTACTTTTACTAACTTTCGTTCGTATATTGGTTCAGTTGTATGACGGACAGTCACACAACCGAACCAAGCCCTCAAGCAAGTGTCTCATAATTAAATCTTTTATCCATCAGATTAAGTTATTTTTCTTTTATTTTCGGGATAAAATGTAGTTCGTGTAATCTCTTTTTATCCGCTTATGGAAGTGGGATTAAATTAATCTATACTAATATTATAAAGGCTGAAGAGTTTGCTTGTTTGTTTGTTTGTTTGGTTGGTTGAACGCGCTAATCTCAGGAACTACTGATCCCATTTGAAATTTTTTTTTTGCATTTGATAGCTCGTTAACTGAGGAAGGCTATAGGCTATATATCATCCCGGAAAAGTGAGCGGGTCCCGTGGGATAGAGTTGTTTTTGTTTAGGGACGAACCCTAAGCGAAGCGAGGGTGAGTCGCTAGTCAAACTATAATGGAGATAGCGGTTAGCTGGCTAAATGTGATTCTGTAAAATGATAGAAATAAATTTATTACTTGCCGAAGAACAAAAAAAAATCAATATTAGGTGTATTAATTGTTGAAATCGAAACTGAAATATTTAATTTGTGTATCTACAATGTAGATAGCATTATACAATTCTATAAATATTTGAAATGATCAAATGATTGAAATGAGTTTCATTAGAGTTAGATAGAAATGGATTGATAAATACCTACTTCTGGTTTAATATAAGCTGGGATGAAATATATTAAACCTTATTTCAATTTACCGAAACCGACGCCCAGAATATCCTTTACCAAAATATGCCACATTTAATGTTCAATCGGTCGCTATGTAAATTGATTATTAATTTGTGATGACAAAATAAAAATATGGTGGAATTTTGATTGAGAAATATAATACCTATACTTGATATTTTTTTGATGATATCTAGAAGATATATGTAGGTATTGTTTTAGTAAAAAAATAGTGTAATAGGACTATTTCCGCATTTATTTTCTTTCTTATGGGTAGTTAGTTTATTTATAGTACCTGGGCGACCGGGCTTCGCTCGGAGTTTTTGGTTAAAAGTACATTTTTTTTTAATTTGGCTTAAAAACAAAAAAATAACACTAAAAATTTGAATAAATACAAAAAAAAATAATAATAATAAAATAAAAGTACAATCTTTGTATCCGATCAGGATTCGAACACACCTGAGATAGTCAATCTCGCGCCTTGGTCGCTTAACCACGATGCTTATACACAAATGTGCGAAATTATTAACATATTTTGCGTGGAATAATGCTAAAGAAAACCGCATGAAAACTCGAAAATACGTGTTTTACGAGACATAAGACTAATCTAGATCGATTTTTCGCACCGATGTGGGGGCTCCACATACCAAATTTCAGCGAAATCGAGAGCCGTTTCCGAGATCGCCGGTATAAATTTATAAATAAATATACAAGAATTGCTCGTTTAAATATATTAGATAAGTAATGTTACAACTTATTTTTATAGAATCTATATAGTTTTACTCATACAAAAAAATAATAATATTTATTTTCTAATCTAATCTATCTATATCTATCTATATCTATACCTATCTAATTTCGATCTAATGATGATCTGGAGTTGGATATCTCTTTAATAACTACTAGTAAAACGTTTGAGTTTGGGCTCATTAAATTTGCTTTGACGATTCTCATATTATATCACATACTAGCAGAACTTGCGGCTTCGCTCGCGATCAAACAACGAAAAATACGAAATTTCACGCAAATATGTCCAAGAAATAAAAGTTTCATACAAAATTATATTCCCTATTTCACCCCCTTGGGGGTTGAATTTTAAAAAATCCTTCCATAGTGGATGTCTTCGTCATATGAGGAATAGGAGTAGGTGCGAAATTTCAATTTTCTAGCCTTAAGGGTTTGGCCTGTGCGATGATACATCAGTCAATCACTTGCCTTTTTAACCCTTTTGACGTCGATGTCTGTGAGTGTGTGTGTGTGTGTGTGTGTGTGTGTGTGTGTGTGTGTGTGTGTGTGTGTGTGTGTGTGTGTGTGTGTGTGTGTGTGTGCGCGTGTGCGTGTGCGTGTGCGTGTGCGTGTGCGTGTGCGTGTGTGTGTGTGTGTGTGTGTGTGTGCGCCTGTCTGTAGCATCCTAGCTCTCAAACAGATGGACCGATTTCGATGCGATTTTTTTCATTTAAAAGCCAGTTTCCTTGCGGTTGTTCTTAGCTATATTTGGTTAATATCGGTCCAGCAGTGTAAGAGTATCAGCTCTTTTCCAAAATGATGTAAGGAATTTTGGCGTATGATTACTCGATTAAGTGCTTCATGCGTGCCAGTGTAATTATTAAATGACAATTAATTGATAACTTCGATCTGATGCTGCAACCAGAATAGTCTCCAGAGAACCCAACTCTTCGAAAACTCACAGCAGATATCATATTTTTGTGTTCAATAGAATAGTTTCAATGAGTAGGTTCTTTGCAGGTTATGATCTTGCAATACGGTCAAGTTGACCTGGTGATGGTCTCCAGAGAACTGCATTCTACATTAAACCTTTAATTCCTTGCTTTAGCCAGTGATAGGTATGTGATATACCTATCACTGTTACCGCCTTCACCGCCGCACTGGGAGGTATTCCCAGTTTGTGTAATATTTATTTATTATACTCGCTTAGGTTTCTATATTTATTGTATTGCCCTATAGGTTAGTTTAGTTTAAAAAGCTTAAAATAAAAATTAAATTAAAAGTTTAAAAAACCCTACGTAAAAATACTTATAGTTTAAGGAACAACCCTTAAAAAGTAAAAAATAATTGTCCTTTATCAGTCGTTATAAACCAAATAAACAAAAATGTTTATTGAAAAATATGATGAAACTAACAATAAATTATATACTCAATTTTTTAATTTTTTATTTTAAACATTCCGAAATATATATATATATAAATATATATATATATATATATATATATATATATATATATATATATATATATATATATATATATATATAGAAGATAGATATTATGTAGTGATTTAGTTGTTTTAATTGATTTCGACAGTTTAGGCTCCAGTAACTATAATAGGGCAAAAATACATAATATTTTTGAAATATATAAAATAAAATTATAGTTCAGTTACATCGTTATTTTAACGCCAATTAAAACAAGCTTGTTGAAATCACAGCTACGAATACAGGAAAATATTTGTACGATACTTTTTAATATTTTCTTTTCGATTTTTTTATGTTATTTAAAATACATGTAAATGCGTACAATAACTTGAATATTAAATAATAAAAAAAATACATTATATTCCCTATAGGGATTGTTCTTATGTCAATAATATCTTAAGTCTTAATATACAGAATTATTTATTAAGTACTAGTTTTAGCGTTTTTTTTTTCTTCTAAAATTTCTCTCGACTCTGCTGTCAGATCTAACAATAATTAGGTACAATTAGTAAGTAATATTAATTTCTTTATAGAAATGCTAAAACTTCCTAGTGTTGCTTTTTTTAAAATATTTAGTTCCATTTTCTAATGACATCATTTTTATTGTAGTTATTATTTGCTAGAATTATAACATATTATAGTATGCTGTAAAAAGGTAAAAGAGAATAGCGTTTCAATAGATATAGAATCCTTATATATATATATATATATATATATATATATATATAAGTTGTAGTAGTTGCTTAAGAACTTTTTCTCGCAGCTCAAAAATACTACAGATATGTATAAATAAATTAATAATATATATATTTTATTTTACTACATAGATTTTAACTAAATACTATTATATTATAAAACAGTTTTGCAAGTTTCTTTCATTTGTAGCAACTAGCAGCTTTCAAAGGGCAGTAAATTAATAGTGAAACTTTGGAAAATGACCAACTTTACGTAGGAACAAAGTTACCTGTATAAAGTGTCTTGCACTTTAAATGTACAGTGAGTAAAGTTTGAGTACGATTCACTTGCTATGGCAATGTGATTTATTTCTACCATTTTATCATATTGTCATAATATGGTTTATGTGGTTTAAATATTTTTGTCAGTTATTTTGTTGGAAATATATTTTCAGATAGTCTATACATAAAAGAGAATAAAACATTTTTCTTAAGTACTTAGTAGTTTTTTTTAATTGTAATCATTTTAAAAAAATGTTATTTTGTGAATGATACAATTTCTCCCTGTTTAATGTAGCTCTAGCGAGTGTTTTTATAGCATGCCTTCATGTTATATAACACCTATACGATATAATGTCTCTGAATCTAAAATTATAATGAGTGTATTAAATACTTATTTCGAATGTCGTTCGAGAATCGAGGCCCTCATAAACTCTTTCTCCACACCTACTTTTCTTTGCATAACAAAATTGTTGCCAACACTGTGTTGTGGACTGCCAAGCGCACAAGCGCAGATTTATTCACGGCCCGTCACTTTAGATCATATTTAATAATTGTAATACAAATAAACGCGTGTTTAAATACGTAATATATACTGCTACATAATATTCTAATGTTTTTAATGTTTTTGCATATCAACAGAAAAATTGATATTTTAAGTTGTTTATATGTTTTTGTAACGAGCTTTACTATCTTGCTCGTACGCTTTAATATCGCTAGTATTAAGGCTTTTGATTATCGAGAAAAATAGGAAATTGAGGTAAACTTGAGAAATTTTGTACACAATTTTTTATAATTAATGTAAAAATAATTAAAGAAAATCCCATATAATTAGGTTACACGCAAGCTTCATTACTCTAATTTTGATGGAAAGCATGTTCCTTTATTCTGCGAGATTGATGGATTACGTACACCTTTTTTTTATAATTAATGTACGCAGATTCAAGTAAAACTTTTTAGGCGACTAAAAATATTAACTTTTGGGGATGATTCAAAACTTTCTATGTAATTTTGTTAGAATTTTTGTTTAGACTTCGGATTCGTATAGGCAGTGGTAGCCCAGTGGTAGCGCGCTCGCTTGGGAAACTGAGTGAAGCGGATTCAAATCCCGGGTCTCGCACCTCTGATATTTTCATGTGTGAATCATTTCTAACATAATTACCACTTGCTTTACGATGAAGGAAAACATCGTGAGGAAACCTGCATGTCTGAGAGAACCTAGCAAGTTTTCGAAAGACACGTGAAGTCCGCCAACACGCACTTGGCCAGCATGGTGGACTATGGCCTGATTTTCCTCGTATTAAGGGGAGGCCCGTGCCCAGCAGTAGGACGTTAAAAAGGACTGAATACAGAATACAGTACTTCGAAACTCGGTAAAATATGACGAGCTGATGATGAATTCTAAAAGAGCAGTAAAAATTGAAATGAAAGAAAATAATGGATCGTGTGTACTTCTAGTATTACTACCTGCAAGTGCTTAGAATCATAAATTGTAATATCCGACAATATAGAAGAGCACTTTACGTAATGCATTGAATGTTATATTTATTTATTATATTTATTACATAGGTCGCTAACAGACCATACATTTTTACAATTGTACATGTTAATAATAATAAACAAAAGAAGATCTAGACTAAATGATGCCCTAATTATAAGCAACATTGCATTCTAATAAGACAACAACATAATAACTTAGTAATAATAGTATACAATATACATTAGTGAGCAAACAAAAAATTAAAATAAAAGTTAATAGTAAGTTTATGTACTCAAACAAAAACATAAAAATGTTTTTTTTTGTTAAATTATTACAATAATCAATTAGCCATTGACAGAAGAATGAAGAAACTTAAATTTTATGGTTTTCTTAAATTTATAAAGAGAATCAGAGAAAATATCAATATTATGGTTTGAGCATAATGTTTTGTGACATCGTATCATTCTATTAAGTGGCACATTGTGACCCAGGTTTGTTTTACATAATTTTTCATGAAATAATGATTACAAAATTTGAAAATTACAGTTATATGACAAAGGAGAAGCATCAAAGAAATAGTATGCGATAGTTAGTTAAGAATAAAATAAAAATTAGTGGCTAATGAAAAGGTTATTGCGATAACAAAACATACCTGTTTAATTTTGTGTGAGTTATACTCGCGTAAAATGGTCTTCTGTTGATTATTTATCTGTAACAATAAAGCATTAATTTTATTATGTACTTAAGTTTAAATAGATTTAATGAAATAATTTTATTAATTAAATGTTATTATACAAATCCAATATTTGCAGCAGTAATTCACGCCCATGATACAATATTATGCATATGAAGTAATTGTGACTGTCCGTTTTGATTTCCCTATTAAGCCTATTTGAATGGGTTTAAGGATAACTTGGCCCTCAGAGAAGGTTATAGGGTACATTTAAACCACATCTGAAGAGGTGAAATATGATAAATCATTTTTATGGAATACTTCCATGAATTTGAAATCAATTATTTTTAATTAAAATATTGTTTAACACAAAAATAGCACAATAGGTATACGAATACTTAAATACAATATTAAATATATTTTTGTTTCACTCAGCCTTTTTTAGGGATTATAAATTATATAAGGTAGGTACTTTTAACTCGAAAAATTTCCGAAGCATATTTTAATTAAAATTGATATTATTACTATTCACAATCCATGTTTCAGTATGAGGGCAACTTATGTACCTATGTGTATATTTTTTATTATATCTCATTCTTAAGATACGCAAATTTTTCAAAAATGAAAAAAATAATATAAATAAAAACCATATACAGACGGAGCCATGACAGCTTGCTAGTTTATATATATTTTAATAATGCATTATACAAAGATTACCTGTTGGCTGTTAACATTCAAAAAGATAACTTACATGTGAGTGAACTGAACAACTGAACTTACGTGATTAATATCTTTTAGATAAAATGTTTATATTCGACTAAAAGAATATTCTATGTTGTTAAAAATGTTACTGCACAATGCACACAATAAATTAAATGTTTTAGTTTCATATCGATTTGTAACCAAATATTGATGTCATCGATGACATAAATTTGAAAAATTGAAAATTAAACAAAGCAGTCGTTTGTCCTTGTATAAGTTCATAGTATCTTATTTTCATTAATAATAAACTTTATTAAATATAATATCTGAAGTGTGAAACCACAAAAATGATAATTTACAAACCAATTAATAGGTGAAATTTCCGCTCCCAGTATCGCGGTCGGAAATACTTTTAATTAAAAATTTCCCTCGATTGAAAATAGCTAGAGAAAATTTGAGGCGATGCTCTGGGAAATGTAACATATATTCAAGGACAGTAAAAAGGAACATTAAAAGTTCTTATAAGCTAACGCTAATAAAATGTTACTTAATTTTAATAGGAAAATTAAAAAAAAAACAATAATAATTTTGGATTAAACAAAAAACACAATACTTTTATATGAAATACAAACAAGATTGTTTTGTTTAATCCGTATTTGCATGTCGTTACATAATGGAAAGGGCTAAAATAAGATTTACAACAGTAATGTTTTTATTTGTACGCAGGAAAAAGTAGAGTAAAAATATGTGTTCTATATGTCATGTTACCAATAGCTCGCTCAGTTCGTAATCCGTTGTCTGTTCTTCGATCGAGGGTCCTAAGTAAACCACTCATCGCAGCAAGTGTTTACTCTCACACAAGTAGAGCTTCACTAGATTTCTTACATAAATTGTATTAAATTCTCGGTTACCTGTCAACCTTTCGTTCCAACATCTTTAATATTAGAAATGCAAATTGTTTGTTGGTTTATCTTTCTCTTGTTCAGTTATAGAGAGAATAGATCGAGATATTTTTTGCATTATATGTATATTAATATGTGTCAAAATGATAAGGAAGTTCTTATTCTGGTACATTGAGAACCTTCCTTAGAAAATTTATTTATTGCATCATTTATATAAATTTTAGTGTCATCGGGTCATATGTTTGAAATAATTTCAAATTTCGTAGTACCAAAGTGATTGATGTTTCGTTTGCCCAGAGTACTAGTTTAGTCAATGATAGAGGCTCCTAAGCAAAGCTCTTGAAACATCGAGTGCTGAGCTAACATCATTAGAGCGTGAAGAGATTGCGTGTGGAGCTTGTTCTAGTTCATCTGTCAAATATTTTATTTAATTAAAGCTCAGCTATACAAGGGAGCTTATTATATATTTTTCAGGATCGTTTGGTAAAAAGATGTCATATCTATATAATATTACAATATAGGAGTATATATAACTCTGTAGGTTTGTTTATTTCTTTCACGATTAAACCTCTAATTGATTTAGATTGCATCATAGAGACCAATAATATAGGGCTCACCATGTGAGCGGAGTTGCGGGCTCAAGTTATTAGTTTATAATGAATTTACTTTAGAACTATAAATAATATCATAAAGAATTTATTTTCTCTAATTGATATAAAATAAAGCAAATATTTTTTTGTTGAAAGTACGTAGTACGTACGTAGCTTTGTATATCGGACACTCAACAGGCTATAAATGAAATAGGTGAGCCCGAATTTGTGCAACCTCCCCAATGAGGCTGTATAACGAAAGGCAGTATGGAAATTTAATTGAAGTTTTGATTAAGCACTATCGCACATGACAGAAACATCGACCGTTTTTCAATTAAAATATCTTACAAAGTATATTATTTAATATACCTAGTATATATGTATACTGATAAAGTAATATTTTGATCAGAAAAGTTGATGAATGTATGAGTCTTTTTGCTTTAGTAATGGCAAAAATATTAAACAAAAACTGAACTATTCAAAAGAGTAGTTTTCTAAACTGCTTTATTTTTCAACTTTTCATTTCAAGCTTTACTCTTTATTTAGACAGAAATTCAGGCATTAAGGCATCGCACGGATCAAAGTAACCCAGTGCTTTACTTACTTACTACCAAGTAGAGCAAGTTCAAACTCCGAGTCTCATACCCCTAATATATTAATGTGCGAATTATTTTCAGCATGATTATATTTCGCGAGGCGTACAAGGAAAATATCATGAGGAACCTGCACTTGGACAGCGTGTTCGCTTATAGGTTTATTCCACTTACATTGACGGAAGGCCCGTGCCCATTAGTGGGAACTGAATGTGGTTAGAGGGATAACCATAACAAAATCACATATTCTAATGTGATATTTTCTTAGATTTACGCGAATATTTGACATTTTAAATAGAACTATATTTTCGGATTATTTCGCGGATTTATTTTGATTTTTGGTTCCCGACGTTTCGAATGCTTTACATTGTAATGTACTTTGGTGCCATTTTTGTTTTTTTTTAAATTATTTTTGTAAATTTTCGGGTAGGCACTCTCTGTTACAAGTATATAACGCCTTTGAGATGTCTAAAACCTTAGGCTCTCCTGTGACCATGATTGCTGTAAAGCATTTGAAACGTCGGGAACCAAAAATCAAAATAAATCCGCGAAATAATCCGAAAAGATGGTTTTATTCCAATGTACTTAAAAGATAGACGTATAATAGAATTTTATTAATGCTATATCTTTTATGTAAAGAAAAACTTAAGAATAGTGGAAAGATTAAAGTCTCAACTATATTTTTGCCTGGTTTTGTTTTTGTACACTGTACTACAGTCCTTTACACTTTATTACCAGTTACTATTTGACATCTGTGGGTAGAGAACAAATAATTGGAGCAAGGGATTTATGGCTGGAGAACTTCAGATCCTAAGTAAATCTTACTTGGAATTTAATTCCCGAGAGTCATCATATTGTTAACAATTAAAAATATCATATCTGTTTAATTTCATCAATAGTATATTTCATATGTACTCAGGGATGATTTTATAAAATTGAGTACGGTGTATGTAATTCCAAAAATCCATTTTGTAGCATTCAGCAAACAAAAGGTCTTTCGGCATTTGATTGACATTTCATTTTGCTCACACTTTATGGAATTTTTAAAGGTAAACAATGGAGAGGTAGGGAAAATAGCGTTTTTTTCAGAGCACGATTACTAATAAAATATTATTAGGCTATTTATAAAATAAAAACAACAATAATAGGTAATAAATACTTAAAGAAAATGTTTATTTTGTTAATTATTTCTTAGTTTATTTAAATTATATAAAATACGATACTTACAATATGCGTAGGATAAATGAATTATCATGTAATTATTTCAAATAAGTATACATTATGTTTACTTGAGTTTTAAAATAATATGAAAACTACTCTATTGTAGTAATGTTGTTGTCTCAAAGTGATTTCGGATGAAGATCCCGATCAAGTGGTCTCGATAGGGTCGAGAGATTGCCGTCGTTCGATTGCAAAGCTTTAAGGTTGTTTTACTTCGGATAATAGATTCTTTCGTTAGTAATAGGGAGTATTGTTCCGCACTTACAATTTACAAGAGCATATTTAAGCATTTCAATAAAATGTGTATTTTATAAGTGTTAATTCTTATTAATAAATGCAAAAGTATATTTGTTGACTAGCGACTCACGCTCGCTTCGCTCGCGTTCGTCCCTAAGTACTTTTTCACGGTTAGCTATGTTTAGGTATACATAAATAGTAGCTTGCTACTCCTAAGATATACATTTAAATTATATAGCGATTTTCCCTCGTTTTGCTCGGGTGCCTACGCCATACACGGATTTTGTTTATAATTTATTGGATTTTAATTGTTTTTTGTTTCCTTATAACATCAGCTATCTGCCAGTGAAAGTCTTATCAAAATCGGTCCAGCCGTTTCGGAGATTAGCCGGAACAAACAGACAGACAGACAGACAAAAATTGTAAAAATTGTTGTTTTGGTATATGTACCGTGTATACATCCATATGCATTTAGTAAGAAGCGGTTATTTTAATATTACAAACAGACACTCCAATTTTATTTATCTGTATAGATGTGTTCTTCATTTTATCAATATAGCAACGCATTGACGTGATTTTTTAATATAGATAGTTTGTGAGTTTAAGATTATTTTTTTATTCAGCCAAGTGAATTTCAAGCGAATAATGTAACGACGAATATAAATAAAAGAAAGTATCAGTGATATCAAAGTGGTATGAGTGAAACTTTCGTAAGCCTATGAAAATTAGCTGTTATCAATGAATTCATATGAAGCGACAGGTAAATAAACTTTCTACATGAACGAGCTCAGTATTCGAGTGAAACGCAAACAGAACCTCAGAATAAATGGCGTATGAAAGTTAGGGAGAAAATGTTCCTTCAGATCGAATGTAAACCTTTCAATAAAAACCATTGGGCTGATTTCAATGTCAATGTAATTTGATCGAAATAAACCTGTAAATTCTACTTTTATGTTTAATAGAAAATGAAATGATTTTGCTATAGAATATTTAGAACTTGATTTAATACATAATACAGTGAGTGAATTTGATATTCAATTTGAAATTTTTGGTACAAAATGTATACAAAATAAACAAAGGATGCTTTAATTGGATTTCTTAGATTGGTTTAATATACTAATTATAACATTATATCGTTTCTTAATCACTATATTTAGTATAATTATTACTATATTGATTGATATAAGTATAGTAGTATTCAATATTTATTGTATGTATGTATATACTTAGCCTTTTTTAACGTCCCACTTTTGGGCATGGTCCTCTCTACAATACGAGGCGCATCAGGCCATAGTCCACTACGCGGCCATGGTCACGTGTGGTATAGCGGACTTCACATTACGATGTTTTCCTTCATCGTAGGAAAAATAACACCGTAATAATGTTGGAAATGAGAATGTACATGAAAATATCAGAGGTGCGGAAACCGGGATTTGAACCCGCTTCACACGGTTACCACTGGGCTACCACTGCGTAATTTAATATGCTAATAATTAATTTTATAGACGTAAACGTTTTATGTAAAATACAAGGCACCTTTATTAAAAGCCACTTTATTAATAAGTATTATATTTTGTTTGTAATAAAGATCTAATCTTACTAGCCTATATGTCACTAATATAATTAAATGTAACATGTATATATTGGGTTTAATTTGATGTTTCCTTTCAAATATAACATAATTTAAAGAAGTTCGTATACGTTTTAATTAACAGCTCCCTTAGTTAGATTTCTAACTAAGGGAGCTGTTAGTTAAACCTCAAATTAATATGTTTTGTACAGAATATAAAACAAATCATAAATATGAAAGTTGTGAAGTAAATTTCTATTGCAATATGATTCAGCTTTAAGAACGAGTAACTATAATAACTGATTAATTATTACAAAACTCTTATGATAGTTGAAAATGTCATCAAAATGAATTCAGGCAATTCTCAGCGTTTACTGGCATACAAAGGCGCATAGATATATAATTAAAAATATAACAGATTAAATGTACATTTGTATAGAATAAAAGATAAATTATAAATCCTGAAAAGGTGCGAAGTGAATTTCAATTGCGAGTATCATTGAGTTGAGACCACAGTAATGAGAACAACGGAACTTCCACAAACTCGTTTACCTTATGCGGATTAAAGTACATTAAACTATGTAATAAAGGTCGGTCTAGATAATTTATTTTTCAACTAGAGCTGCGAGAAAAGTCGTAATTAACGCGGCTTTCACGATGCGACGACCCCTGCGTTTCATAGGATTTTTATGACGTGTACTGTTTAATAATAATGTACTTAAGATATTTTATTTTTCTATCATAATCATTATTGCACAGTATATTAGTGAAGTTGGTATTATGTATAATCTTCAGAGGTGGCAGATTACATTCCAGCTTGGGGCGGATATTTGGATTAAGGTGTTTTTACGCCTTAATTTCGCAAGGAATTAATTAAAGTGTCATTATGTTCTAAAATGTTATTAAATTTTATGTTACTGTAAAGATGTAAAATTTGTTTCTTTTTGTGTATGAGAGCACTGAAACTATTGCATTGATTCTAAAAGTTATGCAAGTATGAAGCCGAGGGCAAAATTTGAAAATAAATAATACTATATCTAGGTTGACTATACCAACCAGGTAACCTCGTACAGATATAAAAAATAGAATTGTTCATTACTATCCATCCATCCTCACAAACTTCCACATTTATAATATTGGTATGGATTAAAATTATTAAAAAAGAAACAATTTTAATAATTTAAATATCGCGAAATATATTACGAACGCCCTATTTAGTTTACATAGTATGCCAGTAAAAAATATAATATACAAACTTGATACGTTTTAACTTTTAGCGTAGATTTCTCAGAGATGAAATACTTTACCGCAGTAAAAAGTATCCTATATGTTGACCCGGATAACCAGCTATCATCATACTTAATTTCATCAAAATCTGTCCAATGATTTTCTCGTGATGCGGTCAGGACAGACAGACACAAATTCTAAAAACTATAGATTCGGCCTCTGTATCAATCTGTACAGATTCGAGTCAGTTAGAATTTTATTATATCCTAGCGACTCACCCTCGCTTCGCTCGGGTTCTTCCCTAGGTACTTTTTAACAGGAAAACAAAGCAGGTATAGAAAAGTAGGTAAGTATGGATATATCCTTTACTTGAGAAATAATTGATTCCAATCCAATATATATATATATATATATATATATATATATATATATATATATATATATATATATATATATATATATATATATGATATGTTTTCCCGGATGAAAATAATCGTCTAATATCTCATGTCATTCCCAGGGTCTCAAACAATTTCCATACCAAATTTCATCTAAATTGGTTTAACGGTTAAGCGTGAAAAGATGACGGACAGACAGACAGAGTTACTTTTGCATTTAGTATTAGTATGGACATTTAAAGCTGGCTTTTTTTGTGGTGCTGGTCTAATCATCATCGGTTTGGGCCGAACGTTGATAAGTCAGTCAGTGAGACGCAAGTAATGAATAAAAATAGTAATTGCGAATATACCTTAGGTGATAGACATAATCTATTGCGAAATTGTCGGTATAACTTTTTAAACCTACAATTTTCTATTACGTTGTTTTGATTTATCTCTGAACGTTTATCCAGCGTTAGCCATATAAATTTCTAAGGACGACTCGATAGAATCAGTCATTGTGTTTTTTCGCGGGAATGAAAAATGTGCCTGTAGTAAAAGGTATCTTAAATGTTGATCCGAGTCATGAGCCATCACCATACAAAATTTAGTTAAAATAAGTTCAGTACTTTTTGCGTAAAACGCGCACATCGTATCGTATGGAAAAGAATAAGTATTGCGAGTGTACCTTAAGAGATAAGATATATACTATTGCACATTTTTTTTGTTGGCCTTTTCGAGATCTATAATTTTTTAGTACATTGTTTTGATGTATGTCATAAGGTTTAGCCAGCGGGAGGTTTCTAAGGAGGACCGTGGGAAATAAAGATTTTCATGAAGTAAAAGGTATCCTAAATGTTGACCCGAGTAATAAGTTATCACTTCACCAAATTTCATTGAAATCGGTTCATTACTTTTTGCGTGAAACGCGCACAGACAAACAGACAAAAAATTTAATAACTATTGTTTTGGGGTCTATATTGTATACATCAAACGTTACAGTCATTGTTTTTAAAAAATATTTCATGTACAGATTTCGCTAAGTTACTGTTTTATTATAGTATAGATTATGTATAGATTTGATTTGATTTGAAAATAGAATAAGAATATCATATCTTTTCTTTCGATTTGTATTAATTCATAATCCCTTCGACTCGATGATTTAATGCCCATTTTGTTAGGGAGTACAATTATATACTTGTAATAGGATGTTTAGAACTAAGCAGGCTTATAATAATAACATTTTTTTTCCATATTTGCGAGGTTTTATAAGTTATAAGATAAATAGCCGCATAAATAATCACTTTTATATATTTTCTGAGGAATACTCCAAGCCTGAGCTACCTTAATTTCTTAAGGTAAATAACTTAAAGCCTTAAAGCACCTTATTTTGACGATGCAAATCCCTAGCATAGCAACTTTTAGTAAATCTTTCTTGCAAGCAAAATACTCTTCTTAAATGATTAAATAAATAACGTTCTTAGTAAAAATATCGATGAAATCAATAAATTTTAATGGGATAGAAATATGTTTTGATAAAATATTTAAGGGATACTTGGGATATAATGAAAGCCGAAGCTAAAACCAACGTTTTTAGAATTTTTATCTGTTTATTTATATTTGACTGATGATCACTCGAGACCGGCGAGACGCATTTCAATAGAACTTTTAGGTTGTGCGAATAATAGTGCGAGTTAAAAATATACGTTAGTTTCTTTTCAATCGATAGGATAGATTCTATTTAACGTAATATGGTACGTCGAAAAAGGTAGCTAGTAAATAATAGATAATAATTAATATACATATTATGTAGACACAGAACAAATATAAAAATACAAATTTGAAGGTAGTTCAACCGTATCTCATTTAAACGTTCACCAGGTGCATATTAAGCCAACTGTATAGAGCCCTGTGGCTTCACCGAAATTGAATTTAAAAAATATTACCGAGTCGCGAACTGTTGGCCGCTCTCCAAAAGACAATACTGAATGTCTTGCATATTCATTTTACAGAAATGAATACGTACAAAGTAAAAGAGCTTTGAAAACAGAACTTATTAGCAAAGCAGAAAAAGAAGCCCTCTTAAGATACCAGAACAGGATAAAAATTATTCCTAATGAGAGCTGTATTCAGTATGAATATAAGTTTTCATTTTTCACTTTTAAACCGTACTTCAGCTTCAGCCTGGTTGTAGTTATTGAGTGGCAATGCCGATATAGAGCTCAATTAGAGTACGGGAAGATAGCCAGTCTCAAAAATGAGCATGTGATAATATATCAGTAATGTTATTGATTGTGATTAAAATAGCGCCGAAGTGAACAGAAACGCTCAGGGTGGAACAATGTTGAAATGTACTCAACCCTTGATGTTTTGGAAGCGACTGGCAATACACCGTTGTTGTTAGAAGTTTTTACATTAACCTGCCTCGAGTTTGTTTATTTTGTGCCTTCAAACCTGTTTTCAAACTACGGCGCATAAGTTGGAGGTCTCCTTTCAAACTCTTTGCCCTCACCCCGGATAATTTTAATCACAAAAAGACAAAAGAGATTAAGGTGTATTCACGAACTTTTGAATCGGTACAGAGTTTTATTTCATTGCAATGAAAATTTTGTTCTACGTTCATTTTTTCGAACACGCTTTTACTTTGAAATGGACATACATATATACGACTATGAATTGTTGAAAGTTTCCAACTTGCTATGACTCGGACGTGATTTCTGCTATTTGTTTTATTTATTTGAAAAGTAGCAATTGAAACAGTTTTACTTTTTATCATTTATGATATAATGAATCAACGGCGACATATTTTATAAAATTAAAATTTATTTTATAAATTAAAATTTAATTTATTTTATAAATTAAAATTTAATTTATTTTATAAATTAAAATTTAGTATAACTTTGTTATTTTTTATTATATACTTAACTAGATTTTTCCTACAGTTCCTCTTTCATGCTAGGTAAATGAAATGAAATTTATTTATTTAGTAACAATTTTTATATATATATACAGTAAAACAATGGCTACGATGATACTGCAAAAGTATAAACTGCGTTGCAGATATCAAGATAAATAAGATAAATTAATAACATTACCCTTAAAAACGTTCCACAAATTTCTACATATAAGACACTAGTTTGATAATTTCTTTAAATTTGATTCAACATTTTTGAGCAGTCAATATTTTTTTTGTCTTGTCCTTTAAAACTTGTGTATCCTATAACCGAATTTACTTGATCTAACAGCAGAGTTGAGTGATACCTATACATACTTTTGTGAACTTATATAATAATATATTTTTCTACTATAGGACTAATATTTTTGTAGTATTACTTTACCTATTTGAAATATTATTAAAAAAAACAAATATAATAAGATGACAGACACAAGATGATGATGCTTAGAGTAAGACGCCTAATTGATGATTTTTTGTAGCCTATTAAATTAAAATTAGTCATAATCAGTTTAATCGTATAGCCTTTTACAATATGTAAATGTTTGATAGAAAAAAGGGTACATGAAATTTCTTTTATTAATGGTTTGATTAGTAACTATTAGCCGGAAAGGCAGGGAAAGCACGTGTTAATTGATTCATAATATTCAAGATTTTCAATTTCCAAGGCGAAGATTAATAAGATTGCTCGGTCGGTTAGGGCGATAATGAGTTTTCAGAATAACATTTTACCAAAATTAAATTTTTGGAAGTTCCGCTATATTCTATAACGAATCTGAATTAAATTATATGGTGCAGAAATTTATAACACCTAACTTTTAAGATTTTGAATATATTCAAAAATAAAGTAAAAATAAAAGAAACTTTGAACGTTTCACTTCACTTTACCTTTCAAGCAAAATTCTACAATTAACTGTCTACAATTGAAATTGTAAATTAAAAACTAAATGAATACAATTGTTTAACAAAATACCTATAATTATGTAGGTATGACTTGCTTTGGAATTTCACTTATACTTCACGTAACGTTTAAAAATACCTATAAAATCTATGACAACAAATAATTCAACCGAATAAATGACAAAGATAGGGAAAATCAAAGCGGACAGATTGGGTCAATAATAATAATAATCAAACTATGACCGAGTTATACAAATCACTTCACATTAAGCAATTTGTCTCTAAATTGAAGAGTATCTTAGACAAAATAATTATTTAAACAGCAGTCAGTTTTAATCACAGCACGTTTTCAGAAAATTAATAGGGTCACTCACCGCTACGGCGGCATCTTTGTGTATGAGCAAACATAATTTTGTGACAGATTAATTAAATCGCTAATTACCAGGAATATTTTTTCAACTGCGGCAACTATACTTTTACATAACATACACAACATGTAAACATGTCATAGCTTAAAATTTGAGGTTTTTCAGAACTATAATCGTTGAGCTTTAACTATGCATAACATTTACAATACTTTTTGATATATTTTTATATTTTGTTAGCGAATTGCTTTTCTGTAAATGTATAAGTACTATAAAATGAAAATATTGAATAATCACTTAAACTTGACCAAAGCCTTTTTAAAGCATTTAATTTGGAAAATATTATATCTTTTACAATGTTTTATACCTAAAGGGTTGAATGTTGCTTGTCTCACCTTGGTAGCTTTAAGAACGAAAAGGAAAGAGGATTCTTAGTGCAATTCTAGGGCATTTATGAAATATTTCCTGTATAAGTATTTAAATTATTTATACAGGATTTATCTGTTAGTTTGTAAGTCAATATGTTATATATAGGTTAGATAAAAATAAGGAAATAAACAACGTTACATTAAAAGTTCTATGGAATGAAATTTTGTATATAAAAACAGATTATGCAGAGCAATTTCCTTAACGTGTCGTGGCGTTTCCGCAACATAATGCTTCCTCAACAGGGATCATTTTCCTAAATTCATATTTTGTGCTTTGTTTCACTTGTTAAAAATATTGGCTGTATTTATACCATAACTTATTACTTCAACTTTAAATACTTTAGACTTATAACTTAGGGATGGTTTTTACAAAAAATATTTTTTTTTTGTTTTTAATCTGTGTATAAAAAGACTTTTTGCGTATTTTAAAATATAAAACAGGCAGTGGTAGCCCAGTGGTAACGCGCTCGCTTGGGAAACCGAGTGAAGCGGGTTCAAATCTCGGGTCTCGCACCTCTGATATTTTCATGTGCGAATCATTTTCTAACTTGATTACCACTCGCCTTACGGTGAAGGAAAACATCGTGAGGAAACCTGCATGTCTGAGAGAACCTAGCAAGTTTTCGAAAGACATGTGAAGTCCGCCAATCCGCACTTGGCCAGCGTGGTGGACTATGGCCTGATTCCCCTCGTCTTGAAGGGAGGCCCGTGCCCAGCAGTGGGACGTTAAAAAAGGGCTGAATACAAGTATTTTAAAATATAGACTTTTGGGAAGAATTAACGTGGTTTTATATTTTTGCTTTATTTGCTTTTACTTACAAGCCCTAAAAGATAAAATATGTTATAATCTTTTACATAAATTATTCTAAATAAAAAGTCTGTATAATGTTGCTAGGACAGGATCTGAGGATAGTTGTGTCTATGTTATAGGTCACGGATTCGAGTTCTGTTTAAGGCAAATATTTACAGGGCCACAAATATAAGTATTAATCATTATTTATCAATCATATATATTTGCTAATTCTATTTATTGTCTGCAAATCATGGCTAGTATCTGTTTTATGTTAATAATTTACTTATGTATTTATTGAGTTTTAAAAGTCTTATATACATACGCATTTAGCTATATAAATTTACATATTCAGGTGTAGGTAATACCGCTAGTCTTTACCACAAATAAAATGTTTCGAAGGAGCACTTTAGTAATTTTTCAAATTCAATTTCTCCTTCGCGCTCGACTACTTTGGTTATAATGTAGTGCAGGTGTACAAGACTATAATAATATACAAGCAATATAAGACAAAGTGTTGGTGGATCAAAAGAAACATCTTTCATTTATTACAAATTTTATTTTCTCTTATTGTTTGTAATCGAAAAGCCTATGTGAAAAATTTCTTTTTAATATAAATAAAGGAGTTTACTTTAGATAAAAGTCTTAATTAAAAACATAACTAAGCTTCTTTCATTAACATGATAGTTCGAGTTGAATTATTTTGTTTAAGCTCCCGATCCTACGTCAATTGTGGAGTTTACAGAAAAATATATGTAAATGGAACCTAACCCCTAAGACAGAGAAATGACACTTTATATTCGTTACATATTGACTCTAAATAACTGTTAATTTTTAATATTATCTTTCTTGATGTGTATATAGAAAAAAATATAAAATTTTTATCTAAAAAGTAGACTCGAATGTATCCTACCTCTGAATAAAATAATGTTTGATGCAAGTTTAAACAGGTTAACTCGCTCCCAGGGGACGTCGCGCCGAGCAGTAAATTATGCTAACATAAATCAAATGTTATTTTATTACACTATTTTTATTAAATTTGTTTTAATAACGTCAAGTGAAAATATTCTGATTTTTCTCTGGCCTCAAAGACACCACACATTTTATGTGATTATTTTTAATATGATACGTATTATTATATATTGACATAATATTATAATGTTTGTGATAATATTATTTGGAACTAGATATCGTGCATAATGGAATAATATTGAATTCTGAATATTATAGTTTTCCAAAGCAAATACATATCAATGCTGTAAGCATGTATTTCCAATCATCTATTCTAATATTATAAAGAGGTAAAGTTTGTGAGTTTGTGACGTTGTAAGGGATAATCTCTGGATCTATTGAACCGATTTAGATGAAATTTGGTAAGAAGATAGTTTGAGATCCTGGAAAGGACATAGGACACTTTTTAACTCGGAAATCATCCCTTAAAGGAGTAAAAATGGGGATGAAAATTTGCATTGGGAAGCAAGCTAGAGACGAACTTAAGTGAAGCGAGGGTGAGTCGCTAGTTTTTTTATAAAAATTTTCTAATGCATTGAATAGATATGTGGGAGAGTAAATTTAATTACATGTAGAATAATGTAAATTATAGCCTAAAATAAAACGACAGGTCTCTTAGGGACAGTTTTGTTTAAAAAGCTCTTGGAAATACAGTCGTCAGTCATGTAAATATTTCACCATTAATAAACAATAAAGTCCACAGATTGAAAGGTTTTATGAGTGTTACGTACTTGATGATTTTTTTATATACCAGATCCATATTAAAAAAGCGTCGGCGTAAAAACAAAGTCGAGTAGGTAACTAAAAGCCCATCTAGCAAAATTGCCATCCGCCCGCTCATTACCGACTGAGCCAACCGCTTGATCTGATATCCCCGTGCACGTGACTAAAGGAAATTGAAATCTCTATCGGTTCATCGAAATATTGAATACTATCTAAAATAGATTTTTAATTATTTCATTAAGTCATCATTTGAAAAAAATAATTAATAAAAATTTCAATACAACTATTTATTTTATTTAATTTTTATTTACATATATATACATATGTATTAGTTATGGTTGGTGTTGTAAAAATTTAAACAGTTAAACCTCGCTAAGCCGTAAAATTCATCAGATTACCATATAATTAGTCTTTCATCTAAAATCGCACATTTTACTCACCTGTGATGTATGTACACTTCTGCGACTGAAAAAATACCACTCATTCAAACGTATAAATAATTATACTATAGTTTTATTTATTTAATAAAAAGTGATAAGTACCAATAGATTATAATTTGGTTCTTTGCTAAATCATAGTACATCAAAATTCAAATATTTAAAACCTTTAACTTTTACTAAAAATATTTGTCTCGAATACACTCAATGGCGAAACAGGTAAGGCGTAATGATTAGATAACAAAAATAGGGCGATTTTTCGAAGGCCGCTCTGAGAGAACCATCTTATTATGAGACAGCACGGCTTGCTACTTGAACACGTTTTCCACAAATTTTAAGCGATTGATTCGATTAATTTGTATATCTTACATGAATATTATAGACTAAAGAGAAAATCATATAGCAAATAAAAAAATATTTCAAGTTATTGTATAATAATTCTCCACCCGCTTCTTATTTTTGAGAAAATAACGTATCAATATTATACTGGTTTTTAGTTACTACAAATAATGTATAAGGTTTATAATAAATAATTTCTAACTTACGTTTCTAAACACTTCATATATATAAAGTAATTGCTGAACCTATGCGCTTTAGAGCTGATATAGAATTTAAGTGTAAATCTGAAGGAAGTTAGAACTAACTCCGAAACATCTGAATAGGCGTTTCAATTCATCACAACTTTCACTATACATTGTGAAACAGTAACTATACTGAAATACTATTGTGTATAAATGATACTAAAGTATATAAGGCTTACAGTTAAACTAGCAGTTCTTTTCTGATTCATTTAGTAAATTATGTATTTTATATCATCTGTGACAAATATCTATATCTATAATAGGTATATTCAACTTAAAACTTAAAGACATTTATTTCTCTAAAGAACACACTGTTCACTTATATAGAGATTTAGTACATATATATAAAGATAATATTTAACAGTATTTACATGGTAGCATGCATTATATAATTTTTGTAGTTTTATTTTTATGTATCCTTAATTAATTTGTTACATATTATATACATATATGTATATAATAATGTATGATAAACTTTTTTTTTAATATGAATACTGTACTAAATATACAATATTCATATTTTTTAAATTAAAACATGCAGTTATAAAATTTTATCTATAACATATGATTTTAGCTTATTCTTAAAATGTATGTATGTATTCAGCCCTTTTCCGGTAAATTATTATATAACGTACATCTATCTTCACACATTATATTTTAATGCCCTAGGATCTCGTCCAAGGCTGCCAAATTTAAAGTTTGTTTTAGCTAATTAAATAAAATATGTATTATAAGTAGAATATATCAATTTTAATAAGAGTTGATTAAATATTTATTATTTTATTAGAAAATACATACATACCTTTACTATGGCGAATTTACATACTCGTAGTTTGAAAATACCTTAAAAAGCTACCTTAAAATGAGCCATTAACATATGAGCAGATTTTAGCTAAAATGGATAGGTATCCATAGGTACGAATAGATGATCAAAGGGGAAAGAATTTTAATGCCAGATACAATATACAGCCAAATCGTATGAAATCCCGGCATTACTTTATAGGAGTGACGGTCTCGGGTTTCTACCTTATAATTGAAATTTCAGTATGTAAAATTGAAAGCATCCACGTGTATAAAGCGGAGCGATTATAAATTACTAACGAAGTTTGTCTGCCTCGATGACATGAAGGTGTAAATGGAGGCAAATTCGTCAATTTATATGCGAAGCAGGCGCCTTTGAGATGGCTTTGATGTGCGCCGTACAGAAAATTCTATTTGTATCCTTTAACTATTTAATTGTGATGCATGGCTAATATGAAATTAAAATTTTTGTTTTCCTACTGCAGTAATTATTACGTACGCGATACAAAGACGTTCTTTAATACATTGAACTGAAAAATGCAGGAGATACATAGAAATTTATAATCTTCTTTATGTATATTTTTACAACGCAGGCTATATTACGATGAAATCCAATTATAAGTCTGGCACACTGCATAGAAAATTCTTTGAATTCAATCATACGCTTTTCTTTATAGTTAGTCGTTTTGTTTACTAGAATAGCGAAGTCATAATATGTTTGTTTTATAAATTCATAAATGGAGTAGGAATTAGTAGTAGTAGTAGTATTCAGCCCTTTTAAACGTCCCGCTGCTAGGCACGGGCCTCCCTTCAATACGAGGGGGATCAGGCCATAGTCCACCACGCTGGCCAAGTGCGGATTGGCGGACTTCACATATCTTTCGAAAACTTGTTAGGTTCTCTCAGACATGCAGGTTTCCTCACGATGTTTTCCTTCACCGTAAGACAAGTGGTAATCATGTTAGAAATGATTCGCACATGAAAATATCAGAGGTGCGAGACCCGGGATTTGAACCCGCTTCACTCGGTTACCCAAGCGAGCGAGTTACCATTGGGCTACCACTGCCACTGAGAAGGAATTATAATAAAATTAATTTTCTTTAGTAATTAAGTCGATATTTAATACGAAATCTTCTATTCTATTATAACTTATAAGTTATAACTATAATCTGAAAAACAGGTTTTAAACCTGGTTCAGGTAGGTTCCAAATGAATTATTTGTTTTAATTTAACTGTTCACCATTTAACTAATTTATCTGAGTTAATTAATGTTTTAAGGATTTATTCATAATTATGTAAGTTTTTCGTATCTTGTAAATATTATGTAGCTTTGTAAAAAAATATGATTAAAAATAATTATTATTTCTTAACCGACTTTCTAAAGGAGGAGCTTCTCAATTCGATAGATTTTTTTTATGTATGTACACCGATTACGCTGAGATTTATAATCCGATTTGATCCCATAAAAATTTAACATAGTTTGGCCCACGAAAACCTCCGTTTAGTTATTTTTTAGTTTTCAGTGCCTGGAAGTCGGTTTTTTAAAGTTTTTATTACTATTGACGTATGTATTATGATGGATTTGCAAATTTCATTACCTTTAACCAGCTGAAAATCAGACAATGTGTACGTAATAAGAAAATAACAACGAAAATATTAATAATTTAACTATATTATTTAAATATTTTATATTTACGGAGTTTCCTAGTTTTATTTTTTCATATATGAAATCATTAAGAGTATAAAAGCTATTTAAGAAGTGTGAAGTATTTGAGCGCAGCACAATTGACCACGACACGACAAATCACTTAACTTTACTTTTTAGTCTATTTGCGGAACGATCTTGACAGCTCTGCTCTTTTTGCGACGTTGACAATTTATAAAAAGTAAATAAAAGTTATTCACTCTGAATAACATAAAATTGAATCATAAAAATATAGTTATTGCACTGATATATTGTAAATTATAATTACATATTTTTAAAAAGAGCGACTATTGAGTTTCTCGCCGGCTCTTCTCAGCAGAACTGCCTTCTGAGCCGGTGGTAGATTCTTTACGGACTTACATGTTGACATTTAATTTTATTTATTGTAAAATTGACAGTTCAAAAGTGCTTGTAAAACTCTTTTTGAATAAATTATATTTTGATTTGACTTGATTTCATAAAAAAGGTAGTTAGTACTAAAGAGAAAAAAATTGCTTATAATTTCTATTGTGACTGTTAACAACAAATTTTCTGAATTCTAGTTCTATAATTTTGAAATATATTACTTAACTAGTGTTTTAGACTTAAAGATACTACAAAAAGGCGAATGCGATACCTACCAACAATTTTTATTGACAATGAATGTCGGTGTATAACGAAATTTTCTTCCGATTTTGTTATTCCGAAATTGTAAGCCGATTTAGCAAAGTTAATTTATTTTTAAAACTATGCTCTTCATTATTTATCTATTTCTTTCAATATATGTTATTAATTAACTTTTGTCTTTTAAATAAAACTATCGTTTCGGATTTTTTTGTGGATTTATTTTGATTTTTGGGTACCAACGTTTCGAATGCTTTACAGCAATCATGGTCACAGGAGAGGCTAAGGTTTTACACATCTCAAAACTTATTATATAATTGTTACAGACAGTACAATATATGAATTTAGAACAATCTCCAATATTATTTCATTTCATTGATTTCCCCTTGTTTTATTTCTATTATGTTAGTCTGATTTATAACGTTCGACGAATCGTCCTAACGTTATGTTGTTATATGAATAACAATGCCAAATTAATTAACACTTCCATGTAACGGAGTGACAAGCCATGACTGTCATAATATAACAATAGCAGGTTAGCCCGCAGAGTTAACAAACCAATATTTGAATACGAAATTAATTACGCCGTCGCGTTGGTCTAACGGTGTTTCAGTTCGAGTTTCCCGTCTTGGACTAGTTAATAATTAAGCGGTATATTCTCATAGTTGAATAGATTTGCAGTAGGTTTCTTTACGTAATATATATCTTTTATGTATGTAGGTATATAATGAAAATGATGTTTCCGTTGTAACGTGTCAAGTAAAACTACTGAACGTATCGGTGTGGGACTTTGATCAATCGACGAGGGATCTTCGTAGATGATTTAAGGCTATTTTATGAATGCCATACAATCTTCACAATTTTTTTTATTTACTTTCATAAATATTTTTGCTGCCATAAAAAACAAAAGATGTTACACTTTTTACTATTCATTTTTTTATTTAACCTTAATATTTAATTTATAAGCGAAATACCTAAATATATATTAAGATTTCTGAAAACCAAAAGAAATATTTACGTACGCCCAGCAAAGTAGGCGGATGACGACTAGTAGGTATCATAGTAGTTCAATTATTTAGTTTTTAGGGTTCCGTACACGAAGGGTGCCAATAAAACCCTATTACTAAGCCTCCGCTGTCCGTTGATTCGTCCGTCTGTCAGAGGGATGTATCTTATGAACCTTAATAGGTAGAAAGTTGAAATTTTCACAGTGCGTATTTCTATTGCCGCTATAACAACAAATAATAAAAAACTAAGATGATGAATTTCAAAAAGGCTGCCATACAAATTGAAAAAAATCATGGTACGGAACCGTTTGTGTGCGAGTCCGACTTTCACTTGACTGATTTTTATTATTGGTTAAATTTCACTTTTTAACCAGCTCGTAAGTAAAATGTATATTTATATTTATATATTTTATATTTTCCTCATATTATGTAAATGTAAATCAATTTTTATGTTACTATAATTTAGCTGAATAGACTAAATTATTATATTTATACATATTAGGAGGAGGTCTGGGCTCAATAGTGGGTCGTTCAAAATGGCTAAATTTTTACAACATATTTAAAAAGAGTTTAGACGAGAAGATTGGAAAACGTTTTTTTGAAGCGAAGTTTATTTCAAAAGGTTTTACGAAATATATAATTATTATTAATTTTAGAAGTATAGAAGAATAAATGATAATATGTAGAAAAAAATATATTTTGAGAAATTACGAAAAAAATTCAATGATCAAACATTAAATGAAAATATTATATTTAAATTTTCATATTCATAACATGTTTTAAAGCCTTTTCAATTTACCTCAGTATTCAGAGCTAAGAAGGTTGTGTGATTTATGTGCTAGAACGTTAAACGGCAAAAATATTCCACTGATATTCATGATAATATTATTACTGTATAAAATATCTCGTTGTTATGGAAATTGTAAACTATTATAAACAAATTAATATGTAACACCATTTGCTTAATTTACCCTATTTTTCCAAGCTATATATAGATATATAACTGTAACTAAGTATTATACATGTAATAGTAACTTAAGCGAAATCTGTACATGAAATATTTTTTAAAACAATTACTGTAACGTATTGTGTAAAGAATATAGGCCCCAAAACAATAGTTATTACAACTTTTGTCTGTTTATCTGTATGTCTGTTTGTATGTTCGTGTTTAACGCAAAAAGTATTGGACCGATTTTGACTAAATGTGATAACTTATTACTCGGGTCTAAATTTACCATATTTTTTATAATAGGAAAATCTTCAATTTTCACGGAAAAACACTATAATTGGTTTTATCGAGTCGTCCTTAGAAATATATTTGGCTAACGCTAAATCTTAAGAGATACATCAAAACAATGTACTACAAAATTGTAGGTATTAATAAGGCCCATAGAAAATTTGCAAAGGCATAAGTCTTTCTTCTAAGGTACACTCGCAATAACTATTCATATCTATTTTAAACGTACCTAGGAACACACTCGAGCAAAGCGACGGTAAGTCACTAGTAACTTATACGACTGAAATATTAGCAGTATATAAACTTTGATTGTAGTATAATCACACTCCTATTATGTATAAATACATTTTTTTTATATGGGTGAGTAATGTTACTGCTTCACGCTGCAACGGCTAGATGAATTTAGATAAAAACTAAAATACAAATAGACTTATAAAATACAAATAGATATATAGCCTTTATCTAGTGATAGAATATTCCAAAAGGTGATAATACTAGCGACTTTACGTACATCCCTACGTACACGTACACGTAGTAACAGTTAGTATGAAATAGATACACTATGAATTATATATACATTGGTATGATATACATAGGTATGATATACATAGGTATGATATACATAGGTATGATATACATAGGTATGATGAGTTGTTGTGGGTTGTGTTATAACGTGTTTTCCCGTGGGAATGAGATAATCTCCCGCGGTAAAAAGTATGTTTGTGTTACTCTCTAGCCCTCCAATTATCTCCACAAAAAATGCCAATCCGTAACTGCATTACGACGTGAAAGAAGGACAAACAAACGAACAAACAAAATTTCATATTTATAATATTAAAGTATGGAAGTATGGATATGGATAAAAAATACAAAATGCCCCTAGGGATGCACCCGAGTGAAGCGAGGGTTAGTTGCTAGAGGGTCATATGTGAAAACACACCAATTGTATAGACTAACCTTTATGTTCAATAAAGCCATAAATTTGTAGTAGTTGGCAACCGTTAATTCATAGAATTCTAGTACAAAGGAAATAGTAAAGGATAATATTTTGATGATTTCTCTGTGCTTTGTTTAGTAATACGTTTTTCTTCTTTGTCATTTATTTATCTAACTATTGTGATAAAAATATTATAATACCTATTCTAATATATTATATTATTGATCTGACCTCCTGGTGGAAGACATCAAGTACGCAACTACGAGTAGTTTATAAAAAAACTTTGACGTCTCTAGGATACCTAATATAAAATTAGGTGACAATAAAACAGACGACAGCGTACTTTTTAGAGTTTTTTGGTGTCATCTGTGTCAATGATCTAGTATGTCACTTTACTTCCAACGCGACTGAAATGAACCGAACCGTTTTATAAATTGGAGACGGTCTAACTCAAGTTACGCGACTCCTCTTACGGGACTAAACTGTTAGAAACGTGATTCCAGATTGACGGAACAATAGGTGTAATCTTAAAATCGAAGAAAAATCGGTAGAGAATAGGAAGTATAAAAGCTTGCCAGTTCTCACAGATGTAATGAAATAAGGTTTTCCTTATTGTTAGTATAAACACAATAGTCTTCTGCCTGAAGAGTTCTCAAATTTTGAAACAATGTTTAATTATTTTACTATTTATCCTTTTGTTTTTACTTAGGAAATCACAATATCATACGCTACTTTGTGGAAAAACTATATTTGTCGGGGGAGGATTTAGTTACGCTTTTCTGCTAGAATGTTAATTAGAACCTTATTGTTGTTTAAATTGTTCACTATGTTATTTAGTTTTGTTTTTATTTCATTTCATTTAAATTTTAATTACTGCTCGTCGGCTACGTTTCGAGCGGTGTCGAGATGGTAACATGACCTTCGTTGAAGATATGAGGCTTGGTAATATTCGTTAATATGATCATGGAGGATCATTGGAGAGTTGATTGGATATTGTAAACGGAAGTCATATGATTGGTGTCGAGAACCCGTTGCTCAATTAAACTATTACAATTACCGTTTCAAGTTTATAACATTGTGTGATTTCCCTTATTAAATTGTATTGAGCATTGAATACTTTATTATTTAAGCCCTGATAACGCCCACGAGATTCGTAACCACTAAAGATGATGTCGGTAGAATATGGATACCATGTCTTATTTACATAACTGTTTCGCTTCTTCTTCTTCTTCTGTCGTAGGGTGATATTAGATAGAATTTATTAAATAGAGAGATTAAGAGTTTATTAGAGGTAGGTTCATAGATAAGCACGTTAAAATAAACAAACGAATTCCCAAGTTTTATAACATTAAAAATACACATAACGTAAGTTATTTTATAACAATTTATATTCTAATCCTGATCATTTCTATTTGATAAACAAATATAATAAGTTTAAGAACTTTTCATAGAAATTCACTTAGAAATACATTTCTTAAAATATAAAAGATATAAGATCCTATGTATTGAGAATAACGTATTGTATTAACAGATTAATGTCACTATTGGAGATAAGCATATGTATATGTAGAGCTTTCACTTTACTTTAAGAAACCTTATTTGATAAGGCGGTATTTGTTTCTAAGTAACTTACAAATAATGTAGTCTTAAGATATTTTTATAAAATACGAAGCATGTTGTGTTCTCTTATAATTGTAAGTGCATATAGGTTAAGTTTTGTTAATGTATTAGTGTAAGTTTTTTGTGTACTAACGTTGGAGATCTTAATAAAATAAATAAAGAAACATATGTATGTATTACTTATAAAATAAAATAACACCTTCATTATATTATAGGATACATACTCAGTTCCATCATATAATTCTAAAACGAAATATACTTTTGTAATTACTGTAATGGTTTTGGCTAAATAATGAACCCTGCCTAGAATAGTTCACTTTGAAAACTTTTAATGAGTTTTAGAGGTTTCGAATTGAGAAAAATAGCCAGGATAGCTTACTAAAATTAAGTTTGCGTTGCTTTTCCTTATATAACTTTTTACATATTCATATTTATACGACCAATCCGCAATCCTCAAATATCCTTAGGTTATTTGTTTTTTTTTAATATATCAAGGATATATATCAAGCACAATCAAGGACAATACAGTAACTTATTTTATATATTGATTGCTTTCTACCAATAAATTGCGTATAAAATGGCGCTTATTTTAATAAAAATGGGACAAAAATATACACGTGGAATTGAATTCCCGACCTCCGTCGTTGTAAACAATGGAACTAAGATATGCCGCAGCGCCACAATTATCGATGATAGATTGCTTAATGCTTATATAGAAATTGTTCCAAGAATTAAGTACAAGAATATTAGATGAAGGTACATCAAACAAAATACTTACGCTCAAAGAAACATTTTATGTTATTTACTTAGGATAAAGGTTTGAGTCTCTTTGCCATTGTTATGTTTAAAAAATATATATTTCTAATTATTATGAACAACCCAAAATGTTTCCAAGTATACAAGAATGCTATAATTCAATGAACAATATTTTTTATATGTGACAACTCTATAAAAATAAACACAACAAATTCAATCTGTTTCTAGTTATCTAGTCAAAATTTGGTAAAGAGACCGCTTTTGTTTTAAACAGTCGCTCATTAGAAACGTTAATTAAATATGCTTTGCTTTGTTCAGATTCCCAAAAATATCCTTAAAGGAACATATTTTTATTTATTTTTGTAAATAAATATCACATTTGTAAAAGCTCTTGTTTGACTGGTTGTAAGTATGAGGCTTCTTTATACTGTATTCTTTCAACAGACATGTATAAATTAAATTGAGAATCGAGTTAAGTTTTAATCCATATTAACTTCTACTCTATATTAAGTGTTAAAAAAATTTTCAATCGCCTTTATCTCTAGGTGGACAATATTTTAAGTTTTCACTATTTTGTATTTTAGACTCGAGTTGTAAGCGCAATTTAAAACATGTTTTATTAATATCCAATATTTTACTCTTTATATAACGTCTTTCACATATCACATCTTTAACCTAGAAAAAAGGAGCTAAGGTAAAAGCTCTATTAAAATATTGCATATTATGAAGAAAGATAGTTAAATGATTACATGCTATACTAATTTATAAATATTCTTGTTTTACCCAATCTTTTTTTTCTATATATAATATATCAGTATTAATTTGAAATGTTAGTATTACCAGGTAATGTTTTTAACAGTATGTACTATTAACTGCATGGATTTAAATATTGCGTTAGTACGGTTATAAGTATTTATGTATACTATACAAGATTGGGCAGAAGAAGGGCAGTGGTAGCCCAGCGGTAACGCGTTCGCTTGGGAAACCGAGTGACGCGGGTTCAAATCCCGGGTCTCGCACCTCTGATATTTTCATGTGCGAATCATTTTCTAACTTGATTACCACTTGCCTTACGGCGTGAGGAAACCTGCATGTCTGAGAGAACCTAGCAAGTTTTCGAAAGACATGTGGAGTCCGCTAATCCGCACTTGGCCAGCGTGGTGGACTATGGACTGATTCCCCTCGTATTGAAGGGAGGCCCGTGCCCAGCAGTGGGACGTTAAAAAGGGCTGAATACATACATACATACATACAAGATTATGTAACAAGAAATTATCTATTTAAAGAAATGGATGAGATAAAAAATAAAATTAGTACGCCATTGCTGTTATTAATAAATGAAAACATGCATTGAATAAAATATACGCGGGATATAGTGGGCAGCTACTGAAAACCATTGCTGTAACTTCTTTTAAAATATTTATGTAAAAAAAAATCATAGGCAGAATATGAAGGTATCAAGATTTATTTCCAGACATGGATCGTCGTGACGCTTAGTGGGTCTCACGTACATGTACATAATTGGAAAACAATGCTTAACACGTATCTCGGAGACAGATATTATGACAAATATCAAGAGGGACATTTTTCCAACGTTTAATTTTCTCCTGTAAAGTTTTAATTCGAGACATAAAGCAAGCTTAAAAGCGGTGTCTGGCAAGTTTCATCATCGCACAGATGCGTCGGTAGGAAGCTTACTTTACAAAGCCTACAAGTACAAAAGGCCCAGCATCGCTCTATTTTGCGCTTGACAACCGTAGCGGAGAATGATGTGCGTAAACACTTCATCACCTAGAACATTAGAAATTTCATACTTTACAGTATACAATGATGCTGTATATCTTGAATGAGTTCAGCAAAGAAGCCGTTAATTTTAGAAAAATATAGTAAATTTGTAAAAATAATTTAGGAAGACGCCAAAAAATGTAGAAACATACCACAGTATAAAAATGTAACTAGGGATTTTTGGAAATAATTTTGAATCATCCTATCGAATTAACAACGTAAATGGATTACTGTTACATATTTATAATTTATAGCAACGAAAACTCAATGAAAATATCATAAATGATGAACCAAATCCTGTAATATTTAGTTATTCATTCATTGTTTACAGTAATGAAATATGATTATTAATACATTTGAAATGATTCGATGTACTGATTAAATCTATAATTCATTTATATTCTTTATTAAGTTATATTACTATACATTAGCACGCAATACAATCGCAATACACGTATAAATTAGCCGACGTGTGTATGTAATGGAATCTACGACCTTCGTCGAAATGAACAGTATAATAATGCATATATACATAGACTGTATCACAGCCATATTTTAATTTTAGTATTTAATGTTTTTATTATCAATATGTTAAAATAGTAAATAATCGATAATTTATAACCGTATGTTATAATTGAGATGGTAATTTTAAGGCAATAGAGAATAACAAGTACAAATGGGTAGGTACCCAAAACTAATCACAGTATACATAGGTGGTGCGCCCGGTCACAAAGCGTAGGTCTCATCAAAGTTAATGCAATAAATAGATTGCGATGCATGTCATGTACACCTGCCTAGCTTTAGGCATCGTCAATTTAATTATATCACAATATCCAGGGCTATGGGTTTAGACTAAATATTTAGATGTAGCATTCGTACAGTGATTGTAAAGCGCTTGATTGATTCCATACCGAGATGGCTACATAGTTGAGATAAATGATTGGCTTTGATCCGATCATCTGAACGTGTTAAGCTTTTAACTGTATTTAAAAACTGTAACTGTTAAATTGTAGCTTCTAATTGAAATCTGAATATTTTGTCGTAAAGTTTATATCTGTGTGTCCAATGTCCATTGGTATAATAAAGGCTTTTTCATGAGTATTGGAATTGAGACTGAAATTGTTGTAAAATATTTGGTGAGCAATAGTTTCAAAATTGTGACACAAAAGCAATTCTAAAAGTTATATAGAAATTATTTATACAATAATAAAATAAAAATATGACTAACATATTATTTTTATCTATTTTCGTATAGACCACTGAACATTTTTTTTTTCATATCTATTAGCCGGGTGAATTAAAGAAACGTAATATGCTACACTCTATGTTATTTTATTTAAATTTAACACAGGTATCAGCCCGTATTTTGTGTTTAATGTGTCTTAAAAAGTGTTTATAATCATCATTATGGTCAATACTTCCTTCAGTAAATAAATGGAATCTCTAACCCAGTAATGAGACAATGTCTCACTGCGCCAAAATAATAAATGTTTAAGCTGTTTTTAAATCAAAAAATAATATTTTTACTAGAAGAATAATTGATATAAAATAATCTAAAATAATCTATAAAATAAACGATAATAAGCAGAAATTCAGAGTTTTGTAGGAACATAACAAATTACGCTTATTAATAAAATAAACTTCCAAGAAACAATCGTCTCAGGCCTAATGCGTCGTTTTCATTGTATTCATAGAATTAAGTATTAACAACATGATAACTTATACACAAAGCATATAACAACGTGTAAACATAATCTTTGTATGTTCCTTTATATATAGAGTTTGGTGAATATAATACGATTCGTATATGTTATATTACACATTCCGTTCATGTTTGATGAGATTTTTGAGCTTTATTTACTCATTAAATGTGATTTTAAACGTACATATATTTGGTTTTATGTATTAATAACATTAGTGGCTTACCCTCGCTTCGCTCGGGTTCGCCTTTAGGAAAACAAAAACAAACCTATCCCACGGGAACCGTATATTTTTTAATGGATAAAAAGTAGACTATGTATTATTTTAGACTATATCTAGCTCTGTGTCAAATTTCATCCAGATCCGTTCAGCCGTTCTGCCGTGAAAGAGCAACAAACATCTATATATTACTATAATAAAATTGTAGAGGTCGAATATCTGTACATAGAAAAAAAAATGCTAAAAACTGAGTCAGGGGGATGTAAGAAGAGCAATAGAACAAATCCAGATTTTTTCAAATTTTATGTTTCTCTGTCTGTTTGTCTGTTTTCCTGTTTGTACAGGCTAATCTTCGAAGCTGCTAGACCGATTTAAATAAAATTTTGAATGTAGTAGTACCTTATATCCCCGGTTAACATTTTAAATACTTTTCATCCCAGAAAATAAAGAGTTCCCGTGGAATAGTTAAAAAAACTATAGTAACTTATACAGCTTAGTACACAAAAATTACTGATTGGATTTTATTGAAACATTTACAATAATATAATTCATACATCAGAATAACAAATAAGCGACTTTTTATCCCGGAAAAATGTACGGTTCCTGTAAGACAGATTTGTTCTTATTTGTCTAGAGGCGAACTCGAGCAAAACGAAGGTGGGCCGCTAGTTTATAATATTAGTATAGAAGTAGCACTTGTTTAACCATTAATTACGTCAACTCTACTTGCTGTGCCACATATTGTTTTCTCTAGTCAATAATAATCAATGGTATGTATCATTTACAATTTAATAAAAATAAGTTTTACAGTCAATATTCAAGAAAAAATTAGGATTAAACAATGTGTATATTTTATAAATTAGCATAAAAGCATATTAACAAGTTTCTTAACTGAAATTTAATTCTTATCTATTTTTCTTTACTCTGTTAAACGGTTAAATTTTAGCAATTACTCCGAGCTAAGTTTTCTTCGACTTCACTTCTATATAAATAATGCAAGGAGCTGTAGGTCTTAATTATCTCTTGAGTAGCGTCCCAGGGTGGGAAGATAATATCTTTTATTTGTTAGTAAATTTAATGTAAGTGCAGCCCTAACGAGGCAAGACGAGAGTGAAGACGATGTAGAGTTAGTTGTACAGATATTATTTTGGCAATAATATAGCCGGTGCGTTGAGACGCCACCCCCGCCCCGCCAGCTGGCAGCGCCAACTTACAGAAATAGTTTTAGAAATTCATAGTCTATTATTGAACATGTACTTACGTATTTAGAGCGACGACTTTTGTGTCTCTTTCGACGTCTGTTGCCACTGTTGCTAATGATGAATGTAATTTTATTTTATTGTGATGTTGCATTTAACGGCTTGTATATTTAGCTTTTTGTTGTTAGATGTAAATTTGTTTTAATGTATGGTTATTTATTAAGGGTAACAAATAACTTACTAATATATTATATAAACTTTCCTATTTTGTGACCTATTTATAGTAAAAGTAGATTGCGTTTAATTTTAAGTGCTAGTCTAGAAAGTTAACGCATTGAAACAAAAGTTGAGTGAGAAATCTTTAAAAGTTCTAAAGACGGATGCCAGTGACGCCAAAGGTTTTGTTTGTGATGTTTTAGTAGCTCTGTAAAAGGGGATAATAATATAAGACAAGTACTTTGAAGCTTGTGAAGGATGAAAGTTTTTTTTTATAATTAAAATAAATTAGATATTTTTTTCATTTATTTTTGCTTCCTTTGTGTAAAAAAGTTCTAAAATATAAACTTAATATTTAATGTTTGGTATGAACCGTTTTAATATAAAATAGCCATCTTATTTAGACACATAATGTTGATAGACGACACATTTAGCTCAGTTTGTAGTGATCCTACTTGCTGTGTCAGCGGCCGCGGGTTCGAGTCCCGCCGGGGGCATTTATTTGTTTGGCACGATTGATTGTACTCCAGTCATGGGTGTTTATATTTATAATAAGGTATATATGTGTAGTGTATCAATTATCTGGTATCCATAACACAAGCCCCGTAGCTTACCATGGAACTAGATGGTGCTGTGTGTTAATGTCCCGACATATTTATTTATTTATTTAATAACAAAAAAACATAAAGAATTTATTATATAATGTGACAAAACCAAAATAATAGCTCGAATACTGTTTCTTTAAGATTAGTGTATTTTTTTTTCAAATTCCTAGCTATACTTTATAAATTATGACGTACATATTAATGTATAAAATATATTAAGAAAATAATGGATATGCCAGTAGCATTGTTCTTGTCATTTGACTATATTTTACCTTCACTAGTAACAGCTTCAAAAACTTCTGCGAAACATCGTCTCAACTTATCTATATATGTTAAAAAACTTTTAATTGGGACATAAAGTTAAGGACGAAATTTTACTGTTCCTTTAGTGTACCAATATCTATTTTTATGAACTATAATTATTTTATGTACTAGTATTTACCGTTATTGTATATACTAGTAACTAAGAGAAAATTCCGCTATTATGTACAAAATTCTGTAGAGTCATTGTTCTTACAATTAAGGTAATATTTGAGATTTGTAATATCCGTTATGAACATAAAACATCATAGAACTATCAAATCAAGACGACGTTCTTATAAAATTACTCTGAGAGCACCAAATCGCGCTATCAAAAGTTCTTGGATTTTATTTTGTAACGAAAAAAAACGTTTCATTTTTTATGGTTAAAAGTGTCTATTTTATTACTCTATTGTCCATTAACTATTTGTTGCACGACCGAAAAACCAACACTCATACATTTTTCTAATTATTAAGGAAGTATATATTTTATAACTAGCTCACCCTCGCTTCCCTCGGGTTCGCCTCTAGGAAAACAAAAACAAACCTATCCCACGGAAACCGTACAATTTTTCGGGATAAAAGTATAAAGTGTTATTCTAGACTATAGTCTATCTCTGTACCAAATTACATTCAAATTCGTTCAGCCGTACTTCCGTCAAAGAGTAACAAACATCCATTCTCACAAACTTTCACATTTATAATATTGTATAGATATGTATTATTATAATGATTAAAGTAAATAATAACTTTGTGCAGGAAGTTAACCCACGTCTATTACTCTGCACTACAGTGTCTGTCATACATATCATGTTGTTTTATAACGGTTTTATGAAATGTTTTAGCAATATATTAGACAGTGCCATAGAAATTATGCATAAGACATACATAAATATGACACCAACTCTACATTATATTTGGTTGAGATAATAATGCGGCTTTATGTTATTTAATCACAACACTCAACCTCCCGCACTGTGTGTTCGCAGCAATTAATTTATAAAATAAGCAAGTAAAATGTTTTCTTGCGCTGATATTATAAAAATATTTTCTCTTGTTTTAAAAAGTAAATATTATCGAGTCATTTTTGTTTATAATTTTTTATTATCAAATCATCATAATTTTACTACTTACGTGGTATATACCTACGTATACATATAATAATAATAAATATGCTGGGACATTAACACACAGCACCATCTAGTTATGGATACCAGATAGTTGATATACTACACATATATAACTTTTAAATACATACATATTATAAATATAAACACCCATGACTGGAGTACAAACATTCGTGCTCATCACACAAATGAATGCCCCCAGCGGGACTCGAACCCGCGACCACTGGCGCAGAAAGTAGGGTCACTACAAACTGAGCCAAACGTGCCGTCAAATTATAAACATATATTCTTTGATCTTGTCTTTCATTGTTATTTTCTAATACGATAAAAACTAAACGTTAAAAAGAACTTAGTGTTCAACTTTTATATATATCTTTTTACATAAATATATTAAGCATAACCCTCATAAATATATATAGTTGTACTTAATCGATGGAAATGAACCTTTCCAATGTTTACAACATGTAGTCTATTACTTGTATAATAAAACATCCTTTTGAAATCGGCTTATCATTTTCTAAGTTTAATTTGATGTCCCAAAAATGTTTTTTTATTATTGTATTATACAATTTTCATAATACCTAGGTTACATGCATCTGCGCATGGTCCCATAATAAGTAATATTGTAAGATTAAACCAACAGCCTAAAGAAATCTTGATGGGCATAGAGAAGAATTAGGACCCAGAAAAACATACACATATTTGCTATAATATACATTATTATATATCCTTTATGAAGAAGCATATCCAATGTAATATATATTAGACAGAGAGTCCAAAACTGAATATCAATAAATCATAAGTTTTAGTAGTATAATTTTTTTTTAATATAATTATTTAAAAAAAAGTCTATACATCTGTATATATATATATTAAATATTTATCATTATGTTTGTAATGTCAAAATAACAGCTTTATACTAAATGCATATGGTTATATATTGTATTTATAAAAAAACACATTTTTTTAAATTTTTTGGCAATGATCAAATTATGATAATTGATTCGAATAAGTACTTATCTCTTGAAATCAACAAATTGCTATTTAGCGTGAGACGCTCTGGCAGGATGAAATCTTTAATAAATATTATTTTTACAAAACTACTTTACGAACTTAAACGAAAAGTTTTCAACCGACTCTGTATTTACCGAATAATCGTTGTCTCAGCCCAAACGACCCATAAAGACGAAAAGATGTATTTTATCTTTACAAATCTTAGAAATAAAGCTTTGTTTTTAAAATAGAGAAAATAAAGTACAAGAACTTTTGGTACTTTGAACAACGTTTATTAAAATGATATTAAACGACTTGACACTTTTGAATGTTAAGTATTTTTCAATAATTTTAATGACATAAACTAAGGGTTTCTCATTTAACTATTCCCCACAAAATTTAACTATGTACTTGCCTTATTTATCCTATATATAATAAAGTAAAGAAATGTGTTTTATAATTTAAATTGATGTTAACAAAAATAAAATCAATGCTCGTATTTGTATCGATAAGGAATTTCAACATTTTTAAGATAAATAGTTTTAATAGCTCATTGTGGTATTGTTTCGTCTATATATACATTGTCTGGGAGAGGAATTTATACTAGAGCTGTAGTGATCTTTTGAGTGCGGTTATTTTCAATAATTTATTTTACATGTGTAGCTCTGTTTATTGATACATTTAAAACATATGTTGATGAATATTTCCACGTAAACTAAATATAAAAGTAGACTACAGCTAATTTAGTATATTAAAAGCATTAGTAGCTAACTTACAACAGTTACTATAAGGGAAGAATAAAATGAAAGTGACTATATGACTCTTTTTAAATACAATGCGAGGGAAGGGAAGAGTGTGAAAAAGAAAAATAAATAAACTACAGAGCAGTTTGAATGTAACATAAGTACAGAAGAAGTGAGACTAAATTCAAACGTCAGATCGATATCAGGTTAAGCAAATTTAAATGAACCGTACGGTTGAATACCTGCATTTGTTAATTAGTTGCATCCCCTGAAAGTTTAAAATATTCGCTCACTAGAGTGCCCTCATTTCCGCTTGCTCGCATTTCGACCTATGCTGGGGTATAAAATGCCGAGCGCCATAGCAGACGGAAATATTTTGTTGGAATAAAATATTAAATGACGAAAATGTACCTTGTAAATGAAATGTCGTAAAGTCTTCGAGGCTCAGTTATAATGAATGCGATGGCTGTTAAAATCTCACACTTTATAACGTTTTATTACGAGTTTTTATAACTTTTATTTTTATTATTTAATTTTATATATATATATATATATAGGTACAATATACTAAATTAAATATAATTTAGTATAATCTTTAAAAAGTTAAATATAAACTAACTATTAATCAGCCTATCGCCGTCCACTGTTAAACGAAGACCTCCTCCAACGGGGGCCAACCACCCCAGCCCTAGAGATCCCACATCTATCCGCTGTTCGCCACCTTTCTTAGGTCATCTGTCCATTGTGCTACAGGCGTCCCACATTAGGTTTGCCTAAACGCGGTCTTTACTTTAGCCTGTCTCCGTTCCATCGACCATCAGTACATCTCGAAACGTTAGCGAGCTTATTCTGCGCGCGATGTCGGTTACTTTAGTTCTCTGGCGAATGACTGGGTTTCGATTATATCTACCAGAGAAATCTCATGCATCGCAAGTTCCATTGCTCGCTGGGCGACCTCAAATTTGTGGACCAGCCCTACGGTGTATCCATTTTTCGGCTCCGTACATGATGTATGGGCAGGACGCACTGGATAAATATCCTGGTTTTAAGGGATCGTGAAATCGATGACTTCCATCGAATCGAAGCCATCCAGCCCGAGCGTATTCATTGGTTGGCCTTCTTCTCAAAGTTGTCCCGCTTGAGTTGTATAATTTGGCCAATATATATGTATTACGCACAACTTCATGAGCAGAAGTTATAATTATAATGTTAATATTGAAATGAATTTTCATGGTATATTTAATACAAAGATGAAACATTGGATCTTTTTTTTAAGATACATTTTCATGGAGAACTGCGAGGGTAATATTTATAAGTGCTTAAGGGGGCACTGAATTAAAATGAATGAGACTGATTCTATTTGAAGGAAAGGTACTTTTACTCATCGTTGAACCTTTCGACAAGGCGTACAATATTGCGGTAAAATTAATAAAAAAAATAGAAAAGAAATAATGTAAGAAAAGATGTCTTAATATATAAAAAAAATGTATTTAATAATATAGCAATTTATAAAATGCTAAAATAATATATAAAAATTCTTATGAACCCTTAAAAAAGGGTCTATTACACATTGAAATGCATTGCAGTCAGTGTCTAGTCGATATTTGAAAAAAAAATTTTTGTAAGCTTTCATAATGTAAAGTAATGCATGTTGCAAATTTTAATATATGTATATATTATATATGCATGTTCTAAAGATCATGTATGGGTCTATAGACTTAAGCGATTGGGATCATATTTATTTAATATGTTTATTTTATTGAATCTCGAGTTTAAAAAGATCCATAGTTACATTTTATCAAATATTCAATATTTTAAAATATACGAGTTAGTTTATTAACTACTGCTCAATTACTTGCTAGTAAATAACATACTCGTAAGAACACTTTCACTTAATAACGTAGAAATGTAAGCCTTCATATAATTAATTGGGATATCGATTACTTTCTCAAGCTATAATTATAAGTTTCGGTTTTCGAATCTTTATTTGATATACCTTTGTTGTTCTTTGATTGATCCAACTTGTTACGAATGTGTGTGTTTGAGTTTGTTGTTTTCTTTTTTTTTATAGTATTTTTTTCTAAAAACACAGGTTATATGATTCCTATTATGATTATAGGATCCCTATAGCCTTATAGTATCACTCGCAATTTCTCTCTTTTTCTAAAGGTTAGTCAAAGCTCTTTTTTAATAAAATCGAATTTTGGTGAAGGTTTGTTCCTTAAGTTAGATTTAAATTAACAATATAATTAAACAATGAGGTAATTTTATAACCCTACGTTACTAGCTTAGGAATAAAGTTAAAACTTATTTGTTAATGAAAACACAGGATTTTTTTGTTTGCAATTGCCTACTCAAATTCACAGTACCTCTGTTAGCACATACATACATATATCCAAGGATGATATTTTTTTCACTGTACGGTTTTCTGCCGCTAAGTATATATAATACATAATATATAAGTATTGTATGGAGCTCTTAGAATCTGACTGAAGTCTGACTCGAATTTAGGTTTCTATTATTTCACCCAAAAGGTCTAACTTTAAAGACGAAATAAAACATACAATATAAAGAAGAAAAGAGTTTTTCAAATGACCGAACCGTCAAGAATATATGTTATTTTTATTCCCAATAGTGTAGGTTTGTTCGAAAATTGACTCAGTTTTTAAAGGTGATGTACCATGTATAGATATTAATGTTATTCAGATCGAATTTTTGTCATGGCAGCCAGGTTAACTGAGACTAGCTATCTGCGCAGGAGATATTTTAATGCAAAAATGTGCCTGATGCACTTAGAGTCTGATGAGAAGGCATACCTAACATCGCCAACAACTTCCTAACTCTCGGCTGCCTCTGAAAATTTAATAACCGATAAATTCAATATCAATCCTTGCTCAACCTCAAGGCCATAACTTAATAATTGTCTATGAAATCGTACATACTGTTAGATAAACATAATATTTTCAAATATATTTCTAACTATTTAAGTCATATAAAAGTTAAACTTTTAAGAAAGGAATTTAAACTGTAATAATATTTTTATAAATAAAGCCAAGAATGTTACAGCTAACTGCGCATATAGTGTTATCTGCCAACATTATATTAATTCGCAGTTACTGATAAATGTACGCTAATCAAGGTGACATGGCGAAATGATATTGTTCATTGAATTTACAAAGCACCGTTGCTACAAATATGAACGTAAGTGATTACTTACGTAACATATGCATGTTTACTTTTTATATTTACGATGTAAACATATAGTGTATTTACTATGCTAAAAAGTATATAAAATACATACTATGATAATAAATTGATTAATTTGACATATGGTGTATGAAAATATATCGGACCTACTTACGTTTTAACGATTAGTAAAGATTTCTTGGAGATGAGATATTTTCCCGCAGTAAAAATTATCCTATATGTTGAGCCGGATAACCAGCTACCATCATACCAAATTTTATCAAAATCCCTCCAGTGATTTTTCCGTGATGTGGTCACAAATACAGACAGACAGACAAAAATTCTAAAAACTATAGATTCGGCGTCGATAATAATGTCTATTTAATTAAGATTTTCCAAAAAATATTTATTTACAGATTCGGCTTAGTTACAATTTTATTATATGTATATATTAGTAAAGATTGAAATATTTCAAATTACCTATTGTACATCCGTACAGATTTTAAGTAAATAAAATATCTACATAATATAGACTTCTATATGTATAAATAGTATTGAATTTATTTACTTGTATTAGTTACTTCTAACAAGTCACATAAATTTATAGTAATTAATTGTGAATATTAATAATGAATAATGATATATTGCATACCGAGAGTTAAAGGAACCGTGCCAAGTTATTGTAGTGGACCAATGATAACAGTTTGTTGGCAGTGTATTATCACCTGTGGCTTTTACCATGCTAAAATTTGTATCTCGTAATATGCTAGCATGCTCATAATGTTTAATAGATTATGTTGTTCTGGTCGGCAATGAAAACTGATTTCCTCGAAACCTACGTCAGTAATAATAATTACATGAGTAATAATTATTAATTATTATTATTGTTAAATAAATTATCGATTGTTTTTATGTTACAAAAGGGGGCTGTAAATTTAGACGAAATATTTAATTTCATTTTTCTTTTCTATTTTTATACCTCATTAGTGATTATCTCTTATATTTTATTATGCATTTCCACAGATTGCCAAGCTTCAATAAGCTTTAATTTACATAAATTAACTATGCAAAATAAGCTTAGTAACTTATGAAAAATTTTACGTATACATTACAAAATTTAATCTATTTATGAGGTAGAGTAAGTAAACTTATATTTCAATTTTCTTAAACTTGTTTACGCGAAAGAAAAGTTGTAAACTTAGGTACATGGATAGATCTGTTGTATTATTATAATACTAGCAACTCAACCTCGCTTCGCTCGGGTTCGTCCCTCGGTACGTTTTAACGATTGATATGGATGTCTGCCCTATTTGTTGACATTTATGATTACTGCTCAACTCCCTTGGGTAGTAGCATGATGATATATAGCCAGCACTAATCTCAAGAACTACTAATCCGATTTGAAATAATCTTTTTGCATTAGATAGCCTGTTTATTGAGGAAGGCTATAGGCTGTATGTCATATAATATATAGTCTATCTATTTCGTACTAACTGTTAAAACGTGCCCACAGACTAATCGAATCGCTAGTTAAATCATAAAGGGTTTAGGGTTATGGAGTATTTTTCTTTAGCACTAACAATACTTTTAACATTATTAAAATAGATAAAATTTAAGGCTTAAAACATTTTCAAACGTCATGTAGGGAGGAAATTGCTAAAAAGTGAAAAATATAAAGCAAAGTTATTCAAGATGACATTTATATTATCAAATTTTCCATTTCTATCAACAAACGAGACTAGAATAACGTAGATGTCTAACTTAAAAGGAACACAAGCACAAGTATACAAGTACAAACGAAATTATGGTTTCCTATTTCAAAGTCAGGAGTGAGCTAGTTACAAATATCTTCAAGTTTTCTTTTGAAAGAATAGCGATATATTCACTTCATAGTTTATAGAGAACAATCAGATTTTATCTTGGAATATTTGATATGTTGTTCACTTTCAGTTTGCGTCAGTTTCAAATTGTTATGCTTTAAATATTCTATTAAAATCCCTTTATAATAATGTTTTATATTTATCCGATTCACATTAATCAATCACATAGGATTACACTAAAGTGAAATTTACTCTAAATATCTATAGATGTGCTAATGTATTCGATAATCATTCAAATGGTAGGTAGGTACTTTATAGTGATATGCAATGCAGATTATATATTTATAATTATAATTATACTGTAGTATAACAAGCTGAGGGCTGAATTCTCTAAACATATATGAACGTTGAACAGCCATTAAACAAAATCTAATCATATATAAAGAAAATTTATATTTTGAAATACATTTGACATCCTATGTATATTTTAAGTGACGACTCACCCTTACGTTTTTCCGTACTTACTAGGTACGTTTTAACGGTTAGTATAGATTTTTCAGAGATGAGCTATTAATCCGCTGTAAATAGTATCCTATATGTTGACCCGGATAACAAGCTAAGAGGTTTTCTCGTGATGCATTCGCAGATAAACAGATAAAAATTCTAAAAACTATAGATTCGACCTTTGTATTGATAATAATGACTATTTCAATAAGATTTTCCCAAAAAATATTGAATGAACAGATTAGACTCAGAATTTTATTATATATTTACAGATGAATAGCTATGCCCTGAAACCAATGACCTTTTATATATAAAGATAACCAAATAAAATGTATTATGAATTTTTCATACCGATGTAGGTAGACGACTCTAAAATAAAACATTGATTCTATATAAATAAGTCTAGTGCTGTGATGCGATTGGTTTAAATCTCAGACGTTCGTAGCATTATATCAATACTTTTATAAATATATATATCTTAATATTAGATGAACTAAAGTTGAGTCATTTTTTATATAAATATATTACTTGATTTTAATAAATAGACTTCTCGAAATCTTTCATTTTGCAACCGCTCTGTGATATAATTTTATTTATATATTTCTTTTCTTCTTAGATTACCTATAACTCTTTGTTTTTCACTAGTGACCAGCCTCTAAATAGCTTTGGCCCTTACTACACGATGTGTAATTGTTATTCATTTTAATTTTTAATTAATTCTATTATTTATACAAGTATTATTAAAGTAACTGTATCTGCTTGTCGGCCTGTTACCTTTTTGTGCCTATTTTTGGCAATAAAATACTTAGCATCATAGAAAAACGACATAGGCTACCTTTTATCGCCGGCTATTATCGAGGGCAAAAATTAAGAATTAATTTAACTCATTGAGTTTTCGTTATCTTCTAGCTGAAATTCGTTTGTAAATGCAAATGTATCAATACCACTTTTACTGAAAATAGGTATATACTATATAATATTAGGTATATTATATAGTATATACCTATTTTCAGTAGTTTTATATATAAAAGCAAAGAAATCTGACCTTTTAAAATAGCAGATGCGAAAATGCTTGACATGTAGTTAGTTATATTTTTAAATATAAGTACATTTGTTAATTACGTTTAGGAAACATATAGTCAATATATTGTAATAAATATTTGTAGTAGATAGTAGATACGAATGCGGTTGCGGCGTGTGGTTTGCATAACTTGGATAGATACCATATATGTAGCTATTACCGTTACATTCATTGTTCTATTGATTACGAATAAGATTCTAAGCTAAAGTACATTCGATATCAATAAGAGTTTCAAACACAAAACTTTGCCTATGAGGCCATTAGCTTACGAATTCGAATTAGAGGCTGATATTATATTGAAGGAAATCTTTTGTTTTTATACAAAAATATCTATGAAAAAATAACCTTATTTAATTTAGGCAAGGCCTATCCCCTGACTTACCGATATTTATTGACTTAAAAAATATAAGATTTTATTGCTCAACTAGTATTTTTGTTTTTAATAATTGAATAAGTATCAAAAATACAAAGTGCTCTGTTATTTACGTCTCTTCAGAAAGATAGAAAAATTAGCTCAAAAAATGTCATGAATACATAATTAAAAAACAAATAAAAACGGTATATTTAAATTTAAAAATTTGGGATGAAAAACGGTCCTAATTCCAAATTTCATAAATTAACAATTTGCAAATTTAATAATTAGGTAATAAGTTTCTAATTTGATTTGATAGATGACGCTATTCGCTTATTGAGTAGATTTTCCAGATCGTATTTTTTTTAATGGTATTTAGTGATAAACGAGCAAACGTCCACCTGATGGAAAGCGGTACCTGTCGCCCATAACACCTACGGTTCATGCATTTAGGTTTTATCAAACGCAACTTCAGAACCGCCGGTACGTTGTCACTGTGAGGACTAAGATGATATGCCTCTTGCCTGTAATTGCGCTGGCTACCTTATCCTTCAAACCGGAACACAACAATGCAATCATTGTTGCTTGGCGGCAGAAATAGATAAGGGGGTGGTACCCATCCAGTTGGACTCCTCAGGCTTGACAGAGCCCTACCACCGGTATACAGTTATAATGATTGAAATTTCGTTTGTTTTCGCATTTTTTTATATATTTTTTTCTATATATTTTAGTGCATTAATTTGTGTATATAAAAGCAAATAGTTCAGCAGCTTTCGAATAAGCACCATTCATCATCCATTCAGCCATCTCGAATTAGAGTCGTTTAATTTTTTGTATGAGAATCGGTCTGATGTGTAGTAATAAAGTAGTGTTTTACGTTTTCGTCACATAAGTACAACAAAATAAAACAACCCCAATTGAATTTTTGAATTGAACTTTTTAATCTTTCTTTATTGAATTTTTTGAATCTTTATTTATTTAATCTTAATCTTTTGAATCTTTATTTATTGAAACGTGTGTGAAAAGTTATGTAATTATCTATGGTATGGTCTATATAAAATTAGAAAAAAACACAAATCGCTTTAATATTTGTAAATTCTTTTAAGTAGCTCTCTGCTTCATGTTTGTTATCAAATTAAGATTCAAATGAGTCCTCTGAGATGTCCTCATATTTTTCCTTATAACAAATTGAGATTAAAAATATTTTATCTGTTGACATGAACTAGCAGGAAAAATTAAGCAATTTTATTTTTATGGGATTCGTCCGTAGACGAAAACTCATTACTTTCAAAGGTTTCTGTTTAAAATAAGACAACGTAATGCAGACATTGTTATATAATAATGACAATGCAAATCTTTATATTTTGCGCAGTTGTACCCTATGTTGTTTACCAAGAACACTTATGTTACTTTTAATCATACAATTGAAGTATACATTTAATTAAATGAACGGAGAGCCTTTGAAAAATTATATATATATATATATATATATATATATATATATATATATATATATATATATATATATATATATATATATATATATATTGACAAGCAATAATATTGTTTCTTTATATTAGGTAGGTAAGAATACTTTCTATCAAGAGTTTACAGGACTACTAAAATGATCTCTAACATTTATTAGATAATCAATGTTACGCTTTATTTAACCTATGCAGGGCATTATTTTCAAATGAAAATTTCAGAATAGTTATGTTTGAAGATACAGCATGTATGCCTTAAAGATTATAATGTATAGATTTAAGAGGATTGTGAAGTCTCGATACGCGGCGCGAGTAGGTTTAAAAAAAATGCTATCTGTTTCATACCGCTCGCTTTGCCAACCCTTATAGTGCGATGGAGAGAGATGCAAGTCTTAGAGGCAATTACCTACATTTGCTTTTTGAAATATTGTTTCGGGCGGTAACATTTTCACCTCCCTAAACATTTACGAAACGAGATAATTTTGGTCTCATTAGATTCAGTACACCTTAATTTAGGTCTGTACGTTTTTCTGTTTTACTAATTCAGTTTAGTTTAATGAAAAAAAAAAACTCGAGAAAGTTTTTAAGTCAAAAATAGATATATATATTTAGATGCTTATAACTTCTATCGTATGCATTATTTCTTTAAAATAAAGTCTTACGGACCTAGTTTTTCATTATATCTACAACATTTCCAAAAAATATGAAAATTAGACTATGTGTATGGGGGGAAAAACGTTATCGCTTTTATCGAAAACGTACAGCTTCACAATCCTCTTAATGCGTAAAGCCTAAATAGAGTAAGTTTTGCAAAAGGTGCACTATATGAAAGCTATATTATAATTTATAACTTCTTTAGCAATTTCGCATTTTGATAATTTCCTTGAAAGACTTCAATATATTTGTCATATATATAACAATTTTCTAAAAGTAATAAGCGATTTTACAGTAAACGATCATAGATAAGTATCCTGTTGAAAAACTCCAATAGGATCCCATCAAAAGCGACAAAAGTCACATAGAAACCGATATATATTTATTGGTTTCTATGTGGCTTTTGTCGCTTTTGATGGGATCCTATTGGAGTTTTAGAACAGGGTATCTAATTGAAAATGTCGGCTTATATTTCATAAATTTTACTTATAAAAATCGTGAATAAACATTTTCAAAGATATTGAGCAAAGTGCTCTTGATCTTTGCCCTGATCACTTCTTATCACTCTTGTGAATCTTTTATGATGAATTTGAATTAGTTATTAATTTTGTTTTATATAGACTCATTATTGATTTTTCGTCCTATTGATGAAACATTTTCTTTGAAATCACAGTCTGAAGAATATATGGAAAAAGGTAAATTGAAATATCTAAATTTAGTTAAAGAAATTTAGTCAAGAAGTTTTTTTAAAGGTTGAATCGATTAAAACTGTACTTTCACAGACTAAAAGAAGACAAAAACAACATAGTTATTATTTATCTTAAAGTTAGAAAAGGTAGGTATACGTGAGAAATAGAATAAAATTTCTTATATTTCAATGTACAGTTATTATTGTAATAAACAAAAAATAGTGGAAAAATTTAGATTACTGCAAAAAGTTTAATACGAGATGAGGTTTAAAAAGGAGAATTACGAGTAACATACTATTCGTATACTCTGAACTATTTTTGACATATTTTGTTCTGGAGTTTCGAAGAATTAGCTTATGACTGACGTATAAACAGACCAATTATCCTTTAAGAGATCCGTTTTCTAAACATACAAGTCATTATAATCAAATTATACGAATGTAATTTATATTTTTTGATACAAAAATACACAGTGAACAGTCTGTGACCAAATTTTATTAATGGAGCAAGGTTAAGGGTCCAAACGGAACTACATTTTATTAAAGCAAATGTCAGGCATAATGGATTTTATTTACGAAGCCCGGCATTTCATTTCCAATAAATATTACGTTTATATGTATTTCTTAATTGAATTTGGAGTGGGATCAATAAAAGTCATCTATACTAATATTATAAAGAAGAAAGATTTTTTGTTTGTTTGTTCATATCGAATAGGCTCCGAAGCTACTAAGTCGATTTAGATGAAATTTGGTAAGAAGATAGCTTGAGACCCTGGGAAGGGCATAGGATAATTTTTATCCCGGACGGGGTGAAAATGGGGATAAAAGTTTGTACGGGGCAGCAACCTAGGGACGAATCCAACCGAAGCGAGGGTAAGTCGCTAGTAAAATATAAGTTTCAAAATATTACACTAAAACAATTTGTATAAAAACAATAATAATTAATTAGAACTTGCCTTTCTTAGTGTTTTATTAGATACTGTGTAATAACTTTCGAAAAGATTTAATTTAATATGTCAATATCTTTAATCTACCAATTTTCTATTGAACATCTTCCACAAAATTAGTAATATCATGAATAAGAAATATAGCGCTATTTGATCCAAGACTATAATTAAATGGCCTATCTATTTGTGTTGAGTGATCCTCTTAAAATTTTGTACTAATATTTATTAAGTACACAAATTACTAACTATATTTACACGAATTATTTACTTATTTCATAAGTTCTGAAGTTAATCTTAAACTAAGAACAAGATTCTCATGAGAATCGCTTCTTCTACTGAAACTACGACGTTCCAGCTTTGAGTAGTTTAGCAGCTGAAACCATGTTTATAATTTATTAAATTTACTAGTAATACAGGTACTAGTTATACATTTATTAAATTTACTAGTAATATAAGTTTATACATAATTCATGTATAAGCCTTTGTAATAACTTTGTGTAATTTTTTAATATTAACACATATTTTTACTTTCTTTTTTAGAAGACCGACATCGCTTCTTGGAGCGAGTTCCAAGAGCTTCGCTAAATGGAATGTTGTTTCTAAATTCACGGAGGACTTGTTTTAGTATTTAAAAATTATTATTGTTCATACAGTACAAAAATAAAAATAGTAATAGTACCATAATTAAAAGAAAATATACTTTTTTCATACAGATGTTTATGGTTAGTGCTCACAGCTATGAGTACCGTCACATAATAAAGTGTGTCAAATAAGTTTGAAATATGGGAGTTTCTACAAGTCATTTTATCTCTAACATGTCTTCTCCATTCTACACTACATTGATGAAGCAAATGTGCTTAACTAGCACTCTTGAGAGTTGGTCAGAACTGAATTAAATTCAAAAAGTAGAATAATTATATATCACACTATCTGTTTAGCTAACATGATGTGATAATGTAATATGCAGTGTTTAGTTTTATATAATTTATTTGTTTAAGATGAAATACATACAATTCACAGTGCTACAATTCTTAGCTATATATCGTATAAGATTATATATTGCCGTAATTACTTATAGCCCGAAGTAATGAACGACTGGCGGCACAGAACGAGCAGTCGAGGCTCAGTCATTTATTAACTTTATCAGTATATATTTAGTGATGAAAAGTGGCCTTTAGTCTGGGGAGTTAATTGTCTAATATATTGATAAATTTTAAATGAAAATTGCATATTTCTTTTTTAATTTTTTTATGATTAGATTTTTATATGATGATATATGTAAATTAATATAAAAATATAAGCTAGCTCTTGAATTAACTACTTATTTGAGATAAAAACTTACAAAAAAAAAAAAAAATTAAAACCGACTTCCAGGCGCTGAAAAGTAAAAAATAACAAAACGGGGGATTCATTTAGAATAGATACTTAATCAGATTTTTTCGAAGTCGGTGCCAGCCAATACAAATCAAAGCACACCGACTTCGAAAATATCTGATTAAGTATCTATTCTAAATGAGAACCCCCGTTTTGTTATTTTTTACTTTTCAGTGCCTGGAAGTCGGTTTTTTTTAGTTTTTATTTTTCCCTTTTTAGTGTAGACATATCTCCAATACAAATTAATCAAGCCCAAACACCAGGTAATTGCTGTAAATCGTCGAGGAGTTCCCTCGACTGTCTTTCGGGTCCATCATCAGATCGACTCCAGACCTTCATTAAATAGTAGTGCTTTAAAATACCTAATGAAAATATTAACAAACGCACTAGTCGCCGCCACAATTTTCGAAAGTTCCCCTCGATTTCTCTGGGATCCCATCATCAGATCCTGGTTTCCTTATCATGGTACCACTCTTGGGATATCTCCCGTTCAATATCTCTCTCTATCAAAATCGGTTCATAAACGAGGAAAAACTCCACGAACAAACATATATATATATATGTATATATATATATATATATATATATATATATATATATATATATATATATATATATATATATATATATATATATATATATATATATATATATATATATATATATATATATATATATATATATATATATATATATATATATATATATATATATATATATATATACGGTCGAATTGAGAACATCCTCCTTTTTTTGGAAGTCGGTTAAAAAACGAATGTTACTTATAATAAAATAACATTACACATAAATTAAAACATTGTTAAGTGTTGTTGTGTTTACATAAACTAAAAACGTATGAAAAGTATATTTATTATAATAATCATTAGTTTATTAGTAACTTTGCAAATATGCAAATGCAAGGGAAATGTTTTGACATAGCATTTACTTCATTCCTTACTTTCTCTGTGGTTTAGACATTAAAATTAAGTTGATTTTTATTACTAGTTTATATTTTAATATAAAACAAGTTCAAATTCAAAAACAATATTTCAAATTTCTAGATAACATTTTTTGCCGTCAAAACATATTTAGTTAGTTCTGCATACGTTTTATTTTTGTATCGCAATAGATCGCTATTTTGGTTCGCTGCTGCCCGGCAAGCTATCTATGTAAATAATAGATGAGTATTAAGTTTTAACTGGATATATCGTTTTCACAGCAAACCACGGTTTAATTTTCTCCATATTTTTAACATCGATACTAACGTTAAAAATCTGAAAAGTTTGTTTTTGTTTCTTTTAAAGCGCCAAAGAGCTGCTACCATGAATTATTTTCGCATTTAATAGCAATTTATACATACACTAGCAAATCCCGCGGCTTCGCTCGCGCTGAAATTACAACAAGAAAACTTTAAAAAGGTAGGTTTCATACAAATTTTCATCCCTTATTTTAATTCCTTATGGGATGAATTTCGAAAAAAAAAACTAAAATACTTATGTATTTAATTGTATTGAAGATCATTAATACCAAGTTTCAAGAAATTCTGATCATAAATATTTTTTGGGTTGTGTTGTAACGTGTATTTCCGTGGGAATGAGATAATCTCCCGCGGTAAAAAATATAAAAAGTATATGTTGACCCGGATATCCAGCTATCATCATACCAAATTTCATCAAAATCCCTCCAGTGGTTTTTCTGTGGTGCGGTAACAGACAGACAGACAGACTGACAAAAATTCTAAAAACTATAGATTCGGCCTCTGCATTGATAATAATGTCATTTCAATAAGATTTTCCAAAAAATATTCAATGTACAGATTCGGCTTAGTAAGAATTTTATTATATGTATAGATATGTTGATCGAATCTTTCATCACGATACGACTTTTAAATACGGAATTAGATGAAAGGACCTGTGATCAAAATTAGTACTGAAATAAATAAGATTTAAACGGTGTAACATTTTGTTATGAAAATTTAAATCATATAAAAATTCTAATAAAGAAACTATTTGTACAAATAGGTACATATCATTATCAGCATTAATCAAATTTGAAAACCAGTTATTCGAATGTTGTAAATGTCGAATCTTATGTTTTAGCTCTCGCCTTGGGGTGAATTCATCCCTTTAACTGCCTAAACAACCCTATCGGTATTAACCTGGCATGTTGAAAACATTACGGGAAATGATCAACCTACTTCAATTGCCAAAATTTGTACATTTCTATACCGTTAAAGGTCGTTCATTTTCATCCCATCGATGTTTAAGGATTTAAGAAAATATTCTAAGTCTGTTATAATTTGTAATAAGTATAATAATATAATCTTGTAATCTGTCTTGTGATAAGTCTGTAATTTCGAAAATTTTGCTTCTATTTAAACTCATTACTTATAAGGCAAAAAGATCATGCATTATTATTTTAATTGTTTTGCTTTTCTTAAAATAACATTTAATTCGGTTTTGTATGAAGAGTAACTTCTTTATTTTGTTCAAATACACAATCAAAGGCCTAAAAAGTAATAATTGACCTAAAGCAGTTAAAGCTCACAATAGCTTTAATAATCACTAAGTGGTGTGGCGATAAATTCAGAAAATTTTGGTACAAGAGAGTTCCATTACGATTGTCTAGCGACACTTCCCAGAAGCGAGTCGATTGCTGTTGCTAAATTAGGATTGACGCCGACAGGTTTTGTAAAAGCATTGCAGTGTTGAATTATTAAGGCGATTCAGGCGAGCTATATTTGTAGGTTTGACTACAGTCCGCTGCTATACAAACATAGGTAATAGTCCATTTACGGATCCAGCTCATTTTGAATTCTGACACCCGGATAAAGGAACTGGCGTATTAAGTTAGCATGAGCGATTTAAATCTAGCCTTACCCGAAAAGCGTTTGTGCATGGTGCTTACAATTTATTTTTATAAACTATACGCGACGATATCATTATAATATATGAAAGACTTTCATGTTCTCATGTCAAAGAAAACTGTCGAGTATATTTTCTTTTAAAGACAAATATATATTTTATTTTTTACTAAGGCGCTTGTAAAAAAATCTTCTTGGTCTTGAAAATTTAAATTTAAAAGCAAAGCTATGTAGCATAAATTATTTAAAAGTTACAAGTGTCGATATCGGAAAATTATTACGAAAGCATAAATAAGTTCGGAAAGAACTGTACCAAAAATATTTATTTAATGTGATTAAATGTAGGTTTTTAAAGCTTATATTTATAGTTCAAAGGTGACTGCTCGAATTAAAATAACAAAAAGTACTAAAAAAGATTTATAATACCGACTGCAAAATTTTTACAATACGTTACACAATATGCACTATATAGGTATATAGCTTCAATATTTAATAATATATGTATTTATATTTTTGGTTTAAATAGTATTATGTAGTTAAGCTCATACCATTCACTACGTACAGCCGGATACGTCACCACAATCCGAAAACAACCATTTTCATTATTATTGAAAAAAAAAAAGAATTTTAACGTGAAAATCGAAATCAAATAACGTTATGGTTCCAACTTGTTTATAAATTCATAAAGAGCTTAACATATTGGTTATTAAAAGACGAACAAGGATGTGTTTCAAACTATGCCTTCGAAAATTGAGTTCACTGCTATTGAGAGAGGAAAAGTTACAAAGTAATTTCATGAAAATTTAATGCTCTTCTGAACTTATGAGAATGAAATTTTGAAATGAAGCCGGCATTGTAGCTAATTTGTTACGAAATATAAACTAGGTACGTAAATACAAAACAAGGATCTAGGTATTAATTTTTCAATGCGGGGTACTGAAGTTTGGAATTTCTAGCGATTTTAAATTTGTGTACTAAGAATAGGAACTGTTTCAGAATAATATATCCTATATATAATATTATATTCTTTATATTTATCCATATATTAATTACTACTTTTTGACCGCAGCTTCTCTCGCGTTGTGACTGGGGCGGGGGTCGAAGAAAATTATGTCTATCTCCAGGATCCAATTTATGTATATCAAAATCAATTCATCGGTGTAAGCGTGAAAAGGGAACAGACTCAGTTACTTTCACATTTATAATATTATATTATCGATTAGAGGAAAAGAGACAAAATGTTATGATGTAGCTCTGTTGTTCATTTTCCAACCGACTTCAAAAAGGAGGAGGTTCTCAATTCGGTTGAATTTCTTGAAGTGAAACTTCTTTAGAATCGTTGCGATTTGAATTTCGATGAAACGGAAATGAAACGGAAATGCGACACTAAAAAGAGATAAGCATGTAAATGTATAGGATTAAGCCGGCGAGAAAATGAGATAGAATATATTGCCATGTTGCCATGGTAACCGTTGTTATTGTCTAACAAATATACAATATTATTTTCTTTCCGTATATGATTTATTTAATTATTTTACAGGATACATTATATAGGTAGTCAAAAATAATAAAATTAATTATTGCATAATATGTAATGTATTATGTCAAATAAAATGTAATACAACTTTTAAAATTGATAAAAATATTATAAAAAATAAACCTTATAATTATCCTACTCCTGATACTATATATTTTATAAATAACTATATAATATATAGTTATTTATTAACCGATTACGACAATTTTTGTTTTGTTTGAAAGTGTATACTTCCAATTTTTAGTAAGTTGCGAATAAACATATAATAATGTGGAGTTGTGTCGCATAAATAACTTAAAAAAAATCAGTACCCTGTGACGAGTTTAAAAAAAATATATATATTGTTACGCATTACAATATGTTTTGCTATATATATTTTTATTTTACGTCATCTATCTACATATATATAAAAAAGGCAAAAGTGATTGACTGATGTATCAACGCATAGGCCAGACCCTTAGGGCTAGAAAATTTTTAATTTCGCACACGTATTCCTCATATGACGAAGGCATCCACTAAGGAAGGATTTTTCAAAATTCAACTTCCAAGAGGGTAAAATAGGGGATAAAAGTTTATATTAAACCTTTGTATTCCGTGGACATATTAGCATGCGTATTTTTCATTTTACACATTAACCCCGCCCACACACTTAGCGACGTCAACCGTGACCATAGTCGCAGCGACCAATGCAACGGTTTATACAATACTTATGATCTAGACGCGACCATGATTGTTATACACAGTGATATTCTTTGCGACTAATTTGGTCGTCTAAATAAATGTATATATGTATTTTACTAGCGACGTTTATCTATAATGTAGCTATTATATTATGTAATAAATTATTTATGTAATAAACACAATGTGTAACGGATAACCACCTATCATCATACCAAATTTCATCGAAATCCCTCCAGTGGATTTTCCGTGCTGCGGTAACAGACAGACAGACAGACAGAAAGACAAAAATTCTAAAATTTATAGATTCGGCTTCTGTATCGATAATAACGTTTATTTCAATAAGATTTTTTAAAAAATATTTAATGTACAGATTCGGCTTAGTTACAATTTTATTATATGTATAAATAAATAGATAAAACCTCGTAAAAACGTACATACAAACTAATTAATATAACGTATTTAATAATATAACGTACATACAAACTAATATTAGTAATTATTATTGTAAATATAATTTAAAATTGTTTTCTGAATGATTATTTACGTTTTTTATAGTACAACTAGAATAATATAAGAATAGCAAGATTATTTTGTGGTAATAACGCATTATACATATTAAAGGCATTGAAGGTGTAACTCTGGTGTGTCTTGAACGAAGAACAAACTAATTACTGGTTTAGACTACTTGTTTAGCGCTGTGATTGCCTTGTTTTAAATAACCCACACTAACAATATTGTCGTCGTTATACGTACATATGTATATAAACCGTTACTTTGTGGTGTGCTGAATTATTCTGTATACGCCTGCGAAAGTTCCTGGCCCAAAAAACTTATCTTTGGACGTTTGTCTTTTATGCGTTCCTAAAGCATTCAAGGTCAGGGAGTCTTAAATAAATTATTATAAATATAAAAAAAAATCAAAAACTATTTCAACGAACGTCCCTGCTTCTCTAGCTTGATTTTCATTACGAGAAAGAGGGTAGGCATAAATTCAACCGCCATGAATCAATAACCAGGTTCACTCACACAGGTGTATGTTTAGTGGGGCCAAGTCACACAGCCTTAATATTCGCAGACGATATTTTGACGGGAGGCTGGGGCGTACTGTTTTGAAATTATACGGCGGGCGCGTAGCAAATGTAACGTCAGTATGTATGTACATATTAATGTGTTCCCGATTTCACTGTTGGATTATTGAAAGCTCTCACAATAAATGTACCCTTCATAAATTATTTAAATATTTTATGAGTTTGAAATTATATTTATATTTTTAACAATTTATTGTATTTTATGAAAACTTTACTTTAACTTATAAGTATACTTGCTTGTTTATAAGCATACATTGAAATTAATCGGTACAAAATGTATTCTGCAAACCTTTAAAATATTATTCGATACTTTGTTTCTTCAAAAAATATTTTCAAATATCATATCCTAGAATTTTCATATTATAAGAAAGAAAAATGTGGGCAATATGAGTTTTAGAATGAACAATCCACTGCAGTGAGGCATAATTCAATATGTAGTAAGAAATTTACTTGCTGTATCCAATAAAAATATTTGTGATAATGCAATATCATACGTATTTTACATGATCATTTTCATCACGTTCCGTATGTTTGAAATATTCAACAGTTTCGATTATCTGCTCACTTTGTACACAAATTCTTTTTATTCAATTTTGTCACGAATATCCGCCCGTGATCAATTTAGCGACAGAATAAGATATTGCGATGTGATTTGAGATAAGCGTTCCTGATTTACATTTTTTAAATAAGTTACGCTATTATTTTAACTGCTAAAAATACATTTCTCTATGTTATTGCGTAATATGTTAAATAAATATGTTTCGTTTTAATTTAATTATAATATGTTATAAAACAAACATGAATGTTTAAATCTATTGAAGTTCCCTCTCTATCTTTTATAAAACTTTATTACGAGCAATAGCGTATATGTTAATCCAGGTCATGTAATGTACCTGTGTAGTAAATTTCATACAAATCTGTATTGCTGTTTCATCGTTGTAGGAGTAAAAACACACGCTTAGATGCAAAATTTGGCATCATAATAGTAGCGTGACTTCTTAGATTCTGAACTTGATTTTAACATAAGTAATATTATATATAACAAGCGACTCACCCTCGCTTTGCTTCGGGTTTGTCCCTAGGTAAAAACAAATCTATCCCATGAGAACCGTACATTTTTCCGGAATAAAAAGTACCCTATATGCTATTCCAAACTATAACCTATCTCTGTCCCGAATTTTATCCATATCCGTTCTGGCGTGAAAGAGTAACAAATATATATTCATTCATTCATCCATCCATCTTCACAAACTTTTATATTTATATTATCAATATGGATAAAAAATATTATGAGAAATAGCAGCCTCTAGTTAATTGATTTTTTAAATTATACATATATGGTTTAATCGAGATTTCTTTTTTGTAGCAAAGCAAAGCGCATTAATAGTTCTAATTTATTTAATCCTAGTAACAAAAAACAAGGTCAGAGAACTAGAATTGTATATACTCGTAGCTCATAAAATAATTCGTATTTTGTGTCGTCGTATATTAGTAGCTGTTATCAGCTTTACTCCGGTGGAAGTCAAATCCCAGGGATTTTCAGAGAAGATCAAATTTCGTAGGAATTTAGCCAAATCTTATGTTATGTGGCGTTAACTGTTAAAAACTTACGAAATAATTTTAATTTTAAGCCCTTAGTGACGAGTTTTATTTTAATCATCGTTATCTCGGTCAATTAGTTTGGCTCTATATCTACATTATAGCGTCTGGCATTTGTTTTATGTGCTTACTGAGGTATATTAAAATATAACAAAAAGGATTTGCGAAATTAGTTGATACAGATTCTTTTTTATTATTTAGAGTATTATTATTGTAATTTGTTAAAGCATTTTGTCGATTGCAAAAGTTTTCACAACAAATTGAGTGAATGAAAAGATTTAATTTTAATTTTGAAATTTAGAAGTAGATAAGAGTAACGTATTCCGCCTAAGTTAATATCGAGAGTTTCAGATCAAATTAGAATTTTAATTGAGTATTTCGAAAGTAAAGAGAGCCAATGAATAATTGAAATTCTATAGGTAGTTTATTGATATTAGTTTACTGAAAACAATCAACGTTTGGATTAAAAACTAAAATTAATTTTTCAGCGAGCACTAAGTGTAATAAAATATTTTTTACTAGTTTATTTTACACAATTGTATTGCCAATATTCAAATCAATATATATATAGGCAAACAATTATTGTGTTTCAGATTCGACATTATCAACTAATTCAATAGACAGCAGATATACTTATTTAAAACTAATGCCCTGGGTTATTTTTGGCGACAGACTAATATTTTAAAGAAAATAATCAAAGCAGACTATTATATTCACTCAATTGCCGCGTAAAAGGAACAGAAACTAATATAACAAAATTTACATTCATAATCATAATTATTTATTTACTAATAAATAATAATAAATATGTGGAACATTAACACACAGCACCATCTAGTTCCATAGTAAGCTACGAAGCCTGTGTTATAGATACCAGATTGATACTACATACATATATATAACTTTAAATATATACATATTATAAATATAAACACCCATGACTAGAGTACAAACATTCGTGCTCATCACACAAATGAATGCCCCCAGCGGGACTCGAACCCGCGACCACTGGCGCAGAAAGTAGGGTCACTACAAACTGAGCCAAACGTGTCGTCTAAGAATTTTTATTTTAAAGGTTCTAGGTTAAAAATTGTTCATATTGTTATTGTACGCATTAAAATTGTAGATTTATTAGTTATTTTAAATATTTTATTATAAACAGTTTATTTACTAATTCATTCTTGCATTGAAAACCGAAAGTAAGCTACTTTGAGTAGCAATTTTTTGTTAGAAATTCAGATATTCTTTCATTTATTAATTGTCATGTCAAGTAAGGTGATATAAAAAAAACAATATCAATCTATTATAAAAATTATATAAATAACAATAAAAGAACGCAAATCCTCGTGGTCGATCAATCAATCGGAGTAAAGCGAATTCATTACAATCCTCTAAAACAATAACGCTATAAGCTTCTGTTAGAAAAGCAAATAACCGTCAAATTATATAGGTATTGAATGTATATTTTGAAATCAAAATTTTTTTTAATAAGTTTTATATAGATAACATTTAAATATGTAAAGTCTATGTTTTGACTAATATCATAAATGCGATAGTGTTTTCGGTGTTATCTTCTTTCACAAAATTACAGAACAATAGGTCGACTTGGTTTTTGTGTAGACATAATTAATTTATGATAAGCAGACAGAAGAATCATTTTTCCGTACAAAATGTATGGGAAAAGTTTTTGGCGATTTCTGTTATTTCTAGTACTCAAACCTTAAATGGTCCTATAGGACCTTTTGATCCCTATATGAAATAGTATCGATTGAAATAATTTTCTTTTGTATTTTAGCATTTTTTTCGTTCACTGTACATTTTTTCCAAAATTTGTAAATGCAGTTCGTAATATCTCAAAAAGTTATGAATGGTCTCCTAGGAACGTTTTCCTGTAACTATAACAGTTAAGGTACCTGCCCTTACTGTCCCGTCTCAAAAATCCACCCTGTAGATTATGAATTTATTACTGTATAATATTTTTGTTTATTGTTGTTACTAAAGTATTACCTACTTTTATTTAAGAAATATATTTAGTAATTGTCGATGGTCTACGAAAATATTGACGAATTTTACTCCTAGTTAAATGGTAATCAATAATTATGACTTATTATAGTTAAATTTAAAAAAAAAACATTATATATAAATATAAAGGAGTTGAAACATGTTATACAATTTTTTATTAATAATGTGTAGTATGTTAACTAATAATCTGAGTTGATAGTGGCGAATATAATGCTTCTATTGAGTGCAAATAATGTGGACATTGTTATTATTTCCTCATTGTGGTCGAAACATAGCTGTGGTAAAATAGCACAAAATACTTTTTAATAATGTTTTTGATTAAGAATATTGTTAACGTTATAATATAGATTCATAATTTTTATATATCATAATTATATTAAAAAATATACTAGCGACTTACTCTCGCTTCGCTCGGGCTCGTCCCTAGGTTGATTCCCCATACTATGCACTACATATAAACTTTCATTCCCATCTTTACCCCCTTAAGATTTCCGGGATAAAAAGCATCCGATGTCTTTTCCAAGGTCTCAAACTATCTTCTAACCAAATTTCATCTAAATCGGTTCAGTAGATCCAGAGATTACCCCCTACAACCTCACACACTCAGAAACTTTACCTCTTTATAATATTAGTAAAGATAAGTGCCTACAAATTACATTTATGCTGTCTCCTTTGTACGGCGGAAACGAAGATCGCACCAAGTGCTACGAAACCGTAGCACCTTTGCATTTTGCTTCACAATGTGCAAAATTAATAACCACCGTATTAAAAGTTTACTATGAACTAGAATAAAACATTGACTACTGTTAGTATTAAAAAAAATAGTAATGGTTATAACAATACACTTGATAACCTGTCATGTGGCAGTCAAAACTTTAATACAACTTTACGCCTGTACCATACAGGCGTAAAGTTGTATTAAAGTGGTACACGTTTCACATTCACCGCAGCAAATAAGCTATTAATCCACGTCAAAGGCGGAAAGGTAAACCTGCGATCCACAACACTACTTTATTATTATTCCCACTGACTTGATGGATACAATATCAAGGTAAGAGTTAAAATTATGATTAAATATACATTAATCAAAACTTTGTCTAGTACTCTACTTAAGGAAGTTAAATATAAGAAGTACACTTTACGATATTAAATTTCTTGACTGAATTAGGTATTTTGTTGACTACATAATATTATAAATTCATTTTATTCATATGATATAGAGCGTAAAAGCTTTGAGCTTTGGAATTTTTACTAGCAAAATCTATGCAATGTTTTTTTCTGTATTTAACTATTTTCTAAGTATATAACTTAAGTAAAAAGATATTCTACAAGTTGAATTTCAGACATAAATTATAATTCAATGTTAGCTTAAGCGGTAAAATATAAATAATTAGTCATACCTCTATTCGCCGTTGGGCAAAAGTCTTAAATGTAATTGCTCGTACCGTCTAAGCGCCAAAATGTCAATGTTCTATCAGATCAATCTTAATTACCGTTTTGGGGAAGTTTGGACTCACGGTCCATTATCTAAATGAATGCGAGAACGATCTACTGCAACTAACCGCTGTTTTGTTCTCTACAGACCACAAAAACATTTACGCAAATTGAATGAAAGAAAAAGGACTTTTTCCTTGCGGCGCCCTAATGATCATTATGGGAAAGTTTAATAACGTTAAAATATATTTTGTTTCAATTATTTCGAATGTCTAAATTATACTTAAAAGATATATAAGCTAATATTTGATAAAGTTCTCGAGTGTTTGACTAGATGAAAGCGTCTTTATGATACTTATTATTGGTTCGATACTTACATATGGTAAAAAATGAGAAGAAAGATATAGAAACTTGTATGTATGTATAAATAAATCTATACATATAATAAAATTGTAACTAAGCCGAATCTGTACATTAAATATTCTTTGGAAGATCTTATTGAAATAGACATTATTATCGATACAGAAGCTAACTATAGGTTTTAGAATTTTTGTCTGTCTGTCTGACTGTTACCGCATCACGGAAAAACCACTGGAGGGATTTTGATGAAATTTAGTATGGTGATAGCTCAGTGCTGGATTTACACATTTGCCGCCCCAAAGCTATAAAATTCTTGCCGCTCCTACTAACTTCTAAAATTAGATACACTGCTTTCAATAAAGTTAATTCCTTTTTTTGGGGAATATTCTAGTTTCTAGATTATTTTTGCAACTTTTTGGGTATAGTTTTAAGCTAAGAAAAGCAATGCTTTGTTTTTACTTAGTTATTTTTTTTGTACTTTGTGGTAAAGTAGGTAGGTACGTATATTAAGGCCATCCCCCAAGCAAACGACCTTCAACATTCGACTCCTTCCTTCCCCACCTCACCTCTAGAAAAGATCGTAATAAATACTAGCGGCATCTATAGAATAACAGTTAAAACAATATTGCACACTTTGATTATATTATACATGTCTAGATGACACATTGACCGTACCGAACGGCCGAATTATATCGCAATTACGTGGAAAAACCGTATAATAACACAAAGATTACTTTTCATCGGTAAATTATGTTATTTAACTATTTTATTTTAAGAAAACATGGTTTTTTAATTCGTTAGGTTAGTCTGATCAGCCTGTGTTGCCAGTTTAATATTAGGAAGACTTAGCGAAACTATGAGAGACAAATTATAAATATCATTACATCTTTTTGTAATTTTTAAACATTTTGGTAATAAATAAAAATATTTTATTTTAATATTTATTTATTTATCTTCGTAAATCATAAAATGATGCAATAGTACTTATTAGGTTATGTTTGTTTCAAAAGTTTAAAAGAAACGAATTTGCATTATGTTTATATTTTTTGTTTTTACTAAATTAAATAAAACACTAATCTACAAAATAGTTACTTTATTTAACCTATTTTGTTTAAACTTCTTTCTACTATGTAATGAAGGTCTGGAGTCGATCTGATGATGGACCCGAAAGACAGTCGATGGAACTCTTCGACGATTTACAGTAATTACCTGGTGTTTGGGCTTGATTAATTTGTATTGGTGATACGTCTACACTAAAAATAGAAAAATAAAAAGTTAAAAAAAACCGACTTCCAGGCACTGAAAAGTAAAAAAATATCAAAATGGGGGTTTTGTTATTTTTTACTTTTCAGTGCCTGGAAGTCGGTTTTTATTTATTTTTTTCAAAGTTTTTATTTCTGTACCAAATTTTTTTTGGGTCAATTTTGCCGCCCCACTAATTTTGCCGCCCTAAGCTTCAGCTTTGTCAGCTTCTATGGTAAATCCGGCCCTGTGATAGCTGGTTATCCGGATTGACATATAGGATATTTTTTACTGGGGGAAAATATCTCATCTCTGAGAAATCTATACTAAACGGTAAAACGGAAGTAGGGACGAATCCGAGCGGAGCGAGGGTGAGTCGCTAGTTAATTAATAATACAGGTAAAACGTTATATTGTTAAAAACATGTAACGTTAAAAAAATATTTTGATATGAATAAATAACAAAATAATCACAAACTTTCAAAAAAAGTAATATTTTATTGTTTTTTAAACCTCGCCATGACTCAAAGACATGACTAGCAAATATAATGTTATATACATATATAGCAAATTAGGAACTGTAGGATAATGAGATCAAGTCAGTAGTTTATTTGCGCAGTAATTGAAATTTGTTTGCTGAAACTGAAACAAGGGGAGTAAGATATGTGGCCAGGTAAGATTGAATTAACAAATGTACCGAACGTAATAAATAATTAAGTAAAGGAATCGATGGATGCATAGCTTAGCTTTATAAATATCTTAGAAGATGTGGTTATAGTAAATAAAGGACTATTTCGATTATCCCGATAATTAACTATGTTTTAAGATAAGTGAATTATATATGAATGAGACGTCAAATAAAAAAAAAGTTTACATAATATGAATATTAATGTAAGCGGATATAGAGGATGCTCCTGACGTAGGACATTGTAGATGTTAATAAAGATAGCTAATTTTTCTTTTTACTAAAAGTCTGCTACTAATATTTTAATCATGAAAACCCTTAAAGGCCTTTTATTCTCATGTTAATTATTGCACTGATGCTTAAATTTACACAGAATGCGGTATATAAATATTAAAATAATTTGTGCTTTGTGTATACACTTAAATATTTGGTATTGTTGATAAAATATTGAAAAATAATAATAATAATCGTGAGATAAGGACACTGTTCGTAAATATCGCAAGGAGTAGCGCGACTTTCTTTTGAATGGAAGTCCTAAAATTTTACATTTTAATCATAAATATTTTATTTTTGATTTGCCCCCAAACACAATATACCTATGTATGTATGAATTTGGCATCTTGAATACATTTCGCAATAAATACAGTTTCATCGCACCACAAACATTATCATATGATATAAAATACACATGAACCATGTCTCAACACTTATTATTTGTAAAATTGTGGGGTAAATTATTTTTTTACTAATTGTAAGCTATGAATGTTAGCAAATATCTGCATGCTTAGACAAGAAGACATTATACAGTTGTTAACGCTTATAAAAAGTTACATAATATTTAAGCGTTATGTCAAATGAATGTTAATATCATTGTTTTAATATGCTTTAGTTTACTGTTGGCAGAATTGATTAAAAACGGTAGATTTCCTTAAAGGGGGTAATAATTTACCTATAAAGGTATTTACGTGCACTAATCATGCCTGTCAGGGAATTTGAGCAATCATTAGATATAGATATCAGATATTCAATGGACAACGAAGAACGGATAACTATTTTATCATATAACATAACACATCTTCCTTCTCACTTTCGCATAGAAAATTTCCTAGAACGTCAAGTAAAGTGAGAGTAGGTCGCTAGTTATTAATAAGGGTATTTAAAGATACTTTCTGGTCACCAAGTCATTGTTAAAATGGAAAAAACGCGGTTAAGGGCCCTCAGTCCCTCCATTACTACGGACACGAGAGCATAAGTACAAGTGTCTGAAACACCGAGACAGGATCCGTCTCCTTATGTTGTTTCCATTTCAAAGTAACTTTCTTTGAAAAGAGAAAATAAGTATAACGTATTGTAATCAAAATGATTTAATTTATATAGTGCAAAAGAAAAAATATACTAAAATCGGGTTTTTCATTTTAATCCATTCACAAAATATAATACTTTCTATAACGCGTAGGTATATAACATTTCTTACTAGTGATAGAGGTATCTTTAATATGTTTTTCTTTACTGTGTTATCAAGTGGTAATTAAGTTGAAAAAAAAATTCATACACCTTGAAAATCCAGGCGCACCACTAAAATTGGTTTTACAAGTGAACGCGCAATCAATAGATTTACGTATATTCCAACATATCTTTTTCCTCTGAAAAACCGGTTTAGTATTCTACTTTCATTTGCCCCATATTGAATGTAGAAAAGTCATTAATATACAGTAGCTAATAAAACTCATCATAACACTCATCCCTTAAGTGCGACGCAGTGGGAAACACAATATTCACTGGTACAAATTTTTATCTAATAGTTTTTTAGGTTAGAAACGAAAAGGTTTCTCTTAGACTAAGTATGAAAAATGAACGCTGTTTAGTAATCTTGCTGGAAGATATTATGATAAAGAGCTTAAATTATTAACTACTCTAAGAGCAAAATATTTTAAGATCTTGTCCTTATTCTCTTGAGGAATATATTTTTCACGTTATTTTGATCTATGGAGATTCATAAAATAATATTTCCCAAGTGCCATTCGATTACAATTTCAATCAAAAAAATCAAGCAACACTCCACTACATCTTGTTTTTAAATATTATATCAGGGTTTATTTGAATTTCGAAATGAAGTATTTCTTAGATCTGTGTTGTATACAGCCCTATGAGGTATTTATATACATAGATAATAAATATATTATGTGTTACAAATTATTTTTTAAAAATAATATCCACAGATGGGTTGCAGATTATACAGAAAAAAGTAAATAACTTTGACTTTAATTTTAGCTATTTTCAAAAATAAACATAAATGTATAACTACATGAAACAATGTAAATCAATACAGTAATTAAAAGCGTATTTTTAATATCAAATTTTATGTTACAGATTATATAATTATTAAAAATGCAAAAGCTTGTATATTTGTGGATGTGTTTTTTTTACTTCATCTAAAACGGATATATGAATTTCTTTGAAAAGAACACAGACAGGCTTAGGCCTGGAGTAACATATAGTTAGTATCAGGCGACTACGGATGCTCCCGAGAGAAGCGAGGTATATTATAAATGTTCATTTATAAAAAATACAAAATGTGTTCGTAGGAATGCACTTTTTTACTAGTTTTTTATCTATAGTTACTAAAAAAAACAGTAACTTAGCAAAATCTGTCCATGAATATTTTTTTAAAACAATGACTGTAAAGTATTATGTACACAATATAGACCTCAAAACAATAGTTATTAAAATTTTTGTCTATTTGTATGGGCGCGTTTCAATCAAAATGTAATGAACCGATTTCAACGATATTTAGTGATGTGATAACTTATTACTTGGGGTTGACATTTAAGATACCTTTTACTTCAATAAAATCTTTCTTTCCCACGGGAAAGCACAATAACTGGTTTTATCGAGTCCTCCTTAGAAATCTTTCGCTGGCTAAACCTTGAGACATATATACATCAAAACAATGCACTAAAAATTGTAGCCTTGAATAGTATATGTCTAGTTCTGAATAGTATATGTCTATCTCCTGAGGTACATTCGCAATATCTATTATTATCTATCCCTATAATAAAACTAACTTAGTCAAATCGATGTGTTCGTTTCACGCAAAAAGTACTGAATCAATCATTTCTCAAGTAAGGGATATGTATTTTTTTTTAATTTTTTATAATACTTAACTACTTTTCACTTTGTACTGTATATAGTCTATTTTATACTTACCGTTAAAACGTACCTAGGTTAAAGCGAAGTGAGGGTGAGTCGATAGTTTGCAATAAAATTGTAAGAAGGGTAATAGTTAACTGGAAAATGGTTTCATTTTCTTCATGAAGTCAAGAATAAATAATTTGACTTCATTGTCTTAGATTTCTTAGATTTAGACTTTCTTAATATTAAATGAAAATATGCAGTGGCCGTGGTAGCCAAATAGTAACGCGCTCGCTTTGAAAACCAAGTGAAGCGGGTTCAAATCCCGGTCTCGTATTTCTCATATTTTTATGTGCGAATCATTTTTAACATAATTACCACTTGCCTTACGGCAAAGGAAAACATCATGAGGAAACCTGCGTGTTTGAGAGAACCTAGCAAATTTTCGAAAGACATGTGAAGTCCACCAACCCGCACTTGGTCTCTTCGTATTGAAGGGAGGCTCGTGCCCAGCAGTGGGACGTTAAAAAGGGCTGAATATACATACAAATAAAAATTTGCGACAAATTATTTTTAGCTGCTGAAGTATCTATATATTATTCAAAATATGTTTATTGGTATGTTTTAGATCCATGCAGCGATTGATCAATGTTATTTACATATGGAGTATGTAGTACTTCGGCCTACGATATTCGATAATATTAGATACTTTATATCAATCTTCTGTGGACGCTTTCTTTACAATATTGATCTATTGGTAAAATTTTACTTAGTAACCCCGTTAGTTCCGTGAGTACAACTAATAGAAATAGTATAGAGTAATAGCAAATAGAGAAAGTTCTAAATCATGTCGGAAACTAATAACAAGTAACATTTACTTACGAGTATATATTATGTACATATTTAAACACCGTATAACAGAATCAGATAGCTCGTTTTTTATCAAAAATAATATATAATATTAAAGTAACTTGTAGTAAGTTACTTTAATATTACATATTTTATATTATATTATATAGTAGTTAATATAGTTTATGTAATATAAAGTTTTTTAAAGCTTTTTTTTTGTATTTCACCTAAAAAAGCGTATAATGGCAGAATCTAACTCGTTACCGCCAACGAAGTTACTCGTTTACGCGATCGAAGCTCCAAGTATTTTTCAAGAGTAAAATTCCAAACACGGTAGCAAGCTGTTCGATAGTCTAAATAACAGCAATTTTACTTATTTACTCATGTATAAAGTGTTCATAAATAAATAAGTAAGATGGCTTTTATTCAAAGTATAATATTGATAAAATTTGAATCCTGTGACGCCCCGACGCGATCCTTAAGAATTTTAGTGGGTAGTATTGGCTTTTCTACCAGTGAGTCCTACATAACAAACTCTATGTATGCAGGTGGTATGCTATATGCATTATTACGTATGCGTATGGAAGGGGAGGGGGGGGGGGGGGGGGGGGTTAGTTAAACACTTATATTAAGACTACCAACTACTCACGGTTTCTCACGACACTTTTAAATCCATGCATTGTTTTTCATATTAACTAATAAATTTTCAACGTGACTTTTTTGTCAGTGACAATTTATATTAAGTTTAAAATAAATCTGTCTAGAAGATTACTGTATAAATAAAAGGTATTGAAAAAGCAATATCAGAAAAAAATATATATACACTTTATGGTCTAACAGCTAACTAAAAGTCACTCTCCTTTTACAAGTATGAAGAAATAAGTAAAATAATTTCCGAATTTAATATCCGGTACAATCAATGGAAACCTTTTGTATGTACCCGAAAATAGGTATATGAAATGGTTGTGATAGGATCGTAAAAAATCAAATAGTATTTTTTTCGGTAAATTGCCTTTCGAATACGTGGTTGTTTTCGATACATCTAAGAAATCCAGAATAATTTATTAAATATCTGTAAAATATTAAGCTGATAAAATCTATACTAACATAATATTATAAAGCTGAAGAGTTTGTTTGTTTGTTTGGTTGAACGCGCTAATCTAAGGTACTACTAATCCGATTTGAAAAATTCTATTTGCACTGGGTAGCCCGTTAACTGAGGAAGGCTATAGGTTATATATCATCCTGAAAAATGTACGGTTCCCGTGGGATAGATTTGTTTTTGTCTACATACTTTGTAGATTATTAAGGTAATGAAAATATTAAGGTATTATTTATTAAGGTAATGAAAATAAAAAAGGTTTATAATTTAAATTAAATTCATTTATTGTACATAAATAAATAAATTCAATCATAAAGGATTTATAATAATTTCATTTGAATTTATTATTTTGTACTCAGCCCTTTTAACGTCCCACTGCTAGGCACGGGCCTCCTTTCAATATGAATGGGATCAGGCCATAGTCCACCACGCTGGCCAAGTGCGGGTTGGCGGAATTATGTTAGAAATGATTCATTTAGACATTTATTATTAACAATCACAAAACAAACAGATACAGTTTGCCAAACATCCATTTCATATAAAAGTTTGCTTGCCCATCTTGAAATAAAAATAGATATTGCCTTAGGGAACATAATAATATTGCATGACTATTTCATTCAATATAACATATATGAAGGAAAAAACAATCCATCAAAACGATATAAAGTTATGCTCTGGAAGGAAAATAAAATAAAAAAAAAAAAAAAAAACACTTTTGATTACTATGAAGAAAAATGTTGAAATAGATTCGTTTATTGTAGTAGAGTTTTTGAGTAGATGAATAATACCAAAGATCATATATTATTATATTACTTTAGCTTTATTTATTGGACCTACGTATGTACGTTATCTCAAAAATTTATGATTTTTTAATATAAATATTACATGTTTTCCATAAACTCAATTTCATAAACTAAACCATGATAAATGTCATAGTATTAACAAAGTAATAAATTTTTTTCGCAGGTCTCTTTTGATTTTTTATCCCCGACATTTCGAATACATTAGGTATATGCTGTAAACATTCTACAAACAACATTCTAATTACAGTTGCTATAGTTTTGAACATATTTTATTAAAATTGAGTCGAGAAAACTTAACCTCGCTTTGCTCCGGTGCGTCCTCGATTACGGTACGCGGATTTTGCAACTTTATGGGGTTTAATTTTTCTGCGCGGAACCCTAATTGATTTTCTAAAATAAAATGCCTAAGTTACTTTTATAGTATAATCTATCTGCTAGTGACGTCGCCTTAAAATCGGTCCAGGCGTTTTGGAGAATAGCCGGAACAAACAGACAGACAGACAAAAATTTAAAAAGCTGTTTTGTTTTATAAATACCGTACATATGTACTTTCATATGCATTTAGTAAAAAGCTGTTATTTTAACATTAAAGACACTTCAATTTTGTTTAATTGTAAAGATTTTTAATAAAGGCGTAAATCTGAGAAAGTATAAAGTAATGAAATGTATAGATTAAAAACCGAAGTTATTTGTTGTAAGATATTATTAGATAGATAATTTATTTTGAAGTCTAATAAGCCTATTGGTATGAAAAGGTCAAGGGTTCTACGCTCGACTTATAATTAATGTATTTATACTATGTACATGTAGGTACATCATCGATATAGAATACTGAACGAGATTACTTTATTGTGGTGAACAGATACCCGAAGGATGGGGAAACTGATAGGTAATAAGAATACTTTATACAATTTCAACATAAACATGAATTTTGTTAGAGACATTTGTATGAATACGCCTAATTTTATTCCTTGCGAATTTATCATCTGGGTTAGTTTTAGTGACAAAAGTGCGCAGAGCATTTTTAAATTTTTATTGAATCATCTTACTAATTTAAATTATTAATAATCTATAGTAAACATTCTTATTTTATTTATTTTATTTTAATCTTTTACCTAAATTTTATTTTACATCGAGAACTTTTTAAACTATTTTATTTTTTATCTACACAATTTTAAAACAATCTTGTCTTTTAGTAGGTATATAATATATAATTTATTTTTACAAAAACAAGTAATTAAATTGTATGTATGTTTGTATTCAGCCCTTTTTAACGTCCCACTGCTGTGCACGGGCCTCCTTTCAAGACGAGGGGGATCAGGCCATAGTCCACCACGCCGGCCAAGTGCGGGTTGGCGGACTTCACATGTCTTTCGAAAACTTGCTAGGTTCTCTCAGACATGCAGGTTTCCTCACGATGTTTTCCTTCACCGTAAGGCAAGTGGTAATTAAGTTAGAAAATGATTCGCACATGAAAATATCAGAGGTGCGAGACCCGGGATTTGAACCCGCTTCACTCGGTTTCCCAAGCGAGCGCGTTACCACTGGGCTACCACTTACAATTAAATTATTAAATACTATCTAATAAAATTTATTTAATAATTTTAATTATGTAAATGCACATATAAGGTATTAATTTACCACACCAATTACAATAGTGATATAATAAAAAAATATATAAACGCAGCTTAAGTGCTTTAAAATTGACTTCATTTTATGCATATTTTATCTCTTAGAATTATTTAAAATGGAGTATAATCACAGCGATTGATTTATGAAAATGTTGTCTGTCTATTTGTTTACTATTATTATATTGTATCCAGGACTTCTTTTTCCCAAAAACAATAATTTATTTTATCATACTATTTATATTACATGAGTGTAATCGTAATCTGGTGATTAAACAAAACTTAGTCCAAGTGACGGAATAGTAAGTGACCCAGTTATTTATTTCAATTTATTCGATTCTTTATTTGACAGCAATGTGCATTAAAGGATAAAAATAAATATGACAGAAATAAATCAGAATTTATCATTTTATGTTTCTCTACCTGGTAGATAAAGGTTTTTACACATTGCAATTGGCCTAGCAGTTAACTTTGCCAATGTGATACAAGTAGTTAAGGAGATTGATCGGTAACACAATATTATATTAATAATTTTTTTTAAGTCAATAAGTGTTCTAGCGACTCACCCTCGCTCCGCTCAGGTTCGTCCCTAAATACTTTATGATACGTTTTAACGGTTAGTATAGATTTCTCAGAGATAAGATATTTCCCGCAATAAAAAGTATCCTATATGTTGATCCAGTTAACCAGCTACCATTACACCAAATTTCATCAAAATCCCTCGAGTGGTTTTTCTGTGAAGCGGTAACAGACAGGCAGACAAAAATTCTAAAAACTATAGATTCGGCTTCTGCATCGATTATAATGTCTATTTCAATAAGATTTTCCAAAAAATATTTAAGGTACAGATTCGGTTATAATAAATACGTGTTTTAACGTTTTTTGAAATTCATCCTGTAAGGCGATAAAATATGGGATGAAAATTTGTTTGAAACTTGCCTTTTTAAAAATTTTTTGTTGTAGTTTTAGCGCGAGCGAAGCTGCGGGTTTTGCTAGTACATTTTATATTATACTTAAAAAAAACTTTATTTTTTTAGTTTTTAGTTTGAAATTGTGAAGGATATTGAAATTAATGCCGTTAAAAATATTTGAACCATTATTAAAAAAAGAGTTACCCTAATATGAATATTTATAATTATATCTTAAAACGTGAATGGTGTCATCAGCATTTTCAAGTTTATGCGCATAAAAGGGGCATTGATCGTGAGTCGTGTGAGGGTGGGGATTACTTAAGTATGCTTTATGATTGAATTATAAAATATATATACATATTGTAATGTAGTAATAAGGTTGAAACTGTAAACTAAAATTTGATTCCAATATTAATGCTAAGATAATGCTCATATAATTGGTGCAGCGTCTAAAACAAATATTCCATTTAGTAGGAGATCTCGATCTATGTGATGGACCCCTCGTTATTTTTTCAAACAATTTTTTTAAGCCATATTAATATACACGACCCCCTGGGTCATTGTCACCAAAAATTTGTTCCAGGATATTTTGTACTCAAAAACCTTTAGTCTAGAGATAAACATTAGTATAATATAATAGATTTTGTTGCTTGGTTCCGGAAAATACGATCTGATACGAGCAATTGCTTGGATCTCGTAACTCTCTCGTACTCTCGTATCTCATAACTACTCCAATTTAGCTATTTATACCTGGGTGTCAGGTAATGCGTTCGAAAAAGGCTGCCAATCATATGATGGCATTTTCTACAAGTATTCTACTATGGATTGATACTAATTTGTCACAGAAAAAGAGTTCTTGAACTTAAAAAAGCTATTATTTTATTTAATTAAAAAAATATTTCCTCAGAACGAGGGGTCCACCACATAGATCGGGATCTTAGACTAATTTATGTCATTTATTAGTCTGTAACAAATTAATTAACCTTTAATGTATTATGTTAAAATATAACATTTGCTATATTTAAAACCTAAATTTAAGCCCGAAAACAGGTCGAAATGAGGCTGCAATAAACTGATGATAAACTCTTTTATTAAATTCTCTATAAATACATAAAAATATATGGTTACCAAAATTCGGGCAAATAATCAGATATCAAAGTGAAAATGATTACATTAAATAAAGCAAGGTGTGCCATTATAACACTTATATTATTCCAATAAAGTATCAAATGGTTTAACGATTTACATTTACACGTGAGCTTTCGTACCCCCAGTGGGTACCGGTTTAATTAAAAGATTTCAGTCAAGCGTACTCGCAATATTGGAGCGTTTGTCCTTTCTACGCTCTCGTCACTTCTGATCTAAGTAAGACAGATTAAACAAATACATAGATAGATCTTTCAATTATTCCTAATTCACAAAATAATAAATCTTCTGAAATGCAAAATAAATTTGTATTCAAAACTATAAACTGAAATTGCTTCACTCACAGTTACAAAAATTCGCAATTTCTTTTAATGTTACTGAAAATTAAAGTACCTACTTAATTATGTGGTAAGTTTTGAAATAATACAGTATTTAAGATGTGCTTGTATGCGCTAGTATGCGATCTCGTGAAGTTCCGTTATGATAATAGTTTTATTATGTGCTTTTATGATTATTAAAACTTTTCTAGTAAATGATTCTTACATAATTACCTGAAAATACTAGATAGCAGGTAATACCAAGATTTCCCACAAAAAAAGAAAAAAGGTTAAGTAACAATAATTATAATTGATCTGTGTTGTTTATTATGAAGTTTAAATTTATTTATTACTACTATATAACATTCCCAGATAACAAGTAAGGATGAAAACATGATATAGTTGTTGAAGATTCCTTCACATTAAGCTATGAATTATTATACATAATAAAAAACAAAAATTCTTTATTTTGTTTTAAAATATTTAAATATATATTTACATATATATATAGTGTTTCCTAAGCTATTTCGTTTTTAACTCTTTAACTCTGCACTTTTCATATGTTTCAATTATGTATTTTGTTTTGTTACACACATATCTATACTAATATTATAAAGACACAGAGTTTGTTTGTTTGTTTATTCATTTGTTTGTTTATTCGTTTCTTTGTTTGAACGCGCTAACCTCAGGAACTACTAATTCGATTTGAAAAATTCTTTCTTTTAGATACCCAAGGAAGCAGAGCAGTAATCATAAATAAATAATAAAATAATAAATAAATATGCTGGGACATTAACACACAGCACCATCTAGTTCCATGGTAAGCTACAAAGCCTGTGTTATGGATACCAGATAGTTGATATACTACACATATATAACTTTAAATACATACATATTATAAATATAAACACCCATGACTGGAGTACAAACATTCGTGCTCATCACACAAATGAATGCCCCCAGCGGGACTCGAACCCGCGACCACTGGCGCAGAAAGTAGGGTCACTACAAACTGAGCCAAACGTGCCGATGTCAACCAATCGGGCAGACTTCCATACATTATTGTAAAACTGATATTTATATCAGAAGTTTGAACGCGGGCGAAGCCGCGGGTACTGCTAGTTTTTTTATAAAATACTAACGACTTACCTTCGATTCGCTTGGGTGTGTCCATAGGCTTGAATGGTTTAAGAACGCTTAAGAAACAAATGTCTAAAGGTAAATTTTACCGGTGGTAGGACTCTGTCAAGCCTGAGGAGTCCGACTGGATGGGTACCACCCCCTTATCTATTTCTGCCGCCAAGCAACAATGATTGCATTGTTGTGTTCCGGTTTGAAGGATAAGGTAGCCAGCGCAATTACAGGCAAGAGGCATATCATCTTAGTCCTCACAGTGACAACGCACCTGTGGTTCTGCATTTTTGTTACTTAAAACCTAAGTGCATGAACCGTAGGTGTTATGGGCGACAGGTGCTACTTTCCATCAGGTGGTCTGTCTGCTCGTTTGTCACTGAATCTCATAAAAAAAAAAAAAAAAAAAATCTTTTTTTTTTCCTTTAAGGAACGCATAGAGGACAAACATACGTACATTAATTTTTATTTACATATAGATTACAAACTTATACAATACGTCAAGCAAATTAAGTGGCAAAAAGTGCTAATCTAGCAATCAGCTAATAATCGCACATTATTATTATTCAATGCATACTGTACTTGATAATATGTAATGCGATTAAACCACTTGAGTAGCTTATTCCCTGTGACTTTCCATTCAATTTACAAGACCTAAGTGACTAGGCCAGCTGTTATTAAAGCCTATTCAGATGAACATATTGGAATAGGTTTATAGATGGATTCTATGTTGACCAACTATTACACCCTTTTGTCACCTGATACATGATTGTAGTATGAATAATGTTCACTGTTCTGTATTTAGTTGGTATATATGTAGTGTTAACTATCTCGATGGTTTAGTGGTTAGCATGTACAGCTGCAGAACTAAAGGTACTGGGTTCGAGTCCTGGGTCGGATCAAGTTTAATTACTGAGCTATTAATATATTCTCAGTATTAGCCCGAAATTTTGAAGGAGGTTGTGTTTCTTCCCTGTACCAACTACTTGTGTACTATAATATCGCCTGCGCATCTGGCTAGTCTCAGTGAGATTTCCGCCGTGGCCGAAATCGGTCAAGAAGACATTATTCTTGTAAGTGTTATATTATATTATATAAATGTTAGCATTATTTCATGGCCCATACATGAATTATTAAATGTATTGATATCAAAAAGCATGAATCGCTTTCTAGTTTATAAACTACTTGTATATCATTGCGCAAGAACTCAAAATAATCGTAAAATTACGTACCTACTAGTAAAGTCACTTTTTCTAAAACTTTTCATTTGATATTAATAACAAAAGGTAATTTGTTAATTCTGCATATCAAGTAATTCTTAATTGTTTAAATCCGGAAGAACTATTGTCTATCTTTACATCAAAATAGGACAATCCATCACGTGTGATTTTTTATACAGATAAATATAATTAAAGTGTCTGTTTGTATTGTCAAAATAACAGTTTTTTTTTATAAATGTATATGAAATTATATGCAGTACTTATAAGAAAAACACAATTTGAAATTTTTTTGTCTGTCTCTTTGTCTCTCGGCTGAACCGTCTTTGACGGGACTTTCACTGGTAGACAGCTGATGTTGTAAGGAGCAATTTAAGCTCCTTTTATTTTAGAAAAAAGAATTAAGGTTCCGCTTAAAAAAATAAAAAATAAAACTATGGACGCTAGTTAAGAATATACTTGTCAATTGATGACAAGAAAAGTAAGTAGAAGATTGCCATGATTAAAAAGAGATGAAATCATGTTTGGAAGAAGGAAGTTTTCAGAACTATTTCGAAACTTCTATTAGTAGATTTTTCTTTACGCTGAACTGTTTATATAAAGATGTGGCAGTTTATCAAGTGACTGAAAAGAAGTGAATGAAAAGACTGGGAGGAAATATGGCGAATTAACAGTGAGGTGATAATAGTAGATACTAAATCCTACCTCTGAGTATAGTGCTCTTTTGACAGGCTACTACTGTGCGATTGACTCCTGTATTCGTTCCTGTCATATATGCATGCATTTAATTTCCGATTTCAAAATTTAAGCTAGTAGCAATAATGTGTAAAATAGTATTTAAAATATTGTTGTGATTTATATTACTGAGTAATAAATAAAGTAACCTATTTATAGCATAAAAAAACTAGAAAATTAATAACTATTTCATTATTATTATTATCATAAAAACATCCGGAAACCTAGCATGATTAAAATTCTTACGCCAGTTTGGAAAAAGATATATAATTTTTTAGCAAATAGTTGAGTAAGATTTTAACCAAGTTCCTAAAAACCATACCAGTTAAAATAGCTTGAAATAAAATAAAAACAGATAAAAATTGAACGTACTTTTTGAGATCTACCATGCCACAGACAGACAGACTGACAGGTACAAGTAAAATCCTCCAGGCGTATAGCAGCTCTCACTTTTCGGTGGAGTTTAAATATTTTCTGTTCTCTTTTCTACGTTACGTCAATAATATCTATAATGCTATAGATAAATAAGTTGTCAGATTATACTAGTATTAAATTAAATCTTTCATTTAAAGGTTATCGCTGCCATTTTAGCTATCTTTGTCACATCAAACATAGTCCCAAAAGCCTCTAAATTAATTAACAAATTAAATGGTTAGGTCGCTATCACGATTTATACGTTTGAAGCATCTACCACCTGTTATAGATTATTTAAGTAACTATCCACCAACTATTATTATTGGACCCTTTTCAAAGGCTTATATAAATAAGATAATTAAATATAAGATTTCTGTGAATATTTATCTTCGTCAAAAGCAGAATTACGACTCCAATGTATATTTTACCTTGTGATTTCATATATTAACTGAGTAATTTTTAAAAGTTCTATTTTCTATTATGTTATATATTTTTCTGAGCTATTACTATTTTCCTCGTGGAATAGAGAATGGACGCCAGAGTAACATTTTACTTCATCCTCGTCCTCTATTGAAGTAAAAATAAGTAAAAGTATTACATTAAACTACCATCTCGGCTAAGTAGAACATGTCTCACTAGCCTTTACTTCTACGTCGAAGACCAAAGGTTAGATTATATATTATTACTTATTATAAAACTAGTATTTTATTTATTTATTTATTCATTTATGCATATATTTACATCAACAGCTTATTGTACATTAAAAAGCACTTTATAAACATATATTTAAAAGTCAAGCAAACAATGTTTAAGTAAACATTACCCTCTATACTAATTTAACTGTATGGCGTTATTGTCTAATAATAGAAAAATTGAGCTTTTCACACATTACTATTTCCCTTCGATGTGTTCACCTTGTCATGATGGAGGCTCATTAGTCCCTAGCCACACTAATTATAGTGCCGATCACGATTCGTTCTCGGTCCGATATCGATTTGGTAATGTATTTTTTACAAGAAAGAATGAGTGTATTCATACTATCGGTAAAAGTCTAGTTCTGGTCGATTCCTCCAGCAATGTTTCTCATATGAAAAATCTTTACCAGACCTATATCAGACCGATTATTATCGGCATTGTAGTGTAGATTGGGCCTTAGCGTCTGGCAATCTAGCCGGGTGTAAAGCTAAAAGATACACTGGGAGTTAATGGGTTACTCCTGGTATTGAACCACATCGATGTGGTTCTCTTTGGTTGACAAGTTGATGGTAGGATCCGTTGATTCTTAGTGGGTAGTACTGGTTTCTCTAAACGGTGAGTCCCATATAACTAACTCTATGTATGCATGTGGTATGCGTAAATGCATTTCCCAACCTTAAAAATACTATACCTACAATATTAATAGGATTTGCATGTTATAGATCGTTTTAACTTCAAATTCGTGAAAATTTTGTAATAATTACCATTGAGGTTCTAAAATTTACCAAAAGTAATATTTCTCTAGCGAATAATAAATTAAATTTGAACAATACAAAAAGCAGCTTATAAAGTATAACAATTTTATTGAATGTACCACGAATATAAAGCACTAATACTTTTTACTTACGAAAATATGATGGATCGTACCTTTGTTGCGTTTCTTTTCAATCTGAAACAAAAAAATTCAAGTAAGTTCTCCAAGTTTCCCTATAAGTTAGTAAGAAGGACATATAATATCGGAAAAAATATTTATCATGTCATAAAAGTGAGTAGGTTTATTGACCCTAAAGGCGTGTTATCGTTACATTTGCATAAGGCCCAATGTACGGCCCGCACTAACCCCTGGTTTTACGAGCTTGATAGGCATATGCCTTACATCAACCCCTTTTATTTTTGCTAGTTTATTGTTCTCTATTTGATATTCTCTCCTTTTACATATCATAATCAGAGTTTTATTACAAGACTAGATATACTTTATGGACTGGCTTTGGCTATGGATCAATTTGTGTTTTTTATAATGTATTTAAGTTTTAAATTATAAATAACAAAGGGAGCAACATTTTCATTAATTTTTATTAATGGTTTATTTATTATTTTTATATATTATTTGTTTAAAAATATATATTCAATGCTTTTTATATCTTAATGGTAATATTAAATGATTATTGAATTTTTAAATTATCTTTCATAGCAATATATAAATATACTGTTTGTTCTAAAAATAATTTTATATGTAAGACTAGCACCTCACTCCCCTTCACTCGTAATTGTCCCTACTTACGTTTTCATGTTTAGTATTTTCCCGCAGTAAAAGTATCCTATATGTTGACCCGGATAACCAGCTATCATCATACCAAATTTCATAAAAATCTGTTTTTTTTTTGTGATGCGGTCACAGACAGACAGACAAGAATTCTAAGAACTATAGATTCGGCCTCTATATCGATAATAATGTCTATTTCAATAAGATTTTTCAAAAAATATTTTATGAACAGATTCGGCTTAGTTAGAATTTTATTATATATAGATTATATTTTATTATATGTAGATTAGAATTTTATTATATGTAGATGGAATTACAAAAAATATTCTTTATTTCTGTCCTGTTTCATTGTTCTTCGCTCCTTAAGTTTACTCAATGTTCAAATCTTATTCAGTTGTGTCACGCTCCATCGGGAATAATCTCGTTTGAATCTTAATTAATACCAATTAATCGTGCTTCAAGAGACAATTATCCAAACAATGAAGAATATTTAAAAAATAAATACCTAATTAGCTGCCGTCCGTTTTTTCAATGAAGAGCGGACTCTGAATGAATAAAGAGTATCGAGTTTTAGCATAGAAATTTATATCAATTTAGTTGTAGATTGAATTTATTAATAATAATTAATCTACTTAGTATAAATGTTATGTCTTAAATATATTTTTATTAGCTCACCGATAAACAAGGCACAGTCTAAATTTAGGCTTAGAAATATGAAGTTTGCATTTCTAAAATTACAGAAATTGAGTAACAGGTATACCTATACGAGTAAAATGTTAATGATCTTACTAAAAAAAAAAAAAAAAATTAAAAATTAAATTAATAAACATATTATAAAAAAGTGTAAAGTAATGGTATTAAAAGAAGTACTTAGTTCTTTGCCCCGCTTAACATTATGTAAAACATTAAAACACTTTTCCTGTTTTAATCGTTATATTGTCAGTAATTGATAAAAATTTATATACACAACAGAAAATCATACGTCCCACCCAAACGTCAAATATATGCGTCGTCATACTTTTGTGTCATACTGTGCAGACGAACACCACAGAGGTTGTACGAAGGCGCTTCATGTCTTCGACTGAAATAGCGGCGCGTAACAATTACTTATTATAATTATAAAATGATATATTATTAATTGAAAAAACAATATGCTAGATGTTGTATTATCACACAGGTGATCGTTGTGATTTCTATTATCTTGAAGTCAGAATAGAGTGAGATTTCTTAGCCAAGTACAATATTAAGTACAATTTTCCCAATATCTAACGATTTGGAAAATTATTTTAAAAGAACGTCTCCTTATTAATATAGGTTCATTTTTTACACATATTGTTAGTTTAAATATGTTGTTTTTTGTAGAACTATGTAAAACAAATTAGTATTACATAAAACAATAAACAAACAGTGAAATTGTAATGTAAAGTGAAATTTATTACAACGTGACATTATTATAAATATTAAGGGGAAAAATGTGGCAGATATGAGATCGTAATTACATTAAGTAAGTACGTCAACATTTTTTGTTTTATTTGATTTTTCTGCGTTATAATACTTTGTTAGATATATATACGAATATTTGACATCTATACATATAATAAAACTAGCAAAACCCGCGGCTTCGCTTGCGCTAAAACAACAACAAAAAATCTTTAAAAAGGTAGGTTTCATACAAATTTTCATCCCTTATTTTATCCCCTTAAGGGATGAATTTCAAAAAACGCTAAAACACGTATTTATTAAATTGTATTGAAGAGCATTAATATCAAGTTTCAAGAAATTCTGATCATAAATATTTTTTGGGTTGTGTTATAACGTGTACTCCCGTGGGAATGAGATAATCTCCCACGGTAAAAAGTATCCTATATGTTGACCCGGATATCCAGCTATCATCATACTAAATTTCACCAAAAACCCTCCAGTGGTTTTTCTGTGATGCGGTAACATACAGACAGACCGACAGACAAAAATTCTAAAAACTATATTTTCGGCCTCTGCATCGATAATAATATCTATTTCAATAAGATTTTCCAAAAAATATTTAATGTACAGATTCGGCTTAGTTAGAATTTTATTATTTTCCAAAACTTATGTATACGGTTCATTTTCGGCCTTAAGAAATATGACCATGTTTCTCAGTTTCGCAAAAAGCTCAAATGGCTTCCAATCCGATTTCGCAGGGATACTCATATCCTCCATCTTCTCTACTGCGTGCTGTTTAGTCCTTCGGCTCCTTTCTATCTGAAAGAGCGTTTTGAATTTCTGAGTGACTCTGATACTCGTTCACTTCGCTCTGATCAGAATTTTATTCTTAAAATTCCTAAACATTCTTCATATTTTTTCTCCAATTCTTTTACTGTAAAAGCCGCTCGACTTTGGAATTCTCTTCCTGTAAAGGTAAGAAGTGCGAGAAGTCTAGAAAGGTTTAAAATTTTAGTAAAAGATTATTTCTTATCCCTTTAGTCCTTTCTTTACTTCACATTCTCTTTAATATATAGTATAAATTTTTAGCTGTTGATTAATAAATGTGTATATGTATGTATGTATGTATATATGTATGTATTTATGTATGTATATAGGTATGTTTGTATTTATACAATAATTAAAGTATTTATTTATTTATAATCAAAAATCAATAATCTGCACACCGCCTACCGTCTTTGCCACACACTTCTCCTCCACCTCAAGGTTGCCTGGAAGAGATCGCACTTAGCGATAAGGCCGCCTGCTGTACATTCATTTTCTTTTTGTAGATTATTTTCATTATGTTTGATTCTTTTATAAGGTGTACAATAAAGAGTATTATCTATCTATCTATCTATCTATATGTATAGATTGTAGCTAAGCCGGATCTGTACAATAAATATTTTTGGACAATCTTATTGAAATAGACATTATAATCGATACCGAGGCGGAATCTATAATTTTAGAATTTTTGTCTGTCTGTCTATCTGTCTGTCTGTGACCTCATCACGGAAAATCCACTGGAGGGATTTTGATGAAATTTGGTATCATGATAGCTGGTTATCCGGGTCAATATATAGGATACTTTTTACTGCGGGAAAATATCTCATCTCTGAGAAATCTATACTAAACGTTAAAACGTAAGTAGGGATGAACCCGAGCGGAGTGAGGGTGAGTCGCTAGTTTTAAATAAAACTATATTTTCGGATTTTTTTCTGGATTTATTTTGATTCCTGGTTTCCGATGTTTCAAATGCTTTACATCAATCATGGTCCCGACCGATGGTGACCAGAGATTGTGTTTATTTTCAGTGTTATTAAAAATGACTAATATTTCAGTAAATCTCGTCGCTCTGAAAGTCTTTACCATTAGTACTACACAGCAGATGCTCTCTACTGTTTATACAGATGACACAATTCTCTATTATCACTGTCACAAAATGCACTTTCAAAGTCACGTCTTGATAACATTTCATACGTGGGATGAAATGTTATCAAGACGTGACTTTGAAAGTAATTAGCATAATTGTATGTTATTTATTACCTGCATCTCTTATTGTAACTGTAACTTTAGGTATATTATTACCAAATGTAATGATTAAAGTGGACATAATGTGTTTTAAATATAATATATAGTACCTGGACGACCGAGCTTTGCTCGGAGTTTTTGGTTAAAAGTACTTTTTTTTTTTAATTTGACTGAAAGACAATAAAAAAACTAAAAACTTGAATAAATACAAAAATTTTTTTTAATAAAAGTAAAATCTTTGTATCCGACCGGGATTCGAAAACACCTGCGATAGGCGCTTGACCGAGAGCCCCCCCCCCCCCCCCCCCCCTACCAAATTTCAGCAAAATCGTTCGAGCCGTTTCCGAGATCGCCGGTATAAATAAATAAATAAATAAAGATATAAACATACAAGAATTGCTCGTTTAAATATATTAGATTAGATAATGTTTTAAAATAATATGTATACAAATGACAATTTGTATACTGAGTTATAAGTGAATAAATGTTAGTTAATAAAAATAGCTAACGGATTTAATATATGTAATCATGAAAAAAAAGCTGATATTATACATATCTATTTCAAGCGGAAGAGTAATAATGCTTAAAAATACAAAAGATTATAGTGTTGTTCTTATTTTATTCTCAAAAATTATATATTAATTTACTAATAGATATACAAAATTATACTTATTCTATAAAGAAAGTTAACGATCTGTATGGCGAAATCCGGAACAATAGCTTAAACAGCAAATCACGGTACTTTTTGACTTTGACATTTATTTTAGCGGACTCCGTCTATATTAGTCTCAGGTACCTTTATTAGGCTATTTAATATTTATAGCAAACAATAAGTCAGCCCGATGGGATCTCTCATTGGCATTACAAACTGAAACTTAAACATTAATTTTCATATTCTTTTATTTATTTTTGTCATTCTAAAATGATGAGCTTCCGCGCAAACTTTTATCCCTTGCTTAACCCCTTAAACGGATGAATTTAAAAAAATATTTACTGGCTAATTTCGCAATATGAAAAACTCTTGTGCAAAATTTCATGCTTATAAACTTAGTGTCTAAATAGTCTAGCCTCAGTGTTAGAATTTTATTTAGTTAAATATTTTATTTCTATTGAATATATCTCGGAGATATTTTTTGTGATGAGTCAATATTTATTATTTCATACCACTTAGTCCGATTTAAAACATTACCAATTGTAGTAGCAATTACACTGTCCAATACATTCATAAGTATAACTTATGTTCAATTTTGTGTAGGTTCATTATAATTTAGCTTTATAAATAAACTTTTGTCTAAAGTTAAAGATTTCACGAGCATCCATTCGAGTTTTACTATTTATCTTCGGCTCCATCATCAGATCAGCTCGATACAATCAAATTATTATATTGCTATTCATGAACTTTCAAAACGATACAAAAATTGGGGAAACAACATTGGATTTCACAGTCAAGTGATAAAAGCTTTAGAAAAAACGCAAGTTCGTGCAATTCGTACTCGCTCAGCGAGGGTGCCACCACATACATTTGCATTTGCTAGTAAATATTAAAAAGCTTAGCGCCAGTCCGGTACACATGTACTTGGTCAGTTATTATTATTTATTGCTTTTTTGATTGCCGTTTCATATCAAATTTAACGATTGCACGTATCATTGTTTTTATTCTCATTTAAAACTAAAAAAAACCTATAGAGTTTTTTTATTATTTTTTGGAATAATGTTCCTTATTGCACATTGTACTCGGCACACGACATTTCTTGAGTTTCAGATATTATGAGCTGAGGGCAGCCCATAATGTGACGTCATAATAGGTACCAAGCGATCATAAGTGTTAAGGAATGTATGTCGTAAGAAATTCATGTGCACTCTGTGCAGGGTTTTCTTCGATGAGCTTCAACATGTATCTTAGTACTCGTTATTATTTCTATGATCTATTTTATGAACCAAGGGTAAACAGCGAAAAGAACTTCGTTCCTTCCGGGTGTCCCACGACAAAGCTCGACTTTATATTATTTTGGGAAGTCTGTTATACTTACATATTGTACAAATATTAGTAACAAGTTTCTTTAATACTAATTACTTATTATAGAAACTTTATTATTATAAAGAATTTTATTATAGGGTCAATTACTATAGATATATAAAAATCTTAAAGTACAATATTTTGATAATATAAATGAGATAAGAGGCAGTGGTAGCCCAATGATAACCCGCCCGCTTCGGTATCCGAGTGAAGCGGGTTCAAATACCGGGTCTTGCTTGCACCTCTGATATTTTCATGTGTGAATCATTTCTAATATGATTACCACTTGCCTTACGGTGAAGGAAAACATCGTGAGGAAACCGGCATGTCTGAGAGAACCTAGCAAGTTTTCGAAAGACATGTAAAGTCCGCCAACCCGCACTTGGCCAGCGTGATCGGACGTTGAGTCGGTGGACTATGGCCGGGTCCCCCTCGTATTGAAGGGAGGCCCGTGCCCAGTAGTGGGAAGTTAAAAAGGGCTGAATACATAAATGAGATACACCTACACAGAACGGTATATTTGCTTTTTAAAAGCTTAACAAAATGTAATCTAGTAAGTACAAAGAGGATCTAAAATAAACTTAAGATAACTGACACAATATTGTGGCAACTGATCAAGAATAACAAAGATTTTATACATATATAGATAGTCTTTTTATTTCAACCTCTTTTGTACCAATAATATAACTGTTTTTATAGTTTTTTATACTTTTCGCATCTTCGCTCGTATGTAAATTCTCTGAAATATTCTAATAATAACATATATGTATGTTATTCAGTAATTACGTACGTAAATATTAATAATACAATATTTTTTACATTTTATTCAGTAGTCTATAGAGTTCTAGTAGCTCGTATGATAAGCGGAGCGGGGATCAAAGAACCTATGCCCGATGCCAGGATGCAACTTTGCTAAATTTTATCTAAACTGTCTATTGGTTTGAGCGTGAAAAGCTAATTGACAAAACTTTCACTTTTGTAACATTAGTTCGTATTATATTCATATGACGGCGAAGGAGATGTGTGGTAGAGTAGGTGTGGTAGGTAACAGAGTATGGGTAGGTAAGCTACTAACTGTTGCTCCCATTTCTCTGCCTTGCATGTAAACGGTCGTCAAGACGGCAAATAAAGAGTTGATAGTTTTATTTTTTCATATTTGATGCGGTAAATAGATATTATTAATATTTTTATATTTTCCTTAATACTCCATTTAATAAATAAATAAAAAATCTTAAATAATTAATTGAATAAGCTCATTTGCGACTTAAGCAGGAATTGAGAGAAGAAGGTAATATAATATAGTACATACATTTGTTTTAAAATATAATGGCTCTTAAAAATACACCACGCAATGACTGTACGTATTGAATTTCAAGCGACTCTTACTGAGCTTTTTATTTGATAATCCCGGAAACTACGAAAAAACAGTAGTTTTGATTTTTTCTCAGTTCCGCGAATGTGGCGTTATATTAACCGACAAATCCTGTGTTGGATTTATACTCTAATATATAAGATGACTGTTACTATGTATAATGTATACACTGTATATATTGAAGAAACATTACATGCATTACTTTCATTAAGTCTTTAGTAAATGATTTTTAAGATGGGTGCAACAACTGAATGGCTAATGAGGCTCCGCATTCGACTCTTTGTTCCGGCATATTCATTACCTGCTCCCATCGCAGGTTGTTTACAAAAAAGCTTTGTTCTCGGCATGCCCTCTCGAGAGAAACAAACAATATCTCTAACAATTTTGAGGTCAAGCGATTTCACCCAGCAAATATTCTGAATGATTATTAAAATAATAAACAAATCTAACTAATTAAAAATATAACAGCTCTGTTGGAAACGTTGAACCGTTTTTATTATTCATTGCCATTGTGTGATGGACAGGAGGAATGTAGACTGCGGTGGAGTAAAACACTGTGAGAAAATTTATATTATATCCTCTAAAATTTGAAAGCGTAAATTATATATAAGTCCATTTTAATTTCATGCGACTGGTTTTCTTTCGTGAAATATTATTTTTATTAAATCTGTATTTAAGTGAATGTTAATTTACTAACAAAGCTTAAAATTAACTTGCATACTCATATTTATTTCAACAGCTATTGTAAAAAAAATACGCTGATTTAAATATCAATATAAAATTATTACAATTTTTCCTCGAAAATATGAGATCACAATAGTTATAAACTATTTATTAAAAATAAAAATTTATTTCATCAAAAACAAAGATATCGAGTAACATAAGCATAAAAACTTACACCATGATTCAGTATTTCTGTTTTCTTTAGTCTGAACATTTTGTAATAACTACGGGATTAAATTCACATCTATTAACAATTTAAATTATCTATTTAAGGATAATATTCATATAATTTATTAATCTACCCAGTTTATCATTGAGCACTAATGAGATGTAATAATGCCTACAGATGCTATGCATATTTCTAGTGGTTAGTACTCGGCAATCCTGAAGAGGGTCGTAGTTCAAGCCTACAGCAACAACTTTGTTTTTTTAGGATTTAAATTGTTATGTAAAATTTAAAATAGAAAACAGGGTCAGTTAGTCTTCTTTTTTTATACAATAGATGAGGAGGACTTTAATTTAACTACTAAATATTAAAAAATAAAAATCAATAGATGAGGCAAATAAAAAAAATCCAGACAAGTGCGAGTCGGACTCGCCCACCGAGGGTTCCGTTCCGTATCTGTTTACAGATTTCCTACGAATTTGTACGGAACCTTTAATTTTCAAATTTTTTTTGGAATTTTTCCTTTATTTGTGCTGTAAGATCTTGCTTTTTGCCAAATTTCGTGATTCTAGGTCAACGGGAACTACCATATAAGTTTTCGACCCAAAATCTATAGGGTACTTCCGGTTGACCTAGAATTGTCAATTTTGGTTAAAATCAAGGTCTTACAGCAAAAGTAAAAGGAAAATTCCGAAAAATAAAAAAAGTAGAAAATTAAGGTAAATTTTGATACTTACAAGTTTTCGCGAAAATCTAAATTTGCCCATATCTTTTTATCGTGTTGACTCAGGACCTTGATTTTTATACGCCTAATATGGACTATAAACCTCAGTATCTGGTATAAATTTCAACTTGCTAGGTCCTGAGAAAATCGGTGATGACACACGGACAAACAGACGGACAAATGGACAAGAAAGTGGAAAGATCTTATAAGGGTTCCTTTTTTTAGCTTTCGAGGTACAAAATCCTAAAAATGTCTTCGGTAACTTGCAAGTAGTTTATAACAAATGACAAATGATTTTTAGCTTTTCTGCTTTCGTTAAATTAACTATTTATTGAAATGTAAATGAACGACCAATAAATTACTACAAAACAAATCCCCACTTTGTCGGGCAACGAAGTGTAGATAACAAGCATCAATGAGATGCAATAAAATCAATTTATTTACAACTGAGTGCGCTATTTATATTTTCTTTATAAACAACATCAATAGCACATTGAAAATCCCTGATATTTTATTTTGATTCGTCCTGTTTTATTGCATTACATAAATTTTCAATCAAACTCTACGCTATTCCTGTAATATTAATAATATAATTAAATAATGAATTGCATATTGCAATGTGGTTAGACGCGGCAAAATGTTAATATACACAATTTGTGTTCAGTAATTGAATGTCGCGTGACGTTTAAATGAAAACTTGTCGTATTCTAAGACCTAACATCCAACTTACGAATCAAGTTTTGCTAACTTACAATAAGTTTGAGCTGTGGCTTATCACCGCAATAAACTGATTTAACAGTTTATATGAGATCTTATATGTTGTATACTTCATTATAAATATTACGTATATCTATTATAATATATAGAGGAAAAATTTTTTTTTTTTTGTTTGTTGTTTGTATCGAATAGGCTCCGAAACTACTAACCTGATTTAGATGAAATTTGGTAAGAAAATAGTTTGAGACCCTGGAAAGGATATAGGATAGCTTTTATCCTGGAAACCATCCCTTAAAAGGATAAAAATGGGATGAAAGTTTGTATGGGGAAGCATCCTAGGGACGAACCCGAGCAAAGCGATAGCGATACGATGAAATTTTCATAAAACCCTAATAATAACTGTATTTAAAGTTAAATGTTATATTAAGTGATCTTGTAGGTTTAATTTAATACATTTTAAAAACTTCAAGAAAATCTAGCTTCCTGAGTTTTTTGATATATATTGATTAATATTTTACATTGGTTTTAGTTTATAATCCTACTTTATTACCCTATATTTTTAAGATAAAATTAGAGATATTATTATAAATTTGATATTGCAGGCTTAATAATTTCGAATATATAGCACGCTGGATAAGGTATGCCTAATTGTCGTGAATTTTACTAAAACTTTTCCTAAGTACATACTTCTTAGTGTAAATATATTTTTGAATAATTATGCCTAATAATTTCAATTTTTTTTTTAATATTTATTTTAGTCATTATCATGTAACTTTTGCCGTCTAGTACTTTTAAGGCCATACCCACAGTATGTAAATGACAAATAGGAACGAATACACGAATGATTTTGAAAGAAAGTTTTTGTAAGGTCATTTGGGATTTATATGATGGCCTTTTGAACTAGAGACTTGCATGGAACTAAATTAATTGGAAAGTATCAAATTAATTCAAAGTATCTGAGCGTATCGGTTAAGTCCCTTAAATCTGTTCATGAAATATTTATTAAAAAAATAATAACTGTTGTTGACATTTTTGTCTGTTTGTCTGTATATCAGATTGCTTTGTAACAAATAACTATTTTTATTTGTGTAAAAAGTAACCAAAGGCGGACCCGAGCAAAGCGAGGGTAAGTTAATTGTGCATTAATTGGAATTCATTTAATACAAAATACCACATATATTATTATCATATATAACAAGGTATCCAATCCGATTGCGTAACAAGCAAATTAACTTAGTTGGTGGTACCTCTTAGACATTACAAGGGATTAGCTTGAGCTCTTGCTTGCTCTAAGACATAACTCGATTGTCAAATAAGAGGCCGCCGTATGGAACGTAGATGTGGCTCTGTTTACATGCTTGCAAATTAGACTCTGTGCATAGAGTATCCACCGCAACACCCAAGGAACTATAATGAGATATTTATGAATATATTAATTTGGTCTCACTATAGAGAAATGAAAGAAGTCGGTTAAAAATCTTTACTAATATAAAAACAGAAGCGGTTTTATTTATTTGTCATATCATTTTAATGTAAGCTATAAAAAGAAGGACAGATTTTTAACAATTATTCATAAATTTTACTGTTATTTTTTACTATATTGTTTTTTGCAAATTGATATACCAGAATATAAAGAACTAAGTATTTAGTCAGTCTCTACTTCAAAATGTTTATAATTAAAAAATCTTATTAACACGTTACTATGTTGAGTGAAGGAAGGAAAAACTAATCGACACAATTTTGCATACATTTGAGTAAAGAAGTAAAATTGTTTATAGCGATTTTACAAATATATTCAAGATGAATAATAGTTTGTATAGAAATAGTGTTATTGTTGAAACAAACGGAGTTTTTGTTTCGACATCAAAACGTTTTTACGTAAGAAGGTAATGAAGAAACTTTAGAATATTGAGGTTTGCTCATATATCAAGCAATCAATTGAAGCCTAAAGCTAGCAAAATACAATAAGCGCGTGATTGAGTATATAGAGCTAGGTTAAGCCAATTAAAATATACATAGATTTTATAGAAACATAATAACAAAGCAAATAAAAATATATTAGTAAAGAAAAAAAACATATTTTGTCGACTTTGTAATAATATAATCTTTATCAAAAAGAGTCATGTATTATAAATTGATCCAAACATACTTTCTAGCGAAATGTTATTACGACAGGTGAAATCTGTTTAGTAGTTTAAATAGTTTTTTAATTTTTAATCAGACGTGTAACAAATATTTTTCAGAATTTACATGTATTATGTGAAACTTTGAACCGCAAATCACAAATGTCTTTATAAGCACATGTTTTCTAACTGTGTTTGTAGGTTTAGAGGAGATAGAATTAGTCTTCGTAAGACCTCGTCCTAATTGACGGAGCAACAAACAAAGCTGTGAGTTATAGGGTGGATCAAGCGATATTCATGCAGTATGAATTATTTATATAAAAAATGTTTTTGTGACTTACCTTCTATACAATTGTGTTGAGAAGAGCAAATATTTTTATTTATATATTATTTGATTACAATAAATCAGATAATAGAGTAGTAATGAAATATTAAACATAAATTTTTAAGTTCACTACTATTAACATTCTTTACAATTGTCTAATACATTTAAACGAGCAATGCTTGTATATTTATATATTTATATCTTTATTTATTTATACCAGCGATCTCGGAAACGGCTCTAATGATTTCGCTGATATTTGGTATGTGGGGGCTTTCGGGGGCGAAAAATCGATCTAGATTAGTCTCATGTCTAGGAAAACGTGTGTTTTCGAGTTTTCGTGGGGTTTTCTTTTGCATTATTCTACGCAGAATATGGTCGATAATTTCTTACACTCGGTTATAAGCATCGTGGTCAAGCGGTCAAGGCGCAAGTAAGACAACAAATAGGTGTGTCCGGGATCGAGTCTCGGTCGGAATACGAAGTTTTTACTTTTATTTTATTTTTTGTATTTATTCAAGTTTTTATTTTTTTAACAAAAAAAAAACAATACAACAAAAAAGAACTTCGAGCGAAGTTCGGTCGCCCAAGTACTGTATTTTATAATAGAACGTTGGAAGAATTTCTTTGATATTTTTGTTTAGCGTAAGCTAAACAAACGCTAAACAAAAATGTATAACATGAAATCAGACTGAAAGTAATAATCAAGTTCCAGCTCGGATTGAGTTGATATCTAAGGTCTCGCTTTATATTCAGTTATTAGTTGTAAGTAAAAAATTTCACGCGTATTTGTAACGGAGGTAATAGCTGTTTAAGTTCATAGATCATTAATTATAAAATGATAAAAAAGTAAAAAAAATACAAATACATAAATTAAGTTCAATTATTTTCAGGTTATAGAAACCTTAACTAATATAAGTTGAAATAACAAAGAAACAAATCATCTTAAAACAACCGTTATTTAAATTTAACCAAAGCTAATAAAAACACAAGATTGGGTTGAGCAGAAAAATTAGGCATTTGTATCGTATTTTATGAAAAAGAAGCACTTTTCTTTTTCTACAAAAATATACAAAGAAAATACACTCTATTAACATTTAAGGAAGTTAAGTGTAAGTGTAGCCGGTTTATAACAAAGGGAAAATGTCGATATATGAAAATTGAAATAACAAGTTGTTTATTGCTGGACCATGTGCGACATGCGTACGAGAGTTAAATGGAATATGTATATAAAATGGATTTGATTCATGATGACCTTTTAAATTGTTTCCTATTTAAACGTTTTACTTGAAGAGCAATTCTCACTTTCCCTTAGGCCCTATAGTGAAGTTTAAATACGAGTAATTCAGTACGTAATATAACTTAAGCATTGGCTAAGATATATATTGGGTACAATATTTTAACCATAGCAAGAAATGAAATTAAAAAAAAGTTAATTTTAAAGACTAAAGTCCATTTCAAGAACTTTCCAATACAAAATATCACAAACACGTAAAAATGTTTTTAGTAACTCAAGTCATTATATTGTTTTTTCAGGTTAAAGAAGCTTTTTAATTGGACAGAGTAATCAATATCCATATACTTATTTATTAAAATGTAAACATTTACATTCCTTTGCACGTCTACGAAAATAGTGTGATATTTTGGAATGCCCCTCGCGTAACGGTACTAGTGCAGGTTTCCTCATTCAATATTGATGGGTACGTTACAGCGACATATGTATATCAGACTCATATGTTTATACAGAAGATGTAAAGTGGAATATTTTGAACTTTTTCCCCGAAATATTCCGTCGACATCGAAAATATCCTTATGTGATTAGTAATTTATTCAGTCTAGTGATAAACTTAGAATTACTTAACGTTACATTTTGGTATTTATATTTTTGAAGTAAAACTTCTTTAGGCACGCTTGACTTGGGGGGTAAGCTGGTGAATGCGTTACCAAAAAATGTACGTACGTTTGTTGCCATGGTAACCGTTGTTATTGTCTGACAAATGATATAATATAATATTATATTCTTTTTTTAATTGATATTCTACAAAAATATTATTGTAATATGCCTAATATGCGTTATTTTTAGTATCTCACCTATCCTGATTATTTAAATATAAATTGAAATTGATAAAGAGTACCGATAACCTACAGAAGTTTTACTTCTTGTGCGTGTACACATTCATACACACACTCTTTAATTTTTTATTAAGGTTATATCTTTTTAAAACTGTACTTTCAGATTTTGTCGCGACTTTATTTTGAATTAATCGTTTTGTTTTGAGACGTCAAAAACCTTAGTTACTCACATGACCATCTTTTTTCGGATTTAATAAAGCTTTTTTTAAAGCTTTTTTTAAGGCTTTCGTGATGTCGGGAAACAAAAATTTAAAATAAAACATGGACGGAATTCGAAAAGACAAGAAATATAAATGTATATTTTTTCTCTATATTATCCTTTTCCCAAATATTACAATTACGTTAAATGTGCAAATGTAATAAATTGATAATTGAAGTTACTCGTATTAAGGGAGTATATATCGTGAAAGTAATATATGTAATATGCATCATTCATTTATTGTAGTTTTTCGCTGTGTTAAAAATTGGAAAGCATTTCAAAATTAAGTGTCCGTATTTGTTTAAAAAAATTCGGGTAAAATAAAACTTTATATTGAATTGTGGCATCCCTACGAAAGTGCGACTCTCACTTGAATTATTTTTGCATTACTTTTTAATTTACTTTAAAGCTACAACTGCAAAGAAACAAACTTTATTTGTATTACTCGATAGATGAAAAACAATAAATAATAGTTAAGAAAATCTATCCTGTACAGAAATATCACGTAAAATATATTACGGTAGAAATGGCAGTACGTACATATGTATGGATCGACGGACGGGCAGGCTTTTTTATTTTTTGGTAATAGGGACTCTATACTACCTTTTTAGCATAAAAAAATAAAAATAGATAAAAGTGAATAAACAATAAACGATATTAATTAAGATAATGTTTTCTTACATCATTGACTAACACAGCGTTGAACATAATATACGTAGCCACTAATTACATAACCGCAGGGTATTGATTAATTTGATCGACTGATGCAGCATCAAATGGACCTAAATAAGTTAGATATGCACTAAATCGCTGAAGTGCTACAATTTCTATACTCTGCATTAGAGCGTTTTCAATGTTACATTAACCAAATAAAACTTATCGATTATAATATTTTATACCCAAAAATGGTAAAGGGTGAATTTTTAGCAGAGGTTAGCCGTTCAAAAAAAAACAGGCAAAAGACGTTGATATACAATTTTTATAAATCAATGTAAAATAATAAGAAATGTAATTGTGAAGATATTTTTTTTCTTAACAAGGCTATTATGTGTTTTTTAATTGTATATAAAATATTTAAAATACATAACATACACTTAATCTATACATATAATAAAACTGTAGAGGTCGAATGTCTGTACATAGAAAAAAAATGCTAAAAACCGAGTCAGGGAGGAGGAGGAGTCAGAAGAGAAATAGAACAAATTCAGTTCTTTTTTTCACATTTTTTGTTTCTCTGTCTGTTTGTCTATTTGTCTGTTTAAAACTATTGACCCGTTTTAAATAAAATTTTGTATGGTAGTACCTTATATCCCCAGTTAATATCTTTGATACTTTTCATCCCGGAGAATTAAAAAGTTCTCGTGGGATAGTTAAAAACTATAGTAACTTATACAGCTTAGTACACAAAAACTACTAATTGGATTTTAATGAAACTTTACAATAATATAGTTCATACATCAGAATAACAAATAGGCTTTTTAACCTAGAAAAATGTACGGTTCCCGTGGGATTGATTTGTTTTTGTTTGTCTAGAGGCGAACCCGAGCAAAGCGAGGGTAAGCCGCTAGTCTATACTAAAATATATTATAAAGCTGAAGAGTTTGTTTATTTGTTTGGTTGAACGCGCTAATCTCAGGAACTAGGTACTAATTCGATTTGAAAAATTCTTTTTGCATTATATAGCCCGTTAACTGAGGAAAGCTATAGGCTATATCATCCCGAAAAAATGTACAGTTCCCGTGGGATGGATTTGTTTTTGTCTAGGGCCGAACCCGAAGCGAATCGAGGTTGAGTCGCTAGTTAAATAATAAAACCTCATAAAATATTGATAAAGCCATCTATGAAAAATCCATACGCATCACTTAATAAGTGAAAGTGCGGAAATTTTATGTAAGACCGCATTATTTTATTTATCTTTTTTATGAATATATTTTAAAACTTGAGTATACTTTTATTGAATTTAATTTTTTTTGATCATTTTATATAAATATATGTATGTAAACAATCTTCTTCTTCTCTCTTCTCTTCGTCTTCGTTCTTCTTATTCATGAAATTGATTTATTATTTATGGTATCTAATATATTTGAACGAGCAATTCTTGTTTATTTATTTACTTATTCATTCATTCATTCATTTATTTATTTATTTAAACCGGTGATCTCGGAAACGGCTCTAACGATTTCGCTGAAATTTGGTATAGGAAGTTGGCGAAGAAAAAGAAAGAATTCTTTTCTCGGTTAGCTTATTTTCCTTTACTATCAACTTGTCATACATTATAAAAGCAAAATTACCTTTAATTCTCTCTTCCTGTAGTCTCTCTTGTAATAGCGTCATATTTCAAGAATGTACTTGGGGAAGTCTTTGGTGATGTAGAAGTTTTTGAATTCTTTTTGTTCTTTAATATTTCGGTTCTTTTACAAGTATTAGAAAGTGTAATATTTCTACGTATTGTTTTTCCTTTTTCTGGTTTTTGTCTAACTCGTTGTGCATTACATATTTCTTTTGAGTCAATCTCTACACCTATGTTTTTTATTTCCTCTACAAGTGCTTCGATGAGGTCTTTGTTAGATCTTTCCTTCTCTTCAAAACCAGAAATCATAAGATTATTTTTATTTTTTCTCTTTCCTAAAACTTGTTTTAACTTGTAATTTTCTTCGATTAGCGGTTGCATTTTCTCCTCCATTTTTGTCATAAGATTTTTCCGTAATCTCTTTTAGCTATAATTGCATTACCAGTTTAATTTTTTCAAAAAGTTTTATAATTTGCGTCCATTTTTATTTTTCATTTTGAGAATAGCAAATTTTTTATTATTTACTCATATATATATATATATATATATATATATATATATTGTATGTATGTATTCAGCCCTTTTCATGTCCCACTGCTGGGCACGGGCCTCCCTTCAATGCGGAAGGGGAATCAGGCCATAGTCCACCACGCTGGCCAAGTGCGGATTGGCGGACTTCACATGACTTTCGAAAACTTGCTAGGTTTTCTCAGACATGCAGGTTTCCTCACGATGTTTTCCTTCACCGTAAGGCAAGTGGTAATCATGATAGAAATGATTCGCACATGAAACTATCAGAGGTGCGAGACCCGGGATTTGAACCCGCTTCACTCGGTTTCCCAAGCGAGCGCGTTGCCACTGGGCTACCACTGCCTCATATATCCAAACTTTCGCATTTATATACGAGGATAATGACAGAAAAAGTTTAGAGAGATGTATTGATTTATAAAAGCGAAAGTGTTAAAATCAATAGGAAGATTAATTCTTTTCCCCTTTAAAGCGGTTTCTGCTGTATATGTCGGTGCTGTATATAGCAAAAGGCGTTAATGGCATGTGTGGTGTACTGAGGGATCTGAGTTTAAGAATCTAAGCTATTGGTTGAATATATATTTTCGCTTTAAGATAAAGTAAGATTTATTTGATTTTAGTGTTTATCTCAAAAAAGGTAATGATTTTTATTATCTTACCATCACAGTAAAAAAATATTTAAATTATTTTATTAAAAAGTGTAATATTTGAATGCTAATTTTACCCACGACTACAATTGTATGGTAAATTCGTTGATAAAATAGCCTTTGCTATTTCGGTTTCCAATAAAATCCTTTTACCATTACAGCGTTATAAAAGATTAAGCACACTGACAAATTCACTTATCAAAGTGAATGATACTCATTACATTTATTGGTGTAATATAAATGCCTCTTCAAAAACTCCATTGGATATTTTCTTCCTGGAAACCCTAACAACAGGACTGTAAAAAGCACTAGAATCCAACAAAACCACGCACGCCAACCGCGAAACCACGCCGCTTAGAGCACTGAAAATTCATCGTTTAAACTGGTTCCAATCCTCAAGAGAATTAATTTCTTAAAATTGAAATTGAATTCTGTACAACCTTTCAAGGACACTTTGAAATTTTTATACGGAAATTAATATGTCATTTACATCAAAAGAGTTTTGGAAATAAGATATTTGAAAGTCATAAAAGTACTCGTTTTAAGTATTTTAATAGCATTTGATCATGATAACAAATTAACCATATTTTTTTGAAATGTTTTTATAACTCGTTAAATTATTCTTATTAAGGTTAAGTCTGTAGTTTTATTCACGTTCTTATATATTTAAATAATTTCTTATGTATATAAAAAAAACATTAAAAGGTTTCATACAAATTTTCTTATTACTTTATTATTATACTAGCAAAACCCGCGGCTTCGCTCGAGCTACAACTACAACAAAAAAACTTTAAAAAGGTAGGTTTCATACAAATTTTCATCCCTTATTTTATCTCCTTATGGGATGAATTTCAAAAAACGCTAAAACACGTATTTATTTAATTGTATTGAAGAGCATTAATACCAAGTTTCAAGAAATTCTGATCATAAATATTTTTTGGGTTGTGTTATAACGTGTATTCCCATGGGAATGAGATAATCTCCCGCGGTAAAAAGTATCCTTTATGTTGACCCGAATATCCAGCTATTATCATACCAAATTTCATCGAAATCCCTCCAGTGGTTTTTCTGTGATGCGGTAACAGACAGACAGACAGACAAAAATTCTAAAAACTATAGATTCGGTCTCTGTATCGATAATAAAGTCTATTTCAATAAAATTTTCCAAAAAATATTTAAGGTACAGATTCGGCTTGATTAGAATTTTATTATATGTATAGGTAGAATTCAAGCTTCATTTTGGAAGCACTCAGTCGTTAGAAGTGAAAATGTAACTGTCATTCCATAATACCTATCCTATAATGAGAGCTGTTTGACATCAAAGATTTAAGTTTCTCCAACATATTACATACACAGTCTTTCCTTACTATTATGATTCGCCTCATATAAATATTTGTAACCAAATGAGATAAAGCACAGTACTAAATCTATGCAATAATTAAAAAATGTCTGACCGTTTGTAAACTTGTTTTCGCTATGCTCTTGGTACGGCAGAACTTTTAAAAAATTCACTCCTGACTAAAGGGCGAGAGTGATGTACTATAAGTACCTACTATAAGTTACTTTTTATCCAGCAAAAGAAAATGGGCTCAAATGAAATAGAAGATAGACTGTGTAGTGTACACAGTTCAAACTAAGCAATATATTAAATTTATAAAAAATTATGGAAATAAAAATGGTATACTGCATGTTTAAGCAATATTGAACGGTTTTAGATAAAAGAGAGCAACAAACGTTAGTACACAATCAACATGCACGACAATATCGTTGATGTTATTTTGCAGTGACGCTAACGTAAACATTAATTACAATTTTAATAGGAAAACTTTACACACATTATTATTTTACTTGTATTTCTCAATAAATTCAAAACCATTTTACATTACTTTTTATACTCATTTTTATATTATATACAAGATATCTTACTTAGTGGCAACGATTTCCACACACTTTTATCTAGTATGAAACGAGTTAGTTTTAAAAATATTGCCATAAATTTCAAAAATCAGCCAAGCATTAGCACGAAGGGCTGTCTATAACTATCTAAAAAGTTTATGTTACATATTTACCTGTAAATACTATACTTATTTATAAAAATAGAACCTTATCGAATAAATGTTATCTAGCGAAAGGCTATCTCACCCTTGGTTGATTTTAATTAATTAATAAGTGTGTAATCTTTCCTAATAATATAATCTTATTGTAAAAATGTTAATTATATTATGCTGACAATGGTTCAAAAGATATAGTGTGTTATATCTAGGAAAGAGACGATAACCTATATACGTAGGCATAGTAATAGGCTTTCCGACTGGACCTATTTCTATGTACATAATAAAGAGATATGCTATTATAATTTTAGCCAAGCGCGTAACCTCTAGTTAGAGGTCTATAAGTTCCAAACGCAAAGGCATCTTGGATCTCGATAATCTCTTGTGAAGTCTTAAAGTGAAACGCTTTGACTCAAAAGGGATAGGTCTTTTGGGAGATCATTCACGACTTAAGACGTATTTAAATGTAATTAAGCTCATAAGTGAAACATTCTATATTTGTATCAAGCAAATTAAGATTTTAAAGTAAAATTATCAAACTATTTTATTCTTACTGCTATTTCTTTTGAAAATACGCAGTATTATTATAAGTTAACTATTGGGTACAAGAACCCATATTGTACAGAGGCGTTTTAGCTCTCGTAACTTGTAGGGTGATGTAGCAAAACCTAAAATATTACTCAATAAATAGGCTATAAAACGTAGAAAGAAACAAACTAACAAACTCTTCTAAAATATGTTAATATATACTGTAGCGTTTATTATTTATAGAGTACTGATAAATTTCACCTTACTCTACATAATATCAGTACAATATAAAACATTTAGATGTGTTGTAGTCTAGCAAATGAAGCCAACCAACCGTACCTTCGGATTTATCAAGCCAAGTGGGCTCACAAAGGGTTGGTAATTAATGTTGAAATGGGATACTGAGATTTGCTTCTATTTAAGGAATGACATACATATATATATATATATATATATATATATATATATATATATATATATATATATATATATATGTATATTTATTGATGATTGATTGAATTTTATATAGATATGTGTCAATTAATAGAAATAAAAAAGGATTTTACTTTTTTTACCAATTTATACCAAGATAGCAACAGCCTTCTATTCTTCTTTTTTGTTTTAATATAATAGCGACTTAGGTACGAATTAAATAGATATAAATAGTTATTGCGAGTGTGGCATAAGAAAAAAAATACTATTGCATATTTTTCTGTAGGCCTTTTTAAGACCTAAATTTTTTTGGAACATTGTTTTGATGTGTGCGTGTGTTTACTTATCGTGGTGGGGGAGGGAGAGGGGGAAAGATGAGAGATTTTCCTGTAGTAACAGGTATCCTAAATGTTGATATTTTTTGTGTGAAATGCGCACACGTGAAGAGACACACAAATATACAGACAAACAGACAAAAACATTAATAAATATTATTGTTATGGGGTCTATATTTTGTATACAATACATTACAGTCATTGTTTATAAAAAAAATCATCAAGAACTGTCCAGTGGTTGTTCTGTGATGCGGTGACAGACAGACAGATAGACATAAATTCTAAAAACTATAGATTCTGCCTCTGTGCCTCTGTATCGATAATAATGTTTATTTCAATAAGACGAAATAAATATAGCAGGAATAAAATTAATTTTAATTTTAGATATTTTCTTATATTTTTTTAAATATAAATGAAATTATCTTCTATTTTTTTTAATTTAAATGAAATTCCTTTGTAGAAAACATTCAGTGGTTCAGTGTACATTACTAGCAGGTATCAACACTGTTATTTACCTTTAATTTGTATTTATAGTACGTGTAATACTATACTAGAGCCAAGGCAAATAGAGTGAAGTACTGTATAAATGAAGAAAAATAATTATTACATACCTATACATGTTTGTAACAAAAAATATACCTACTATGTAGTATGAATATATATTTTTTTTAGCAAAGTTATTGTTATGTAAAAGTATTAAAACCTTTTTTGTGAGTAAGATTGTGGAGTTTTAAGTAAAAAAAATCGGAAAATAATTTTAAGTTATGGCATAATAATGATTTTATTGAAAAATACATGAAACTGTCCTTAAGGTAAAGTCTGTTCATAAAGCAAAAAATCATTAATATCAATAATAAAAATAAAATATACCTATCGCTAAATATAAAAAATATTGCGTAACATAATGATACATCATACACTATTAAACAAGAATTCCTCTTTTTAAAAATCGGTTAAAGACAACAATTTACATTTTTGGGACATCATAAATACTATGAAGCTATATCAATTGCACATCTACTCATAGAATGATCCAGATTCTAGAACATCTAAATTTTAGTTACTAATCATTTTAATTTAATACTAAATAACGCTATTTGTACAAAATTAAATAAGTTTTCAAAGTGTTTCAAAACAAGACGTGTTTTCCGTAAAGCACATAACAAGGTTAATGATTACCACATATTATGTGAAAGTGTGCATTTTACGCTTTAGTTTCACTAACTAGCATACTTTGGCTTGCTTTCAGTTTGTTAACATCAGCCATATAGAAATTTTGAGTTATATTATCAAGTTACTTTAAACTATATTATTACAGCTTTGGATATAAAAGTATAAATATTGTATAGCAGGTCACTAGGTCTTTCGTTCTGTCAATACACATTTAAGATATGAGCTTTAATTGTATCTATCATAAAATTTTGTTTTACTATGTTGTAAAAAAAATAATAATATATGACCACCAGACTACAATACAGTTGTTTTATATCTATGGGTGTAATAATAAAACATGAAAGATGGCCGGAGCTGCACTATGAAATCCTCATGTCTTGCAAACCTACCTGCCCCTAACAGGGTTAGTCGTAGCATGGACATACATAATACTAGAAATGATATCTACACTATTTTTTTAATATTTTCTGTATTTATGCAAAGTAACCAATACGCAATCAATTTAAATAAATACGTACGTGCTTATACATAATAGACACGCTTCTGTAAGGCATATTTTGAAAATTAAAGATAAATTAATTTCTCACAGGGCCCACTTGATTTACCGGAATAAATGTACCCTACTTGTATGATTCGTATCGAAATTTTTAAACTTGAGCTAATATACAATATACAAGCGGCTCCATTCACCTCCATAAATACAAAAACAAATCTATCCCACGGGAACCGTATTTTTTTCGGTATAAAAGGTAGCCTACCTGTTATTCCAGACTATAATCTACCTCTGTGCCAAATTTCATCCAGATCCGTCTAGCCGTTCTAGCGTGAAAGAGTAACAAACCTATTTCACGGGACCCGTACATTTTTCCAGGATAAAAAGTAGCCTATGTGTTATTCTGTTGTATTAGTCATATTATTGTAAAGAGTAACAAACATACATCCATACTTCCATACATACATTCTTACAAACTTTCGCGTTTATAATATTAGTAGGATGTATAATTAATGGACATTTATCCACTAGCCTCAATAGCATCGTAACCAGATCAACAAAAGAGAAAGCAATTTTTTTTTTAAAAACATGAGTGATTGAAATTTGATATCTATACTCAATACATTTGGCCAGATCACTGCGGTCATTGAAAAATCTACTAATTCCTAATCTGAACATCTGATCTCACAAGTTTTACCTCTTTATAACATAAACGATTGTTATTGTTATTATCGTAGCATAGTTGAAATGATTCGAATTGTGAATTTCAGTCATCCATATTCATAAAGTATTATTAATATCTAAAACCTAAGTATAAGTTGTTCGATTACATTTAAAAAGCAACTAGTTTCTTATGACATAAGATAGTAATACCTACGTATGAGATACCTTTTTAATTTATTCTTTCATCTTGATAGTGCAAACATTTATTTTACAAAATGAAATAAGAATCCATTTTATATGTACATATTTATTTTAAAAATCTTTATTAATATTATAATTTTTTTAAGTTTGTATGTTATGTTATATGATATGTATCCGATCCTAAAAATTCTTTGACTAATATTAAGCTACATCACCGTCGAGTGCTATAGGATATTTTTGATTCCGATAAAAATGTGTTTACTGTCAGAAATCACAAAATTTTAATTGCTGTCGAAAAAACTTTTAGAGTTGCTTTATCGGCATGCGCTGCCCAAACTGTTTGAAATAAAGCAATAAAATGTATGGCAAAAATACACCTAAAGTACACCCGAGCGAATCAGAGGAACAGAAGTCGCTAGTACATAATAATTGTAGATAAGGAGAACGAGAAGCTTAAGCTTGCACATACTCGTAATTATTGATAACTTTCTATTTTAATGAAATATTAAATAGTTTGTTTATTAATAAACTGATTTTATTGTGGTGAACTAGGAAGCAGGAATGGCCAATGAAGATGGTATATAGTTGAGATGTTGTCTCATATATCATTATCAGATATGTTACGTAGTGCAAGATTTAGCATGTTTGAACACATTAAAACACAGGGGACGTCTTAAGCTGCAGTACGTCATTGAACCCTTATGACAAACACACGTGCCTGCTAACAGGTTTACTTACTTACAACATAGATGACCTACTATGGGGATATTACTTACTAGAAATATAATTAAAGCTTTTTTCATTTTAGGAAATGAAATTAGAGGAAAGAATAAAACCTAATTTCTTAGATTTTCGCAAATACTTGACATTTTGAAATAAAACCTTTTTTTTCAGATTTTGTCGCAAAAAAAATAGATAAAATATGTTTCCTAATGTTAATTTCTATAATTAATTTAATATGAAGTTTCAGATGAACATCATTCTAGCAATCTTGTTATATCTAAATTAAAAAGTGTCATAAAAGTGGAGTGACAAGCGTTATATCATAAAACATTTTTTATTCATTCTCAACGTTGGATGCAAAAATCGTTATGTAAATTGGTCAGTGTAGTAATCGCATCTAGCATTTAGCTGTATATCCATGTTTGAAACCAACGTCATATGTCGTGGAGCACTTATTCAATAATCTGATTCAATTCACGGCGTAGGAACAGTTTCATGCTTCCTGACGTCTAGTTTAATATTCTATTACTGTACTCGCTCATCCATGTTTCTGCGTAAATCCTCAAAATGAATCATATGTTTAAGGAGTAAAGGGGAGTTAGTAAAAATATTCCTTTTTTTAATACGAAGAGAGCATAACCGATCTTTCTAGTGACGTTAGTTGTCAAGTAAGTCTCATAAGATTGGAAAATTGGCATGACACATTCATGCCAGTTCTCCATTCTCATGAGCTAGCAGTTTTAGAAAGCTATTTCAATGGGTTTTTTTGATACTTATAATGTATCCTACGGTTAAAATATTCTAAAATTGAAATTTTTCATTCATGTTTTCAATTTTATAGTAGCTAAAATTATAATCTATAGTAATATATAAAGCTGAAGAGTTTGTTTGTTTGTTTGGTTGAACGCGCTAATCTCTGATTTGAAAAGTTCTTTTTGCATTAGATAGCCCGTTAACTGAGGAAGGCTATAGTATATATACCATCCCGAGAAAATGTACAGTTCCCGTGGGATAGATTTGTTTTTGTCTAGGGACGAACCCGAAGCGAAGCGAGGGTGAGCCGCTAGTGTCATAATAAATAGGAACTAAAATAAACAGTAATACAAAAGTTATGAATAATAATGAGGAATTTGCGGCGTGTTGATTGTTGGGAGGTCTCAGAGGGTCCTACTAAACTAAAGCTCAGAGAACTTTAGTTGTTTCAATGACCTGGGTTATACTTTAAGGCGCATCTTGGCAGAGAGAAAATGTAGATGTACTTATAAAATATAATATTTATGCGCTTTCTCTAGTGTAGTCATTGTACACAGTATAAACAAAGTCCATCGCAAGTCGGCAAGGTTTGATTTTAGAATTTGATATTAATTTGCTAATATTATAAATGTGAAAGTTTAGATGGATATTTGGGTGTTTGGGTGTTTGTTACTCAATCACGCCAGAACGGCTGAGTGGATCTGGATGAAATTTGGCAAAGAGATAGATCACGGAAAAATATACGGTTCCCGTGCGATAGATTTGTGTTTGTTTTTCTAGAGTTGTGTTTGATTTTCTTAATCTTTCATTAAATCTAACTAAGTTGACTAAATTTGTACCTTATTTAATAAATTTATAATATTTCAATGATTTCAGAAAGAAAAAGAACACAGGAGTTATATTTTATTCGAATTGTTATTTTTTATGTAGCATTCATACAAAGATTGATGGTAGTTTAATTTGAAAATTCAAGTGGATATATTGTTTTAGTGTGTTATAGTTATATATTAACACATTATAAAAATATAAGCACTGTCTTTAACTATTGTACTCAGTATAAAGTAGGGTAATTTCCATATTTTCCTCTCTAGCTTTTAGCTTTTGAATATAACTGACCTCTATCAGTATTTTTTCAAATGCCACAGAAGTGAACAAAATACTAAAAATGAAAATTATTTTTTATAATAAGTTCAAATATACGTACGTCGAAAAAACAACAAAACCTAGACTGTTTCTGATGAAATTTGGTATGATGATAACTGGTTATCCGGGTCTACACTTAGGATACTTTTTACTGCGTGAAAATATCTCATCTCTGAGAAATCTATATCTCAACATTACTTGGGACAAACCCGAGCGGAGCGAGGGTAAGTCGCTAGTTTTTAATATATTGAAAAGGATGGATGAAAAGTAATTTTTATATATACGAATATTTCTTCTTGATAATGAACTCCTCCTAAATGGCTGGACCGATTTTGATGAAATTGTTTGTGTGTATTTCAATAGGTCCCTGGATAGTTTAGCGTTACAATTAGATCCGGTAGGTGGCACTGCAATTGAGTTCTCGGATTTTATGTGAAGACTATGGTGAATCCCGAATATGGTGAAGACCATATTCGGGCAAGCCATCGCCTGTCTGGACTGTATGTAAAAATTAAAAATAGGTAGTCAAACAAATAATTATATTAGTTCAAAAATTTCCAAAAATCATTTCAATTAGAAAAATTGAATAATATAATCATCTTTTATGTATATGATATCCCTTCTATGTATGTTTTTCTTTTTAATGCCGATAAAACGTTAAAAAAATACAAAATATATGTAAGCCAATTATTATTATATTATGTAGTAGATGTAATACGTTTTGAATCTTTGATGTTAGACTGAAAGTTGAATACTGCCTACTTGTTCAGATCCCTTTGTATCACCATTTGAAAGGCTATTCAGTTTTTCAATAAAACTGGGATGAATTCACCGCAGGATCGTCACTAAAAATTAATAACCTTTTGAAGATTGCATCCGCTTATACGCAACTTGAAATATATAACACAATAAATGTCACGTATCTATGTACGTGCTATTTTATTTATTATGAAAACTTATTTATTATTATATAAGATTTTGTTAAACAGTTTGTGAATAATTAAATTTAATTAAAATTAAGTACTTTTGTAAACAATTTATCACTTGTACCTTTTCTTTGTTCTAGATCTCGTTAACTAGATGCAAATCAGCAACAGATTCAGAGAAGTAGAATGTGTAAAATTAAAACCGTAAATTAATTGAATAGAAAATCCCGGTGCCCTATAAATTTAATCATGTCATAAACATGATGATAAAGGTTGAACCCTCACATTATCATAGAATCCCGTACAACGGTTAATATGAAAGTGTGGCTAACCATCGCTGAATTGTCTGTCGTTGATATCTGAACGAATGTTATGATGTTAAAGAAGTTTTGTTTGTTTGATTTTGATGTACCTTCTGGATGATTTTTTTTACATTTTAATGCAATATGCATTGCTGCTATATAAAGCATGCTTATATTGTTTTTTTTTAAATCACACTACAACCCTAAGAAGCACGCATTATTTATAAATAAATTAGGCGGGTGGAAATGTGCGCAAAAACCACTGTTACATACCTACATACATTTATATAGGTACGTCTTTAAAGCGCTAAAAGTACCTATCTGTTATTCGTTATTTAATAAAATATTACGAGTCTTTGCTGTATTAGAATAATTTTTTGATTTATATTTTGGCAATCTTTGAAAGCTATTAATCCCTAGGAGTATATCATTATTACCAGTATATTATTAATAAGTTGTTCCTTCTGTAACAAATTATCTATACTAGTATTTTAAAGAGGAAAGATTTTTTGTTTGTTTGTTTGTACCGAATAGGCTCCGAAACTACTGAACCGATTGAGATGAAATTTGGTAAGAAGATAGTTTGAGATCCTGGGAAGGGCATGTGATAGTTTTTGTCCCGGAAATCATCCCTGAAGGGGGTGAAAATGGGTATGAAAATTTGTATAGGGAAGCAAGCGATGTTTTAAACTTGCTAGTATTTTCATCATATAACATCCATCTTATGTATAAATAAATGTAAAATTTGTTCGTTAATACCTAAATCTTCCGTTCTATCATTAGTTGTAACTTAGTTGTAACGCTGCTTTTATCAGTTTATCCAACGATTCCTTTAAAATTTAAATTCATTGCAAAGCTGGAGCACAGGATGTACTAAAACCTATATAACACAAAGGCATATACACGTACAAAAATATCTTTTTGAAAAAGTAACGGTCGAAATAAAGTTGCGGTGAGTCTAAGCCGAAAGTAATAAGGAAAAAAATGTTAAAACGTAATGTTACCATTAGTACTGTTGAACATTAATTAAAAATAATGTCTTCAAAATAAGTATAATAATTGTAATATACTATGTAGCTTTTGGTAAATTAAAACTTAGTCTGTTACCATTCTGCAAATCGTCTCCACTGTTAATTTTTTCAAGTTTTTCATATTCCTGACAGATAATTTAGATCTAGACTATAAAAACATTAATCTGAATTATTAATACGTTTCTTTACACCAGTAATCTTGAAAAACAAATGAATAATTTATATCATCGTCTAGAATCTACATCATAATACGATCTTATAGCCAAACTTGCAGAATATTGTTTTAGCAAGAATTACCCCATCAAGTATCTCGTTAAACTATACCGACTTAGGCATGCTATTTGAAACTTTAATTAATTTTATGAAGAATGTACATAAATTTATTTTTTCTTTGTAGTCAGTTACATCAAATCAAAATTCAATAACAGAGCATGCTGAGGTAATGAAATTCAAAACCTCTCCAGTCTGTTTGAAGTTGAATTCGAGGGGATATTGAGTCAGATTCTGCTATAACGCTTTTAAGCAGAATGTAACAAGAGCCACGTGGTATTTTCATTCACTTTCGTATCCTTTTTTAAGCTATCAAACTTTCTTAAAAAAAAAAACATAATAGCTATAGTATCTAGTTCTATTATTTTTTCGTCTTTCAAGTATTATAAAAATAAATCTATATAATTATATTCTGAAAACATATTATTATACATAATATTATGTACACAATAATAAAGCTATGGCACGTATGATCTAATTGATTATCCTTTCCATACTTTAAATAAATTTTAATATCAAGTATTTATCTTACAATTTCATTTATTTTAAATGAGAAACACAAAAGTTTCTCATAATACATTAGATATTAAGTTACCCGAGCCGTGTTTGCTCGAACATGAGCGTATTCCGCCCGATAGCCTGTGGTCAGCGGTGACCGCAAACCAACAACTGACTACACGACTATGTGTAATATGCATATATGACATTAATAGAGAAATACGTATACATTAATTATGTATTTACCCATAATATATGATACATACAGACAGAGTAATTATTTTTATTGAATATTAGACTTATGTTTTATTACATTACACTAGCGATAACTAGGTAAGCGGATTTTCACCACAATTTCATGGGCATTATTCTTAAAAGTAACCTTAGTTACTCATTCTGTCAATGAAAGGCCGGTCAAAACCGGTCCAGCTGTTTCGGAGATTAGCCGGAACAAACAGAGAAAATTTTAGGAATTGTTTTTTTCTTAAAACTACCTACCGTATATAATTTTATATGCATTTCAATTCTATACAATTTTTGTTAATCATGGTCTCAAAGCTTTATATGCATTTAGTAAAAAGCTGTTATTTTGACATTACAAACAAACACGTGACACTTCAATTTTATTTATTAGTATGCATTATATTCTTTTGAAACGTATTTTTATTTATATTTGTTTATTAAATTCGAAGTTAGCGAGGTACAACCTATATAATAAGAATTTAATGACCTAACATGACGTCTGAATAATAAAAAATAATAATTCTTGTCTTTAAAATATATGAAACATTTTTTTCGTGAATTTTTACGATGTTTTAATAGTTATTTTGCTATTCTGGGTGAAGACGAATCCAACAAAACAAAGATCATAAAAATCGGTCCAGCAATTCTCGAGTTATAACTTATAAGTGTAGTAATACTGACTTTGTTTTATATATATAAAGATAATATAGTCACCATTTGTTAATAAAATATGTCTGCAAATTGGATGCAGCTATTTACCCGGAAACCTGTCAAGGAGTATTAATAATTTCACAATAGCTTGAAGGAGCTTTAGTACAATTTATTCTTTCTGTTTAATTAAATATAGTATAATAAACATAAAAAACTAAACTTCTAACGTTTTAGGTCATTACGACGATGAGAGTTACTAGATTTGTATAAAATCGTACTTATAATTCCAAATTTTTCTGACTTTATTTTCCATGCCACATTATACCTAAGGGTCTATTTTTGTGTAACCTTACAGAATGCAATTTAAACTATCGAGATCGGTTAAAACGTCTTCGAGATAAATACTAGTCGCACATCCCTCTTTACCTCAATAAAGAACACCTCTTTCTTTTGTATAATCGGTAAAAAAATAGTTAAATGTAATATAATGTAAGAACGTGTGTGTGTGTGTGTATTTGTGCGTGTGTTTGCGTGTGTATGTACGTATTATATTATTGTAAGATAGTTTTTCAAAAAGAACTTCAAAATAAGTCTACTATACTCACATATGGAGAAAATAAAATTCACATGTAGTAGGTAGAAACTAAAATAGCTTCGTACTCGAATATGAACAAAACCGTATATTTTAACCTAAAAGATCGTTTAACATAATGGATTCTGCTGCAATAAACGTTATCTTATCTTTTTTTCAGAAATGTTGAAGCAGGTTAGTTTTAAAGCGAAAATTCAAATGTCGCTCATTAAACGTACAGAATAAAAATCAGTAACATGGAGTGCGAGTTCTTTCACCTATTTCTGTACATTGGCCCAATGAGAAGCTTCGAGACTATAAAAGTATAAAAATAGTATGAGACTCAAATTTATTGTTAAATTACGCAATATCTTAAATAATATATAAATATAATAAATAAATAAATGGCAATTATTCTTAGAATAAATATTTGCCTTGAAATTATGCTTTGAATATCTTGACCAGATATCAGTTACAATCTTCAACTTAACTAAGGGATCTCAATAACTTATCTATATTTTTATATTTCTCACAGGCACTAGGAATATGATTTAAGTATAAGTTGTTCGAAAAAAGCAATTAGTTTCTTATAACATACTAGCGACTCACACTCGCTTCGCTTCGGGTTCTTCCTTAGACAAAAACAAATCTATCCCACGGGATCCATACACTTTTCCGGGATGATATAAATATAGCCTATAGCCTTCCTCAGTTAACCGTCTATCAAATGCAAAAAGAATTTTTTAAATCGGATAAGTAGTTCCTGAGATTAGCGCGTTCAACCAAACAAACAAACAAACTCTTCAGCTTTATAATATTAGTATAGATTTTTAAAGAATCAATTACAAATTTCTATCTTTAGCAAGGAAAATCACAAAATAGACGATTTATTTAGATCCGCTGAAATACAACAGAATATGTGAATTTCCTGTGACAGGAAGAAAATATCTATTGGCATTTTCTACTGCCCTAATGAAACTATCTATACAAATAAATAAAATTGAAGTGTCTGTTTGTAATGTCAAGATAACAGCTTAATTCTAAATGCATATGGAATTATATACGGTACTTACAAGAAAAACACAATTTTAAAATTTTTGTCTGTCTGTCTGTTTGTTTCGGCTAACTTTCGAAACGGCTGGACCAATTTTAACGGGACTTCTACTGGCAGATAGCTGATATTATAAGGAGTAACTTAGGCTACTTTTATTTTAGAAAAAGAAGTAGAGTTTCTCTTATAAAAAATTAAAACGTGTCTAGGGACGCACCCGAGGGAAGCGAGGGTAAGTCGCTAGTTATATATATAAATAAATATAAATATATTGGAACATTAATACACAGCACTATCTAGTTCCATGGTAAGCTACGAGGTTTGTGTTATGGTTACCAGATAGTTGATACACTACACATAGCTATATAACTTTAAATATATACATAATATTATAAATATAAACACCCATTACTGGAGTACAAACATTCGTGCTCATCACACAAATGAATGCCGGAAATCTAACCCGCGACCGCTGGCACAGCAAGTAAAGTCACTACAAACTAATCCAAACGTTTTTTTTTATGGTACTCAGTGATAAACGAGCAGACAGCCCTGATGGAAAGCGGTACCTGTCGCCCATAATACCTACGGTTCATGCACTTAGGTTTTACGTAACAAAACTGCAGAACCGCCGGTACGTTATCACTGTGAGGACTAAGATGATATGCCTCTTGCCTGTAATTGCGCTGGCTACCTTATCCTTCAAACCGGAACGCTACAATACAATCATTGTTGCTTGGCGGAAGAAAAAGATAAGGGGGTTATACCCATCCAGTCGGACTCCTCAGACTTGACAGAGTCCTACCACCGGTAAAATGTGTCGTCAGATTAAGTGACTTTGCTTAGTTCTACTCGTGATGCAAAACTGTGTCATATAGATAACTACTAAGCTAACCAAGTATTTACGAACCTTCATAATCTATACAAAAAAATAAAATTGAAGTGTCTGTTTGTAATATCAAAATAACAGTTTTTTACTTAATACATATGATGGTATTTATAAGAAAAAAAAAAACATTTTTTAATTTTTTATTTGTGTCTGTTTGTTTGCTCCGGCTAATCTGTTTGTGAACGTGACTAAAACTAGCAACAAAGCGTAACCGCTGACTGAGTTTGATGAAAACTGATTTGATGGGACTTTTACTGACAGATAGCTGATGTTATAAATAATAACTTATGCTAGGTACTTTTATTTTAGAAAAAAAATTAGGGTTCCGCAAAAAAGGTAGGGACGTACCCGAGCGATAATAAGTACCTAATAAAGTAAAAAAAACAAGTAATATCACAGATCATATAATACTAAATTTATTAAATTGAATCACGATACATTAGGCAGTATTCTAAAGATTATTTTTCTAGTTGATTGACGGACATAAAAAATGCTAATCAATATGATAGAATATTTAATATATTTACTTTGTCATGTCAATGCGGAGAGCAATCATTTGACTCTTACGATCCCTTTGGACCCAAATATCTTTTCTGGTTGCCCTATTTTCCAAATGAATAAAGGAGTGAAGTCATCAAATATATCACTAATATCGGAATTCCTGTAATGTATATATAGGAGTACTTTTTGAAGACTTTTACGTTACCTAATTTATTTTAACAGAACTATGTAAAACTGCATTCAATATATTATATTAATAAACAAAAACGTACATACAAAACATAGTTACGTATTTGTGAGTAAAATAGTAGAGTTGAGATTAACGATTAAAGAACCAAGCGCAGATATGTTTTGGTTTACCTATAAAATACATATAATATCTATAAATATATAGGTATAATACCTTTTTGTAATAGATGAACTATAACAAAATATTAAGAAGACATTATAATTGTTTGTAATTTATATAAGATGGAATTTTTATATACTTTAATTTGAAACTCTTAATTCCATAAAAGGTAAGATAAAGCTAATACGATATTACTTAAAAATTATGTATACTTTTAGATTTCCAGATGGAGTGAATTAAGTAGGGTCGAAATCGGGATATGCATGTTGAAAAGATTATAGACTCCAAAACCTTGAATGAAAAACGAAGATGTAAAAATTCATAATATGGCTATTTTTCAGCCCCCTACTGTATTTTCTACACTAATAGGTATTATAACGATATAAAGTTTGTAAGTTTAGATATACGGGTTAATCTTGGAAACTACCCATTCGATTTTGAAAATTCTTTTACTCAAAATAATGTATTTATTGTCAGAAATCATAATAACTTTATTTAAAATCAAAATTTTATTGAAAGAAAAAACAGGTAGTTGAGTGTTTTATCAGCTACTGTTAGGCACGTTGGAAAGCAGCCAAGCGAAGCCAAGGTAAGTCGCCAGTCTAAGCTTATATATATATATATACATATATATATGTATGTATACTTGAGTTTAATAAACGGTACATGGTGCCCATTCCTTTTGAAGTTTATCCTGTCTAGAATCACTTTGTTTCTACATTAGATGTTAAAGCACTTTAACGTCAGCTTTTATAAGACACGCTATTATTTTAAATTTGATTTGTCAGTAAGTGCGAAATTGTTACTTTTCACGCTGTAACGCCTCATCGAATTTGTACATATTAAAATAGATAAGGAGATAGCTTATATTTTAAGTTAATGCAAGAGGCTACTAGAATATACTACGTACCTGCTGAATATTATAAAATTTCAAATATTTTTTGATTTTTTTTATTGATATAATAATTAAATTGATATAATAGCAGTGTTTAATAATATTATATTTGAAAAATATTTTTTTTACCATAGGTAAACATACCTATGTATTTATTTGCAATATAATAAAACTCAAAATAAAAAAAACTTATTTAATCGTCTGGTTTTGGTAATTTTAAAAAAAATATATATATTTTAATTATTAATTCTATTAGATCTTTTGTAAGAAACCTAGAAATTTTCAGACAGCATACAATATATAAATATAGATAAATATTTTATACTGCACTCCTTAGGATTACTGTCTATGTTAGTACATGTACACATAGACCAGTTAACTGACTATATAGATCTTCAAACATACATAAGATAAAGGAAAAACATTTCCTAAATACTTTAAATGCTTCTAGCAAATGCTATAAGTTTTTCAAGAAGTATTCAATTATAATTATACTTTAATTAGAAATCAAACATCACAAGGTAAGTTCGTTTGATTCTCAATTATCGATCGATATAGTAGCCGAATCTACAGTTTTTGGAATTTTTGTCTGTATGCCTCTGTCTGGGAATGCATTACGAGAATATTACTGGATGATAGCTGATCAGTGGTCATCCGGGTCAACATATAGGATACATTTTACTGCTAGAAAAAATATCTCATTTGAGAAATCTATACTAACAGTTAAAACGTACTTAGAACCGAACCCGAGCGAGAAGAGCGAGGATGAGTCGCTAGTTTTAAAATATTTATCTTAATATAATGTTCTGTTTTTGAAATGTAACTGACAAATGAAATGAATGAAGTGGAAATAATACAAGTAAGAGTTCGGCTACAAACTCGTGGGAGAACCTTCAAAACAATTTTAATTTACCGAATGCCACGTTCATCAGACATCACAGATCTAAACTCGTTACAAATAGAAATAATTTTAATATGTTTAGCGTTTCTGATAACGTTATACACGAGATGTGGAGCTTAATGATTCATTAAATTTTAGTAATATTATAGATTTAATGTTTATATATAGTTACGACCATCCAAGAATTTTTAATTGTTGATGCTATATTTAGAGATTAAAGATGATTTTGCTACTGACGACCTGTATCTAATACTTAAGAAATACTTCTTCATAACCACATTTACCTTGCAAATGTACGATTAAAAGCAAAACCGATAGTACATTTTTACTAGAATTGCAATTCGGTATTGGCAAATGAAATCTGTACCTAATAAAATTGTGATGGAGTCAAGTCTAGTTGTTTGTTGTTGTAGTAAGTTGTGCATGAAACAATTTGTAAAAAACAGTGTACTTTTTTTTACAAAATTTTCATATCCTTTAGAATTCAATCAGCAATTTTTAATATTTTTATTTATTTAAGTGTGAATAAATCACAGGATGATAATATATTTTTTACAGATTTCTATTTTTCATGAATGAGATATTTTCGAAGCCTGTAGGTTAACTGGCGCGAAAGAAGATAAAAAGAAAAATAATAATAGTATTGATAAAAAGTTATATATGTATGCATGTAGAGAAGGGAGTAATTAGTACATCCTTAGCTTACTAATAATAAATATTTTGGTTGCTGCGCTATAGCTGATAAATAAACACCTCTCTATGGATAGCACAAACAATAATTATAATATATTAACCATCCTTTTAAGTTTCTGTATTGTTGAAGGGAGGCCCGTGACCAGCAGTGGAAAGTTAAACAGGGCTGAATACATATTTAACATTGCGTATTTTTACTAATAAATAAGTTAAACCGTTGAGAGGCGCAGACACGCTGGCCTGTCAGTTAACAATTAATTTCTTAGAAATTATCCAGGAGGTGGACAAATTATAAATAATATGTTGAGACATTAACATACATCGACATCATACCAGATAGTTGATACACTATACATATATAACTTTAAACACATAAATATTATAAATATAAACAACCATGATTGGAGAATAAACGAATGCCCCCAGCGAGAATTGAACCCGCAATCGCTGGCGCGATAAGTAGGGTCACTACAAACTGAGCCAAACATGTTGGCAGTTACTAAAACGAAGTAGTCAAAGGAAAATAAATGAAACTGAATATACCAAATCGTTATTTAATTTTTAATTTAAAACTGAGACAACGTAGTTTTTCCAATTCGGGTCATGTCTGTTCAAAAAAGTCTGGGTTCCAATTGCTAACAGATGATGTACCTGACTGAGGCTTTGACTAACGTTATAAAAATATTTCTATCTCAAACTACATTTAAAAATATTTTAGCTGTCCAGTTTTGTAATTATTTCTACATTTTGAAACTCTTTTTTGTATATTTACAAGGTATTAAAACAGATAAAATATTCTATACTTATGCCTTTCTAAAACGAGCAAAATTATGGTAACACCTTAAATCATTTTCGGCAGAAATGTCGCTAAAGGTAAACGTTTTAGGAAGAAAGCATTCTCTTTTTGCGACATTGTCCTAAATTATTCTATCGACTTTAAAACAGATTTATCAAATGTTATAGTTCTTGATATTACTTTTTATTATCATTTTAGTTATTGAACAATGAAGTATAAAAGAACTTCCAACTACAATTGTTTAGTTGTTTAGTAGGTAGCTATTATTTAAAAAACAAGTGTCACAGCAGAATAAAATTTCAACACTACGTAGCCAATAAAATTTTGTGTTTATTGCGAAGAGACACGAACCTCCCAATGGAACACTTAATGGGTATGTAACATCACCGTCGACCTCAATGAATACTATCTACTTACCTATTTATGAAACCAGTTCGTAATTTGGTGGTATAGACAATAAAACTTGCCATCAACGATCGTTTTTTGATGCAAAGTTCTCTTGTGTGTCATAACAGTCTTCTTTTGATTTTAGACCAGCCATTTTGAATTAATATTACGTCAATATTACTTACAGTGCAGGGAGAGCTTTCAAAGTCGACTCCAAGGGTTGTCATTAAACCGATTTGTGATGTCAAAATTTCAACTTTCAACAACTTCTGCTACTCTAATAATAAAAAAATAAGTTTTAAGAGCTTTATATTTTTACTTAGGCAGTGACATTTTATAATGTTGCAGAAATACATATATTTTTAAGTTTATTATGATCAAATTGTACTATATCTCAACTGATTTTAGTACCTATAGTTAAACTTGATAGGATTTTCAAACACTGCTGTATATACAATAACTTTTCATCTTACTAAAGAATTAATATGTAACTAGAGTATATAATTATATTAAAAAATATCAATATGTACCCTATAACGAATTTAATATCTGAAATACTATTAGAACTTCATATCACTCTCCGAATAAAAAACTTTCTCAACACAAAAAAAATCCGGACAAGTGCGAGTTGGACTCGTCCACCGCGGGTCCCGTACAAGTACAAATTTGTACAAATTTGTACGGAAACTTTAATTTTCAACATTTTTTATTTTTTGGAATTTTTCCTTTATTGGTGCTTTAAGACCTTGCTTTTTGCCAACTACCATATAGGTTTTCGACCCAAATCCTATAGTCAATTTCAGTTAAAAGCAAGGTCTTGTAGCACAGATAAAGGGAAAATTCCGAAAAATAAAAAAAAAGATGAAAGTTAAGGTAAATTTTGATACTTACAAGTTTTCGTGAAAATCTTAATTTGCCCATATCTTTTTATCGTGTAGACTTAAGACCTTGATTTTTATACACCTAATAGGAACTATAGACTTCAGTATCTGATATAAATTTCAACTTGCTAGGTCTACCCGTTCCTGAGAAAATCGGTGGTGACACACGGACAGACAGATGGACAGACGGACGGACAGACAAGAGAGCGATCTTATAAGGGTTCCTTTTTTAACCTTTTGAAGTACGGAACTCTAAAAATGACGTCGCTGATACTGCGGGCAAGAAATACAGGTCAAAAACATATTTTTAATAACGATAACACTTTTTTTAGGTAATTATATGTTTAACAATAGCTATATAAATATAGAGACTCTACAAAACAATCAATACGCAATAGGTATAATGACAAAATGTATGATCCTGGAAATGAAAACGAGACACGCAGAGTGCGCCGTCAAAGTGAACTCAACGAGTCGTTGCTATCCAAAGGGATTATCGGTTAATTTTGATGTTGGAAATGTACGCCTGTTGCTTAATTAGTCGCCTTTATAGCTTGTTTGCAGGTCAGCACTATGTCATGTATGCACGTCTCGTAGTGTATAAACTAAGAGCGAATAGTTTAGCAGAAGTGCTAAAACACGAAAGGTGACGCTTATTTTGTTAAGTAGATTTTATCCATAGCTCAAACTACGTTGTATGTGCTATATACAAGGGTTTTAAGAAGCGCCAAACTTTATTATAAAATTAAAAATGAAATAATTTTAAGATATAATATTGCTTTTTGTCAAAAACATATTTAATTAAAGGTTTTGCTGCTTCGGCAGGAATATTATGAATTAAGTCCAACTTATTAGACCACTGTGACCCCTACTTAATATGGAATATGAAAGAAGGAAAAGATTATAATTTCGGATTTAATTAAGATAAGACAAAACTTCTTACATAATTTAATATCGTTCACAAGCAATGATTTTTAAGTTATCATAACTTATTTACTATCATAACGATAAATATGTAAACCATTTGGTTATTTTTAATATAATATTATACAGCATAATATATGTATTTTATATTCATACATTACTGTAAGTGAAAAGTAAATTAAAATCACAAATTATTTTGTACTAGGCGCTCTAGTCTTTACTCTGAGGCACGCCACGCGTTGATAGCATTTACAAAATTAAACTAGAGGCCGGTGTCCCGTAATATTACAAACAAGTGCTTTTAACACCTGACCACATAATAACGGACGTTAACAATGCAATTCGGGTTACCGTTGCTTTTATTTTATCTACCGTGAAATGTTGATTGAATTAGGCATCCTTGATGTGGATCATTTAGTTTTTTATTTTTATTTTATATAGGTAATAATGATATAAAAATTTACTTAAAAGAAGAAAATATAATAAGACTATGTTATACCTATTTGAATATTTTGGTAAAAATGTTAAAATATCTTAAGTTAGTTAATACTTTAAGGATTAAAAGTTTTAATACTACTTTAGTATTTATATTATATTATAAAAAGAACTTCAATTTTGCTAAAAGTTATGATTAAAATATAACTTTGTCTAAATTATAATTTTACCTGAAGTCAGATGCTCGTTATAACTTTCTTCCATTACTATTTCAACATCAAGAAGTTACCTGAAACAATTAATACAATGTACAACAAAAAATACTGTCATTTTAACATATACATATATTTTATTATATTAATATGGGTGTAATATTATTTCTAAAGTTGCAATATTATATGTATGCACCCGCGTATCCTAGGAGCTAGTGATTTAAATTTTATCCCGAGGAATGAAAGGTTTCCCGCGGCAGAGCGTACAGATTTTTTGTACGAAAATTCCGTTAGTATGCTGTGCTACATACATGTTATATAAATTGTTATTTAACACTAACGTCTTATTTAGATTTTTAATCACACAAAAGGAAAAAGGGCACAAGTGTTTTTGTAAATATGCAATCAGTACTTACCATGTGGAGTAATGTAAATAAATAGGAAAATTCTAGAAAAATCCTGTAAATTCTCCGGAAATTAATATATTCATATATCTCTCATCAACAAGGTTAGTGAAAAGAATCTTTATATTATTGATATCCAATCAAATATTTTAAATATGTGGAAACCGAATCCGTGGGTTTTATGCAGTAGGCTCGGACAAACAACTTCCATATTTTTTCACTACCATTTCATCTAGAAATATCAAAAAACTTATGATCGTTAAGTGAATGGTAGCTCTATATTCTATTTCCCCTGGGCCACTGTCTAACGCTATGACTTATCATGTATGACTTCTGGCTTTTTAAAAATGCACGTCCATTTTTCTGCTACGCATAAAAAAATATCAGCAATGTGTTACTGGAATTTATGTTATGGTTTCCTAGCAAATAGTGAAGATTTTTAGAATTTTACTTAAGAGTGTGCATATGGCAATTTTGTACTTAGACATCGTTATTTTTCTTAGAATCTGTAATAATTACCACTTTGATATTTAGAGAAATGATACTTCGGGCTTTTATTTTGAATTGCCAAATTTAAAAACACGATTGGTAAAATTTTTCTCGAAAATTTTTTTTTTTTTTGAAAAATACATGTTTTGCACACATATTGCTACTTATTTCAGAAACAGCTTACTATTTTTGTAGGATTCTTGTTTTGTCAGGAAGCCTAGAAGTATTTCTTCAGTTACCGAATTTCATTTTTCGATTGGTTGTTTAATTAATTAAATGCATTGAAAATTGTTTCGGTGCTTGAAATTTAAATACGTTGAGCATCTATCGTTTTATACTTCTCACTCATGATAGCATATTGTCTTGTCTTCCTGCTCCTCCGAATCCGAGACCGAGTCTCATGGTGCATTCTTAATAAATCTATTAAAAGCGAAATTACCTAGTAAAGCGAGCATAGTTGTAAAAAAATACAAATTAAGCTATTTCGACATACTTTAAGACACATTTTATGATTGAAAATTTATAGGTTTAAATACTAAAAAAGATTGAGAATTCAAGAACATTGTAACATCTAAAATTTATATAAAATGGACCGTTCATTTTATGGAAAAAATACTTCCAAAAAAATTTTCAAGTACAAGTTTCGTTATGAAACAACATTGTTACATACTTTAAGATTAAACAATCAAAATCTATTCTTTACCATCAGTTTTTTTAGGAGATACTCAATTCCAATTTCAATTTTTGCGCGATTCGCATTTTGAAGACAAACATCAAAAACTAGATCGTCTTCAAAAATTGTAGAATAATTACGTAATAAATGGTGCAATAAATATTTTTAAAATATTTCGAAGTCAGTGTAACTTTTATAAATATTTAAGCCTACACTATATCGAATATAAATGGGTATATACCGAAGCGAAAGTTATCACAATCGGTCTAAAACTTGTCAGGAGACGTTTGCTAGTGGATGACCGGTGACAAGGACATAGGCTATATTTACCCAGAAAAAAATATATACCTAGATAATAAATATTTTAACGGACATCACAAGTGAGCTCAGTTTTTTTGGAAAATAATAAAGACTACTACCTATATCTTACGAAAAATAAAAAATCGCCACGGAATAGAAATAGAAGTTATTTAGGTGTATACGTTTTATATAACGATGCAAAACTAACTAAACCGTTAACTGTCAACGATAGAATAATATAAATCAACATAATCATTAATTAATTATTATAAATATAAATATACTATTATATTAAAAAGCTGTTTTTTTATTTGTTAAACGCACTAATACAGGCTCAAACATAATTAAATCATTTTGAATTTAGTTGCACATTTATTACGGAAAAGAATTTTAAGAGTAAAGCAATTACATAAAAATACAACGACAGCTGAGCCGCGGGATGAAAGCTAGCATATATGTATACAACAGAGAATTTTTATGTTTTTATGTTGATTTTGGCTATAAGTGAGCGTAAGCTTTATATAGAAATAAGTTATAATAAAAGTGTAATTAATCGCTGTCTGTACATGGAAGATATTTGAGAAAAACTATTATTGAGGGTCTTTATTAAAGCAATATAACCCAAAACAATGATTTTTAAAATTTTGTTTGTTCGTCTGTTCGCCATTTTGTCTCTTTGCCTGTTTGCCTGTGTGCTTTTAGGCGCTAATTTTAGGAACGGCTTAACTGATTTGAGTGTGGTTTTCGCTATATTGTGTTAAACTTCACTTAATATTTAGTGAAGTTAAAATTTGGGATGAATTATTTAAAGGTTAAAATGGAGTGGTAAAGTTTATATGGGGAAGAATTATTTATGCTCAGGATTACTTGAAACTTACTATTATTGCTAATCTAGTAAATGTGAAGTTAGTAAGAATATCTACCATTTTTATTGTTAATTTTATGTATTCGGCACCAAAATTACAAACAAAGATGTAATATGTACGTAAAAACTATTCGAAACTCATTCGTCAATTTTTGATAGTATAAGAATACTTTCAGGGTGTAGTTAGCTTAAAAATCAAACGAAACATTAAAATACACTTCCATAGGAATATTTTTAAATAAAGCCACAATTTTGTTGTAAACTTTTTTTACGTTACGTTACCTACTTATACCTAACAAATAATTTAAATAGCGTTAGGTAGGTAGTACTTATTAAACTCAGTATATTAACAATAATAAAAATGGTAAAACTTTTATATATTAAAATATAGTTTTATTGCAAACTAGAGTTGCTCGCGTGTATCTTATTTATGTACATCGATCCGCTTTTTACATACAGGTTACATAAACCTTCCTCCAGGCTATAATTTCCAAAGAAGGATTTTTCATGATACGGACTGGTAGTTCCATGGCGAAGCGAGTTCAAATAACCAAGAAAAACAGCTTTATATATCCATGTTAATGTTAAATGCAAAGGTACTCTATCTGTTTGTCATCTTTTCACGCTTAATCCGCTGAACCGATTTAGATGAAAGTTTGTATGGAGATAGTTTGAGACACTGGAAAGGATAAAGGATAGTTTTTATCCCGGAAAACATGTATTAAGGGGATGAAAAGAGGGGTGGAAGTTTGAATGGAAAATCGATCGTTTCTTAAGTAAGGGATATTATTATTATTTTTTATTATTTATATTTTTTTAAATAGATTGCAAATACATATAGTCTATTCTACACTAGCCGTGAAAACAAATCTAGGGACGAACCCGAGCGAAGCGAGTCTAAGACGCTAGTATAGACATATGTAAAGAAAACCACCAGAGTACACTTCAAACGTATAATAATTATTGATTTTCATATAAGGATTACAACACACTGTATATATCACTGCTTTATACTAGAATTTACACAACACTGTTTCAGCATAATTACACAGTAACTCTTCCTGAACAAGAATGAATCCCAATCATAGAAAGCACTCCTTATATATTAATTTTAATTTCCATCAACCCACCTTTTTAATAATTTTAATGTAACTTCAACTACTTCCGGCGTAATCTTTAAATCATAGTAATCAATTAATGTATTTAATTTATAAAAGCATACTTAAAATATAAAACATAATTTCATTGAAACTTTAGTTAATTACAAGAAATATAGGTAACTTTAAATATGTCTAACAATATTAGCACTAAAATTAATGAATCATAACACTCGGCCATCGACATGCGTGCTATCTCCGGAGCACGCAAATCTCACAACACTCGGCGTAAGGTATGTTTATGATTCTCTATTATAATTTCAAAACAATATTAATAATTACAGCATGTAATACAAGCAAAAAAAAAATATCGTTATATATAAACATTAATATAAACCAGATTATACTACACTAGATTAAACTTAAATACTTTTATTTTTCAGTATCACTGTTCTCCGAGCTTGAGGAGCTGTATTCAGAACCAGAAGATTTGTCTAACTATTGCCTGAACATGAATCCAAGGCTGCATTTCATCTACTTAATGCGAAACGCTTTCATATCCCATGGTACTAAAACCGGGAGCATAGTTAGAGATTTTATATGGAACAATAAATAACTTCCCTTCATCTATCATTTTTAATAATATAACGAATACTATTGTTTTATTGCCACTTATTAATACCGCTAATAAATTCTGCATCGATTTAGTTAATCCTAATATTAACTTAGTTTAAATGGAATGAAATGAAATAAACTTAATTCAAATAGACTTGATTCAAAAGCATTTAATGTAAGCATCAGTGAAGTCTGTCCGTGAGGAATCTACCACCGGCTCAGAAGCCGGCAAGATACTCAACAGTTGCTCTTTTAAATATCGAAATTACATTTATTTTATTAATATATCATGTAGATAGCCCGCATATGAGTCAATAATACTCAATTCCACACATTTTCATCAGCAAGAAACTCTTGAACCGTGTAATATGCTTTGCCCAATAAAACATTTTTAATTTTATCCTTAAATTTTTGAAAAGATAAATCTAGGACATTTTGTGGAATCTTATTATATCTGCGTATACTCAGGCCTACGAAGGATTTATTCACCTTTTGGAGCCGAAGTCTAGGTTTAACAAGCTTATTTCTATTCCTAGTGTTTCTTGTGTGTCTATCTTTAGATTTTTGCGAACAAATAATATGTTAAACTGGCTTACACGGAGTCGTAAGATTGTACATAATAAAATATTATACATAATTGAGAATCATAATAATATTTTAATTAAAAGTCATTGATAAATTTATATAATTAATGGGAGATAATTTGACTACTTTTAAATTAATATGGAATGTCTATTGATTTTGCTTTTAAATTATATTGATGTTAAAAAGTTAATATCTTAAAATTAAACTTATTTTCGAATTACTAATTTTGTAATAAATTCCAAAAAAAAAGTAAATCAAATAGTAAGACATTAATAATTCTCAAGTTATATTATTGCATTTAAAAATTCTGAAATACGGTTGTGCTATTTAATAAAAACTTCCGGCTGATTCATATAAACAGCAAAAGATAACCGTTGGAGGGGAGTTTTTGGGGAAGACGTTCATTACGACAGACCAGATAAGTATTAGTTGTGAAAATAATACTAAATTTATGTTGGCAAACTTATTGATCAAAATAGTGTTGAACTTATGTGTAAATAGTGGAAAATAAAGCGCTTTCCTGTGATTAGTTAATAGTAGTGACATAAAGTAATCGTTAAAATGACATTGAATTTTGTTGTATTAAAGGGAAATACGACAGTTGAAGTAACATTATAAAACGTTTAAAGTAAAAGAGTGATAAAATAAAGCTTATTATATTGATTTACTGTGTTCTTATTTTCCTCGTCTTGAAATTATAATGGTTATTAATACAATTGTTTAACAAATATATTACACAGTATAATTGCGAATCACGAGCTCTTAGATCATAAATAGCCCGTACTGCTCTTTTTTTTTTTTGAATAAATACCGAATTAATTTGCGCGGCACTGCCCCAAAGAAGTATTCCGTACGATAAAATACTATGAAAATAACTAAAATATACAAGTCGGGCAATGTTAATATCCGTTAAGTTTTTTTTTTTAATTTTCCTAACTGCATTAATTATATAACTTAAATTAATTATATAACTACCAAAGCCTCTAATGACGGGCAGATATTCACTATTTTTATAAGGTCCAGCACATTAGCCATAGAATATTTTATGATACCAAAATTTATAAATGCACTCAAAAACTTGACATTAATTTAATTTAATATACCACACACATTTTTAATTTTAATAAGTAAATATACTTTTCGCTTTAGATGCAATTTACCTACACACAATTACGTTGTTATGTCCTATTCTACTTACATTTCACAATAGGTTTTGTATAATTATTATATGTATGACCTAGTTCTTGATAATTAAAACACGTGAAGTTATTTTGTCCATTTGTATTACCTGATAAAATGTTATGACCATTTCTAAAATCTCGTTTCATAAAGGTATTACTATATCTGGTTAAACTGTGGTGAAGCTAAATAATTTAACAAGTCTTCTGGTTCACTACATTTAAGAGCTTGAGGTCTATTACGTACAGAGTTATCAGTTATTCCGAAAATTATACAATCAACTGCCTTTCGTCCAGCAATATCATATCTACTTAATAATGAAAGTTTATCATAAAAATATTCTCAAGTTTTTACCTTTCGGGAATGCCTTTCTAATTTTAACTAACTTTTGAGCTTTAGTAAAGATTCATATAATTGAAAGAATAACTTAATTTCTATCTCATTCATAAATTACGGCACATTCGTTAACTTTCTTTAGCCATCGCTCAACATTTTGTAATCTATTATCTTGATGAAATTCCGGAACTACATAGTAGAGTTCCTAGTCTTACTTGCATTATCTCGAAGCGCTGCTATAAATTTCTCAGGTCTTCGGTTGTTAGGTAATCGGATAATCGTTTAATTTTAGCTGGTACTTTAGCATCACCAGAAGATGACCTCCTTTGACGTCGATTGGGCCTTTCTGGAGTAAAGCCCTCTGATCCACCTCCGTCACATGGGGCATAACTGAAGCACTTCCAATCGAGTCCAGTGATCCAACATAGACCACTCAATCCAGTGATCAAACATAGATCACTCATCCCAGTGATCAAACATAGACCACTCAATCCAGTGATCAAACATAGACCACTCAATCCAGTGATCAAACATAGACCACTCAATCCAATGATCAAACATAGACCACTCAATCCAGTGATCAAACATAGACCACTCAATCCAGCGATCAAACATAGATCACTCATTCCAGCGATTAGACATAGATCACTCATTCCAGTGATCAAACATAGACCACTCAATCCAGTGATCAAACATAGACCACTCAATCCAGTGATCAAACATAGACCACTCAATCCAGTGATCAAACATATACCACTCAATCCAGTGATCAAACATATACCACTCAATCCAGTGATCAAACATAGATCACTCATTCCTGCGATCAGACATAGACCACTCATTCCAGTGATCAAACATAGACCACTCAATCCAGTGATCAAACATAGACCACTCAATCCAGTGATCAAACATAGACCACTCAATCCAGTGATCAAACATATACCACTCAATCCAGTGATCAAACATAGATCACTCATTCCAGCGATCAGACATAGATCACTCATTCCAGTGATCAAACATAGACCACTCAATCCAGTGATCAAACATAGACCACTCCATCCAGTGATCAATCATAGACCACTCAATCCAGTGATCAAACATAGATCACTCATTCCAGCGATCGGACATAGATCACTCATTCCAGCCAGCAAACCCATCTATCAATCTAGCGGCCACCAGCCTAGCTCTTTCGGCATTTAATATAAACCATGTATTAAAAAATCCGATAAACAACACATGGCTCACTCCTATCGGATCAGTCCAGACCCAATACCCATTACAATTGATTCATAAGTTTTTAACCACCATCATCATCATACTAATATTCATTATGTGAAATATAATAAACGTTTCCAACCGTAACTACGTATTAACGTTCAGCTCAGACATGAGACATTTTTCTGCAGTTAAAAGTTCAAATTCAAATACAAGTTATAACATAATAGATTTAAATATTAATATTAACAATGTCCAGCCAAGCTCAGCCTTAGAGCATGGAACAATACGATTTAATAACAATTCATAAATACAATATACTCAAAATTACATGTTAGACTTTATCCAAAACATAATCATTAATAGAATAATAAGTCTTTTCTAATAAAAATTTCTTCAATCTTCGATTAAATATATTAATTCCATTAACCTCCAGAATAAATTTAAGTAAATGATTATATAAAAGTGGCCCAGTACAGAAAATACTCTTCGAGAAAAGGTCAGTCTCACATCGAGGGTGGCGAAGTAAGGCCCCCATGTCTTACACCATTACAATTTTCAAATAAATATTGATTTCTAACATAAATAATAGTCTCACAAATGCACACACTTGGTAACGTCATTATATTATAATTTCCAAATATATAGTTTGCATCTTTCTATTAACCGCAAATTAAATATTGCTCGGATACATTTGCTTCGAATGCTAATTTATCTACCGAATTACCCCAAAAAATAATACAACACCTTAACAAAAAAGCAACATAAGCATGATACACGGTTGAAACATTGACCATTTTGGCAAACACGTGGAGCGCAAAAGAAAATTGTCGTAATTTTATGCTTACCTCCTCAATATGCTTTTTCCAATTTAAATTATTACCAATATTGAGACCTAATAATTTTGTTACATCCACCTGCTTTATTTCCTTACCCTCAAAATCGATATCCAAAGCATTTAACTTATTTTTCCTGTTTTTAAAGAACATTAAATTAGTTTTATCCAAATTGTTCATGAGCTCTAGAACATTTCCTGTAACACCATAGTGAAAAAGTTTATTTAATCAACATAATCAAAAGCCTCCGTTAAGTCCATAAATAAAGCATACACAGGAACTTTATCATTTAAATTAGTCACGACATAACTTAAGAAAGCTATAGACAGCCATATTTATACTTTTGTTTTTACGAAAACCAAATCGATCCTTTGTAAATAATTTATTCCTTTCAAAGAAATCATTCAATGCATTATAAATTATTTTCTCAAAAACCTTACTTAAAATAGGAACAAGCAAGTGTCCTACATATTGACCCGAACAACCAGCCATCATCATACCAAATTTCATCAAAATCTGTACAGTGTTCTTCCCGTGATGCGGTAATAGACAGACAGACAAAAAAATCCAAAAACTATAGATTTGGTTTCTGTATCGATAAAAAAAAGTACTTCAATAAGATTTTCCAAAAAAAGAGATATTTAATTTACAGACTCGGATTAGCTACAATTTTATTACATGTATAGATGTATATCAATATAAAAAAAAAAAAAAAATTAAATGAATTAATAAATCAAATAATTGTGGGTATCATAATAAATACATGAATACAACTGGAACGAGTCTCACGTTATCGTGTCTATCGTAATCTACGTGTTACATTACCAGGGAGTAGCCCTGACCACACACAACACGTATTGTATTAAAAGACGTAACATAGTATCCTGTCATGTATACCTCACAATGATACTCACGTAAAAAATAAATAAAATAAAAATGCATCATTAACATAAATATACTCTGTAGTTCATTTTTCATAATAAAATAATTAAGTGCCACACAGTAGGTTATATATAGTAATTGGTTATAGACAGAAACGTGTTGGATGCTATCGGAGAGTAGCCCCGATCACGCACCGACACTTCCTGCACTATGTCCATATTATGCTATAATGTAGAAATACTACCAGGGAGTTGCCCTGACCAAGCATTCTCGCACATTAAAACACAATTTACGCATAACATCGTCAGAGAGTTGCCCTGACCAGACATTTTACGCAACTACCGTCCTGAATGACGCTTAAAAATTTCACGTGGGCGTAACTTATAAATTATAATTATTAAAAAAATATAAATTATATATATAAATTATTCTTCAATAAATAAAAATATAACATAAAATAATTGTCAAATTCCTGTTTCCTTTTTTTCTTGGGTTGTGTTCCCACTTCAGAGTGTAAAGAAAACCACCAGAGTACACTTCAAACGTATAATAATTATTGATTTTCATATAAGGATTACAACACACTGTATATATCACTGCTTTATACTAGAATTTACACAACACTGTTTCAGCATAATTACACAGTAACTCTTCCTGAACAAGAATGAATCCCAATCATAGAAAGCACTCCTTATATATTAATTTTAATTTCCATCAACCCACCTTTTTAATAATTTTAATGTAACTTCAACTACTTCCGGCGTAATCTTTAAATCATAGTAATCAATTAATGTATTTAATTTATAAAAGCATACTTAAAATATAAAACATAATTTCATTGAAACTTTAGTTAATTACAAGAAATATAGGTAACTTTAAATATGTCTAACAATATTAGCACTAAAATTAATGAATCATAACACATAAAACTAAATAGCATTAAACTATTTATCGCAAAATCACATGAAAAAATCAATTATACGAGTACATATGAAATTGCTACAAACATTGCTGCTGTAAATTACAATGACTAGTATAACATAATATGTAAGCTAAATGTTAAATTCTCGTCTGGCCAGTCATAATATATCTAGCATTAACGAGATCAAGTCAGGGCTTTGGATAGAGCCTGTATTTGTAGCGTCGTCTTTGTTCCTATTGCGGCTAGTGTAGATGGTTCATCCCAATTATAGCTAGAGTACCCTTGTCGTATACGACTACGAAAAAATAAATTCATTTCAATGAAAATTTACGTATATATGCAATATACTCACATAAATTTGAGCTTCAGCGTAATTGGATATTTTAATTAGTATATATAAAACGAGATGTAGAAAGCAAAAGAGACTCGTCACGCGAAAATAAAATATAAAATTAAAAGCATTGGTTGTGGATAATTGTAAGCCTACAAAATCGAAATTATGATTTAAAGTTAATATTTTAAATGATGAATATAAGGTCAGTCATCATTTTTATGGTTCCGTACCTAAAAGAGATTGGGTATAATCTATACATATAATAAAATTGTAACCAAGCCGAATCTGAACATTAAACATTTTTTGGAAAGTCTTATTGAAATAGACATTATTATCCCGGTCAACATATAGAATATTTTTTACTGCGGGAAAATATCTCATCTCTGAAAAATATACACTAAACCTTAAAACGTAAGTAGGGATGAACCCGAGCGGATCGAGGGTGAGTCGCTAATATATGTATCTATAAATAGCTAACCTCTCTTTAAATTCATCTATACATAGTATACAACGAAGTCACTGTCTGCCTCTATCTGTTTCTCCGCTTTCTTCTTCTAAACCATGCAATGGATTTTGATGCGGTTTTCTCTAATAGAGAGAGTGATAAACGAGGAAGGTTTATGTATGGAATTTGTAAATATTTTGTTCAAAATGGCTGACAGCTGATGGTATTTCGTCAAAAAAACTGTTTTCGTCCTAGCTGATACTGGTTAAAACTTTAGAAATACATTAAAAAAATATAGTAGACGAGCGACTCACACTCTTTTACGGTTAGTATGGAATATATATATATATATATATATATATATATATATATATATATATATATATATATATATATATATATATATATATATATATATATATATGTTATTTTTTTCCTACTGAAAGTTGACGCATTTTTGTGGATGGGTAATCCGAAATAGTGATTCCCATAGAAAATGAACAGTTTTGAACTTTTCGATTTTCCAGCTGTTCTTATGGGTTTTTTCTATTTTTTTAATATTTAAACCATCCCTGACACACCCCCAATAAAACATAAAAAAGAATTATTAAAATCGGTCTAGCCGTTTTTGAGTTTTAGCGAGACTAACGAACAGCAATTGATTTTTATATATATAGAAAATTGTAGGCCTTAAAGAGGTCTACAAAAAAGTCTGCAATAGTGTCTATCTCCTAAGAAACGCTCATAGTAACAATTTTTATTTATTTAAATAATCGGTAAGTCGCTATTATCATCTCCTCATTTATTATTTTTTTACACGATGTATGGTTATTATAGTGGATATCCTAAGAAACAATAAAAATAAAACACAAAAAATTCAGAGAGTTCCCTGAAACGTGTCCTACTTTATGTACATCATAAAAATTAATTAGCCCCATTTGTTTAAATTCTACAGTAAATGAACAAAAATATGACAACGTTAAAAATTTAAATGGATTGCTCATTTTTATATGTAGCTTTCTTTTTAAAGTCAGTGTATAAGACATTATAATGGAACTCGGCCAGTATATTGTACTGTAAATGTAGTCGGCCAGTATCTTTTTTATTTACCAATATTTTAATTAGTCAATTAAAATATCCTTCTGGAAAGCGTCAGAAACCACCACGCTTTGTCTCAAGTATACTCACTACAGTATATGCAGTAGTCTAGTCAGTAATTCGCGTTGGGATCGAATCCACATCTTCCGGCACAATAGATTATGCATGTAAGCCACTTTAAACCGCAGTGCTTACGGAATATGCAACCAAGAAAAAAATTATTATGAAAATTAGCGACATGTACGTTTTAAATAGATATGAATAGTTATTGCGAGTGTACCTTAGGAGAAAGGCTTATTTGCAGATTCTTCTGTAGGCCTTATTAAGACCTACAATTTTCCTCAAACTATGTATATTGTATGTATATGTGCGCGGGAGATATTTTTGCACTTACATACCGTGTTTTACCCGTTATCCAAAAGTAAGGAATAGAAACAAAGGAAGCCCTATCGATAATAATAGGAGAACGTGAAAAAATACAAGGAAAGAATAATAATATCATCCAAATCGTTTTTTCATTGTATAGCTGGCAAGTGTATAAGAGATAATATGGTGGCAAAGTGTGTGCGTACTCTATTTTAACTATATATACTTTGCTCTCATAGTCCTGCGAGGCGACAATTCGACATGACCGATGAAAAATAAACTCCAAGCTACTATATATTACTAGCGACATAACCTCGCTTTGCTCGGATACATACATTATACTTATGAACTAAATTTCATCCAATACCGGTCAGCTTTTCAGTGAGAAGGAGCAACAAATATATACATGCACATTCAGACATAAACTTTCACATTTACGATAGTTGTTCAATTTCAAAAAATATATAAAGTTAGTTCTCGTAGCAATGTTTGTATAGACTTACAATTACGTTTGCAGTTTAACAAAGATCTACATCATGTTAAGAACCCATATTGTTACGTTATACCGTCAGCAGCTGCATCGCACCGCCTATTGTTTTCCGAAGTACATAAGTCGACGTGAGTGATTTTTGATTAGTAAACATTGAGATCTTGTGTTTAAACAAAAATACACATATTTGGCATAAAGATTTTGTTATTGAGTCTGTGTTATGTTTTTAATATAGAGGCATGAAGGCTTATTCCTTTCCATATTTACTTAACTCTATTCGAGCTTCCATAAGCTTTTAGAAAGGCTTTTAAGTTTAATTTAAAGTTTATTTCTAAATAATTAATTATTTTTAATTTTTCATTATAAGTTATATTTCCAAATAATTTGATATATTATTATAAATGCAAAAGTTGAAGAACAGTAAATGTGTGTCTATCTCGCTTAATCGGCTGGACAGATTTGGATGACTTTTATAGTACACAGATAGACTATGACCTGGAGTAACATATAAATTATTTTTATTTGTCGTCATTGTCATATAAAATAACGAATAAAAATAATTATTCGTCCTTTATGAAGCATATAAATTTTAAGGAAGGACGAATAGACTAATAAATAATTAAGTAGAATAAGTAGCTCGGCTCAGCTCGGTAGATTAAGGTGTTTTTTGCACACAGAAACTCCTGCACCTAAAAATAATTTTTAACCTTGAAAACTCTTGAAATTAAAAATCATCGGGATTTAAAAAAATAAGTTTTCAGCTCGGTAGGTTAAGGTTATATTTTTTTGCATATAGAAACTCCTGCACTTAAAAATCACTTATTTTACATTGAAAAAAAAAGTTATAAATATTCGTACAAACCGACAATAGTTGAACGAATAATATATTTATTATTCATTCTATTAAAGAATAGTTATATTTTATAAGTCTTTATTTTAACTACGGATAGCAACAGCCATTGTTGTAATGTACCATACAGACACACCCAAGCTAAGCAAGGGTAAGTAAAAATTATAAAATATTTTTTACTAATTCTATACACGAGTAAAAAATGTATGTCAAATAGTTAAAATATCAAAAATTAGTAAAGTTTATTTTACACGTACTGAAATGTTATGATAAATTTTACGTTGACTACTCAGATCCGATTAACACTTGCCTGGCTTTTAGTTTAAAAAGGGTTTAAAGCGAAACAAGTTCTGGCAAATACTCGCTGATGTCCGGATGTCTGTATTTTAGTTACGTTATTGCTTTCACGGCAAATGAAAAACGCTGGACTTTATAAAACATTGGTCCGCCGAAGCACTTACTTTAATAACAGCTAAATTTATTTTGAGTTTACATTTATTGTCATAGATGTACGAAAATAATAGAAATGAAGCCAGTTTATATACCTTTACGTAGGTTTATTTTAAAATATTGAAAGCCTGCGCAAGTTTCCAATCTTTAAGAAGGTTGTCAAAATTCCGTAATACCTACAACATCGTCTAGCGCCGTGACAACCAATTTATAAAAGTATTATATATAGTATTTTAAAGATTAATTTGTATTTTGGGGACGTAGGGACGGTTAATTTGTATTTCAGACTTTTAATTTTGGACTTGACTATATTAAGTACAGAATACGAGTATGTCTGTATATGTGGCCATGTACATTATCCGTTTCTCAGTGTCTATATATCTAGTCTACATAATATAATATGGTAATTTTCACTCAAAAAATATATTAAGAAAGGTGTTTATTTAATAAAAATAATCTGTTCTTATATAAAAAAATTCGCAGGCACTTCAAACTTTTGCATTTCTAATAAAAAGGCATTTGTAAGGGGGCAAATGTAGGTATATTTAAGCTACCAATTATAATTTCACTTAAGTTTTATATATAATGCATGCTGAACTACCGCGTTTTCACCCAATATCCTCACCGTTGTAGGATATATTTTACCCTATGCTTTAATACGATTATGTTTTTTCGGGAGCGAAAGGCTTCTTTTTGTAGAGATTTGTAAGGATTTGTCGGTTGCCAATCTCGCTGTAAGACCTAGTGGCAGCTAGACACTTCAAACGGACAAAAAAGAACCCGTATCAGAGTCGCATCAACAAATTTCTAAAGTAATCTTGTGAAGCAAAATAACAATAACTACTTTCTAAAACCAAAAAAAAATTAACATTCTTTAACAAATATCGTGTATTTTTAACCTATGTTAAAATTGATTAATGTAATTTCACATTATTGACATTTTTTGTTATATTTATTATGTTATAAACCTTTTTAGGGTTTCGTACTTTAAAAGGAAAAGCAGAACTCTTATAAGAACTCTCACTTCGTTGTCCATCTGTCTGTCTGTCCGACCGTCCGTCCGTCCGTCCGTCTGTCCGTCTTTCTGTCTGTCTGTCTTTCAAGATCCTTTTTCTCAGGAACGCGTGGAGTTATCAAGTTGAAATTAATATCAAACACTCAAATCTCCGATCCCTTAGAGCTATGAAAAAAAAACAAACTTGTAAGTTACTGAAATCAATGTGATACGTGATACGGTCGTTTGTGCCGCATATTTTGATAAAGGAAAACAAAACCTATTAGGTACTATCCATTGACCTAGTATCATGAAATTTGGCAAGAAGCACAAGTAAAGGGAAAAATCTGAAAAGTGTGAATTAGTAGTTACATCACACAAAAACAAAAGTTTTTGCGATTTAAAATTTATTTTAATGTTTCATGCTATCCGTAGCACACCCTCGGTGTACGAGTCAGACTCGCACTTGTCCCATTTTAAATTAATTTATGATAAGAAAAAACTATATTTGAATTTGCAAATACCCATTTCATTTGTTAAATAACAATAATTAAAAAATACTTTAATGTTTTTATAAAAGCTAGAATCTTAATTTTGTAAAAATATATATTAGAAAAGTAAAGATTAGCTATGTTAACTTATGTAATACTAGTTTTTGCCACTAGATACAGTCACAAAAGTTATTATATACAATTTAAAAAAAAATAAAAAAATAAAAATGCTATATACCATTTAAAACATACATGTAATATTTGCAAAAGTAAACAAAATTGTGATCTTTAATGATAATTTATAAATATACATACATACAAAGTTTTCATCGATGCAGATATTATAATAATCAATAAGTTTATTGAATGGACACAGGTGTAGCACTCAGAAAATTATCAACACCCATATGGGGTACTAATCCATCAAGCGATCAGGATCGCTGGCTTTCATTAATCATACTCTATTGATTAATGTCTCACGTACAAAGTACGTAATTTAGTGTATGATGAGCCATGAGTACTAAAGGGTTTCACTATTAATATACTTTCTACAGATATAACCCTTCATGATTATTTAATTATAGTAATAAATGGGCTTAGGGTTTATTAAAATGATACCTATGTGATATTTCAAATATGAATATTATTATTATACTAGCGACTGACGCTCGCTTCGCTCGCGTTCGTCCCTAGGTACGTTTTCACGGTTAGCTATGTTTAGGTATACATAAATAGTAGCTTGTTACTCCTAAGATATTCATTTAAATTATATAGCGATTTACCCTCGTTTTGCTCGGGTACGTAAGCCGTACGCGGATTTTGTTCACAATTTAATGGATTTTAATTTTTTTCGCGGAACCCTCATTCTTTTTTAAAAATAAAAGAAGCCTAAGTTACTCCTTGTAATATCAGCTATCTGCCAATCTATCAAATCCTTCCAGCCGTTTCGGAGATTAGCCGGAACAAACAGACAGACAGACAGACAGACAGACAAAAATTGTAAAAAATGTTGTTTTGTTATATGTACCGTGTATACATCCATATGCATTTAGTAAAAAGCGCTTATTTAAATATTACAAACAGACACTCCAATTTTATTTATGTGTATAGATAGTGTTCATAGAATTGTAACAAAGTCTCTGCTATAGCAGAAATTAACCCTTTGTGAAATCAAATCAAATATACTCGATTTAATCATTTTTTTACAAACAATTTTGTATCATTAATTTTTATATTTTACATTTAATTTAAAGTCTATCATGTAAGTCCGTGACGAAACTACCACCGGCTCGTATGGAAGTTCTGGAGAAGAGCCGGCGGAAAACTCAACAGTTGCTTTTTAAAATAGTTAACTTAAAACTTAATGTAACTTCATTAAAAAGTAGTATATAAACGAATAAACTATAACGTATTTAACTTACATTACTAACTTCGAACCTAATACGATTTTGAACTTACAACATTTTATCCCAAAATATATATATTTTCTTATTGTATTTTAAACTAGCAGCACACCCTTGCTTCGCTTGGTTTCGCCCCTCACGGGAATCGTACATTTTTCGAGATAAAATGTAGCTTACTCGTTATTCTGAACTATGAACTATATTAATGTGAAGTTTCATTATAATCCGATCAGTAGTTTTTGTGTACTAAGCTGTATAAGTTACTATAGTTTTATAACTATCCCACGGGAACTCTTTGATTTTCTGAGATGAAATGTATTTTTAATGTTGACCGAGGATATAAGGTACCACCATGCAAAATTTCATTAAAATCGGTTCAACAGTTTCGGTGATTAGCCCGTACAAACGGACAAACAGACAGACAGAAACAAAAAGTTTGAAAAGAATCTGTATTTGTTCCATTGCTATTCTTACATCCCCCTGACTCGGTTTTTAGCATTTTTTTTTCTATGTACAGACACTCGACCTCTACAATTTTATTACTGTACTAGCGGCTCACCCTCGCTTCGCTCGGGTTTGCCTCTAGACAAACAAAAACAAATATATCCCACGGGAACCGTTCATTTTTCCGGGGAAAAAATAGCCTATAGGTTATTCTGATGTATGAAAATATTACTGTAAAGTTTCATTAAAATCCAATCAGTAGTTTTGGTGAACTAAGCTGTATAAGTTACTATAATTTCTTAACTATCCCACGAGAACTCTTTAATTTTCCGGTATGAAAAGTATCTAAGATATTGCCCGGGGATATAAAGTACCACCATGCAAAATTTCATTTAAATCGGTCTAACAGATTTGGAGATTAGCCCGTACAAACAGACAGAGAAACAAAAATTGAATAAATCTGCATATGTTCTATTTCTTTTCTTACATTCCCTTAACTCGGTTTTGAGCATTTTTTTTCTATGTACAGACGTTCGACCTCTACAGTTTTATTATAGTAATAGATATAGACTTTATGATAATTATCAAATGTTAAAATTGCTTTTAAATTTAAATTTGATGCATAAAATTGAAACTGTTATAGCGATTTCAATTTTTATTATATAACTAGTTTTACATCCCTGGCCTGCTTTCTGCAATACACATAACACAATATCCTATTTAGTAACTTAGATACTTATTACAGAAATACTTAATCTACCAAGGTAATAAATAAGTACTCTATTGTTCACTCCAGTTCGTAACCTACCTTTAGGTAAAAAAATGTATCCATATAGCGATTTTATTGATAAAAGAGGACAAACTAAGAGATATTACATTTATATGACGGGATGGCCAATAAAACGTCGACCTACTTTTCAAAAATAAAAATAATATTATAAAATTACACAGTATAAATTCGGTATATAAATTAATAACTAACATAATATACATAGATTATTTCGTAAATAGAGAGATAAAGACATAAATTGTTAAAAAAATTAATTAAAATAATAATAGACTATAAAATCGTATTATAAAATATATATCTTTAACGATACTGAGCGAGCTTATTTCCAGATTAAATTATTTTTACGCGGTCTTAAAATTCACCTTAATTTTTGCAGAGTAACAGCTTTGTTAATAGCGGTTGCTAAAGCCCTCATTAAATAGTTATGTTCAATTCATTGTTTAATATAATAGGATGAAGAATTGTCTGTTATTAACTCGCATATCAAACCGGGATAATTAATTTTGCAAATGTTGTTAGCAAGTCCTGAACAAAGAGTAACAAAGCAGAAAATCAATCTTAAGAAGTCATAAGTATTAATGCGACGCGCTACGAAATATACGAAGAGCTTTATATATTATTTTCGAGACATCAGGTTTAACTAGGTACATAATATAAAATTGGGTAAAAACAAATCCATGTGATAGAACGAATATTTTAATCTGATAATTATATTTTTAGAGAACGTTATTTATTTGTAATACTAATATTATAAATGTGAATGTATTTCTGTTTGTTACCTTTTATTGCATAAACTGCTGAATAGATTTCGATAAAACTTGGCAAGGCTATAAATTAATAAATCCTGGGGGCAGGCCCTTTGATCATGACACATTTACTAAGCGAGTAAACCCACGGACAAAAAATAGTATAATTAGAATAGTGAAACGTGTCACATAACATCTAAATTATCTTAATAGTCCCATTGTTACAGCACAATCGTTTAAAAGCTTCCATCAAACTACAATGATTGAGGCTTATCTTCAATTTCCATACGCCATTAACGTGAGCCTGACTACCCCGACAATCTGTTCATTATATTGTATAATTAAATAATTTTAATGTATCTCTATAATAGACAATCCTTGTTAATATGAGAAATTCAAAGTTGCGTGTTAGAAATGCGGAAGAATTTACGATAAAGACTTATAAATAGGTATTTATTGGTTGGAGAGGGCTACTTTTATCTTAATATATAAAATGGTTTCCGTGAAACAAAAGTATATTGCAAAACTTCACTAGGTATTTTCGCTTGCACGATGTAAAAACTTTTTACTCGCACAATTATTACTACATAATTATTACGTGTTACTAGTATTCTATTATTATTCGTCTTTAATATTAGCATTAATTTATATATAATTGGGTAAAGACAAACCAGTTCAATATCTTTTCTACTCTGGTTCATCATCCGATGGTTTTCTTGTTTAGTAGCTATTGACGAACTTAAGTGTAAATAAAGTGTAATAAAAAAAAGCAGTCATGAAGACTGCCGACAGAAGTGAAAACTTAAAACTATAAACAAATAGTTGTTATTTCTGGATATTTAAAATTAATTGATTTATTTTAAATTAGAATTTGTAAATTAAAACTGTTTACATTCATCTGGCCTTAACATCTATCCTTACTCTTGAGTTTTAGCGTTAACACGTCACGTGACCATGTCGATGACGACCTACATGAATTCACTCCCCGTCCAAACCTGACTATAGAAGTTTTCACCTCAAACATTTTGGAAACAGTTTTTTTATATAGATAGGTAAATTCTTTTCGTATGTTTTCTTCAAATTTCAATAATGATTATGTTTGAATTTCTACCACTGGCAATCTTTATATTGATTATCACGACCTACTAATACCTACTTAGTAATGTACTTAGATATGATAAGAATACGTTCGAGAATAACAAATAAAATATTTCAATATTTAATGCAGATCTCGTATCATTTTTTATAAAAGTCAGTGTTAAAATATCCCTTGGGAAGTAAGAAATAACTAGTGCTTTAGGGAGAAACTGCAATCTACAAGAGTGTTTCCCGTCGTTTATAATGTTCATAGTGAGTATCATTAATTTAAATATATTTACGCTGACCGTCCCGCGAGAATGTAATGCCCCGAGATATGACTATTTATCACATTTTCATATGTCCCCGAAACATTCGTCTTACTATTAAACTCAGTCTTTTAGATTAATTTTAATAGCAACTAGAAAATACCTGTTTTTAATGTCATATTGTTTAACGCCTTCTTTACTTATCTCGTTATACATATGTATGTCTCCATTTTACGTAAGATTGGCGAAGTAATCTGTAGTCTGTCGAAGTAAACTACCACGCTTTGAAGCCATTTGAATTGAAAGTATATGTCAATATATCTTTATTGTCGACTTTTTAGCAAAACTAAGAATGATATGTAAATGCACAAATTTAATATCTAAAATTTGGCATTCTTAGAGCTCGTTTCGATAAAACGCTTTGTCTATACATATAACAAAATTGTAACTAAGTGGAATCTATACATTAAATATTTTTTTGGAATTTTTTATTGAAATACACATTATCGATACAGAGTCTGAATCTATAGTTTTTAGAATTTTTGTCCGTCCGTCCGTCCGTCCGTCCGTCCGTCCGTCTGTCTGTCTGTCTGTTACCACATCACGGAAAAACTACTGCAGGGATTTTGTTGAAATTTGGTATGGTGATAGCTGTTTATACGGGTCAACATGCTTTTAACTGCAGGAAAATATCTCATCTCAAGTCTATACTAAACGTTAAAACGTAAGTAGGGATGAACCCGAGCAGAACGAGGGTGAGTCGCTAGTGAACATATAGTATAGTCACTTTTGAACTCATATTTCGAATACGCATACTTAAAAATTCAGATATTTATAGTTTTTCTCTTTTCATCCAAATCCTTTTGAGTTTCAGAATAAAATATTATAGGTAGTTTTTTTTCTAGAGCTCACCCGCCCACACCGTCTTATGTTTCGGTTGGAATAATCTGGAGATTGATTCCATATCTCACCCTCATTTCATTCTGTTGACATACAGGTTGGTATCGAAATTATTGCGCTTCATTTCTATATTTTTTATCGCCCTTCGACCGCAACTATCGCTCGTATACTGGATGGGCCGATGGTATCCCTAGTATCTCTATTGAAGAGGTTCTGGCGATTTGCAATCAATTTAATCGAAAGTTGGAAAATGCGTGACTGCTTGCATGTGTGAATTTCTAATATCACCAAAACTTGAGTATTTTATAGACTCGTGAGTTAAACTCTTATCAACAACACTTTATCTGTACTAGCTCTAAATAGTGCCAAGGTATACTAGCCGATTAGTGAAAAAACTGTTATATACAAAATACAATGCATTTAAGAAACGTAATATTGTAAAACAGTATTACATATCTAAATTGAGAAGTAAATTTAAAATCCCTTACAGAAAATCTAACGCTCGCCATTTTGTATTTTGCAAGCGAATGTTTCAAGTATTAAACGCTTGGTAACAGTATAATATAATCACGACAAAATTATTTTTTGTTCTCATATTACAAAATAAACGTTTTATTAATATTCTAAGATAATAAGTACTTACAAACATTTGAGTGTTTTTTCAGAAAGCTTATGTGCTATAAGAAAATACGAACTAATGAGGTGAGGTAGATTTGTACTCGGTCCGTAAGCTGGATCTTATAGTAGGCCCAAGGAAAACTACGCAGGCAACTTTTTATCCAATACCCCATGTTTAAGGTTTAAAATTAAGGGAAAGTTGGAATTCATTGTAACCAGACATTGCCGCACGGGGCTTTTATAAGCACGAAGATTTATTTTTCTAGAAGCCTCTTTCTCCATACACATCCTTTTGATCACAATTTACTATAATTTTTATTTTTTTATTTTGTTTGTGGTTATACATGTTATAGTAATAGCTACACTAAATAATATGTATTATCAATTTGTAAAGTTTTTTTTTAAATTGTAATATTTATTATTGTAATGTAAAATTAAATATATAATATACCTATATCTAATTATAATATTTATTACATTTTTTTTTAAATGTTTAGAATTAAGATCAACAAATATTGTAAGATACTCTGGTACCATTTTTGAATTTTTGAAATCATTTTTGTAAAATTGTGGGTAGGCACTATCTGTAACAAATATAAAATAAGTATATGGCTTTGAGATGTCCATAACCTTAGTCTCTCCCTTGACCATGATTGCTGTAAAGCGTTCGAAACGTCGGGAATTAAAAATCAAAATAAATCCGCCAAACAATCCGAAAGGATAGTTTTATTTAAAACTAGTTACGTTTTAACGTTTAGCTCAGATATGATATATGCTCCCGCAATAAAAGTCTGGCTACAGCTGGTTATCCGGGTCAACATATATAGGATATATGTTGACCCGGATAACCAGCTATTATCGTACCAAATTTCATCAAAATCTGTCAAGTGGTTTTCCCGTGATGCGGTAACAGACAAATAGACAGACAGACAGACAGACAGACAGACAGACAAAGATTCTAAAAACTATAGATTTGGTTTCTGTATCGTTAATAAAGTCTATTTCAATAAAATTTTCCAAAAAATATTTAATGTACAGATTCGGCTTAGTTTCAATTTTATTACATATATGTATAGATGTCAAATATTTGCGTAAATCTAAGAAAGTACAATTTACTCTAAATAATATTTCTATATCAAATGAATCAAATTCTGCTACAATAATTTTTATTTGTTGTTTTAATCATTCCTTCTCCTTATCATAAAATTTGATTAACATTATTTTAACGTAATATTTTAATAAACTGTATTTATATAATCGAACATTTTTTTAATTAAAATTCATTTTATGAACTATATTTTTTATAAGTATTACTAGTTTTCGTGTGTTAGGGTTAGTTATATACAATAGATACAATATTAAAATTTTAGACTAACTATATAGAGTTTTGATAGTAATTTTTCCTTACTCCGCCGAACATAGTAGTTTCGATTCCCGGATATAGCTAAACTTTATATTAATCCTATATAGCACCGAATGATGGACATTAAATAATGTTTGGGTACAACATCTTAACATCTTCAACATCACAGTGTACATTTTATTAATGACTAACCACTCGCCCTTGCTTCACTCGGGTTCGTCCCTAGGTCATACTTTAAATTGACATAACTTTTTTATTTATGAACTGCTTGAAATAAAGCAAACACTAAATGGTAAAGCGAAACTTACGACAACACATTTAATGAAAACCGCGCCCAAATCGGTTAAGCCATTTTTGAGATAAGCGCGCACAAACACACAGACAAAGTGACAAATATTCTAAAAATTATTGTTTTGGGTTCTATTGCGTTAATAAAGACCCTCAATAATAGTTTTTCTCTAATATATTTCAAGTACAGACAGCGATCAGGTACGCTCTTATTATATGTTTAGATACGTGCGAATTGAATTGAAAAGTCAAATAATTTTTAAAAAATCTAAAGAATATAGCAAACAAACGAATAGACCAAGATATGATAAGAAAAATAATATCAAAGTTGAAATATTAATCCACTAGAATATAACATTCACACATGATTATTGATTATGTCACAGACATCAAAACATCCTAACATCTTCAAAAACTTTCATATTTATAAAATCAACAGGAAAACGTAATAATATAATTTAGTCTAGACTTTTCCAGTATCAAAAGGATATGAATGCTACGAGTAGGTCGATGACCCATAAAAAGACTTTCTATGTAGCGTTGTGATACGCGGAACACTATGCGAGGACAAGGGTGTCGTTAGTCAGTAGAACAGAATAGTTGAATTATACTCATAATTTATTTTTGAATAGTTATTTTTACCTCACTATCACATGCATAATAATTCACAAGCTCGTTAGCACGACGTATGAGGCACTCAGTATATAAAGCGAAAAACTATGATTATAATTATATTTAGCAGTACAACAAAATATATTATGTAAATTTGTAAATAATAAAATTATAATGGGATTTATTAATATATACTATACTAGCTCCTCGCCCTGGCTTCATGCAAGCAATGAACCCGATGACATTTGCCATCAGCAATATAAACATCAAAAATGACGAAATTCCATACAAAATTTCATTCCCATCTTATAAGTTCTTATAAGACGGGGGTTATGTTTAGTTAGCGCTATAAGCTAATAAATATACAAAACATAATATTTTATAATGCCCAAGAAGTATTTATCAGCATCTTTGATAGTCGTAAGCTTCTTAGTCGTTATGAATGCAGAGCTGCCGAAATAAGGCCTCCATAGCTGTCACGCTATTTCATAAATGCCGAAATCTAAGGAGGAAACATTCAATAGTAGGAGTTTAGCTGCTAAACTATAGCTCAACTTATTTGAAATAAACATAAACAGTTAAAATATTATTTAAGAAAAGAAATAGTGAATAAAAATATTTGACGAGATGTTCAAGAGTGTAGAAAAAATAAGTAATGTTTAAAAGATATTAATCAAAATATACAAAAATCAATTATACAATTTAATTAGCCTTTCTTGCTTCGAAACTAAAAATAAAAATGGTGATGATGTTCTCCCGACCGATTCCGGCCACGGCGGCCAATCTCATTGAGACTAGCCAACTGCGCAGGAGATATTATAGTGCACAAGTGTACGCGCAGACACAAGTGCACTCTCTATTCCTGTCACTCTCATACTCCGGTGGGACGACTACTCGACACGACCGGTGAGAGTTAAGGCGCAGGACCGACGGCTTTACGTGCTCTCCGAGGCACGGGGGTGAAACACCGCCAACTTCCCAACTCCGGGCTGTTACTGAGGCTTACTGTACAGAAAGACTCAATAACTAAACTTGGCCCGACCCGGGACTCGAACCCAGGACCTCAGGATGTGCAGCCGTACATTCTAGCCACTACACCACCGAGGCAGTACAATAAAAATGGTATGGTACATATAAATATAGTATGGTATATAAAAAAATAGTATCTCATCCATAAGTTACTGAAAAAATACCTATAGAACCAATAGAATAGAACACAATACCAATAGAACCCGCTTGATTTGGACTGGCAATTGGCAAATTTTTAACCACTATTCAATGTATTCTAATGTTATACTTCTCTTTTTGAACTAAAGTATTTTCTACTATTATTTAACCAAGGGCTCAAACAAAAACGAATGTATCCCACAGGAACCGTACATTTTTCAGGGATAAAAAGTCGCCTATTTGTTATTCTAATGTATGAACTATATTATTGTAAAGTTTCATTAAAATCCAATTAGTCGTTTTTATGTACTAAGCTGTATAAATTACTACAGTTTTTTAACTATCCTACAGAAACTCTTTAATTTTCTGAGATGATAAGTATCTAAGATGTTGACCGGGGATATAAGGTACCACCATGCAAAATTTCATTTAAATCGGTCCCACAGTTTCAGAAATTAGCTCGTACAAACAGAGAAACAGACAGAAACAAAAAAATTGAAAAAAATCTGGATTTGTTCTATTTCTCTTCTTACATCCCCCTGACTGGTTTTTTTTTTCTATGTTCTATACATTCGACCACTACATTTATATTATATATATATATATATATATATATATATATATATATATATATATATATATATATATAATATAATATAAATATATATATATATAATATATATATATATATATATATATATATAGATTAAAAACAACAATTAAAAAAATCGCTATCTCACACTAACTTTACGTTAAGATTTTGGTAAAAAGCTGTTTGGTAACTGATTAAATCGACAGTCGAACGACAGTCGAACTCAGAACCCGCTTTTTTGACAAAACTTGTTTGGTTAAACGGATTTTGTTTCGTAACCACATACGTCTGCATTTTTCGAATGTTATTCAAAAAGACGTATACTATTTTCTTTTACGTATCCACTTTTCTAAATAGGCTAGAACGTCACACCCTCCCAATATAACCCTTTCATTCTATTATTTACATTTACCGTTATGAATTTTTACCCTTTTACCCAAGCAACTAAATTTTAAAAATTCACCAATGATACCTATATCATATGTAGAACAATACAACATTTTTAAATCAAATAATGTGTGCTTTGTGTGCTTAATGTGCTCTTATATTTTAATTTTTCAGTTAATTTTAGTATCTATATGTGTAGGTGTGTAGATTTTGTTTTACTTTTAAGTTCCTAAAAGTAGATTTTAGAATTGCATTTCAATATTTTTACGATGTTTTTAAATCGCATAAGCACGTATTTAATACACCTGCATTATATACATCTATGATTTCTTACAGTTGATTTTGAATTAAAAAAATCGAATACCTTTACGGTACTTAAATTAAAGATGATAATTGTTTGTTACAAACAATTTAGTTAGGTACTTAAAATTTATGTATAGTTATTTCATTCATTGCATGAAATGAAATATCACATACAATAGCTGTAGTGGCTGTAGTAAGCAATTAGATAAAGAAAAGCTCGACTATTATCGTTCAAGGTGATTTAAGATGCAGAATTTATTAAAAATATCTTTAGATCATTGATTCTGAAAAGTTACAAAAATTATATACAATAGAGATAATTTACACCCGACAAAGAGATAAACTGAAAAGTAGTTCTACTTCGTGCGCTATAATGTAATAGTACCTGGGCGACCGAGCTTCGCTCGGAGTTCTTGAAAAATTGTATATTTTACATTAAGTGACTAAGTGTTACCGAGAAAGTTGTATAGATGTCGCGATAAGAACAATTTTCTTTTTAATTTGGCTTAAAAATAATTTTACATTAAGTGACTAAGTGTTACTGAGACAGTTGTATAGATGTCGCGATTAAATTTTATGTAGAATAATGCATAAGAAAAACGCATGAAAACTCGAAAACACGCGTTTTCCCAGACATGTGACTAATCTAGATCAATTTTTCGCCCCCGAAAGCTCCCATATACCAAATTTCAGCAAAATCGTTAGAGCCGTTTCCGAGATCGCCGGTATAAATAAATAAATAAATAAATAAAGATATAAATATACAAGAATTGCTCGTTTAAATATATAAGATATTATATACATGTTTTGAGGTTTTCCTATTTTTTATACTTAAACTACCCCTGATACACCCCACATAAAACAAAAAAAGAATTATTCAAATTAGTCCAGCCGTTTTTGAGTTTTAGCAAGACTAACAAGCGCTTATATATATGTATATATATATATGCTCTATACTCTATTAAAATTTTACTATAAGGACTTTCATATATATATATTATTTTTTTATTTATTTATTTTCATTCAGACACAGGTCCATATTTACATACAATAAATACAATATAATCATTTAAAATTTAACAATTGGAACTTAACTTAATACTATTAGGAACATTATTTTATGTATTTAAATGACGATCTATGTGTCGTCATCCAATGCCACATTATGTGACTGTCAAGTCTTTCAGCCACAGTGGCTACAAGGCTATTATATATATATAACATAAATATTATTTATTAACCAATTAATTACATAAATAACTAATACAGTATTACCAGTTGGAAGTATAAATTCATTTATTACAAGCATAACCTGCGGCATCGCTCGCGCTTAAACTGCAAAAAAAATCTCTTAAAAGGTAGGTATCATAAAACTTTCATTCCCTATTTTATAACCTTATGGGATGGATTTCAAAAATGCTGAAAATGTATTTACTTAATTATATTGAAGAGAATTAATACCAAGTTTCAAGTTATTCTGATCATAAATATTTTTTTGGTTTGTATTATAACGTGTTTTCCTGGGGGAATGGACGATCTGCAACTCTCTACACACAAAAAATTACATCAATACGTCACTCTATTTCGACGTAAAAGAAGGACAAACAAATAAACAAACAAATACATTTTCACATTTATGATATTAGTATGGATATCAAATGGACCTACGGCTAGACCGATTTTAACGGGAGTTTCACTGGCAGATAGCTTCTGTTATAAGGAGTAACCTTGCTACTTTTATTTTAGAAAAAGAATCAGGGTTCCGCGAAAAAAAATTAAAACCCATGAAATTGTGAACAAAATCCGCGTACGGCGTACGCAATAACGCAAATCTCTATATATTTGTACGTAACGTAAATCTCTATATATTTTAAATGAATATCTTAGAAGTAGCAAGCTACTATTTATGTATAAACATAGCTAGCCGTGAAAACGTACCTAGGGACGAACGCGAGCGAAGTGAACGTGAGTCGCTAGTAATACCTAAATATAGCAGTGTATGCTAATATGGATCACTTAAAGGTGAAAAAATGTTAGATGTTTTTACATTTATTTTTTTAAAATCTTTATCGTTATTAAGTTAGCACTTTGTTTTACAATTTATATATTCTATTTGTAATATTATAAACCGGTTATAAAACCCAAATTGTCGTAATAGTATATTATTATTATGTGCCAAATAAAAATAATTGGCACAATATCGTTTTATGTTGTTATCTAAGCTCTTATATTGTTTTATTTTATTTTGATAACTTGTATTTTTATATATGTATAACAATAACGTAACAACGTAGAATGTACAGCCCTTTTTAACGTCCCATTGCTAGGCTCGGACCTCTCTTCAATACCCCCATCGTATCAGACCATAGTCCACCACGCTGGCCTAGTGAGGGTTGGCGGACTTCACATGTCTTTCGAAAATTTGCTAGATTTTCTCAGACATGCAGGACATGTTCGACGAACGATGTTTTCCTTCACCGTAAGGCATATGGTAATGATGTTAGAAATGATTCGCACAAATATTAGAGGTGTGAGACCCGGGATTTGAACCCGCTTCGAGCGTGTTATCCTAAGCTACCAATGCCATATATATATATATATATATATATATATATATATATATATATATATATATATATATATATATATATATATATATATATATATATATATATAAATATTTAAATTAAATAAGGTAAAATATTAAAAGTGGCTCCAGGGCTCATGAAATCCGTGCAAATTGATTTTAACTATAAAGATAATACGAGCCTTTTTGTAAATTAATATCTCATATATTCTTCCTGCAATCCTTTTTTGCAATCAAAATAACCAATAGCTTATTGGATATTTAATATTGAAACGCGACTAATAGACTTGTATATAATATATATTATTGGGGTATTTACAAGATGATATCCTACAAGCGCTATAGCTAATAAAAATTATCTAAGCGTTATGTCACATGGTCTAAATATGACATCCTCCTTGAAGCCACTAAACAAAATGAATTGAATTGAAATAAATATGGTATTTTCTTATATTAATTAATTTTCTATTAGTAATGTAAATTTCAGAAATAAAATTCATTCATGTTTTTGTCAATCCAAAGTTTGAAATTGTCTGAAGGGGCTGAAGAGATTAATTTACTCGTATATTTTTGTTTATCGAGAGTCCATTCACTACCTGTTCAGGATATTATTTTTTATCAAATCGAGTCTACATTGAGGTTAATAAAATATCCGTTTGGGAAAAAAGCTGTGACAGTGAAGCGTGTTTGCACACGGGAGTACGAAAGCGCGACCTATTCACGCGTGTTAGATTGACAAACGGCGAAAATACCGAACGTAATTGAAAATGTAGTGCATTTAACTAAATTGTTTTTCTTTTTAGAATAAGAGTTAAAATAAATATATTATTAGATATTAAATAAACATTTTTGAAAATAGATAATATTTAAATTATAATATACATAATATGTTATAAGAATAAATAAAGGACCTACATCACCTAATAATACTAGAATAAATACTAATATATACTAATAAATAAAACTAAATTGTCTTATTTTGATACAATAGCCACCGCAGATCTGGCTTATTTTTTTAGCACTCACTAAATCCTTACTGCTTCCTAATATTGGAGTGTTACATTTATGTACATACATACGAGTATATTCAATAACAGATCATATAATACTATATTATGAAATTTATTTATTTATTATTTGTCGCTTTAATACGTTGGATTATATACACTCGTAGATAGGTTTCAGAATCTTCTAACAGAATTAGGTTATGCTATACTTTTTATTCCCGTCCTTGAAAAAGCTGCTCCACCAAATGAATACGAAGCTAAAACTTTGAATTTAGCAACAATAGACCTAATTAAGATAATATGTATGTACTTAATTCATACATACATTTAAAAGAAAATCTTTGAAATATATCGAAATATACAGTAAATACATAAATTAGTCTACAATTAATTATAATTTCGAAAATTATTACATTTCATCAAATTAAAATTGCATATGAAAACATTAATATTTAGATATAATATCAAGTATGTAAATGATTTATACTATAGAGTTTATAATAAAACTTATTATTTACTAATGAAACTGTGGAGCCCTTTGAGTATTACAAATATTTTTGACGGCACGTTTGGCTCAGTTTGTAGTGACCCTACTTTCTGCGCCAGTGGTCGCGGGTTCGAATCCCGCTGGGGGCATTCATTTGTGTGATGAGCACGAATGTTTGTACTCCAGTCATGGGTGTTTATATTTATAATATGTATGTATTTAAAGTTATATATGTGTAGTATATCAACTATCTGGTATCCATAACACAGGCTTTGTAGCTTACCATGGAACTAGATGGTGCTGTGTGTTAATGTCCCAGCATATTTATTTATTTATTTTGAAAAACATTTGTAATGAGGTAAAATTTGTAAGCATTGATTTGTAAACATTTACCAAAACTTAAGTTAAAATTACAAATAAAAAGGTCCATACGGAAGACACCGATTTCAGCTAAGGCAGCCAATCTCGCTGATATTAGCTATCTGTACAGGATATATTTCAGTGTACAAGTGTAAGCGCAAACACAAAAGAACATTTATTCTTTGCACTTTTAAAGTCCCGTACAATCCAGCACGATGACAGCTTTACAAGCTGTAAGTGGTACAGGCAGAGGTATTAAGAGGTTTTCACGAAGAAAGAAACAATAATTGACTCGTTTATTGGCAACCAAATGATACAAGTATTTATAAAGTTTTGCATTAATGTAGTAACTACTACTACGACTACGACTTTGTCTTGCAAAAACATCTACACTACACATTGCAATAACAATAGATACAAAGAAATGTTCTTTTAGATTACTCCAAATTATTATTTTTATGAAATTTTTATTATAAAATTAATTAATATTGAAGGAGCTATTTGTCATTTCCATTAAAAATTGCTCCAATATAAAGGGATTTTCGCGCAACAAAGATGAAACATCGAAAGCGACCAAATCCACTTTATTTTGTGAGTGCTGTAATTTCTCTCTAAAAGCTGCAGTTTGTTTGTTTTTTTTTTAACCGGTCAATTTTAGGATTTTAGTAAACTTTGGAAATGTGTAGACTAAAATTGAATAGTAAAATGTTTGATTTTGAATCGTAAACTTTTAAACTTTCATGCTTTATTTCCTATATAGAGTGTTTCATTTGTTGACTTCCACTAGTTTTTTTTTATAATATACTTCCTACTTTAAAACAAAGCTATTTTTAACAAAGAAAAATAGTTATGTGTTGTAAATTTTTGGGACGACATGTAAAAAAATCTTAATGTTTGCAACTGCAACTCCTTCACGCGGGAGGACTGGATATAAATAAAAATGAATCAAGGAAACGTATGTACGTGCATAACTTCCGATCGACTGCATCAAATTGGATAATTCTTTTTTTTGTGTTTCTTGTTGTCAGGACAAGTTTTGTATAGAAGAAAATTAAAAGTTTTTTTTTTTTACTAAAATAAGTTTTATTTAAATCTCATGAAATGAAAAGTGAGTGAGTGAAATAGTTTTTATCCCGGAAATCGACCCTTAAGGGGGTGAGAATGGGCATGAAAGTTTGTATGGGGAAGTAAGCTAGGCACGAACCCGAGTGAAGCAAGGGTAAATCAGTAGCATTATATTAATCGAAATGATTTTATATTCAATCAATGTTTAGGGGGCTTTAACCCTGCTACGTCAGTGAAGCGCGAACACGGGGTCCGTACGAAAGAGTACACCATTCACGCGTGTCAGATTGACAACCGGTGAAAACACCCAACGAAATTGGAACCTTTAATAATAAATTTTGAAATCGTAACACATATATGTACATATAGGTACATATAGGTACATACAGGTGTGTACTACGGGATGAGCCGCTTTACAGAAGATTTTTATTGAAATTAGCTTTTGTAGCTTGTGAAAAAAATTAATAAAATAAATATAATAACATGAGAAAATTATTACTTGAAATATTCATTTATTATATTTTTATTAACTTTAAAAGTAATAATTGCATTTGATATTAGGGGAATCGCGCGTATTCTCGGAGTTTAGTTCACGCCGCATCTTGATTTTTAGTTTATACTAGTGACTCACCCTCGCTCCGCTCGGGTTCGTCGCTCAAAACGCAAGTCATTTTAACGTTTAGTATAGATTTCTCAGAGATGAGATATTTTCCGGCAGTAAAAAGTATCCTATATGTTGACGAGGATAACCAGCTATCATCATACCAAATTTTATCGAAATTCCTCCAGTGGTTTTTCCGGTCACCGACCGACAGACATGTCGATAATAATGTCTATTTCAAAAAAAAACCAATAAAATATTTAAAGTACAGATTCGGCTTAGTTATAATTTTATTATATGAATGGATAGATACAGGGACTGTGTTTCAAAACGTATTAAAGTAAGTTTTTATAATAGACAAATATACCACAAGAATAAAGAGAAAATATAATTCTAAGCATATTAATCATAATTTAGGCCTTTAACGTCTTACTGCTAGTCACGGGACTTCATTCGATACTAAAAGGACAGTCAAAGCTCGCTGGCGAAGTGGTGGATTTTACATATCCTTCGAAAATTAGTTAGGTTTTTTTAGATGCTAGCTATATTTAGATAGATATGATATTTTTAGATATGGTTCAAGATGCTTTTATGTACTGTAAGGCAAATGATAATATTGTCTATACAAATAAATAAAATGGGAGTGTCTGTTTGTAATATAAAAATAACCGCTTTTTACTAAATGCATGTGGATGTATACACGGTACATATACCAAAACAACATTTTTTACTATTTTTGTCTGTGTGTTTGTTCCGTCTAATCTCTGAAACGGCTAGACCAATTCACTGGCAGAAAGCTGATGTAATAAGGAGAAACTTAAACTTTTATTTTAGAAATAAAAATAGGGTCCCACGAGCAAAAATTAAAACCAAAAATATAAAAAATAAAGTTTGTTTTCGGAAGCAACCCATATAAATAATTTGCATATGAAAATATTAGAGGTGCGAAACCCCGGATTTAAATCAGCTTCATTGGTTTTTCAAGCAAACATGTTACTACCTAGCTTTTAAGTAAATATATTTCGTTACACAAGAGTATTTAAAAATGTTACATTAAAATCGGGTTAGTAGTTACGAAATTATGTATCTGCATTCGCAAAGTTCGCATTTGTAAATTTATTTCGTTTTTAAATCAAAGTTTTAAGTGATGAAATCATCTGGTCATGAATTGTGATGAAAAGCAATGGAATTTATCGATTAGCATTTGTTTATTTGTGAGAAGTCCCCAATGATTTCTAAGTTCCAAGTATTCATATACATAAGCCAGTTAACTACGATCAAGCACGAACGGAATAGCAAAACACTAAATATAGTAACATGCTCTTAAGTATTAATAATTAAAAAATGTAAGAACCTATTGTTGGTATTCGAAAATAGTTCTAAAATGTGTATTCATAGTATTAATAGTATAATTAATGTGAAGTTATATCCGCCCTTATATTAGTACCTTTGCACTACTATAAACTAACTTTACTTATAATTTATTAAATAAAACTATCTTTTCGGATTTTCTCGCGGATTTATTTTGACTTTTGGTTTTCAAACAAATCCGTGAAAAATCCGAAGATGAAATGTCAAATATTCGCGTAAATCTAACAAAGTATTATGACTAAATGATTTTAAACTTAGTCATCAATTCATGGATTGTATCATCAAAACGGACATATGCTACCTTTTAATCTCCTCCTGCTTACCATACAAGCAGAACTGCGGGCCAGAATTATAAAGTATAAGTGAAATCATTAACTAGGCGATCTTCATACTCATATAACATATAGCTATCACTGCTATAATAAAGGTAGCTGTGTTTCGAGTATTATGGAATGTTAATGTTCCTCTTTACGGCATCATAATTGTCCTCTCCTTCTGTGATATTGCGATTCCACGTCGTCTGGCCTTCTGAATTTTCTTGACATGCTGACCACTTATCTTTTATTAATTTAATTAATTCGATTAAAATATTTAGTTCATAAAGATTATAAATTGAATAATTAATATAATGTTGGAAGTGTGGAAAAAGGTCAATCAAGTTAGCAATGTTTAAATTTTTAATGAGCGACCAGCCCTCGCTTCTTCAATTCTTCAACCCTCATTAGACCCCTGCCGTAAACTCATTAAACTTCTGTCCTCTATCCTGCGAGATATAAAGTAGCCTAAATCGCTCTTAACCAAGCCTTACACCAGTAAACGAAGGAAAACACACTTGATCAATTTTCACGCGTAAAGTTGACCAATTAAATTCTTTTTGTCTTCTATTTCATAGGGACCTTTTTTCCGACGGGAGTAGCCTACGTCCATTTCTCTTAAATTCTCTAATCGCAAGTAAAAGTACTCTTAAAGTCTATTCAATCTGTGACTAGCAGATATACAAACCGAATATGGGGTAACTATTTTAAAATCTCAGAAATACAATTTTATTTATAAGTAGACTGATTTCAAGGAGTGAGGCTTAGACGAGATGTCATATTGTGAAGTTGTGATGACATTCTACAATCGTTTAAAAATGGAAATCTAATTTATGGGAACAATATAATATTCCATAATATATTGATTAAATATTAAATTTTTCAATAAAACTTACAAGTTCCTATTCTTCAATGATTGTAGAATGAAATCTTGTCTAAGAATAATTTGTATTATTATTTATAATTTATTTATAAAAAGAGATACATCTTCAAACAAAAGACTTGTCTGCAGTTACTGATAATAGTCCAAATCAATACAGAGCGTCCGTCCGCCCGAAGCCCGCTAAGTTATTTAAAATGCAGTCGACACATCATCCGAGTGAAAACGCAATATTCGCCATGCTCATGCGGAAACATGGTTATTTTAAATCACGTTTTTCATCACAAAAATCCTTTTAGCGAAGGTATTTTCAAGTACATAGGTTATAACGAGATTTTTCAAAACAAAAGAACCATACAGTGATTAATTATTATTGATTTGAAACAAAATAATTCCATATGTCCCTGTTTGATGAACTCACTATAGCCTTTTGTTATCCATATAAAACCTTGAATGATGGACAGGGATAACAATTTTGGACATAGTGCAGTTATTTATAGACTATATTTACATGTTTTCCAATAATCATTTTGTTAAAAGCTCATATTTTCTATCTTTCCCTTTTTACCTGGGTTTGAATATCTCAATGTTGTGCGAAAAACAACAAATATAAATCAGGAGAACTCCTTCCTATTTTCTTTCTTCCCCACTTAAATAAACTAACCCAAATAAAGATGTGGATTATTGTGGATGTAGATTATTATGTGGTTTGGATGGGGAGTAAATTGATGTAAGTCGTCATCGATATGGTCACGTGACGTGTTAACTCTAACACTCAGAGTGCGGATAGATGGCAAAGCCAGATAAATGTAAACAGTTTTAATTTACAAATTTTAATTTAGTATCAAGCAATTAATTTAAATATTCAAAAATAACAACTGTTTGTTTATAGTTTTAAGTTTTCACTGTCGGCAGTCTCCATGATTGTTTTTTTATATATTTTTTTTAATAAAAAATAACTCGACTTTATAAAAAACCCTGACCTCCCTAAATCGGTAAATGAACTTTGCATTTTCCATAAAAAATAAAATACAAATTTTCTTTATTATTGTCGTCTCTTTTATTTATTTACTTATTTATTATTTTGACGTTTTGTATAGATATGTACAGATTCGACTCAGTTAAAATTTTATTATATGTATAGATAGAAAATCTATAGAATAGGTTATGTCGGAAACCTCTTATTTATATTCAAATGCTGTTTTATCTAGAAATAAATAATATTAAAGTAACTAGAAAAAAACCTACGAATAAAGTTTATTTAAATAAAACACCTTACTGTATTTTAACTTTTAACTAATTTGTTTTGCATTCCGTTCTATCTTACAATAACGTTAACTCTGAATTTTGTTTTGTTTAACTTTTATATACTGTCATACAAAAGTTTTAACAAGCTTTCACTCAGCTGAGGTTTAAAGTCTTGAAAATATATAACTGTGAGTGTATAGTATACTTTGGAAATATAAAACAATGTTTACTTAAAATCCCTACGCTTAGAATTCATTTAAATTTACAAAAATTAGATATTCTCATTTAATTGAATGGTCATGTAGAATTAGTACTTTAGTAGAATTTGCAATTATTTAAAATATTTTACAGGTACTAGCCTAGCTGGGAGATTAGCTATTTACGCAGGATATTTTAGAAGAGCATACAAATGTACGCAAATATGATTTCACTAAAAGGATAATTATGCAAAACCCACAAAGCTAATTTTAATAATAACACAAATAATGTAATTATGACAAGATTAAATGATGTGTTAGAAGAATATTTTACTTCAAAAATACATTTCCTACTTGTGGTTGATTGCTATTTCTTAACTGTAAATAGAGAAAGATAAAAAAAAAGATTTATATTTACTTTGGAAACACATTTAAAGTAGGAAATAATAACACAACCGCGGATAATTGAAATTTGATATAAATAATTCTCTTGCGGACGTTAAATGTGGTCGCTTTCGCTACTATCCAATAAGTTATTGGTTATATGGATTGCAAAAAAGGATTGCCTGATATATTAATTTACAAAATGCTCGTATTATCTTTATAGTTAAAATCAATTTGCACGTATTCCATTAGCCCTGGAGCCACTTTTAATATTTTACCTTACAAAAAATTTTTATATATATATATATTTCTTTGTGAAGGAATAACAAACATACAAACGTATACGTTTGCATTTATAATAGAAACCCGATTCATCGATGCGATACATATAATAAAACTGTAGAGGTCAAATGTCTGTACATAGAAAAAGAAATGCTAAAAACCGAGTTAGGGGGATGTAAGAAGAGAAATAGAACAAATCCAGATTTTTTCATTTTTTTGTTTCTCTGTCTGTTTCTCTATTTGTATGTTTATACGGACTAATCTCCGAAACTGTTGGACCGATTTAAATGAAATTTTGCATGGTGGTACCTTATATCCTCGGTCAACATCTTAGATACTTATCATATCAGAAAATTAAAGAGTTTCCGTGGGATAGTTAAAAAACTATAGTAACTTATACACTTAGTACACAAAAACTACTGATTAGATTTTAATGAAACTTTACAATAATATAGTTCATACATCAAAATAACAAATAGGCTACTTTTTATCCTAGAAAAATGTACATTTCCCGTGGGATAGATTTGTTTTGGCTTGTCTAGAGGCGAACCCGAGTGAAGCGAGGGTGAGCCACTAGTACTACCTATATATTTTTCCACACGTGTTCATCTTTCATGCTTTTATTGATTATCATTTTATTGGTCAGTTAAGATATACCCCGTTACTTTTATTCCGTTGTGCATCTCGTTTTACGAGGTGCTATATTGCGGATAATGATTGTAGGAAATAAATATTTTACTATTCTAATATCTAAATATTATGACTTTTTAACGACACTATCTAGCATAACCGGTATTAGTGAAATCTTTTGCTTTATTTTTTTATTTAACGATGATAACAGATAGTATTTTAACGCGCTTCATAATATGTATATAGTTAGGTAAGTATTTTCATATAAAAATGATTTTCTGATGTTATATAACATATATATTTATATCGTTCTAGCTATGTACTAAAAAGATTTAGGTCAATAAATTCCTGAATTAAAACATTAATCATTATTATTTACATACATAATATGCACCTACATATTTTATCAATATCTTGCGCTTTAAGATCTTGCAATAGGCCCTTTATGTATACTAATCGATAAACGTTTTATCCAAATTTTATTCAATACTAGCGAATCACCCTTGCTTCGCTCGGGTTTGTCCCTAGGTACGTTTTAACGGTTAGTATGGAATAGATAGACTATATACTATATAATATATAGTCTAAAGCCTTCCTCAATAAACGGGCTATTTAATACAAAAATAATTTTTCAAGTCGGATTAGTAGTTCCTGAGATTAGCACATTCAAACAAACAAACAAACAAAGAAACAAACCTTGCCTCTTTATAATATTAGTATAGATGTCATGTAAATGATTAAAGACTTAATTTTATTTTATAATATTTATGTATTAACTATGCATTTTATATTTATGTATTTCCGGTTATTATTAATAGCTTATTTTAAATTTTGTAAAACTGTAAGGCGGGCATAAAAATCCAAGTTAGGAATCGTTAATTGGGTTCCCCAATATCTAACACTACCTGAGTATTCTCATTATGTCAGGCATTCCTTACATTTTTTGTACATAATAATTATTTTTTATACGATCTCAATTTCCAACCAATTTGAGTCGGTAAGTAATGCAAGTTTATTAAGAGTTATTTTATATGTAATGGAGTTCTGATCTCCTTACGTTACGCTTTACATATACACACACCATTGTATGTCTAAAACACAAAAAATGCCTCAAATAGGAATCAAACTCGTGACCACTGACAGTATACGATTTACAACCCGCACACTTTGTCACGGTGTTTACTCACAAGTCGTTAAACCTTTTTTGGTTTCTAGTTAAAGTATGCGTCATTTATCAATCCCACGAATGTAACCTGTTTTAATACTATAACGGAATCAACTGGATTGCCTCTGTAAACTTGTCTAGGGCTAGATATCTCCTAGGTCATTCACACTATCGTCTTCCTAAGCTGCCCTTACAGTTACATCTGAGTACTGATGGCATGCTACTCATCTAAAAAAAATACGATAATAAGTATAATATTTAAGAAAGTTAACAAAAAACGAATACATTTATTTAGGTTTTTTTAAGTTTATATGTATAATAATGATTATGCAGAAATTGGAAATTATCTCCAATTTATTTCAACGTTCTTCTCCAGAGTAGGATATTTTCTTCCAAAACTGGTGATAGAAACGTAACTAGCAATAAGTGAAAATGACATTGCTGAAAAAAAACTTTGAGAAAATGAGAAAAAATGGCGTCCTCGTTTACAAATTAATTAGACTAAAGAAGTACTAACGCTATTCAGATCATAAAACGTATTTAGGAGCAATTATGAAATTTATTGTACCATGTATTTTCAAAGGTTATTAATTTTAATATATAAGGATTTATAAGGTAATTAATTATATCAAGGTACATTAGCTCGAACCTTTTCAAAAACTTAAGAAATACTAATTCAAAATATAAATACCCTCGTTAAAAAATTCGTACTAATTGTACTTGACCGATGACCCTCAAGATCCTTAACTTTCTCAAACATAATCCCAATATATAACATTCATAGAATTTGAAAATTTATGCTCTGAAAGCAATAAAAGCATTTTTATAACATGCTTCAAACTTGATGAGATGAAAACTTTGACTTTATGGAAGAGCGGTTTTGCAAAGCAAAAACGCTATCAAAAGTCTCTTGTGTACTACGCTCCAATAGACTATCTTGAGATATATTTTGTTTCGTTAGACTGATTTTAATGGAATAATGGCAATAAATGTTTATCAAGTGTCTCTTCTGATTGACACTAGATATTGCGAAGTAAGCGGCGATTTCCGTGTAACGGCAAAGTTTGCATTCAAATATTTGTTTGAATAGCCAACTAGCGAAATTCTCATGGCTAAAAGACGAAGCACGACGATTGGTATCATCTAATAAAGCATAGCATCATAACTTAAGCGAAAAGGTAACAGAAAGAAGAATCACTTATATCCCCATTAACATAATCTGCCTAAGATCTTATGTCTAATGTATAATCACATTACTACTACATTTGTAAAGCGAAAGCTAAAGTTTATATGTGTATATGTTTGTTACTCCTCTACGTTAAAACAGCTCTCGGATTTGTGTGACATTTAGTATTCAGGTAGACTATGATCTGGAGTAACACGAAGGTCTGTTAGCAACAAAATTTGCCAAAAGGTAAACTACGTGTACTACTATCTTTTCGGCTTTTTCGCCACGGATTTATTTTGATTTTTGGTTCCCGACGTTTCGAATGGTTTTCACGGGAGAGACTCTCCCGAAACTTCGGGAACCAAAAATCAAAATAAATCCACGAATAAATCCGAAAAGGTAGTTTTATTTAAAATGTCAAATATTCGCGTAAATCTAAGAATGTATTAAAATATTATAAATACAAAACACTCCCCAGAGAGACGCGAGAGTAAAACGCTAGTAAATATTATACTATGTTATTTTTACTCTAACTTAAAAGCAAATAAAATATGTGTAACAGTTAAATAGATGTTGATCGTACACAGCTATGCGTCATGTAGTACAAAAACTAAGGTATTAAGTCTCGTTGCCGCTTTCAGTTCACAGTAAGTACGGTTTCACCGGACTGCCGGGCTCGTCGCGCCGGTTACGCTGAGATATTTGATTTAGCTTCGACGACATGCCATTTAAAGTGCAGTCATCAGAAATAAATGTATTCAGTATAAATAAATATGACACGAACTAAGCAGCGTGCCATATACCTATTAAAATTCTTAGACAATTTGTATTTAGTGTTCGATTCTTTTTTTTTTAATAAATAAATAACATAATCACAAAATGTAGTAGCGAATTATTGTCATTTGTACCAATATATAAACCTTTTAGTTAAATTTATTTTTTTAAGTCTCACGTTAAAAAAAATAAGAATTATTTTTTTATTACAACATAAATTAATATTTATAAAAAATGTGGAAAATAACCTTGGAAGCCCTTCAGTAAACCAATAAATATAACCAATGAAAGACGTTCATTTGATCTCTAAGATGAGAGGTAGGTTTTCATACCAATTACGGAAAGCGAATGACAAAGACATTCAATGCCTAAATAAGTTAATAGCATTTGGAATGAATTTCGGTAGAAAGAGGTCTTCAAATAAAGATTTTTGTATCCCTTTACCCAATAATTGAGTCATGGAACTTCATTTTACAAGCTTTTTAGTTATTTAGTTATTTATACTATACATTATTGTATTCAGCCCTTTTTAATGTCCCACTGCTGGGCACGGGCCTCCCTTTAATAGGAGGGGGATCAGGCCATAGTCCACCACGCTGGCCACGGTTGCGGACTTCAATATATTATTATATACTGATAAATATTAATGTTATCTTGAAAGTTATTAAATTAATTCAATTGCTCCGTAATATGAAAATTTAACATCGAATGTTGAATGAAATCAAAAGCCATCACGCGCGTCTTTAGAAGATATTTTTTAGATTTTAACTTACACCTTACTAACAACACAGTTTTAAGGTTGTGAGTCGTTTATTACTTTATACATCTTAGGGATTGAACAAGAAATCACTTGACTTCTTTTCTAATAAAACTTTTATACGAAATAGTTTAATAATATAAGTATAATGTTCAACCTCTGGTCCAGTGATCATAATTTTGCATTGTTTGGTAAAATGTCCCTTTCACTTAAATAATGAATGCATAATGAGAGACAAGCCTTCATCAAAATACGTGTAGTAATAGCTACAAACTAATAAAAGTTTCATACAAAATTCTGTCCTATTTTCTGCGGCCTTTCTTTTCTTCATGTTTCCAGTATAGTCCCTATATAATATTAACTATTGGGAATTGTACATTTAAATTCATGTAATACTTTTGTACTTTAGTATATTACTTTTATACGTGTATATTTATTTTTATGGATATTATTATTTTATAGTATAAAGATTTACTAGATATTTTTATCAAATTCAATTTGATGCTATTTCAATTTACATCTAACATTTATCAAGCAGTATCTCCCGAAAAATAACATGATTTTCGGATAGTTGTAGTGCCTACTCGTACTCAATCAGAATTGTTACACTAGCTTCTGTCTTCATACCCAATGGAAATCATCTGTCTATTCAAGAGAAATCTACAGTGAATGTTATCGCGCTGCTATTAAATAATCATTATGTCAATTTACTTTACAATCTTTGTAATAATTTTCTCTTAGCTACAAAATCATAAAACTTTTATCGCTCATCCCGCCAGAACCCTTTAGTCTTTGAGCCAAAAATTATTCTAAATGTTAACCTTGTTATTAAGATATAATCAAAGTAAAATATAAAATATTATATTCATAAAACTAAAATAATATTAGTTTGTTAGTTTATCCTTCTCCTAAAAGATAATTTTTCTATTGGAGACTATAACATAAATTTTAATCCCTTTTTTTTAATTAAGAGATATTAGTTACCCAGGAATGTGCCGATAGGGCTGTGATAGCGCGTAGTCACAAAAAAATCTAATTAGCACATACTTAAAACACATTTTAATTATTTTTCATTTTAATATTTAATCATAGCTTCATGAGTTGTTTTAATTTAATTTACATTTAAAATTTTGTAATTTTGACTTTGTGGTAACTCTACTAGGAAATAGTTGCAGAGAACACATAATAAATTACAACAACGCGCAAACTAATAAGTCGGTAACGTGTATTTCAGTACAAGCGAACGGTCCTATTTATAAGATAAATATTAATAAGCCGCTTTAAACACCAAATACTTCAAGCGGCATATGTCTTTTTGAATATGAAATTCTCCTGAAATTAATAACGGAAAATTTGATAAAGTTTTTGTATTCATGTACTTATGATGTGTTTTGATGTTTGTTTCGCTTATTTTACTTTTGTCAAAATTTAAAGTTATTTCTTATACTCTGAACTTTTTTTGGAGTTTTGTATTAATAACTAGTGCCTATTTAATAAATTAATTAAGACGATTAAGTATCAACTTCATAAATTCGTTAGTTAAGCTCTATAATTGGCAATTTATTTCAGGCAAGTAAATAATATTATTGTAGATATTTCTCAGAATAAAAAATAACTCAAACATCAAACATAAAACACTCAGGATTTGATTTCAACGAAATTTTATAAGTAAACTTTGAAAAATAAATTAGCATAGAGTTTCTCAAACAATTCATATAATAAAAAACTACTTAAGTCACACTTCTCTTCAGCGGACTTACAATAAGCGGAAAAGTTATTTGTTTTTGAACAAATTAGAGGGTATATATAAGTGGCAGTTTCGGAGTCATTGAATAAAATATAATTTCAACATGTAATAATACATAAAATATGAAGAGTATAAAATATCAACAGTAGCAGAGCATCTAGGTCGACAATAATGCTCCCTGAGTCCCAATAGGAAGATATGTCTCCATTTTTGCGCCCCCGGGCGTATATAATTTAACCCATAAAGACCGTAAGGGACAAAGTTTGCAACACTCTAAGTGTATTTCAGGAAAAGTTTGAAACTAAACAGTTAATGCTTTTCAGCAGTAATTTTAAATATTCAACGTGAGAAATCATTATAGCTTGTTTCTTTTTAGAGCAACATTTTAATGGAATATGTGAGTTCACTTACTTAGTAGTGTTTTAAGGGTAATAGTAAAATTTAAGTGTGTTATTTAACAAGTAGCTGCCTTTAGCTCCGTGTGCTAGTACAATTCTAGACGACTGTCAGACTAACACTAAACATGGCCTTTGATGAAGATGACGATGTCGACCAGATTGCACTATATAATTGGATTTACTGGACTACTTGAAATAAAATCTGTTTAGTTTTAATGTAGAAAATTACTGTAGAACAAAAATTCCTGAATAATAGACGTTCTTAAGTAAAGTCCGACTAAATAATTGGCAAGCAAAAATTTAAAATGTATTCAAGTAAATCCAAAGATTGGAACACGCTTTTTTTAATTAATATACATGTTCGATTTTGTAGTTTTATTATAATAATTTAAATTTTATTTTAAGTATATCTAATAGCTGGCCCCCATTTTTGTTCATTCAGGTCTAACAAATATGAAGTTTTACAAACATATAAATTTTCGCAAATGTCTATAACAATTAATTTCGTAAAAACTTTGTTTCCTTGAAAATGTCAAAATCTTGTAAACGACATAAATCTGGAATAGAAGGTCTTTAAAAATTCTTTAAGTAACTTCCAATGAATTACTCTCAAATTTTTTATATCAATTTATATCTGACAAGCATTTAAAAACTTCTATGCGAAACTTTTTTATGTTACTTTTTTCTTTGTTCATTATATAGGGCTTTTTGCAAAATAAAAGTGTTAAAAGAATTGAGTTTTTGTAAGATGCAAATAATCATGCGAAATTGCAATAGAAAACATACTGTTTTCGATATATAATGTAATTATATGGAAAACATAATTAAACACTATGACTATGGAAATACTGCCATTATGGAAAAATAGTAAATAAAAAAATGTTAAAATCCTTTACTTCGTAGTAAGCGAATGTCTATGTACAATGTATATATCTCTACTTTATGTGTACGTAGATATATATAAGTAAATTTAAATAAATTTAAAACTATGTTTAATACTTATTTTTACAAAAAAAATAGATCTACTGACAAAAGCAATTATGTAAATATAAAAGGCATCATGCCTATGGACTACAACATGAAATACAACCCGATAATACGGTAGCCTATTAGGAAAATTGGTTTTGTCATATCAAGGATTTCAATGTCAGTTTGCCGCGCTCATACTCTCGATAGTCGATAGTATTAATTAACGGATTGATCTATGAAGTTGTTGATGGAAAGAAAAGTATGATCCTAAAAGTAGAATAAAAGGTAATAATAAATAAATTTTGTTATTCATTGTAAATGCTTAAATAATGTTTAATATTAATAAAATATTTACAAAAAATATTATGTTACAATTTTTAGTTTGCTAAAAATAAAATTAACATATAAGCTTTACTTTTATAAACTCAAATTCGTTTGTATTTACAAAACTAATGTAACTACATGAAAGACTATAATAATATGCATGCACTTTATAGAATATAAAGTTTAATAGAAGGCAATAAAATTAAAAAAGCAGACGCAGACAATTTCTTACCTACTTAAAAGATGTTAATGAGATCGGCAACTTGAAACTGGCGCCTTTGACTTGGATCACTTTCCACAATTCAAACAATCCGACTCTGTTATTTTCACCCACAAAGTTCAGACGATAGTCACTGTCGAGTGTTCTAATTTATTTATTATACACACATCAAAATAAGTTCTAATCGTATTGATAACTACTAGTAGAGCTATAAACTAAGTGTTAATGGGCTAAATTGTTAAATGATTAATGAATAGTGTATTTATTTAACAAAATATTACTTTGGGATACGATCCACTAGTACCGGTAGGATTGAAAAGATCGTACGTCACGGACAGGAGAGGTTCGGACACACGACCGAGGAGACCGAGTCGACGTGAGTGACGCCGTGCGAGGGCCTCCCGCCCGCCTAGCGCCGCGCGCCGTGAGCAAAAAGGATGCAGCGAACTAACCCCCGGCCCCGCGAATATCGCCGCTCTGATCTTCTCGCCAGAGTCTCAAGTACTCTTCACTGTTAGCAACGCTCGTTCGGAGAGGGAGGGTTTTCTCCTCATCATTTCCAAATCGACACATCTCGCAAATACTTTGCTATGTGATAATGAAACTTATTTCAGGTGCTATAGAATTCGCTATCGCTTACGTTGTACGAGATGAACACCTGACGTTTGGCGTCATATCGCGAAACATATGCCCCGGTTGGCTAGGTGTAGCAAATACCATAACGAATACTTTGGCTGAACACGCGCCATATTATGCAACGTTACGGTCGTGTATTGTGCAGTTTAAAATTTTCTTCTCCTTCAAGTAAGCTTTTAGAGAATGCGAGTGCCTTCACTATGAATAATATGAAAGATTATTCTTTTTCCCTGAGATAAAAATTATCATGAGCTACTTGGAATGTACGCTATTCATAATATAATATTTAAAAAAATGCTTGAATTTATTTATATAATAAATATATTATTGTTTCATTTATGAAAACCGAAATTAAGAAATTAAAATATTTAAAGGATAACATATTTCATTCATTCCTGTCCAGAGATTTGTTTTAATTTACTTAAGAATATATAAAATGTACTATGATCATATAAAACTTGATGTTTATAATCTTTACAGTAGAATAAAAAGAAAAAAATACACAAAACCTTTTTTATATACAAATCCCACTGAATTAACAAAATAATCTTTTTTTTTTATTATCTTTATTATTAAATCGATTTTTTATTTTTATTTAATTTTATAAAAATACTAGCAAAACCCGCGGCTTCGCTCGCGCTAAAACTACAACAAAAAAACTTCAAAAAGGTAGGTTTCATACAAATTTTCATCCCTTACTTTATCTTCTTATGGAATGAATTTCAAAAAACGCTAAAACACGTATTTATTTAATTGTATTAATACCAAATTTCAAGAAATTCTGATCACAAATTTTTTTTGGGTTGTGTTATAACGTGTATTCCCGTGGGAATGAGATAATCTCCCGCGGTAAAAAGTATCCTATATGTTGACCCGGATATCCAGCTATCATCATACCAAATTTCATTAAAATCCCTCCAGTGGTTTTTTTGTGATGCGGTAACAGACAGACAGACAGACAGAAAAAAATTCTAAAAACTATAGATTGGGCCTCTATATCTATAATAATGTCTATTTCAATAAGATTTTCCAAAAAATATTTAAGGTACAGATTCGACTTAGAATTTTATTATATGTATAGATAGATTGTTATTGTTTAATATTAAAATGACAAATATTTTAATAAAATTTTATTCGGCTACATTTAAGTTGTTACGTTTTAAAATGTACAAACAGGTCCCTTTACATGTAGGACAGTCGAGCAGACGATTTGCTAATCCGAGCTTTGCAGTAAGGTTCCATACAACAGCAAACAAACCAAGCCATATACGTAGTTAGCCATCAGTTTACAGCATTTATTTAAAAGTTGCCCTGCTTATCTTATGTTGCTCTACGTGGCTATAAAACTATCGAATCTAATGTTTGTTATACAATATATCTATATATACATGTATAATAAAATAAATTGTACCTACTTTTATAGAAAGTATTTATTGGTCTTAAACTAACAAATGTTTTGAGCTTTTTCATATCTTCATTCTTTGGTGCATCGACAAGAAAACTACTAATATGTGCTACTTAATAGTGGTTACGAATTATCTTATAAAAGCTTTAAACATTTATCCTTTGATTTCTTTATCTCATATCACACATTTTACATGTATTTACAATAATTTCATTTAAAAAAAGTATAATATGTCTTCTAAATACATAGCTTTATATACGTATTATATAACTTGAGTTTTTATAACTAAATAATCGGTATATATAAAAGTGCTTATATTTTTCAAAGCTTTTGAAAATAACAATGTAGCACTACAACTAAACTCTATCGCAGATGTAAGACTGAGCACTAATGTAGTTTAGTATTTTACGACATTTTTATAGCTTATTGTAAAATTGGCTTCACATTTTCACTACTATGTCATATAACTACAGTAAAACTGCAGAAACTCCTAAGTTTGCAAATAAAATTATCTACTCTAATTGCAGGAATAAACACATAAAAACACTTCCGGCATTTCACAACTTGCTTTAATACTCGCTGTGAGTAAATAACAACATGTGTTCCGTGAGCAAATAAATTACGTACTATTGCAGGTTGTTACGGCAACGTTCGCGGGATCATTGCGGGACATCGCCCGGAATTTGCTACGTACCTACTGAATGGAATAAATAGGCCATATAATGATTTACTCCACCAGCCGCATGAAAATGATTAAGTGATGATTTTTTAATACTCAGATTAAGTTACTCATGTATTAAAAATAATAATAACAACATAAATAAACTAAAAATTATAGTTGTACGTCCCTAGGTACGTGCATACAGCGTTACTACAGTTTAATAGATCTTTATAAGAGGGATAATTTCGTAATGTAATGTTTTCAAACAACTCTATTAGTTTACGCGGCGCACGCCAGTAAAGCTCCCAGTCGGCATATTTTTTTTCAACATCTTCAATAATCATCGTCGTACTTCAGCCAATTTACACAAAACTTTAATTAATTATACACTTACACCTTCCTTATGTATCAATCACTACGTCCATTGATGAAAACCGTATGAAAAACTTGTTTGGTAATTTTTTAATTTTATCGCTATCAGACAGACAGACGCGGCGGGGGGGGGGGGGGGGGGGACTTTTTTTATAACATATAATATCTGGATGGTTCATATAACTTAATTTAATTATTATTAGAAAAGTTTCATTTGATGAATGAAAAAGAAATTTTCAAGCATTCCTTAATACGTTATTATTCTTGCGACATAATAAAAAATATAACATTATTATTTATGTCTTCACTTGTCGCTCATAATTATTCGAAGAAGACTCATACGTACTACTAGGTATGATTTTTAATTTAACACAACAAGGGCTACCTGGACATTTTTAGGTACATATTTGGTTTTAATAAATAACTTAAGGTATCAGCAATAACAATTTAGGTTATTTCTGAAGAACATATGCTACGTGATTAGGTGTAGGAGTAGACGAAAGCATAGGTTGCTAGTAAAAGACGTTATTTTTGAAAAAAATGCTTTGTGTTGTGTAGCTTTTAATTAAAAAATAAATGTATTCGTTTGGCATATTTAAATGCCCGTCTAGTTTCCTGGATAAACAAATTACGTGTCATTGAAGGTGGGCTCAACACAATTTGCATGGAAACATTGCAATGCATCGGCCGGAACTCGGAAGTAGACGCAGAGAGAACAGCGTGTCAACAGGCTGATCGCTCTAGTGGTTTTTGCTTCCTATTTTGTACTGTCATTTATGGTACGTATTGTAATATCAAGTCTAAGTATTATTCTATTTCCTAATATATACGCTGTTCCATGTTAACAATTTTTAAGCAATTCTTCAAAATTGTGGTTATCATTTTGACCCGTACGCATGTTATGTTATTGCAAAATATTCAAATATTACTAGAAGAAAAGATATTTGTTTCAGCCATCAAAATTACTGTAATTAAATACATGGATGGTTAAGTATGTTACTAGACATTACAAGTAATATTTTAAGGATCAAATTATTATGATTCGTATTACTAACTTCATTGTTTATATCCAACAATGGGTATTATAGAAATAAATACAACTTAAAATATGAAATAACAATTCCTATAAGCACGCACAATAAAATCCAAATAAATAGTATCCTCCTCACTAATTTCAACCACAGCAGCCAATCTAAGTCTAACTGACAATGAGACTATAATATCTCCTGCACAGATGGCTAGTCTAAATAAGATTGGTCTCTGTGGCCGAAAATGGTCAAGATTTCATTAATATAAATAAAAATTAGATACCAAAGAATATTTTTGGATAGAAAATAATGGTTTTTTTCTTATAATAAATGCTGGTAGCAACCGATAAAGTAAAAGTCAGTAAAAAAACGTGTTCATTAAATAACTAAAATTTCCCTAATTGCTTTTAGTGTGTATCATAAGATATGAAGAAACTGATATACTACTGAAAATGTAATATATAGTAACTAGCGACTCACCCTCGCTTCACTTCGGGTTCGTCCATAGCCAAAAACAAATCTATCCCACGGGAACCGTACATTTTTCCGGGATTATAGCTTTGCTCAGTTAACGGGCTATCTAATGCAAAAAAAAACCAAATCGGATTAGTAGTTTCTGAGATTAACGCGTTCAACAAAGCAAACAAACAAACTTTTCAGCTTTATAATATTAGTATAGATTAAGTTAATAATTTATTCAGTAAGTATAAGTTAAGTATTTACGAACTTTTATAATGTGAAAAACATAGAGACTGTTGCTTTCTACTTAACAATAAATAATAGGGTACGTACGTACGTACATGTTTCAAGAATGAATGACGTAGAAGTAGATATGTCAGTAAGTCAGGTCAGTACTTAGAAAGCCATATAACTGTTGAGTGTTGACTAGACAAATAGTATATGTACATCCAATTTATTTATATGATTTCATTTAAATACGCTCGTAAATAATACTAATAATGTGCTTATTTCGGAAACATATTTTTTAGCTTAAGGCGATTTAATATGGAACACAACATGGTGTAGTGAAGTGAAATGGCAGGTTTTCATGTACAATACACGTTAATTAATTATTATTATTTTTATTATTATTTATTTTTTACTTTCAGACACAGGGTCCATTTAGATAATATACTATTTTAATAATTAGTACTATTAATATTATAAATTAATACTATTGAGCTATTTATTTTAACTAGAAGAATTTCCCTAATAATAAAAGTATGTAAAAATAACACCATTATTTATTAATATATTTACGTGAAAAAAATTCATAGTTTTATTTCATAGTTTAAATCTAAGTGATTAAACAATAGAAGCTTAATCGAACTGTGAATAGAATATTTGTCACTTTTTTTAACTAAAAAAATAATAATCGTAAACTCTATTTTTTTATTTTATTAGTTGACGAAAAACTAAGAATTGGAAAATATTTAATGTTTAATGAAAAAATATTTAAAGTACATCTTTTACCGATATTTTTTACTATAGTACGTAATAAATATGTAGGACACATTAATACAATCACATCAGAATTATTAATCCGAAAATTTTAAGTGTGTGTATTTCTTACCGTCATCAACAGGCTTCAGTGGTATTAGAAGTAAAGGGCGCTTATAATATTATACCGGATTAACATATAGACTTACTAAACAAACAGGCAACTTTTGATTAGATAAATTTCAAGTAGGCTACTATAGAAACATATCTTGTATTCCGCGACTGTTTTGGTATAGGATATTATTATTTATTAAAACTACGGTCTATCTCTTAACCACATTAAGTAGGTTGTTGAAATTAGACACTTGAAATAGAAAAAGTAAAAAATTAAAGGGATTAACATATAAGTGGGTGTTTCTCTGTAAACTGAGCAACTTTTGTAAAAAAATGTGCTAGGTCACTTTTTTGCTTGTAGTTTGAAAAAGTTATTAAGGGAATAAATATCTAAAAAGTTAATAATTAAAAGCAGAAGAATCAAAAATTATTCCACGATTATAGTAAATATTGAGCTCTTTCTAAAAAAGATGATCCAGGTTGGGGTTAATTTTTCTCCCATATAAGAGAGATTTACATTTCTTTAAACTCTTGACAGTAATTGCTGCACCATTTCTTTCACTTATTTTGCTATTCAGTTTCCTCGTGGAGTTATATTGTTAACACGTTTTCATTTTTCGTCATAAAATGTCTTCTTTTAAGAGTTTTTTATTGATGTCACATTAAAACGCATATCTATGCGTATGCCTTAAATATCAAAAAAACATATATTTATATAGTCCTCTGGAGGGAGAAGTAGTTCCCTATCTAGACGTGAGACAAGAGACTGTTTCCAGGAGACTGTTTTATTTGACTTTGTAAGAAAGTAGCACGAAATATAAGTAAGTTTTGTTATTTTGTTGTATATAGTGTAAATAAATGCTCGCAAATATAAATACAATAATTAAAGAAAAATAAAAATAATTCGCCCCAGGGGAATGTCCGCTGTAAAGTAACCATGTACGGGTAGCAACTTAAGGTTGTTTATGATGTATTTCACTTATTAACGTGGAAGGTTAAGTCCTATAGCTTACTTAGTACTCTATAGTACTTACTCAATAATTCAAAATATGGACAGATGAACTGTTCTCAAAATACTCAGACCGAATTCAATTTACTTTTTTTCAAACATAAAAAAAACGTGGAATAGGTCTAGCTAAAAAAACATTTAACATTTTCATATAAACATAAAATTTTATTTACTACCTTAAAGTAAAAATTCCACATTTGTGACATATCAGGGGACTGGTGTTTAAGAACTTCAGAAACCTTTTTAATATAATATAATTAATTTATTAATTAACAATTTTTTAATTGTATTAATTTATTTATAGCGCACTGGGCAGGGATAGTTCAGGGAATTCTCTTTTATAATTCATTACGCAGTATCTAATATTTATGATACTTGTTCATAAGTTATATCTATCTGACAGTGAATTGCCCAGTTTACAGAGAAACACTCAAGTATTACATACAAAAATAAAACTTGGTATGATTTAAAGCAACCCTTTAGAAACATAATAAGAAAAACTAAACAAGTGTTAATCGAGCTCTTGCTTAATAAATATGCGGTTTACAGTTAAATACAAACCGTGCTATGATACGGGACTCTAGTTGCGCCTTCAAGACTCAAAGTTGACCAATTTAAATAAAACTATCTTTTCGGATGATTTTTGATGTTGATTTTTGGTTCCCTGGTTGGGAACCAAAAATCAAAATAAATCCGCGAAATAATCCGAAAAGATAGTTTTATTTAAAATGTCAAAGATTCGCGTAAATCTAAGAAAGTATTATGTTGACCAATTTAATTAAAGACAATGTCTACACTTCACACCTGTGAATATGTGTATCTACTTATGTATTGATAACACAATAATTCATTATAACATCATGGGTACTCTCTATTATATGTATACTCTCTAAGCAAAGCAATATTAGTTACAAAGGTATATCAGCAACTACACGCGTGACTAGACATGATGCTAGACTATGATGACTAGACATTATTTTTTTATATAAGCAAAAATATGTATTATTAAAAGAAAACATTCCGTATATTAATATTCAACATTTATTAAGCACTTTTACTTTATTTATTATTTATTACATTTTTTTTTAAACTTTTGAACTGGCTCACTAACAAATAGATATACATACCTCGTAGACTTAGCTTTGTGTTCGGAACCTTACAAAACAAACCTTCAAACACTTTTAAATTTAAATTCATCAAAGTTATTTTCCATTGTTTATAAATAATTCTTATCTTAAATTTCAATGTTACATTTTCAAAACTCCTACTCGCTGGATCATTACTCATTACAACACTCAAACAATTTCTAACTCCTAATGCTTGATGCAGTGCCTTTATAATATTATATCATTATGTTATATATAGGTTTTACTTGCAAGTAAGTCGTTTTAAATAAGTCTAGTTGAGTACAGTATAATGGTATCTTCTTTGTTTTATTTATAACCAGGTTTTTTTCCTGCAGATACGTTCATATTACAATCATAGGAAAACCTCTTGAAACAACAGCCTTGCAGTGAAGCATGGTGTCTCTTACTGAATCTGAAGTATATTAGCGCCTAGCTGAATAATATTAGAGCCCTTATTAACGTCCTATAATTGGGAACGAGCCTCCCTTTAATACGAGGGGGACCAGGCCGTAGTCCACCACGCGGGCCAAGTGCGGGCTGACGGATTACATATGTTTTTCGAAAACTTAATAAATTCTCTTAGATGTGGAGGTTTTCTCACGATGTTTTCCTTCACAGTAAGGCAAGGGGTAATCTTGGAAATGATTCGCACATGAAAATATCAGAGGTGCGAGCCCCGAGATTTGAACTCGCTTTACTCAGTTTCCCAAGTAAGCACGTTACTACTGAATTGTCACTGCCTTATAATAATATTTATTTTGACCATATTAAATAAAGTATAGCTATGACTCTACAGTAAAAGCTTAAGCTTGATATTAGCAAACAGATGAAAAATTTAAAGCTTTTTAGATTTTTAGCTTCAAGCCCAAATATTTAACTATTTTACACTATTATAATGCTTTAACTGGTGGCAGCCTAGAACCATAGCTTCTGTATGCTTGTTATGTCAGATACATTAGTCGTGAACTGTTGGGAATGAATTGGACAAAATGAAATTAAAAAAAATCTATTTTATGAGGAAAACTGGAAATTAAAAGAGAAAGAATGTGGGTGAAGGGCCAAAAGTAGCAGTAGTAAGGCCTCAAGAGTTCTTCAAAAAAACGCAACAGGACAGATATTCTATAAGATTTAATTAATCTGACTAAGCCGGCCCACAACTGTTATCTGTATCAGGAGTACTATACTATTAGATACATATATTGAATTGATACATTTAAAATTAAGAGTTTCGTTTAATGGAACAGAGGTTTCCTCGCAAAATGCGGATGCCGCGCGGATACTAGCCCGCCGAAGTTAAACTAACTTCCGCTTCCGGTGTAATCGCATTTCCTTAATGTTCCTGGCCGAACTGAAAATATGCTCCTGTTTACTAAACAAGAGACAATTTAGCGTCAAAACTGCTTTATGAACTTTGTATTCTCTACCATTACATTTTAAACTATAAAACCATATTACCCAAGAGAGCAATTTAATTATAAATTTGCTTTTAGCGATTTCAAATATTTAAAATATACCTAAAAAAATCCTGTAATATTTTAAATAACAAAATAAATAGTTATATGAAATATGTAATCTGTTCATCACAACAGTAATTGAATTACGCGTTAGTTAAAACCAAATATGTTTTAAAAAGTAAATACCATTTTATTGCTCTATTTTATTTTAATTTTGAAAGCTACAACAATGTTACTGCATACGTTATCATGCAATATAGTACATTCTGTTTGCATTCGAATGCGGCTCAATCACCCGTGAGCTTCCCGCCATGCATACAAGATAGCAACTTCATTGTCACTATATTTTATGTCTCTATTATTTTGCCGCAAAATCTATTGTCTACAAATAATGAAAATTATTTACTAATCCTAACATAACACCAGCGTCTATGTTTACTTGCGACTTAGCCTCGCTTCGCTCGGGTACGTCCCTAAGCTTTATTTTCTTCTTTTATTTCCAAAGAAAAATTATTTTTTGAGCCAGATTTTTTCTAGGCATATACAGAATAATCCATCAGAGTTTTATCATAATCGAATCAATTGGCTTAGAAACGCGTAGATGACAAACATACGAACATTAATTATTTTTTTATAGATTTATCAACTTTTTACTTATTGATTTTTTTATGTTGTATAATAAGAATTATAATAAAAAAAATGCTGAATACATTCGTGTTTTACGCAAAAATATTATAATGATCACCTACAAATTTCAATGGATCTTAAAAATAAATGATAGAAAAAAATTCCTTTTTTTTCTTGGATCGTTCTAAAATTTAACATCACTTGAGATTCAGATTTGAAATAAACACGACGTCTATAATAATATAGTATTTACTTGTGCGGAATCTTGTCTGTACGAATTCGCAAAATAAACAAGTTTTATTCGCTTTAAAGAATCGGTGTATTTAAAAAATGATAAAAAAGTATTTTAAAGTTATAAGAGTAGAGTTCATTTTCAACACCACCGCTAAAATATTCCTGTTTTAACATTAAAGACATATTGAGAATATCTTAAACAGTATACAAAAGCGGTCAAAGAAACTTTTCTCTTATTTATTCAAAGTTTCGCCAAACAAAATATAACGAAGTTAGAATTTTTGTAAAGCTTTCTTAACAAAAGCTTACAGCTAGCGGTTAACTTGTCTATCATTTCAAAGACTATGTGCAATTAATTAAATTAATATATATACGAGTATATGTATAAGTGTTTTCTAAAGTTGAGATGTTATATACTGATAGAAAATAGTAAATTATCAATTTCTTGGTCTTTGTCGTAGTGCGTATTTCTCGAATTTTTGTGTACGAATACGATGTGTGTGTGTACAACGAGAGGTTGATATAAGTAATATGTATCCTCCCAAAATGTTTAACTTAAGAGTGTATTATTAAAAACTTACAAATATTGAGCACATAAATTCGATGTATTTATTACTACTAGAATAGCTGATAAAGTTACTTAACGGCCATTTTTTTTTCCAATTTCAAATAATTATTAATTTTTCACTGCAAACACATTTGTATGCACTCAACGGTAATTAATATACCTTCCTACACGTGAACGAATTTTCAGAATCGGATCAGTAGTTTCAGAAATTACCCTCTAAAACATATATTATTAGTTAAAATCTAATCTTAGGCAATTAACTCTTATTTTATAGAAAAGAAGGGGCAAATTATTTTAATAAACTTAGCAATAAGACAAGAACACCCAAGCAGCCATCAATTGGAAATAAATAACTGAAGTAGAAATTGAATAAAGCATTAAACTTTATAGTACGTAGTAAACTTTATGAGAATGAGAATAGATTATTCTATATAGCTTCTATTATGGTCTCGCTGAATTTTATTTATAAAAAATATATAAACATGAAAATCATATAATAATTCATAATTATTTATATAAAATGAACATAATGTATGTATGTATGTAAAAAATTAAAGAGTGCGTGTATGAATGTGTACACACACAAGAAGTAAAACATCTGGAGGTTATCGGCACTCTTTATGAAATTCAATTTATGTTTTAAATAATTAGGATAGGTGAGATACTAAAAATAACGCATATTAGGCATATAACAATCATACACATATTTACAGAATATCATTTAAGGAAAGAATGTAATATTATATATCATTTGTCAGACAATTACAACAGTTACCATGGCAACAAACGTACGTACATATTTTCGTAACGCATTCACTAGATTACAACCCCCCCCCCCTCCCTCCCCTCCCTCCTTCCCCCACAAGTCAAGCGTGCGTAAAGAAGTTTTACTTCAAAAAGTAACATTTTATAATAGCATTTCTAAAAAGGGGTTTTATTTTATAAACAAAATCAAGTGAGTTTCACTTTAAAGTGTGTCACGACTGTTGTCTTGATTAACTCTAAGTGTGGACGTTTTTCGCGAGATCTAAGGGTAGGGTAAATGTAGAGATAAACTTTGGTTTTCAATGATTGTATAAAGTGTATACGTATATAAAGTTCAAATCTGTCCTGATATTTCAGCGTGATAGATAGTTTTATTTAAAATGTCAAATATTTGCGTCTTAGAAAGTATTATGAGTAACACATTTTTAAAAGTAGGTAGTCCGCTATTTTTGATGAGGTGTATGAAGAAAATAAATCTTTTGAACTGTAATATATTTAGATAAATAATTAGAGCCAATTATTATTAAATTTTTGAGCCAATTTTAAAACTCTCTCCAAATATTTTTTGACGATGACTGCAAAAGTTTGTATTTGTTACTAAAATGGCAGAAAGGATTTGAATGAAGTTAATGTAGAGCACCTGAAGTACCACATAGCCTTAATACTATTAATCACCAATGAACGCAACTGAACGAAGCGAAGTCGTAGGTCGTAAATCACTGGTAATATTATGAATACAAAAAGCATGTTATATTTTAACATACTTTTTTCAAAATGTACTGTTTTTCTTTGTCATTAGAATATAAAGTTATCACGTATTAAAAAGTGTAAAGTACTGAAAATTTCAAGCAATGCTCGAAAGCTCAAACGATCGCGCTATGAATTTAGATTGCAAGTTTACAGCTAAATCAAAATTCATCTCATATTTGTATGTTCATGTGGGAAACGTAATCACTTTCATCTATATCGGACGTCCACTGTTTGATATGTCATTATTTAAATGACTCGCCGACCCCAATCTATTTGACTTGATTACTGGTTGGAATTATAATTAATGTACTTACTCGCATTGCCTCTTTGATACGAGTATCTCATAATCAATAGTGAACGAGCCACAGCTAGCTATCTAGCCATCAATCGAAAATTTTTGTTATGAATTTTGAAATTAATGAATCTATTTCATATATAAATTTTAGCTAAAATAGCTTAGTGTGCTTGTGGCTTTTCTTCTTGGTGTCAACAACAATAGAGCAATAAATCAAAGTGATTCTTTCCATTGAAATCCACACTCTTTTTAATATTATCAATGTGAAATTGTTTGTTTGTTTGTTCGTTTGTTTGTCCTTCTTTCACGTCGAAACATTGCGACGGATTGGCGTGATTTTTTGTGTGAAGATATTTGGAGGACTGGACCTACGTCACTAGGCTACTTTTTACCGCGGAAGATTATCTAATTCCCACGGGAAAACATGTTGCAATACAAACTAAAAAAATATTTATGATCAGAATTACTTGAAACTTGGTAGTAATGCTCTTCAATACAATGAAAAAATACGTGTTTTAGCATTTTTCTAACTTCATCCTATAAGGGGATAAAATAGGGGATGAAAGTTTGTATAAAATCTACCTCTTTAGAAATTTTTGTAGTTTTAGCGCGAGCGAAGCCGCGGGATCTGCTAGTTGTATATTAATTTGAAAATACCTCTACTTTTATTTAATAATTAGTATAAAGAGTTCTTTAATGAATGCTTCACAACATTTTTGCCATTTAACTATAATATTATTAAATATTTATAATTAATATGGCTTTTTAGTAGATTTTTAAATATACTACGTGCATATTCAAAATAGTACTGATAAAATAATCGAACATTCGTCTAATATTTTATTCGATACTAGCAAAACTCGCGGCTTCGCGGCTTCGCACGCGCTAAAACTACAACAAAAAACTTTAAAAAGGTAGGTTTCATACAAATTTTCATCCTTTATTTTGTCTCCTTATGGGATGAATTTCAAAAAATGTTAAAACACGTATTTATTTCATTGTATTGAATAGCATTAATACCAAGTTTCAAGAAATTCTGATAAGTGTATAGTAGTAAGCGGTAAAAAGTATTTTATATATTGACCCGGATAACCAGCTATCATCATACCAAATTTCATTAAAATCTGTCCAGTGTCGACATCATCGATAATAATGTCTATTTCAATAAGATTTTCCAAAAAAATATTTAAGGTACAGATTCGGCTTAGTTAGAATTTTATAATATGTATAGATATCGTTAGGCTTTAATATAGCAGTATAAATGATAACTTAAATATAAGCCGTTAAGTTTACCTTTTCATATTTATTTTCTGAATTAAATACATAATTCAAACTCATATTTCATTGTTACTTAAAATTGAATCCTTTTGTCCCTTTCATGAAGGATAACAACATTCTGGACAGAATTGTGGCAAGCTGTTAGTTTCTGATAATACTAATCTTAGCGTAGTTGGATATCGTGATCACTCTAAGGAAAATTTTAAATATATTTAATAGCATAAATTTTTTATTATAAAACTAGTGACTCACCCTCGCTCCGCTCCGGTTCGTCCCTACTTACATTTTATTGTTTAGTGTAGATTTCTCAGATATGAGATATTTTCCCACAGTAAAAAGTATCCTATATGTTGACCCGGATAAACAGCTATTATCATACCAAATCTTATTTTATCTCCTTATGGGATGAATTTCAAAAAATGCTAAAACACGTATTTATTTAATTGTATTGAACAGCATTAATACCAAGTTTCAAGGAGTTGTGATCATAAATATTTTTGGGTTGTGTTATAACGTGTATTCCCGTGGGAATGAGATAATCTCTCGCGGTAAAAAGTATCCTATATGTTGACCCGGGTATCCAGCTATCATCATACCAAATTTCATCAAAATCACTCAAGTAGTTTTTCCGTGATACGGTAACAGACAGTTTCGGTCTCTATATCGATAATAATATTTATTTCAATAATATTTTCCAAAAAATATTTAATATACAGATTCGGCTTAGTTAGAATTTTATATGTATAGATTAACATTCACGTACTAACTTAGAACCAAACATTTTACAAAAACTAAGCCTATTATTATTTTAGATATAGAATTTAATTAACGACCTAGTATTTAAGAACATTTTGTATTACATGAATTCCTCTTCTTAAGTTCTTTTGTTCTATTTTTACGAAGCTCTAGCAATGAACGCCCCATTTAAGCAAACGACTTAAATGTGAATAATTAAGACTTATCTTCTTTTTATAAAAAAGTATTACAAAATACACCTTATACTCCTCAAAATGAATGATCAAATATTGAAGAATTTAAGTATTCTCTTCTTGGAAACATTTTTAAAAATATACAGAAATAAATTTAGTTAATTTTTCGGGTTTAATACTGGATAGGTCTGGAAGCTAGGTTAGCTGTCTTAGAATAACTGGCTTTATCTTTTAAAGCGTAACTTTCACAGAATATTTTTCTTATTATATGTTATTATAGCACATTTCTAACTAAATATATTAAAAAAAATACATCAAAAAGTAAAAAAAATTGGTTTCCTTTACAAAAAAAATATGGTCAAACAAAGGCAAATGTCCACTAACCATAGACATTTTGGCACTGCGTATATATGTAGGTACAATAAAAAGTTCCCAGTCATGTTCATAATAATAATAAGCAGTAAAAAATAAAGTGGAAAGGAAGTTTGGATTTTAAAAGGATTTTTTTTTTAATTTTCATAAATACATACATATAGTTTTTAACGATCATTTTAATAAATACTGATATTTTTAAGGAATGATTACAATAAAATGTTTTTTTTTAATTTTCCTTTACATCATCGGTTGTATTATAAACAATAAGCACATCATCTAAGAACTAATCAGGATAAAAATATTGCTTTGATGCCATTGTGATGGACCCAACCAAGATACCAAACGACTGTCACACTCACAACTCATAAATTGTGTTACGTTTCGTTTGTAATAACACACAGACGTTTTCATGCCATTTTTGATGTCTTTCAATTTTCGTTCACGAAAATCAATTTCTTTATGTCGTTTAATATGAATCCTTTTGTTACCATAAAAATGTGAAAAAATATAATCTCTGTCTCTCTCTCTTTCTCTCTCTCTCTATTGTCTCACTTTCTTGGTGTCATTGATGATTTGATTGATGATCATTGATTAAATGCAAGATAGTACGTATAATAGTAAGATAAAAATAAATACAGTACGTAATTAAACTATCTTACTAATTAATAACTTTTCTTAAAATTATAATAACTATATCCAAATAAGCAAACAACAAAGTAATAGATAGGATACACATAGGGTTTTTCCATTTAGCTGTAATTTGATTTTAAAAATTAAATTACAATATAATAATAATATGAAAGTTACATAGAATGTAGTACTAGCAATATTAATGTCCTTTATATTATGGCCAGTGCATCTGAGCTTTGAAGGTTCACGACAAAGACATATTTAACGGTACAAATGTTTATACCTCTTGCACAACTTTGCAGAATACCAGCTCGTTACTAACTGAAATGTTTGAGTGATCTTCAAACAATTTGTATTACTTGGCAACTTGTCTATCGTATGGCAATTACTATTTTGCTTACCCTGTAGTAACTAAAGATTCGTAAACGAGACAATATTTGATAACCGCTTTAGCTATCTCTAATAATATTATAAAGCTAGAGAAAGCTGTTTTTTTTTGTATTAGTGCGCTGATGTGCTCTAGAACCTCTGTTTAAGTTCGAAAAATTATTTTTGTCACTTTATTGAGGTAAGCAATAAACTATTCAATATCTTGCTACGACACATAAAAGCGAAACTGCGTGCAAAATCTAGTATTTTATAAAAGTAATTTTTGTATTAAGAAACTTGCAAGTGTAGCATAAAATGTATCATGAAAATAAACTTGATACTTTGAGTTACTAAAAGTTTTGTACGTGATGTTACCTTCTAGTTGGAAAAACTTAATATAGTGAAATGTCACTCGCGTATAAATAAGCTTAAGCTATGTGCATTCAACAGATAGATATTCTTTTTCTAATTGTTGCTAATTGATACAGATCATTCTAAACTTAAAATTAAGTGTTCAATCGCGTAGATAAAAGTCAATAAAAAGATAGTTTCATAATATTTTCTATGCTTTCTTCGTAGATTTTTTATATTATTACTAGCAGTACCCGCGGCTTCGCCCGCGTCCAAACTTCCGATCGCTAAAAAAATTCAGAGGATCACCTGAGGGCTAATCTGAAGATTGCCTTAAAAATTTCATCAAAATCGCTCCAGCTGTTTTGGAGTCCATGGGAAACATACACACATTGATTTTTATTTTTTTTAATATACAATTTCAATGTATTTTATTCCCCGAAAATCGACTGCAGCGCCACCTACTGGGTCCATTTGTGAATTCAAACCTTGCAGGGACCCACTCGAACGTACACAAAAAAATCATTAAATCATCCCTGCCATTTAGGGGATGATCAGTAACACACCGACTGCAGCGCCACCTACCGGGTGCATTTGCATTTTAAAACTATTCAGGAACCCATTGAAATAAACACACAAAATTTCAACTAAATCGATCCAGTTGTTTAGGAGGAGTTAGGTGACTAACATACGTAGAGAAGAATTATATACGAGTATGTTAAGATGTAAAACTTAAATAACAAGAAAATGTATTTTAATCCAAGCAAATTTTTTTATTTTCACTAGCGATTCACGCTCGCTTCGCTCGGATTCGTCCCTAGGTACGTTTTCACGGTTAGCTATGTTTAGGTATACATAAATAGTAGCTTGCTACTCCTAAGATTCATTTAAATTATATAGCGATTTACCCTTGTTTTGCTCGGGATTGTAAGCCGTACGCGGATTTTGTTCACAATTTCATGGGTTTTAATTTTTTTTCGCGGGAACACTGATCCTTTTTCTAAAATAAAAGTAGCCTAAGTTACTCCTTATAACATCAGCTATCTGCCAGTGAAAGTCCCGTCAAAATTGGTCCAGCCGTTTCGGAGATTAGCCGGAACAAACAGACAGACAGGCAAAAATTGTAAAAAATGTTGTTTTGGTACATATACCAAAACAACATTTTTTATGTATGTGTATATCTATATGCAATTAGTTAAAAGCAGTTATTTTATTGTTACAAACAGACACTCCAATTTTATTTATCTGTATAGATATTTTTTCAGTTTCCTTCATATTGCACCAATCATCCTGGTCTCGAGCAGTCCGCATAAAATCAATGCTATTTCTATTTTTTAACGATTTTGAAATAGAGTAAATCTTACACGTAAGGATAAAGAGAACAATGGTCTAATGTTAATGTTTATATACAAACGTACATACATACCTATAACAAAATAGAAAGCAGAGATAATAAAGTTTAGTACTGAAAATGTGTGCTCACAGAATTGAACATTCGTGGCAATAAAACATATCGGACTATTTTTATACAAGCAAAAGTCTATATGTGTGTTTTTAGCTGGACAGATTTCGATGACATTTACTTTACAAATAGAATGGAGAAATCTGAAGTAACATAGTATAGACTAATTCGAGAATACGTCACTAATATAGTAAATACGGTTAAACAGAATACACTGAACTAGATTTTATATCTAACACAGCAATATTATTATTAATTTTTGTTATAATTGACTAGCGACTCACCCTCATTCGCATCGGTTGCGTCCTTAGACAAAAATAAATCTATCCCACAATAAAAAGTAATTTATGTATTATTTAAGACTATAATCTACCTGTGTGCCAAATTTCATCCAGATCTGTTCAGCCATTCTGGTGTGAAAGAGTAACAAACATCCATCCGCATCCTCACAAACTTTCATTTTTAAAATACTAGCTAGCGGCTTAACTACGCTTCGCTCGGGTTCGTCTCTAATGAAAAACAAAAACAAACCTACCCTACGGGAACCATACATTTTTTCGGGATAAAACGTACTCTATATGCTATTCCAGACTATACTTTATCACTGTGTGAAATTTCATTCAGATCCGTTCAGCAGTTCTAGCGTGATTGAGTAACAAACATCCATCCGACCAACTTTCGTATTTATATAGCAGTAACATTAGTATGGATTGTTAAGTAATTTTAAAGATGAAACATCTTTAAAAGTAATACAGAGAAGGTATCTGAAAAATATCAATTTGTTGGCTAACGGCGAGGTGGTATAGTCCCGCCGCCGCACGTGATCGCAGACGGCCAAGGAATATAGAAGAAATCTATGGATAAGGTACTTCAAACATTAACTTATACATTTAATACTAAAATTTATAATATAGTACCGAGCTTTAATTTTTATATTGTACATCAGTAGCTATATCTTAACATCTTTCAAATAAGTTTTTTTTTAATAAACTAGTGACCCATCCTCGTTTCGCTCATGCATTTACTATTTTCTAGAAGAACTACTTGAAATACAGGACTAAAAACTGAAATGAATATGAAACATGTATGAGCTTGAGTTCAGGAATCAGAAATTAAAGCAGTTTACTAACATTACAAATGTATTATAAATTATACTAAGCACTATTTCCCACCACTACTTCCCTTCTTAGTACTTCTTTGACATCTTCACTTAACTGGAGATAAATAACATGATGCTGATGCTCAACATACTGCCGTCCCTGAATATTATACGTACCATAAAGAATCGAAATTGCGATCATTTTCGAGGAAGTCAAACGACGAGCGTAGCTGCGGGCGATGGCTAATTACAAATATTAGATTATCTGACCTGCGTCATCACTATCATCGCGTAATATAATAGTATGAATCTTTTATTGAAAATTTTACTACTAAGACGAAATGTGGCTCCATTATAACTCTGGGACGTCCATGCTTTTAAAGGATTTTATCCTTTTAGTGGCACGTCGTGGTAATTCTACTGGAGAGCTCTTCGCGGTTGCCTTATATTGATAAACGATTTGTTATTATGTTTTATCTCCGCCCTTTTCTGTAAATGATATCACAAAGACACCTAGTGTTTTATGTAAAAGATTTTTCTTTGATGGATCCTATAACCATGGAAATGTTCGTGATAAATAACACAGTTTTACGTGTCTACTATCTATTACAGATGAAGGCTTATGGTATAAAACGATGTTATATTTTTTAAATCGATATAAACAGCGTAAAGTTCTTTATTTTTTTATTAGGACATTTAAAAATCGTTACAGTCCCTACTTTCCCTACGGGTTTACTAATGTTTTTTTTTTATTATAAAAGAAAAAAAAACGCCAAAAATAAATCTGTCATTACTTCCCTACAAATAAAATTCTTTCCAGCTTGAGATTTATTTTCTCGCCTAATTGATTGCGCCAATTATACTTAACCCATTGTAATTTAGATGTATTAATCTCTCATTTGGGGCTCTCTTGTTACTTAGGACGTAATCTTAAGGATTCTGCTAACTTCTTTATAATCGTTCTCTTATAAACATTTCTAAACACACATCTTTATTTTTTTAATAATATATTACTTTGATTTTCCTCATAAAAAAATTAAAATAAAGATTAAGTTGAAATTGATTGTGCCTGGTAATTTCACGAACGTTAATTAAAATTATAACATTATATAATTATAACAGCTGTTAATGAAAAATAAACATGTTAAATAAATTAAAAGATGAATAGCTTCAGGCTATCTGAAAATGTAATTGATTAGTGGTTCTAACTACGCTCGTTTCAACAACAAAGTACATTTAAATTAAAGTAATGTTTCTTAAGTGTTCGAATATTTCAACGTGGATAAAATGACAACTATGTAGTAAATTATAAGTACGTACAATGTACAATGTACATACTCTATTTATAGTCCGGTCAAGTTAGCCCGAAAAATAGGGGTACTCTTGCATAAATTCCCTAGAAGCTGAAAATTTACATGAACGTTAGGGATACCATTATAATGAAATTGTGAAAAGTCCCCATCGATCTCATGTGTGCAAAAATTTGTATGCAAGGTCAAAGTTCGCACAAATGGGTTTTTTGGACTTTTCAGAGAAACGGTTAATTTTATGATAAAAATTGTTTTGATAGAAATTGCAGATCGTGCAATTATCTACAAAAATTGGTTTTACACTTTTTTTCCTAAGATTCATCATTTCAGAGAAAAAGCGATTCTAAAATTTTCTAAAGTTGTATTCTCCATTGTATGCATGGGTCGCTGCCTATGTACCTTTATATATAATAGCGACTCACCCTCGCTTCGCTTCGGGTTCGTCGCTAGACAAAAATAAATCTATCCCACGGGACCCGTACACTTTTTCGGGATGATATATAGCCTATAGCCTTCCTCAGTCAACGGGCTATCAAATGCAAAAAGAATTTTTCAAATCGGATCAGTAGTTCCTGAGATTAGCGCGTTCAACCAAACAAACAAACAAACAAACAAACAAACAAACAAACAAACAAACAAACAAACAAACAAACAAACAAACAAACAAACAAACAAACAAACTCTTCAGCTTTATAATATTAGTATAGATAAAATAATTATTGCACGTGTACCCTAGGAGATAGAATTTACTATTGCAGACTTTTCTGTAGACCTTTTTATGTATTGTTTTCATGTAAGTATCTCTGAATAATTAGCCAGCGTTAGCCATATAAGTTTCGACAACTCCATAGTGGGAATAAAAATTTTTCCTGTAGTAATAGGTATCCTAAATATCGATCCGAGTAATAAGTTATCACTACACAAAATGTAGTTAAAATCGATTTAGTACTTTTTGCTTAAACGCGCACATCGAGTTGACTAAGTTTTATGTATTATATGTATAGATAAGAATAGGTATTGTGAATGTACCTTAGGAGACATACATATACTATTGCCAACTTTTCTGTAAGTCTTTTCAAGATTAACAATTTTTAAGTACATTGGTTTGATGTGCATATGCCTTAAGGTTTAATCAGCGAAAAATTTGTAAGGACGACTCGATAAAACCAGTTATTGTGCTATCCCGTGGGAAACAAAGTTAACACTTCACCAAATTTCGTTAAAATCGGTTCATTACTTTTTACGTGAAACGCGCATGCACAAACAGACATTTGTAATAACTATTGTTTTGGGGTCTATTATTGTGTACATGTAATATGTGACAATCATTGTTTTTAATAAATATTTCATGTACAGATTTCACTAAGTTACTGCTTCATTATAGTATATAAAAAACGCGCCAAGTACCTACACTACCTTACAGGTAGCGTGGAAACGTGTGCATAGTATAGAGAATAAAACTAGTAAATTTTAGAATCACTTTTTCTTAGATATAGTAAATTTTAAGAGAAAAAGTGTAAGAACAATTTTTGTAGACAATTACATGAGTTATAATTAATTATTGTAAACTCTTTAAGAGATCTCTACAACATACACATCTTCAAGCGTGAGAAAAAAAAATATAATAATGAAGTGCGGTGTAGTAATTTTATAATATTATAGCGGCTTACCCTCGCTTCGCTCGGGTTCGCCTCTAGACAAACGAAAACAAATCTTTCCCACTAGAACTGTATATTTTTCTGGGATAAAAAGTAGCCTATTTGTTATTCTGATGTATGAATTATATTATTGTAAAGTTTCATTAAAATCCAATCAGTAGTTTTTGTGTGCTAAGCTGTATAAGTTACTATAGTTTTTTAACTATCCCACGGGAACTCTTTGATTTTCCGGGATGAAGAGTATCCTATATGTTGACCGGGGATTTAAGGTACCACCATGCAAAATTTTATTTAAACCGGTCTAGCAGCTTCAAAGTTTAGCCCGTACAAACATACAAACAGACAAACAGACAGAGAAACAAAAAAATTGAAAAAATCAGGATTTCTTCTATTGCTCTTGTTACACCCCCCTGACTCGGCTTTTTGCATTTTTTTTCCATATACAGACATTTTTATTATAGTATAGATTATTTGTTCGCAAATTAAAAAACATAGTTTGTATAAATATAAAGTTATTCTAACCAACCAAGCCGCTCCTATAACGGTAGCCGTACAAAACAGATGGCTTAGGCTTGTAATAGGGTTTTGACCCGAACCTTAGAGTAGATATACCTGACACTGTCATTTACATTATAATAATATTGTTTAATGTTTATATTTATACCAAAATAAACTTAGTAAATTTTACATTAAATTAAAATAATCTGGCTGAATAAAATTACAACCGTTATTTATTTAAAAGCACAATCGTATTAATTCCATACTGTCCATTCTGGGAAAATTAAAGTCCCTAACTATTACATAACAACATTTATTTGATTGCTGGTTGCTAGTATAGTTTCATATTGGAGTGTAATAAAATTTTAGTATTTGTTATTTTATTATTGTGTCAATATTATTTAGAAAAATATTATTACTACTACATTACCCGTATTGTACCCCGGGCTTCGCCCGCGTTCAAACTTACGATCGCAACCAACACTTCACAGGATAATCTGAATCTGAAAATTGCCTGAAAATTTCATCAAAATCGGTCCACACGTTTTGGGGTCTTAAGACTTCGCTCGAGTGTTAGACTATCCGTGTACTAGGTATATTTCATCCAAATCCGCCCAGCTATCTCAGCGTGAATGGGTAGGTACAACAATCATACAACAAACAAACACACACATTCGCATAAAATAGTAATGCGACAAATAATTCAGAAAAATAAATAAAAATGAGACATATATTATATAGAATTACGCTTATAGATAAAGAAATATTCTTAAAATGCATTTTAAGAATTTAATAGTTGCTTGAAAATTTCGAAGGTCGTACGGTCTTAGATATTCCTTTGTACACATTAAGAGCATCGTTTTCACATATCCGCGTGTATGCAAGCTTGAGACAGGTTCATCCGAAGTTCGTGTAATGAATACGTGACTTATCTACGCGACACAGGCTGAAGTAGTGCGGCTCATACTTTACAAATGCTGCGCGCTTTCAGCCGTTAGTTGTTGCCATACAAGAGTTTATTAGTGTTATTATTTTTTTCAACTTACAATACTGACATTAAATATAAATATAAAAAATCACTTTTAACCCGATTTAAAATAGAAAAATTGCTTTAAAAGTGCTTGTGTGCGCAAGTATTACAGTACTAATATGTGTACATATTTAGTATATTAGTGGTATTTAAAGGTAATTTTTAAATGAACAAAAGTTATACGTAAAATACAACAAAAATAAACCTACAAAATATAAATCTGATGTTTTATGAATAAAATAATAAAACTTGTACATTTAGGCTATAAGTAATTTAATCGTTGAATAACTATTATCTGCTAATTAAAAATTTATCAATGAATGAAGTAACTTTAAATGCCTAATTAAATAAATATCTACAATAAATAATGTATAGTTTTAATGAATTAAAAAGAACACACAATTTATTAATTGCAAAAATATTATAATTTTTTAGTTTAGAAGTAACTAGATGAGTGTATGATTGTAAGATGATAATTAAAATTTTTGAACCGAAATAACAATTAAATTAAATATATCTATATAAGCCCTCCTGACCGATTTTGACCACGGCATCCAATCTCATTGAGACTAGCCAACTGCGCGCGAAGAGGATATTATAGTGCACAAGTGTATGTACAGACACAAGTGCACTCTCTAATCCTGTCACTCTCATACTCCGGTGAGACAACTACTCGACACAACCAATGAGAGTTAAGGCGCAGGACCATAGGCTTTACATGCTCTCCGAGGCACGGGGGTGAAACGTCGCCAACTTCCCAACTTCGGGCTGTTACTGATGCTTACTATACAGAAAGACACAATAACTAAACATGGCCCGACCCGGGACTCGAACCCAGGACCTCAGGATGTGCAGCCGTACATGCTAGCAACTATACCACTGAGGCAGTTAACTTAATCATAATTAATGTTTACACAAAATGCTTTTTAAAGCATATGTGCATTTTGAAACAAAGGTACTTACGTACATATGTATGTATATATATTGTGCGGTTTTGCTTTTAACATAATGCCTGTAACCATAGCGGCTGGCATCCTTTTAATGAATTGAAGAAAAAAGATGTCACTAATTTTGTAATTTAACCGGACCAAACTAATTAAGCTTTATGTAAATAAAATAGACTTTCTTTGGATTTAGGCGATAGCGACATGGCTACTTTTACTCTAGAAAAAGAAATGGGTACCTGCAGAATTAAAGATAGAAGAAAAACAGTATATTTAATATCCAAAAATTTTATCCCTAGAGTGTGTAAAAAGACAACAAATATTGTATATTTTTAACACGTTTTTTTAGAACATGTTTACATAAAAATGATATTATGTAAGCAATTAAGAAGGAAGCGAAATCTAGTAATTGAAATAATAAAATAAATGATTTATAGATTTGATATTTGTACATACTTAAACTTTTATTGTTTATCTTAATTAGGTAAGTACCTATGTGTTAAGATTTTTCGAAGCCGTTAGCCCAAAAATTATAATTAAAATCTTAACACATATATTAACTAAATTAAATATCAAGATATAATTATTATTTATTTTTCCTGTCTTTACTAAATAAATTTAATTTAAATTATAATATTTTTAACACGCAATAATTACTAAACTGTTACAAATTGAAATCATAAGTTCTATTGATATTTCATGATTTACATAAGAAAGTTTGCTTAATATTTTAGTATCAAAGATTAGGTATCTTACAATTTCACATATAATTATAAACATTATTTTATAGATATTTCACAGCTACTTCAGAAGGAGAGTTGCGAGTCCAGACCGTTTATTCTATTGTTGACTGACTTCAAACAGGAAGAGGTCAATGTGATTGTATATTTGTTTGTGTGTTATGCGAAAACTATGCCAATTTGGAACTGATTTTGCTACTTTTCCAAGGCCAAATTTCAAGAAGAAAAATCCGCTTCTTAGCGAAAATAATTACTTTTAAAGTCGATTTATTTTTTTACTTACAAAGTAATTTTTAAAAATATATTAAAGTAAAACCTTATGTAACTTGTGAAATGTTAATGTGCTTTCACAATAAGGACACCTAATTATTATGTTAGCGATGTATTTGTTCTTTGTAATGAGACAACGACACGAGGAGTAAGAACAATGATGTAATATGAAGCCATTATTTATTAAGTATAATATGGTATCATATTAATGTTGTTAATAGGATATTAGCATACCAACAGTTCTAGATGCTTTTGTTAAATTATTTTGCTTTGTATCTAGTACTGTCTTATATAATAATTGGTAGTCGGTGTCAGCCGATACAAATCAAAGCACACCGACTTCAGAAAAATCTGAGTATCTATAGTAAATGAAAACTACCAATCAGTTATTTTTTACTTTATAGTGTTTTTTTGAAGTCGTTTTTTTTTATTTTGATAAGAGATCTAGCATTGTAGGAGCATATGTAAAGCAGTGTGTGTCACTGGAGTGGAAGGTTCTCTTCTTGCGGTTACGCTGTGGATTTTCAGTCTTATCTTTTTCAGGTAGAATTATTATTTTATTATATTTTATGTATGCTTTTCTTCCCTTTTCTCTTTCTTGTCTTAACTGAATGCTTAATTTCTTTTTTTCTTCAAGGATCTCAGGAGGAATGTCCTTTTTCATGTAGTAGGTATGTGGTGTTTTGTAATGCTTTTTTTGTTTTCAACCGACTTCCAAAAAAAGGAGGAGGTTCTCAATTCGACCGTATATATTTCTTTTTCAATAACGCTATTTTTTCCAGACTGTACAGAAAGTAACAATTATTGTTCTTATTTTATTAGATTTCTTTCCCAGACGTCTACAGTACTCTATGTCTTCCTGGTGGCAATTTAAATTCATATTGGTTTTTATCACATTTATCAGTATATTTTGTAGATCGAAATAATTCTTTTCAGTTTTTTCAATTCAAAAAAAGAGCAAGTTTTTCCTTCTGATAACCTTTTAAAGTTTCTTAATTTAGTGTCCTTGCTCTTCTGTGGTTTTTTTCTAATTTTAGTAGTTTAGTTTCTATTATAGTGCATTTTTCATCAATATTTTTGTTAATCTTTGTTGGAATACTTTCTTTCATTTCTTATAAATCATTTGATTGTACTTCGAGTTTCAATTGTAATTCTATAATTTGTTTCATTGTAAAGATTATAATGAACTTTTATTTTTATATAGGTAAACTGAGATTTGACTTGGCTAGTTTTTACGTATATGTTACCTTATATTCGGCTAGTCACTTATGTCTTCTTTATGCTATACGGAAGTTACTATTTTTATATTGTAAAGTCAACATGTCTCACTCTTCTAATAACTTGCTTAACTGGTAAAAACTAGCCAAGTCTTGAACTCAAATATGTTCTTATTGATAATATCTACAGAACTTGGACTTGAACCTATTTAGATTTCAGTTCTTTTTTCGGTGAATTTGACATCCCCGCATATTCTTAATATTGAACTTGGCTCCCTTGAAAAATTTGTACTAACTTAAAGTATTTAACGTAAAGAATATTTTTATAATATTTTTTAAAATCCAATCCAAAAGATATCCCACGATAAAAGTAAACGGTAAAATACTTATTTTAAACGCGCAATAAGAGTCAACTATATTTTGTTCTCAAACGGGCACCCAATGTTTACAATGTAGAGAGCGGAGTACCTTTGGCTATTTATGTAATATAGATTTGTCTTTTTCGGTCAAAAGCTCGTCTAAATCTCTCTATTATACTCATTCGGTTTTGGATAGGGGAAGATTTAGTGGATAAATTATTCGGATACAGTATCTTTCAATAAGCGTAGTATAGTGTACAGAGAATATGCCTTGTATAATGTTCCTAGAAGTTTAGAAAATTTTAGCACAAACACAATATATGACACACAACAAAATTGCATTAAAATAGTTATTTCAAGAAAAAAATACTATTGACATTTTTACGATATACAATACATTCAGAGATCAGGCACAGGACCGATGGCTTACTATATATACTCTTTGAGACACGGAAGTAGAACACAGTCAACTTCAAAATTTCGGTCTGTTACTGAAAAATTGTTAACAGAAAAACTCAAATGGGTCAAACCCAGGACCATATCGATACCGATCTGCAACCGTACATGCTAGACACTACACCACCGAGATAGTGAATATAATAACAACAAACAACCTCTGTTTCATGCTATCATTTAATTTTATTTATGACATTAGAGAAAATAAACGACTGAACACACATAAAAAAAATATATATACGGTCGAATTGAGAACCTCCTTCTTTTTTTGGAAGTCGGTTGAAAAGTAAAAAAATAACAGAATGGGGGTTTTCATTCAGTATTGATACTTAATCAGATATTTTTCAAGTCGGTGCCACCCGACAATTTTTTTTTTTTTATATATAGTTGGGGAATGCATTTACGCATACCACCTATACCCCAGGTGGTTATGTGGGGCTCACCGGCTAGAAGAGCCAGTACTACCCACTAAACCCCAACTTTCCCCTCCCCTCCGCCTTAGTGGGACGCCACGGGATCGCTTACGCATAACTACCGCGACGCCCCGGCGGTAGGCCTGACGGCCACCAAACCAATGAGGCTGCTCCACAGTCCACTCTGCTGAACCAGAGAAGTACCCGGAGCAGCCCCATTAAACCACACCGCCCACCGAAGTGGGCACCCTTCAATCGGCTGCAGAGGACAGGGAGAGCGGCAACGACACACCGACACTCCTCTTCCCCTGCAGCCCCACTGCGTCTGCCATCTAAGACGGTGGCAGCCCCGTCAAGGCCGCGGGGGGCAAGGAGAACGGCGCACCGAAATACCGGCACTCCTCTCCCACCGCGGCCTTCCCCTCTACCGGTTACGAGCCTGTTTTCACAGTCCCGCAACCGGTCCCCACCCTCCGGTCGCGAGACCGCCGAAGCGGCCCCGCTCCCGGTGGCCGCAACTCCGGAAGCCCGACAATGCTTCAAGATATAAATAATAATAATGTTCTTCTGACTGATTCCGGCCACGGCGGCCAATCTTATTGAGACTAGCCAACTGCGCAGGGGATATTATAGTGCACAAGTGTACGCGCAGACACAAGGGCACTCTCTATTCCTGTCACTCTCATACTCCGATGGGACGACTACTCGACACGACCGGTGAGAGTTAAGGCGCAGGACCAACGGTTTTACCGGTGGTAGGACTCTGTCAAGCCTGAGGAGTCCGACTGGATCCGTACCACCCCCTTATCTATTTCTGCCGCCAAGCAACAATGATTGCATTGTTGTGTTCCGGTTTGAAGGATAAGGTAGCCAGCGCAATTACAGGCAAGAGGCATATAATCTTAGTCCTCATAGTGACAACGCACCTGCGGCTCTGTATTTTTGTTACCTAAAACCTAAGTGCATGAACTGTAGGTGTTATGGGCAACAGGTCACTGAATCTTATTAAAAAAAAAATACCAACGGCTTTACATGCTCTCCGAGGCACGGGGGGTGAAACACCGCTAACTTCCCAACTCCGGGCTGTTACTGAGGCTTACTATACAGAAAGACTCAATATCTAAACTTGGCCCGACCCGGGACTCGAACCCGTCCTGGGTTCGAGTCCCGGGTCGGGCCAAGTTACTGAGGCTTACTATACAGAAAGACTCAATATCTAAACTTGGCCCGACCCGGGACTCGAACCCAGGACCTCAGGATGTGCAGCCGTACATGCTAGCCACTACACCACCGAGGCAGTTAAAGAGAGAGAAGAGATAAAGATAAAGATATAAATATCTAATAGGTAAATATGACAAGGTACGAACTCTAATTATAGTTTTTTTTTTTTTTTTATTAGAATTTGTGATGTATTTATACGTATCGAAATAGATTTGCTTTGATTTGTATCGGCTAGCACCGACTTCGAAAATATCTGATTAAGAATCAATACTAAATGAAACCCCCCTTCTTTTATTTTTTACTTTTTAGTGCCTGGAAGTTGGTTTTTATTATTTAAAATGGTTTTATTTTAAAATATTCTCAGTAAATGCTTTACGAAAAAACTTATATAATAATTAATTTTAGTTATGATTGTAACGGAAATAATGTGGATAAGAGAAATTGTGACTAAATCTGATATTATTATTTGGTCTACTGAGGATCTTATGAACGGTATACAACCTACTCGAGATAAAAACGAGCGAGCATATTTTGATGCAAAGAGACATTGTACAACATCATCAGTCTATGAACATATAACTACAAAAATATTTTTATAGCAATTATGTATATAAGAACGATATATTATATATCTTTCACTTACTGAATGAGTCAATAGCAATTATGAAATCATTGAAACACTACAGCTAGAATCGTAAATTTTGATCGTTTTTTTTTTTAAATTGTGTCGCTATTGTTGATCGTGTATTGGTTTTTGATCTATATTATCTAATAGTCTGAAAAAAAAATCTGTCTTCTTTCGCTCACTTGTTCTCTTCATTTTAGTTTGCTTTTTACATAGTAGTTCTTTTTTATTTTTATAAAAAAAAATATTCAGATTTAAAAAAAAACACATACAAATTTTATCGTTTATTAACACAATCATAAATATTGCACACCACTTAAGAAGTACTTATGCTAGAAAATTTTCTTATAAAAACTTAACTTTTAAAAATAGTAAAAAAACTTCCTGCTTCTTTAAATAGCGTTACTAAAGTGTACTTTATATTTTAGATTGCTAAAATATTTCGCTCAAGTTTATAAGAAATTGTTGATATTTGAATAAGCATTATGTGCGCCACTGGTTTAACTAGGCGCGTATTCTTATTCTGTGGTAACATTTTATATCAATTTTATTTATATAAACATCTATTAATTAATTATTTTTTGTCTTTTTAAGTAACTTAAGGAAATCATGTTAGAATTCATATTAATCAATATATAAGAAGTATTCAAATGCAGAACATGATTTAAAATTAATATTTACATTCTTAATATTTATATCATATATCCGAATAGTTTATAATACCTATATACTAAATGCTATTTACTTTTCTAAGACGTATGGTGGTGATGAATTCAACGTTGCGCTATTACTGCTACTTATCGCTGTTATAGTAGTGATATTTATTCCAAGCTATCTCTGCACCATTCTCTCTATCAAGGTAAAGTATAAATAACAATTCTTGTTTTGAAGAATATTAAATTATTTCTTTCAATTTTTGTGGAGTGTTATTATAAAAATGTTATCGATTTAATTTTTGAGTCAACATAAAACAACTGTAACTTTTATGTTTATTTTTGAATAATAAATACGACAATATCATACGACCTGTCGTATGATATTGTCGTATGACCTGTTTATCCTGATAAATACGATAATTTCATATCTATGAAAATCAAAACTTATAATACATTTGTATAACGTAGTTACTATATTATAAAAAAATTATACAATTTATTCTATTTTAAACATAATTTATTTATTTTTTAAAACAATGTATGTATAATATGTAATGTATACTTTATATAATTGAAATAGATCAATTCGATATGCTACACACGTTGGAATACACCTTTCTGAAATGCCAATTCTGTGATCCGGCAATATTTAGTACTTATCATGCAAAAGTCTCTCAGACCTCTTCTCCTTACAGTACAAGGTTTTGAGGAAGTGTCAGTGCAAACATTTTCTAAGGTTATATTTTTTACATTTATATCATTAAACATCTGGTCTTACCTTTACTTACATATATTTCATCAATTTATTTTACAGAAAATGGCATCAGCATACTCAATATCAAGACAAGTAAACATATGAATAATAGTAAGCAAATTCTAAAGCTTTTATGAGATAACTATATACTAATAAGCTTATAGACATATATAGCTGCAGTACTTAAAAATATGTAACAAAACACTTAAAAAATAATACCATCTTATTCTTTTTCTTAAATAAATTAATATTCATCTTATTAAAACTATATCACTTAAATTTTAATATTATTACTAAAGCTTTTAAGAAGTTTTATTTGCCAAAAGGATCTTTTCTCTTTTATATATTCGTAATTTTATCTTTTCTTATCGTATTATTGGATGTAATAAAGAATATAATAATGTAATTAAATACCGACTTCTAATTTCATATTGTTATAATTTGTAACTCATTTTATTCAAAAAAATTCATTAAACTTCATATCCACATATCGACGTTGATAAAATTAGGTTAAAATAGACTCTAACTCTTACTTATAAAATATGTGCGTTTGTTGACTTTTGTTTAAAAAATATAACAAACTTGCACGTCAGTCATTCGAGTGCATCGAAAGCTCGTCTTAATTAAGCTCGTTCATTGTGTAATAAATACAAATGCACACAAAATTGCATACATACAATATCTAGTGTTACATAATAGGATAAATCTTTTCAAATTGAGGAAAGTAACAAAATTAGAGAGCAAATAAGTGCCGGCGCGGGCTATGTATTTGTCTCACCTTCAGCGCCGCACGCCTACGTGACCGGAATACGTATACTTCTATTCAATTGATATACGTCCCCGTTTATTCCACTATTCCACTATATTTGTTTTAGATTCCGGATACGAATGAATCGTCAATAACCAATCGGATCCTAGTAGTTTTCAGACTCGCTACGAAATTTAAAAAAATAGCGGTTATTTTAAAATTCGAAATATGGAAATTGAAAAAGCTTTGAAATTTAAATTCTAAATTAATAGCATTAATAAAAGTTTTGTGTAAGAGGTATAATTGAATATTTGAATAAAACACTTGCATGTGCCTAATCGAAAGGACAGCAAGTGTAAATACATAGTTCATAATATAATCTACTCCAAAATCGCAAATGGTTAAATGATCTACGCAATGGAATCGATCTACGCAAAAGTTTTATCAAAACGTAACCTTTATTTAGTGCAATAATTTTTTGTATATTTATAATCTACTAAACACAAAATATATTTTCTGTTTGAAAAAAAATACTTTTTTTCTAATATTTAGTCATCAGTTTATTAGCAGGTCAATAGTAGGTATAGGAAAGAATAGAGGACAAACAAACGAACATTTATTTTTATTTACATATAATATAGATTATATAGGAGATAGATGATAGTTATGTTCATATCAAGACTGCCTCGGTGGTGTAGTGGCTAGCAAGTGCACATCAAGAGGTCCTGGGTTCGGTTTGAATCCCGAGTCGGTTAAGTTAAATTATTGAGTCTTGCTATTTAGTAAGCCTCAGTAACAGCCCAGAGTTGGGAAGTTGGCAGTGTTTCACCCCCGTGCCTCGGTGAGCATGAAAACCTGTCGGCCCTGCGCCTTAACTCTCACCGGTCGTGTCGAGTATTCATACCACCGGAGTATGAGTGTAACAGTAATAGAGAGCGCATACATTTGTGCACTATAATATCTCCTGCGCAGATGGCTAGTCTCATTGTGACTGGCCGCGATGGCCGAAGTCATTATTTATTATTATTAGTTATGTTCATCACAAAGCTTACACAGTGGATGTCATCTGAAGTAAAATATATTAGATGAGCTATTTCTTTACATGAGAGTAGATATCTATATGATAATATTTTATAACGCAGTGGTAGCCCAATTGTAACTCGCTCGCTTCGGTATCCGAGTGAAGCGGGTTCGAATCCCGGGTCTTGCACCTCTGATATTTTCATGTGCGAATCATTTCTAACATGATTACCACTTGCCTTACGGTAAAGGTAGAAGTAGAGTAAGGAGAAGGTAGAAGTAGTAGAAGAAAAGTAAAACATCGTGAGGAAACCTGCATGTCTGAGAGAACCTAGCAAGTTTTCAAAAGACATGTGAAGTCCGCCAACCCGCACTTGGCCAGCGTGGTGGACTATGGCCTGATCGCCCTCGTATTGAAGGGAGGCCCGTGCCCAGCAGTGGGACGTTAAAAAGGGCGGAATACATTATTTTATATAGTTTTATATCATCTGGAAATTAATAAATTATTAGAAAAAAAATATTAGCGCAAAACAGAAAGCAAAATGAAAATTATAACACTTCAGTGTGCAACGAAGAAAAAATAAGAAGAGAAGCATTGAACATAAGTCTATGAGAGTAAGCGAGCTTTATAAAATAGAATTTCCTATTCGTGTCGCTCTATTTGCTTTCGTCGCATCATTGATTTTGAATATGAGTAAAGTGAAACACGCAAAGTTAGATATGTAATACCTTCATTTGAATTTGTAGAATTAGTAATAAAATATAGCCTTTTTTAATTATTATTTATTTGAAAACCTTCTTGTTATTCTAATACTATCTATAGGAAAGAGTGTTTATTGATTCATGCAAATAGCATGGGCACAGTTTAACATAAGTTTAGGCATACATAGTTTATTGAAATTGAAAAGGCTACTTTTTACTGCAAAAACCAAGACATTGTTGTCGTAAAATATCATTCTCTAGCTAAAAGATGCTTAAGTGCAAATAAAAATTTAAAATTTGTACCTTTAATCAAATAATCTAGACTATAATAGAATTGTAGAGGTCGAATGTCTGTACATAGAAAAAAATTGCTAAAAACCGAGTCAGGGGGATGTAAGAAGAGCGATAGAACAAATCCAGATCCCGTGGGATAATTACAAAACTATGGTAACTTATGCAGCTTAGTACACAAAAACTACTGAATCGATTTTAATGAAACTTTACAATAATATAGTTCATACACCAGAATAACAAATAAGCAACTTTTTATCCTGGAAAAATGTAAGGGTTCCCTTGGGGTAGATTTATTTTTATTTGTCTAGAGGCGAACCCAAACGAAGCGAGGGTGAGCTGGTGAAATTATATATACTCCTGAGTATGTGCGTAGTGTGAGTAATGTGCGTAGCGCGGGTCATGTGCGTAACTTGGGTAACGTGCATAGGGCGGGTAAAGTGCATAGGGCGGGAAAAGTGCGTAGGGCGGTTACAGTGCGTAGCGTGGGTAAAGTGCGAGCGATTAAAATATCTGTAACAGTATGATATTTAAAAGAACATTAAACTGAATTTTAGTTTTTTGGAGCTGGATATTTTTTTACTATTGTATAAAAACTAAAAAAAACATGCATATTCCTTAGTGGTAAAATGAAAATATTGATTGATTATATATTACATTTTTCTTATAATCGTTAAAGTACTCATAGGTACATATTCTACATCTTTATTACAAAAATTAACAAAAAGAAACTATTAAATAAATGTGTATGTACTTGCATTATCATAATTAAAATTTTGAAGTGGAAGATTTCATAATCTAAACTAAAATCATCATAATCTAAACAAAAAGACTAATTTTTCTGCATTTTCAGGCAGTAGTTTACTCTTAGACAATACCAGATTCAGAGCAAAGATGGTCTGAATAAATACTACTTCCTGGCGCCAAAGTATATATCGCGTACGTAAGTATATATGTGTATATATATATATATATATATATATATATATATATATATATATATATAAATCCGCCCGCATTCAGATGATCAAAAATCAAATTCTTAGGTTTTACACATTAGTATACTCTTACATATACCACTTTCATTGCGCACCGCATGATTAGTAGATAATGGAAGTGATTGACAATGCTCTCATATTTGATTCGGTAATATTGCACATCTTGTTTTAGCAATAACATTTAGGTATGTACGTCTATACTTCTGTTTTGTTTATTTATTAAGTTTTGGGCGTAAACTCTCAAACTACGGAATTAATTTTAATCATTTTTTAGTAATAGACAGCTATTGATTGATTTAATATTTAGCTGATTGTTTAAATTACATAATGATAACTTTTCTTAATACCAATTTGTCGCGAAACAGGGATTGGTTAGCGCTAGTTAGTAATATTTTCCAAAACAATTTTCAAAAGAAAGTGTAATAAGTAAAGAATTCTAAGCGAATACTTTTTATTATTTTATATGGCTCGGCTAATATGATTAAAGTCGTAAGCATTTTATTGTGTCCTTTAAGCCTTTACCTTTCAAAAAATGGTGCCAAGAAAAACTGAAAAAGTTGAGTTATAACAGTTCCTAAAATACTAAAATATTCCATACCTCAAAAACTATGAAAAAAGTTTTTGAGATATGGAATATTTTAAGTTACCTGCTTTGTCAGTTTAACAGCCATAAACTTGTTTTCCATAAAATGTTATAAAAAAAACCGACTTCCAGGCACTGAAAAGTAAAAAATAACCAAACGGGGGTTTTCATTTAGAATAGATACTTAATCAGATATTTTCGAAGTCGGTGTGCTTTGATTTGTATTGGCTGGCAGAAAAAATTCAGTCAATTCATGACAGAAAAAATTCTAAACACTATAGATTCGGACACTATATCGCTAATAATGAATACTTCAATAAGATTTTCCGAAAAATGTTGATTTACGGATTCGGCTTAGTTACAATTTTTTATATGTATACTTAGTAATTTATAAAGCCAAAAAGATTTCTTTACTGATAATTATTTAAACACGGGCGGGGCCTTGGGTAATTTAGAAGTAATTCTAATAAAATCGTAGAAAGGTCATATCTGTACATTCATTTTATTGGAATTAAAACCACGTATTTTAAAAACACATTTTAATATATAAAATAGCGCTATTAATAATTAGATTTTCAAGATAAGCTATTTTTATAGTTTTTACCATATTTAGTAAGTTACCTTGCTAAACTGTTTACAGATAGTATCATCGAGATTTTGTTCTAACCAGTATTTGTTTATTTTTTTAATAAAAAGTATCCTATATGTTGACTCGGATCATACCAAATTTCATCAAAATTCCTCCAGTGGTTTTTCTCCGCTGTGTTTACGGTTTAGGAAAGTCAGGCAGCTAACAGATGTTAATACTGCTAGACTTGTTTATTTCAGCTACTTTCACAGCATCTTGACTTACGGAATTTTGTTGTGGGGTAATGCAGCCGATATAAAATCTTTGTTTATTCTCCAAGAAAAGGCCATTCGGGCAATTTATAACATCGGAGCTCGGGATACCCTACGAGATTTTTTAAGGAAATCGGTATACTTACGGTTGCGTCACAATATTTATATTGTAATATTATGTTTGTCCGACAAAACATTCATTGTTATTTAAAACACAGTGATAGGCACGAAATAAACACTAGAAATAAGGAGAAACTGGTATCGCATAGATTTCGCCTTCAAAAAGTGAATAGATCGTTTATGGGGCAAGGTGTACGCATGTATAATAGAGTTCCACAATCGATTGTGAGCATGCTATTTTAATAATTTAAGTCTAAAATTAAAAACTTATTAGTGAATAAAGCTTATTATACAGTCACGGAATAATTCGAAGCTATCAATGTGTGGAACTAATATCTGGTTGAGTCTCACGTAGGATAAATATATATTTTAAAAGAGCAACTGTTGAGTTTCTCGCCGGCTCTTCTCAGCAGAACTGCCCTCCGAGTCGGTGGTAGATTCCTCACAGACTGACTACACTGACATTTAATTTAAATTTAAAATGTAAAATTGATGATTCAAAAGAGCTTGTAAAAGTCTATTTGAATAAAGTTTATTTTGATTTGATTTGATTTGTGATGCGGTAACAGACAGACAGACAAAAATTCTAAAAACTATAGATTCGGCCTCTGCATCGATAATGATGTCTATTTCAATAAGATTTTCCAAAAAATATTTAATGTACAGATTCGGCTTAGTTAGAATTTTATTATATGTATAGATATAGTAATATGTCTTAATGTTTAGCCAGCGGAAAGTTTCTAAGGAGGACTCGATAAAACCAGTTATTGCAATTTCCTGTGAGAAAGAGATTTTTATAAAATAAAAGGTATCCTAAATGTTGACCCGAGTAGTAAGTTATCACTTCACAAAATTTCGTTGAAATTGGTTTACTTTTTGCATGAAACGCGCATACACAAACATATAGACAAACAGACAAATATTAAAAAAAAATTTAATTACCTACTTTTCTATACTTGTTTTTGTTTTACTATTAAAACGTACCTAGGAACGAACCCAAGTGAAGTGAGGGTGAGATGCTAGTGATTAATATATATAATTAGTGACGAGCTTTCAAAACACAAGTGGGATTGCACAGTTCAGTTTGCACGAGCTTACCTGCACCGTGCACGTGTGGCCACTACACAGTGTTCCGTCTTTTTGTACAGTCTGCACAGGCCTGGACTGCGCAGGCAAGACGAAGTGTGTAGCCGGGTCATTAGTGATATTTTTAACTAAGATTAGTTAACCAATAAACATAAGTCGCTATGAAATTCGTAATACTATTTTTGAGAGACGCGCAATCCAAGAGACAAACGCACACATTATATAAATTATAAGTAAGTAAGAGTTAAGAGTTTATCCTAACCCCATTTCGTCAACGCCGATATGTGGATGTGAAGTTTAATGAAAATAATTTAAATTAAAATGAGCTAAAAATTAAAAGAATATACATGAAATTAAAAGTCGGTATTTAATTACATTATTATATTCTTTATTACATCGAATATTACAATAAGAGAAAAACATAAAATTACGAATATATTAATGAGATGCTTTTGGCAAATAAATCTTCTTTAAAGCTTAAGTGGGAATATTAAAATTTAAGTGATATAGTTGAGAATTTTTTAAGTGTTGTGTTACTTATTTTTAAGTACTACAGCCATGTATGTATATACGTTTTTTTAGTATATAGTTATCTTAAAAAAGCTTTATAATTTGCTTACTATTATTCATATGTTTACTTGTCTTAGCATATTGAACATAGAGTATGCTGATGCCATTTTCTGTAAAATAAATTAGTGAAATATGTGTAAGTAAAGATAAGAGCAAATATTTAAAGATATATAAATATAAAAAATATTACCTTAGAAAATGTTTGTACCGACACTTCCTCAAAACCTGGTACTGCAAGGGGAAGAGGTCTGAGAGACCTTTGCATGATAAGTACTAAATATGGCCGGATCACTGGACTGGCATTCCAGAAAGGTGTATTCCAACATGCGTAGCATATCGAACTAATCTGTTTCAATTATATAAAGTTTATAATACATATTATACATACATTGTTTTTAAAAAAAAAAAATTAAATAATGTTTAAAATAAAATAAATTGTATAAAATTTTATTGATATGAAATTATCGTATTTATTCTGTCGTATGATATTGTCGTATTTATTATTCAAAAGTAAACATTAAAGTTACAGTTGTTTAATATTAATAAAAAAAAAATATGATATCATTTTTTATGGAAACCCTCCACAAAATTGGAAAGAAATAATTTAATATTCTTCAAAACAAAAATTGTTATTTATACTTTACCTTAATCGAGAGAATGGTGCAGAGATAGCTTGGAATGAATATCACTACGATAACAGCGATAAGTAGCAGTAATAGCGCAACTTTGAATTCATCACCACCATACGTCTTAGAAAAAAAATAGCATTTAGTATAGCTATAAACTATTCGGACGTACGATATATTGTATACATATTAAGAATGTAAATATTAATTTTAAATCATGTTCTACACCTGAATACTTCTTATACGTTGGTATGAATTCTTACATGACTTCCTTAAGTTACTTAAAAAGACAAAAATTAATTAATAGATGTTTATATAAATAAAAATGATATATAATGTTACCACATAACAAGAATACGCGCCTATACAAATCCCAGGCGCAGTTAGTTTCTGTTCAAACATCAACAATTTCTTATAAACTTGAGCGAAATGTTTTAGCAATCTAAAATATAAAATACACTTTAGTAACACTATTTAAAGAAGAAGGAAGTTTACTCACTACTTTTAAAAGTTAAGTTTTTATAAGAAAATTTTCTAGCATAAGTACTTCTTAAGTGGTATGCAATATTTATGATTGTGCTAATAAACGGTAAAACTTATATGTGAACTTTTCTAAGTCTGAATAAAAGAAAAAATATTATAAAATAAACTGACTATGTGAAAAGCGAACTAAAAAGGGAACAAATAAATGAAAGAAGACAGAATTTTTCTTTAAGACTATTACATATTATATAGATCAAAAACCAAAACACGATCAACAATAGCAACACAATTTGCAAAAAAAAAGACCAAATTTACGATTCTAGCTGTAGTGTAGTAGTGTTTTAATGATTTCGTAATTATTATTGACTCATTCAGTAAGTGAAAAATACATAATATATCGTTCTTATAAATATAATTGCTTAAAAAAATATTTTTTGTAGTTACATGTTCATAGACTGATGATGTTGTACAATGTCTTTTAGTCGATGTTTTAATATTGCATCAAAATATGCCCGCTCATTTTTATCTTGAGTAGGTCGTATACCATTCATAAGATCCGCAATGGACCAAATAATAATATCAGCTTTAGTCACAATTTCTCTTATCCACATTATTTCCGTTACAATCGTAACTAAAATTAATTATTATATAAGTTTTCTTATAAAGCATCTATATTTCTTATCAATCATCTTATATTAAATGGTGGAGAATATTTTGAAATATTTTTTTTTAAAAAACCTACTTCCAGGCACTAAAAAGTAAAAAATAACTGAAAGGGGGTTCTCATTTAGTAGTGATACTTAATCAGACATTTTCGAAATCGGTGCCAGCCGATAATGCTTCAAGATATGAATATCTAATAGGTAAATATAGCAATGTACGAACTCTAATTATAGTTAAAATATTATAGATTTATGTATTAAAATATTTGAAATTTCACGGTTTCTCCTGAATTTCTCGAAAACGGTATACTCCATGTCAAAAAAAATTCTATGGGAACATCTCAAGACCTAGCTTAATATAATACCGTTTAAAGTAGCAAAATCAGTCAAGCTGTCTCCGAGAAATCGGTGAACATACATAAAAAAACATACATACAAACGAGCATAGAATCTCCTCCTTTTAGGAAGTCGGTTAAATATTATAAAATAGTATGTGACTCCGATTACAAATAGTATTACACTATTTGCAGTCCGTAGGCTTACTTCTACGAGAGTACTACAACGTCACGTTAAAGAAACATTACATTAGTTTACAAAATAAGAAAAAGTTATGTTCTTCCCGTGAATTTTATATAACTTTATTCATTTAAAATAACTAAACGTGAACATATAATATATATGTTTATAACTTTATCACGTTAAAAATTAAAATTACACATCACATTTTATTTTATAGATATCCACAAGTTGGTTTTAAATTGATTGTAAAATTTTGATGCAGTGTAGTTTTTAATTTAATGAATTTTTATTTTTAAAATGTCAAAAAGGTTGTGTAAAGTAAATACTGAACGTTACTGTAAATAAAAATAAATAAATAAATAATTAAATACTGTTACGTTTGTGGTGAACTCATTATATCTAAAAAGGGTTATCCCATAACGGAATCACTAAAAGAATCATATTTATGTTATTTTAAAATATCGTCTCTCACCAAAACAAAAAATGGGCTCCTCACGTATTTTGTGAAAGATGTAAAAGAACGCTAAACTTAGGAGTTTACCCAGAGGTAATAGGAGGAAATAGAACTTTGAATTTTAATATGTCAATGATATGATTCTGTCTTACTAACACGTTTGGTTTTAATCACAGGAACAAAGATAAAATTATATATGCAAAAGTTCCTTCATTACTAAACCTATCTACAGTTCAGACAAGTAGCAAGTTCTCGAACCTCCAGGTTGTTCCAGCAAACCATCTATGACTAACACGGAATCCAAAGAAATTCAAACTTAGGTGAATTGTTTTATGTTGATGAAGAACTTCCTAATCTTTCTGAAACGAAACTAAAAGAAGGTGTTTTTATCGGTCCACAAATCAAAAAAATACTGAAGTATGATATATTTGAAAACTGCCTTTCAGGCACTGAAAGTTCTGCTTGGAATTCATTACGAATTGTTATCCTAGAGTTCTTAGGCAACACAATAATGAAAATTACCGACAATTAATTGCCAATTTATTAAATAATTTTCAACAAATGAGTGTCAAAATGTCTCCGAAAGTTCTTTCCTTCACTCGCATCTCGATTTCTTCCCTGAAAACCTTGGATACGTCAGCGACGAACATGGAGAGTTTTCACCAGGACCTTGAATTTTTTGAGCAAAATTGTCAAAGATACTGGGACCAGGCCATGTTAAGTGACTATTGCTGGTCTAACATAAGAGATATATGTAGATACAAATAAATGCAAGAAAAAAGCTAAGGCAATTCATTTTCAATTTCATTTTTAATTTTTTCAATATTTTTGTAAGTTTTTTTTTTTGTAAATTAAAAAAATATATAAACACGTATTTTGAAAACATGACGTACTGGATTATTTTTTTTTTTAACTACGTTCACCTTAATTATTGTTAAGAAAAAATATTTTTCATTTCAAGGACAAAAACCATGTAAACTAGTGTTATATATTTCTTAGGTACAGGCATAGATTTATCTACATTTATGATATAAATATCAATAATTATAACAGAAAAAATATATGATTTACATGTTTACGAAATAGTTAAAATAATTACTAATTTTATGTATATTATGTATATAGGTTTATTATGCTTATATTATAATTATAATATGTAATAATTATTTTACTTACAAATATAATTAATAGCAGCAATTGATGTACAGGAACAGCAATACACGAAGGCTATTTCATAAATGGGGGTTGCCCCAAAATCTACACTGAAGACCCATAAAGGAAACAAGAGAGGTCGTTTCCCTTCTCCTGGCTCATGTGTAGCCAAGAAAAATAGCAAGGAGAATATACTAAGAACCATCATGCCTATACTAACTCCAGTTATAAAAGTCATAGTGAATTTGCAAATCTTCCGTGTAAATATTTGATTATAAAAGAACTTTTTCCTGTAAAAAATATAAAAAAAATATCAAGAACCTAGAAAAAATCGTTTTATATAAGAATCGCAGCTTTATATATATTTGGTTCTCAACGTTTCGAATGCGTTAACGTCGGGAATTAAAAAAATTAAATCAAATATTGTCGAAATCTAGGAAAATAATATTATAAGAAAAAATAATTGCTAATGTAAGAGATTATGTTTTCTTTTTTGAGGATTTATTTATTAGACTTTCAAACGATTTACGAGAGGAAAAAAGAAACAAAATAAACTAAATTATTTGTAGTTATGTTAGAATTTTTAAGTTGCTTAATTTGACGTTTAGATCTATAATTTTTAAAGCTGTTTTAAAACGTCCTATTTTAAGAACATCATTCAATTTGTACCGGTACTTTTCTCCCTTAGTACAAGCAAATAAAAAATCTTCTCTCATGATACGTTGCAACTGGTGGTAATCTGACACATTCAGATTAGTGCAGACAAGTACCAAAAATTGATAGAATATAACAATCCAGTACGAGCCCACTTCGGATATAAATGGAATATCACAGATCATTATTCCATGATAAAGCCCAAGTGAAAGAATAGTTAGGGTGGCCAGTGCGCAAAAAACCGTCACAGCCTTTGCGAAATACCTAAAGAGAATTAGAAATAAAATTATTTTTTAAAATAAAAATTGATGGTATTTATTTACTTATTATATAATATTAATGTGTAAATATTTCAATTCATATTATAATACTTACGTCCATTTTGGGATTGGGGCATCAAGAACTTGAAAAATCCCTAATAAAACGAAAAAATTTCTATGAAAAGTTTCAGGCTTAATAATTCCTTTAGCACAGTCATTATATTCCTGTTCAGAAACCTCTTTAAATTTAAACATTTGAGATACTCTTCTCCTTATGCCTTTGAAGAAAAGAAATGATATTCAAGGTTTTCCTTCAATAAGTGTTATACCTTTCCGTGTAATACCTTATTAAATATCGATATTGTCATTGAAATTAATTTACATATTGATATACATGTAAATATGAAATATTGAAAGATAGGTTTTAAAATATTAACGTAATTGTTACTTACAAATATAAATGTTAAAATTTAATATAGATTTCTCAAAGATGAGATATTTTCCCGCAGTATAAAGTATCCCGTATATATGTTGACCCGGATAACCAGCTATCATCATACCAAATTTCATCAAAATCTGTCCAGTAGTTATCTTGTGATGCAGTCACAGACAGACAGACAGACAAAAAATCTAAAAACTATAATAATGACTATTTCAATAAGATTTACCAAAAAATATTGTACAGATTCAACTCTTACTACTACTACTTAGAATTTTATTATATGTATAAATACACAAATTGATGTTTAGATGGATCAGAAAGTAATATTTCTCATTTTCTTACTTAATTTCTTTGTTTTAGAGAGGTAACAAGGAGGAATAAGTAAAAATCTGTCTCTTTCTTTAGATTGAAAAACATTTTGGTCTGATTGAAAATACTCATCAGCCCCCAGTCTAGAGCGAATGGAAAATACTAGCTTATCATCTCTCTCAACTAGTGAGTATATATTTATAATTCATAAAAGAGAACTTTTTAATTAAGTTATATAGTAGAAAAACCGATAAGCAATAGCGACTCGTCAAACGATCTCTAATAGGGAATCTGAACGTAGTTGTTACCGTCACAACTAAGAGTGACAATTTGCTAACAGTCTTGTCTTTTATTACCAGCACTCAACATTTTCTGGGTCATTATTTTTAGTTCTAAATAGCGTTTGCCGCATCGCCTTAAGCTCTGACGTGTACACACGGCGACGTAGGAGATTTACCTGCCTATAATGCAGTAAATTATTAGTTAAATGTACAATGTGCACAAAAAAATTGATTATACTCGCGTCTCGTCCTCGAGATTAGTAACCTAAATATTATTTACACATGTAGTTACGCATAGACGTCACCACCATTCTTGCATAGTTGAGATATATATATCTTGTATCAATGGAACTGGAGTCTAGTAATTCTTAAGCTTTCTTAGATGTATTAGTTATACGTAACCCAGATAACACCTTGAGTCATACTGTGTGAGAAATCTAACACCTTAGTCTCTCCCGTGACCATGATTGCTATAAAGCAATATCGGGAACCAAAAATCAAAATAAATCCGCGAAAAAATCCGAAAAGAAAGTTTTATTTAAATGTCAAATATTCGCGTAAATCTAAGAAAGTATTATGTTAAGAATTTTAGTAAAAAAATGCATTTATAAGGTTTTACTTACAAAAGTCCAAAATGATAATAATCTAATATATTTAAACGAGGAATTCTTGTATATTTATATCTTTATTCATTTATACCAGCGATATCGGAAATGGCTCTAACGATTTCACTGAAATTTGGTATGCGGGGGCTTTCGAGTGCAAAAAATCGATCGAGATTAGTCTCATGTCTGGGAAAACGTGTGTTTTCGAGTTTTCATGCGGTTTTCTTTTGCATTATTCAACACAGAATGTGGTCGATAATTTCTTACATTCGGTTGTAAGCATCGTGGTTAAGCGATCACGGCACAAGTTAGACAACACATGCCTGGGATCAAGTCCCGGTCGGAATACAAAGTTTCTACTTTTGTTTTTGTTTTTTTGTATTTATTCAAATTTTTAGTTTTTTTTATCTAAAAAAACGATATAACAAAAACGAACTCAAAGCGAAGCTTGGTCGCCCAGGTTCTGTTATTAATCCGAAACAGCTAGATGCTTTAATGATTATTAATGATTCCCTTAAATCTTAGGTCCACTCACTTAAGAGACTAATTAGATCAGAAAATATTTTAATATAAAACCTAGACGTTTTCAGAGCATTGCCATATCGGGAAAAATATGCCGGCCTCCTCATAAGACGAATTTATCTGCCTTTACATTCGTCACGTATGTATGTACTTTCATTCGCTCACTTTCTCTAACGTCATAATTAAAATAATTAATGTGAAGCAGGGATTGTTACTATTTACTGCCTCAGTGGTGTGGTAGCTAGAATATATGGTTGCAGATTGGGTACCGATATGTTCCTGGGTTCGACTCGTTCGAGTTTTCTGTCCACAAATTATCAGTAACAGCCCGAAGTTGGGAAGTTGGCTCTGTGTTACTTCCGTGCCTTGAAGAGCATGGTAAGTTTATCGTATAACTTCCGACAGTATTTTTTTCTTAGAATAACAATTTTAATGCGATTTTGTTGTGTGAAACATTACACATTGTGTTTGTGCGAAAATTATCTTGGCTAGTAAAGCTTAATTTACTAAAACCTAAACTTCTAGGAACATTATACAAAGTATATTCTCTGATGATTTGTAAACATAATAGGAGTTACTACGCTTATTGAAATTAATCTTTCCTTTATCCACTTAATCTTTCCTTTTATGAGATTTAGGCAAGCTCTTGACCGAAAAAGACAAATCTATATTACATAAATAATAAAAGATACTCCGCACTCTACATTGTAAACATTGGGTGCCCGCTTGAAAGCAAAATATTGCGCGTTTAAAATGAGTATTTTATCTTTTTTTTTTTTAAGGCAGTGGTAGCCCCATGGTAACACGTTCGCTTGGATAACCGAGTGAAGCGGGTTCAAATCCCGGGTTTCGCACCTCTGATATTTTCATGTGCGAATCATTTCTAACATGATTTCCACTTGCCTTACGGTGAAAGAAAACATCGTGAGGAAACCTGCATGCCTTAGAGAACCTAACAAGTTTTCGAAAGACATGTGAAGTCAGCCAATCTGCACTTGGCCAGCGTGGCGGACTATGGCCTGATCCCCCCCGTATTGAAGGGAGGCCCGTGCCCAGCAGTGGGACGTTAAAAAGGGCTGAATACATACATAAATTCATACATTTTATCTTTAACTTTATCGTTAGATATCTTTTGAATTAGATTTTAAAAATTGTTATAAAAATATCTTTTACATTAGATTTTCTATTATATAAAATAAATATGAAAGAATAAAACAAATATAATAATATAAATGTATGACATGATTTACTTGATTGTTTACATGATTTGTAGCTTTTTGAATTAAAAGTAAGAAATCTGCAGTAATGCATTCACAAGTAAGATATTACTATCCCGAATACGTGGATAAGGTAAATAGAGAACAGCTATAAACATGGATACTTAGTGATATACTGTTCTATTGAGATAGGGTAGTGCGTGGAAAACTTTAGTACTGAGTTTATCTTTATTAGACCGTGAAAAACATCGCATGGCCATTATAAATATTCTCCTTAACCGGGAATCGCTATTGTTAAGTTTAATGTTTATTTGTTTACTAGCGACTAACCCTCGCTACGCTCGGATGTGTCCCTAGTACGTGGATTTTGTTCACAATTCCATGGGTTTTAATTTATTTGCGCGGAGATCTAATTCTTTTTCTAAAATAAAAGTAGCCTAAGTTACTCCATATAATATCGACTATCTGCTAGTGAAAGTCTTTATTTTAAGCCTTTTTTATCAAGACAAATATATTTGTAGTATTAGCTAAGATATTTATTCTAAGCATGTTTGAAGTCAATAACTTCAAAAACGCATAACATAATAATTCAGCAGAAAAATTGCGAAAACTCGTAAAGAAATCTTAATAATTTAATCTAAAAACGTTTTCTACGCCTTAAATTTAAACACAAAAAATGGAAAGGCACAAACAAATATGAGAGTTATATTATTGAATGGAATACTTGACTTTATAAAGTACGTTACTCTGAAAATCTAAAGCTTACAGTCTTAAGATATTCCTTTGTACACATTACGAGCATCGTTTTTACGTGTCCGCGTATGTGCAAGTTTGAGACAGGCTCATCCGAAGTTCGTGTAATGAATTCGTAACTTATCTCTTAGTTCAGGCTAAAAGTAGTCTCAAAGCTGTGCGCTTCCAGTTGTGATCCCATGACTGACACGACTCGAAGTACCTACTGCTGCTTTATTAGCCAAGCTTACGTCATGATTAAGAATAGACGCTTAAATAAAATGTTTATACTCTTCATAGTAGTGATATGTGAAGACGTGTGAATATAACTTTTCAGTAGCTCCATATTCTTTTAAATACGATCAAGTTTTCTTTTAAATATTAAAATTACATATCTGTAAGTTAGTACATTTATTTATTTTTTATCATTCTTTATATGGGCATCAAATTTAAATAAAATATTTACATTAATATATAAAAAAAAATGTTTTAATTTACATAAAGTTTATTTACAATAGAGGAAAGGATCTTTTAAGATAATATCATATTTTTCATTAATTTAATTTAAGCTTTCGTCATACAAAACTAAATGTTGTAAATCGTTTTAATTTTTTAATTTTTATTTTGATACTTTAAAGAAAAATCTATTTTTATTTAGTACTACTACTAAAAAAAACAAACTTATAACAAATAATATATAATTTGATGGTGTCAACATAATTTTGACTCGGGCATCGATTGTGTTTTTACTAATATCTTTAATCTATACATACTAAAATATTTTTATTCTGACCTTACACTTTCACATTTATAATATTAGAATGGAAGTACGAATATGGATGGTAATATAAATATTAGATTACATTTCACAACATAAGGAATCAAAGAAAAGTGCATCAATTTGTAGCCTAGCGAGGGACTTTGTACTGACACGACTCGGTGCTTGCCATCAGATAACGCTATTCTCGAACGACTTGAAAATAGAGTCTTTTAGTGTAGCGAAATACGAATTCGATATCCTGTTAAAGTAAATATTTACACCTTCGGAAATATTTGTCGCGGTCTTGATGAAATGTTTCACTCACTTTGTGCTTCGAACACGGATACAATAAAATAAACGAGCATCCTTTGCCTTGTTCAATCGTTTGTTTTACTGTTTCGTAAGTATGTTACTGACATATTATTTTTATTAAATGAATATACACTACAGCATATGCTACTAATATTATTATAAATGTAAAAAAACTGTGAATTAAAAAAATGCAGATTAAGGAACGATACATGTAAGGAATGATATACATATGTATAGACAGACTGTCATAGAACTAAACATTCGTGTTCAGTTCTATATCGTTTAAAAATAGTAAACAAATGAAAATTTGTATATTAAGTGATACGAAAGTAAATGTTAATGAGTTAAAATAGCTAACGGATTTTATTATATAAAGTTCTTTAAAGAAAGTAAAGGACCTGTATGGAAAATCGAGATCAGTAGCATAAACAGCTAATCACGCTACTATTTTTGGCTTCGACATTTATTTTAGCGGACTCCGTCTATATAATTCTTTAATCTTAGTAATAAATAATTCAATTTTACTAAGAACTTACTGATAAATAGCGCTAAAATAAAAGAAACACTTCACATGAGCAAAACTTCGAGAAGATATAAGTATTCTATATTTAAGGTCTATTAAAATTGCAATATGTTTAAATAGTTATATTTATTTTTGGCGTTCGATTACGGGTAACTAAAGAATACTTATGGCAGGCTGAAATAACTGAATTATTTTATACTATCGGCTCACCTTCGCTTCGCTCGGGTTCACCTTCATCGCACATTTTTCCGAAATAAAAAGTAGCCTATGTGTTTTTCTGATGTATGACCTATATTATTGTAAAATTCATTAAAATCCATTAATATTTGATGTAAAAATATCTCAAAAAATATTAATATAATTTATGATTTCAATTAAGTAATTATTACTAAATATATACTAAATAAATATAATCTAAACATGAAGGTATATAATTAAGATAAACAAAAGTTTAAGTTAATTTGAAATATGTTTGTTGTTGTTGTTGAATTGACTAGCGACTCACCCTTGCTCCACTCGAGTTCGCCCCACGTTTTAAGGCTAGTAGAGGTTTCTCAGAGATGAGATATTTTTCTGCAGTAAAAATATACTATATACCCGGGTCAACAATTAGGATACTTTTTACTGCGATAACAGTAATTCAAATTAATATATATTTTTTATCTGTACAGATAGGAATACTGTTGCTTAATATTTTAACTTTAAATAGCAATCTAAATTAACAATTTAATTTTTAAATTACATATAAAACAAATATTAGTACTTAAATAAATAATTAATATTTTTAATTTTCTTTGCGGTTATACATATTGTAGTAATAGCAACACTAAATGATATTATTAATTAATAAGGTTTTTAAAAAAGTGTAATATAATAATAACAGCTAAGATTAAATAAATAATATTACTGTATTTAATTATAATACTTATTAAAAAAAAGTTTAGAATTAAATAAACAAATATTGAAAGGTAATTGTGGGTAGGCACTGTCTGTAACAAGTATATTATAACGCCTTTGAAGTTTGAGACGTCTAAACCCTTAGTCTCTCCCGTGAGCATGATTGCTGTAAAGCATACGAAACGTCGGGAACCAAAAATTAAAATAAATCCGCAAATTACTATCCGAAAACATAGTTTTATTTAAAATGTCAAATATTCGTGTAAATCTAAGAAAGTATTATACACCTAACTTTTTGAAACTCTCCTAACTTTTTGGATCCTACTGCACGTCAATTTACCTGTAATTTTCAAATATAAACATTTTCGCATTATATACTAATATTTCTAGATAGATTTGATAAGGTACAAAGTTTGTTAAAAAACCTACATGCGTGATATGTCTTATTGCATCGCAAATAAATTTTATTGTAAGTGAAGAGTTTAAAACATTACAACCAATAGCAAAACATAATCCTACCTAGATATTGAATTAAAATAATTGAATTGAATACCCCTCAGCAAAATGTAAATAGCATAAGTTCCGAAGATGACGGTGACGGTTTTATAGAAGTGAAACATTGTTATGTAGAATGTTTACATATTATGTAGAATATAGATATCTACATGTATATTTTACATATAAGTAAAACCAGTGGTCGCTTCTTAATAATAATATTCAGAACATTGAGATGGCGATCAATCATCTAACGTTTTCTTATGTTAGTCGATCCTGCTTGTGTTTCATAATTAATATCTCATTTGTATCGTAGATATCTATATATAATTACTAATCTATGATGATGATATTGAAAATAGTCTAATATCGGCCTTGAAATAAGTATTTATAGTAAATAATAAATAAGTAACATACGCCTTGATCATAATACCACTTTGATCAAAATACTTATTATTATACTAGCGATTTACTCTCCTACTTTGCTGGAGTTTTCTATTTCTGTTTATAATATTACGGGCAACTTACCCTTGCTTCCATCCCTAGAGGCTGTGTCTGTGGAGTAACAACCACGCACATACATATGTACAAACTTTCACATTTGTAAAAGTAGCACAGTATAAAAATCGGTACAGTAGGCGATTGCCCAATGATTTTAATAGAAATGGTATCAAATGCAAGAATAACTAAAAAATAAATTTCATGGGAAACGTTTTCGTAATTTAAGTGCTGTAGTGCGGTTATATTTATACCTCCGCCACAACCATAACCGTTTCCCGAATGTCATATAAAACTAGGTATAGGTATCGCGTTATCACCTCACCTCGCACGCCCCGCATGATTGCCCTATCTAGCCTTCGTTAGACGACTTTATGGATTAGAAGATTATCAGGGTTCATTAAAGGTTAAAAGTTACAACTTTCATTCAAATTACAGTATGCCCTTCTACATTATATATTATATAATGAATACAATTGTATATATATATTATGGAGTAACATATAAGGTTGGGCACGACTTTTTTTTAAATATAATCAACCTATAATATAAGGAGTGAAATTTAACCATATAGTTTCATATAAAAATCATCATAAATGTGCTAAACTTCTAGTAATATATGATTCCATTTGCTGTAGAAACCCTTGGCCCATGGAGTCAAAGTGCTAAGCACTTCTTAAAAGACATAACACCTCGAGGAGGCGATAAGGCCTCTACTGGTGACAGGAGAGCTGGCGCATTTTTCGCCCAAAGAATAGGCATTGCCATTCAACAGGGGAATGCGGCTAGCATTCTTGCCACTATTCCACGCCGACATGACTTGTTCAGTAATAACTAAGTGTATATTTGTTTTGTATGTATAATTAAGTATATCTGTAATTTTCTTTATTAGAATATTTTATGTATTAATATTATCTCTTCTTGTATATTAAAATTATATTTACATATATGATGATGAAATTCATTGTAATAATCTTATGAGTGCAGAACAGTGATTAATCTATACAGATAAATAAAATTGGAGTGTCTGTTCGTAATATTAAAATACCCGCTTTTTATTAAATGCATATGGATGTATACACGGTACATATACCAAAACAAAATTTTTTACAATTTTTGTCTGTCTGTCTGTCTGTCTGTTTGTTCCGGCTAATCTCCGAAACGGCTGGGCCGATTTTGACGGGACTTCATTGGCAGATAGCTGCTATTATAAGGAGTAACTTAGGCTACTTTTATTTTAGAAAAAGTATCAGGGTTCCGCGAAAAAAATGAAAACCCATGAAATTGTAGACAAAATCCGCGTACGGCGTACGCAATAACGTACGTACTCGTACGTAACGTAAATCGCTATATAATTTAAATCAATATCTTGGAAGTTGCAAGCTACTATTTATGAATAAACATAGCTAACAGTCAAAACGTACCTAGGGACGAACGCGAGCGTAGCGAGCGTGAGTCGCTAGTTTAAAATATAACTAAAAAAACTCTCAGGGAAGGCCATTAAATAATTATATAAATTAACTAAAAATGGGGAAGTACTCAATTCAGATATATGTTTTTCTCTATGAGTTCTATGCAATATATACGCCATTATGAAATACTTTATTATCATGATGTTTCTTAAACAAACGTTTTTTTTAATGAGATAAGGTCTCCAAAGTAGTCCGATTTAACATCTTAGCAAAAAAATCACCTAAGTTGAAGTTAATGTTTTTACTTTTAAAGTGATTTTATCAAATCAGACATAAATTATAGTATATAAGTATGTAGGTATATGTAAGTATACATGTAGGTATATATGTTTTTATGTATGTATGTGTTTAAAATATATTTATTTTTGTATAATTATAACATTTAGTTGTTATATTTTAATATTAAGTTAATAAATTTAAATAAAACTATCTTTTCGGATTTTTTCGCGGATTTATTTTGATGTTTGTTACGAAAAAATCCGAAAGGATAGTTTTATTTAAATGTCTAATATTCGCGTAAATCTAAGAAAGTATTAATAAATTTAATGCTGTACTGTACCTACATCGCTCTAAATTAACTTATTTTCTCACTTTTAAAAGGATTCTGGAAGAAAATTCTCTTAAAGAGATAAGTTATCCTTTGTCGACATTCTATTACTTTATTTTGTATAACATATATTTTACGGTACATAAATAAATAAATAAAAATTAAAGTTGGTTATATAAATAAGTTAAAAAAACATTTAAAATTTAATTATAATGTATAATTTTCAACTCATTTCATAATAGATTTTAATTTCGTATAATTCTGAGTCCGCAACTTAGCTAGAGGTTAATGGAGAAATACTTAAACATAAGTTAAAATTTCTCTCTGTGGCTCACAGTGTTAGCTTGCTGCAGAGTACACGATAAATTAACTTAAATCTTTAGTTGGTAATTTTCACATTTCAGAGCTAATGTATTTCAGTTGTAGTTTTATAACTCTTGTTTGTGCGTTAATGTTCTTCAAAGATATACAAAATGTATTTAAACAAGTAGTATCTTACTGTAATATAATTTCGTGGCTTGAATTGTGTGAATTAAAAACACAAAGTCAAACAATACTTTATTAAAATTTAAAACACGTATAAAAATGTATAGTTTTTTTTATACCTACCTATTTTTTAATTTTTTTACTAACTATAAATTAATTTAAATATAATATAATATACTAGCGACTCACCTTCGCTTTGCTTCGGGTTCGTTCCTAGATAAAAACAAATCTATCCCACGGGAACCGTACAATTTTCCGGGATTATATATAGCCTATACCTAATAACCTTCCTCAGTTAACGGGCTATCTAATGCAAAAAGAATTATTCAAATCGGATTAGTAATTCCTGAGATTAGCGCGTTCAACCAAACAAACAAACAAACAAACAAACAAACTCTTCAGCTTTATAATATTAGTATAGATTAATTATAATATATATTAATATACACCCTCGCTCCGCTCGGGTTCGTCCCTAGTTGCGATTTTAACGTTATTACGATACTTTTTACTGCAGAAAAATATCTCAGTTCTGAGAAATCTACACTAACATGTATACCCTTGTAATAGAAGTACGTCAAAATAACAATGAAAGCGAAAAAATTGCAAGTGCTAAATCCAAGTCAACAAAACGCCACGTTTGTTCGTCAAACAGATTCATATCATATTTGTGCAAACACAGCCAGAGCATAGATATAGGTATGTCTTTAAAAGCTGATGTTAATTGAATTGGCTGGCGATTGTTGGCCTTCGAAGCTGTAATTGTGTTAGTTGGAAACATGTCAGCGCTCTACTCCAACTGCGCTCAGCCAGTGAGACGTTTTTTTTTACATCACCTGGTTCCAAACGTTCATTCAAACCCTTTTTCGATTTCCGTAATACCTTTGTGTTAGCAGTCGATAGCTAAATTCCTCACTATATTACAAATTGAACTATAGGTACAGTTTCGATTTTAGTATACTATTTTTGTAAATGTTGTAAAATGGCCTTAATTTCTTTAGCAGTCGTGTTGGAACAGTGTAGCATGTCTGATTGTTACTTCTTATTATTTTTTAAGTAGCGAGCTCAAGTCCACGTGAGATTCAAAATAATTATTTATCTTAACCATGCCGATTCATGTCGTACGATTTGTCTTTGGTCACATTGTCCTCATCACAAAGTTGACAAACCAAGTTAAGCGTCACAGCGTCTTCTGTGAATATTCCGTGAGAGATAAGAACGTAAATATTATAAAAAAGAGTAATAAATATCTTAAAGGATATATAATATATATATACTAGTAACTCACGCTCGCGTCGCTCGCGTTCGTCCCTAGGTACGTTTTCCCGGTTAGCTATGTTTAGGTACACATAAAACGTAGCTTGCTACTCCTAAGATATTCATTTAAATTATATAATATATATAGCGATTTACCCTCATTTTGCTCGGGTGCGTAGGCCGTGCGCCGATTTTGTTCATAATTTCAGGGTTTTAATTTTTTTTTGCGGAACCCTGATTCTTTTTCTAAAATAAAAGTAGCCTAAGTTACTCCCTATAACATCAGCTATCTGCCAGTGAAAGTCCCGTCAAAATCGCTCCAGCCGTTCCGGAGATTAGCCGGAACAAACAGAAAAATTGTAAAAAATGTTGTTTTGGTATATGTACCGTGTATACATCCATATGCATTTAGTAAAAAGCGGTTATTTTAATATTACAAAATACAAACAGACACTCCAATTTTATTTATCTGTATAGATTATAACCTGAAAATATGCTTTCAGCTATTTTATATATTCAAATCAAATTCCGCCATCATAGACCATTTAAAAATTTTACTCTTTATCATGTATTAGAAGAAATGTAATATAGCGAATTAATTGTACTTGCTTACTGCGTAGTGAAACTCTACTCGCCTTAATACACTGTTAAGCTACTAGAAATAGATTTTAATCGCTTGTTACATCCAAATGAAATAAAAACTTTATTGCTAATAGTGACTGGTTTTTTTTTTCGTTATCTTATTAATTTAATACCTTTTCTAATTAATGGAATTGATGACAATCAATAATTGCTACTCCAAATAATGCCATCCTCGCCTCGCTTCAGCCGAAACACGTCCACTGTTGGACGTAGGCCTCCCCCAAAGATTTCCACGACAACCGGTCTTGTGCCATCCGCATCCAGTGTGCTCCAGCGACTTTGACCAAGTCGTCGGTCCACCTTGTGGGAGGCCTGCCCACGTTTCACCTTCCGGTACGTGGCCGCCACTCCAGAACTTTGCGTCCCCAACGACAGTCCGTTCTGCGAGCGATGTGCCCCGTCCACTGCCACTTGAGCTTGGATATTCTGTGGGCTATGTCGGTGACCTTGGTCCTTCTGCGTATCTCCTCATTCCTGATTCGATCTCGTAGGGAAACCCCGAGCATAGCCCTTTCCATTGCTCTCTGTGTGACCTTGAGCTTTCTTATCAGGCCCATCGTGAGCGGCCACGTCTCTGTGCCGTATGTCATCACTGGCAATACGCACTGGTCAAAGACTTTTGTCTTGAGACACTGCGGTATTCGGGACGAGAAGATGTTGCGATGCCATCCTACAAAGAAAATATACAAAATATTTCCATTTGCATCGTATTACAAAATAGTACTCGTATGAAAAAGCCATATTATTATTATTGAAAAAGTTTGTTTGATTAACAGAGAAATTAAAAGGCGTCCAATCACAGATTCATTTTATTGATAATTTTGAAATATTTACACTAAATATGTAATAAGTAACTAAAGACATAATATATTTTTTTAACATTCAACAGTTTAATTATTATTTTCATAATGTAAATATTAAATTTTGTTATGTGATCCGTTCTAAGACTACAAAATATCATTATTGTAACTATTAGATATGTAAGTATATATCAGTAATGTTTGAATTTTATCAAATTTTAATTTAGAATTGATCATTGATATTTTGACATACCTATTTGATAATTGATTGACATATTTGATGAACAAAACGGTTTTAAAGAATTAAATAACATTAAACATATTATTATCCTAATATTCTAACGAAATGTCAGCAGTTTCTGACAATTCAAAAACACCGTATTCAAGTAATTTTTAGAAAGAAACAGCATTTAATCTATTTAAATAAATATTTGATTACATTCAATACTAATCTAATAAATACCTAAGGAAATCGTAGCCACTTAAATTATCACCATCTTAATTGAATAAAGAAAACTAATTATAAGTAGTAATCCTCTTATCAATGCTGCGTCGCCGGCCGAGTGGCCACCATCGAGTGTAATTCACTTTATCCATATTCAATATCTGACGATGCGATGAGAAACTCAAGTGAGAATTATTATTGAATAAAGCTCTCGCTCTTTCCTTTTGTCTTTTTTTCAATGTTCACTGTAGCGTCATAATTTACGTGTTGTGCTCTATATTAGGTGCCTGAGATGAGATTTTATTATTTGTTTACAGTGTCAATACGTTGTTTTATATTACCACTTTAAATATGCATTCATTGTTAAAGCTTTAATAAGTTACAGTTGAAAGGTTTTGTATACATTATTTTGTAATCGAATAGCTTAAAAAGGTATTTTGTTTTATTCTTTTTTGTTATATCGTATATTTTAGATTAAAAAAATTAAAAACTTGAATAAATACCAAAAAAACAAACGTAAAACTTTGTATTTTATAAAAAAACTTTGTATTCTGACCGGGACACGATCCTAGGCATATGTGTTGTCTAACTTGCGCCTTGACCGCTTGACCACGATGCTTATAACCGATATAAGAAATTATCGACCATATTCTGCGTAGAATAATGCAAAAGAATACCGCATGAAAACTCGAAACCACGCGTTTTACCAGACATGAGACTAATCTAGATCGATTTTCGCCCCCGAAAGCCCCCACATACCAAATTTCAGCGAAATCGTTAGAGCCGTTTCCGAGATCGCTGGTTTAAATAAATAAAGATATAAAAATACAAAGATATAAATATACACGAATTGCTCGTTTAAATATATTAGATAGATAGAAAATATAGTTTAACTTTTAGTTAGCAACAGAGTCTTAAAATATGTACGTTTCTACCAAAATATTTTGTGTACGGACTGAAACGAATGACCGTAATATAAAAAATTCAGATAGGAATACATTTTTTATATTATTTTAAGTGATGATATTAAATTATTTAGAGATGAATATTTTTAAAGAATAAGGGCATATGATAAAAGTGCTCTTTGTTTTTATGAAAATTGAAAATGCTAATCCTATTTTCCCATTTAGCACAAAATCATTCTCGAACTTGAGTCTCAAAAACAGTTCACCAGTATTATATTTTTTCATCTATTTTTTGCGAGAAAGTACGATAGACCTAGTTATTACTGACTGCTCTATTAGTTCGCTTTCCGTAAATAATAAGACACCGCTTATTATACCTACTTATCTCACGCCCTTTTCCAGCCACGTTTAAGTAAATAGCGCATTTAGCATAATGTTTGTATTATATAAACATCTGAACAATGTTGAAAACTAACAACGTAGGAAAGAATTCCTTTTTTAGAATAAACTAGCGACTTACCCTTTTATCTAACAATAGCGGAAGTCGATAAAGTAACTTAATGGCCATGTTCACCCAACTTTTAAAATTATTAAGATTTCTGACAGTAAACATATTTTTATCGGAAAAAATCCTAAGACCCTCAGCGGTAATATACTGCTATTAATAAAAGAATTTTTAGAATCGGATTAGTAGCTTCATAGATTACCTTCATAAATGATATACAAACAAACTTCACCTCTTTATAACATTAGATAATTATATACTATAATTTTAGTCAAAATACAAGAGCTATAATTTCAGTCATAATACTGAACGTTTGTCAATAATAACTTATTTTTTGATCAAAATCAAAGTATTCTGAGTCCACCTATGAATATATCATATTATTAAGCGTTTAAGAACCAAATAGAAATATTTGTGCAGGTGTACTTGCTCGTGTTAACTGATCTACACTAATCTTATAAAGAGGTAAATTTTGTGAGTTAGCTACCTAGGGACGAACCCGAGCGAAGCGAGAGTGAATCGCTATTAGTTAAATAAAAATTGAAACCAATAGTAAAAAGAGCTCCGCTCTTTTAAATAACAATATATTTATATGTTTATATATTGTATTTGCTCTTGAAGTCGAATTTCAAGATCAACGATAACAAAGTAGTAGTAGTAACTGCATGGAATGGACCAGTAGGCAAAAGAAAGGAAGGGAGACCTCGAAACCGATGGGAAGACGAAATCAAACGCATAGCGGGTCCCAATTGGATGCCATCTGCAAAATCCAGAGAAGACTGGCTCACTTTGGAGGAGGCCTTTACCTGCGAAGAGGTTCTTGCAGAAAAATTACCATAGATAGTTAGGTATAAGTTAGAATTTCTAAGGATTTAATACAATTATGAGAAAAATAATATAAAAGTTACTAACACTGTAGACTTAATGCTAGCATCATCTTGTAACATGTAAGAAATATAGGCTCTTTTATTATTTACTTTATTTATTTATATTGTATTTATTTTGTTTTATATATTATGCTTATTCTTATATATTTTCTTATCATTTCTTTGCACTTTGGAGATAAGTCCACCTTTGTCCACGTTATTTTATATGTATTTTTTTATTAAGTAATAAAAGTTTAGTGCAATAAAGAATATATATATGTATAAATATATTAAACAATGAAAAAATGAGAATTAGCTTATTGTCAATATAATTAGCAAATTCTACTTTCACTTTTAATATTTAATAGGAATAATTTATACAAAAGAAATAAAAGAAACAAAATTAACTAGTTAAATACCACATATTGTACAAATGTATGAATTTTTAGATTCCTACCATACAATAGACAAAAAATACTTGACAAGAGAGAAACTAGGACAAAGTTAGCACGGAGCGTTATTTAACTGGCTTTGTGAAATGTTTAAAGAAAAAGTATGAAATGGAAAAGATATTGTCTCCAATCGTGGGATAAAACTTGTCAAAGGCAGCTATTTTTTTTTTTGTTTATGATCTCTGTTTTAAAAACATAGTTTTTAAAAAAATTTAGATAGTAATATCATAGTCACAGTAATGTCACATATGTATGTGGATTTGATGTTGTGTTTTCAAATGTCTGCTGATATCAAAAAAGGGTATTTAGTTATCTTTTATTAGGCAAATTGTGAGAATCTATATTTACCTCATGTGGAAATTGAACCTGTGACAATGGAGCACAGTAAACGGAGCCAACTGAATATTATTCCGCTAGAAAAAAGTATTACATTTTCAATGTAATTTTTTGAAAATTTGAAGAAAGCATTTACCTATCTATATAAAAGAAAACTGTTTTCAATTGGTTTTTGATAACACTAAAGCTCGTCAACAGCTACTAAAAAATAGAAAGAAAAGAAATGAAAATAGTATTGATATAATATAAATAACGAAAATTTACAGCCCACGCTGTAATAATTATTCTGATACTGTCATTTTTCAATGGGTGTATATATCAAATCTTTTATATTAGGAAAAAATACTCAAAAACTAAAATTCAGTAGAAGTGTACAAGTTTAAGTACATATATATTATATAAACAACAAACAAAATTGGTGAACATACTATACATAATATATATTTTATGCCTCGTTTAATTTGTTATAGGGAATGAAACAAAATCCAGTTCATAGAAACATAAGAATTATTAATCGAACGCTTACAATTCCCGCGGCGCAGCTGGTCGCAGTTAAACCTTGGCTTTATGTTCCGGTGCTTCCATCGGAGACTTAATTATTATGTTACCTTCGAATTAGTTGCGCTTTAAGCTATTTTGTAGAGAAGATTTACCAAACTAGTATAGTAAAATATTTACATTAACTAGCTAGTTTTGTTTAACGAAAACTAAACAATAAAAATACTGTATCATATTATGTATGTATTCTAGTATATTCACGTGTGTATTATATATATTATTATTTTATTTTAAACGAATTTCTACCCGCAATTTAACTGCTTGGAAAAATGTTGTCTTTCTTTCAGTTTTATTTAGTAACGCCATCTATTGATAACTTAAGATCTAAAATCACATTAAAAAGGAACTACGAGTATTATCCAATATTTTAATGAGGTAAAAATATTTTATATGTTGATGCAGAACATGATTTATTCGTGTGCCAAGTTTTATGGATCAATTTGACGTTGTTTGTTAACTCATAAACATCTAATCACATGCTTAAAATGTAACTTCAAGAGATATAATCCTTTCTGTAATAAGTTTGTAAAGCGCTTTTAATATTAAGACTAGGTATATTTTTGGATTTTGTCGCGAGTTTATTTTAATTTTTGGTTTCGCGATTTTTCGAAGCTATTCAGTTATCACGGTTGCGAGACTCTCCCTCATTCGAAATGTCGGGAACCAAAAATCTAAATGAATTTGCGAAAAAATCCGAAAAGATAATTTTATTTAAAATATCAAATATTCGCGTAAATGTAAGAAATAATTATTTGTAAAGTGCTGTTAATAAATATATAACAAACTAATGCTTATTTACAACAAGACATTAGAAATAGTAAAATTGTACATTGTTCTATGTTCCCTGTTTAACCAGTTTAATTTACCTCAATTGAATTCAATCTCGCGCTTAATTGTGTTTCACCCACAATTCACTATCGAATACATAATATAGTGAAACAAAGTTGTTTCTAAATGTTAACTTATTTGTTTTTCTAATTGTGTCGTTATAATAAAGTCACATGAAATATGAAGTTCTTATTTGTGAGCAATGTCAAAAATCGAAATAGCTTACTTAATAATACAAAAATTGTTTCCCTTTTAATAGTTTACATTTGTTTATATTCTAATGCTACTCTTCTGTATGTATTTTATTTATCATTGATTTACATTTATGTATGTACATAACATATTATGTCATTTCATTTCTAACTTTACACATTTATAATTCTTGTTGGTCATTTCTACCTTAAGCTCTTGCACCTCCAGAGGTTGTAATATTCATAATACAACTTTTACCCTCGTTCTCCCTTCGATGTAATTTTGATATATTTATGCCTCCATAAAATTGTAAACACCACTAGATTACAATTTATCTAGCGAGATTGTAAACTGTCGAAAGATTTTGTTTCGACAGTTTACAATCTTAGGAGATAGATTACAATCTAGTGGCACTTACAATTTTACGGTGACATTTATAAATCTAATAAGGAATATTCATACGTATATAAATTTTAATTAAAATTATTCTACTAAGGGAAGATCTATTTAAAAGTTAAAAAAGTTCAATTAGGCATCGAGTAAAGGACGTGAAAAATTAATATGTTACGTAATGAGTTCGAAGCAGCCGACTGTCGAGTTCCGAAAGGCAGAGACCGATTAGCGGTCAGCTGTCTCCGCATTAGCAATTATATTGAAATGATACATGTGCTCCTTCTCCGAGCACCTGGATAAATTTTCGCTACATTGTTTCTCTAAGTTAGTATTGGCACAGATGCCGTACTTATTATGTACTAGTTGTAAGATTCCTCATACTAGGATTTGGATGATTATAATTAAATTAAAATGCTTTGTAATTTGAATTAAATTGAATTACATGTATTTAACTAATAATAATTATGTGAGGTCTTGGGAGCGCCAGTTGCAAGGCACGAATAAATCAACTTATATGAAGCATTTTTGAGATGTCAGGCTTAAAAAATATTTTCTACTAGCGGCTCACCCTCGCTTCGCTCGGGTTCGTCCCTAAGTACGTTTTACATAGATATTTAAAATAGTTTTTTGCCAGCGTTAATTTTTCTGATGTAATACTTAACCATAGACAAAATTACGCTTAGCTATCATTTACCTTTTGTTATTCCATGTCAGATACTTTTTGTTATACCACGCTTTATAGTGACTTGTATTCTTTTTGACCTTTTATGTCACGTCACACAGGAACACAGTCGAACGGGATAAAAAGTATCCTATGTGCGTCTCCTGGTTCTAAGCTACCTCCCCACCAATTTTCAGCCAAATATAAATAGTAAATAGTGTAACTAACACGACTTTGTTTTATATATATATATATATATATATATATATATATATATATATATATATATATGTATATATATATATATATAAACATTACGCAAAGTAAATAAATAAGTTGTAGTTACTATATAATACATATGCATTAAAAGTAGTAAAAAGTAACATTTGATCTAAAATGTAGTAGGTATTTACAGGTATTTTAAGTAGGTACTACAATTGTAATAACTAGAATCAAATTAATTACTTAAAAATATATCATACATATATGTAACATTCGATGAATTATGTAAAAAGCATTATATAATAATATTACATGGAACATTTCACGTGAAATAAATAATAAGTTACACACATTCGATTATTATATTTTTATTAAATGTGTGCTTTGATTTGTATTGGCTGGCACCGACTTCGAAAAAATCTGATTAAGTATCTATTCTAAATGAAAAGCCCCGTTTTGTTATTTTTTACTTTTCAGTGCCTAGAAGTCGGTTTTTTTTTTTTTAGTTTTTATTTTTCCATTTTTAGTGTAGACGTATCACCAATACAAATTAATCAAGCCCAAACACCAGGTAATTGCTGTAAATCGTTAAGGAGTTCCTTCGACTGTCTTTCAGGTCCATCATCAGATCGACTCCAGACCTTCATTAAATAGTAGTGGTTTAAAATACCTAATGAAAATGTTAACAAACGCACTAGTCGCCGCTGCAATTTTCGAAAGTTCCCCTCGATTTCTCTGGGATCCCATCATCAGATCCTGGTGTCCTTATCATGGTACTACTCTTGGGATATCTCCTTTCCAACAAAAAAAGAATTATCAAAATCGGTTCATAAACGACGAAAAAATCCACGAACAAACATAAAAAAATAATAATAATAATAATATATACGGTCGAATTGAGAACCTCCTTCTTTTTTTGGAAGTCGGTTAAAAATAAATGTAATAGGAAATAATAATAATTTTCTTGCCTAAATTTAATTTTAATAAAATATTTAAAACCCTACTATACCTATATAAGCCTAAACTTTGAATAGAAGCAAATCTGAGTTTTCGATAGTTGGAGTTAGAAACTTTTATCTTTATGAATACTTACAGCATCAACAGCTTACTTAACGGTCTGTAAAGACATTTTCCACAACCATTAACTTCCCAGTTACCCTTTTCTATGGTGTTTAATTTTATATCTATCACCTTACTAGAAATTACAAAACAGATCGATTTCTGTGATTAATGTCATATGACACATAATATAATTCGAATTGAGCCAAATCTGTACATTAAATATTTTTTGGAAAATCTTATTGAAATAGTTATTTATATCGATACAAAGGCCGAATCAATAGTTTTTAGAATGTTTGTCTTTCTGTCTATCTGAGAACACATCACGAGAAAACTACTGGACGGATTTCGATGATATTTTGTAAGATGATAGCTGGTTATCCGGGTCAATATATAGAATACTTTTTAAATAAAAACTGATAAGAATTAAACAACGCTAAAAATAATTTTAACAAGATAACTTATGAAATAGGTAAAAAAATAATTATAAATATTTTTGTAACAGTCTAAGTAATACATATTATAATGCCTCATGTAACAGTATCGTTTAGGAAAAACTTGCTTTAAATTTTATTGAAAATAGCACGTCCCCGCGGTTTCCGCTGACTTTCAACAGAATAATGCACTTTACCGTAGTGGCGGCATCACATGGCTCCGCATTGAGGAAATAAGATGTCACTCATCGTTTACCAACGATGTCTAGCGGATGCGCCGCACATCCTGTCATAGCAAAACTGCCACCTTTATAATACTATCATTACCATTTATTAACATGTTTTTTGCTAAAATATGAATTATGTATACTAACTAGCTCATGTATACTAAGTTTCGCCCTCAGGTTTGCCCCTAGTTAATTATAAATTCTCATGTCTGCCAAATGTACAAAAAAAAAACATTAAAGTCGGTCGAGCCGTTTCGGAGGAATGCGATCACAAACACTGTGACACGATTCATCATTTCAGACGTTTATCTCAGGGACTACTAATCCTATTTGAAAAAAACTTTTTTTTAGTTCGCTTTGGATAGCCCGTTTATTGAGGAGGGCTAGGTTATATAACATCATGCTAATACCCAAGGGAGCAGAGCAGTTATCAATACTATAATAAAGCAGTAACTTAGCGAAATCTGTACATGAAAATATTTTTTTTAAAAATGACTAAGTTATATCAATACATATAATAGACCACAAAACAATAGTTATCAAAAAAATTTTTTATTCTGTTTGTCTGTTTGTCACTTTGTCTGTGCGCGTTTCACGCAAAAAGTAATGAACCGATTTCAACGAAGTTTTGTGAAGTGATAACCTTTTTATTCGGGTCAACATTAAGGATACCTTTTACTTCATGAAAATCTTTCTTTCCAACGGGAAATTACAATAACTTGTTTTATTGAGGCCTCTTTAGAAACCTTCCGCTGGCTAAACCTTAAGACATACATCAAAACAATATTCTAAAAAATTGTAGATCTTGAAAAGGCCAACAGAAAAATCTGCAACAGTATATGTCTATCTCTTAAGGTACACTCGCATTACCTATTCTTATCTATACCTATAATAAGACTAACTTAGTTAAATCGATGTGCGCGTTTCACACAAAAACTACTGAACCGATTTTAACTAAATTTTGTATAGTGATAACTTATTACTCATTATTACTTAGGTCAACATTTAGGATACCATTTACTACAGGCACATTTTTCATTCCCGCGGGATAACGCAATGACTGGTTCTATCGAGTTGTCCTTAGAAAATTATACGGCTAACGCTGGCTAAACCTTAAGAGATACATCAAAACAATATACTAGAAAATTATAGGTCTTAAAAAGTTATACGGACAATTTCGCAATAGTATATGTCTATCTCCTAAGGTACATTCACAATTACTGTTTTTATTAACTACTCGCGACTGAGTGACTTATCAACGTTCAGCCCAAGCCAATGATGATAGACCAGCACCACAAGAAAAGCCTGCTATATATATCCATACTAATATTAAATGTGAAAGGAACTCTGTCTGTCTGCCTGCCTGCCAGTCTTTCTGTCCGTCATCTTTTCACGCTTAACCGTTGAACTGATTTAGATGAAATTTGGTGTGGATATATGTAGATAGTTTTCATCCCGGAAAACATATTATATATAAAGGGGTGAAAAGGGTGGTGGAAGATTGGCTGGGGAATCAATCATTTTGTAGACCTTATCTGTGCTTTCGAGCTAAGATTAAGGTCAAGAGTAAACCCATTTCTAATAATAAAAAAAACATAGGTATGTACATTGTACATATATAATATAGTCTATGCTATACTACCCGTTAAACCGTACCTAAGATGAAACTCGAGCGAAGCGAGGGTGAGCCACTAGTTACATATATTATGTCTTTACCATTAATAATAAGATTAGATATTTAAAATATTTTACATACAAAAATAACACGTATTCAACTTCACGTTTTATTACAGTGCGGATAAAGAAAGAAGCACATGAAAACTCGAAAATATTCTAAATATTACATTCACTATAAAAAATAAAGCCTAAATAAATGAAATTTAAATTAAATTTGATTACTTTAAAATTTTGTAAAATTTAATTATTGATAATAAATACACTAATAAATATTATAATATGTTGTTTCTCCTCTTTCATGTACCTACTAAATTACAAGACTATTTTTTTTATTTTATCAAACTTTCATTTTAAAATATTTTTTCCTTTAACAAAATATACTTACTCTCTATTCTGAAAACTTTTCGATCTTTGCAGAATATTAATGCTCATCTTCCTGTGAAATCTTATACGGTTTATGTTTTCATTAAATTTCTCACGATAACTTATATTACTAATATTTTGAAAGGACACATGTATAGTCTGTATGTAAGTTTAACGTTAAACACTTATATAATTTATAAGTATTTTTAACAGTTTATAAATACATTTTTAAAATTAAAAAAAAAAAAATGTGTAAAATAAAGGCAACAATTTCTAGTATATAGAATTGTTGAATATATGGCCGATAGAGTAAAGACTAAAGCCTTTTTACATATAACCGCTTCAGGGGTCGCGTTCATGCGTAAATTAAATCCAAGCAGATTCATAGGATAACGTAATTGACATGTCATGACCAGTTACGGTCGCAAAAGGACAAGAGATTGTAGAAAATTTGCCGCACCGATAATGTCAGTCGGCAAATAGGTTTTAACGTGACCACAGCGGAGCGCCCGCGCCCGTGCGGTCTGCGGACTACGACTAGCGGATGCAGATGTTACAGAAAATCTCACAAACGAGATTTATCACAAAGGCTTGGCTGGAAGTTATAAAGCGACTTTAACTTATTTTACAAGCAATTCACTTTTATCATTTATGTAGATGAATTAATTAGTCTTACTTCTCATGTCAATTATTATGTTGGTATTTATTATAAGTGATTATTTTTGTTATTAATGTTTTCTTGTAATTTATGATTAAAAATCATAAAATAGAATGTTAAAACTATAATTTTTTCGATGATATCTACTAACTACATATAATTCAATGGTTGGAAAAATATACTTAACTTTACGTTACTATTGTATGAGAATTTTAAGTTTAAAACTAACATTTAAGAAGAATATAGCAAAGAAAACAGCTAATGTTTGTGGAGAATGCCTTCACAGTCCATTGAGTAAGCTGTTTTAAGTATTCATAAAGATAAAGGTTTTTCGAACTAGGTATCGAAGTTGTGAACTTCGCATTCCGGATGCGTAGAATATAAAGAGGCTGCTCAAGCGGTTCAAGTTTTACTTTTTTAAGAGATAGTGTGTAAAAGTCACAATTAATAATCAAAAAATATATTATAAATTAACCTCCAAATGTTTAAAACTGGTAAAATTTTTATATTAGCAATAACTCTCAAATAAAAAAATATACCTTTTATTTGGTATTCTTTAACGTCCTACTGCTGGGCATGGGCCTCCCTTCAGTACGAGGGGGATCAGGCCTTAGTCCACCACGCTGGTCAAATGCGGATTGGTGGACTTCACATGTCTTTCGAAAACTTGCTAGGTTTTCTCAGACATGCTGGTTTCCTCACGATGTTTTCCTTCACCGTAAGGCAAGTGGTAATCATGTTAGAAATCATTCGCACATGAAAATATCCGAGGTGCGAGACCCGGGATTTGAATCCGCTTCACTCGGTTTCCTAAGCGAGCGCGTTGCCACTGGTCTACCACTGCCTTCATTATGCCACAATATAAATTTATTTTTATTTATTTCAGGGGTATAAACACTATTACAGAACACACTTTTTACAATACAAAATACACACATTTATTAATCAAGTTTCCACAAATAAGAAACACATAGAGTAGAAAACATTAGGCTAAATTAAGCAAAAAGTTGAGACATACATATGTATAAATGTATAAATATGTATTTCTTAATTTAAATTTAATTATTCAGCTAGTATCTTGCACATTCCAGGTGACGCTGCAACATTAGGCCAAGGTTACTTTATCATTGCAATGACATTGAAGTAACGGGATACAAAATTCGAGCTGATTAGATCTGTGGTAGTTGCTCATATCCGTTTAACATCTAAAAAGAGTTGATGGAACGGCTGAAAGAATTCTCTAGATTTATAACTAAGAACACCCTCGATCAAGTTACCTTTGAAATAAAAAAAAAACTAAATTGAAATCGGTTCATCCGTTTAGGCGTTACGATGCCAAAGGCAGACATACATACAGACACACAGTTAAACTTATAACACTTTTTGCATCGGGGGTTAAAAATTAAATAGTTAGATTTACCAAATTACTAACTCGTACCTTTCTACATCACTTAAAGATATGCGAGAGAATATTATACTTAATGAAAGCAGCATTTTTTATTTAAAACATACTAGAGGCGTTAATATTTAAATTAACATTTTCACATGACTGGACGTCATCTAATGAGTTACATTGCATAAAATAAACGGTACCACGCTTTGCTCTCAAAGCTATCTAAAAACTCGAAGCCACAGCATACTCATCTGTAGTCGCGGCCTGTTAATAATTCATGAATGTGCTCTGCCCTCATCAACCCGCTTAATACCACGTTACATGAGCTAAGGTGTTACCAATTGTTATTCTTAGCTACTTAACTTGAAAATATTTTATTATTCGCAATAATTTAATATCCTGTCAGTATTATAATGAGAGATATTAATTAATATATTAATAACGGTTACTTGTTACGATTAATTTTTGTCTACTCAAGCAAAATAAAATGATAACTTATTATTATTTTGTAGAACTTATTATATTTGTGACTTAAGTCTTAAAAAGCAGGCTTATATACATAAACTATATATATTTTTGTGTTTACTTTATATCAAAAATGCATGGTAAGTATAAAGACTTTCGTATACTATTACTTACCTGTATATAATGTACGTAGGTAGATTTCGTTTGGCTATAATTTTTTTTCTATTTGTTGTTGTTGTTGTTAAATATTTGTTGTTGTTAAATATTTACTTCAAAAATTAATTTTAATATTTAACAATTTTGCTAAAGAATTAAAAATATAAAGATAAACTAAATCCAACAAGGCAAATACAAATTACTATGAGATGTTATATATTGCGCAATATATTTTGCAGCTTAAGCAGATAGCTCCCAGTTGTCATCGTATTAGAGCTCTAAAGCCATCGGCTTTCTCTGTCAGGAAGGTCAACTTCTTGATGACAGGGTATTAGTTGAAACAGAAGCATTTCAAAGTGAATTTCTCCAATAATAAATATTACACTCTTCAAGGAAGGAAGAACTTTTACACGTGATATTTCACGTAATACCATTATTACGATATATTTTCAACACTTTCCTCACTAAAGACACAAACAACATTAATTTCTCACTATTTAAAGTAAAACACAATATATTTCTGTCTATTCGTTTGTGTGCTTCTAACTCGAGAACTATAAGCCAAAGACCTATACTTTTTTTATAGTATAAAAAGGAGCTTTACTTTCTATTATGAAAATACATTATATAGCAATAGTAAAAAACTTTAAAAAAAAAACCGACTTCCAGGCACTGAAAAGTAAAAATAACTAAACGGGGGTTTTCATTTAGAATAGATACTTAATCAGATATTTTCGAAGTCGATGTGCTTTGATTTGTATTGGCTGGCATTTTTTTTTTAAGTTTTTATTTTTCCAATTTTAGTGTAGACGTATCATCAATACAAATTAATCAAGCCCAAATACCAGGTAATTGCTGTAAATCGTTGAGGAGTTCTCTCGACTATCTTTCGAGTCCATCATCAGATCGACTCCAAACCTTCATTAAATAGTAGTGCTTTAAAATACCTAATGAAAATGTTATCAAACGCACTAGTCACCGCTACAATTTTCCAAAGTTTCCCTCGATTTCTCTGGGATCCCATCATCAGATCCTGGTTTCCTTATCATGCTACCACTCTTGGGATATCTCCTTTCCAACAAAAAAAGAATTATCAAAATCGGTTCATAAACTACGAAAAAATCCCCGAACAAACATATATATATACGGTCGAATTGAGAACCTCCTCCTTTTTTTGGAAGTCGGTTAAAAATACATTTGATGACGACGGGTATAAGCAGTAATAAAATTAAAGTTTAGTTAAAGAGAATAAAATATACGGGGCAAAACGAGCGAAGCAAAGATGTTAATAGTTAAATATAATACTAGTACGATTATTTTAGTGTTTATTTCAATCATTTTGAAATAAATGAAATCTTGTAAAAATCATATTATCAACTTTTTTTCCAGGTTTTTACCTATTCATAATGTCGGTAAAAAGTGGGTGTCGAAGTGAAGAACGGCGGTCCTAGATTTGTAGGTAAATACTCATACTTTTTCTTTTAACCTCCCTCATAGTTAAGTAAAATATATAAAACATTTTTCTTAATAATTAATAGCCAGACTAATACAAATAATATTAGTCATACAGTTACTGTATTAATAATAATAAATAATTATTACTGTACGAATAATCGTACAGTTACTGTATCACTAAGTTCGGCCATCTTGATCTTGACTTGTTGATTTCTAAATATTATAACAGGGAATAATAAAATAAGAATAATATAAAAATAATAAAAAAAAATAATATCTAAATAAGTAATCTCCGTTATTTAACATCGGCTTAACAAAAGCTTTTTTCGCTAATCGTACGTCAAATATATAGATAGACTTCTATAAAGAGTACGTTTTCAATTTAGATTTTTGTGTGTACGAGTAAGTTTCTAGAGATCTTCGAGATGAACTCTTTCCTATTCTTTTTTAAATAAGTTATACTTCAGCACTGACGAAAACAAATTCTTCTCCAGCCTCACGAATTGAATTATTTAAATTAAATTAGATCTCGGCGTACATTTTGATTATGTAGGGATATATAACTTTGAACGGTTCGATTTAATTAGTACACCATTTTTAATATTTTTCAAAATTAAATTGCAATGATTTCATTTATATTAAATATCGCAAGCTCTTCTAGTAATTTTGTAGTATATTTATGAGTGTTTGGTTCACATGCTATATATAAAGTTATTTGATATGCAACAGCTTTCAAAACAATTACTCTGTCACACTAATGTAGATGCCGTAATGCAATTAAATACACCTATTATTAACATTAACATTTACAATATCCATTATAATTAGTAACAAAATAACTCAACACTCTACTTTACTTATGGAATATGCGAAGAAAACATACATGAGACATTTATAGTGATATGAATGTGAGTGAAAAGTAAAAACTTCAACGGTACAGGCTATTTTTTATTTTGATAAAAACAGTTTTCACTTAGAAATAAATATTGAAATTCAAGTCTTTAAGAGCTGAATAAAAGGAAAGGCGAACATGTTGCAATTAAATATGCCAGTGATTAAATAAAATCATTAATTTCTTACCCGTTGTTGGCACATTTTGATTATTTGCTCGATACAAACTCAAATAACAGCTAAAAATGTGGATGTATTTGTATCTGTTAGTTCAGACCGGTTAAATCGATTTTAATGGGACTTTCGGACTCGAAGGAAAATGCCTCAAGGAATAAAAATTCGAAAAAACTCAGCCTTTTCGATTTTTACAGTTACAGGATTCGGGTAAGCGTGTCAAAGGATATTTTTTTTTGGTGCAACATGTAAACGGAGTTGCGTACAAAGGCAAGCATTAGAACACTTTTTTAGGTATTTTATTTCCATCTGGTGACAGAATGTAAGTTACAACCATTGAATAATACAACAAACCATAAAACCTACAAACTTGTAAAACCTTTGTTCTCATAGAGATGGATGTAGTTTACTATAATAAACACGGAGTCACACAATCTTACTACAAAGGTGATATTTCAAAGCATTACTATTCTACATGTTAAGCTAGGTGGAGAATATGCTTCACTAAGCACATCGTCGGTTCAATCGGTCACAGCGTATAACACATTATATTTTATTTACGACACTTTGAAGTGGGGCAGTCCCCTGAAAGGGGTAATTAGGTGAAAGATTCACACGATCGGTGAACTGAAAGATCGTGTTAAACAAATTAGAACGTATAATTGAGCAAAGGACCTTATATTTAGAGTGACAAATATAACTTTGAAATGGAAATCTAAATTTTCTTTAGGCTTAGACACAGTATCAATTGTCATCACAAATTAGAGGAGATTTTCATTCATTTTTTATAGTCCTGAGTTTTTTTGAATAGATATTAAAAAAATAAGATGGATGTTTCTAAATAAAGATTTAATTCAAATTAATAATAACGGTGCTGGGTTTACGCTTTGCCCGCTTACCTTTTAATCTATGTGGTAGATTAATACCAAATCAACTTTGTATTGTAATTTTGCAAGTACATATAAAAGTATATATTCATCGTATACGATGAACAAATGTAAAAGAGTAGAAAAATATGTTGGAAATTGTATTTATACATATCTATATATCTAAATATATAATATGGTCGAATATCCATATAGTATGTAGTCATATCTATTAAAAACAATACAATTTACATTTAATACGTCGCGTTGTAGAGTGTATAGGTATTAAAGTAATTGTATGTATTGTCAGCCCTTTTCATGTCCCACTGCTGGGCACGGGCCTCCCTTCAATACGAGGGGAATCAGGCCATAGTCCACCACGCTGGCCAAGTGCGGATTGGCGGACTTCACATGTCTTTCGAAAACTTGCTAGGTTTTCTCAGACATGCAGGTTTCCTCACGATGTTTTCCTTCACCGTAAGGCAAGTGGTAATCATGATAGAAATGATTCGCACATGAAAATATCAGAGGTGCGAGACCCGGGATTTGAACCCGCTTCACTCGGTTTCCCAAGCGAGCGCGTTGCCACTGGGCTACCACTCATTAAAGTAATAAATTTCGTTAAACCTACGATAGTAAGTTACGTTACCTGAGTTTAAGTTTCAAAATGTCCTATAAGCCGCAAGTTTTGGCTGACGTTGCTATTATTAGAGTTGGCCCATATCCAATGTAGGCGCTATTCGATATTCTAATAAAATGCCTAAATTGCATTTAAGTACTATAAGTTACTGTTTATAAAAGACTTATTTATTTAGTTTTATACTTACAACCTAATTGTATAGAATATTTAAGCTAAAATAAGAAAACTATGACATTCGTAATTACTGACATTATTATTTTTTATTTTTATTAGTATATAAATGTACATAAAATGCTTTGTGCTGACTGACAGATCGATCAATGCACAATCCAGATTACGACCAGCGGTTTGCTGGTCGTAGAAACGTGAAATTTGGAGCACGTATTTCTTATACAATCTAAGCATCCGCTAAGAAAGGTTTTTTTTAAAATTCATCCCCAAAAGAGGTAAAATAGGGAATAAAAGATTGTATGAAACTCCGCTATTCTTAACGCGAATTACACGAAAAGTGGTATTTAGTTTTAAGATGAAAAATAAGAAATATATTTGTTAGATTTTTTTCGAAATTCGTCCCACAAACGGGTAAAAGGGGGTGATAAAGTTTATATGGTCAAACATTATTTATGATCAGAATTACTTGAAACTTGGTATTAACGCTCTTCAATACAATTTAATAATTAAGTCTTTAAAAATAACGTAGATGTTAGCCTGTTAGTATTTTAGTTAAAAACCCCCATATAAGCCAAGTTACATGATTCTAAAGTCGTGAACATTGTATACGACTCTATCATTCGACTTTCTTCCTCTAACTTTAGAAAGATAAGAGTAGAAAAATATGCAAAAAATACAGGTAGTGGAGTTTACTAAATTCCTAAAGTGTTAATTTATTTACAGAATATACGCTTAACATCCTTTAAGATACTGGATATTTTGAGCTACAATTGCTAAAATTAAATTTGTTTTCCATATATATATATTTAAGAAATAATAAAACTAACACGAACTTATTTTTGCGAGTAATAAAGTATGTATTGCGAAAAAGTTTATTTTTTTCGTAGTTTGATCGCAGGCGAAGCCGCGGGTTCTGCTAGTTAGGTATATTGCCGCTTATATCTGTATTTTTCGTACGGCGTTTTTTAACCTTATAATATATAGTTTACATTACAGTTCATAAACATTTACCTACATATCGTCCATAAAAATTCTTATAGGTACCACTTAACTAGAACTTTTGCGCAAATCTTTATTGCCATCTTTTGGCAAAAGCAACATTATACTAACTGCATTTAATTATGATATTATAAAAAACATAAATATCAACCAACAACTTATTTGTTTTACCAAAATTCTCCACGATTTTTTTCTTTTAAATTAATAAGTTTGTTTTATCCTTTTGTCTCCAGACGTACCGTAGACTTACAGTAGATGGTCGATGGAGCCGAAACGTGTTAAAGTGGAGACCGCGTATAGGCAAGAAAGGTGGCTGGCAGTGGATGGATGCGGGCTGCCCAGGACCGGGATGGTTGGCGCTCATTGGGGGAGGCCTTTGTTCAGCAGTGGACGGCGATAGGCTGATTGATGATGATCCTTTTGTAGAATTTGTTTGTAAGTAGAAAGAAGATCTCAAAAGTTCACGGACGATATATATTTCGTAACTTCATGCATTTTTATATCATTTAACTTATTATAATTTTTATAATTATTATAAATTATAATTCTTCATTATGTTACTATCAATATATCTGCATCAATATTACTGCATGTTAAATGTAAATTCGATATGTAAAATTTAATATAATATGTATATCATTTGTAAAATTTAATTTCCGACATAGTAACGCATCGGTACAGCAGATCTGCAAACCACAGCTCAAACAGCTCTGAAGGGATATTTAAATAAATTCAACGTAAGAAAACATAAACACAAACATTTCATGATAGTTATTTTAATGGAAAGTTGATCGAAATTGCGTCGTTATTGTATTACTATATGAAAGAAAAACAAACCAACTTTTTCACATTTAAACAAAAATGTAAAAAGTTAAAAAATAAAAAGTTAGGTATAACATATAGATATAATATCAAGTTTTTACTGGCTCCTTTGTAATTTTCATCAACTCAATACAACTAAATATTATTATTAGTAAAAGTTAGTTTTTTTTTTTGGTAAAAATAAATAAATAATATTCTTAAATATTTTATATAGATAATATAAGCCACTTATAAATAATAATAGTAGCTTTTCTGGGAAATTTTACCCTATATGAGCCCCCACGTACATAGATAAAGTTGGATATTATATAAAAAGTAAATGTTCTTACTTTTTAAGGTTCCGTCTCAAAAGGAAAAATGTACCCCAATTAGGATCACTACACACGTTTATGTGTCTACTCGTCTATCAAAGCCGATACTTATGTCTGATTCCAGTAGAAGACCAAAATTGATTTGTTATACACATTGAAAATTGAACGTACTCTCCGGACTTCTACCATAAAAACCCCTCTCGTAAATATTGAGCCTAAAATTCCTTAAAAACCTTAAAAATTCGGAATGCTCCTTTACACACGTTTTTTTCCGACTTTGTATTAATTATAGTATAGGGAGTACTTCTTCGAAAGCATACTTCAACGAGGCATGTACTAAATAATACTAATTTGTTTTTAGAGTTTCATACTGAAACGGCAAAAACAATACCACTATAATTTCGCCTTGTCAATATACAAATGAAATTGATTTTTTTTCTCTAGGTAAACTGTGAGAAATGTGTTATCTATAAACTAACTGTACATTAGTGACTACTGCAGTCAATTTATGAAAAACAAAAAATACAACATCTCGGTATCGGAGGTACAAAGGTTTCATTATTTATTCATTTAAAGTTTTCATTACTCTCAAAGCTTATAATCTAATTATGTGGTGGTCCGGACTCCGAAACCCTGGGTGGCGCTAATCTTACTCACATTTGCCTCATTTTTATTTCTAACTAGTGCTTTACTGCATCAAGAAAAGTATTGTAATAAGATAATATTTTGCATCTTGTTTGTATTCCCAGTATCCCAGTATGTATTAACATATTGGCGTAAGGTATTGTATTAGCATCTATATAAATAAAAATGTAATGGCTACACTTATTTTTAACTACTCTTTGTTTTTAAATGTTCATAATAATCCGCATAAAGTTTTTAGAGAAAAATTTGGAACATTTGATCGGAGAAAGTTCAGGAAAAAAATATAAATTGTTATCAATTATTATATTATCTTGTTTGTATTATAATCGCGTATAAGTTTAAAAATTACTGAAAGCATTGTACTTTCTATATCTGTCTAAATTCAAACGCCTCAGCCCAAATATATTTGGATGCCTAAACAAGTTATACTTTAACACTCGTATAGAAAAAATATTATGGCGATATATATTATGACAATATCTGGTCGAGATAATATAACAGTACGTGCAGTACACCTACATAAAACTGGTCGTTCAAAATTATTTAGCTATGAATCTGCATTAATTAAGTGTAGTTAGTAGGTACTTACTCCAATATTGATTATTAAAGAATCTATATATCTAATCTTCCAATATTGATTAAGAAAGAGTAGATTTAATTTAAATTACTCATAATATTTCATATGTTTTATTATTTATACCAAATCAATGAAAGATCGCTGATATAGTATTCACTTGAATTCTTTGTCGCCGAGAGCGTGAAGCGACGCAGCCGTGTCGATTTGTCGGCAGGCTTTATTTCCGCCTGTCGCGTGGAAATATGATAGCGGTTATATTTTATTTTCAATATTCCAGTAATCGAAATAGAAACACGGATCTCTGGTTTGCGAAACGAGAATGTGTATTGTAAACCTGAGGTTTTTAACGCGCTGCAGTTTGTGTTGACTTTTTTCCGACTGCCGCTGCAGGCAATTATTTTGTTGAAAAACAACATGACCTGATAGATTTTATTCTATGTAGGTAGGTACATACACTATTTAAAAATATATGAAACATCAATTTTTAAAAATCAGAGTACTATTATAAATGTGTTTTTTTTGTATGTGTGTATATGTTTTTTAAGCCTTCGTGCTGAAAGGGCAGGAATGATTTGCATAATATTTTGATAATAGCGATACACTATGATTTGAAGTAACACCCTTTGTGTTACTAACTGGTATTGTTAAGCACCTACGAGTATATAGACGCATCTCAGCGAAGTAAGGGTAAGTTGTTAGTGATTATATGAATTCTATATTTAAGTAAATATACTTTTAAAAGTAGAAGTCGTAAGAATAACATTTTCTTGTTAAAATATTTGGTATTTAATTAAATAGGCATGTTTACTTAATACTTTCTTAGATTTACGCGAATATTTGACATTTTAAATAAAACTATCTTTTCGGATTACACAACACAACACAAAAATCAAAATAAATCCGCAAAAAAATCTGAAAAGATAGTTTTATTTAAAACATCTTTGCCGTCAAATATTAATTTTATATTAGTATTAATTATCTAAACAGATAAATAAAATTGGAGTATCTGTTTGTAATATTAAAATAACCGCTTTTTACTAAATGCATATGGATGTATACACGGTACATATACCAAAACAACATTTTTTACAATTTTTGTCTGTCTGTCTATCTGCCTGTCTGTCTGTCTGTCTGTCTGTTTGTTCCGGCTAATCTCCGAAACAGCTGGACCGATTTTGACGGGTCTTTCACTGGCAGATAGCTGATGTTATAAGGAGTAACTTAGGCTACTTTTTTAAAAATCTTACTTTTTAAAAAATCCATGAAATTGTGAACAAAATTCGCATACAGCGTACGCACCTGAGCGAAGCGAGGGTAAATCGCTAGTCTTAGGAGCAACAAGCACTAGTTATATATATAGCTTGCCGCGAAAGTTTTTCAAAATTTTGTATGGGGAATGAACCCAGGGACGAACCCGAGCGAAGCGAGGGCGAGTCGCTAGTGTTAATAAAGCTATATTGCTATAAACAAATAAATGGCGCACTAAACTATAAGTAAGAGGCGTATCATTTGTTTTAGTAAGCTTAACGTTAGAATAAAAATATAAACTTTCAAAGAGAAATGTTAAGTATTTTTTAATATTACATTTTTTCTTTACTATTCATTGTCACATCTAAAACGTATTGTAAGTTTTGAAAGTGTATGAGTTTTATTTTTGTTGTTACACACCAGGTGACTCAGGGTGACTTAACATAATATTAGGATATTCTATTTTTTTTATATACAACAAACAATACTGTCACATCTCTACTACTCATAATATTCGCAACATGGATAAAGATTACGTACAAGACGGACAGATTCCCTTGAACATCCACAAGTATAATATTTGCTATTGGGTACACAAAACCATTCCTACTATTGGCGTAAAATAACGCTCTACTGAATTTGTAAAATAGCTTTGTCGACTTGAAGTTATTGGCTTTATTTAAATGTTAAATATATTAATTTACTGCCTAAATATGTAGTAATATAATATAGTATAGTTGATAATTTAATAATGACGGCTATGTTTATAGGACATAATAAGTTCAGTAAATAAAATCCGATTTCATATTAAATTATTCAATACGTGCTTACGCCTACAATTATAACGTCAATAGTCGAGGTGACAATGAAGAAGAGGCTGTTAACGAACCAACGTGGCCCGTCGCGTTTATTATCTGGACAAAGCAGAGGGTTTTCCACGTTAAATTGAGTGTAGAGAGGCAATCCGAACTGGACGTCTGTTTCCGACACCGACAGACAGATCGGGTTTTTTAATTTTTGGTCCTGCATTCACACACATAGGTATGCGGACTCAATACTCTGTTGTTTTGCTCCCGGTTTTTCACATTGTGTCCGCTGCCAACTCCACTTTTCAATTAGATACGTTCGATGTAACATCATATAAAGGTAAAGCTAAAATTCGAGCATATTTCAATTTAAATATCTATTTGCGCCACATAGTTCCTGGGTTTTCAATTAAAACTTTTAAAATGTTTTTGTATAACTGACACTCTTCATATTCCATTTTGTTTCAGTTATAATGTTCTAAAATAGAAATTCTATAAAACACTTATTTAATTTTAATACCAATATCCGAGAATTATATTTGTAAAGTTGCTAGAAGTATTTTATATTATGCTTGCTGGTGGAAGCCTACATTAAAGTTACATTAATTTAATACTGGGCTTTGCTTGCGACTGCGCCCGTGTAAATGGATGACAAATGTTTTCTTCGTAGGTACTCAAACTTTTCATGCCATTTAGTTGAACGATATTGAAGTTGATGATCAACACACATCCACATCAAAATGAATTGCATAAAAACTTTCTGTCCGAAGCAAAAACTCTTTCGGTGTTTAGGTTTTTTATGTAGATTAGAAATATATGACATACTATTAAGTGCATTTAACGCTAATATATAATTCTAGAATAGTAATAAAAACAAAGCTTGTCTAACCAAAATATTATTAATTTCGACTGTAAATTAAGGTGGCTATTTGTTAATAATAATTCTGCCACTCCCAAAAATGCTATAATATAAGTCTTGAAACCTTGATCGGAAAGAGTCAACAGAATTTTTAATGTCAATACTGCTTTAAAGTAGGTCGATATTTTTATATTATATTATTTTTATACTAGCGGTTCACCCTCGCTTTGCTCGGGTTCACCTCTGGACAAAAAAAAACAAATCTGTCCCACGGGAACTCTTTGATATTCCGGGATGAAAAGCATCCTAAATGTTGACCGGGGACATAACGTACCACTATGCAAAATTTCATTTAAACCGGTCCAACAGTTTCGGAGATTGCCTATACAAATAGACAAACAGACAGAAACAAAAAAATTGAAAAAATTCTGGATTTGTTCTATTTCTCTTCTTACATCCCCCTAACTCGGTATTTAGCAAAAAAAAATCTAATGTACAGACATTCGACCTCTACAGTTTTATTATATGTATAGATGTGGTTTTTTCCAATTATCAACAATAAATATATGCGAAATAATATCTTAAAAAGCCTGTCCGTATATCATAAGTATGTTTTTGAATCTTTAATACTATATTAAATCAATCTAAGAAACCAGAAATGCATTCTTCATTATTTCCTCTACATATATTAACGCATAAATCAAGCGCAGTCTTGACATAATTTAAAGGACGTAAGGTTCAACATTATTATCACGATTTATAAAGAAATGACAAGGCATGCCGATTTGTCCTCGGCCAAGGCCAAGGTCTTGGTAAGTTTAACCAAGAGACGAATTTAATTCCATTTTTGATGAGTCTACATAACCGTTTTTGCCTTAACCTTGGCGAATTCATAAATCGCTTTAAATCGTCATTGAACTGTTGATAATTAAGGTCAACGGCCATTGATATAAAAAAAACTCAAGATACACAATTAGCGTCTTAAAAGTGTCCTCAAAAAAAGCACACAATTCGATTGTCTATCTATTCCATATTAACCATTAAAATATACTTAAAGACGAGCTCGAGAGAAGCAAGGGCGAGTCACTAGTGTTTTTGTATATCAATGCCAACAGCGCAAAAATATTCTAACCTATGCTATTCAAACAAACAAAAAAATGCGTGTGTGTGCAATTCACACATGGTAGAAGTGGAACTTCAAAAAAGTAACCTACGAGAGAATGAGATAAATATAGAGGATCAGGAGTAGGATAATTAATTATTTACAATATTTTTCTCTAGCCGGCTTAATCTATTATATATTTAGGTATGTGTTTATCTCTTTTTAGTGTGGCATTTCCGTTTCACCGAGTTTCAAATCACATCGATCCTAAAGATTTTTTTTCACTTTGCGTTTCAATTTTTTCACTTTACACGTTTCACTTCAAAAAACTCCACCGAAATTCAATTAACGTGTTGAGAGATGCGGGAACACCGGTGGTTCAGTTAACAATTAATTTCTTAGAAATTATCCTGGAGTGGTTAATAATATATTATAAATGAAAGCCCGTCTCCTAAATTAAATGTGATATATAAAATCACACTACCATCATAAAATCTGAGAGTTTGTAAAAGTGAAAATGGAATGAATTAGAAAAAACATTTGTCACTTCTTGATATAATACATAGGCACTTTTTTTTGACATTCATGTCACGGGCAAAAAACAGCAGAGGATTATATTATAAAGTAATTTATTTTTATGTATATAATATTATTGGCAGTTCAATATATATCTCATTTAATGCTTGAATTATTACATTCCTAAAAACATTAATCATTTCCATCACAAATTTTAGACGCTACCACCGTGTGGGCAAAAATCTTCCGCGTAACCGCGCGCGGGTAACGCTCTATTTATCCAATATCCGGACGAAAATCACCAAAATAGCCACATAAAATAATGTTTATTTTTAATATTATTATAACTTGCCTATTGAAAACAAATTTAAATTGGAAACTGCTAAAAAAGCAAATGTAATATATTTACAATATGCGTATGTAAAATACTTATACTTAACGGTTATAATAATGTTTTTGTATCTTTACAATGTACTACTTCAACTACCAAATTTTCGTTTCGCTTTAGTGCGTCTCTAGATGTCTTTTGTATTCATGTTTGTTATATATACAGGCAGCTCCACGTTTTGGCTAATTCCAAAAACATTGTTATTACCAACATCGACCCACATATGCATTACTCGAGTTTATAACCTACTAGAAAACATACGCACACATACAAACTTTAAACTAAGTATTGTGATAATGCTACCTATATAGATTGATCTACTTGTATTACTTCTAACACGATGCATACTGAGATCCAATCCAGAAACTTGAAAGACAGAGGATATTTTCGAGATGGTTGAATACCTTTGTGAAGCACATATACAAGGAAAAACCGAAAAAGTGCGAGTCTGACTCCATATACTGGAAGCTCCGTGTCACCAAATAGTACGTATTGTTTAGGTGTTAGTGAAATGATATTTGGAATCTGCTTACTAGTTTTAGGTATTACTTCCTACATTCAGTCTATAGTTATATCTATGTTAATGCCGATCTGGTAAAGAAAAAGCACGGCGTTTGAGATCATCAACCAACTTCCAGTGTTTCACTGGTCGCGAAAAGAAAGCTCACAAAAAGTGTTTAAAATAATACCTTCTATTAAGCTACCTATCGAGAAAAAATGCATAAAAGATAATAAAAAAAATGTTGCCAAGTTTCATTTTACTTTATTTTTCTTGTAAAATTATTTTTTCTTTATAGACCTATTATCACATGTTTTTGTTTAAACAATAATAAAGTAATACCTTAATTAAAATTTCTACATAAAAAGATTAAAAAATAAAATATCGTTACATATTATGACAAAAACATAAAATTAAAAAAAATCATCAATTCAATTACCTACTTATAAACTATAATTAAATCTAATCCTCATGTTTGCAAGCGACGATGGTGTTCGACCTCATTGATTAATGTAAATTATTTTGTCCCATTTCATAATCAAGGTATACAGCTTAAAAAATTATGGTATATTACAGATTTTAAGTTAACTTATTTTGAGAGTCAATAACTATTAAATGAAAATAAATATTTAAATTATATTAATATTAAGTACTATTTAATAAAGTGAGCAAAGAGTATATTAAGGGAATTATCAAAATAGTTCACTGCGAAATGTCATTGCTATTATATTCATAAATGATAAAAAAAATAGTACGCTCTATAGCTTTGTAATTTTTTTTAAAATACTTAACACTGGCCTATTTATAATAGAATTCACTCTTGATCCGTATACAAATTCAAGGTGAGTAAATGCAATGGATTCATTTAGGAAAACATAGTTCTCAACTGTTTTAAGCTTACTTAACAATTTTGCTACATCTTTGTTAGTACTATACCAATCAACTTCACTAGCAAACAAAGTCAGGGGTACGTTTATTCTTGAAACGTCGTACTCCGGAGGAATCGGCGACGAATATAATTCCTGGTTTTTTCTTTTTCCATAGTCAAAACGTTGAAATTTTTGGGTTGAATACCCTTGTATGAAATGGAAAAATACCTTAGCAGAAGTACCGCTTGGTACATGGGCAGTTAATATTGGAAGCTTTTCTGGTACCAAATTGGTAAGGCGAGGTAGTCCAAAATTTTTATAGTATTCCAATCCACATATTATTTTATATAAAGAATTCAGCCTACAGACTGTATAATGAAACTTGTTAAGGTTTTCATTACTAGGAAAGGCCTCGTATAATTCTATTTTCTCAGTCAAAGACATTACAACATTTAAATTACGGGACCAAAATTTTATAAATGGATATTTCATATGTTGTAGTCCAGCCACTGGTGCTAATAATATAGCGTGTTCAATTTTTGCATTATACTCAGGCCGCATGCTACACATCACGAATAGTTCCGTTGTTCCTTGCGAATATCCGATATATATTAATTTTGACAAGCTCCTTTTAAAAAGTATGTGATCTATAGTAGCAGGTAGATCTTGTAATCCCATTTCCTCATAACTAAAATCCCAATATAATTTTGGTGGTAAATTTCTGATATGTCCCTTACTGTATCGATTACCTCTTGAATTTAAAAGCCACACATCATATCCGGCGTCTGCCAATTGATAGGCCAGTGAATATTTCGGTCCTAGCACCAACCAGCAGTCTGAACTGTCTGCAATTCCGTGAACAAGTAGTACAGGTGGCCCCTTTCCCGGTATGCGGTATACGGTCAATCTGTATCCGTCGCTGGTAATCACAATATGGGTTTCTGTAGTATAGTTATATTTCTGTAATAACTGTGCAGAATCCATGGAAGCATCTGAATTTAAATAACTCTCTTCAATTTGCTTTCCAAAATTAAAAACACTACTTGAATTCTTGATATTTAATAAAAAAATATAAAACACAACATACGCGAAATAAAAAATATCCATCTTGTAAATTGGAAATCACATGTTACCGGAACCGTGAAGCTATAGGCAATGATACGAATGCTTTAAACTCAATGTTATACTCATAAACTTGAAAACTGGTTAATAGTTGCATGTGACTTGGCAATGAATTAATAAGTAGTTATCTTATTTTATAATTTGGTTACTAAAAAGGTTTTTTAAGATAGTAGGTACTAAATTTTAAAAAAACTATGACGAGTTGGCTTTCAATAAAGAAAGAAAAAATTCAGCTAAATATTATCATCGTCTCCCTACGATATCTTTTTATTTTACGCTGACTTAAGAATAACGACGGTACATTAAATTTTATCAATGCCAACTTACTTTTAATTTTGTAAATTGTAATGACGGCTAGAGGAATAAACTTTTTAAATTTATACATACATATACATAATAAAATTGTAGAAGTCGAATGTCTGTACATAGAAGAAAAACACTAAAAACCGAGTCAGGGGGATGTAAGAAGAGAAATAGAACAAATCCAGATTTTTTTTTGTTTCTCTGTCTGTTTGTCTGTTTGTGCGGGCTAATCTGCGACACTGTTTTTGCTTGGTGGTACCTTATATCCCCGGGCAACATTTTAGATACTTTTCATTCCGGAAGTTTAAAGAGTTACCGTGGGATAGCTAAACAACTATAGTAAATTATACAGCATAGTACCTACACATAAACTACTGATTGGATTCTAATGAAACTTCACAATAATATAGTTCATACATCAGATTAATAAAATTTATTTTAAAAATTACTACTACTAATCAATTAGTCTAAGCAAGTCGTTACCATAACGAATTTATTCGTATTCGTATTCAGCCTTTTATTTTTTAAGTCCCACTACTGGGCATGGGCCTCCCTTCAATACGACAGGGATCAGGCTATAGTCCACCACACTGGCCAAGTGCGAGTTGTCTGACTTCAAATGCCTTTTGAACACTTACTAGATTCTCTCTCATGCAGATTTCCTCACGATGTTTTTTTTCCTTCACCGTAAGACAAGTGGTAATCATGTTGGAAATGATTCGCACATGAAAATATAAGAGGTTCACTCGGTTTTCCAAACGAGCGCGTTACCACTGGGCTATCACTGCCTCTTTTTTAAGTGATTTATTATGCACAATTAAAGTAGGCTATTACCTAACTTCCTAAATCCGAAAGATTTTTGCGTATATAATAAAAACTCAAGTTCACATTGCGACAAGGTCATTGTTGTTATGCTTGCATATAGGTTCATCATTCGATGTATAAACATATAAGAGTTTAAAAGACTCTTCCTTTAAGTAGATATACTTAAACATTAGTTTTATAAATTCAGTACTCAAATATAAATAATTATTATATATTTTTGTTACTTTATACCAACAACGATGACTTAAAATAAAAATTATAATAATAATTGTATTTAGAACAATAAATTATAAGGAGCGTACTAAATAGTATTTTAAATTTTACTATTGTAAAATTAAAATATTTATAAATTTTATAAACGGATACAGAAGTAGTAACTGGGTCGAGCTAAAATTAAATCTTAAAGAGGTTATCTGTGTTTTTTTTTCCTTTTCGCTTATAAATTTTGCTGTACATTACACATCATTTTTTTTAAATCCTCTATTACAGAACTTTTGCTCCAACTGCTAGGCTGAATAGCCTAGCTCATGCTCCAGCAATTCAACCGACGTGAAGCAACAAACATCCTTGGGAGGCGGCCCACATCAGTGGGCGGTGTACCATGCAGGTTGCTCCTGGTACTTCTATGATAGGTGAGTGGACCGTGGGAGTAACCCCTTAGTTGTTGTGGTCTGCCTAGGTAGACCAACCATCGGTGCGGTTGAGTGCATCCCTTTTTAAATTTAGATAAACGGAATAAGTACTACTATATTAAACACTAATAAGAGTAAAAAAAAATATAGTCCACCTTTCAGCTTTTAGAAGACATAATAAAACAAACAAAATTATAGCAAATTCCAGGGTTTTACAAGAAGTCATTGATATATTAAGTTTCACTATCTTAAATCAGAAAAGTGTGATAGTATCTAATTATTTATTAAAGTGTTTTTTTTTTTAATTGAATTTGGAACAAAAAATTGTTTGAATTGATTGAAACACCAATGAGTTTGATTACTTTTTATTATTCATCAGAATATCTGCTATAATTACAAATAATCTATGACAAAATATTTTGTTAGCTTAGGAATATTAGTCAAAATCTGAGCATCCGATAAACGGTGGTTATTACCAGGTATACCTAAATGTGAACATAACATAAAATCTAACTCAAATTATTTATTCAAATATGCATGCTTTTTAATTTAACACTTCCAGTAAAATTGTATTCTGTTACAAACTTAGGAAAAGGTAAACTCAATGAGCAATCTATTTTTAGAAAGGTTGAAGCGATCGCTTGTCATAAGATCATAAATTTAGTAAAGGATGTAGCATTTACTTTATATATTTTGTAGGTATCTCTCTATAGTATGTAAAATATTATGTTTACTCTATATGAGATTTCAGAAACACAATGCCCCGTTGAGGATGGCAGGCAGTGTGCCAGTTAACAATTAATTTCTTAGAAATCATCCAAGTGTTAAATAATTTGTACTTACTCCTTGCTTAAAAAGAGCTCTATCATAGTAATATTTAACAAATATATTCTGTCCAGCTAAATTTTTATAGAAATATAGTCTATTATTTTTTACATATTCAATGATCTTAGCTTTCAATATTTTTTATAGATCCGTACTATGCTAACCTGTATTAGATACTGTTAACCATATACTCGTACCTAGTATGTGAACTACCGTCTTTGATGACCAAATAAATTTACTATCGTGTTATTATGTGCTCATTCAATCGATCGTACATAGTAAACACTGGCAATTATTTATTTATTTAATTTTTCATAAGTACTCGTACTAGTATCTATCTACGGCTCTGCGAGTCGATAGAATATAAAAAAGTAGTTTTATTTAGATATAGTCTTAGTAAAACATTTTTTGTTTTTCATAATTTTCAAACATTTTTTTGTAACGGTATTCAAATCGTAAGAGTTTGTTTTTTCATTTTTATTTCATGTTTTAATCTTATTACTTTAGCCTAGGACAAAAATTAAAAAAAAACCTTATCTCATATGCAGTTTAATATCAATTCCATACAAAAAAGATGTTTTCATTAAATTTCATGCGAGTAGGAATTTCGGAAATAACTCAATTTTGCACTGTGTAAGTTCGTTCATGCTCTACAAAATACCTACACCGTAAGTATATAGAGTATGAACACTATATAATATCTACTAATAGTAGACACATAATATAAATGCGGCTAATAAAAATATAATACACTTTCAAAACTACTAGTAATAAATAACAATTCTAATTATTGACTAAAAATAAATAACTATTATTGTTTAAGCAAACAAACATTAAAACAATGCGTTTTGTTTTATAAACATAAACTTTTAAAAAATTAAACCCACTTATGAGACGATCTACAGCTGTTGTCAGTAGTCTTTGAAATGTCGTAGTTATCTACGGGTACATCCGGGTCTATATCTAGATTTTTTTTTAATGTTTTAAGTCTTGTTTATGTCCCTGCAAAAGAAAATTGGCACGTACTTACCGGTAAGCAATATATTTAATTTTAAATCAGTTCGTTTTCAATAAAAATCAACCATATTAGTTAATTGCTAACAATTCAAACATCAAATTTGGCAATATGTAATGTAATACAAATATCTAATAATAGATATATATTATATCACGTACGTTAAAAGTTAATTGCAGTTGCAAGCAAAATGAAGCTGTTAAAACAAACATTTACCTAGAGCAAAATAGTAGAGCGAATGTCGTCTGTCGTGAACGTCAATTCACTTAAAGGAGTCGATCACGTTCGCTTGCTACTAAAAGCTACTAAAAGCCCTCCATAAAAGCAATAATTAAATTGAAGTAACGCAATTTAGTAAGGCGATGCCGTCAAAGGTGGTACGGGGTACCTTTGTCCGTGCAGCATCACTGTTATTTAAACGAATAAATATAAGCGTAAAGGCATAGAATTTTTATATTTTTTTATATAATATAACAGTCATAAGTCCTAATTTAAAAAAAAGAAAAGACTTAATGTTAAATTTCTCTCAAAATAAGTAATTATCTGTTATATTTTCTTTACATGACCTTCGAAATACGTCGCTTACTATTTTACTTACCATTTACTTAAATATTATGTTGTACATGAACCTCCCGGAAAATCTTTTTTATTTAAAGCTTAGACAATAAAAGCAACAACTGCTAAAACCTACAATTTAGACGAACCCCTTTCAATTATTTCAATGCACTCATTACCTTCAGACGAGCATCAAAATCTTGAAGATCTATAAAGTAACAACTTGAAAATCTATGTGATAAATTATAACAGTGCCGTGAGTTGAATATTGCGAAAATATAAAAAAAATGCCTATGCTACGTCACTAATTTAAAATTATTTGAAAAACTGAAAATGGCAAGAAATAAATTTTCAATTTTTTTAACTATGTATAAGCAAAAATAGTTTTGATTTATAATTAATACCAAAAATATTTTCAATACTTGTTAATTCATCTTATTATTATTTAAAACTGTAAACAAATTTATAAATTATTCGAGGGCGCTCTATATAGTTACTTGAAGATTTACGCCTAGACCCTTATAGCTCCGGCCTTAGGGGCCTAGGCGTAAATCCTGAAAAAGTTAAGGTACATCTTTAGATATAAGTACTTTAATAGAAAACAATTATTTAAATGAATCAAATCGGTTACACCGTTTCCGAAAATTTTAAGAATATACAATGTAATAAAAATAAACGGTAGGTAAAAATGCGTCAAACATAGGACCTCCTTCTACTTGCAGTCGGATAAAATATTATAAGAATGAATTTAATATTCATATTTATAACATGACTATTAAAATTATTATTTTAACATAATATGTACATATATACAGGCGTTTTTTTGCATGTTGTCATGCCGGCAACAACAGACTCTAACTTTACGAGTAATGCAAACAACCTGAGGATTACGTCTTAACACTTTAACAATATTATATTTTTTTACCATAAAAATATTTATAAGTGAAGCTTATAATATTAATTTATAATTCATTGTAAATTCTCCTGAATAATCAATAGATTTGTATATACTTTTTACGATTACCATAATATTATTGACTCATGAAAGATATTTAAAGATTTGAGCCACTTCTGTGGCTTGTTTTTAAAATTACTGATATCATAAACATTATTCAAATATGCACTGAGTTTAGTTAGAATTAATATTTAATACCCAAAATATGCGATTGTGAATAGATACTTGTTGTCAGATGTCACTAATGAATGAGCCATACATGACCTATATGTGTTATCTATGGATTACTCTATGGAGTATGGATAATGGAATTGACAATGACAAGTGACAACAATCAACAAACTGATAACGTCATTACTCATTATCATGATGATTTTATATGTATCGGGTAGTTATCAAGTCTATAAAACTGCTTAATTACGTTTAAAGTTTTGTTATATAGCACTGTTATGACTGGCTTCCTGCTATTATCTGTTTTACTACAAATTTATTCTCAAGGCTGATTTCACGTAACAGTTGTTACCATTTCATCACAATTCACACTATGTATTTTGTGACAGAAAGCAACTGTTGTTTAAATAGAATCTTGATTTTTAACAGAAAAGATGTCTGTTCTAAGCAACGTAATCGACAATCATCGAATGCAAAGAATAAGGAATGAATTTATTAGGCTAGGAGGTAATTATTATATAAAAATTTATTGTACACTTTATAAATTTATACTTTTTCGAGTAACTTTTTTGTATATAAATTGGATATTAAATTTTTTGAAACTTTGTTTATTCATATAAAGACTCTTTATTTTTATTGTGCAATCATAACCAATTTTTAACTATGTTGAGTATAAATGTTTATTTCAGATAAGTGCTACTTAGAAAATGCAGGAACTGCATTATACCCACAATCTTTACTAAAGAAAATTAATGAAGATCTCCTAAATAATGTATATATGAATCCACACTCTGACAAGGATACAAGGGACTGCATAGAACAAGTTAGAAATATTGTTCTAAGCCATTTCAATACAAACGCTTCCACATATAGTGTAATATTTACATCTGGTACCACACAATCGTTAAAACTAGCCCTAGAGTCATTTGAATTCCATAGTAATGATGATTATGAAGATAGAGGTTCTTTCCTTTATCTAATAGATAATCATACTTCAGTCATTGGTCTAAGAGAATTAGCCGAAGAAAAAAATGCTCATATTATTAATATTTCTCATAAAGAATTTTTGTCATCCATAAGACCTTTACATGAATCTAAAACCTGTCATAATAAAAGCAATACATTACTTGTTTACCCAGCACAAAATAATTTTAATGGTTTTAAATATCCAATTGATTGTATAAGCAATATTAAAAATGGCTGCCTAAATGGTTTTCTAAAGAAAAAGTTATGTGCTGTTAATTGTAATTGGTATATTTTGTTAGATGCTGCATCATTTGTTGCAACAAGTACCCTTGATTTATCTAACACACAGCCTGATTTTGTGTGTATGTCGTTTTATAAAATATTTGGATTTCCGACTGGCTTAGGTGCTTTGTTAGTTAAAAATAGTAGTGCAAATGTTTTGACCCAGAAGAAGTACTTTGGTGGTGGAACAGTTGATATAGTTCTAAGTAATGACAGTTTTCATGTCAAAAGAGATGTTCTACATGAAAGGTAGTATTTTTTTCAACTAATTTATATATTATATCTAAACATAAATTTTAAAATTATTAAGAAATCATGAATACTCTTATTAAAACAAATAAGAAAATTACATAATGTATTTTTTTTATATAAAAGAAAAATAAGTCATATTTAAAATAATAATTTTTTTTCAATGCTCTTTGTCTGTGATACCTTAAAGCTAAAAAGTAACTACATTTTTTTTCAGATTTGAAGATGGAACACTTCCATTTTTATCAGTGATTGCCTTAAAACATAGTTTTGAAACGATGAACAATCTTATACCTAAAGTAGTCAATAATAATGTTATGGACACAATTTCATTCCACACATTTTACTTAGCAAAGGATTTGTATGAACAATTAAGCAACCTTAAGCATGAAAATGGAAGACATGCAGTTGTTTTATACATGGATTCTGATTTTACAGATATAAAAATTCAGGGAGGAATTTTAGCTTTTAATTTAGTTAGAGAAAATGGATCTTACATTGGATATGCTGAGGTAATTAAAAATAATATTCTTTATATTCTATTAGCAGCAAATTTGCCTAAAGGCCTATGCATAATGATGAATTTTTCACACCATCTGTCCAATGCGCAGTTAGCGCGCTGTCAACGCGCGCTTGACGTATGTATCGATACAAATGCATGCAATTTATTGTTTTATTCATCAACGCAGAATATGCGGGGCCATTGAACTAAAGAATTGAATTAGAATGCGGAGTCAGTGTTCGTTCATAATGTGCGCGTCGTTTGCCAATATATGAAACAACAAACAAAATGCGCGCAGACAACGCGCACATCATGAACAGCGCATTTAAAGGCGTGTGCATAGAAGATACATATATTATTAGAAGTAGAAAATTGTATTGTATATAAAATATTAAAACAATTATGACATTAATCAATAAATTAATATACTATAATTAAAATCAGCTCTAATAGCAATGGCAGTATTATGTTTGGGTAAGGTAATATGGTTACTGATTTTATGCAATATGAACATATAAAAAAGTTTTTTTTTAAACAGCATACTGCATAGCTACATGTAAAACTATAGAAACAAATCTTTTTGGTTAATTTGAAACAATATGAAATTAAAACTTTTTAAATATTTAAGTAATTTATAATTTAAAATCTGATTTGATGATATATCCAAAAGATAAATATTTTAACTGTTCATTGGCCACCAATAAACCTTTGAGTTTAGGCATTTAATTCATTTGACAAGTCATACACATTATAGTAGTGCAGATGCATGTTTTTATTAAAGTTTTTTAAATTTATCTATTTTTTTCATTTTCCTATATTACATGTCAATACATTAGTATTATTTCTTATTTTTTACAGTTTCAACACATGGCTGAATTATTTAATATTAGTATAAGAACAGGTTGCTTTTGCAATTCAGGAACATGTCAAAGGCATTTAAAATTTACAAACAGTGAAATGAAGAGCATGTATAAAGCTGGTCACAAATGTGGAGATGAAGTAGACTTAATAAATGGAAAGCCTACTGGAGCTATTAGAGTATCATTTGGCTATTATAACACTTTCAATGATATAGATAAACTAATTTTGATGATATCTAGATGCTTTGTAAGAAAAGAATTCCATAGACCAAAGCGTGATATCTTACATTTTAACAAAGAGCACAAAGGAGATGGAATAGCACTAAAGGAAAAAATATTAACCATTATAAGTGACAGGTTTTTTAGTCCAGTAAATCCCATAAAACAAAATTTTGAATCCAAAATAATTTTGACTGATATAGCAATTTTCCCAATTAAATCTTGTGGGGCATTAAAAATTAAATCTGGATGGCCAATTGGGCTAAAAGGATTTGAATATGACAGGGAATGGATGATAATAAAAGACAATGGAGCCTGCCTTACCCAAAAGCACAATACACTTATGTGTAAAATTCGGCCTTATATTGATATTGAAAATCAATGTCTTACATTATATTTTGAAGGTATATTATTTTTAACTTATCACATAATTAGTAATTTATCATAAATAATAAGTATATTTTACACTCATATTTTTGCTGGCTATCACTTTTATGGTAAGTATATCAAAAAAAGTATCTTGCAGAGTAAAAGCTATCTTTATTCAGAATTTCAATAAAATCTGTTGAACCCTTACAGTATAAAGAAGAAACGTTTGTTTCTCCCATTTTATAATTTATATTTAAAAATAAAAATTAATGTAACTTGTAAAGATAACAAAATAATATATACATTATAAATATTTTAGGTGAATCTCCAATTTCTGTTCCACTTAATCCCTCATTAAAAAATATTTACAAAGAAACTCAAGTTTGTCAAAGTAAAGTATGCACGGATGTTGTCAAAGGATATGATTGTGGGGATGAAGTTGCTGATTGGATCTCAAATTGTTTAGGAATGTCTTTTTTAAGATTAATAAGACAATCATCTGATAGAATTTCGAAAGGCACCGGAGAACAAAAATTGCTTTCCCTTAGCAACCAAGCACAATATCTTTTAATAAATAAAGCAACTGTCAGATGGTTGAAAAGCAAAATAAAGGATGATTCCTTTTTAGACGATATTGATTCAATGGTTGATCGCTTCAGAGGTAATCTTATCATTGATGCGGCACAAGAACTAGTTGAAAGAGAGTGGCAAAAAGTCGTTATAGGAAGTCAAGAGTTTAAGGTACATTTGGGGAAATTTATTCAAACTCTTAGTATAATTTTGCAAGCATTTTTGAATTAGATAATTATTAAATTTTAGTTAACAATTAGGTAACATTTTTAATATATCTTTATCTAATAAAATAAAATAGTTTTCAGTTATATAAATTTATCCCTTGAAAATTCTCTGCATTCATAAAAAATGATCTTTATAAAATGTAGATGGAAATCATCAGTTCATTTACAAAAGAAATGTAATGTATTTTTTCCATTTTTTTTAATATGTAAAATTTTTTTTTTAGGTCGAGGGACAGTGTTCTAGGTGTCAGATGGTATGCATTGATCAAAAAACAGGTGAAAAAACAGTAGAACCTCTAAGAACAATATCTGAAGAATTTGGTGGAAAATTACGTTTTGGTATATACTTGAGTTATATTGAACCTTCAAATGGTTGCAAAAATCGAGTTTTACAAGCAAATTCTATAGTTACTCCTTACTTAAATAATGAAAATATCAGTAGATAAGATAATGATTACATATTATTGCCAATTTCCATAAGTATTAAAAGAAATCAATTATCCTTTACCTATACTTATATATATATATATTCAAAAAGTCAAGTTACCAAAATTACTATAGATATGTAGCAAAAGTAAAAAAAAATTGAATAGCAAAGTTGTGAAAAAGGAAAACTATATAAAATCACTAAGAGTACTTTTATATGTATGTAATTTATACATTAAAACAAAATCTTGAAAATAGTTTTCATTTAATGAAAATATTGCATAACATGCACCCAAATTGACCTTTTCAAGTCGGAAAAAAAATCACAGTGTTATTATCTTTTTTATAATTGCTTACTGAATTGTCCATTTATTATATAAGACTGAAATACCACTTCCCTATATTAAAAATACATGTGTAAAATAATATAAAAATAATAGATTAATTTTTATTTATTTAGCACTGTATGTTATGTATTTACAAATTATACAATTGTTGAAAATTAATATTTTAATACAGGTATAAGAATAATACCTTTTCATATTTATACTATAAAATAGTAATATTTTTTTAAGAATGTTGAGAATGTTCATAAAAAATTATATTTTTTTTATATATTTACATATATATTTTAACTACAAATTTTGTGGTTACCTAAATAATTTAAGGTTTTTCCTATTTTATCATAGCTGTTAAAATTTTGTTTTTTTAAACTATGATCTTTTTTTTATGTTGTGATGTTAAATTTTAATTATTGCCACTATTAAATATTATGATATTGCACAGTTTATTGGTTGTTGTCCTTTTATTGCCCTTGGTTCCGCCCCTTTAGATACATCACTAACAACTTCAACTACTTCTTCATAATTAGGTAAAGCCATTGTTTGAAGTTTTGAGTAAATAAGTCTATCATTGACCACTACTTCAAATGCTCCTGAAAAAAATATTGTCAATTTATTTTTATTTATGAAAGCAAATAATAAGAGAAATTAAAGTTAACTATAGGCTAAATAAAATAATACAGCAAATTGCAGCATGTATGGGAATTTTATTTATACCTTGCCTTCCTTTCTTACAAAAAATTGTAGCATTTGGACTCGTCTTTTTTATTTCTTCAGCAAGTGCTAAACAATGCCCTCCATAATCACAAACTTTACTGTAATGTAAAAATGAAAATGAGGTGAGGTGTAAATATTGAATAATACCTTCATTACATCCTAATATTTTAAAGTAAATCATATGTCAAGGAATTTATTTTCTTAATTAATTAAATAATAAAATGTATATTTCATTTTTCTTATAAATACCAAAATTCAATTTCAACTTTAGTATTTCTAACTAAATTCTGTTCCGATGTTTCGACTAAATTATCCATTTCATCGTTAGATTAAATTTTCGTTTATTTATTTTATTTTAATACAGATAAATATTTAAAGTATATTTATCTGTATTAAATCTATTTTTTTTGTTCAATTCTTAATTCGTATGAATCTTTTTAAATGGATGACAAATAACTTTTAGGTAACTTTTCTTATTTGACAGTTGACACTTGACACCATACTCAAAAGTCTTTGATCATGGCTCACCAAACTTGGCCCCACAGAATTATTTTTTTTCTAATTTTTAAATTTTTATTTTCACATATCGTTTGTGAGATTCATTTTGAGACTCTCATTGAGACTAGCCAACTGCGCAGGAGATATTATAGTGCACAAGTGTACGCGCAGACACAAGTGCACTCTCTATTCCTGTCACTCTCATACTCCAGTGGGACGACTACTCGACACGACCGGTGAGAGTTAAGGCGCAGGACCGACGGCTTTACGTGCTCTCCGAGGCACGGGGGTGAAACACCGCCAACTTCCCAACTCCGGGCTGTTACTGAGGCTTACTATACAGAAAGACTCAATAACTAAACTTGGCCCGACCCGGGACTCGAACCCAGGACCTCAGGATGTGCAGCCGTACATGCTAGCCACTACACCACCGAGGCAGTTATAGATTGTTCATGTATAATATATATATATATATATATATATATATATATATATATATATATATTCTACAAATGTTTTAAATACTGTTTATTTCCCAAAAAAAAAAACTTGAAGGACCAGATCGCTTGGATTGTATGAATTAAAACACGGTTTGCTTACAATAAATTGGGTACTTTCTTAGGTTTATTTGTTACGAACTTCATCTTTGTTTACATTTTGAATTTAGCGGCATCCTTTGCAAGTAATCTTATACATTATATTTTTATAACTTGTTTACAAGTTTTATATACTTTGAGGAGTTTACCTAATAAAGATCTTCAAATTCAAATTCAAATTCAAAATATTTTATTCAGCATTAAATTATTACAATTTTTTACTGAACGTCATGAGTCTACTACCAGTTCGGAAAAATGAAACCTCAGACCTGAGAAGAACTGGCGAAAGAAACTCAGCGGGACTAATATTTTTTTTTAATAAATTGTAATTTACAATATTTTTATAAAGTTGAAGTAGCCTGGAGGCGATCACTTCATTCCCAAGGCGTGCTATCTTCTATGAAATTATTTATTGTATAATAGCCTTTAGCACACAAACGTTCTTTAACAATTTTTTTGAATTTAATGATAGAAGCTTTTTGAACATTTTTTGGGATCCTGTTGTACAAGCGTATACATTGTCCATAAAAAGAATTACTGACTCTCTTTAAACGAGTTACAGGCATTACAAGTTTGTGTTTGCTCCTAGTATTAAAGTTATGCATGTCACAATTCTTGGGAAATTCGTGTATATTTTTACGAACATACATAACACATTCGTACACGTACTGAGAAGCAACAGTCAATATTTTTATTTCTTTAAACTTATCTCTTAATGACGCTCTAGGACCTAAACTATAAATTGCACGAATAGCTCTTTTCTGCAGTACAAAAATCGTATTAACAGTTGCTGCATTTCCCCAGAGTAAGATACCATACGACATAATACTATGAAAATAGCTAAAATATACTATGCGAGCTGTATCTACATTAGTAAGAAGTCTAATTTTTTTTTACCGCGAACGCTGCAGAGCTGAGTCTACTCGCTAGTCCCTCAATATGGGGGCCCCACTGCAATTTGGAATCTATGATAATACCCAGGAATTTAGTGGACTCTACCGGTTTTAACATTTCCCCATTTAATATTACACCATTATCAACAAGTTTAACATTGGGTGTTGTGAATTTTATTAATTTTGTCTTTTTATTATTTAATAATAAATTATTAGAATCAAACCAATAGACAACCTTTGAGAGAGCATCGTTTACATCGTCGTACATAAGCAAATTTCGCTTCACTTTAAAAATAAGTGAAGTGTCATCAGCGAACAATACTATCTCATGTTTGTCCTGTACAAAAGATGGCAAATCATTAATATAAATTAGAAAAAGAAAGGGGCCGAGAATAGACCCTTGCGGAACCCCCATATCTAACGGAGCTCCAGGAGATCTCTTACCATTAACATCAACCCTCTGTATTCTATTATTTAAATACGAATTCAAAAGGTCGAGTGCCTTATTTCTAATACCATAATGATGCAGTTTCTTGATCAGCGTCTCATGATGCACACAATCAAAGGCCTTGGATAAGTCACAGAATATCCCAAGTGCATCTTGTGACCTTTCCCAAGCCTCAAAAATATTTCTTACTAACTCAACACTAGCATCTGCCGTGGAGCGGCCTTTCGTAAATCCAAACTGTTTCTTATGAAGTAGATTGTGTGCATTGAAATGCGTTAACATTTGCGCGAGTATGATTTTCTCAAAAATTTTACTAAACGTTGGCAGTACCGAAATTGGTCTAAAATTATTAGGGTCTAAGGTACTACCTGATTTAAAAATAGGAATAATTTTACTGTGTTTCATTAGATCAGGAAACGCACCATGCTCTATACTGCTATTAAATACAGTAGCTAAATGAGGTGCAACAACATCAATTACCGAGCTAATAACTTTTACAGATATACCCCATAGGTCAGCGGTTTTCTTGAGATCCAAACTTTTGAAGGCAGCAATGATATCTTTGGGGTATACAGGTTTAAATTTAAATACTACATTACATTCTTTAACATGTTTCTTAAGTAAAGATTCGGCAATAGCGGGAGATGAATTGAGTGATTGCGTTGTTGAAATTGGAATGTCAGTGAAAAATTTTTCAAACTCAGATGCAACTTCTTGGTTTGAAGTAATAAAATTATTGTTTATATTCAACTTAAAATCGAAGCTGCGATCTGTGACTCTCCCACTTTCACAAGCAATTATGTTCCATGTCACTTTTACTTTATTATGTGCATTTTTTATTTTGTCTTTAATATACAAAGATTTTGCCATGGAACATACTCTCCTAAACATTTTTGAGTAGGCACTTACAAAAGAAGCAAACGATGTACTATGATTATAAGCTTTTTCACCATACAATTCATATAGTCTTTGCCTGCTCTTGTAGATGCCAGGAGTTGCCCATTCACTAAATGACAAGAGACCCCCTGAATTGACTGTTTTAGAAGTAAATATTGTAGAAAATTCTGTTTTTATTAATTTAAACAAAGAATTATATAAGAAGTTGGGGTCATTATTGTAAGATAAATAAGGAAGTTTTGCTACAATATTACCTCTGAACTTCTCCATACGTGTAGTATTTATGGGGACAAAAGTCTTTTTTAACATATTTTTATTGTCATTTAAAGTATAAGAAAATGAAGCTAACTGACCACAATGGTCTGAACTCAACTTGTTTATAATAGATTTAGAGAATGGTTTATAATTTGTAAATATATTATCAATACATGTAGCACTGGTAGCAGTGATTCTAGTTGGTTCAAGAAATAAATTATTTAGGTTATATGATAGAAGCATGTTATATGATAGAAGCATAAAATTAATTGTGTCTTACTTATTTGCATCCGAACCGGATCGATTTCCTAAAGATTGGATCGACGGCATGCGGATCCGATCCACGGATCAGATTGTGGTATTACGATCCATTACGATTTGAAAAGTCGGATCGACGACCCGGATCGTGCATCCCTATGACACCTATTATCTAATAAAGCTTTGATCATGAATATCTATACCATATTCATCATAAGGCTACACCACACTGTTTTTTTTTTCACGCAAATTATGGTCTGTTAAAGACAGTGTTTAAAAGTAACGACAGCAATTTAAAATGTCTAATAATAATTACTTTATTATCTCAAAGATACAAATAAGATTTTTGAAAAATCGAAAATTTTAATTAAGTTGTATGAGCAAAAAATTGAAAACAAGAAAAACTGTTCGGTGACACTGTGTCAATTATTGTAAATGTAATGTGTATGAAGTATGTATCATTAATTAATAATTATGAATGCCTTTACATTAGATTAGTAGGTACTTTGTGGCTTTAGTATATATTTTACACAAAATTAACATAATTTTAATCTGATATTTATGTATAATTCATTTTTTCATTACGTACGCAGGTGACAATTTCTTTACAATAGTTTAAATATTATTCCCCCACATATTTTCGATGATCTATAAACATTTTTGCTCAGCACTCTCCCTTTTGTCTAAAATCGCTAAATTCATATCCAATATTTAAATTACATGCTTACTGACGTATCTCGTCTCTTCATGAACACCTATTTACTATATAGTTTTAAAGTGCATAAGTTTGCTAATATTGTGTTAGTACTTTTTTCAATCCATAATAAATGACGAACTTCTTTTTCCATATTGGCTATAATCTATAGTCTGTTGTTACCTCTACGGTACCGCCTACAGCTATTCCCCTTAAATTTAATCTGTGATTATATTGTCAAAGTCAAAAGAATTGATTTTCAGGAATGTAATAATATCATTTTCATTTTTTATATCGACATCCGTGCTTTTACCTACTATTCCGGAATGAATATTCATTGCCAGCTAGTGAAACTCGGCATATACTTTATCAATATTCTTATATGTTAAAAGACTTAAACACAAAAAAAATAAAAATTACTGCGAAAATACTTATTTAAGTATTTTTTATTTTATAAATAAAATATAAATAAAAATATGCAATATGGACTACGATTATCTTATAAAACTGTTGTGTGTTGGTGATTCTGGAGTTGGAAAAACAAGTTTCCTTTATAAATATACTGATGGAGTCTTCCATACTCAATTCATTTCAACAGTTGGAATTGATTTTAGAGAAAAGACTGTGGTTTGTAAAACAATTTGTAAACCATATAATATTAAGAGTATATTATCTTCATAATATAGTTGTTTCAGTGCTAAAATTTTAAACATTGATTTTAGATATATCAACAGAATGCAAGGCAACACCGTATACATTTACAGTTATGGGATACTGCAGGACAAGAAAGGTATTTTATTATTTAACATGCATGGAAAATAACATCAAAAAACATCAACATTATGTTCTCATTTACTTATAATATAAAACAAACAATAAGTAATTTGTAGAAAGATATCATTACTTATCTTAGTGATAAATTCACTTCCTTCTCATATTGATAATTCAGGGCCAAAAAATTCTATATCATAAATTATATTGGCATACCAATTAATAAAATGTAGTTAGTACTTATTTAAATTCTAATAAAACCTTTATCTGCCTTGATTAAATAATAATAATTTATTGGACTATGATAAAATATACTATAACTGATAGTACCTTTTAGTGGTGATAATAATGGATGAATCATTAAAATGAAGGTTTCTCTTATAATGCAAGTTATATTAAAATCTAAATAATGTATTTTTTACTTTAACAAGTACATAGTTAGAAAACACTTTCTGGTTAAATAAAACTAACTTTTCTGATATTTTTGATGATTTATTTTGATTTTAATTTTTCATATTTAACTATAAAATTTATTAAAATTGTAAAGCTTGTTTAAAATTAAAATTAACAATGTTACTTTATTAACTAATTTCATAATAATATTTTAGAATGTTTTGATTTTAAGTTCATTATAACTTCTGTCCCCTTTATTTCCTCAAATTATATATTTTCATCTCCATTACCATAGAATAGAGGACTATTCAAAAATATAACCCACTTCTCCAGGGGCCACAAACCATTTACTAAACTTGTGCGCCATATAATATATCTCAACATAGATAAAATTTTAGTAGAGACCTGATTTTTAATTTTGGAATATTGTAATAATGTATACCTATACGAATTTGAGACATGTATAATATCTTTAACATTGAGCTAAATTGTGATTCAATGACTTCAATCATCGGTCTTCAATAAGTATATTCATAAAAATTAGTAGACTAAATAACATATCTTTTTATTATTCACAGATTTCGAAGTCTTACCACAGCTTTTTATAGAGATGCAATGGGATTTTTGTTACTATTTGATCTGACAAATGAAGCTTCCTTTTTAGAGGTTCGGAATTGGATAGAGCAACTGAAGGTGAATTTTGGAAACATTTTAACAAATATATAAGTATTTTTCTTGGATATACCATTCATACTGTTTCTACATTTTACAGTAATAAAATCCTCTAAAGTGTAACATGTGGCCAATTCTGTAACTCAAAGAATGCACATTGTTGTCCCTTCCCTGTTGAAAAACTCCAATAGGATCCCATCAAAAGTGACAAAAGCCACATAGAAACCAATAAATATTTATCGGTTTCTATGTGGCTTTTGTTGCTTTTGATGAGATCCTATTGGAGTTTTTAAACAGGGTTGTTCCTTAACTGATTCATAGCAAAAAGTAATTTCACTTTCTTAATTAACTTTACTTATATAATTAATGCATTAATATGTTTGTGAGACAAACTTCCATCCAGAGAACCTTGAGAAGGTCCTTATGTCATTTTCTGTTTTACGAAAAATAGTAGTCAAGCTATACTTACCCTATATTGTCACAAAAGTGCGGTAATTTATAGCGTTTAGCTCATGGTCAAATCTGAATAGGCATATGGATAACGATTTCGATATATCTACTACTAGCGACTTGGCTCGCTTCGATCGGGAGCGAAAAAATGTACGTAAGTTTGTTGCCATGGTAACCGTTGTTATTGTCTGACAAATCATATAAGTATGATATTATATTCTTTCCTTAAATGATATTCTATAAATATATGATTGTATTATGGCTAATATGCGTTATTTTTAGTATCTCACATGTCCTAATTATTTAAAACATAAATTGAATTTCATAAAATGTACCGATAACCTACAGAAGTTTTAGTTCTTGCACGTGTACTCATTTATACACGCACTCTTTATTATTTTTTTCTAGAATTAAAGTTTTATAAGTTACTACTTATAACATCAGCTATCTGCCAGTGAAAACCGTCAAAATCAGTCCAGCCGTTTCGGATATTAGCCGGACATTAAAAACAGACAGTTTAATTTTATTTATCTGTACTATAGATGAGCTAGGTGTTGCTCTGACTTTGTTTCATGCACCGTATTTTATTTTATAGAGCAATAGTACACAGAATACTTTGTTTTATTTAGAATAAAGATTTTTAATTCAAAAACTGACTAACCTTTGAATCCCTAGAATGGATACTAAGAATTTTTAATACGCTAGATCAAGGATATCATACACAACTTTTTTTTTTAATTTATTATTTAATCAATAAATTCTTTATCTTAAGGAAATTTAAACCATAGATATTTACCAGCTACATTACATAGTGCGTTATAAATGTTTACAGACGCATAGCCTCAGCAATGACCCCGACATAGTACTATGTGGCCATAAATGTGACCTCCAAGAAAAGCGATTAGTGAATCAAAACAGGGCTAGAGAGTTCGCCAAAAATTACAATCTGCCATATCTGGAAACTAGTGCCAAAACAGGACAGAACATTGACAGGGCCATCGAGATTCTTCTTGATAAGATTATGTATAGGTAAGTTGAAAAATGATATCTACGCATATAGAACTTTCTAGTTAAACTTTTTAAATTAAAATTGAAATCATTAACGTCGAGAATTAATGTCAATTCGTAATAATTTCTTTTATTAATTTAGTCTTCCATATATAAGTACCCAAAACTGAAGGTGTAAGCTACGTCTATAATTAATCTATACACATAAATTACATATATTTTAATTGCTAATAGAAGATATTTTTGTAATTTTTCCCTTGAAAGGTCCAAAAAGAAGAATAATAGAGTAATATTTGCATGGGAAATATTACTTTTTGTAGATCCATTAGGTTTCATTGAGTACCGCGCGACTACACAGAAAGCCATATAAACATTTCTAATATTAATTTAGCTTCTGCTATATTCTAAATCATCCTTCATGTACATTTTTTTTTTTCATAAAATATAAAATGTACAACGTACGACGTAACCTATTGTTGATTTTTTGATATCACTGCCGTAACCTTAGCAGTCGCACATAAAATCACATACCATGTTAATGTACTTTGTATGTAACATAATATATGTTATGTAATAATCATATATCATGTTACATACAAACGAACATGCAATGGTTTAATTTAAAAAAAAAAATTTTTTTTTTTTCAGAATGGAAACTTCAGTGGAGTACGCAATGCTCTGCGCTTCGGGGCGCAGACGTCAGTCCCTTCAAAGACTTCAAGCACAGCAAGACAGAAAGCTATGCTCGTGTTAAAACAGTATTGTAATTTTTGATACATTCCTTTTTATAATCCAAATTTCTTCATATTTTATCGTAAATTGTCTCTATTCATATACAGTGGCGTTGGTTTATTATGGTAGAATGTAGCGAGTCTCAATGAGGACTAAAAAAAATATAGATATCAAGTGCCAGTCCTGAAATCCTATGGAAGAAAGGCGTAATAGATTCATTTTATTAGTAATATTTTTAGTTTTAACATTCTTAGATATAATTCTATGATACAATTATTGTTTGTATTGCCAAAATGTTAAGGCTGAATGTTTATATTACTTTCATGGTGTAAATTGAAAAAGTTTGAAGTATTATTTTAAAGATATCGAATTAATGGGCTGTGACAGACGGGCGGACGGTAAGACTAGAGAGTACTTCTACAAGAGCATTTTTGATTTTTTGATTTTTGGTTGACACGCAACCTGTAAAACCAAATAAAGTGAAGGAAAGTGAACATTGGAACTAACATTGTAATGTATATAATTCTTTTAAAGTTTTTTTCTATACTAGCTACTTACCATCGCTTCACTCGGGGTTTGTCTTTAGTGAAAAACAAAAGCCAATCTATCCCAAAGAACCGCACATTTTTTCGGGATAAGAAATATTAGTATAAGTAGTAAGATATATGCTATCCCAGACTATAATCTATCTCTGTGCCAAATTTTGTCCAGATACGTTCAGCGGTTCTGTCGTGATTGAGTAACAAACATCCATACAAACTTTCGCATTTATATTTAATTTATATTATTATATTCCTTTAATAACTTGACTCTAAAACGCACTGTGTCCGTGCACACCTCAATTATTAATATGGTTATATGTATTTTCAAATGTATTCATTTAGTTAAATGTTATTATAACTAGTGAATTATATTGAATCCTATGGTACTTACTTGATAAAGTGGGATGAAATAAGTGACAATCTACTTTTTTAATTTGTCTTCATTTTCTACAGATAAAATATGATTAAATATGAAATGTCATTGAGGGGTTAGGTGGTAACAAACAAATATATTTTGCATTTATAACTAAATATAATTATTATGGGAGAGCACATAAAAAAGAAGTACTATCATAATGAATGAACGCCATTATTTTATTATTAAGGAAATTGATGCCAAAAGAGCTGTATTGAGACTGATTTTTATTTATATCGTGTCACTTTATGAATGAAACCATCTTCAATAAGATCTGATTTACAGTTATGCCATATTGAATTAAATGTAGCAGTAATATTATAATTACTTATTATTATATTATAATAAACAAATAAACAAACAAAATTACCCATCTTCAAAGATCTAGTGAATTTTGTGTTGGAGTGTTGTTTAGGGTCAATATTGCAATTGAAATTAGTACAAAATTAAATACAAAGAATTTACTTGAATAATAAAGGGGCACCATAAGTTTCATTTTTATTAAGTTCAGACGAACGCAACGGGATTGGGACAAATAATCGGGACGTGAATAATAATAATATCTCGAGTCAGTTAATTTGAAATCGCAGATTTAAATGAGGTTAATCGAATTTTAAGTCTTATTATTAAATAATATTATTGATTAAAAACAGTAAAGTAATTTTGGAAATACCAATAATGTAAAAATCGGGACGGGCGTTCCGCACAGGGTGTTAAATGGACGGGTTGTTTGTTGGGACAACACTAAATTTATTCGAATAGCATATCCTAATATGCGAGAAGACGCGGGTTTGATTCTCAAAAGGGACCAAGGATTGTGTTGGCCATCTTATTAGTCTAAGGGCGCGTACACACGAAATGGCATGCTTGATATTTGATGCAGACTTGGTGGGCCATCTGTGTGATTATTTTAGAGTGTGATTATTATAGGTAGAAATTATCATATTAGTATGTATGCAGCCGCAGCTCATACGTGCATGAAGTTACGTGTGTAGCCACCTTAACAAATAACGTATATAATATCACTCTAATATGTACCTCCCAACACAATGACTCGATACCGGTTGCTAAAGGGATAATAAAGTGCTATTTCTTTCTTACCTTTAAGTACGCGATGAGAAGGGAAACTAGTAATTTTTTGTAGTTTTAATTTGATTTAAACAGTTAGAGGATTATATCTTTAATTATATGATACCACTATAGTCATTTGATTTTGCATATTTTATTGACTGTTATTGTTAGATTAAGTTAAAATGTCTTCGTTAAAGTGAAATAAATAATACATCGTATATCGGTATTTGTTCTGTATAAAATATAATATAATAATTTACATAAATGTCTATTTAAGTTGGTTAAGATTCATTAGGACTATGAAGTTTGAAAGGGAAATTAAGAAAAAATCATTTTGCCATGATGATAACTGATAAGTTCTTTTTATTAGTGAGTAGAAGTGCAGGGTAAATTCTAGTCACATTAAAAATTAATTTAGTTTTTTTTTTACATAGGTTATGTTTGCACAAACAAAATATGTTTAAGCCAAAATGATGTTCTGCCAAGTGTTTTAGTTTTTTTTTTATTATTGTTTTTACAAGATTAAACGAATTTATCTTGAGTAAAGTTTTGCCGTAATTATACAAAGATCCTTGTCTGAGATTGCTGTTTGATACACTTAAATAATTTGATAAATAATTGACTTTTCAGTGATGTGTTGAAACCATTTAAAAGTTGTATATAAATTTTATTTTAATTTGTGATACAAACATTTGATTTTCGTAATCTGTAAAGTGTTATGGGCCACTTAATAATATTTTGTTAGATTTACGTGGTTTTTCGACATTTGATGTTTTATTTTAAATAAAACTGTCTTTACACGTCACGGGAGAGACTTTCCCGTGGCTATCATTCGAAACGTCGCGTCGGTACCAAAAATCAAATTCGCGAAAAAATCCGAAAAAATAGTTTTATATTAAATAATATGGAACGTCATCACAGGTAATGTCAAAATGGTCAAAATAGAGAATATTCCTTGATTAATATTACAAGATCATCTGCAGTCTTTATCATATAATTCTTACAGTATTTTAACTCACCTCCCTAATTCGTTACATTCGTTCGATCGTTACGTTTACGTTCCTAATTTTATCTATAAGATATCTATACTCAAAACTCTTATGAAGGAGATCACTAACTTTGTTTTTTTAATTTCTGCCTTTTAAGTTCAGTTTGAGGGTAGTAGTTTGAGTAATATTCACTGCATTAAAAGCCTAATGATTAATTCAATCTTGTTTTAATGGCTTCAAAACATACCAGTGGAGAAGAATTTTGCTTTTTTCTCTCGCCAAATGTCGTGATCACTATAATCCTCAGTATATTGTAAAGATCTATAGGGTGGATGGATTTTTTTTCATTTTATTTAAAATTTAATTAAAATGACAAATTGTGCAGTAGGGTGCAAAGAAAATGGATATTATTTGTTCCCAAAAGACAAAAACTGAAGAAATTGTAGGCTAAATCAAATAAGACATCCAAAATTGGCGAAATCAAAATCTTTACAGAGTTTCATTCCAAGTTTTACCCCCTTATGAGAGTGAATTTCGAAAAATGCTCAAACACGTATTTATTTAATGAAGAGCATTAATACCAAGTTTCAAGTAATTCTGATCGTAAATAATTTATTGCCCATATAAACTTTATTACCCCCTTCTACCACTTTAAGGGATGAATTTCGAAAAAAAAAAAATAAATATATTTCCTATTTTCTATCTTAAAGCTAAACACCACTTTCTGTGTACTTCACATGAAGAATGACAGAGTTTCATACAATATTTAATCCCCTATTTTATCCACTTAGGGGATGAATTTCGGAAAATCCTTTTTTATCGAATGGCTAATTCATATAAATAATACGTCCTCCAATTTTCACGTTTCTAAGACTACCAGCTTAGACTGTGTGTTGATCCACCAGTCAGGACCACCACAGAATGCACTTTTCCTTCTCAATTCTTCCTTCAGCTGGTCTCACTTCCAGGTACAATATATTGCACAGGTACAATAGAAGAAAAACCAGGTATAAAAAAGATATAATAATTAAAAATTTGATAGTAAATTGATTAACCTCAGATTGAATGTATTTACATAATAGATCATACATTACTTCTACGATCATGAACTTCGTAGATGTTGAGCATAGATTACTTCGTCAATGTCACGTAGACAGGAGAAGACATGCCTAATAAAATTGACACGCAAAGTTGACAGCGCGGAAGATTTTTTCTGAACTTTGAGTTCTAGTATATTAGCACAGGCTCATAGAGCCTACTACTAGTAAACTCATCTCGGACAAGGATTAGTATAATCAAACTTTATACAACATTAACACTGCCTTTAACGTATAAGCTCTCTTTGTTTTATAAATAGTGTTATTACCATTTCATCTTAACAATTTAATGTTAAAATTTATCCTGTTATTCTGTCTTTTGTCGCTTGTAACTTAATTATAGAAACGGTTCTTTAATCTGTTATTTGCACTTATGTAAGTTGATTTAAAAGTTTAATGCCAAAATAATTTTAGTATGTATGTCTTGAGAGGAGAAAACATACATTAATCGTAAATATGTATCGACAAAAATATTTCTGTATGAAATTCGATATACACCAATTTTTCTTATAATGTTTATATTATATATGTTATCTTTAAACATATTTAAAAATACTATGGAGGGTAGAGGTAAGGAGATCTATCTTATATGGGAGACAAATTGAAAAAAATACCACCCATGTAACCACTCATACATGTAAGCCATAAATAACAGTTCACGACCCAAGAGAATGGCGTAAGCGTAGCAAGAAGGTTCAATATGAATATAGCAGTTGTAAAGTAGAGTGAAATGTGCTGAGTTGAAAAATTTAATATTTTGAATGACTTGAGTCGTTATTGAAATTATTTACGTAATTATTACTAATTACGTTTCCAAAATAATAAATAATTTAGATAGTAAATAACCTAATATTATATATATATATATATATATATATATATATATATATATATATATATATATATATATATATATATATATATGTTATAGGTTCATTTTTTGTGAACTTTTAATAATATTTGTGACGCTTTCTTCTACTAAAAGTACTTCACGGTAGCAAGTGGAGGTAACAAGTGGATACACCACTTACTACTGTAGCGCCACTAATTTAACGCTTTTCGACGGACGCTTTCATTACAGATATAGTTCTCATTACCTATACCCTCCATTATAAATACTCTATGAAATTATTCAGATTGTTCAAGAATATAGATAAAAAAATGTATTAATTAAATCATATCATGAATAGATTTTCTACGTATTATAGAAGAAATTAATACTAACAGTGTGACTGTATTTGAATATTTAATGTATTTGTAATATTGGTCTATCAAGTTTATTAGACTTGTACGATTAAGCCGCTAATATTGTATTTTATTCTATTGTATATTATTCTTTTATCTTTACAAATTTCGTATTATAATACAAATTGTTATAATAGAGCCTATTCCAGTTTATACATTTCAACTTTATATTTCTATTAATTATTGGTTTAATTTTCCTTAATAACTAATGTTTACTTAAATAATAAAAGCCTATTTATCTTATATAAGGATATTTATATATTTGTTAATGATTTTTTCACATTGTTCTTAATGTTTTAATGTATAATTTAGTATTCATTATTGTTTTGGATGATAACAAATCGGCCAATTTTTTTTATATAGTTAATAATGATTTAAATCATTTTATTTGTGATATAATTTTCACTCGTACAAAGTAGACATTTTTATGAAAATGGTGCCTTTTATAATTTAATAGGTTGACACGAACTTTAATATCAGTTAGGTATTTTATCGTGCTACCCTCATAATTAGTAATAAAGTGGAATAGGTTTTAATTAATTTTTGTAATTTTAATGCTATTGACCAGGCCACTAGTTAAATGTGTGTCAATTGGTGTAAAATGTGCTATACGATTAATGTTTAAAATGTATTTCAATTAAAGTTTAAAAGCAAATTTATTTTTTTATTATCAACTGTATTACACACTAGCGATTCACTCTCGCTTCGTTCGGGTTCGTCCCTAGCTTGGTTCTCCATACAAACTTTCATCTCCATTTTCACCCCCTTATGGGATGATTTCCGGAATAAAAATGTCCTTCCCAGGTACTCAAACTATCTTCTGACAAAATTTCATCTAAATCGGTTCAGTAGATCCAGAGATTACCCCTTACAACGCCACAAACTCAAAGACTTTACGTCTTTATACTATTAGTATAGATTAGCTACGATACATCCTTTTGGGGTTTGACTTAACATGCACAGAAAATTTGGGCACAACGAAATAATCATGTGGCTAATATGAATCAGCAAACTACACCTTTTTTTTTGATGTTGGAAAATGTATTTACGCATACCATCTGCATACATAGCTGGTCTTGCCGGCTAGAAGCCAGTACTACCCACTAAAACCCAACAGAACCTCCCTGTTTTGTATGTTTCGTACTTGCTCCTAGTTTTGCCACGACTATGCATTATGTACTCTTATGTCTTCAAAGATATTATATACTATGTTCTTTCGTAAGCTTGTTTTCATTGTTTTAGCTCGCATTGTTTTTTATGCAGTTGGTTATTTTTTATTTTTATAATATATTTTTTTATTACAGATTTTTAGTTTTGACATTTGAAGTTTTATTTAACAACTAGCGACTCACCCTCGCTTCGCTTCGGGTTCGTCCCTAGACAAAAACAAATCTATCCCACGGAAACCGTACATTTTTCCGGGATGATATATAGCCTATAGCCTTCCTCAGTTAACAGGCTATCTAATGCAAAAAGAATTTTTCTAATCGGATTAGTAGTTTCTGAGATTAGCGCGTTCAACCAAACAAACAAACAAACAAACAAACAATATTACTATAGATTTCTTGTCCCAAATTACTTTTAAACATATAAATTGTATATATTTTTGTTTGCAATTTTGCTTTTTAATAAATTCAGTATATCCACTATAACACTTGTGTTATCAAGACGAATATAACAATGTATGAATAATTAAAATTGGTTAAACCGTTTAATAATTACGAATAACGAAACGAATGAATACATACATATACAAGCAGGTCAAACACATAACCCTCCTTTAGGCTTCGCCCAAGCCGGGTAAAAGAAGATTGAATATCATTGTGTGTTTGACCAAGTAAAGAAAATCCAATTGAAAGATAAAGAGTTAAATAGAATCCGTCTGGAATTCACTGATCTGGTAAAACCATTATTTATAAGTGACATGGCCTGTTTAAAGAAGGCTGAGAATTATTTGAGAGAACGCCTTTCGTCGACTTACACAGCTTACAAAAGCGACTGGAACAAATCCTAAATTAATTTTTAAGCAGATTATGCCAGAGAATGGAATGTAATCTGTTTGGGTCTTAATCAAAAAGGTCACAATTAATATACCTTAGAAGGTCTTAGAACAGGATGAAAAATGACGACAGCAACATTTTTAGGAATCAACGAATGATAATAAAACACAAAAACTTAAAAACGCCATCGAGGCGAAATGATGAGGAAAATTATCTAAGATATATTTGCAAAACCATGCTTCGGTTCACAAGAGTAAAGTTGCAATAGTCGAGTTATTCAAATACGGGCTTGGAACCGTCGTCACCTAATTTAACACATTTAGCTTCTAGCAATTTTTATTTATATCCAATAAAAAAACTTAACATTAGAACAATTTTCAGAAGAGGTAAAATTGGACTACTTAATTCTTCACGCTGTAACAGCTGGATGGATTTGGGTGAAATTTAGTTACAGGTAGTGTATGCTCTAATAAATTGATTATTGTTAGGTAGGTAGGTACGTACGTACGTAGGGACGCACCCGAGCGAACCGAGGGTAAGAGAGTTATAAAAATTTCTTTCGTTCGAAATAGTTCTTAAAGTAGGTACTTACTAGTATAATGACAACCCCCTTTTTTAATGTTGGAAATGCATTTATCCATACTACTTGTAAATAAATGGTTATGTGCGACCCATCGGTTAGAAAAACCAGTAAAACCCAACGGAATCTCCCCCGTCTTAATGGGTCGTTGCAGGATTCCTGCCGAAGGAGACCATACCAACTATGGGGTTGCTCGAACGGCCTACTCTGCTATCCGAGAGCTGGAGCAACCAGCATGGCACACCACCTACCGTGGTGGGCCGCCTCCCGGCGTGTTTCGCGCCCGGCTGAAATGCCGGACGCTATTGGCCCCCCATCCGCGACAAGGTGAAAGTACGTTGAGGGGATAATAATAATCCCATACCCCAAATTTACCCAACGTCATTTCAATTTAGTTAAGTATCGCTTATATTTGTTTACAAATGCATACATTTTATTGACCCTATTCAAAAAGATTAAAGCACTTCTCACGAGTACCATTTCGAATGAGACTCAATATCAATCTGCTCTTGTACAAAAATTTAAAATTGGAAGGTACTTAATCGTACGACTACTATATACCTATTGATTTTTCATATTTTTAAAGAAATACTACAAGTATGCAGTATAAGTTCTTTCAAAAAGCTATTTGCAATGGTGTTTTTGGCGAAGTTTTCTCATTTACTTATTGTATAAAAAAAATGTATCAAGATATATAAACTGTATTTAATCTATCTAATATATTTAAACGAGCAATTCTTGTATTATTATATACTTATTTATTTATTTATATCGGCGATCTCTGAAACGGCTCTAACGATTTCGCTGAAATTTGGCATTTCGGGGTTTTCGGGGGCGAAAAATCGAACTAGATCAGTCTTATGTCTGGGAAACTTGTACTCGTGCTTTTGCCCAAAAACTCCGAGCGAAGCTCGATCGCCCCGGTACTAAAATTAATGTAAGCAAAATTGCAAAGTGTTGTAAAATAGTGGTCCTAGTTTTTAGGTTCCTGTCCTCGAAAGTGTTGAGTCAGGACCTAATTACTAAGCTTTCGGTCTCTGTCCTTTAATCTGTGCCCCGAAATAGCTCTTTTGACCGTTTGCGTTTAGCAGATATCGTAGAGAGTTAAAAAAGATAGAAAACAGTTTTCTCTGTACACAAATATATTTTTGGGTCATTTTGGTTACCACGTTCAGTAGCGGTAACCAAAATGGGTTATGTTAAATTTAATCAAGCAATTGTTTAGGAAATAGTAAAATATTTTATGATTTTGCAATATTAATTTTATTGGCAACAAATATAGGTATGTATGTCTGTACATTATAGTGTTTCTTGAAAACACTCTAAAATGCAAAGTTATTTTGCTAAACTTAAAAAGCATCTCACGAAAACCATTATATAGATATGCATCTCTACGTCGCGTCGTTGGAGTAGAAACGCTAAGTAGTTCGAAGAACCACCATTTACGTCTTTAGAAGTTAGGAAGTATTGACTTAAGTAAAACAAGTTAATGAGATACATACCTGCATCTCATTTTTATAAACCTATCAAGAAGATATCCATCCTATTTGTAAACAATTTATTTTCTTCCTTAGTTCTCGAATTTCAGTTATGAAATGCCTATTATTTCGGAAAAAAGTAGGTTTGACAGAGATATGCAAAACATGGGTTTTGCTTATATTCATTTTGGCTTATATAATTTTATAACCAGGAACCTTGACTTGATGATCTTTTATAAAGTAAGTATAGTTATTGTATTATGCATATACATATTTTACAGCAACAGAAAAAAAAACCTTTTCCTGAGAATAAAAATTTGTAACATGGATTCAGAACCTTTTAAGTAGGTTAAGTAGAGCTGGACCGAGAATGGTATGGATGAACTGTGGGAATGAGGTGACAAGTGTGAGTGCTAAGATGATAAAGAGAAGTGGATACGCGAAACATAGCTTGCCGAAGGGATGAGAACAAGGCGAAGGGAGAGGACATGAAAGTTTATATAAATATTCTATACAAAATAGATATACACATATGTACATATGTACGTAACATACATGCATAAGTACCTAGGAGCTTTATGATAACCTGTGATTTTTATTAAGCTCGTGTATTTTTTTACAATTTAAAGGTTGAAACTTTATTTAAAAAAAAAAAAAACTGTCATAAAGCATGAACTGCTTCGAATAAGTTGGCACTTCAAATAAGATCACAATAATCATATTTTGTGTTAACCGCTTTACCCTCGTAAGCCAAGAAGCTTAACATTATTATAGGTACTTACACCTAGCGTGTTCTAATGTTGAACGCGTATTGCATAGCGTTATTAGATTACCCATGAATTTAGTTTAAGCCAGGGGTTGGCTGTTCACCTTGCTGCAATCACCTATCTCCAAATCTCTAAGCTCACGTGATATATCCGCTTGCAGCATTTAATTTTACATCTACAGAGCAATTTCAACATTATATTGAACGATTTTGAGTTGAAATTTCTCGGTATTCATTAGATAAATTTGTTAAGGGGGCACAATGCAATTTTAAATGGACCTTGTTGCAAGGGTACAGTGTACAAATTGGTCTAATTTCGAGTTCCCCTATCGCCTGTAACGCGCAGCCGCCCAAGTTTTACGTACGTCACACTAGCGCTAATCTGGACTCGGCTGAATCTTCATTTTAGTATCCCATTCGTTTCCTACGTTACTTTATAGCTGAAACGAATTGTTAGTTTTATTTTGTAAGATATATTCACTAAGTTTTGTATGATACATGTGTTTGCTTTAGGAATAATTGCGCTCTGAAGTTCAAACCGGCAGTGTGATGTTGGTGCCGATTGCTCAACTCAACACGGAGCTAGCTTCACGGTCTACTCAGTTTGTTTATGTATTGAAAGACAACAGATTGTGTAGCCGGCTTTGCGAGCCTCACATCCCATTCGTTGTAAGACGGCATGAATTGAACAGTACATACTCGCGGTTTTCATCTCGACTTACCGGCTGAAATAATATGCGATAGTTGAAAACTCATTTTGTGAAGTGTTGTGTTCACGCTCGCGTCAGGATAAAAAGCAGACGCTGAATTTGTAGAGATTGTATTCGCATTTTAGGTAAGTGTCGAATATGTTGCAGATAAGTTTTATTTCTTTTTGTATGAAACGTTTGGGTAAATTATGCTTGATATTTTAGTAAAAATTGTGTCTCGAAAACTCGATTAATAGTTTTTATAAAATTATAGAATGCATCATTTTGAATGAGTTAGTACTGCGTATTTGCTGGTATGTTTTGTTTGGTTCCTTATAGATTAAGGTAATGAGAAAAGTATTAAGTAATATTAAAGCGATAAAAAAATAGTAGGCAACAACTCATTATATATATATATATATATATATATATATATATATATATATATATATATATATATATATACACCGAATCTATAGTTTTTAGAATTTAATTCAAATAGTTTTTAGAAAAACCACCGGAGGGATTTTGATGAAATTTGGTATGATGATAGCTGGATATCCGGGTCAACGTATAGGATACTTTTTACCGCGGGAGGTTATCTCATTCCCACGGGAATACACGTTATAACACAACCCAAAAAATATTTATGATCAGAAATTCATGAAACTTGGTATTAATGCTCTTCAATACAATTAAATAAATATGTGTTTTAGCGTTTTTTGAAATTCATTCCATAAGGAGATAAAATAAGGGATGAAAGTTTTTTTGTTGCAGTTTTAGCGCGAGCGAAGCCGCGGGTTTTGCTAGCATATATATATTATACGAGTTGTAATTATGTAGGAGTACGATTTTTTAAATTTACTTTATTCAAGTAGTAACATAATAGTTAATAAAAAACTTTATAGATTGTATAGCTTTATTATTAATTTCGTTTTAATTTTAAGTTAAAAAAGTATTACCTACTTATAACTTAAAAATAGCTAAAATATAAGTATTTTTTACTACACCTGCTCTCATATAGCATACATAATATCTCTTTCGAAAAAAAAATTTTCGAAATTAAAACCCTGATGATAACATATTGAGCTAAGTTTATGTATAAATTATTATGAAACCTTTTAAGTAATAAAAATAGTATCAATCTACTTTAGTATCTATGTGAAGCACTATACTATTCTGCTACGTTTCAATAATAATTGGCAAAGAAGAGTTGATGTCACTAATACTGTGATTAGCCTATCATTAGTGTAATTAGTGCAATTGCACGCCACGCTGTATTTATCTTAATTACAATAATTATACCCTTGAGTCGGTTTCTTAAGTTTGGGTCAAAGATGGTAATGATCTCATTTCTTAGATATCTTTTTAAATAACTATGTTCTATAAAGTATATACGTTTAAATAAAAACTGTTTAAGGTGAATACGTATAAATAAAGTTATCGTTTTTAAAAAATATCTCATAGTAAATTTGATTTATAAACATACTTAACAATAATAGTTTGTGTTTTAAACCATAAAAAAACTACCTCTGTTTGTATATCCGCTTACTTTATAAAAAAATGCAACGGATTTTGATACGGTTTTCCCTAACAGAAAGAGCGACAAACGCGGAGGATTTATGTAAGTATATAATTTGTAAATATGTAGGTATAGATATTAGGTAATGGTGTTTTCAAAAAACTATTTTCGTGCTCTTACATCTCTAACTTTGGCTAAACCTTAAGAGATAAATCTATACTAATATTTTAAAGAGGAAAGATTTGTATTTTGGTGTGTATATTTGTAATAAATAAACTCAAAGACAACTGTGCCGATTTCAAAAATTCTTTCACTATTGGAAAGCTACATTCACCCTGAGTGACATAGGCTATATTTATTGCTAGAAAAGATTAGGGATCCTTACTAAAACTTAAGTAACGTAACAGAAGATGTAAAAAAAGTATCCTAAAACGTCTTTCGTCGTATGCGCTGCGGAAACTATTGATGACAGAACAAAAGTATGTTCCCGTGGGATAGATTTGTTTTTGTTTGTCTAGAGGCGAACCCGAGCGAAGCGAGGGTGAGCCGCTAGTCTACAATAAAATTGTAGGTGTCAAAATCCGCGATAGTATGTGTCTATTTCCAGTATTACACTTACAATATCTATTTTTATTTATTTAAACTAAAACTAGGGACGCGCCCGAGCGAAGCGATGGTAAGTCGCTAGTAGGTACATTATATACCTAGATTTATTTATGCCCTGTTGCCAGCAGTGCATGCCAAAAACAGAGATGTGCAAGAATTATATATCACAATAGCATCAGATGCAGCCCACGAATTCAAAGTTATAAATGGTATCTTGCATTTGATGGTTTTAAAGGTTTCCGCCGTCTTTCAATTTAACATTGTCGAAATTTGAGTTTCATTATTTGTCAAGAGGATACATTAACCATTGTTTCCTTTGAAAAGCGGAATAATTATTTGAATTTACATAATAGCCCTTAAGTTCTGGCTTTACTCTCTAGTCTCATTCACTTGTTAAACAAATAAGGAATAAAGAAAAATAAATATGGATTTTATTTTATTAATAAAAAAGTGGTGTAACTACCGATTTTTACAATTTTTACAAAACTAATAAGTACTATTATTAATATTTTGATCTTTACAGACATTTCTAAATAAAATGGAGGCGGCAATTCGAAATATTATATGTCTATACATATAATAAAATCGTAACTAAGCCAAATCTGTATCTTAAATATTTTTTGGAAAATCTTATTGAAATATACTTTATTATCGATACAGAGTCCGAATCTATAGTTTTTAGAATTTTTGTCTGTCTGTCTGTCTGTTACCACATCACAGAAAAACCACTGGAGGGATTTCGATGAAATTTGGTATGATGATAGCTGGATATCCGGGTCAACATATAGGATACTTTTTACCGCGGGAGATTATCTCATTCCCATGGGAATACACGTTATAACACAACCTAAAAAATATTTATAATCAGAATTTCTTGAAACTTGGTATTAATGCTCTTCATTACAATTAAATAAATACGTGTTTTAGCGTTTTTTGAAATTCATCCCATAAGGAGATAAAATAAGGGATGAAAATTTGTATGAAACCTACTTTTTTAAAGAGTTTTTGTTGTAGTTTTAGCGCGAGCGAAGCCGCGGGTTTTGGTAGTTCTTAAATAAATTTGTCAAATATTTTTAAGAACAGACACGTTGAGCAATCTCTTATATAATACAATTTAAACATTGTTTATACGGCTCGCAAATGATGCGGTCACGAGCAGATCCAGAATGTCCATAAATTTTAATATTTTGTACAGCACAGTATGATAACTTTACGAAGAAAATTGGACAAAGCTATTTCCGTAGGCTTTTATACAAGGAAGTATCGCCTCGTGCCGTTTAAATTCAGGTCAGTGTTCTTTCATATTATGATTAAATTCGTCTGAAGCGCCAAATAAGTTTATATTTGTTGTTCTTATCCTAAAGTGTCCTAGTTCTATTACACTCAATTATTTTTAATTATTCTTAAGTACGTGCTCTCGTTAATTTCTTGTTTATTTCTACGCCGAGTGTTTCAGAGTGGTCGGTTGTTTGTAGCTGAAACAATTAAATGTTTCTAAATCGTGCTTAGCGCGCTGCATTTAACCCTAGATAAAATTATTTTACCATATAATTGGTCGCAATAGAAATAAATATTAAAATGGGAAGATTTTTCCACTTTAATTACTTGCACACATGTAATTAAAATTTATTAGGTCTCTCATTTAGGTTTCTCGGTTGCTTTTCCAGAAAGCGTGTATTTAAGATCTTTCTCTATACATATAATAAAATTGTAACTAAGCCGAATCTGTACATTAAATATTTTTTCGAAAATGTTATTGAAATGGACTTTATTATCGATACAGAGGCCGAATCTACAGTTTTTAGAATTTTTGTCTGTCTGTCTCTCTGTTACCGCTTCACGGGAAAACCATTGGATAGGTTTTGATGAAATTCGATATGATAATAGCTGGTTATCCAGGTCAACATATAGAATACTTTTTACTGCGGGGAAATATCTCATCTCTGCGAAATCCATACTAAACCTTAAAACCTAACTAGGGACGAACCCGAGTGGAACGAAGATGAGTCCCTAGTATATTATAAATATGAAAGTTTGGATGGATGGATGTTTGTTTAATGGATGTTTGGATGAGATAGATTATAGTCTGCAATAGCACATAGGCAATTTTTATCCCGGAAAAATATACAGTTCCCGTGGGATAGATTTGTTTCTGTTTTTCTTAAGGCGAACCCGAGCGAAGAGAGGGTGAGCCGCTAGTACTAAATAATTTTGAATAACGTGGCATGTTAATTTTCGGGAAAATCAATTTAAAAATAAATTACTATTTTAAAGTAGGCAGCATCGACCCGCTCTGGCCACTTAAAATGACACAAATCTTTTTCTTATATTAAGAAAAATAAATGTCAAAATCTCCGATATGATTCGCGCGACATTTATTATAGATTAACTGTGGCCATACATTCCTTGTTGAGTAACGTAACACAACAAGACGACAACGTAAAAGTAACACTTTAACACAGAAAACTTCGCGGACATGTTTATAACAACTCACAAAGTTTCATCGCAATCAGAAGAAGTTTGGTAATATTGTTTGCGCTACCAACAGTTAGAAAATTATATATGTAGATAATTATTTTATTAAAAGCAGAACTCGCGGTAAAAAGTAAAAAAATACGCAAATCCGTCACTCTGTTTCGACGTGAAAGAAGGACAAACAAACAAGCAAACACACTTTCAAATTTATAATATTAACTATTAAGTATAAATATAAAAAAAAAACTTTGATTAGGTAAACATTGACAAAGTCGAGTATCTTGATCGTGTAAAAATATAAGCAACAATTGTAAAATCTTACAGTTTTTTGAAAATATAAACAATTTACTTTAAAGATTGTGTAAGGTTAAATATTCCGGATTGTTAGATGAAATCTGTACTCTGCTACCTAATAGATATTTTAGTAACCAAGGCCTTGATATAGGCCTTCTTGGTTATTAAAACACCTATGCGTGTAACATATTTAAGTATCTTATTAAGTTACCGTCGTTATCAAATATAGTAGTAGTATGTAGTCAGTATATATTAATTATTATAATCTAACGCAAAGTGAGAACTTAAAGAAAAATAAATATATATTAAAAGCAATTAATAAATACTTCATCAAGTATTTAATGCACGCCTCGTATATTCATTAATTATTTTGCAAGTTAATAATGTTAGTTTGTTACAATATCAGTTTCCTTTGCTTGCTTCTAAGTTGTTTTATCTGATCCCTGCAAAGTTTGATATTAGATAATAGCAAACTCATATTTTACTCCATACTTTGTTGAAAATGTAATTTAAGAAGGCTACTAAATTGTTTCCGGATGCGTGCTATATTGCTTTCAAACAAAACAAAAAACCTTTTTGAGATATTAATATGTTGAGATCTATTGCATTAACTAGCAATCTATTCTTGATTCGCTTAGATCTCACTACCTACACCTGTGTTTAAAAATCCCCACAGCGCAGGGATCTTTATTCCGAAAAATACCTTCCTACTGAAATTGTTACTCTGATATTCTAGGCCAAAATCCATTAGCACTAACAATTTGGGTAAAGTTAATTTGGTTACGATCAATTTTAGATAAGATGTCATTCTACAATCCTTGAAAATATACCTTGATATCATGACAACTAACTCATTTCAATAATAAATTGATCCATACCCTATATTCCTATTATTTACCCTAAATTCTGTATTGTAGCTGTATTATTGAATGGTCTCTAAGCTTTAATATATATATAATAGGTACCTTACTTGCCTACAGGGTACCACTGTGAGTTATGGGTCACTAGTTTCTGGTTTGAAATGACAAAAACCTAATGAGTTACTCATCTACTATGTCCACGTTAAATTTGTTAGCGAGCTACAACACAAAACTGCGGGTTTCTGGGATCTTTGGGATCTAAGAAAAGTTCCTAACGAGAAGCCTAGGCGAGACGGATCTATCGAAAATATAGTATAGTAGAAAATATCAAATAGTTTTTGTTCTATTATTATTATATTCAATATTTCTTTAACTATCAAAGAGTAATTTAACGTGTTCAAAGTTATATTTAAATTACGCTTCAATGGTTTTAGCATAAATCAAGGTTGTTTAATTATGAATACATCAAATCCTACTTTTTTAAAAAGAGATCTATCGTAAAAAATACTTACTTATAATAATAGATTAAGATAAGATTTTCTAAAATCCTTGAGGATAAAATAATTTTCCTTTATTTTGCTATGTAAAGATTTGTGGGTCATAAGATTTTTTCAGCTTTAAGCTGTAGAAGACATTCTATTCGCTATCTAAATTATAAAATACATTATGTGATGAGCATAAAAAATAATATAAAAAAAGCAGCAGAAATAACATGAGCGTGTTAAATAGGTACTTTGTAGGTTTATTGTCTTACATAAGTGGAAATCTATTTTTAATGGAATAACCTTTTTTTATACTTATCAGACTGTTTGATGCCATTATCCAGTTGTTTTAAGAAAATATTGCGTTTATATTTTTTGTCTCAACCTTACGATATATTGAGATTACTATAGAGATTTTTTTATATACTTATATTTTGTCTTGCTTCGCATTATTATGTAAAGCTATTTGTAATACTTACCTATTACTGCAGCGATATAGGTAGTTTCTTTTATTTTTCTTTTACATAAGAAATTAGAAATTTAATTTCAATAACTCAAATATATTTCATGCCATTTATTATCAGAATCAACGTTTTATGAATTCCTGGTCCAGGCTTATTATAGACATATAAACTGTCATTTCGAATTGAAATTTACGAATAGCCGATAAGTAGGGTCCAGCAGAATGGGTTTACGATCTGGCAAAGAAATCCGACACTGTTCGTTCTTATCTACAGTTGACCTAACCCTTTTCATTGGTCCACAATTTTTTCGTTCGATGTACATACTCACTCACTTTCGCTCGCACACACACAGCACACGCTCGCACACGCACGCGCACAGTGACATTCGCATATTTAATCCAACTTTAAAATCAATCATCAATTGATACCTTGCTCTAATTCCAACAATTAATTAATTCTACGATTCTACGAATGTGACCCTCGCTTTAAATGAGCTTTTAACTGTTACTTCAGCTCATACTATTATTTTGGTTTAAACTTAAAGATGATTTATCGCATCTCTCGGGTGCATCCTCATTTGCCTAACAGTAGCCTATGTGATATACAAATCAAATTTGATCCGAATTAAAAAAAAATTACTCTGGTAGTCCAATAAAAAGCCCATACATCTGCTAGCTGTTATCGGTTGACTAAAAAAACGATAATATATAAACTGGCCAAGTGCGAATCGGACTCGCGCACGAAGGGTTCCGTACCATTATCTATAAAAACAGCAAAAAAATCATTTCCGTTATATAGGAGGAGCCGCCTAAATAAATAATTAAATTAAAATAAAACAAATTTAAATATTTGTTTCATTTTAATTTAATTATTTATTTTTAAAGTGAATATATAACTTAATATTCTGTGAATATTTGAAGCGTATACCTGTTGCCGTAACCAATATCGAGCAAAAACAAGCAAAAAAATCACGTTTGTTATATGGGAACCCCTTAAATACTTATTTTATCCTGTTTTTTAGTATTTGTTGTTATAGCGGCAACAAAAATATATCATCTGTGAAAATTTCAACTGTCTAACTATCACGGTTCATGAGATACAGCCTGATGACAGACAGACAGATGGACAGACGGACGGACGGACAGTGGAGTCTTAGTAATAGGGTCCCGTTTTACCCTTTAGGTACGGAACCCTAAAATTGATTAATGTACATAAAAATAAAACAAATTTTTACACAGTTATTAACATATGTGTCTGCATAACGATTTTATTGTAATTATTTGTTATTAGAAGCTTGGACGAAACTTTGATATGTACAAATAATTAGTTTTGTTAAAGCCTCGCAAAATGATAGAAAACAAAGGTTTTTTTCGCATTTAAAAAAGTAAACTATAGTCAAAACAAAACTATAAAATACGTAATTTACCCGTGACAGTTCCATTAAGTTTTATCAGCTGGCCAGTTTAACGCCCTCGGGCGCATATGGCACCCTTCGCTCCCATGACGCTTGCACTCCACACCCTTCGATCGATAGATTTTGTTATAAATCTACATTTGTTATTTGGTTCTTTGATTCGAGATAATCTTTGTATATCTATATTATATGTAATTTAAACTATAGTACATATTATATAGTCATAATGAAACGCGTTACTTTGAAGCAAAGCAGCAAACATTATGTTGCAGTATCATAATAACCAAGAAATACCTCAATTTTCTTAAAGAGATTTATTAGATGGTACACAGTTTTGATCCTCAGCTCTGCTCGCATGGTAAGTGAGACAGGGATAATAGGTAGCCCACGTCTGTCCCCATGGTACAATCTCTCTTTAAATTTTTTTAACGATGCTTAGCGATTTAAACGTGAAAAGGTAATAAAAAGACAAACATTGTTAAGTATGCATTTGTATTGTTTATTGACATGACACTAATCCACTAATCAGATTACTATTATAAACACGAAAGTTTACATTTGTACGTGTATGTATATTCGTCACTCTTTCACGCTAAAACAGGTGGTCGTACATGATGAAAACTTAGTCCACAGATAAACTATAACCCGGAGTAACACATAGGCTGTTAGGCACTTAGGAACGCACCCGAGCGAAGCGATGGTAAGTCACTAGTATTATATAAGTTTGTGAGTGTTATTTCAATACGTTGTAATGGATCAACGGATTTGAGTAATATTCAAAGAGGAATTGTGACGCGGGCTATTTTTAACAATGTATCCATCACGCAAGAGTAACCTCGAGCAATTTTAGTAGTATAGTATCTTTGGGGTTTGCCTACGTCATTGAACATGTAATATCTGTATTCTATTTCATAAGTGCAATACAGAGTATATATTATGTGAAAATGCGAAAGGTCCTGGTAGATAGCTCTTTGTACACATAATTATAATTTTGGTAATCTATTGTACCTGTACCTTACCAAAGATTTATTGAATAAATTAAATTTTATTTCCGACCTTTTTCATTTGATTTAGTATAATAAGTTTGACTCTTGACTGACTTTAGATAGGTCGATAATTTTAGTTTGCGTAAATAATAATAATGGTTAAAATTAATGGTATTCTATTAAGGAAAATAATTCAACACAAAGCAGAAGGGAATTACTGCATGCATGCATGTAATAAAATCAAACTGCAGAATATTCAGCGTTCAAATACATATGTTGCTAAGTAACGCTCAGATATAGGCGTCCGGCATATATGGTTACCATGCTAATACAGCAATGGCCTTAATGCACGCCCCTTTATATTCAGATATATATATGTATGCAATCCTATCGTATAGACCACACTAATTAAACTACGTGCGAGCATTGGCTATGTTGCTGGCAATTACAATCATAATTACTAACAGATGCCACAAATTCGTTTTGAGGTCTCCGTTGAACTCTTAGTTGCAGTTCTAAAGAAGCTATTGTTTGGGTACAACGATCATATTTTACAGTATACTATGAAAGTCTTTGTTGGTGCGAACAAGGAAATTGTTAAAATATTAACACAGACTAGTCCTTCATGTGTAGGTCACGCAGTCAATAAATTTATTTTAGTGTAGTTAAATTTTAGCGTACCTAAGTAATTTACGTGATTCATTCATATAAACAAGAGTTTGTTTTGTGTATAATTCAATTATTAATTTTCTATTTTATAATTTTATTGTGTAATAAGAGATTTTATTGCTTTATTTTATCACATTACACAAGTATTATAAGTATGTAAGTCTGTTCGTGAGTGTTTTTCACGTTGTAACGGCTCAACGGATTTGAGTGTCATCCAGAATGAAGATATCTGATATTCTTAATAACACGAGCTATTTTTTAGCCGCTGCTCCGTCCGTCTGTCTGTCAACGGGATGTATCTCACGAACCGTAATAAGAGAGTTGAAATTTCCACAGAGTGTGTATTTCTATTGCCGCTATAACAATAAATATTAAAAAACCAAGGTAGCGAATTACAGAATAGCCGCCATGCAAATTAAGAAAAATCGATTAGTACATAGTGTTACACATATCTTGTACGAACGACTCGATTTCATCGGTTTTGCTGAAGCATCTACCTGTCACACGAGTAGAGCCATTGTCAAAATTGTGACTTATGTACAAATACGATTTTGTCTTGTATAGAGCATATAAGCGTATTACTAATTACATAATAAAGCCCGCTGTATAACACTATTTTTCACTTCAATAAGAAAGAAATAAGGTAAACTTTGCCTACATATTTTAATACATTAAATTTATCACAAACTTCGAGTGCAATGATAGGACTGTAATATAATAATCCATTTTATTTATGATCATAAATCGTTAATTTTGTGACGAAATTATTTTTGTTTTCTTAGTATATTATGTACTCGTATCTCAAGCATCTGTCGAAATTATTAATTTATGTAGACTGTGTAATAACCTAATATCTTTTAAATATCACATCTCACGAAGGGTTCCCTATAAAATTATAAAAAAGCATCACGAAATATTACTCGTCATATTTTTCATTTTCATATTTTAAAACAAAGCTTTCATTTAGAACTTTTGCTAACAAAATAACTGGAAAAGAATTAATTATTCTTTCTTTCTTATCCTTGTTATTAACTCCATCAAAAAAGAAACAAATGGAGTAATTTAGTTACAGAGACATATTTCTTTGTGCTTACAAAAAGTAACTAAATGTAGAATTACCTGTTATTTTTAGTCTTCTCTTAAATAAATAAAAAGGAAAAAGCTACTTATGGTAGATATAACTAGTTGTTTTAGTTATAATAGATTAGCATACACGTTTTATCGCATCGTTGGCGAGAACTTGCGAACTAAGGAAAGGGATCAAATCTGCATGACTTGCGAGGAGAAAAGCGTTAAGATATACATATGTAGATAGATATACTATAAGGTATGTGTTTTGGAAATCGATAATTGTATTCAGATAGTTTGTCTATTAGAAATTTTGAAAAACACAAAAGGAAAATTCAAATTAGTACTGCTATTCTGTAAGAACTTTAATATAACTAGACAGTTAAATCCGTGAACAAATATGATACTACACACTTAAATTAGATGAGTATTGGTGTATCCAGGTTTCAAGTTGCTCTCTCATAATATCATTATTATTATTATTTCGTCTGTTATGTTCTAGTAGCTATAATTCTATATATTACTAGCGACTCATCCTCGCTTCGCTTCGGGTTCGTCCCTAGACAAAAACAAATCTATCCCAAGGGAACCGTAAATTTTTTCGGGATGATAGCCTATAGCTTTCCTCAGTTAACGGGCTACTCAATGCAAAAATAATTTTTCAAATCGGGTTAGTAGTACCTGAGATTAGCGCGTTCAAACAAAGAAACAAACAAAGAAACAAACTTTTATTTGTGTTTTTTTCTTCTTTGTATTTTTAGTTTTTTAGTGTGCAATAAATAATATCATTATTATTATTTGTATCTCTTTGAAATTCATGGGTTCGAAGGAGCTCGATCCTTTGGAAGGCTTGCGTGGGGACACGCGTCCAATACGTAGAGGCCCCTTAACCTGTCGAGAGTCGCGGACACACCGGTGTGCCAGTTAACAATTGATTTCTTAGAAATTAACTAAGAGGTGTTAGAGATTCAAGTTTGTTTAATGTGATGCATCGGCCGAGATCCATTTCTGAGTAACCCTAAGATAATCTCTGGCTAATTTGTAGGGACTATAGAAAATATGGAAAACTAAATAGGGTTATGGAATGGTGTTTAGATGGACTAAAAACGAGTGATCTCTAATTAAGAGATTACCGGGCAGTCTCACATTGAATATTTGGCGGATGGTAACTCGCCTGCCACTAGATGAGCTCCAACAAAACGGCATCTAGTACCTTAGGTGCAACATCGGTGTAGTCGCCGGTCGGGTAATGGTGTTGAGAGGTGTGCACCGGTTTCACCATCGCGAGAGTGCTCGTAAGTGGGTTGCCCCGTTATTACGCAGATTGGGCAGTTCCACCTTTTCGAGCACTTGGCTCTTGCACTCCACTCTGGACGGCCAATGAAGGCAAGCCAGAAGCGGGCGACAGATGTTGTTTCCCCCGGGAGATCTCAGGTCCGTGGTGTTGCCACTCACCAACAGCTCGCCACAAGCTGCCCTGTGGGCTTAGTATTATTATTATTATTATTATAATAGTACTACAGCACTTTGACAGTGGTATTACTCGCTCGCTTGGGAAATGAGTGAAGCGGGTTCAAATCCGGGGTCTCGCACCTTTGATGTTTTCATGTGCAAAGCATTTCCAACATGATTACCATTTATCTTATGGTGAAGGAAAACATCGTGAGGAAACCTGCATGTTTCAGAGAATCTAGCAAGTTTTTAAAAGACGTGATGTTCGCTAACCCGCACTAGGACAGCATGGTGGACTATAGCCTGATTCCCGTTGTGTTGAAGGGAGGTTCGTGCCCAGTAGTGTAACGTTAAAAAGGGCTGAATACTTTTGCTCTTTTGCTCTTTGTGAAAATTACACATGACATACGCAAAATAATAATCATATTGATGTCTTCTTCTTAGTGGTTTCAGTGTTGACATATTGGTCGTAGTCATCATTTTGGTGTTGTAACCCGCTTGACAATTCGACTCCACTTCTCTCTTATAGTGCCTTTCTCGTACATTTATGGAATATCTATATACAAAAACAAATTATCCTCTCTTTTGAAATCAGAAACTAAGGCTTCTGATTTCAAATACTAAGGTATCGTCAAACGATAACAGTGTTTGATGAGAGTTGCTAGCACAACGTTCATACTATAGTAACTACCTATTGACTATTGAAAGGTCGATATAACATTAGCAAAATTCTACGCTCAAATATTGAATTTGGTATTTTTTTGCTTTGATTACAGTGAAGAAAGAATTAAAATACGTTATAGAGCATTAAACTGTAATTCAAATTTTATAGATCTAAATAAATTAATATTTTACGGTTTCCAATCTAATTAATTATATTTGCCAATGTCAACCAAATTATATTTCTTTTTTGTTTCTTTATGTAAGATTTTTTTTTATATTTACGTCTTATTGTAAGTATATAGTTACTAGCGACTCATCCTCAAAGTATCCTATGTCCTTCCCAGGATCTCAAACTATCTTCTTACCAAATTTCATCTAAATCGGTTCAGTAGATCCAGAGATTACCCCCTACAATGTCACAAACTCACAAACTTTACCTCTTTATAATATTAGTATAGATTTTTAAAAAGAAGATCAACCCATTAGATGATGCTTGAACCCTCAGACGTTGATACAAAATCCATAATCTACTGACTGCGTAATATCTATGTCTATAAAAAATAAAATGTAAGAAATACTACCGACAAATTAAATAGTAATGGCAAAGGGGACGTTATGTCTGAGGAAGATTTGTTTCAAGGTGGATGTTGCTCACAGTGAAATATGAAAGCTTTTTGTTAAAGCGTTATAATTATCTTCTTCAAAATTCAGTGTTTTTTATTCATTTGTCTATAAATTTAATTGTCTTACTTTTTAAGTTAGCGAAAGAAAACTTAATTTGTTTTTTCTACTTTATTTTTAGAGTTAAGTCTTAAATTTTGATAAAATTGGTCAAGTTCGAGTCGGACTTTCGCACCGGATGTTTTGTACCACATCAAGTAGGTTAAACTTCGTCGTAATTATATAATAATCACACCATGTTTAAGCCGTGCATCTATTATTTATTAAGTACAATTTTTAAAGAACACAAACTAAATGCCGTTTTAAAAGCCAGGGCGTCTGCCCTGGCTTTTAAAACGGATGCATACGCTTAAGAATAGAGTGTTGATTGTACACAGTACATACATACTCGTAGTAAATATGTATATGAATACATAATACATGCCTATAGGTATTTTGTTTATTATTCTTTTTAGACCACGTTTATAGGTAGGTAGGTATACAGGTGATCATTGCTTGAGGTAATTAATTTTATAGTGGTTAAAAAAATGACAAATTAATTATCAAAACAAAAAAAAACACTAAATATACTTATAAAATAATAATTTAATAAGATTCTAATTTTTTTTCTCTTTCGAATAAAGTTTTTTGTTTCCTTGGTCAAAATAAATTTGTGCTGCCACGAAAAGTTGTCCTTAATGTACGTAATATTTTCGAAAATTCGTTACTGTGACGATACGATTGCGATACGAATGCTAAAAAGTTAATTCGGCTACTAAAATGTAGGAGCTCTGTACATTGTACAATGTACATTATGTGTATATAATGCATGTTAGGGCACAGTCCTTTCGTCATATGAATACTTTTTAGCAACATTTTATATTTCACACTACAGCTAATAAATAGCGTAATCAGACAGAATTTTATCGTTTAATTTTTACGTGGTCGTATTTCTCCCAATTGTATCTGACATGCTGACGTGATCAAAATTTTTATGTTTTATTGATCTTTTTTTTTTTTTGAATATTTGATATAGCGTTTCGTGTAAGAAAATCATCGATGACACGCTTGGGTTAGTTTGTAATGACCACAGTAAGTAGGGTCAGTCAGCCAGTGGTTGCGGGTTGAGTCCCGCTGGGGGCATTCATTTGTGTAATGAGCATGAATGTTTGTACTTCAGTCATGGGTGTTTATATTTATAATATGTATATATTTAAAGTTATATATGTGTAGTGTATCAGCTATCTGGTATTCATAACACAAGCCTCGAAGCTTAGGTAACATGGAATTAGATGGGTGCTGTGTGTTAATGTCCCAGCATATTTATTTATCATGATGCATTTTACTTTATTTTACTTCTATTAACAGCTATGTAATGTGCATATACATATATTCGTTTTATTTGTGAATAAAGAAATGATACAAAATATTTCCATACCTTTCCAGACAAGCATCCAGTGTATGGTATTGCTATAGGATATAAGTTTTATATTAGACTAGTTACTCATCCTCGCTCCGCTTGGGTTCATTTCTAGTTACGTTTTAACGTTTATCTCAGAGATGAGATATTTTCCAGCAGTAAAAAATATCCTATATGTTGACCCGGATAACCAGCTATCGTCATACCAAATTTCATCAAAATCTGTCCAGTGGTTTTCTCATGATGCGGTAACAGACAGATAGACAAAAATTTTAAAAACGGTAGATTCGGTCTCTGTATCGATAATGATGACTTCAAAAAGATTTTCCAAAATTTATTTAATGTATAGGTTCGACTAAGTTAGAATTTTATTATATGTATAGACTAAGTGGAAATCGATCCACTAATTGACTAAATATAGAAGAATAGTAATTATTATTTATTTATTTCAATATAGTAATAAAAATATATAGCAAGTTTTCTTTAACAAAGTAAATCTATACTTAAGCTAGACTGTAAAATGTTAATCTAATTTGTCGTAAGACGACTAAACTCTAGACTCTTGGTTTTATTTTTCAAGAGATCCTGGACCTTTAAAGTGTATTTCTTAGGTTCCACTTACAAAAGATTGTTTAACTAGCACTAAAACTAATTATTTTTTATCATTAAATTAAGATAAATTAATACAAAATTTTATATTTATTAGGATTATATGTTTTTAGAATTTTTGTCTGTCTGTCTGTTACTGCATCACAGAAAAACCACTGGAGAGATTTTGATGCAATTTGATTTTAGCTGGATATCCGGGTCAACATATAGGATACTTTTTACCGCGGGAGGTTATCTCATTCCCACGGGAGTACACGTTATAACACAACCCAAAAAATATTTATGATCAGAATTTCTTGAAACTTGGTATTAATGATCTTCAATACAATTAAATAAATATGTGTTTTAGCATTTTTTAAAATTCATACCATAAGTAGATGAGGGATGGAAATTTGTATGAAACCTACCTTTTTAAAGTTTTTTTGTTGTAATTTTAGCGCGAGCGAAGCCGCGGGTTTTGTTAGTAAATAAATAAAGATATAAATATACAAGAATTGCTCGTTTAAATATATAAGATAGATAGATAATAATTTAAATATGTAATATTTTTACTATACATTTATTTATACGGTTTAGATAAATATAGAAAATGTCACCATAAAATGAAAATATGCATTGTAATAGAAAGGGGGATTAACTTTTCATATTAAATGGAAAATGTGGAGAGTAAAATCATGAAAGACTTTTCTTTAAATAAGTATTTTTGCTCGTTGTGATGTATAAAACCTGCTTTCAAGTCCTGACGCTAAATGCAAAATTGAGTAAGTAGACAGTTAGTCGGCAACACTTTGCGATCTTGCATCCGAGCGGTATGTCGGCGTTCTGGTGTTGACGTGATGGATACTGAATATGAAATTTAAAAGTGTTCAAGCTTTTATCCGCTTATGATATTTATTTTATTCAGAAAAGGTATGAAATGTAACAATATACCTATACTACAATTCTTATCTTTGCAAACCACGCTTTCGGCGTTCAAATCTCTTCACCCGTGTAGTTTATTAATGTATAATTATTCCGCTCCTGAGGGTCGTTGCATGATGTTCGTAGCGTATAAGATGATAGACTATCTATCTCTATAATTTGCCTATAAAATAAGAAAATAATATGTTCAACATATTATTTCCTTATATTAGCTAATCGATATTATCAAAGTATTCTGACACTCGTGTTTAAACAAACAAGAAATAAAGTAATAGGTAAATATATATTATGTGTATAAAAATATAAATATTTGCGGTTTTAATAAGCCTTATATAGTTACAGTTGTTTCATTGTACTTAAATATGTGCAAATTTTTTTATATAAGCAACGTGCTTTACCTGCGATGCCTTATTTTCTAGCCTTTATAGCGTAACAGAGTAACAAACATACACGTACATACAAACTTTCACCTTTATACCTAATAGTAGTCCGATGACAATATGGCAATTATCGAAAGCTTAAATTGAGCTTTTAAACGGAAGGGATAAAAGAAGCAGATGTTTTTGTGAAATAAAAAAAGATTTGAATGAGTAGGTGAACAATAAATCAAATGCAATTACCATTCCAGGACACTAATCCAAGTAAATTTTCCCTCGCCTTGAGGTGCGACTCCACAAACCCACCTACTTTCTATAATGAATCAAAATGAACCTTACAAACAAAGTTAACTTCGTTATAGAAACTTTGCGGGCTTATTGATGGTTCCTTTGTTATAAAATACCTACTTAAGTACTTTGGATATACACAAATTTTGTTGGACGTTTAAAACAGTCTGAATAAATTCGAAGCATAACTATTCTATAAACTACATATGTTTATACGATACGGATGTCTATTCCGACCTATCTGACCCAATTTACAATTCCATGTGCGTTTCCAAAACCACATACTTTGAATGTGTTGAATTGTTGTCGGTTCGTTCGATCTGATCATATAAGATGTATGGATTTAGGGAATTCATCATGTTCTAGTTATGTTGTAGTAGAATTGTAAATGCTGTGGTTACTGAAATGTTATAGATAAATAATACGAATAAATTAACTTCGCCTATCATTATATATGCAAAAGCTTGTATGTGTGTGTATGTTTATAACTTTTTCACAGTCAGACGGCTTGACGAAATTTGATGAATTTCAGTACACAGATAATCTATGATCACAGATCACATAATACTATACCTACTGATATAAATTTGGCATCTAAGGACGTGCCCGAGAAAAGCGTAGATAAATCGCTAGTAACTTAATAAATAAGACATTGAGATATGAGCCAGCTACCCTGACACTCTAATAATCATATTCCACGGTATAATGTGTTTAACCTGCTTTATGAAAGGGAAATTACAGGTTCGAAATCCATTTCGAACGAACTGTGCACTGAAAGCAAAAAATTATGAATTACAAAAAAGTAACGGGTAGATTCAGCGTCTACGTTATCGTTTTTTGACATTCAAATCCATCAATTTCTTGAGTTTTATCCTGTTAGTTATTCAATAAGATAAAGTAGAGATATAATTAAAGAATTGAAGCAAAAATACATTCATTACATAGTTTTAAGGATATACAAGTAAACAGAAATAGCAATTTTATTCCTATAGCTGGGTGTCCGATAAGTGTTTTTCTCTATGGTATCGTAGTACTCAAATAGATAAACTGATTGCAATGACATTTTTATATGAAAACTTACTTAATCGAGATTGTTCCTCCTTCCTTATCTCATTTAATATTAGCAGAACTCGCGGTTCCGCTCGCATTCAATCTACAAAAAAGACTCTTTGGCTTTATGTTGTATAGCGACTCACTCTCGCTTCGCTCAGGTTCGTACCTGTGTATTTGTATATGATATATATTATATAGTTTTTACAATAATGTACGGAAGTCTGCCCTATTTTTTGACATTGATGATTTGGCTATTTAAAACAAAAATAATATTTCAAATCGGATTAATATTTCCTGAGATTAGCGCGTTTAAACAAACAAACAAAAATTCCTAAGTAGGAAGGCAGGCCCTGGAAATAGCCGGGATTAATAAATGCCAAGCAGAAGAAGAAACAAACAAACAAACTCTTCCTCTTTATAATATTACTATAGATAAATCTCCCTTAAAAAGTTATTAAATCTTTTTTAAATTGTATTAAGAATTTTACAGACATATAAACGCCATAATAAAATATTTACTATACCTTTATCGTACTGTGTACATATTTGTAGACTGGCCCTAAAATGATATGGAAATCTTAACCTCATGATAGGTATTTATCGCCTGGATATTACGTACCTCTAGGAGGATGGAAAGGGCTGGCTTTATATAGATTTTTTTAACACATAATGAAAGGTGAAGCCGGTTCATAAAAACTAACGTATTATATGGATATCAGTCTATATAGATAAATAAAATTGGAGTGTCTGTTTGTAATATTAAAATAACCGCTTTTTACTAAGTGCATATGGATGTATACACGGTACATATACCAAAACAACATTTTTTATCATTTTTTTCTGTCTGTCTGTCTGTCTGTTTGTTCCGGTTAATCTCCGAAACAGCAGGACCGATTTTGACGGGACTCTCATTAGCAGATAGCTACTGTTATAACGAATAACTTAGGCTTCATTTATTTAAAAAAAATCAGGGTTCCGCGAAAAAAAAAAAACCCATGAAATTGTGAACAAAATCCGCGTACGGCGTACGCAATAACGTACGTAACGTAAATCGCTATATAATTATAATAAATATCTTAGAAGTAGCAAGCTACTATTTATGTATAGCTAACCTAAAGCTTAAAAAAATATAACAAAATTATAAAAAAAAAACAAAAACATGTTCATCAATAACTACCAGTCAGTGTCGGACCACGTCATTCAATCGATAGCTTTAAGTACCGCTAGTTCTAAGTAAAAAAAAAATGTAATCGCCAAACAAAAAAATAAATAAAATAAAATGTATAAAAAGGGCACGGGCAATTAAAGTCTGTGAATGTAATTTAACTATAAAAAAAAAACATAGCTAACCGTGAAAACGTACCTAGGGACGAACGCGAGCGAAGCGAGCGTGAGTCGCTAGTCTTTTTATATTTTGTCAACTACATTGTGAGAAATCAAATATTTGGACTGAAATTAAAAATAATTTTAAATTGCAAACTGGTTTATTTTCTACAAAAGTTTTATACCTATAGATATAGATAATAAATTCGCTATTAACTTTAAGGCAAAATTCAATTTTTCGAATGAAATGATTTATGATTGAATCTGGTGTTGTAATCTTGTTTGGAAAGAAGAAAATAGTTTAAAGTAATAACAACTCGAAGTATATTTAGTACTTATAATTCAATTTAGAAATCAAAATGTACCTTGAAATATTTGAATCACACTTCATCCCATTTGAAAGCTAGAATACCTTATATTCTACAGTACAAAATTTATTTTATTCGGATGGTATTTAACAACTCGAGGAAGAATGTAAATGCTGTGATAATTTCAGTGTAGCCTTGCACCTACCTGGGAGTAAATAAATCCTTTGATGTGATTTTCTTAGAAATCCTAATTTAAATGATACAAATAGACTTTCTAGAACTTTGTCAGAGAACGAAGTGAATAGTTAGTATGTTTTTTTCTCAATCTTGTCTAAAAAACTACGTTCAATAAGAATATATATGTATGTATAGCCAGCCAATAATTAAAAAAATAAAGAGAGCATGTATTAATGTGTACACTCGCAAGAAGTAAAACATCTGTAGGTTATCGGTACTCTTTATGAAATTCAATTTTTGTTTTAAATAATTAGGATAGGTGAGATACTAAAAATAACGCATATCAGGCATATTACAATCATATATTTATAGAATATCATTTAAGGAAAGAATATAATATTATATATCATTTGTCAGGCAATAACAACGGTTACCATGGCAACAAACGTACGTACATTTTTTCGTAAAGCATTCATCAGTTTACCACCTAAGTCAAGCGTGCGTAAAGAAGTTTAACTTCAAAAAGTTTAAAGCTTTTGTTAGGATCAATAGAACGTTCGTAAAAAATTGACAACTATTGTAACAATTCTTGGCATGGCTCATTATTTTTTTGGCCTAAAAGCACGGCGGTTATGTTGCTCTCTATTAGTGAAAGAAATTTCAGAATCGGATCTTATCATTGTAATATTAACTAATAATGTAAATTACATTGATAAGATCTTATTGCTTTGTATATAAACTGAAATATTTTACAAAAACTAGTTTTTGTTTGCGGATACGCTCGCGGCTATCTAACATCTCGAGAAAAAGTAGTAAAGTTATAGGTATACAATTAAATGTTTACTTAATTCTACTGAACCATTATTATGGTAAAAAACGCGAAGAAGTAACAAACACACATTCTCACTCTCAATCAGTGATAAATTCTCGTATTTGCAATATTATGCGCTATAAACATACAGGGTAAAAAGTGTAGGCATGTCGTCTTTGAAATCCAATACGCTTTTTCCGCCGATGTTTTTAGAGTTCTGTAAACACTAACCCCACACACAGCTTTGTCAATGAATTTATTTTCATGTTGTTAGTAGGGAAGTTGTTGTTATTGCTAAAAATTATAACTATACTCGCCACTCACCCTTGCTTCGTTCGGGTTCGTCACTAGCTTGCTTCCCAATACAAACTTTCATCCCCATTTGAACCCCTTTAAGGGATGATTTCCGGGATAAAAAGTATCCTATGTCCTTTCCAGAGCCTCAAACTATTTTCTTACCAAATTTCATCTAAATCGGTTCAGTAGATCCAGAAATTACCTCCTACAACGTCACAAACTCACAAACTTTACCGCTTTATAATATTAATGTAGATAACGAACAAACGACTAATCGAGCTACTACAATATTTTCCTATTTACTGGAAACATGCAACACCCGGAATATCCGGGATAGTGATTGGTCATAGTGGTTAGAAGAAAAAGTGAAAAATACTAAAAATAAAAAACATAGTTTTGATGCATATACATATATATACTAGTCAAAACAAAATAAGGGCCACTTGATTTTTTTGACGTCGTTAGCGATAATTTATTTTTTAAGCATTCTCAAGTAGCTGATTATTTATTGTGGTGTTACCTTATTTGTTTACAAACATTTTTTGAGTATTCCACCTGCATAATTGTTTAAAGTGGGTAGTTTTCGATAATTTATTGGAACCACCAGACTCTACCCGATTTTAAGATGGATTTTAACTCAGTCAAAGTAACGATTCTGTGAAGAACACTGTAAGTTTTGTTTAACTAGTGTCTGAATTAATATTCTAAAAAAGTTATGCCGAGAATTCGACGTCATATGGACTTACCAATCATAACTAGGGCCGTAACATTGCTTCAAGAAGGCCATTCGCAGCATTCTGTGGTTTTGCAGCTGGGTTTTTCGCGGCGAGCGATCCAGAATAATTGGAATCGTTTTCAAGAGACTGGAAGACTAACCAGGAGACGGGGATCTGGCAGAGTTCGAGCAACTACCGCACAGGAGGATCGCTACGTGCGCTTGACTGCGCGTAGAGAACGCTGCATCACAGCCCACTCCTTACAAAACCGTTTGCGACAGGCGACCGGTACACGCGTTAGTGATCAAACCATTAGAAATCGTTTACACGAGGACCAGCAGTTCTCCAGGAGACGCGTAGTGCGGATACCATTAACAAGTGCTCATCGTGCAAACCGATTATCGTTCGCAAGGCAGCATCTGGCATGGGATATGAATGATTAGAGCACAGTATTGTTTACGGATGAGTGCAAAGTTAAATTTTTTAGTGATAACCGTCGCGTTAGGGTCTAGAGGCATGAAGGTGAGCGATTTTCGGATGCTTGTATACATGAAAGTGACAGATTTGGGGGCCCCAATGTTATGGTGTGGGAAGGAATCTCTATGTCCGGCAGATCCGACCTTGTAATTCTAAACGAAGGCACAATAACAGCTCAACGTTATATCGAGGAGGTCATAAGACCCCATGTGGTCTCATATGCACAGAGAATCGGGGCCAGATTCTATCTAATGCACGATAATGCTCGCGCTCATACAGCTAGAGCCACCAGAGAAGCCCTAGAGGAGGCTGGTATACAGGTGTTGCCTTGGCCTGCAAACAGTCCGGATCTCAATCCCATTAAACACATGTGGGATTTACTGAAACGCAGTGTTCGAAGCACAAACCAACCCGTGCACAATGAAAGACAGCTAATAAACGTTTTGAAATTAAGCTGGGAACAAATTCCTCAAGAAACAGTGGTACACCTGGTGGAGAGTGTACCTTCCAGGCTTCAAGAGTGCATTAGAAAACGAGGAGGGCATACCAGATACTGACAGAAGTCACAAATCAACCAACACTTTATGGTTTTTTTTTCGCAAATTTTTTTTTCACTGATTATAATTTTTGCAAAAATGTGAATTTTTAGAAAAAGTGTAGTAAACATTTTTTTTTATTGTTTCTATCATTATTTTATGCTCTCTACAATAAAAACCAATTAATTTATCCCATCGAATCATTAATCAACCCTTAAACCTCAAGAATTCATAAGAATATTGTAAAAACGTGGTGGCCCTTATTTTGTTTTGACTAGTATATATATATATATATATATATATATATATATATATATATATATATATAATATTAAATTCCTAACTAGCTATAAATAGGTGAGGAAAGTAAGTTATCCCTTATTATAAAGTGGCTAGACATATAATTGGTAGTGTGATTGGGAGAAGCAATAATTTTTTATTCGATATGAGGATTTGATTTCGTAATGAATATTTATACATACATAGCCCACGCTGTGAGATTGCGACTCGCACTTGGCCAATTTGTTCCCTACACGTGTCGGTAAGCGTTTCTCAATGTATCTTTATCTTAAGGGATTTGAATGGACATCTAAATGGGCAATATAAATAAATACTAAAAGATAGAACGAACACGCAATTACTTTTGCGTTTCCCGTTTTCGTTAACATATATTTTTTGTAAAACAAATATTAATGTTTAAAATATATAGAAGAAGACAAATATTCAAAAGAATAAACAATATAAAATTAAATTGTACGTTCACTCAGTAGACGCAGTGATGCATAGTTGATATGACGGCGTCAATGAATTAAAATGGCGTGGAAATGTTATCGTAGTAGAGTGGTGGCACTTTGTGATGACTCCCTCTACATCCCTGGCCGATGGGAGGATAGTAGGTATATGTGGAAATATTTTTGTCTGTAAGTCTTCATAAATAAAAAAACATATTGAGTTTTACTTTCAAGTGTTTTTGATAATATGACTCTACATTATTTATTCTCAACACTTGTGTGATCTCATAGTTGTCAATATGTAATTAATACATCATAGGTATTTACTACGTTGCAGAAGTAATTGAAAAAATAATGTTTTATTACGATACTAGAATAGTTTTTGTAATGAACATGATTGTATAGTACAATGTTACATATAAACTTAGGACAAAATACGATATTATCTTTCTTAACAGTGACATTAAGGCGACCTTTTATAGGCTCATTAGCTGGACTATTCACATTATTTACTAACTTTTCGACTAAGCCAAAAGCTTCGAAATAGTTTTAGGTACTAACATTATAGGTATTCTTGCAAATTATTTTATCTTAATTGTATATAGGTATATATTATATATTTACATCGCGACTTTATATTAAAAAATTACAGTACCTCATTGTCGATAAATTAATAGAATTTTGCAATTGATGATATTTTTCTAAAATAGTTACGCGTCCTTTTATATTTTCATTTATCACCTCTTCTGGGGGTTGAGTGGTCAGAAAAACGAATTTTCTTTAAAAATTCTTTTCTTCCCACTATTCTTGTGAACATTATTTGTACAGTTATAATTAAGCGTTCTTTCATTTTATATGTATGTAAACATTGCAAAAGAAAGTAAGCTAACATATGCCATACTATGTGGTAAAATGTTGATTATTTTGAAGCATTGTGACTTAAATACTAAGTTTTCATAATTATGATATTATAATAGTTTGATATAATATAAACTGTTTGAATAATACGATGTGTGATTCTGTGTCATAAAATTAGCTGATTTAAAAAATATAAATCACATCTGTAAATGACAATTACTCCAACACTTCATAAGTTGATTAAATCTTACTCTCTTTACATTATAACAAAGTTGAAGGCTACTGACTCAAAAGATGTGTTCCGTTATATAATATTAGTGAATGTACGTCATTAGGTCATAGGAAACGTTCAGTCTCGTAAAACTACGTAATGCTCTGATCCTATATTTAACCTTCGATTAACGAAATGAGTCAGCCAATGTACTCTATTAAAAGCCAGAAGTAGAAACAACGTCTGAACTAAATACCATGACGCAGGTCGACTTAAATAAATCGTTCGCCTGTCAATCACTGGACGGCTTTCAGGTGATCCATACCATTAAATATTTACGTTACTCTAATAAAAATATTAAACCGTAAGGAATTTTTTAAGTAAACATTGCTGTTATAGCTGATGATGTCAGAAAACCAAATGTACATCAATACATATAATCCTTGTCGTCCAAATATATTGTTTGAAACAATTTACAACTACGACTTGGCTTGCATTAAACTCATAAAACAAATGTGACGTTTTCTTACTGACACTACATTAAGTACATTTTATTGCCTAGTGTAGTTTAAAATACGATGCCTATAATGTACAAACATATCTACTCTTATGTACTTACTCCTTGGCTTAAGTCTTGAGTTTAAGATGTTATATTATTATATGAAATTTATTAAATAGAGGACATTGTATATGATTTTCTTCTATTTTTATTGAAATATAATATATACATAGAAGGAACTTATCTATTTCTGCCGCCAAGTAACAATGATTGCATTGTTGTGTTCCGGTATGAAGGATAAGGTAGCCAGCGCAATTACAGGCAAGAGGCATATCATCTTAGTCCTCACAGTGACAACGCACCTGTGGTTCTGCATTTTTGTTACTTAAAACCTAAGTGCATGAACCGTAGGTGTTATGGGCGACAGGTGCTGCTTTCCATCAGGTGGCCTGTCTGCTCGTTTGTCACTGCATCGCATAAAAAAAAAAAAAAAAAAAAACATAGAAGGAAAAGTTACTTGCAAAATGTTCGATTTTAAAGGTTAAGAAGGAGTGCCCAAAGTTTATGCCCAATTTATTAGGTGTTTATTCAAAATATGAGCAATCTTCATTTCGCATTTTACACAAATTCACACAGAAGTAACAGCATGAAGGAGTAATAAATACATTCACTCACTCACAAACTCACATAGTATTAGTGTGATTAAATGAAAATTATTTTAATCGTCTAAGTACGCACTGCAGATAAAGATGTTGGGTCACTGTCTGTGACACATTTGCCTTCGAGATTTACCGAGGGTTTAATCTAAATTTTGTAAAGTTTTTGTGAGAAGGGTCAAGTATAAACATATTTTAAAATAATGTGTATTAAATTACAATAAAACCTTTTTCGATTAGGTAGTTTTAATATTAAAAGTAACATTTTTTAATTTAAAACTATTTTAATGATATACTTTGTACGTTAAGAACGGTTTATGAATAAAAGGATAATTTTCTCATATTCTAACAAATCTATACTAATGTTATAAGGTTGTAGACATTGTTTGTTATTTTCTTTATTTTTTAAACATAAATATTGCTAGAAATATAGATTTCGAAAATTACATTGGCATTTAAAACTATTTGAAGATGTTTATAGGGTATCTAACATCACGCGATCCTTAGGAATGGAACAATTATCCGCAAATAATCAACGCGAGCGTAGCAGCACGTAAAAGTTAGTATTTCATATGTAAAATTTGTTTGTTCGTTTATTGATTTGTACTTCTTTCATGTTCCATTGAAATATCGGATCTACGTGATTTTTGATATTTGTTTCCGGAGTATATTATTATAAAAATATTTCGCGGCATGTAGTGAATCCTAAATCAAACGAGAGCGGGCTACTAATAAGTACATAAATAAGTTTTGTAAAGGTTACTGTAAATGACATATTATCTGCTTTAGAAAGGCAATGAATGTTTATTTCAACTGTCAGTCACAAGCTTCTATAATATGGGCGGCTGTTTGTTTACGGCTGCTTTTATTAGGCACCTGAAGCGTTGTGAAGATGAAATAGTTAAACGAGCCTATAATAGAATAAATGATAAATCTACCCTTAAAATATTACTAAAGATAGAAATAAGTTCAATTCAATTCCCTTCTTAATGGCTTCAAAGCGTGCCAGTTGAGCACAAATTACTTTACCAATGTCACGTGGAATGGAGAAGACGCGAAGGAGATTGGTCGGTAAAAAAGAATAAGTTATTTTAAATAGTATAGTTGTTGACATTTGTTTTATTAATCCCTTACTAGGTGGTCTAGCCCACGTATATTTAATGATAAATTAGTATTGCTATTATTCCAAACAATATTGTAGCTAAGGCTGTTGAAAGTGATTATAATACCTAAATGTCTGTTGAAGTCTAATGAAAAAATAGATATTAACTATTTTTAATATGTCACATTTTAAAAATATTGATTAATTTAGTAGTGTGTAGTACTTATTAAATACTAAGAACTACTTACACTTCTAAAGTTACATAATATTAAAAATAAAAATATTTGTTTTATTAAACTATTTTTCGATTCATTGTTTTGATCTAATTTTCATAAAATAATTTAACAGTAAGGAAATTTTAAAGAAAACGTCGGGAACCAAAAATCAAAATAAACTTGCGAAAAAATCCGAAAAGATAGTTTTATTTAAATGTCAAATATTCGCGTAAATCTAAGAAGGTAGTAAGAAAATAATTTAAGAACAACACATTGACTTTATTTCCTGTAAACTGAAAAGAAGATTTCTTTTTAGTATTTATGCCTAAATTTCTAAATTTATTAGATACATAAATTTCATCTACCATATCGGAACCTATAAATTCTATACGCTTTACTCGATACCTTAGAAAATCTTTGTCGAAGACGCTACAAAACGAAACTTGCCTTTCGAATTCTGTGCGAAATATCTCTATTCTAGTAGGTATAATTCGAAAGAACGTGGGGAACGTACATATTTTACGATTGCACGCTTTTTACTTTACACATTTTGAACTGGTATTTCCAAACACTTTCGTCTATTTAAACTATTCAGTAGTATTTATTGTAAATCAATATGAAGGTGACACTCATACAGCAAGTAATAAAATAATATCCTATTATAGTTAGGTATGTGCTTAAATTTTCATAACTAGATCAATGCGAACGTATTCTGTTAGAAACATAGCGGTGTCCTATAAGTATCACCGTCAATGTTATGGTGTTTGAGATGTTCGAGTTTTTTTATGGTGAATTATCGTTGTATAATTTTTGTCCGTGACTGTGCAGGGCCGGGATAAAAGTTAGTCTGAGACCGTTTCCATTATGGAATCTACAAGTATATTCTCTGTAATCTATCCTTGCTAAGCATCGAACACTATTCAGCGGTGTAAACTTGAATAGGTAATAAAGAAATTGAACACCTATAGGACTAGGTGTTAGTTACGTTCACATTTATTATTGTTTATTTATTTATATTTATGACGGCACGTTTGGCTCAGTTTGTAGTGACCCTACTTTCTGCGCCAGTGGTCGCGGGTTCGAGTCCCGCTGGGGGCATTCATTTGTGTGATGAGCACAAATGTTTGTACTCCAGTCATGGGTGTTTCTATTTATAATATGTATGTATTTAAAGTTATATATTTGTAGTATATCAACTATCTGGTATCCATAACACAGGCTTTGTAGCTTACCATGGAACTAGATGGTGCTGTGTGTTAATGTCCCAGCATATTTATTTATATATCATATTGACATAATAATGTTAAATGCTAATTAAAGTGTATCGATGTTTTTTAAAACATCTATCATTTTACCTAACATATCTTTAATAACATCATAAACTCTATGTCGCTTTTCTGTCTTATGAAAATTTGTGATAGCGATTTGGATTACTGGATAATGTAATTTCTTAAGCTCACTTGTTCCATGAACCAGGTTTAATGCCCAATCTAAACTTTCTAGTGCTTCACCATAGGCACTGTTACGATTAACTAATGTTAAGTATTAGACTTACGTAATTAGTTTCCTCGGTTCTTTCCAAATGATGTAAATATGAAGAATAGAATTTTAACTCTGGAAACTGTAATATCTTTTACGTTCAAACGATAAACATATATTTAGAAAACCGGTATCATTTGAAGACCTATCAACCAACTACATCGATAGTTGCGGATTCAAATCTCGCACGCGGCGTTTTATTCTGACAACAACACGCGATGTCTTAACACTAGCGGAAATTGTATAGCAAAGTAATTCACATTATCCTCCACTCCATGTATTCCTTTATTGTACTTGTTCTTATTTAAAATTAAATCCATATACGTAATTTATTTTATAGTCCAAACACGATTGGTGCATAAATGGATAATCAATTTTTAACTATCGTAATCTAAAAAAAAAAAAACATACAAATACTTTTTGTTACTTTTTACGATTATTTATCTGTAAACTGGTTACAAAATACCTACGCAATTACAAAAACAATTAGAGAATTCGAAGAGGAATAAACAATGTTTTATTGGACATGTTGGTGGACAGCATGTAATCGAAACTAGATATTTGCCTGCGGGCGAAGCAAATCTTTACTCTTCACAGTGCATTTATTTTGAAGCGTTTAATTCTATTATAATTAAACGAGTATATACGTAAGTTATGAATTTAGTGACACGTTGTATATTTAGTTTTTTATAGTAAAATGAAAGCTTTATTTTTTACACTTTTTTAGAGTTTTGAGTATCATTACAATTATGATGAAAAAACTGAATCTGTATATAAGATTCAATTATTCTCGCATCTGTCTGTCTGCTTTTACATTCGAATGTATTTTTTTCTGAATTTACTAGAAAAAATACAAAAAATGAACAGTACCTGTAGAATAGGTGACCCAATGATGGGCATAATAGAATGTATATAAATAAATTAAGAGGAGAAAATATAGAATATATGATAAATTATATATAAGAATTTTACTTTGTAATATTACGCTCGTATAAACTATTACTGTAATAATTAAAGCATAACATTTGAATTAAGATTAGGTACTTTACATTATAATCAGACGAGGTTTTATTGCAACCACAAATAATAAATAGCATTCATCTATAGTATTAGCATTTAATTAAACAAATTGAACATCTAATCTCCATTAAATTTATTTTAAATAGCAGACATTGTTTACATAACAGCTACGCGTAACCCGGAATATTTTACAATCATTCTGGCCTTCGGTAATGTTAGTTAACATCATAGCTTGAAATAATTCAACGGGAATGACCTCGTTTCAGCTAGGTGCAGATGCTAGTTAAGATGGACTATGACCTATATTAAACTATAAGCGCCTGTAGAGTCCAATGAATTTAAGTGCCGCCACCAATTGTTGATTTTCATTCAAATTATAGCAACTCTTAACTTTAGCCATTATTGACCGACTTCAAAAAGGACTGTTTATGTGTTTATGCATATTACGTAATATCTCATTTTATTTATATTTTTTAATATAATGGTTAAACATGTGTAGATGATCAAAGATAAACAAATATCAACCCGTATGAGTAGAAAAAATACTTTTAAGTGATTTTAAATTCAATGATCTGAAATAAGACAACGTTTAGTTAAAGAGTAAGTGGACTAATAAGAATAACAAATGCAGGTGAAGCCGCAAGCAGAAGCTAGTGACATCCATTTTTACATTGGATAACAGATTGTACATTGATATCAGCCAGGTAGTTTTACTTTTTCTATTAAATTATATTATATGTGCATATTAAGGATTATTTTATAAAGGTTAAAAGAACCTAGAGTTCATATTATATTTTAATAATCCTACTTTATTTCATTTGAGAATTGTTACCATAGATAGAATACAAACAAATAATTTCAAGGATCCCGGAATTAACTAAGTACTTAATGGCTTCAGTGAGTTATCAAGCGTATATCGATTGGAAAACCACTCATAATCAACGTAATGGCTTTCCTGTTTATTCAATTCGTACGTTTAAAATTTTTGGATGGATAAAATCATTTAAACGTAAGCTGCTTATTGTTACTATTAGAGTAATATTAACAATTTGAATATACAATGTGATCAATAGAAATTTTTAATTGCTGAAATGAAATAACGATAAAACTAGACAAAACTAAAAAAAAGACACGGGCAAAAAGTTTGTGGTGTTCGTATACTCATTAAAAAATTAAAAAATAATAATCGACAAATACAAAAAATATATGTCGGAAGCCTCGCAGCAAGGAAGAACATGCATAATACTGTATTCCTTCGTTAACTTGTACCTATATTTTTAGTTCACTTTTTATACAGTCGTGTTTTTGTTTTGTAAATTATTTTTTTGTTTACAGTTTTAAATTTTTTGCCGGTTTAACAATATGAGATTTATTTACCAACTAGCGACTCACCTTCGCTTCGCAAAAAAAATCTATCCCACGGGAACCGTATATTTTTCCTGAATGATATATAGCCTTTATAATTTAACGGGCTATCCAGTGCAAAAAGAATTTTTCAAATCGGATTAGTAGTTCCTGAGATAAGCGCGTTCAGCCAAACAAACAAACAAAGAAACTCTTCAGCTTTATAATATTAAGTATAGATATTAGTACAGATTCCCAAATTATTTTTAAACATATAAGATGTTTATGTTTGTAATTATTATCTCTTAAATCCCTTCATTTTCGATCCCGAGGTTTGGAAGAAACAAATTTATTTAAAGACACACAAGTCAGTGCTTGAAATCCGCCATTTTGATTTTTAATACGAAACATATAGCCTGCAACACTCACGTTACCAAGACGAATCAAACGACATTAAAATCGGTTAATTACAAGGAAACAAAGGATAGGACATACATATATACCTACATGCATATATAGGTCAAACACATAAGCCTCGTTTGGGCTTGGTTGCAAATGGGTAAAATAAAGATACAATTTTATCCCTGTTTTAATTCCGTTACAAACTATAATACGGTTTTTAATGAAGGTACATGTATTATGTAATGTGAATCTTGAGTTTTCGTATATGTATGATTAAATATAATTGTCATCGCAGAAATCATAAAAATACAGATTTACTAAATTGTCATTTACATTGACATTATTTAAACTTTAATATTTGAGACGGTACAAATTTTATCTCAGAAAAGATTTTATCTTTTCGCTTAATTTTACGCTTAATACGTTTATTTTAGGTAATTTCTTTCAAATGTAAGATTATGATAATACATAATATGTTTTGCATGTCAAGCAGTGATTAAGCCTAATGGTAACGAGCTTGCTTAGGAAACCGAGTGAAGCGGGTTCTAATCCTGGGTTTCTGCCGCGTTAGTTTCGCGTCGAAACCCGTATTAAAAAATCACTCGAATTTTCGAAGTATCCATCTTTCTTGTCTAAGCTGAATAAAAAAAAAATCATTGGGCATCTCGCCTGATCATTAGGGAGAGATGCCTATCGACTCTGAACATACCCTAAAGCATTTACAATACAAAATGGTGAATTATTAACAAAACAAGATCACAATGTTACATTATGAAACAATTTAATATTATTTAACTGAAAAATTCAGGCAAAAAATTTACTGCAAACTATCTCAAAGATTATATTCTAACGTATTATGTATTAACTACACTTACCTTGTTTCACAAATTACCAACAAAAAATAATTAAAAGTAATATAATATATTTGTGTGAAAACTTCCACACTGACATTAACTTTCGACTGATGTATTATGGATGCGTTCCGGATCACGCAAAGTTAATTAATTTAATTTTTAAATTTAGTAGGCATCTCTCCCTTATAGGCGTCTCTCCCGGACTTACCCTAAGTGAATTCAATGTTTGTGAATATCTTCTATTGACTCAATTGTATGTACATTGTACACGTAAATTAGGTAAGTTTGTTTTCAGAATGACTAAACAGATTTTAATAAGACTTTCACAGGAGAGATCTACATTTTTGAGGGAGATATTTTTTTTAGTGTTTATAATGGCGAAAGGCTTATACTACAGCAATATTAATATAATATTAAAACAAAATAATTTGAAAGAATGCGTAGAGATAACAATAACGTATAAAATATATTTAACAAAACTTAAATATTTTCTTTATTACTAACCAACAGCTAAAGCAACACTGCAATGTCCTATCTCACAGTACTTTGCCCATATAGTGCGACCACAATTCCGCTGTATAGCTACTGTGTAGTTGCCTCGCTGTAAAGTTAAAAGATTATTTGTATCGCGTACCGCAACATTTTTAGCAAATATATTTAAAATAAAGTTACTCTCATCGTTATTTTCTTCTTAATTAAACTATTCATATATATATTTCCTGTGCAGGATAGAAGTAGAAAAATCTAAGGCAGTCTATCTTTTCACTATTTTTTATCAGTACCTAAAAAAAAAACTTTCGTAAAAGAAACAAATCCATAACTTTTAGTGCAGTACATGTTGCCAATACCACATACTCCGCTGTTGTAATCACGATAATGGTATACTTAATAAGTTCAATATATGCTAGAAATTCAGATTGCATTTAAAGTAACTGTTGTTGCAAGATTATATTATCATACTAAAATTTGTAGTAAATTGTTTATGAAAATTGCTCTATAAGCCAAGATCACCGTCAACGTATTGGATATTTGTCCTTTAAAATTAATGTCCATCATAAATAACCACAAAAGAGCGCGTTTAACTTGCGACAAAAATTTTTCGATCTAAGTACTTTAGTTATTTTCTACAGAATATAGTAATCATAGTTTTTTCACCAGTTTAAAATTTTATGATGAAAGAATTAAGTGATTAATTTAATCAATATTAAATTATTCTTATCAATAATGTCCTAATTTTGTTGCAGATAAACTCCATACTACCTCCAAATGTGAATAGTTAATTCGGGCTTCCAAATTCTACCTCATATTGCGATAATGAAGAAAACTTTGAAGGACATTGGCTTTGAAGGATTCAGTTGAAGTGTAGTTTAAGTTGATAACTTTCGGAGGAATGGAGTGATAGTGGAAATGTCTGCACGGGAAGTAGAGTTGACTGGCGGCGCGCCGTGGGGCTTCCGAATGCACGGCGGGGCTGATCAAAACCAACCACTGAGAATATCGAGAGTAAGTGTTACAGTTATATTCTAAAATTATTTAAAGCAATTTTTTGACAAATCTACTATACTTTTGAGAATTTCAATGTTTCCTCTATCTGAATTTTGTTATGTAAAAATATCTCAAAAGTATTATTTTTATCGAACATTAAACGTTGGCAACGAATTAAACGCCTTTTTGAAGGTTAAATTAGAAATAACGGAAGCCTTGTGATTAATTTCAAGAAACTCGATGAAAACAATCAACTTGGCCGCCCTAAAGCAGGCACTTTTAAACAAACGCTTAGTCTCAAATTACGCTATTAAAATTCTTTCTTTGATGACCGTAGAAGATTGCGGGAAATCTTTTATTCAGAATGAGCGTAAAAGAAATGTTCTGTTTTTTTGCTGGATGGATCATTATGCGTATACATATTTAAAATGCTTGTCACGTGGCCGTAACATCCCCTGCATAATTAAATAATACCGTAATTTTATACCCCATTTACATGTAACCTTGTCAAATTTAATATGAATATTAAAGTTAGCACTCCCAGATTATACTTAACTAATATATAATGAAGTTGATAAAAGGCTTTTTGGTTTGTTTTAGTTTAATATGAAATAATTTGTGGGCATAAACCACCTGCCGAGTAATATTGAAAACATGGGTTAATAAATTTCAGCAAATTTTACTACATTCCATGGTAAATAAGTTTCATTATTCTATTTTGGGATCGCAGTGAATAATTCTGCTGCGTTGGACTATTTTCGTGAATGCTTCATTCGACCTCTATTGCTCTGTAAATTGATAGAGCATAAATAACATGTTGACGTGCAGGAAATATAGTCTCATCTCCATAGACAAATGTGTTAATCTCTAGCCTACTGTACACTGCTGAAAATTTATCACTGTGATAGTATTAGCTTTTATGAAAGCACTAGGTTTAGAATTATATAAGTTATTCATCATATAGTATGGAGAGAAAGATAGAAAGAGGGTCAAAGGATATCATAAGGATTTAAATGTACCTATAACCTTTTCTTATACTGAGATATTGATTTAATATTATAATACGTTAGTTATTCACGCTTTTGTACGTAATATAATGATATTGAATATGAGTGGAATATGTATGTAGCTTAAGTAAAAGTAAAAATATTATTCAATTTGATTATTTATATATTAAATGGTAGTGTAAGCCTTATAAAGAAATTACTTTACGTTATTATAAGAGATTGCTATTATTATAAAAGTTCAAAATGTACATATTTTTGCGATGCTTTTTATTCAGTCACGTGAAAAAGCTCTTTCGTGAACAGTAGAGCGATATTTTTAAATAGGCTACTTTCAATAATATTTCGTGCTTATTTTATATTAATTTTATTTAATTCTAGCGTCTTATGTAGACTTTGGCTGGTGTTTTTTATTTGACTCCGCAAACATTATTTCCAATGCAAAGTCTATCCATTCAATCGCTTTAGAGGTAAAATAAAAACCTTCCGTAGCGGTCACTTACGCCATTGTAGGAATAAGCTATTTGTTCTGTTTTAAGTTAGAAGAAATAACTTTATACAAATATAAATATTAAATTACAACAATTACATTACTTAAAAATATAATCTAATGTCTTCTTTATCAATTACGAGCATGAACTAAATACTAACGTGAAACATGTACACAAGTGTATTCACAAAACCTTCACTTTCCCCACTCACTCACTTTAGCAGAATTTATGGTTCGATAGAACTTTTATTCGATATAACCAGAGTGAGAGTGAACCAAATTATGAGATGACATCGCAAATGATATGCGGCTTTATAAAATAATGTCTAAAACTGTATTTGGGTCTTATTCTGGACTCAAGCCCTGACCCAAGGACCTCACAATCCATCTAAGCTGGCCGATTTACAACCTAAAATATTTATAACTAGCAGCTCACCCTCTCTTCGCTCGGGTTCACCTCTAAACAAACAAAAACAAATCTATCCCACGGAAACCGTACATTTTTCCGGGATAAAAAGTAGCCTATTTGTTATTCTGATGTATGAACTATGCTATTGTAAAGTTTCATTAAAATCCAATCAGTAATTTTCGTGTACTAAGCTGTATAAGTTATAGTTCTTGAACTATCCCACGGGAACTCTTTCATTTTCCGACATGAAAAGTATCTAAAATGTTGACCGGGGATATAAGGTACCACCATGCAAAATTTTATTTAAATCAGTCCAACAGTTTCGGAGATTAGCCCGTAGAAACAGAGAAACAAAAAATTTGAAAAAAAAAACTAGATTTGTTCTATTTCTCTTCTTACATCCCCCTAACTTGGTTTTTAGAAATTTTTTTTCTATGTACAGACATTCGACCTTTACAGTTTCTTTATATATATGTAAACTGCATAGTTTAGCAAAATGGTAGATCTGTCAACTATAAATTCCAACAGTGCCTTAAAAGAATAAAATAACTTTTCCTTCTTGAGATTTATGCATCCTTTATTTAAGTATCTTATTGAAATTCCGATATTTTTTATATAAAATTCTTATTCATCTGATCTGCATTTTCTATAGAAAAATGCACTAAACATACCAGAAAGCTTATCTTTTACTAAGAAATAAAATTTAAGAAAATAAAATTTTCTATTTAAATTCCTTTTAAAAATTTAACAAAATTATAAAAAAGTTTTTTTTTAAATTATCACTCAGGACTAAAAATCCTTTGATGATTTCAATGCTTCCAAGATTAGTGGTGTTATTAATACAACTAGTTCTCCTAGTTGTCGAAATTCGACCATAATTATCATTTAAAAACTGAGAAAAAAATATATGAATAGAATTTACTTAACTATATAAAAAAGAAATTATTTCAATATTTTTTTTTATAATAACACAAAAGTTTTTTTTTAAAAAGAAAATCGGTTGACAAAAAGAGGAGAAAAAGGTACTAAACTGTTTTGTCCTTGCTTGTATATACATAGATAGGTAGAAAAGTACATGGCTGAAACCGCAAGCTAGTATCTAATGTGGTATATAATAAAAGAAGTAAAAGAAACACGTTTGTTAAAAATCCTTACAGAATTAATATCTAGGATTTTTTAGATCCTAAGGCTGTAAATGCTTGAAAAACATAATCTAAAAGCATTTACAGTCTATACATACACGCGCAGACAAATCGCAAAATGAGATTGCTTCTATTTTAACAATGTGAATAATACTCGTGAATGTAATCTTCAGTATATCTTACTTTTCTTTCGACAGAGCTTCAGCGATATGCCTCAGCGAACATTCAATGTGAGTAAGGTGTGTGTGTTTCCTTAACAAACAACAATCAATCTTACTAACGAGTGTTCGCACCCGTATTTACCAAATATTTGACTAAAACATCCTTTTTGTATACTTTGTTAACATTTCTTAACAACCTGGCCTAATTTGATGTAATAAATAGTTCATTATAAAATTTATTTCTAAAAGTTATTAATTGTAATTATAACATTTTTTTTATTTAAAGATTTTTGAAAGCAATAATTAAATATTGAAACCATAGTTCTTTGGAGTGTGACAAAAAATTGGGACATGACTTTTCTTGGCCCATACTATAACTAGAGCAGGCTGTAAGGCTCGGTTAAACGCCAACTTCTCTCATTAGTAGAAAGCCTTTGCCAAGTTATTGGTAGCAAAACTAAAAAATACGCCACCAATCTAATTATTTACGAGAATACTTTACATGAAACGTTATTTCAATTACTAATCGATATTTAATTTAACAAAACGTTTTTGTATTGTTTTCATTTCGTTTCAATTTTGCCTTGCGAATGTCTTAGGTCGAAATGCGTTGTTCACTTCGTCTTAAGTTTTACTCTGAGATAGAATTTTCAAGTACGTCTTTATTCGTTGAGCACTTGAAGGGCGTAAAGCCTGCGCTATTTCCACATCCTCGCTGATGTAGATCGTAGGACAGTGTTATCGTAGGCTTTCAGCATTTCCCCTTTCCTAGTTGTTTTGGTATCTAAAACACATTTGACATTTAGTATTTGTTTGTTACATTTGAGCATGTTTCATTGATAAGATTGTGACTTTACAATGAATTCTTAATATAATTATAGTTTTTTTTAATAAAGTGTAAATATATTAGAGTGATGAGTAACATTGAAAAATAAACAATGTTTTTGAAAAAATGTATCAGATACAAAAAAGAAATATTTTAGCAAATTCAAATATTTTACACCTTTGTTTTTATAAACTACAGGCTGTTGAGATTAATACCTTCGAAAGTAAATAGCGAAAGCCACAATCATTAGAGAGTATGACAATGCTTTGTCGGTTACTGATGCATAAATACGCTTCGCTAGTCGCTTCATTTAGGAAATAGCTATGAAATTCACATTAACTTTAAATGACGTTATTAAATATTGCTATCGCGCAAATAATTTAGCGCAACATCGACTCTATTAATTTTCTATAATGACATTTAGAAAGTTTGCCAATATACCTCTTTAATATTATCTTGATTAATTTATAGAAAAAAACGTATTACATTTGATGATGTTATTTTTGAAACAAGATATTGCGTGAGTTTATCAAATAGAAATCTGTTATCCTACATAGTTGCTGCTCGCTTTGGCAGAAGCTTTATGACAACGGCCTAGATATCTACAATGGCTCAAAGACTACTCGGAACTAGAGGTTTATGCGCTTCTACAGGAAAAGCCCACCCGTATTCGACACCAAATCCTAGAACATTTGGAACAAAGACCGTTATGCTAGTTAGGAGTGTACATCAATAGTCGCTTAAAAGAACTAGATTATAACTTCTTTGTGTGTAATTTAAACATTCTCTCACTTTTAGAAAGCTTCAAAGTTTCAAGGGTTGTAGATGCTGAAATTTGAATGTATAAGGAATAAAGAATATGTTTACAAAATAGTGGGGTAAATACCTAATCAGTAAAGCACTTAATATATCGTAATTCTTAGGTTCGATGCATATAAATTATTTACAAAGTGTTTGTAAAAATAAGTTATGTAATTCCATACTTCCGTACTAATATTATAAGTAAAAGTGTGTTTGTTTGTTTGTCCTTCTTTCACGTCGAAACAGAGTGACGGATTGGCGTGATTTTTTGTGTGGAGATAGTTGAGAGGGTGGGAGAGTGACATAGGCAATTTTTAACCACAGGAGATTGTCTTATTTCCACGAGAAAACGCGTTATAATACAACCCAAAAGTTATTTATAATTAGAATGACTTCAAACTTAGTATTAATGCTCTTCAATAATTAAATAAATACGTGTTTTAGTATTTTTCAAAATTCATCCCATAAGAAGGTAATATAGGGGATGAAAGTTTGTATGAAACCTACCTTTTTAGAGGTTTTTTATAGTTTTAGCGCAAGCAAAGCCGCGGGTTCTGCTAGTGTTATATAAATTCATTTAGCAAATAGTGTTTGTATATTAGAAGCGGAAAATGGAGGGAGAGGTCACATCGTTCTCTCTTTATATTTTACTCTGTCAATAGAATGTGTGCTAAGAAGAAAAAAAATAAAACGAATAACATTCATTATTTTTTGCAGATCTTTATTTGATACGTTTGTAAGGAAGAGTAATAACGTGAAATAAAAATACAAGCAAAATAAAATCTGTCTGAAAGGGCAAAAATTTGATCGGATTTATAAATATATCCCGGCAAACGAATGTGATTTTTGATAACATTCGTTCTTTGTCGACAACAACCATATTTTGTGAAATAATACTTAATATACGTCTAGATAGATTTAAATGAATAAAATATACAAAAATTTTAGAAAAAATGGGCAAATTATAAAAAAAATAAAATAGGAATACATATTACTATAAAGTTGTTGTGTTTGTATGTCGTGTACATGACATAATCTCTGACAATATTGAACTGATTCTAAAAAATATTTTTTTCTTTCAATAGAAAATATGTTCTACGCAAATAATGCTATGGGCTAGGTCTAGCTATACTTACATAATATCATATTAAAGAATTAATTGTTTACCCGCATGCTTATCACTACTTGAGAATTAAGATACATATGTATTATGTTGTGTAATTCAATAATTCATTATAAACCGACCCGATAATAAATCTGACTCGATATGAAGTCTGCGACTCCAGACTATCAATGAAAAATATTATTAAAAAACTAAGAAAACAGCAAGCAAATTTAATTTTAGAAAATACAAAATTAGAAGTTCTTACTAATTGTTTTAAATTATTTTGATATTGAAAACTAATAACTGCGATAAGGTAGTGTGAGATATAAATAGGATAAATTGGGTTTAGTACTCAAGGAGGCAGATAGACAGGATCGCGTAAGCAAAACACGTGCACGACGAGTCACGCGTACGTGCCTCAAATGCCAACGTCGAATTTTCAACTGACCAATAATGAAAGAACCGCGGCCAAACAACAACGTCGTATTATTTATTATTCCTTCGTTATAGAATTTGCGGTTCTATTTTGAATGGTTACTGCAAGCCTCATTGCCACGATATATTTTATCATTCTATTATTTTTATACAATCCTATATCAGATCTGTTATTAATTTAATTGTCAATAATTAATTTTATAAAGTATAATTATTATCTTTTTCTTTTTTTTGATAATATTGTACACAAACTGAACCATATTTTGAACAAATAAAGAACCTAGTAGGCTACTTGTTTGTTTGTAGATTTATTTATTTATTTTCAAATTAATTAATATTATTTATTTGTTATTATTAATTCATATTATTATTTATTAATAATAATTGTTATTAATTAAATAATTGATTACGATTGTATAAAAGATAATCATGAAACTTAACCTTGAGACTCCTTACTAATGAGATAGTAATTTAAAGAAATAGGTATGTCTTTTTCTTTTAACAATTTAGATAATAAAGGTAACGTTAACAGGTTATGTTAAAGATCTAAGACTTAAGAATTTATATATTTTTTAAATACATTTTCCTGTGATTTGAGAAATATTATACTGTTGTCTATAGTAATATTATAAAGAGGTAAACTGAAGTTTGTGAGGTTGTAGGTGGTAATCTCTGGATCTACTGAACCAATTTAGATGAAATTTGGTAAGAAGATAGTTTAAGACCCTAGGAAGGACATAGGATACTTTTTGTCCCGGATATCATTCCTTAAAGGGGTAAAAATGAGGATGAAAGTTTGTATAGGGAACTAACCTAGGGACGAACCCGAGCGAAGCGAGGGTGAGTTGCTAGTAATATTATAATTTCAGAACTTCTAAGTAGAGTGTCGTCAAAACAACTCATGTTGTTGTAACTTTGAACGTAAATTCTTATATTTCATATTTCTATATAAGACGGCACCAACTGCGAGGTTGATTACAGATTGTGGAACTTGTACTTTTAATTAAACTAAGTGGCAGTATAAGAACTTTTGAAAAGTTTTACGATAAGACTTTGAAACAACATGTAACAAATAGATGCATATTTAAATTTATATAGCTCTACTCCACTTCTATTTTCGATTAAACGATTTAATAATTGATATTTATAAAATATTAATAAATATTCCATATCTAGATTTCTTTCCTTTTTAATAGAATTTTGAATTTTTTGAATTTATTTTTGTTAATTTCTGGGTGGGCTGTCTGTAACAACTATGTGTATAATGCTTTTGAGACATCCTGAACCTTAATTTCGCCCGTGACCATGATTGCTTTAAAGCATTCGAAACTTCGGGAACCAAAAATCAAAATAAATTCGCGAAAATATCCGAAAACATAGTTTTATTTAAAATGTCAAATATTCGTAAATCTAAGAAAGAATTACTTAATTTTAAATCAATGAAATTATGTTCCATATTTATATTATTATATAGAAAATATGAAAATCAATTAAGATGAAATTATTTTTTCAAAATAAAAAAGAAACGTGAAAAGATGCATTACGTACATTTTACACTAGAACACATCGCAAACTGAAACACCGAGGGAAAAGAAAAATTTCGTTTAACGTTTTCTTTCTATGTGTTCAAGCTATTGCTCTCTTGCAGCAGGTCGAGAGGCGCTGTTATCCGCGATTGTTTACCTATCAACTTGCGAATGAAATATTATATCAACATATTTGATAAAAGCTAATATTTATGTTAAATCTCAGAAGAAGCTTTAAATAATTTGAAAATATATGCATAAATAAAGTCCCATGGGATTTTATTTATGCATTTGTGTTATAAGTATCTAATGTAGCATATTTCTATACTAGCGACTCACCCTCGCTTCGCTTCGGGTTCGTCCCTAGACAAAAACAAATCTATCCCACGGGAACCGTACTTTTTCCGGGATGATATATTATAGCCTATAGCCTTCCTCAGTTAACGGGCTTCCTGAGATTAGGACGTTCAACCAAACAAACAAACAAACTCTCCAGCTTTATAATATTAGTATAGAATAATTGCATTTCTTTACTATTACTTACTCGAAGGGTTTTTAAAACTATCGCATGATGAAGACATTACATTTACGTTCAGTTCTTTCGCTTTTTATATAAAATTGATTTAATAAAAACTAAGCACTCATGTATTTAATAATAAAATTTAAGACAACAGTAACGCAAAGCATAAATAAATAATAAAATAACTACCACTTGTGAATTGTCATGCTAACTGCTGCCGTAGTTGCAATTAATTTTGTCTAGATTTTTAGTTTAGCGTCAACGTATTAAGATATTGATATTACGTGGTTCTCTTAAAAATTATACTTTACTTACATCTCAAATTATTTCCATACAATGTAAGTTCATCGGCCTATTAAAAATTCATTGAGGTTCTGCACGTAGACATGGAATCAGCTCGTGAGTTTGCCTTCGCAGGATTAATATTCGAAACGAGTGTCTATCCCCGATACAATAGCTACGGGCTCACGGCGCATGCATATTCTAATAATGCCCATATAATGTTTCGATGAAATTGGCTCTACGGTCGCGTGCCTTCTAAGCTTAGTATCTATTTCGACTTTCTCGGGGTGACCGTACGATAGCCGTATTAAATCAGTATTTTATTTTTGTGCCTTTACTCCTACGTAAGAACTCATCTAGTTGAGTTTTAGTGACATAATTATAACCATAGCGTATGTTGCAAGAAAACGTAATGACTGCGGTTCTGTGTGCGTGAATATTAATTCCCGAGTAAGGGTAAGGATTCGTTGAGTGCACTCCGGAAGGAAACATGCTAAAGTTTTGTTCACCGGCGGCGAGGCGGCGCGAACCTAACGCGGTTTGTAACTACTGAAATTTCATGCTGCAATTGTTTAAGTGCCGCATTATACGCGCTATGACCTGATGAGTTTTTGTGTTCTCGTATTAAAAGAATAGAGTGTAGAAGGAAAATTATAAATATTTTTTTTCACAAAAATGTTTTGTTCTGTATCTATTTAAAAGTTTCTAAATTTAAATAAATTTTCAATTGAACGCATGAATGCTTACTACCTAATTTACGCTAATATTATAAAGAGGTAAAGTTTGTAAGTTTGTATGTAGGGGGTAATCTCTGACGTGACTGTTTCAATTTGAATAGGAAGCTAAATTACCGCCGTGTGCTAATTTTTATTACGATTATATGACTTGGAGTTATACTTGGAGTATAGGAACATCAGATATAGGCTTCTATTAGACTTTAAGGGATGCACCCAAACAAAGCGAGCGTTAGTAATATTACAAATTAAAAAATGTCTTAAATAAAAATAGACAAACTTCTGCATTTCTTGTTGCCGTAGTGAATAGTGAGATATTGACATGACTATTGTAATGATATGGTTTAATACTTATTATAGTCCTTCTGATGGATTGTGTAGGATATAAATATATTTTAATGGTCAGCAGATTAAACATCAGGCCTGAACAAAGAGAAGGCAGATAGTTTAGTTATAAAGGCAGTATGTAAATTTAAAAGATTTATAATTTTCTACATTTCATATTTACCTTAATACAAAAAATCTATTTACAAACAAATCTAGACAGATAACTTTCAATAATTATCCTCACTTCTTGGACTATCGTTACTTAGAAATAGAAAAAAATATTGTCTTTATGTCATACTTGCATGGTCAAAGTCTGCTCATAGTTCGCTTTACTACGACTAGCTTGTATCTGAAACATGAAATAATATTATTTTATGGTTTAATTTAGTTTTTTATGTTTTCATGTATAAACAAATAGCTGGCAGCGAGCTACAATAATTATGGTCCGTTTGCATCCGTACAATGATATTATTTTTATAGGTCACATTCGCTTTGGATTGCATTATTATCGGCGAAAGTTATTGCTTTCGATAATGGTTTTATTTGCTTTGGTTGCTCTATTATTATCTTTACTTTTGTATTTTAATGTAATTGTCTGTTATGGCTATTTGTTTGTATATTCAATTTCTATTTAAAACTTTATTTTATCATTTAATTTTTATCCTCTGTAAATATCGGATGTTCAAAATTAATTAAATAATTTTTATTCTGTAGCATTCTGGACTGAGAATTCGTTAACCTTGAACATTGGTTTGAATTACGAGTAGATTATATTCAATACATCGTTACTAATGTTTATTTTCATGCCTGAAAATTATGACAATGTAATAAAATATATTATTACATTTCTATAATGTAATAGCCTTAACTTTGTTGTAAACATTTTGCCAACATTAAAGTATTTTTTGTTTATTTACAAGAAAGTTTTCTTATCTCAGGATAAAAATAGCACTTACACTAAGTCCTAAGAGAAAATAACAATTGAATAAGCTGTTCTAAGTAACTTACTTACCTTACTAGTTAACTTACCTTAGTAAGTTTAGTTGAGCAGACTAAAATGTTAAATTGGTTGTTATAAGTTTAGAAGTAGGTATGCAAATAAATAACATAAATGGCAGTTCTCGACGAAATAATAGATTTATCTTTCAATGGACTTATTTAATCTCATAAAGAATTATTTTTGTACATAGATCATAGTACATAACCTAGCCACATTGATTTGCTCAGGCTCAACTCAGGCTTCTTTTAGTTAGGTATAATAAATAATAGTCACGTCATATAGTAACATAATTTTATCAAAATTTCTATCATCTCTAAATAAATATGCTCTTTTTTATTTTTCGGAGTAAAATTACATCAAAAATTGGCGAAAAAGTAGTAACCATGTCAATTCTAATCAGATTCTATCTGCTTAGAAAAGCGCGTGGGCAATCCTTTTATTTTTTTGAATAAAAGTTACACTGAAGATGTATAATGTATATTGTATATGTATATATAAGGACTTGATGGTTAAGTAATAATCATATAATTATGTCAATATATATTATATACCAAATTAAAGTAGTACTTACCTAGTTTCTCTAAAAAAAGGATTTTTAAAGAACTTATCATCTTTACCTGGATCTTATCCATTTCAATTTTCAGGATAAATAGTACACTGAGTAATGAATTGTAAATTAATAAATAATCTTGCTTATTTATGTCAAAATTGATGCTATTATTCCATAGGATAACACAACGTGTATAAAACTATCTTCTTCTTTCCCAGGAGAACTATTTCAATCTCCGGGACTTAAATTACACTAAACAATGACTTGATTACTAAGTAATTACTATTTTTCACTACCATGGTTAGCTAAAAGAGATCTATCTCTTTCAGACATAAAATCGATCTCTGTATTATTTTAAGGACTTCTATCTTTTTATTTAAAACTATTTTTTTTCTCATTTCTTGAGGTATCCAGCCCGGAAAAAAGTGTTATTAAGGAATTTCATTTATTTTCAGAATATAGTCCATTCAGTAGTTTTTTATGTCATTCACGCACAAATTAACACAAACAAACAAATAGGCTTATAAGTATAGATAAAATACAATATGATAAATCAAAATAAATAATTTAATTCGGATATTTTTGTGGTTTTATTAAGACTTTTGTAAAAAATAAATTGTCAAATATTCTCGAAAATCTAATGACGTACTATGTAAACAAGTACTAATCAAAATTGTGGTGTATTCCAGGTGAATCCAGGTCGAAAAGCATCTCTTAGTGGGATTCGTGAAGGCGACATCATAACCTCAATCAATGGCAAAGCAACGAAGGATATGAGCAACTCCGATGCACACGCGATGCTGAGATCTGCAGGACCAGTTTTACGGCTAGGATTGAATGAGTAAGTAATTTTATTGATTTGTAAAATACCGGCAGGTTAATGAAATATATGTCATGGGATTCATATTATTATTTCTGTGTAAAGTATAGTTGGATTTTTTTAAAGATAAAGAAGCATTTTTTTCATATAGATAAGGGTTTTACAAATATTTGATTTTAAAGTAAGCTATAATTTTGCAAATAGGCAAATTTAAACATGTTCAACCATGCAAAAGAGAATTAAAGTACTTGCGAGGATTCATTGAAAATGTGCCGGTTTTAAACCAATTACAAAACGTTTAAATTATTAACGATCTGAAAATTTCAAATTCAGTTCTTGACTTTGTTTCTATGTAATTAATAATCACCTACTTTTACTTTAAATGATAATAATATCATCATCAGTCTAAAATTACTTAACAAATTTATTCAAACAATTATTTAGTATATAGGTACTTTTGTTTTGTACACAGTTGTATCATCGCAACGAGATTGTTTTACACTTTTTTAATTATAACCTCCTATGCCTTTTAATGTTAATATAAGAATACATATATGTACAATTACTTAACGAAACCCAAATGATTTATAAACTTTTATTTTGTGCAAGGTTGTGAAATCGTATTGTCAGTAGGTACTTTATACTTTTAATTACACCAAATATTTTATACTTTGCTCCTCTCAAGTAAGAGTATATAAAAATCTATATAAAGCAAAATCTTTGATAGATACTTTAAAACTCTATGCGGCATGCTCGCGTAAAATCAAGCGATACAAATGCAAACATTTACGCTCTAGATTTGCATAATAGTACAGTCAAGTACAAAACTGACACCGAGACAGAGAGATGCAAAGTGACATGGACAACAAAGTATCGCCGGATAAAGCAGCGTTTTTAAATTTTACTGAAAATTATTCTCACTTCAGCATTGCTTTGAAGTCGACATTTTGCGAGTGACTGTACAAGGGGTCTGTTTTAATCTAGTTAATCATCGTACGTTTCGTACGATATTGAACGCTGAAACTGTGCTGTAAATGGAAAATGATGGAAGCCAAAGCTTTAATGAAGCTGCTCAGTTGCATATGGTAAATCGGAGTTCCGAAATCGAATCACTATTCTGTGATTGCACTAATATATTCAGTTGATAACTAAGTACGTTAAAACAACATTTACGAGTATAATATGTAGATGGCGCAGGAGGACAAGAAACTATTATCGGTTATATTATAGTTATAATATGATGTATAACAATAATGCATACCTACACATATAATAATATGTTAACTAAGTATTATTTTTGCAATAATTACTTTTCTAATAAAATAAAAAAAATAGAAGATACTTTTCGTGCTTAATCTATGAGATATTTAAATACATTTCGTATCAAGGAACATGAAAATGTCTTTAATATAACTATTTCTAAGACAAAGCTTATAAGTTCATGCATCGTGTCGTATAAAATAAACTTTTGGCAAGTTCTAATCTAAGTTTTGTTGTCGCCAGAGACAGAGAGATGTCACCGCGAAGAAGATCTATTGGTAAAGCAACAGAGTTAAAAAGTAAGTTCGAGATTACTTCTTTTTTTTATTAAATTACACGTTTTTGCCTATCGTGGTACAAATGTAATATTATAGAAAATTTTACTTAGTAAATAATATCAAATATCTATATAAAGTAACGGTACGGTTACGGTGAAGGAAAACATCGTGAGGAAACCTGCATGTCTGAGAGAACCTAGCAAGTTTTCGAAAGACATGTGAAGTCCGCCGATCCGCACTTGGCCAGCGTGGTGGACTATGGCCTGATTCCCCTCGTATTGAAGGGAGGCCCGTGCCCAGCAGTGGGACGTTAAAAAGGGCTAAATACATATAAAGTAACTAAATAGTTATTATTCTCTAAATGTCTTTTGCATTTATATTATTCCCCTCGCTTGAATTGATGCCTCTTTATTTTTTTTAAATATAACATACTAAATATATATAACTCATCTTTAGGTTTCTAGTAGCAAAAATATAGGAGTTTCATTTCACTACCTATAGTTTCATTTCACACGAGAAAAATAACCTATGTTCTTCTCCAGGATTCCTTCTATCTTTATAACAAAATTCATCAAAATTGGTTCAGCGGCTCAAGCGTAAAAACGTAACAGACAGACAGATAGATGGAATTAATTTCGCATATATTTTCATTTAGATCTTTAATATTAGATAGAATAATATCAGATTTACTTCATGAAGAGCTTATAAAACACTCACTAACTTTAGCATTTGTCACATTAGTGTAAAGAGTGAAGACTTTAATAGAATAAAATTTATAATCACAACTAAATAGTAAATGAAGCTTTAACTTCGCTGAAATGCAAACCCTAACCGCGAAAGGCGACTGACCCATTAAGTAGTTCATGCATAAATACATAGTAAGGTTTCTGGTGATGCTTTATATAACGATTAGATAATTTTTACACATTATTAAATATTATTTCAGATTTTAACTACTAAAACGTAATTATTACCTAGCTCTATTTTTAGATATTGTATTAGGGACATATTATGAAATACTGTAAAAATATATTTAGCAAAACTTCCACATTTTATATAATCTTAATATAATTTTATAAAGTTATATAAACGGTTCTGATTAGACTCGCCTTCGCCTGCACAAAGAGGATAAAGGTATTAAACGTTATCCTCCAGAAACTGCAATTTGCAGCAATATTAATTGACGTCGTCTTTAAAGTGCATTTAGTAGGGTTATTCAGACTAGATTCGCGATAAAGTATAATAGCGTGCAGTTTAGTATTTAAAGTTTCACCAACTTTCAACGGTGGTAATTTTCAAAGTTGCAAATTGTCGGTGCAATTATATTTGTGAATGACATTTTCCATAGATTCCCATGGATATTAAGGAAATAACAAATACGACACTGACTGTAATATTTTCTTTTGACGTAAGTTACTTACAGCAGCGTAGAAAAGTAATTACCTAATATTGATCAAATAATAAAACAAACCTAGAATGGTAATTATTTTTTCGTTTTCACTTATAAATGCTATTAATGCAAATTTTTATTTCATGGTAAACAATTAAATTTTTCTAATATTTAAAAAATATATATTTTTGTTATATCTTTCAAAATTATAATATTGCCAGAGTCAAGCATTTATTATTTTTGTAGAACTTAATGTGTGTGGAGTAATAGAAACAGAAGCAAACCGTAGGAGTTCTGAAATCTTTGAGGGTACAATATTAAAGAGGTTTTAGTTCATCAATCTAATTTCATGCTAATAGAATTAAGTGGAAGTAAAACAGTTAGATTTAACTTTCCTATTTCTTTTATCAACTTTGATTAGATAGCCGTCGTATGCACAAAGACGGAAACTGTATTAAATTCTTTTCTCTAGAAAACTGCCATTTGCAATGATATTAATCGATGTCACTAAAGTCCATTTAATAGAATTATCTTGACTTTAGTGATGTCCTTTAAAAGGAAATAGAAAGATTACCAGAAAGAAGTAGATACTATGCATTCTACACAAATACATATAACATTATTTTTACAAAGTAGAATTTTCTTAACTAAATTGTATGTCAAGTCTACTAGTATATCGACTTGTATTGCTTAGTATTAAGTATATTAGACATTTCTAGACATTTCATAGAAAGAATGGATGACATTATAAATATTGTCTGTTTTTAAAAGTAAGCCTGTGACCAATTCCCTGTGACACTTGTGAAAAAAAAATTAAAGAGGTCTCAAGGGACACCCGGATGGAACGAAGTTCCTTTCGATTAATTAGTGAAGGAATTGTAACATAATTTTTTTTTTAGTTATAATAAATTTTTTTTTATTATTAACAAATACATATACTACCTCTTGTATAGCGATGTGAGCATACATACCGAAACGCTAGTATTACCCAAATATCTGATTACATAGTAACAAACAAGTATGTACGTAGTATGACAATAATGTATATACATATATTAACCTCTTGTTTAGTGATGCGAGCCTGGTACACACCGGAGCAAAAAGTGTCGTTACTAGCCCCCTTTCACAACGCGCGATAAGTTCTTCGTTCCAAAAGAAAAAGTACATCTGAATATTGGCACTTAGCGTTTTTAAGATATTTTTATTTATTTTACATACCAATGCATATAATTAATTATATATGAGACAAGCTACGCTTAAAGAGAATGATAAAAACGCATAACAACTTTGATGAATTGGAATTTTCATCACTAAAATTGTATTTATATTGGAGTCAATATAAGTGCAGAATCTGTTATAGAATTAATTACATTTCACAAAGGCTTCATATATTTTAAAATACTATTCTATTTATACTATGTTTATTAATTTTAAATTTATATATATGATTAAAGTACAGTATTAAGAAGAGCTTTTTAATGAGCTTTTTACTCTGGTTTAATGTACTCAGATGCATATTGTGCGTCCCGGAAACGCATGACGTGCGGGAAGGAAATTTAATATCCAGCGAAGAAATGTAATTTAAAGTCGACAGTATGCTTAGACACTAAAAAATTCTTTAAATAAATCCATTCTTACGAGACCATACTTACTTTACATATAAATAATGTAAACGTGAAAGCTTCTTCTTTCCGTTGAAACGAAGGGGCATTTAATATTTTTTTGGATGTATATGTATAATAAATACAACATAAGTATAAAAAACAACAAAAGTTTTATAATATAAAAAAATATAAAATATTTTATTATCGAACGATTAATATAAATATTCTATGAAAATCATTATTTACATTGTAACAAACTTATCATGACACCTGTCGTTCTGTCTATTGGAAGTCAAGCGGAAGCTTCCCACAACGTATAAATGTATCTTATATATTTAAACGAGCAATTCTTGTATATTTATTTATTTATATATTTATTTATTTATTTATTTATTTATACCGGCGATCTCGGAAACGGCTCTAACGATTTTGCTGAAATTTGGTATATGGGGGCTTTCGGGGGCGAAAAATTGATCTAGATTAGTCACATGTCTGGGAAAACGCGTATTTTCGAGTTTTCATGCGTTTTTCTTATGCATTATTCTACGCAAAATTTAATCGCGACATCTATACAACTCTGTCAGTAACACTTAGTCACTTAATGTAAAATTATTTTTAAGCCAAATTAAAAAGAAAATTATTCTTATCGCGACATCTATACAACTGTCTCAGTAACACTTAGTCACTTAATGTAAAATTATTTTTAAGCCAAATTAAAAAGAAAATTGTTCTTATCGCGACATCTATACAACTTTTTCAGTAACACTTAGTCACTTAATGTAAAATATACAATCTTTCAAGAACTCCGAGCGAAGCTCGGTCGCCCAGGTACTATATTTTAACGTAGGTACAGTTTTTTTTCGATGAGCACTGGTAGCCTAGTGACAACGTGCTCTCTTGGAAAACCAAGTGAAGCAGGTTTAAATTTCCTCTGCTCGCAACTCTTTTATTTTCATGCGCAAATCATTTTCAAGATGATTACCGCGATACGGTGAAGCAAAACATTGTAAAGGAACTTGCAGACATGCAAAAAGCAAACCTAACAAGTTTTCGAAAGACATGTTCGCTGTGTCTTGCCCAGCAGTAAGGTATTTGTAAGAGCGGAACATATTATGCATACATTCTTTTCAATCACGGTACGGCAATGTTTGAATTTATCCAGCAAGCAGTAACTCGACATCGTTCAAATGTATTAACAGAGTTATATTGTATTATATTTTCTCTAAAATAGCACATAAATGGCCAACGCACATAAATTTGTATAATATTATTAAATTGTTTACGTGTTTAATGAACTAGCAGTGCCATAGTTAAGTGCACTAAACTGCAATTGATTTCATAAATTTATATAATTATTTGATGTTGAGAAAAATTTATTTTATGTAATTTGTGAAATTATATTTAATTTACCATAATCTAACACAATATGTTTTTTCAGGACCTTCTCAACTAATCTCCGAAATAAACAATGGGAGAGCAACGCCACAGGCTCCAGTATATGCCACAATACGGCCGGTGACTTCTAACAACAAACTTTCTTCACCGATACGATCTTTAAACTCCCCACTAAATTCGACTCCACTTGTAAAGTCCATATCTCCTGAGCCGCTCAAATTTCACCCAACTAATCCTTTCTACTCCACATTACCACATTACACGAGCTCTTCAAAACTTCCCATTCCGAATGGCAAACCTTCCAATACTCCAACTCATAGACCAGTCAAATCAACTGATTCCTACAATAAGAACAACGAACATGACTTAAAATTATCCTCATTCTTTTCTAAGAAATTCGACTCAGGTCCTAGTAGTATACCGAATATAAGCACTGAATCGCATATAAATAATTCTTGTGAAACACCACCAAAGTGTTTATCAAACGACTTATATAGTTCCTTTTCTGACAGTCAAATAAAGTGTGAAACTAGAAAAAATTATGACGTAAAAGATAATATAAATCCATTTGAAACAATGAAAGCTAATGATTTAAGGAGTAATTTTACAAATTCGGAAGATAAGTTAAATAATAAATCCATAAATGGATCTTCCCTAAATTATTCTAAAAGCGATGGTGACTTTCGCTTAAATGAAGAAGTTATTAAACGTTCTATGATATCTGAGAAGAAAATTAGTGAGATCGAAGAAACAAAAACGATAAAGAAAATAACACTTAATGGATCAAGTGAGAGTGAAAACTATAGAAATGGAGTATCAAATTACCACGGTGATAAAGAATCAAAATTTAACATGAAAATGGAAAACATGCCTCAGAATTCTACTACTGAGCGTATTGTTCCAATAACGTTACAAAATACCGATTTTTGTGAAAATAATTCCGAAGAGAGCAAAAATCAAGGCAAATTTGATCGGACGCCTATTTACCAGACATCGACTGAAGAACATAGTGTAGGTAAGTACATATATATAGTTTAAATATTAGTTTCATTCTCTAAATACTGTTGTAATAGATAAAAATTTGCATATTTTTTTCATTTTCATTTTTTCTTTCATTGCAATGCATATTTTTTTTTCAAGCAAGCAAAGAAAATATAGTTTTAATATATTCTTGACATCTTTTAAATGCAGCATATACGACAGTCTAACTTGTCCTTACCTTTAAATTGATATATACAATCAGTAATTAGTATAGGACTGAATATATACAGATAAAATATTCTAGAAACAAGTATAGTACTGGATCAAAATAGTCGAAATAAAAAAAAAACTTCAATGCAATGGACTCTTATCTCTCGTTATGAACTCTTGAAACGACTACAATCAATTTCGAGAAATGAAGAAAATTCTGTTATATCACAACAAGATTTAATTATAAAATAAATATGCTCTTCAGTATTATGTTTAGTGTTATATTTTATACAAGCTATCGGCCCTTGCTTTGTTCGGGCTCTAACTATATTTCGCGCGTTTTGGAAATCGAGTGCCAACTGCGATTTTTTAATATGAATAATCCGTATAGTATGTCTTTTGACGTCCACCAAAACTGCTTATGTTTGTTATTGAGATGGTCGTCTTTCCCATAGAATGCCGATAGGCGCCAAGTGTCTCTTGGTCTCCCGTGGCTGGATTGTCGTACCCTTCTGAGAACAGTTTCAATTTTAAGAATGAAAGCCATATTATATAAATTATCACTCAATGATCATATCACAGTAAATTCTGAGGGTTAAGTAAAAAATAATGTCTATATCTAATTTCAACATCTAATAGAAGTACAAATAAGTTATTGATTAATGCTATATATAATCGATTATAAAAAATCCTACAAACAAAAAATTTGGAAATAATTTAAGAAATTTAAATGTCTGCGTAGCTTTTTTTAACAGTCTATTGAGTTTCGAGAATCCTTGTTATTTTTTACTTAGGATTAAATGAGATCAAATTACACCAACCTCATTAATTTTTCTCAATTCTCGCAGTTTTGGCAAATTTTCAAACTTAACGCAAGTATTATGATGAAAACTCGAGTCAACGTACCGATAAATTTGTTTTTAATCGAATTACCTCTATCATGTTTCGTTTACTACATTTACAAAGGCCTTATTGCTGTTTTTTATTTTATTATTTCTTCGTTTATATAACACGTACTAGCCTGAGTTCATTTCGCTTTTCTTTTTATTATTTTTTCAACAAACTTGTCATTCCTTTTAACTTCTTTAGAGTTAAATTTTAAAAAACAATTGTGATTATAAAATATCATTAGTGGAATAATATCGTCAAAACGCCCTGTTATTCCTACGGCTCAGCCTAGGTGATGATGATAATCAATCAGTATAACTTAAAATATTATAGATTAACGTTTTAACGGTGAATTTTTGTTGCACGCCCGCAAAGGTTCCTGGAATAGCGTCGATTACACAAAAAGAAAAGCGCGAGCCGTATAAAATTTTTTAAATATTTATTAATCAGTAAAAACACTACCTGTATAGGTTCGAGCATTAATTCAGAGGTGTATAATTACTTAAATAACTATTTAATAGCTCGCAAGTGCAATGCGGGCGTTAATTTTTAATATTAATCAATGAATATATAATACTAGCGATTCACCCTCGCTCCGCTTGGGTTCGTTCCTTGGTACGTTTTAACGTTTAGATTTCTCAGAAATGAGATGTTTTTACGCAGTAAAAAGTATCTTATAATATGTTGACCCGGATAACCAACTACCATCATAGCAAATTTCATCAAAATCTGTCCAATGGTTTTCTCGTGATGCGTTCCCAGACAGGCAGATAGATAGACAGATAAAAAATTCTAAAAAACTATAGATTCGGCCTACGTAACGATAATAATGACTATTTCAATAAAATATTCCAAAAAATATTTATTGTACAAATTCGACTCAGAATTTAATATGTATTATAGGTTAAGTTGACCATATTTTTGATTAAAATATTTTCGTTTACTTTAATTTAGTAAATGTTTGCACTAATCATGTAATTAATTCACATGAAGCTCGATATAAATGAAAAGAATTATCGCGTAAAATACGCGCCAAGTAAAGATTTCTTTTGAAAGTAAGGGCGAATATTGACTTAACTGATTTTTCCAGTCAATTTAAAACAAAGTAGATTATTGATCATAGGTATTCAGAATGCTATATATCTAAATAATAGGGAACACGGAAAAATAACCTCAAATTTAAAATATGCTTTATGGTCAATTGGGTACATTGTTACTGTCTGATTTAAATAATGTTTTAGGATTTTTCGTAGTCTTATTTTTATTTTTGGTGCTCGGCCTTTAAAATGAAAAAAATACTTCGGTGCCACTTATTTTTCCGTTAAGAATTCTTTTATAAAAAAAATTACTAGTGATCATCTATAACTTATCAGACGTCAAAAGCCTCAGTAAAGAATTCGAAACATCGAGCGTTATAATTTCGTATATCGCACAGTTGTAGCGCCTTTATTAATTTTCCGAGTTGACCGGAAGTTAGAAGGAACTGAGCTTAGTTTACCCGCAAGTGCAGAGAGAATGGGGTTTAGAATATCTTCAACAAATTTCGTTTTCGAGTATCTTCAACAAGTTTGACCGTAGCTCCGTCTATGTGACAGTACTTCAGTAAAAAGTTACGTATTTAGGATATAATAAGCTATCTCGGTTTCGAATTTCACTTAAATTTGTAGAGCCGTTAAAGATTAAAAAAATTACCAAGGATACGCTTACTTCCTCAATCGTAAGTTCACAAATTTTTACTAGTCTGATAACTATCAAATCAATTATTTTCAGTATTTCATTACCAACATTCTGACTACAAGGAAGACGTGATTCGTGAAGTCATTATTAACTAATCTTATTTTTCCTATGTGGTTTCTTCTATAACATACAAATATAAATATAGTTTAATACTCTGAGATCATAACATTGGGATGTGATGATGCAATAATGAACCATTATCGCATTTGCTCTAAATCAAACGGGACAAGCCAAGGTCTCGGGCTAGCATAGGCGCGGTGTCACGCTTCGAAAAACTAGTCTAAATCAATTTTTGAAATTGTGTCAACTAATTAATTTGTGACTTTATTAATTCATATCAATTATCAATTTAATAACACTATCAAAATAGGTGAAATTACAATACCTTCCCTTAGATATTGCAGCCTTTTACTAATATAGATTATTTGAAGAACGTACTCGAAGACTAAGATTTAATCGTTACTATAAAAAATAAGATGATACGCTAACGCTACTATAAACTTAACAAGACGTCCTAACTGACTATTTACTGACTTTTACACTAATTTAAATATAGGTAATGACGATAAAAGCATTAAAGAAATTATTATGTTTTTTAATCATTTCTTTTATCCATGGACTTTTCTTTGGGAAGTTAGGGGAATAATAATGAAAGTATAGCGTACTGTATCACAGGAAGAATCAAAACTACGAAAAAAATATCCAACTTAACAAGTGCTTTTTATGTATGTACCAGATGGTCAAGCGATCTCTTAATGAAAATGCTGCACAAGAACTAAGGATCGTACTTCTTGGCAAGAATAAGAAAATTGTATTAATATTCGACATAAAACTGCAAAACAGGTTTTCTCTTTTTCATCTTTAATTGAAAAAACTGTGTAAAATAAATAAATAAAAAACTGTGTTAAATAAATAAATAAATAAAAACTATGTATACATTGTATATTAAGTAGTATTGAACTACATAAATAAAATCAGTCAAGGTCCTGGATCGGCCTGGGTGCGGTGTTACGCTCTGGATCCCACCTGGATACGCACCCGAAATCTTAAGTAATATCACCGTCGCCTTAGCATAACGTTCTTCTGACAGCATTCAAGACAGTCGCTTTTTTAAATTTTAATAGTGTAAGTTGTGATAAATATTTAAACAAATGTGATCAAACGAACCTTTTATATAAAGAAAAGGATATATTTTAGATATTCGATAAAATATGAATTCGCCTTGCTTTGCAAATACTCCGTACATCTTTCATCCGCCATCTGAATCTTCGGCTACAGAGACAGATGACAGTACGGATTCTGGTTGTGAGAAAACTGTTGATGGCGGTATTAAAACGAAATATATTGACCCCAAGCGAAGAACAATTAATAAAGTTAGCAAAAAGATACTAAAAGCGATCGAGCGACTAACATGTAACATAAAGCGACCCTCGAAGACAAAGAAACTTAGTGAAAGCCATAAGAAGAATAAGTGTAAAGGTCAGTATAGGCTAAAACTCTATAGGTTTTTTTTATTTATACCAGAAACTGGCTTTAATAGATTGGCGTGTAAAATTTTATTTAAAGACTCACGCTCGCTTCGCTCGCGTTCATCCCTAGATACATTTTCACGGTTAGCTATGTTTAGGTATAAATAATAGCTTGCTACTCCTAAGATATTCATTTAAATTATATAGCGATTTACCCTTGTTTTGCTCGGGTGCGTACGCCGTACGCGAATTTTGTTCACAATTTCATGGACTTTAATTTTTTTCGCGGACCTCTGATTATTTTACTGAAATAAAAGTAGCCTAAGTTACTCCTTATAACATCAGCTATCTGCCAGTGAATGTCCCGTCAAAATCGGTCCTGCCGTTTTGGAGATTAGCCGGAACAAACAGACAGACAGACAGACAGACGGACAAAAATTGAAAAAAATGTTGTCTTGGTATATATATGTACCATGTATACATCCATATGCATTTAGTAAAAAGTGGTTATATTAATATTACAAACAGACACTCCTATTTTATTTATCTGTATAGATAGGAAAAACGTATTGAAAAAACTTTAAAACTAGTATTCGGTGTTTTTTTCACTTAGTGTATGATATATTAATTTAACTTTAAGATAAATAAAATTATGCTTATAAACACATATTTTTTCATTTTATAACACATTTTTGTTCATATAAAAACATGTTTAAAACTCTGTTTTCTGTTAATATGTATATCCAACTGCGTTTCCACTTTCAACTAACATTATATAACGAAACATGTTTGACATATTCTATTATAGAACATGTCTTACTATACTTATGTCATGAACTACAATTGCAATTTATTGTATACAGATGGTGTGTTCTGTGATCATACTATTGATTCAAAAAGACCAGCTAAACTACAGGCTTTAGACTTTTTGGAGCTTTATTTAAATCATTTAAGTTAATCCATATTTTTTAAATTTCTCTATCAAAACATAATTTTTAACAGTATACTTTAAAGCAGAAATAAACAATAGAATAGAACACAACATTACAATAAACTAACTAAATTTGACCTATTTAATGTTATATTATTTGATTGTTAGCGACAATAACAGGCTTTGAATTAATAATTAAATTTTGATTTTTGTTTCCCGACGTTTCGAATTCTACGACTAAGGTTTTAGACGTCTCAAAGGTATTATTATATATACTTGTTACAGGCAGTGCCTACCCATAATTTTATAAAATGATTTCAAAATAATAATAATAAACAATATTGCCATATTTAATTATAATACTTATTGCATTCAGCCCTTTTTAACGTCTCACTGCTGGGCACGGGCCTCCCTTCAGTATGAGGGGGATCAGGCCATAGTCCACCACGCTGGCCAAGTGCGGGTTGGCGGACTTCACATGTCTTTCGAAAACTTGCTAGGTTCTCTCAGACATGCAGGTTTCCTCACGATGTTTTTCTTCATCGTTAAGATAAATAAATAAATAAATAAATAAGTGGTAATCATGTTGGAAATGATTCGCATATGAAAATATCAGAGGTACGAGTTTTACTCGGTTTACCAAGCGAGCGCGTTACCACTGGGCTACACCTACTTATTAAAAACTTAAAAATGTTTAGAATTAAAATAAACGAATATTGTAAGGTGCTTTGGTGCCATTTTTGAATTTTTGAAATATTCTTTATAAACTCGCAAATAATACTAGTTACTATAATTATAATAGGATTTAACATTTTAGTACTGACAATAAAAATACAGTTATGTTAGTGAAGGTAGTTTATGTTTTACAATTAAAAGTTTTACAGTTACTCATTTACAACTTTAAAATCTTGCTCTTTATTATCAACAGAAATAAAAGTGTCTACTTAAATATGCGCATAACATAAAGAAAGGCTAATTACATTGGTATGCTAATACTATTTTGGTATTGCGTATTCGTTTTACGCATACTACATATCTTCATGCAGACTTGTATTGTATTTAGATAAATATTATCTACCTTAAAAGTATTTTTGCCCTGATAAAAAATATTATATTTAAAATACTCAATAAATAATACTAAATTTACGTAGGCAATAAAGGCGAAAAACGCTAAAATTAAAACAGCGTAGCTCATATTTTTTGCACTTGCGCGCGACAATGTGGTCTGATAAGGCGTCAAAATTTATACGCAGTTGTTATTTTTACATGGAAATTGGAAGCATGCATTACATTGAATCATGGTATAATGGCTATAATTTTATTTTTTTCCTTTGTTTAAAATAAATTATTATATTTCTAAGTATTTGTTTACATTAGTTTATTTTCAACGAGCTGCTATAGCGCAATGACGCAGATCTGACCAGCGTGAAGTTGTGGGTTCGAATTCCGCAAAAACAAGTTTTTATCGAGATTACTACAGACATATTCACCTTAATTATATTATAAAAAATATATCGTACCCACCAATCGTGTTTTATTCAGGGTGCTGGCGGAAAGGAGGCGAATGTAGAGTCTAAGCCGTCTACTTGCAATTGGAAAGCATCAACACGCAAAAAAAATTTTTTGTAAGGTGCATGAGGTTATAAAAGTCAATTAAAAATGTAATTTCATGTAAGGTATCAATTTTATGAAAAAGGGCGAACCTATTGTTGGAACCTATTGTTGTTTCTCATTTGAATTGCTAAAGCTTGGACGATATTGACGAGTTTTTAAATTAACTGATCGATTTCAAAGTAGGAGTTACACAATTCGCATGTATGTTTTTATATGTATGTATGTTGAGAAATCTATTAAATGTTAAACATTTTTAACAGCAAAATTTGGAGACTTTTTTATGTAGAATCGATTCTGTGCCGATAACGACGTAAATAAAGTTAATATCAGCTTAACTAATAAGAAAAAATGCAAAAAAATCCGTCCGAGACATGATGTTAATGATTCTGAATACTATTACGATCCGGACCCCAGGCACTTTAAATAGCCTCGCTGAGTATGCAACTTTGGTACTATCTCAGTCCTTGATGTGCAAAAAATATGATAAAAAGACCCTTCGTCGTCCTTTCGCGTATTGAAAATAAGATTAGTTTATTTTTGAAATAACGGAAAAGGCACCGATTCTTAGAAAATATACAAAGTTTTGTATGATGTAATTTGCTCGTATTATCACTATCTATAAAACGTAATAGTTTTAAAAAGAATGTAAAATAGTTATAATAATTTTAACTTTCAGAAAAAAGAACAAATTTTAACATATTATGTCAAAAACAACAGCTATTTATTTGTTAATTTTGTTTACAACTTTCTTAAAATCATTTCATCTGAAAATATTAAGTACATTACAATATTGATGCTAGCGAGTTAAAAGTTTATTCTATTGAAAGTTTATTATAATTCCAATAAAATTAAAGAAGCTTATTATTAACACTAGCTTTTATGCGATGCTCTGCTCATTCAATTTATTTATGTACAAGCAGAACCCGCGGCTTCGCCCGCGTTCAATTTACAAATGTTGTAAAGAGGTAAAGTTTGTGAGTTTGTGAGGTTGTAGGGGGTAATCTCTGGATCTACTGAACCAATTTAGATGATTTTTTGTAAAAAGATACTTTGAGACCCTGGGAAGGACATAAGATACTTTTTATCCTGGAAAACATCCCTTATGGGGTGAAAATGGGAATGAAAATTTGTATTAGGAAGCAAGCTAGGGACGAACCCGAGTGAAGCGAGGGTGATTCGCTAGTTGATTATAACTTATAATCATCCTTAGGAATGATATATTCTGAATTTTTAATCTTAATTTCGTCTGATTTCATTGCGTAGTGAGGGTACCATGGATTATCTATACTAATATTACAAAGAAGCAGAGTTTGTTTGTTTGAACGCTTTAATCTCAGGAATTACTTATCCGATTTAAAAAAATCTTTTTGCATTAGATAGCCCGTTTATTGAGGAAGGCTATAGAATATGTACGGGCTATGTATCATATAGTATATAGTCTAACTATTTCATACTAACCGTTAAAACGTAACTAGGGATGAACCCGAGCGAAGCGAGGGCGAGTCGCTAGTATCATAGATATACCTATTTAATAAATAAAGTTAAAATAGTAAAATGTTTTAATTAATAATATTTAAAATTAATATGATAAGGCGCTAAATTTTATTTATACACATAGAGGCAAATGAAATATGTATATCAAACAAATATTTATAAGTAAATATAAATATTACACGAATCAGAGGAACAGATTCCGTTGCGTAATAGAGCTATTTATTTACCAGGTCGATGCACCTTCACTTTGTTCGGTGTAACTGAACTTAGCATTTAGTTTGGTTCTCGATTTAATTAAAAATAACTCAATATCTAAAATATTATAGCTTGATAATCTTTATATTCTCGTTTGTTTTATTATATATTTTATCAATAAAACTTAAATTTAGTTCTGATTGATTCCTTTCACAGTATTTGAATAGAAAGAACGTGGTAGACATAAAAAAAAATATAGACAGAAAAAATAGAAACAATAAATTCATCGTAATAATCGAAAAATATTGAGTATTGTATGCCTACACAGTAAAAGAATATTCGTAAATAATGTATTGCTTGTCGGAGAGAATCCTTTCTTTGTTCGTTATAAGAAATATGTTGAATAATGCTAATTTATATAACTAACAACGCATAATAGTTAATAGGGTTTTGTAAATCTTTAATGCGTTTACTCTCTAGGTAATTTCTTATTGACTTTAACTAAGCAACAGTATAATTTTTTTAATATTATACGAAAAAGGATGTATTTATTAATAAATTTAAGCAACTAAAACTGATACGAACTTCAATTTTCACACTCTTTCATATATACGCCTATATAATATTATTCCAGACTAGCGGCTCACCCTCGCTTAGCTCGGGATCGCCTCTAGGAAAAAAAACTTATCCCACGGGAACCGTACATTTTTTCGGGATAAAAAGTAACCTATTTGTTATTCTGATATATGAACTATATTATTGTAAAGTTTCATTAAAATCCAATTAGTAGTTTTTGTGTACTAAGCTGTATAAGTTACTATAGTTTTTTAAATATCCCACGGGAACTCTTTAATTTTCCAGGATGAAAAGTAATCGGTAGAGTTTCGGAAATTAACTTGTACAAACAGACAAACAGACAGAGAATTAAAAAAAATGAAAAAAAAACTGGATCTGTTAATTAAGAATCAAAATAAAACCGGAAAAAAATTCAAAAATTTAGTTTTATTTATAACTTAGAATAGTTTTATAATAGAATGGATGTATTTTAACAACTTTAAATTTCATCATGTTTATGAGAAAAAAACACATAAAGATGTAATGAACTAGCGTTTGCACAACACTGTGTAGGGGTGCGCCTACGCATCGTGGTAATCTGACAAGCTCAGTTCCGCCCCTTTGATTGGCTCAATGCTTTCCTCGCTCCAATGGCAACGCACAACACGTGTTCCACTTTGGACATAGAGTCTTGCACAACTCCCAGTTCATTCACAATTTGCCATGAAAAAATACTGTACGTTATACATAGTAAAAAAGTGTGAGAAAAAAAATGAATTGTCACATAATTGAAATTAAAAGCTACATTTATGACAAAGTAACATGGCTGTGGCGAGACGAGGACCTGTATGGACCTCTGAAAATTGGAATATACCTATTTGATTACATTGAGTATCTTGCCTTATTTTTAGGTGTCCTACTAATGTATTTAATTCAAGAAAAAGAATTATGAAAATCGCTTCAAAATTGGCGAAGATATGCGTGACATATATACAAAATTAACTTACACTTAATTTATTTACCTCTTTCTCGATGAAATTGTTCAAAAGTTTTCTAAAAGTTCTCATTTTCTTAGGACGTCGTTTGAAATATAAATAACAAAATACCTTTCTGTGATGTAGTATAGTACAGTAAAAGAAGTAAAAAATTCTTACGTTTTGAAAAAAAAAATAGAATTTATGATTAAAATATTGTTGTAATTTATTCTTCTTACATTTTATCAACTACACCGACATTTAGATACAACATCATCTTAACTTATTCACAAGTCACGACAAAGTTTGTGATATTAAGAGACAGCAAAGGGCGAGACGTCAACGTGATAAGAATTTAACGTTACAGGGTTCATTATGCTCCTTATGTTCTGAATATAAATCGAAAGACGGCTTAATAATTTTGATAATCCTTATTAGTATAAAACTTACACTCTAGTTATATAATATAGTATTTTGAAAGTAAAAGATTTTAGAAAAATTAAGTTTTAAAAAAGCAAAGGTGAGCTTGAATAAGCATTTGACTACAATAACAACATATACAATATACATACTCGCATGTACATGAAAGCTGCACATATGTATGTGTATGAGAATGAAAATACGAGGGGAATATAATAGTTTGAAAATTTGCAAAACTGGGGACTTACAAACAAATATATAAAAGAAAATATGGCAATCATAATAAAGAAGAATAAAATCAATATTTGGGATGTCTGTTTAGCAGGAATAAAGGTAATGCAGATACGGAAAGATGTATCGCTGTCGGTAACTTTATACGGTAGTGAAACGTAGATGTAGTAGTAGTCTTTCTCTTAGAACTGCTTTGACTAGTTTAATTGACTGAATTCAAAATGAATCTTTTCTTGGGCGCATAGAAATAATGAGAGGTGGAAGAATCCCGAATGGTCAAAATGGTACAGTGTTAATTAGTAGAGAATAGAGTAGTGTATTAAGACAGGTGAAGTAGGGAGAGGTCTTAGACAAATTTAAAAAGATAAGTGCTAATTAGACTTAAAAATGTCCAGGTTCTCCTAATAAGCGTGTATCAAAAGATTACATGCATTGGAAAAATCGAAAGAGATAAGTAGAGATCGTAGTGCCTGACACTCTGTTAGACAGAGTCTATATCATAAGGGATATAGCACAAATGAGATATATAAGAATATATATTTTTCTATACTACTAGTAAAATGGCAGGCAGTGGTAGCCCAGTGGTAACGCGCTCGCTTGGGAAACCGAGTGAAGCGGGTTCAAATCCCGGGTCTCGCACCTCTGATATTTTCATGTGCGAATCATTTCTTACATGATTACCACTTGCCTTACGGTGAAGGAAAACATCGTGAGGAAACCTGCATGTCTGAGAGAACCTAGCAAGTTTTCGAAAGGCATGTGAAGTCCGCCAACCCGCACTTGGCCAGCGTGGTGGACTATGGCCTGATTCCCCTCGTATTGAAGGGAGGCCCGTGCCCAGCAGTGGGACGTTAAAAAGGGCTGAATACATACATACATACATACTAGTAAAATGATTGTAAAATTATAATAGTTAACATGTAAAAACTGTTATCTAGTTAAGTTTAAAAATACTATTCTCAAACTTAACCTAAAATTTCGTCAATCTTGAGTTCTTAATGCCTACCTCGTATTTTATTATACGATATATGTACGTACATACATAATAAAATAGCTTTGCTTTACTATTTTAGCGTTAACCTACATACCTATTGACTATATGTTTTACAAAACTTTTTACCACCTACCTCTAAATTAAGCAATTTTATCATAATTAAGGGCAAATATAACGGTACTTCCTCTTATGCTCGGTCAATGAGCTGAAATTTGTTACAGGAATTATATTTTAAAATCATTATTTAACATAAAAAATATGGTACCACTTTATTACATTTTGAAAAAGTTTTATCTCATAAATAATCTATATTGAAAGTAGGCACATATAAAGATTGCTTAATAATAATGCATTTATGCCCAGATAAAACACTGGAGCTAAAACGCTGAAATTTTGATAGAGTAATCCCTAGGAGGGTAAAGAGGGTAATCAAGTTTAGTAGGGGCACAGACAACTATATATATTTTTATTTTGGGTTTTTTTGATGATTTTTCTTGAAATTTAGAAATAAACCTCTTCACATCACATGTAGGTATAATTTTATAATAGACATTTCGGGATTGTTCTTAAATGTTAATTTAAAAAAACACACTAGCGGAGCCAGGGCGTGATTTTTATCATTAACATATTGATATGCGTTATAAAACAAAATAAATATAATACTATATACATAAATAATTGTTATATAATACTTTCTTAGGTTTACGCGAATATTAGACTTTTAAATAAAACTATCTTTTCGGATTTTTTCGCGGATTTATTTTGATTTTTGTTTCCCGACGTTTCGATTGCTTTACAGCAATCATGGTCACGGGAGAGTCTCTCCCGAAAAGATAGTTTTATTTAATTGTTATATGTTTGTAATGAAAAAAAAAACATTATATCGCAGGAACGACGAAGCAATCAAAGTTGCCTTCCCACGAGAATCAGATTGTTGTTATGCAATTTAGTTCATTGAATGTTTAGAGACAGATGTCTTGGTTTGCCAAACTTGATAACAGCTGGTGACATTCATTCATATTGCCCTAACTTTAATTATTGTTTTGATATGAAACTTGTTTATTGTTTATCGTTCGCTGTCTTACTTATGTTTAAGGTGTGTATATACTAATAGCAATTAATGTTGTATATACATAGAGTATCAAATGAAGAGATCATGTTTAAAATTATTATTAAACAATTATGTAAAACTTTTGAAAATTGTTGCTTTTGCAGCCAATAAAATAAATGCAATTTTTAATTGTATTTTTAAGAGAGAAAATACTTTATTTATATAGACATGCTAGCGGCTCACCCTCGCTCGCTCGAGGTCGCCTCTAAAAAAAGACAAAAACATATTATCCATCCCACGGGAATTGTACATTTTCTGCGATAAAAAGTAGCCTATGTGCTATCCAGACTACAATCTATCTTTGTGCTAAATTTCATCCAGATCTGTCGTGAAAGAGTAACAAACATCCATACTCACAAACTTTCATATTTGTAATATTTATACAAATGAATACTCCAATCAAATATCCGCGTAAATAAGAAAAACAATCTTTAAAAATTAAAATAAATCAAGTTACATGTACTAACATTATAAAGAATTTAAATTTTATTATATTAACTGAATAAAGAAGATTATTTATAAGAAATTATTCACTCTATGTATTGTTATATGAAAAAATAACGCATACATTGCGACATCACATAACTAAACAAGTTATTGTTCCTAAAATATCAAACAAAAGAATAAATTTCAAAAAATCGATATCCATTCTGATTATAATTAGTTACGAGTAACTTGACTTCAGTGATAAATTACGCTAGCCTCACTTTATGCGACCTATTTTTGATCACTTAATAAAACGCAGTTGAATAGAACATGCCATGACATGTACTGGGTGATGGATGGTTACAGAATTTACCTATTTGGTCTCGCGCAGTTAAACTGACAGTCAGTCGGCCACACCTCGCCTTCGGACAATATATTGTATGCCAATCACATTCAAAACACGCGGAAGTGTACATTACCGTAATTTTAATTTATATTTTCGAAATTCGCTTACACATCCTATATTAATATTATGAATCTAAATAGTTTGTTTTTTCTTGTTTGTTTAAGCGCCATTATCCTTGGAACTATCAATATTTTTTTTTTTTGTATTTTTTTAATTTTTTATTAAGAAGGTTATAGGCTATTTAAATCACGCCATGACCTATAGAAGCGGGGCCATTAAAAATAAATAAAATGCGCGAGTGAAGCCGTAGTTTAAACATAGTAATAAATATTATGTGTCCTATAATGATTCATGTGCGATATGATAAAAGTACATTGGAGAAATTCACCCAGAGACGTTTAACATCACATGTATGTTCTTATAAAGTAGAAAATGACATGCTTATAATTAAATAGCAATAAAGTGAAATCTAATATAATACTTTTGATGATGCGATTTTAAGTACTCGATCATTCTATAACCTGGTTATTATCGCAAATGACATCGAGAGTAGATACCTACGTCTAGCAGGTAGTCGATAAATCTATTCTAATAAGATTCTAACGCATCAATAGTTCGCTACTCGCTGCTCCCAGAATAACTTTATTTACGCGTTAAGCATAACAGAATAAAACATATATAAACATTTTATACCTATTGAAGTTGATTTTTCATATTAAAGTACGTAAGATTGATTTAGTATTGGAATTAGACTACACTTAGTTAGACTCTTATAATATCCAAACCTTATTACATTCTAACATTCCTTTCTAATAAAAAATCTTAATGTTAGGAAGGTGAGAACTATAAGGATAAATCTTTGAAAATTTACTTCCAAAGTAGTTAAAAAGGGGATAAAGCTCGTCATTTTCGAAGTTGTAAAGGGAAAATTGGTTATTAAGCTTATAAGCAATAGAAAATCTCATCGGAAGAAATAATAAAGCAGAGTATGACATTATGTAGGTAATTAAAACTGAAGTTTACACAATAGGATCTCTTCACGTGTGGCACTCTGTAACTGATACTGTGCATGTAATCTGAGCTTATATTAGCTTTTTATGTGATCGAGTTTAGGACGATATGACCGGTGTTTAGTACAGCGTGTCGTAATCAGCGGACAAAGCGGGTATTTTATTGTGATTTACGTACGGCAAGTGTCATTGGGTTTGCCCTGTGACAGTGGGTCGGTAGACTGTGCGTGAGTAATGTGCTTCAATATGTAGAAGGTATGTTGACAGATTTGTGAAATTAAATATCGAGGAATCGAGCGGTGAGTAAGAGCTCTCAAATCATATTTTGCAAAACAGCGTTATGCACAAAAACTCCAAATTTTATATTTATATGTATATATAATATAAAAATTCATCAATACCATCAAATATAAAGTTGTTCACAATCTTTTATTACGCGTCATCGAATTTTCAGTAAACGCTAAAACAATTTCTCAAATCAAACGAAATAAATATTTCCACTTGAACGTTATCAAGGCGTATTTGAGAATTTTCGATATTAAGTAATAAGACTGTATCGGATCCATTTCATCTTAAATGAGGTGGAGAGTGAAGCAGCAAACCATGTCAATATCAATCGTATCTAAATAGGTTAATTGTTGCCCTTCTTTAAATTGTTTGATGATTTTTAATTTTATGATCTACCACTTATATCACTTTTGCTTGTTTAATCATGTTGTTATAAAAATATATTTGCATTATTGTACAGTTAAAGTTATTATTTCATACTTTATATTTTGCTACAAGTTACAACATTAATTTTCATAGTCTAGACTTACGCTTAGTGTTAATTTTAATAATAATCGAGTTCCATGTAATCAGGAAAACTCAGAACTTGAATGAGAAAAACATCCTGATGAATAAAATTCTGTTCAATGAAATCGTCTATTTTGAGGTAATCGAAATCGTAATGAGCTTTAAATCAACGAACACCGTTACATCGATTCCGCTTAAAGCTGTATTAACAAAAGTAAATTCCAGTTTGTTTGCTCATAATTTATGTTTGGAAATAGTATTTCCTTTCAAAGTTGTAGCTTAAATTATAAAATGCTTTCCATGTTTTCTAAGGAAAATATTGTTTGTTCCTCTAAGATTTGATTAGAAAATACCTATTATAAAGATGTAAAAAGAAGTAAAAAATTTAAATCAAAAGTTATAGTACAGGTCAAAATATTAGAACGTAGACGGAGAGATAAATACGTAATAATATATTTGATTAAACACAATGTGTTATACATAATATTTTATTTCTGTGCGATCTATTTCACCTTATGTGTTTGTAATTTGTTTATACAGTATAAGAAAATTCTGTTAAAAACTAAGCAAAAACTGTGCAAATATAGCAATCATCCTTCTCATTATCAAAGCTACAGTGAGTTAAAGTGAAGTTATGCGTTTTAATTTTATCTATAAACTAGTGACTTACCCTCGCTCCGCTCGGGTTCGTCCCTGCTTAAGTTTTAACTTTTAGTATAGATTTTTCAGAGATGAGATATTTTCCCGCAATAAAAAGTATTCTATATGTTGACCCGGATAACCGGCTATCATCAAACCAAATTTCATCAAAATCCCTCCAGTGGTTTTTCCGTAATGTGGTAACAGACAGACAGACAGACAGACAAAAAATCTAAAAACTATAGATTCGGCTTCCGTATCGATAATAAAGTCTATGTCAATAAGATTTTCCAAAAAATATTTAATGTACAGATTCGAATTAGTTACAATTTTATTATATGTATAGACTAGCAACTCACCCTCGCTCCGCTCGGATCCGTCCCTAGTTACGTTTTAACGTTTAGCTCAGAGATAAGGTATTTTTTTCGCAGTAAAAAGTATCCTATATGTTGACCCGGATAACCAGCTTTCATCATACCAAATTTCATCAAAATTTGTCCAGTGGTTTTCCTGTGATGCGGTAACAGACAGACAGACAGACAGACGAAAATTCTAAAAACTATAGATTTGGCTTCTGTATATCGATAATAAAGTCTATTTCAGATTTTCCAAAAAATATTTAATGTACAGATTCGGCTTAGTTACATTTTATTATATGTATAGACTAGCAACTCACCCTCGCTTCGCTTCGGGTTCATCCTTAGACAAAAACAAATCTATCTCACGGGAACCGTACATTTTTCTGGGATGATATATAACCTATAGCCTTCCTCAGTTAACAGACTATCTAATGCAAAAAGATTTTTTTAAATCGGATTAGTAGTTTCTGAGATTAGCGCGTTTAACCAAACAAATAAACAAACTCTTTAGCTTTATAATATTAGTATAGATAAATAAGGCTTTTCTCATATAAAGAATTTTCCTACCTAAAGGTTACATGATTTATCTCTATATATTATAGCTTAATTGAACAAATAAATAATGTACATAATGAAAATGAGATGATGTTCGCGTCATCATCTCATCATCATCTCATCATCATCATTGGAAACGGTACTTTAAAAACCAAATACCTCTTGATAAGCCTAAAAATATTTTTAGAAAAAAAATGAAAAAAATAAAATAAAAAAAAACCATACAATTCTTGTATAACCTCAAAGATCATAAGTTGTATTGAAATTTGGACAGGACAGCATTTGTCGGGCCAACTAGTATTACCATTTAAATAAAAGAATCCATTGTTTTTTAACCGACTTCCAAAAAAAGGAGGAGGTTCTCATTACTTATAAAGTTGTGCATTTTGCTAATATTATATACATATTTATTTCTAAAAATAACACACGCATAGGCTAAACGCGGGCAGATTCTTAAAACACTTTACTAAGTTGTAACCTGCAGCATCTGAAAATTAATAATTTTATTAATTATTATATGTAATACATAAAAATATGTATTTTGTAATTTATGGAGAGTAAGCTTCTGTTATTTTAAATTATGTAGTACACAGTGTGTACTACTTTATGCCATGCCAAGCCCATATTGTTTTTAGTTTTAATGCGGAAGTTTTGATTGCCATATAGCGTCTACGGCTATGCTGATACCTAAGTATATTACTTTATTATACATACATATATGTATTTCAAATCTAGATATATTATATGACAAATATGCATTTGAAATAAGCAAAAGCGTTTTTTAAAATACGTTTCTGTGACTTTAAATATTATTATTGTTGAAAAATAAGTATTCTAAAAATAAACTCTTTCTAATTAATGTATGTAGTACATTAATACTCATAGGTATAGGTACGTGCTGTATATTAAGTAAATAGAATTTTATATAATATACAAGATATTATATTTACGTACGAAAAATGTTATAAATTAAAAACTACACTATGAACGAAATACAGCAAGCGCTATGCCAACAACTCTACAGAAGAAGCGAGTAAATAATTACTAAATGCGCGACGTGAGTGTCGCGAGCTCTAAAGTAATTTGTTTACAAAGACAATATTAAACATTTTCTGACGCCTTTTAATTTTTATGCAGACTATAACCATCTTTTATATTTATAAAGTTCATAGCGAATATTAACAATATAGTAATAGATAAAAAAATACAAAATAAATTATTCGAGATCATAGTCTAACTATGAGGTAAATTCCCTCCATAGCCGCCCAGCCGTTTAAGCGTGAAGAAGTAACAAGCATACACACGCATACAAACTTTTGCATATTTACATATATAATACTAGCGACTTAGCCTCACTCCGCTCGGGTTCGTCACTACTTACGTTTTAACGTTTAGTATAGATTTCTCAGAGATGAGTTATTTTCCCGCAGAAAAAAATATCCTAGGTACATATATGTTGACCCGGATAATCAGCTATCATCATACCAAATTTCATCAAAATACCTCCAGTGATTTTTCCGTAATGCGGTCACTAACAGACAGACAGACGAAAATTCTAAAAACTATAGATTCATCCTCTGTATCGACTATTTCAATAAGATTTTCCAAAAAAATATTTACTGTACAGATTCAACTTAGTTAGAATTTTATTATATTATGTGTCTATATATAATAAAATTCTAACTGAATTCTAATCTATTTTAATCATAAGCAAATTAGAGTAAAAGGAGCTGAAAATATTTACAAATCCAATATAATTTTTGTTTTGTTAACAGAAGAGGCTAGTGAGGTATTGTCCGCCAGACCACCCGTGAAATCTCCGAGCACACCTTCTAACGTTACGACTCCGACGAAACGTAAGTAAACGTTTTATTACAAAGTTTATAATTATTTAAAATGTTTGCTGTTGAAACTTTTTATCCGTACTTATTTTAAAGTTTATATAATTAGAAATTATCAATTTATTTATTTTAACACATGTGTCTTATAAATATTCAAAGCCAGTATTTATATTAGCTTTCCATAATAAAAATGTGTTAAATAAAAACTTCTTTATACTACTTATATTATTATACTTTAACTAGTTTGTCTTTACAAATTATAAAAATTCTAAGGACTTTCGTTGAGGACCGAAAATAATTTTTGAGTCAAATATATTTCTACTCTAATCTGGCATATTTATAGTAATTTTAATACGAGTAGTATTTTGAACTCTACACGCTTATCTAAATAATATGACATACTCATATTACTCGAGTGTAGAGTTAAAATGGCGTGTGCGTACACGGATTACCGCCTCAGTTTTAGTTAATTTTAATTCATGTTTTAACCAAATACTTTCTTTGTTTAATAGCCTCGTTTCTAATTTAGAATATTATTATCCTATAAAGAGGTCTCCGTAGACTTAATTTCAACATGTGCTTTAATTATATCGAGAGCTCAAATTAGTTTAAATAGCTCCTTTAAGAATTGTACTTAAGATTTCTTAGTCCCAGTTACTATGGTATTAAACTTAAAAGAAATAACATGATTATGTTTAGTACAAATCGTATTCATACGTATTTAATAACTCCTGAGCAAAAATGTTGAGCAACAAAATTGAATACGCGTTATACCAAAGACTTAGTTTCATAAATCATACGGTAGTGTGCGGGTGTAAAAGCAATTGCATTTTCAGCCGGTTTCGTATCTGACCCTAAAATGTTAATGTCTACGGTATGACAATACCCGATTTCACTTGCTAAACAAGGGTGCTATCATAATGCCTATGCATCATATTGCTTTGAATTCCAGAATTAAATTGATTGTCCCTATATATACTGTATAGTGAATTTTGTCTTGAAATATCTGTAGCATCTCAACATAATTTAAAAGTTAATAAGTTAGTTCATTTATTAAGAGCTATAAGCTAATAGAAGTCTTGATGGTATTCATTAACTACTTCTCTGGACTCATTTTCTATCCAGTATATTATAATATAACAATATTATTATAATATAACTTTAGTAAATGTTAAAAAGTAATTTAATTTTTTTCGTTATTTTATAGTTATTCTTCACTTAATGTATGTATTTGCAATGCAGTATACAGCGAAGAAAAACAAACATTTAACGATATTTTTATTGAGTTATAACATACTGAACTGATTTTAGTTTGTTAGTAACAATTTTGGGAAATCTTACTACTTATAACATGAGTGAAAATGTACCAGCAAAGTCACGGGCAAGCTCATTTAATAATATTCTTAGAGCTACACAACTCCCAAATATAATTGCCTTATGACCCTTTGAACGTATGCCAAAAAAGCGCCAGTTATCGTACCGGCCTTTTGGCACAATAGTCCGGATCTGTACGGCGATTATGTCATGCATCGCAATTCCGAACGTCCGTCCGTTTGTTGTTCTACAGTCACCACAAACATATAATACGAAATTTTATTGTAATGTAGAAAGTCAGTCGAGTTCGAATAGAAATAGCGTGGTATTTCTGGAAGGTCACCGCTGCGCGTTTCATTTAGTGTTTAGAATCTTCGATACGCATTACCTTCAATTATCTCAAAATAAATATTATTCATGTTATCAATGATGCTGCGTCATCTTTACATAACGTCTTATACAAACTAATACAAGGAATAGATTTAGCTCGTGTCTATTAGATTTACTCAATACAAAACTTGTTAACTACATCACTTAACAAAGATCAAAATTTTAAATGAAATTTTAAAACCATTAATAGATAAAAAAAATGCATATTTTAAATGAAGAATGTTAGAAATATAAAAACTAAATGATTTTTTTAAATGTATGCCATTGACTTGGTAATTAAATTAAATCTTTCACATTTTATTTATAGCAATCTTCTATTTTCTTAATTAAAACGAGGTTAAAATAAACAAAAGGCTTGAAAATTTAACGTCACTAGTGTTTTTCTTGCTAACTGTACGATAAACCTAGATTATCTCTGAATGTGTATCGAATGGGAGCAACTCCCATTTTAAATACTCTTTAGAAAGAAGACTTGACCTAAATAAATTGTTTCAACAAATTTCATATTATCATAATATCCACTGAATACATAAAATTAATGTAGGTGTATGTTTTACAAATTTTAAAGTCATGGCTTAAATTTTCAATACCAGTGACCTGAATAAAGATTATTAATTATACATACATATTTGTATAATTATGTATGATATGATAACATACAAGGTACTCAAGAAATTAATTAAAATTATTAATATTGTAGTTTATATGTTAAAGTATACATTTAGGTATTTCTATTATAATAATATGGCTAGATTTCTGGCAATTTTTCTATTGTGAGTTGATTTATTAGTTTTTAACGTGCGGATGATACATGTGTTTCATTATTTATTATAAATTAATTCTATTGATGCAAATTTATTCCAAATACGATTTTCTGTTTATGAAAATAAATTAATAGAAAAATTTGTTTTTTTAACTTTGTTTTTTTAACTAGAAAAACAAGTGGAAAAAAACATAACCCATAACCGGGTAGAAATACTAAATATCAATTATAATCAATAACAATAAATTAAAAAAAAAATTACAACATACTGTTTACATTAAGCAATATTAAAAATAAAAATACAGATTTTCTATTCAACACTTTTTTCTTGACCGCCATTAAACATGCATGATTAGCCTTACGTTGCGCACTGGAAGCGTTCAATCAATCTAGATGACCTGCAAATCTAGAAACGTAGGGGCTCGTTAGTCTAATATTAGCCCACGCTAGTAACGAACTACATGTAATGTCTAACATCCTTTATTTTCATATAGGATAGTTTTTTTATATCCAATTTTTATAAAACGTAGCAAAGCAGGGAACATTAGACGAATAGTGTTTTTTGACTAATAATTTAAGATTTTTTGATTAGTGTTAAAAATAAAATATTGAGTGAATTTATAATTCCCTTTTCATTAAATTGTAGAGCCAAAGCAGAATAAATAATCTACATAGTAACATAGCTTAACATCATTATACGTTAACCATTACCAAACCAAAGCAAACACCGCCTACAATATTATAAATGAAAAAGTTTGTGAGGATGTATGAATGTCTGGATATATACGCAAAAACTACTGAATGTATAATAAAACTTTATTATTATTTAGCTCCTACATCAGAATAACATATGGGATACTTTTTATCCTGGAAAAATGTACAGTTCCCGTGGGATAGACTTGTTTTTGTGTTTTTTAGAGGCGAACCCGAGCGAAGCCAGGATGAGTTGCTAATATATTATAATATACATGTATATTAATATGTTCCAAATATTCTTTTTTAATGAAATATAGTTATAACTTCATGTGTAAGTTTCTTTTAATTTTTTTGATCTTTATATTAAACTAGTGGCTCACCCTTGCTTCGCTCGGGTTCGTTCCTAGGTACGTTTCAAATAGAAACAATTATGGTTATTGGCCAGCATTAGCCATGTAAATTTTTTAATTTTTTTTCGTGTGTTTTTCCGAAATCCAACAAATCAAAGATCATTAACATGGGTTCTTGAGTTATAAATAGTATACCTAATCCAATTTTGTTTTATATGTATAATGTATGTATATATCAATTATAGATGTAATAAAGTCATTTTGTTTTTTAAATAAATTATTAGTCTAACATTCTTATTTATACTATGTAAAATTTTCATAGTCTTTGTAAATCTTATCTGTTGATATTACATACGTCAGTAGCGGAAATCAATAAAATTTCATTATAATTCAAGGTCATCTAATGATAATACTCTTGTTTCTTATTTTTTCACTGGTTCTTAATTGTTCAGATAATTTTATTACGTTGGTAAAAAATATTTTATATATTTCTTTTATTTTGCTGTATTGAAATGAAAATTCAGTTTTTGTCTATATAAATACTTCTTCAATAATATCATGTGCATTTTGTATATGTAGAATTAATCGGTATATGTAGATATCAGATTCATATTAGTTTACACTGTTTATCGTGAATTGTTACCAGATATAGACGTATAATTCAAATATCGAGTCAAATTGAACAGGCAAAGAAATTAAAATGTTGTCTGCATACTGGTTCATATCTAATATAAGTTATGGCCCATTGTTTTATAAGTTCCTCTCCGTTATTCATCCCTAAAATGGTACTATATTGTGTGGGCAATACTAATTAACAATAACCAATTTATACCGCGTCTGGTGATAATATGAACGTGTGTTAGTTTTGAGCAGCCGGCGGTGGACTCTCCTCGTGGCCGACTCGCCGCGCGTACCGCTCGCGTACACGTCTCCGCGTAAAAATAAAGTCCACAGCGCGTCTGCGTACTTCAACCCATTTATAATTATTAGTAAATCGCGACGCGAGCGCACGACTGCCGTGACCGGGCGCGCTTGCAGAAAAGAAAATTAGTTTAGAGTCAAGCATATGAGCCCTTACGCGACCTATACAAGCGACCGATACGAAACCCTTGTACGAGAGTCGTACGTAAACGAAGCAATCACTCCTACGCATTAGATACGGGTACATTGTGAAACGTGTTTTCTATTGATAAAAAATTGACGTGTTTATATAATGATTAAAGTGCTTAAGTGATAGTAGTGAGTGATTATATTTGTCATTATGCCAGAGAAGCCTAGAAGACGTAAAAACAATAAAAATAAAAGAAAAAATAATAAAAATAATAGAATAGATATTAATAAAAATAATATTGATGAAAATGAAACCAATGCCATTGCATCTTGCTCGGGGAACACAAATAAAGAATCTAGTCAGAGTAGTGCTGTAGATACAACGGGATATGCAAATGTTGTAGCGCAGAAGGTAATTACTGACGTCCCCCCTGAAGTAAGTACACCAGGTTTAGAAAATTTAAATAATGTCGATAGTCTTAATAATAAGGGACAAAGTGAGGACGTCTCTTTGTCTCAGAATTATATAGTAGAAACTCCAGAACAGGTTTCTAAAGTTAAACACAAATTAGATGGTACAGTTAAAAGTAAGAGTTGTGACAACGATGATAGTCCTACCATAGTTGAAATTACAGAAGAATCAAATGCGGAATGTGATAAAAATTTATTAATCATAGACAATAAAAATGCCATTATTAGCAGTGAAGAATCAAATGTTGAGTGGGAAAATGTTAAGGAATTGAATTTACCTGAAGCTGAATTAATTGAAAGTGCTCTATCAAGTAATACGATATCGTTAAATATTGCTCTCTGTCAACAGACTAAATCTTTAAGTCCTGAAGAAGAAACATCTTTACGACACTACCTAAAAACACTCAATCTATCTACAAATCCTTCAAATTTGAGCTCAGGGGATATAAAAACAGAAATAGAACATATTATTAATAGTGAAATAAAGTACAGATTGCGGAAGAAAGGATTAGCAGATGATAATTTATATACGCGAGCTGGACCTTCACGATCTCTAGCTGTAATCGATGAGGAAGGTAGTGGTGATTCTTCTAAAACATCACGTCGTCAGTCATATTTAAGTGACAAAAAAAGTGATACTGAGGAACTCGAAGATGAAGTGTTTGAACTTAAGCAAAAACAGTCCACTTCTAAGCATTTAATACCACAGCAGTGTATTCGAGTTGATGCTAAATTGAAGGAGCCTGAGATGTCAGAGGCTAGAGGAGATTGGACTGTAAAAACTATAGAAAAAATGACTGGAGCTGAATTAGTTTATTTAACTGATTCTTCTAGCAGTACTAGCTCAATATACGACGCTAATGATGATAATATAGGTGAAGATACAGATGCATCTGTACGGATCATAACTCCAACTATTGAGGTTACTGATACTGAAACATTATTGTCAAATTCATATATGGCTGAAAGTAATCATAGAAAGGACGAACACTTAGATAATTCTGATGCATCTACAATTTGCTTAACATATGATAAAAACATCGAAAATAAAGAAGATCTTGATAATAAATCTACAGATAAAACAAATTCTCATGAAATTGTTGTTCTTAGTACTGAAAATATTAATACTAATTTGACTGTTAAAGATTTAGATGACTCTCAACATTTTAAATGTATATCGCCAAATACTTCTGAAAATATTGATACTACTTATGATAATGTATCCAAAGTTATTCCAAAACCGGCAAAAGAAATAGATGAGTATGATTTGAAAATAAAAGTTTTAAAATGTGAGCTCAATAATGCTATCAATTATTTAATCAAAGAAGTAACTGATTCTGAAAATAATGATTCCTCAAAGGACAACATTATCCGTCAAGATTCTTCTAGTAGTTTGGATTCATCCCAATGTACAGCTAAATATAATCCAACGTATTCTTCTCTTAATGATGTATCTAATATTATAAATGATGAAACGAATGAAAATTTCAATAAAGAAAATATAGAAACCAATTCTAGTCACGTCAAAGATGTTCTTCAGTCAGTTTCTACAAAACCACCAATAAAAGCATCTTCTTATATCAAGACAAATCCTGTATCTTTAAAAGATATATGCTTAAAGAAAATTACTTCCTTTCCTTTTGGCCATAAGATATTGGAAGAACTGGCTAATGTATCTGAACGGCTACAAAAAAGCGTACTTTCGACTTCAAGTAAAAATGTCGTAGGAAAAGATAGTTTAAATAAAACAATCTCACAAAATGAAGACGTAAGTGCTTCAATTAAAATGTCTAATAATACAACTTTACAACGTAAAGAAAATCACGTTCCTCCACCAATACAACCAAGAAAATCATCTTTGAAGAAAACCTCAGATGAACAAAGAAAAGGTACTGTACAAACACAAACTGATGTATTGTACGAATGTTTGTCACCATCACAAAAAATGTTAATGGAAAAGACTAATACAATCATTGAGCAAGATGACGTGATGCAAAAAGATAATAAGGCTAAGGAAAATACAATTAATTTTTTACCCCCAACATTGTCGAAACAGAATAATTTAACTACGAAACAAGAAATAGGTGATCTATCTATGAAATCGCAGACAGGTAGCCGTCTATTAGCTTTATTACTAGATTCTTCTTATCCAAATAAATCGATTAAGAATTCTGTATGCGACAGAAATATAGGAGAAGTATCTCAGAAGGGATCATTTTCAAAACGTGCCCTAGAAGAAATTGATTCTGCAAATTTTTCAGATGCATCTACAAGTAGTATTAAAAACTCATCTTTTTCATCAAAACATTTTAAGCCAATACCTCCTCCAAAACCAAGGAAACTATCTTCTTACTTTTATGAAAGCGATGACAATTCTAATTTTCGAGAAAATTCATTTCAAAGTATGCAGAATAGTAAAAAATATTTTCACTATTCAACGGGCAATTTAAGTAAAGAAATAGAAAGCGATATTTCTTCAATTCAAAATATGCATCGATACTGTATTAATTTAAGAGATGTAAATAAAAGTCAAGTTACTCCGCGAAGACCTTCTTTACCTAAGGACTTGTGTGATCAGCAAATGGAATATATACGTCAAAAAGAAATAGAAGTAGATGCAGAAATTCGTCGCCTAGAACAGGAAAAAAATAAAGCTGTTCGCAATCGAGGTCCTAGGGCTCCTATGATAACAGAAAAAGTAAGTGGATTTGAAGCATATGATTCGAAATATAGCAATTTCTGTAATAAAGATGTTTCACACTCGACATCTCAAGGTATCACAAACTCAGATAGACGAAAAATGTCTTCTTTATTTAGTAGTAGCCAGGAAGAATTACTTAGAGAAAAAATGTATTCTGAGTATGTAAACCAAATGGCAGAGAGAGAACAAAGAAAACAACAAAAAGTTATTAAAATCACCAAAACGCCTGGTAACACTAAAATATCAAAAAGTATGCCAATGCTAGAAAGTTTAGATTCAAAAGTGAATAATCCTATAGAGCAAGAATTCATATCAAAAGCTAGAGAAAGATGGTATAAATTAGGAATAAGGGATCCCGAAACTGAAGACGAAATTGATAATAGTAAAAATGTGTATAGAGAACCGAAAATAATAGAACATAAAATAAAAGTTATTGAAGCAGGAGAAGAAAAAGACGTAAGGAAGTTACCAAATCATATGCAAGAGTTTGTGAAATTTACTGTAAACGAGAAGGACAATAGTAAAGGTGGCACTGGTGAGTCGGATAAAGGACAAGCGTCTGCGCATGTTGTGGTATTTTGTGCCGTGGTAATTTTAGTAATAACTGTTGGAAAGTTTTTATTAAGACTTTTTCGAAACAAGTGATACTAACTCTTAAATATTAAATAATTTAGCTTTAGTTGTTTTTTTTTGTATGTGGTTTGCATGAATGTTTCTGATAATCTAAATATAAAGTAACTTTTAAACAAATATTAAAAGGTACGACCACGTAGAATAGGTAAGTTCTAATCATATCAATTATTATACGTTACATGTTTTAGCGGTATTTACATACGTATACATTATTTTATCGTTATATCACGCTCATGCTCGCCATTTTGACTGCGATTTCATTTCATTTCACATTGTTTACCTAAGATTGAACAAAATTTATTAATATATTCAATGACATTCTAAAAAATGTCTGTAATGTTTAGAAATAAACACATACATACTTAATACTTTTTTAGATTCATGCAAATATTTGACATTTTAAATAAAACTATTTTTTCGGCTTTTTTCGCGGATTTATGTTGATTTTTGGTTCCCGACGTTTCGAATGCTGTACAGTAATCATGGTTACGCAATCTTTACAGCAAGCATGATTGCTGTAAAGCATTCGAAACGTCGGGAACCAAAAATCAAAATAAATCCGCGAAAAAATCCGAAAAGATAGTTTCACATACATACTTATTCTTTTGGTAATAGTGCTTAATTAGTTTAAATATGTTAAATTTAATTATCCGTCAGTTAAAGTAAATATAATATAAGGGTTAAAAATTACAGTATTTGAATAAGATTTCTAGACAAGACAAGACAATTTTCTGACCTGACAGACCACATACAAAGATGCATCGTATTTGTAACTTTAGTGGCAATTTACTGTGTTGTAACAGTAAGGTCGAATGATGAATGTCTTATCATATTAACGTAAAGACAAACAGATAAAGAAGTCATTAGGATTTATGTGATATCAGCAATAAATTAATCAAAAGTTATGAATATTATATAAATGAAACATTTTTTATTTTACTTGTGTCTCTAGATTCGTTTCACTTAAATTTTTATATGTAGAGATTTATATAACAATTTTAAAGGCTACCTCAAGAAACGTTTTTACAGTTAGCGCCTTTTGTCATAGTGCTTGATTTTTGTTTATAACATGTTTCAGTAAGAAACTCAGAATCAAGTCGTCGTCCGTGAAAATATTTGGACCGTCTAAATCGGTACTAAATGGCCTTTGGTGACTCAAAGCCGCAAACTCATCCCTGTGATTTGTTTCGCGCGTTCTTTTGTAGCTTTATGCTTGGGATATATTATCATACGTACATATACGACACTGAACCATCATAATATGTATACAATATACATATGATGCTTATTTGTAATAATAAACTCTTCCAAAAACCAACAAAATAAAGTATTAATTAATTAAAAAAAATATAAATACTTTTCATAATGAAGCTTATCATGATGGGGATATGTATTGGTAAGTATTATGCGGATCATTATATCAATTAAGCGGAGAATGCGATGGAATTTCAATTAATATGAATAATATCTGCTTTCCCTGATATATTCATTGTGATGTGAGCAAAATGAAACAAATACCAGTGAAATAAAACTACAAACCTTCTATACATGAATATTAGGAAAAACAGAAACCACAGTGACTAATGACTATCACATGCGAATTCGTGTTACGGTTCTTATTTTTATTTTATAACATTTTACTGAAATTTTTGTTTATTATTTGTGAATCGCAATTGAGTAGTGACCTGCTATAAATAAAGATTGTTGTATGCACGTTGGCAAGTAGGTGTTACTTTCCTGGCGCTTCATTCACTCGTAAAGATCGCGTTTGCAATGGATAAATAGGTCTGGCTAAATTAGAATATTCTATCATGATAGGCTTCCGTTAACGTCAATACTCAAAACTGCGATGACACGTTGTTCTCAAATTTCAATGTAAACAACACATTTTTACGTCATATGTATGTGTTAGGTATTATTTGGCATTTATGCTAAATGAGCAAAATGCATTTGGTACCTAGAGTTTATATTGCGTCATTGCATTAATACACGTATATATGAAATAATTATTGGCCAACGAATGTGGTTTCATTTCTAGCAGGCCTATGGATATGGTTTTACTAATGTTAGAAGTACATAAAAACTTAAAATTTTTTTTAACAGACTATTAAATAATAAAGAAATAAAAATAACTGAATAGAGATTCTTATGTACTATAAGTGTCTATCCAGGTATTTTTTGTGTTGGTGCCAGCAAAACAAATCTATGTATTTAGATATCAATGAATAAATCACAAAGTGATATATAATATTTAACTATAATTAAAATTAATGACTTCTATTCATGATATAAATGGATCATTCATTTTTGTTTACCTTGACCCAAAAAAAACTTTTAGTACGAATCCTACTAATATTATAAATGTGGAAATTTGAGGATTGATGGAGGGATGGGTGGATGTCTGTTTCTTTTTCACGCCGGAACGGCTGAAAAGATCTAAATGTTTGGCCCAGAGATAGATTATAGTCTAGAATAGCACATAGGTTACTTTTTATTTCAAAAAAATGTATGGTTCCCGTAGGATAGATTTGTTTTTGTCTAGGAACAAATCCGAAGTCGAAACGAGGGTGTGTCGCTAGTAAGAAATATGTTTGAATTTATTTGTTAAGGTAAATTAATTTACTTAGAATTATTATGCAATATGCATCCAATTATTATTATAACTGAAATAAAATCGATAAACAGCTTATCAATTTACATTAGTTAATATGTGATACAGAAGTATTAAATAATGATTTATGATTGGCGATATGTTTATATAAAGTTAATCTGACAATTCTTCTATACATATAATAAAATTGTAACTAAGCCGAATCGGTACATTAAATATTTTTTTGAGAATCTTTTTGAAATTTCATCAAAATCCCTCCAGTGGTTTTTCTGTGATGCGGTAACAGACAGACAGACAAAAATTCTAAAAACTATCGATTCAGCATCTGTATCGATAATAATGTATATTTCAATAAAATTTTCCAAAAAATATTTAATGTACAGATTCGGCTTAGTTACAATTTTATTATATGTACTAGCAAAACCCGCGGCTTCGCTCGCGCTAAAACTACAACAAAAAAACTTTAAAAAGGTAGGTTTCGTACAAATTTTCATCCCTTATTTTATCTCCTTATGGAATGAATTTCAAAAAACGCTAAAACACGTATTTATTTAATTGTATTGAAGAACATTAATACCAAGTTTCTAGAAATTCTGATCATAAATATTTTTTGGGTTGTGTTATAACGTGTATTCCCGTGGGAATGAGATAATCTCCCGCGGTAAAAAGTATCCTATATGTTGACCCGGATATCCAGCTATCATCATACCAAATTTCATCAAAATCCCTCCAGTAGTTTTTTTGTGATGCGGTAACAGACAGACAGACAGACAGACAAAAATTCTAAAAAATATAGATTCGGTCTCTGTATCGATAATAAAGTCTATTTCAATAAGATTTTCCAAAATATATTTAAGGTACAGATTCGACTCAGAATTTTATTATATGTATAGATAGATAAAAGAAAAACATTGAAATTACAAAAACAATTATATATACTAAAAAATGTACATTTAACTGTTTCTTAGATGTATAAATATAATATATTATTTCTTTTACTTTTTCTATGATATTATAATAAGGATCAAGCTTTGGGTAATATTCGATCTTCTATAAACATGTCAATATGTATTATATATACTGTAATAGTACTGCTCACTAAACCTAGGAGTACATGTATGTACTTATTAAAGTATAGGAGTAGGAAGAGTAGTAGGAGAAAGGCACATACCATTACAAGACTCCTATTTAAAATGAATAATAGCTAGTTATTCTTTGTTTCTTGTACATAATTACTATCTACCTATTACCGTTGCTCACTTCATCTCCTTAATGTCTTCGTGACAACTGACATTCTTATTTCTTACCCTATTACGTAAAAAATGAGTGTTAACGTACATCTGTAACATCTAAATTTTCAGACACTGACACTAAGCAGTTGAGTGAAAGTGTACTGAGTAAAAATAGGTAACGTACAAATAGGTACGTTTTATAAATAGTTTTGTCACGATTTTAGCAACCGTAAAATGGTATACGATAAGAATAGAAGATTGAAAAAAATCGCACATAATAATAAAAATATTTTATAGAATATATACAGAAGCATTAGTTTGTAGAATTTTTTCACTATACACATTATACATATTACATACATTTTCACGCATAAACACTGTTAAAAAGCTTGTAATAATTTTGAAAAAAATAGCTTAAGACTTGTTCCCGTTACTACTTTAAAAAAAATATAGATGATGTTCATATACAGTTAAATATTAACATTATTATTAAATTAGTATATTAAATATATTGTGTTTTAAGTAATATTATATATATATAGTATAGTATTAAATATATTGTGTTTTAAGTAATAATATAATACAATTAAAAGTAATTGTAGCATTTTTATATTTGACTAGTGACTCTCCTTTTCTCCCTCCTCTCTTCTCTCATTTTACTCAGATGCTTCGATAAGTAACTCGTAAAAAGTAACACAAGTTACTCTCCGATCCATAAATTGTTTGTGTGCATCAATTCGTTGCTTCGTTATGGTGTCCAAAAAAGGCATATTTTCAAACATATTTTCGCATTTATATTATTAAAGATAATGTTTATATCAAAAGAATATCTATTGGAGTATTTGAAGTTTTCCTCATTTTGCCTTGACATTTACTAGCATTGTCATCGACATACGTAGCTATTATAAAATCATTCGTTAGTGACAATGACAAGTATGACCTTTTATCTATATCTATCTATACATATAATAAAATTGTAACTAAGTCGAATCTGTACCTTAAATATTTTTTGGAAAATCTTATTGAAATAGACTTTATTATCGATACAAAGACCGAATCTATAGTTTTTAGAATTTTTGTCTGTCTGTCTGTCTATCTGTCTGTCTGTCTGTTACCACATCACAGAAAAACCACTGAAAATACCCCTAATTTTGATGAAATTTGATATGATGATAGCTGGTTACCCGGGTCAACATATAGGATACTTTTTACTGCGGGAAAATATCTCACCTCTGAGCTAAACGTTAAAACGTAACTAGAGACGAACCCGAGCGGAGCGAGGGTGAGTTGCTAGTATTAATTAAATGTATCGATATAATGGAACTTGTTTTAATAATAATAATCCTTATATAATATCTCGAAGATATTACATCCATACAAGTTTGTTAGTAAACAATTAAGCCAAATCGATATTACTGATTTCATAATGATTTCATTTAGATTTGTAAAATTGTTTCAATTTATATGTATGCACTTTATAATTTAAGCGCTATCGGCCCGCAAAATAGCATCCGAGCTCAAAAATTTAAAAGATTTTTATACGGTCTTATAGTTTCCAAAGTCGAAAATTAAGTCAAATCGGGGTTTAGATTTATGATTATGTAGATAAAGAGTTTATGAATAACATTTATTGTCTGTTTGGAAACTAAAATTCTCTAAAAATGTAGAGCTCGACAAGCCATTTTACGAACCGAACACGTCTAAATATTGAACTCATTAATCTTTTAATTTCCGATAAAAACTTTGTTACCAACATATAGAAAATCAAGTAAAAATTATAACTTTCCCACTAGACACGTATGTACATAAATATAATCTACGTCTAATCTACGCAAATAATATGAAAATATAAAATTATGTATTCTCTATAGACGTTAGAGATGGATATTATTTTAATAAACTTTCCATGTGGCTAGTCATACGAGCAATTCAGTGTATAATTCAACACATCGGGGTCCCCGACAAAAGAGTGAATGTCAAAGAGCCCGCAGGCGCGCCGGAACTGATTTGACTGCGGAAATGACGTCATGTGGGGTCGGGGCCACTCGCACTAAAAGCGGACACTAGTAGGGCAACATCTAAGTATGTTTTTATTTCTTTCCACTAATAACATTCTATGGAACATCAATAATGATAAACTTACTACGTGTAGCTTCCCAAAAATAATATACCTAAAGGTTATATATTAAAATCTATTTCACATATCTAATACTGGAATCACACACACCCAGTTACACCCCACTATATTTTATTTACTTTAATCATTCTAGATCCAAATAATGATCCTTTGACATAGGATACGTGTATTATAATATGAATATGTACGGTTTTCTCTATCAACCCGGCAAAATAAATGTATGTTTTGCCATAAGAAAATATACATAATATAATATGTACATAGTTACAAAAAAATATTGTTTTTACTTTTATTTATTTAATAAGAAAACAACATTAGTACTGCTTATAGAAATATAACGTAGCTATTGCTTTCGTGTAAATGGTTTCTACCTGAATAATTATTTTTAATTGCACAGACCACAGTCTCACTTCTTCGTTTTATTTTAATGGTGCAAACAATATTATAGTATAAACAGGTGATAAAAATTCTATGAATATAATACTATATTTTATACTGTCGTATGATACGCAAAACACATGTATGACAATTGCATAGGAAATGTTGTGTAAATATAAGTGGAAACATCGACGATCGTTATAACGTACGCGTTAATGAAACCTTTTTATAGACGTCAGAAGTCTCGGGTTCGATTTGAACTAAAACAAGCCAAGTTTTATTGAACTGGTTGAATCAAAGCGTGGTTTTAGTGCAGAATGCAGGCACTCATTTACCTACTACACAATATTGCGAAGACTTTCTATGTCTTCTCAATAGAGAAGTACATAGTTCAAAAAGGACAGTGCCTTGAGGTGAAAAAAAAAATACTTTTATAGATTCAGAGATTTTTTTTTCATGAAATTAAAAAAAACGTCTTGTAGTGAACACTAGTCTTCGGAGATTCATAAGAAATTCCAATGAGAAGAAAAAGCAATTCTAGTTAAATTACTATAATCATAATTATGGTAAAGGCTTAATTTAATGGTCTGTTTATTCAAAAAGTTATTCTGTATATCTAATTCGTATTTATGACTAAAGTACGAAATGCTGATTCCACTTTCATTCTATATTCACTATAGGCTAATGAATTCTATACACAATACATATTTGTATTGTATACAACCCTTTTTAGCGTCCCAGTGCTGGGCACAGGCCTCCTAATACGATGGCATCAGGCCATAGCCCACTACGCTGGCCAAGTGCGGGTTGGCGGACTTCACATGTCTTTCAAAAACTTGCTAAGTTCTCTCAGAGATGCAGATTTCCTCACGATGTTTTCTTTCACCGAAAGACCAGTGGATCTTGTTGGAAATGATTCGCACATGAAAATAGCTGAGGTGCGAGACCCAGGATTTGAACCCGCATCACTCGGTTTCCCAAGCGAGCGTGTTGCCACTGGGATACCACTGCCTACTATACTTCTTAAATAATATAATTTATTCTTAGCCCTTGCATCGCTAACAGATAAAATTGAGCATTTCTATGCCTAAGGTGTAATCTTGTTAATTCAGTATTAATGTTAACAATTAAATTGCTAAGACTAATATTATTAAAATTATAGTCCAAGTTAATTATATACTTTTATACGTGTGATGTAGATGTAGAATAAACTTTGCTAATGCTATATCTATCTATTATATAAAAAGAGAATTTACTGGCGTCTACCGCAAGTGCCAAATAATAATACTCTATAGGTTAACATACCTTCACGTTTATGTATAATATATATTATACATACAACATATAATGTTCATTGTAATGAATATTTTTACTTTAAAATTAGTCCCATGTCTAACATTTTTCTTCAGTTAATTCAAAATTATTAATTATTATTAAATTATGTAATCAGCTCTTTTTAACGTCCTGCTGCTGGGCACGGTTGCACAGTTCCCCAAGCGAGCACCTTACCACTGGGTTACCACTGCCTTATTATGAAGTAAACCATTTAAGATAATTATGAATGCAAATGAATAAATAAATAAAACTTAAATAAAAAAGCAATAAATATTCACAATTTTATTCTTCATTATTATAGTACTTTCATATTTACTATGTAAGCGACACGCTGGTGTATCATACGTATCTTGTCATATTGTCTCGAGAAGCGCATATTTATCTTCTTTTCACGACATAATATTGTTATGAAAATGTGGTCTTCATTTGATCAAGAGACGACGCATATTTGCCAGAATACCGACTATTGTATTAAAAAACAAATTGTTTCAAACTGTAACTTATATAACAATGAAAATAATAATCTACTTATTTAAATATCTATAACGCTTCAAAACAAGAAAGAAATGAAGACCTAAGTAAGCAATCATTCAATATATACCTACATACATATGTACTCATACATCACATGAGAATTAAAATATTTGCTTTAATACCTAGTATATACCTAGTTAAATTACAAGTACAGTATACGTACTTAAAGTCATCTAATACGTATAATCTTGTTTAAATAAGGGAGCGGAGAGAGGAATAACGAATTATTTACTATATTAATAGGTACATTGTTTATATGGATCTTTCAATATTGAATTAAAATTATTTAGCCCACGTGAAAACACGAGATTATAATTATTTTATAAATGAAGTTAAATTTTCACATTATATTTACAAAATTTTAAAATAAAAACTTAATTGATTTAATTAATTCTATTTCTCAACATTTTAACGATCACATTCTGGTATTTCCTTAATGTCCTTATCAGAAAAATATAAGTACTAGTGTAGAGTATTATGCCATCTGTGATATAAGTCAATATAATGCCATCTATCGGTAAAACGATGAAAATCATACACTAACACTTTAGATCGCCACAAGATGTCTTTTCTCCACGGATTTGTAAGAGATATTGCACAATATCCGTTGAACGCAGACCATTGATAAATATAGTTTCGTTATATTTGGCACTGAGAATATTACGTACTCGTTTTTACCTGCTTCTTTTCCTAGCGAGCATTTTTTGAACTTATACTTCTTTTGGCACGTTTGAAAAAAATTATGAGAGCAAAATTTTTACGATGCGCGCGCACATCGACTGCCTAAAAGCAACATGATGAAGTTAGCTGAAAGAGATATGATGAAGTTAGCTGCATTCCTTTTACAAACAGAGAGTTGTGACATACGGGATGAAATCTTTAGCTATTTTTGTTCCGTTACGCCAAAGAAGTATAACTTCTTATGTTTGTACATAAGTACACACACGTTTTTTGTAACTTTTTCAATAGGTATCTATTTAAAAAAAATAGATCAATAATTACACATACATAATACTCCACATGTTGCTTTCCGGTTTTACCAACCGGAACTTTCTTTTATCCACACCGCATATTAATTTACAGTTTGACTTACGATATAAATACAAAGTAAATAACAAATAAAGAAAATATCATAAGTAAACCAATACAGTTTTATTGAAGATTGCTTTCTACATTTTCTTATAGTTATCATGGATAAATAACCACAATTTTACTATAAATAATTAGATTGACAGAATGATCCTAATGACTGGCATTGTGATATTCTCAGCTTAATGTAATAATGTTTTTGTTCACATAACTTGCATTAATTTATTTTGACAATGTGCTAAGGTTTTGAACTTTTTTAAGTATTAGGTATGGAATCCTGAATCTCATTCCTCGTAAAATTTCACAAATTTTGGCTATTATAAATTATTGTTGAAATGTTTCTTTTAAAATGACAAAAATTTTTAAAATTTGTATTGATCAAATAATTACAGTAGTATGTACCTAAATAAAAAGTTCTCTTTATTTTGGATAAAATATAGGAGGTTTCGTGCTTTCGTTATACTTTGCGTGAAAAGTGATGAATTCGTCTATTCTCTCCATTTTTGTTGAATTACTTTTACATGCAACTTTTTTTAATAGCAGGATATCTTCTTAAGACCCGAGTACTTTTAGGAAAAGTTTAGGATTTTTACTTTCCCCAAAACCCGGTGATCTTGTACCGTACAAAACAACGTTAAATTAAGCTACTCTCAAGTCTCAACGACGTTTTAACGCTAAGCCGTATTCGCCGTTTTATTTAACGTAACTTATCATCACTTTAGTTAGTCAGATACTAATTAAATTATAGTTAATAATATTATATAAATTGTATATATTTGCAGTGAAATATTGTAATAAATCTATACATATAATGAGACTGTAGAGGTCAAATGTCTGTATATAGAAAAAAAATGCTAAAAACCGAGTCAGGGGAATGTAAGAAGAGAAATAAAAAGAACAAATCCATATTTTTTTTTAATTTTTTTTGTTTCTCTGTGTGTTTGTACGGGCTAATCTCCGAAACTGTTGGACCGATTTAAATGAAATTTTGCATGGGGGTACCTCATATCCTTAGTCAACACTTTAGATACTTTTGATCCCGGAAAATTAAAGAGTACTCGTGGGATATTTAAAAAAACTACAGTAACTTGTAAAACTAGTGATTGGATTTTAATGAAACTTTACAATAATATAATTCATAGATCAGAATAACAAATAGGCTACTTTTTATCCCGGAAAAATGTACGGTTCTTATGGGATAGATTTGTTTTTGTTTGTTTGTAGAGGCGAACCCGAGCGAAGCGAGGGTGAGCCGCTAGTTATTATATATTAATGCTAACTGATGTAACTTCAAAATGACACTGTATCGGCTTGATATCATATTGTGAGTGATAGCTCCATTATAAGTATTGTAAATCGATCACCTTTTTATATTATCTGAAAATATTTTGAAAGCAAAATGATACAATGTCATTTAGAAGGAGAAGTGATTATAGTCTTTATTAACCTTACCCGAAGTCTTACAATTGCATATTCACACATGCCTATTATGGAAATCTATCAATCGTTGGAATATTGCGTATGTCAAAAAATATGGAATTATTTTAGAATAAAAAAGAATATGACATCAAAATAATGTATTGCTTATTATAATTTATAATAAGAAATAATAATAATGTAGTCAACCCTTTTCAACGTCGCCCTGGTTGTCGGGTGCAGGCCTTCCAATGCGAGGGGGACCATGACATAGTCCACCACGTTAGCCAAGTGCGTGTTGGTGGACTTCATATGTCCTTCGAAAATTTGCTAGGTTCTCTCAGACAAGCCCTCACGATGTTCTCCTTCACCATAAGACAAGTGGTAATCATGTTAGAAATGTTTCGCATCAGGTATAAGAGGTGCAACACTTGGGATTTGAACCGACGCGACGTCACGCGGTTTCCCATGCGACCGCATATTATAACTTATTAAAATATATTATCATATTATTTTTACTACAATTTGAAGTACCTGGGCGACCGAGCTTCGCTCGGAGTTCTTGAAAGATTGTATATTTTACATTAAGTGGCTAAGTGTTACTGAGAAAGTTGTATAGATGTCGCGATAAGAACAATTTTCTTTTTAATTTGGCTTAAAAATAATTTTACATTAAGTGACTAAGTGTTACTGACAGAGTTGTATAGATGTCGCGATTAAATTTTGCGTAGAATAATGCATAAGAAAAACGCATGAAAACTCGAAAACACGCGTTTTCCCAGACATGTGACTAATCTAGATCAATTTTTCGCCCCTGAAAGCCCCCATATACCAAATTTCAGCAAAATCGTTAGAGCCGTTTCCGAGATCGCCGGTATAAATAAATAAATAAATAAATAAAGATATAAATATACAAGAATTGCTCGTTTAAATATATAAGATAAACAATCTATATTAATTGCATATTATCTTACATATATATTTTTATAGTTTCAGTAACAGGCTATCGTGCGCGTTTTCGCTCATATTTTACGACGTTAAAAATGTACTTTAAACTAACTCTTACTTAAATTCTCTACCTGCCAGTTAGTGTTATTAATATCTTGATAATTGAAAATAAATATTTTGACCGAGAGTTACATGAAAACTTTCGCTTCGTGATAAGTCATGTCAGTCGCGATTCATAGTTAAACGTAGGGCCGTGGGAATCTGCAGTGGGTAAGATTAATTAAAGTTGCGGTTGAATTAATAACGGTTGAGCTTGTGTCCGTAGTCCAGTGCTAGTGAATAACGTCCCGTCACGTAAAGAGCGGGTGGAGGGCCAACCTAAACTCAATGTAAAAATCAATATACTTCTAATACATTAAAACGTATTGATTTATACTTTTTCTATGTCTATTCTAATAATAAAAAGAGAAAAATTTGTTCATTTATTTGTTTATAATCGAATACTTTGAAAATACTCAATCGATTTTCATTATTCTCCATTAGAAAGCTCTATTCAAAAGTAACATAGCCTCTAGATATTTTATTTCAGTAGTTATAGGTGTAGCAAAGGAAATTAAAAACAGCTACATCATAATGTTCAGCTTATACATATTATTATCATATACGGGAGTGAAAGCCTCAGCAACCATTAAAAGAGTTTGTTTATTGTTTCTACTTTTTTTATGTTTAAATTATTTACTAAATTATATCTTCATAACCGTGCCTAGTAACAAACTGTTATACCAATTGACTATTTACTAGCTCTTAAACAATAGTAAATTTAATTACGCTACCCTTTGTGAGAGGGATAAGTTATTATAGCCCCAAATATACATAACCTTCTATAAATGAAGCCCTTGACGAGACAGTAATCAGAGGCCTGTAAACTCGTTAAATTCTCTTATATTATTTTATTTGTGGATACGTGATTATATATGTTGAATTACATTATTATTTACTTATCAATTTAGTAGGTACTTTAATAATGTAATATCTTATTGTAGAGTCAAAAGCAATTCAAATTGGTAATATTTTTCTTATCTTTAGTTTGAATTATATTAAATAAAAAATATGTATGTATCGCAAAAGCCTCAGTTCTGAGAAAAGCTAGCAAATATAATATTGCTAGTTACTAAATGATAAAAATATTTTATAAAATAATATTTATAATAAACGCTTTAACGGTTAGTATAGATTTCTCAGAGATGAGATATTTTCCCGTCGTAAAAAGTATCCTATATGTTGACCCGGATAACCAGCTATCATCAAACTAATTGTGATTTTTACAACAGTGATTTTCTCGTAATGCGTTCACAGTTAGACAGACAGACACACAAAAATTCTTAAAACTATAGATTCGGCCTCTGCATCGATAATAATGACTATTTCAATAAGATTTTCCAATAAATATTTAATATACAGATTCAACTCAATTTTATTATATGTATAGATTAAAACATGTACAAATGAAATGTGACAGTATCCTAAGAACTAGACTTTAGGTCTTAATATCCCACTTCATATCATCTTACTCAGTGATATAACTAAGAGTAAAGATAATAATCTGTGGTAATACAACCTGTTAACTCAAGGATGAATAGCTGTGGGTTGGACAGACAGTTGTTTTATTATTATCATTATACGTGGAGGATAGAAGTGTAAATTGAGGTCAAAAGATCATCTTGACACTTCATAATTTATATTAGCTATAATAGGTCAGATGTTAAAAATTTGTCATACGAATTTATAGTGTAGAAACGTACATTTTTTATAAGATATATTAGGTATCTTTATAATAAACACCTGTAAATAAAAAATAAATTGCTGTAATTTTTAATTAACCTTAGATATTTAAGCATTTAGTTATATTAAGTTTATGTAAATACACGGCTTACAAAATTTATTCATGAAGTAAATTGTACTCGTATAATAGCTTATGTATTAATAAATTTTTATTTTAGTATATAGCTAAAAATATAATTAATTAATTAAAATGCTTTATTAATCTTCCCTAAAAATATATTTTACAAAAATATTTCTTATTTTCATAATTTGGATTGCTAAGAAATAGCTGCCGGATTATAGTTTATATCGAGATATTTTGTTACCGTTTATTTTCAGCTCTTCCTGTTTGAACGAACGACGTGCAAATTTAAGGGCAGCACGAAAATGTACGGAAACAGAAATAGAAATGCGTATGATATTATTCAGCGACTCATTTTTTCCATCCTTTAACAGGACTTGTATAGAAACTTCAAAGCTATTATAAAAACCTTATAATTATTTATGCTCACCCTTTTATTATACGATATATTATTACGAAGCAAGTTGCGTAAAAGAAATATTCATTTAAAAATAATCTTTATAATCAATTTCTAACAATAAATTTGTAATGAAAGAGATTATAGTTTAATGAGTAGATTTTTTCATTATCCAGTGTATAATAGAAGCGCGCTACAGTTTCCATTGTTTTCCATTTTCCTTGGGGTAACCGTATCGCGTCAAGCGACGTTATCAATGGTAGACTCATCAGTAGCACCGCGATCGTCATATACGAAGCACGCACGTAGCCCACTCTATTTTTTCCGCGAATATTCTTCGTGCTCCACTATGGCGTTCTAACATTTTTAAACGTCAACAAAAATAAGATTCTCTAACATAAATGAGTTTATTCGTGCTTATAATAAGTTGAAGGGTGTTAGCTCAACCCCGTGTACACGTGATCGGATTACGGAAAGGGATACTGTTGTTGTTTTAAAAATGTAAGTATATATAATATAATACAGTACCAAGTAATACAAGATCAGCTTGGTTATCTTCATACATATGTCGAAGGTTGATTTTCGTTTATCTTTTATCATTATATTTTGTGGTGAACTATCTATTTCAATCAGTTCTTTTTTGGACATTTAAATAAAAAGTGAGTTTTGATTGATAGTGAGAATGTTTGATAACTCAATGTTCAAATCATATGCTTTTGTAATTTTTGGATTTTGTTTTAGTGGATTCTATAGAAAGTTATTAAGCAATTGTAGCAATAATAAACTGATTACTATGCCAATAACTAAGATGTGAATAGCAGTATGAACCATATACTTTAAAAATGATCGTGTAATACAAATCTCAGAAAATCCTTTAATTATCTTGTATATACTATATATTACAGTTAAATATCGAATTTAAAATAAAAATGATACGAAAGACCACAAAGTATTTTAAAAAGAATCTAGGTGAACTTCTAATATAATATTATAAATTTTCAAAAGAATATTTTATCTCATAACATCACAATATTGTGTCTTAGAATGCTATCATTGCAATATTGAAGCACCACTCACCATATTGCTTATACAATTTACTCGACTATGTACACCGATTTATATAATAAAGTAGCAATGGTGACCGAGTCAGGGCCAAGTAGGTACATAATATTTTTTAATTTATGCTGTAGGGTTATAAAATGGAAGCAAACTTAGGTTTGAGTAATGGTTGTTTTTACTTCTTTGAACAATTTACCTTATAAAAACGAAATATTTGAAATGTTTTTAACGGAATTTTCTTCATTGTATAGATATTGAGAAGGGGAATGTTACAGTTTGTTTGCTTTATTTTGCGATCCATTAAAAGAAAATGCTTGTTTTGTTTTTACATTTGATATCATCCTAATATTTGTAAGTGTATAGGTACGAGTATCAAACATTACATCGAAATTTTCAGGTCGAACTTTTTAGGTGTTTTTTTTTATAATTATAAACTAAACAATAACAAGCGGGCATAAAAAAATAAAAAATAAACCTAGTAGTATAGAAAACATAGTTTGTATTTTTGGCAAAATCAACAAAAACTTTATGGAAAAAGTCATATTAGTTAAAATTAGCTTTAATAATTTCATTTTTAGAGTATAAAGTGAGCCTACCTATATTTTTATTTTATATAACAGCTGTGTTACTTTCACTTGGGTGATGTCGGGATATATAGGTAGTATGATATATGTATTGTGTATGGGAATATCATAACGCGAGATGAAGCGGAAAATTTGACATTCTTATTTCACGAAACACGTTGAAGAATCATGTAAAGAAATTATATTTTGTATTACCTTGCAATGTAAAGTATATTTTTATATTTTAGAGTTTTAAATAATAGTCAACATTTTAAAATACCTTAAGGTTATTTTAGATTAAAATTATAACATATTATGTATTATACGAATATATCTTGTTTACTTATACAAGATTATCATATGACATCAGCAGTACGAAAATATCGCTTAACTTTAATAAAATAAAATCGAGCTTTTCAAATAATTTGTACCCTGTGGCTTTCTCATTAAGAGGAAAGTCCATAATTCTTGAAAATATTTCTAATAACGCTGTTGAATGCACCAGTTATTTGTTGTGTTAATTGTCTCTTGTTAGTATTCAGTGAATTGAACAAAACGAACTTTTAATTCATTAAATGAATGTGCAAAATACATGAACGGACGAAATAATTACTCGTTAGTTATTGCATTAAAGGACCTATAAATCTATACAGATAAATAAAATTAAAGTTTCTGTTAGTAATATCAAAATAACAGCTTTTTACTAAACATGCATAGCAAGCATATGGAGTTATATACGGTACTTATAAGAAAAACTCAATTTTTTTTTTGTCTGTCTGCCTTATAATACGGCTGGACCGATTTTGATGAGATTTTCAGTGGCAGATAGCTGATGTTATAAGGAGTAACTTAGGCTACTTTTATTTTAGAAAAAGAATTAGGGTTCCGCTCAAAAAAATTCAAACGACGAAGTAAGGGATATCAACAAATTTATAAATAAAATAACCTTTAGTATTTATTTCAAGTAGAATTAGTCTTGAAAACGATCGATCTTACAGTCTTCTTGCGATAGAACGAGATTATGAAATGTTATGATTCTTTGTCGCTTCTTATACCTACTTAAATTGTTTTAACTGACATTTAAATTCAGTAGATAAATCTACAGAAAATGTATTCACATTATATTACTAACTAGCGCTTCTCCCTCGCTTCGCTTCGGGTTCGTCCCTAGGCAAAAACAAATCTATCCCACGGGAACCGTACATTTTCCCGGGATGATCTATAGCCTTCCTCAGTTAACGGGCTACCTAATGCAGAAAAAATTTTTCAAATCGGATTAATACTTTCTGAGATTAGCGCGTTCAACCAAACAAACAAACAAACTCTTCAGCTTTATAATATATTCTATTCAGTAGTCAATAGATTTTATTCAGTTTTTTTCTCGCTAATAATTTATTTTATCAAATTTAATTTAAGGAGCTTATGTGATTTGGATATAATATCAGGTATATAATATATTTTTCTAAGCTAGTACAACTTAAATGTAAATATTGTACTAATAACACAAATTATTTTCTATTCACATTGTGAAAATGAATACTATTAACATTAATGTACACTACTAGAGACTCACCTTCACTCCGCTTGGATTCGTCCCTAGTTACGTTCTAACATTTAGTATAGATTTCTCAGAGATGAGATATTTTTTATATGTTGACCCGGATAGCCAGCTATCATCATACCAAACTTCATCAAATTTGTCCTTCATTCGTCATTGGTTTTCTCGTGATGCGTTCCCCGACAGACTGACTGACAGACAGACAGATAAAAATTCTAAAAACTATAGATTCAGCCTCTGTATCGATAATAACGACTATTTTAAAAAGATTTTCCAAAAAATATTTAATGTACAGATTCAACCCAGAATTTTCTTATATTTATAGATATAAATTTGGTATCGAAATTAGATAAAGGGGTAAGAGTTAACTGCCATACAAAAACTTACTTTTAATAAAACAAAAGAGTATCTATACATTATCTTTGTCCGCAATTGACAGACAATTTCTACAGATTTACAATATCATATAACTTTCAATAGCTTATACTTACTCAGTATCCTACGATATATTGTGAAACAAATTAATTATTCACGAAGATTTCAAATTGTTTTAAAAACACACTATCAAATTATTATAATTAGAATATAAAAATTCTGATTACATTGTTGTAATTATTAACCGACGTAAAAAAATGAGGAGGTTCTCAATTCGACACGTATATTTTTTAATGACACTTAACCTACTGCTTTCACTAGCGAGTGCCTTGTTACGTTTTATTATGTTATCCTACTATCGATAGTTATTGTTAAGTTTATTTAAAAGGTCCATTTCTACCATGTATGTCAACTTGTAACTCAATTCAGCTTCAATTGCATTTAGTTAGGTCAAATAGCACGACCTTCTGGTAAGTCGTATTAGAAACGCCACTTAGTGTTAGTTAGAATATTACTATGAAATTTTGTGTTTTATTATTTATAGTTTTAAAATCGTTTTATAGATAAAGAAACGCTTACACCCACATTATGGTCAATGGCGGACAGGGGACATGTAGGTCATGGTCTCTTGTCACGCCCAGCGCCTAACTATTATATATATGTACCTTAGCCGCTCTCGTAATCCTCCTTCATACCTAATTAGAAATCAACGGCTAAGAATCTACCTAGTCGCAATTAGCATTCGATAGAAGTTGATTGCCTTAGCCTTATAAAGAAATATAATCGAAGAATATATTCCATTAAAGACAAAATGACTAATTGAATTTCTATTGTGTATTCTATTGTTGTTCTTTGATTGCGATTAGTTATATAATGTAGCTATCTTTTTGCCTAAGCGTATTGTATAATACTGGCGATTTACTCTCGCTTTGCTCGGGTGCGTCTCTAGATAGGTTTTAAATATTATTGTTATTGCGAGTGTACCTAACAAACAGACAATTTTTTTGATAACTATTGTTTTAGGTTTTAGTTCTATATTCTGTATGCAATACGTTACAGTTATTGTTTTTAAAAAATATTTCATATACAGATTTCGCTAAGTTACTGCTTTATTATATAAATATGTATAGACTAGTGAGGCACCTTCGCTTTGCTTAGGTTCATCCCTAGCTTAATAGAAGCATAACTATGTTACTCTCGAGACTTCTGTTTTCCCAATGTGTAAAATTTATTATAGCGTGTTTTTACGCGGGAATGAAATATTTTCTCGCAATAAAATTGCCTTATTTCACTCTTTAGCCTTCCACCTACCATTCATTACTTTTTATTCTATACAAAAAAAAATCACATCATTCCGTCTTTCTGTCAAACAGATAACAATTAAACAAACACACTTTCACATTTTATATGTTATCTTTTTTATCTGAAGAACGTGATTATTATAATATTGATTTGTGTCACTCAATATCGTCTCGATTTTATATATTTAATGACCTCATCAAAGAGAAATTGTAAAAATGCTATCTGTTAAATAAATACCTTTTTTTAATGGGATTTAGTGACAAACGAGCAGATAGACCACCTGATGGAGAGCAGTACCTGTCGCCCATAACACCTACAGTTCATGCACTAAGGTTTTAGGTAACAAAAATACAGAACCGCCGGTACGTTATCACTGTGAGGACTAAGATGATATGCCTCTTGCCTGTAATTGCGCTGGCTACCTTATCCTTCAAACCGGAACACAACAATGCAATCATTGTTGCTTGGCGGCAGAAATAGATAAGGGGGTGGTACCCATCCAGTCGGACTCCTCAGGCTTGACAGTTGAGTTCTAGATGTTTATTAAATAATCTAACGTATAAATTGATTATGTATTGATTTTAAGGTAATTTAAACTTTCATCTTCACTAGCCGCTAGACATGTTAAATGATTCTTGTCTCCCCTTATGTCGGTTGTTGATTCAAACACCTCGCTTTGCAAGTTCCTTTGCCGCTAGATGAGACTTGGGAGCGATTTTCCAATCTTCGTCTCGCCTTTCTACGTCTTGATTAAGAAATGTGAGCGCCCGTATCAAAGGTGAATACTGAGCTGTCTATAATTTGTTACGTTCCTCTATATTTTTCTTTTATTTCAATTTGACATAGTATTATGTATATTTATATAATGAGAATCACTTTTATTTTTGTGAAATTTATTATTTTTTACGTTTGTACATAACCATATCAACAAATAAAGTAAACCAACTTTCAAATAATACAAACGACTGCTTCTGTAACCTTATCGATGTTAAAATAATATTTTGAAGTTTGTTTAACAACCTGTCATTTGAAGTACAAAATGACTGTCACCTGACAATTTCTCGGAGAAACCCAACAGGTTTATGGATAATTAATCAGTTTTGTTTTGATGTATATTTAAATAAACAGAATTTCAGTACACAATAATAACAAAATTATACTTTAATAATTCAGACGCGACTAAAATCCTAAAATTCATATTCATACAACGTAAATTTCAAGAATATACAAAATTTTAAATTAGCTTCGTTTGGTTTTCTAGATTGTAGAAGTGATTAACTATGCAAGTTTCTGTTCCAAAAAGCTTTCACGTTTTTAAACTTATGGAAATTTCAGTTGCTGGCAACACCTAATATAGATTCAAAATTCAGATTCACACTTTATGAATATTCACAGCGGAAATTACCAATCGTAACCGAAAAGTAAGCGAATCGTTTGATAATTATAACTAGCATGAATCATTCATTCATTAGACCTTTACATGCGTGAATTACGTCAGTGCTGGGTTATTTGATATCTTGTCTCATTATTCGAGACTGAAGTATAGAATAGAACACTGTTATATATTTATGACTATGTCCACAACTAAAGAACAAAGTAATTTCACAGTAATATCACTTGCTTATATTATGTTTCTCTGACTACGAATGACTGAATATATTTCTCGTTTAAACTTTAGGTTGACTGGTAGAAAATAATTTATGCGTTCAATCCATCCAATTGCTCATACTACGATAATGACGCTTGAGAAATCAATAAATAAATAGTTATTTAATATTTATGGTCCCTGATACTTCAATCCATACTTACATACTTAATATTATAAATGCGCAAGTAAGTCTGTCTGTCTGTCTGTCTCCTTTTCACGCTTAATCCGCTGAACTGATTTAGATGATATTTGGTATGGAGATAGTTTGATACCCTGGGAAGGATATAGGATAGTTTTTATCCCGGAAATCATCGCTTAAGGGGTTGAAAAGGGCGATGAAAGTTCATGGGGAATTGGGGAAATCATGGGGAATCATGTGTCAAGTAAGGTATATACATATATATTTTTTGATTTTTTAAGTAGGTACTTACTTTTCTATACCGATGTTTATATATATATCGTTTATTCTAGACTAACCGTAAAAATATACTTATGGACGAACGCGAGCGAAGCGAGCGTGAGTCGCTAGTCTTGAAAATATAATAATCAGTCATTAAATAAATATTAACAAAATGTTGAGTTTGATAAGTATTTATAATAAACCAGTTTGTTTTTTATTAATAAAGTATCATCTTAAAGCTTTAAACATCTAAGATAGTGCAAATAGAAAGCTTTTTGAATATGGAATCCAATATAAATTAATGGTCATGTTAAGCCGCGTGTAGGCTAATAGTAAAAAAAGTAACAATTTTTTTCCTGCAAGTATATATTGGCATCTATCACATACAATTTAAAATCCTTCATTTTGAAAAGATCGCCTCTTGATCAATTAAGTAGCTCTAAAGCTTCATTATACCCAATAAGAAATATTCACAAAAAGCTTATTTTAGTAAAGCAGATAGTATTAAAGAGATAAGATACCTATAAAATATACAGGGCTTAGTATAATTATATTCGTTTCAACGAAATAAATATTATTTTAAGCAAAATAAAAGTTTTAGAAATATCTACTCTAGTTATATTACCATTTGTGGAAAAATTGCAGGCAAGTTAATAAGAAGATTGCGTCGATACTTTTCTCTTAATGTGGATAGCATTTAAATATTCACCGCAGAGTGGTAATATATCTTTGTAAGATTTAGGAGCCTGACTTGTCGTCTATGGATTACGTTGAATTGCTTTTAGAGATTACGGGATTTCATTCAGATATAGATTAGAGTGCAAATTTATCGTAGACGTTTTATTAGTTGCTTCTTGGTTTCATTATATTATTTAGAAAACAAATTAGCTGATTTATCTTATTACTTTACGAGTGATGTTGCTTTTTTTGAGTACGTCCCTAGATGCTTTTTCTATTATAATACTAACGACTGTGCCTCTAGTTACCTTAGTCGCTAAATGTAACAGATGTAAATGTGAACAGTAGCCTATGTATTACTCCACGTCGTACACTCTCTGCGTATTAAATTTCATTTAAATCTATCTAGTCCTTTCAGCCTGAAGAAGTAACAAACATAAAGCGATATATGAACTTCCGCATATACATATATAAGTAGTTCGATTATATACAGGAAGCGCTACCTTTTGGAGAATAATATGTCTAACAGTAGGCTATATTTTGTGTAGTAACTGTCATCTAAATCCAGTATCAACCGTATAATAAGCCGTATCAACTTGAAAGAGTAACAAACATTCACACAAACTTTCGCATTTATATTTATATTAGTATAATTAATACACGCGTATATTCATACGTATATGAATACTCATCAGCTATAGCGTAAAACAAACAAACATTTTATTAAAATAAATACAATATTTTATAACGGCGGTCTGGCTTTCAATGAAACCACACGTAGCTCTCAATATTTTTCTACTTTTAACCTTTTTTATATTTAGCTCTGTAAGCATCATTAGCAACTTTACGAATAGTTTTAACTAATATTTGAAATTCACTATGCGCGTGGCTATGTAACTTTTAGATAAAATACCTTTTGAAAAATTCCATGGGTTTCTATTTTAATCTCATTACTCGTTTATGTTTATAAAAGTATCACAACTAGCCCTATTGAAATGTATCTGTACATGAAATAAATTATTAAAGGTCAATTTTTTAATAAAGGGGGACGTAAATCCCTTGTACATTGGGCGCAGTCATTTTACACAAATAGTAGAGTACAGGATCTGGGCTCTATTTGCTGCGTACGCGCACTCAGGCGTGACGACGCGCCCTTTCCACATTAGTCCTATATTGATGCTCGAACGTTTGATATGTTAATCGAGGCTATAAATCTGTCACTATAGCTTAACTACTGATCCAATCAATACAATTTTTAATTTAAGTTGATAGCTTTGTGATTTAACTATTCTTTAAATAATTGTCATATATTGAGTAAAATTTGCTACGAACGTCATTTATTCTTTAGGTTACAGTTAAAAAGATCACGAGGCACAGTGCAGCGAAATATTATCCGGTAATGCCCAATTGACTTCAGTTCCTTTGAAGAATAATGATCGTTGGGAATTTAAACACCTTTCCTTATAAGAATCGTATTTCCTTTTACAGAGCACTCTATAAATACCTTTGTTTGAGTGAGGGATTTAATTTCTATTCTATTCGTTTTTCAGTTTATACTCATATTCGAATACAAATAATACTCTTACGTGTTTCAGTATTTGACATTCAACTAATTCGGTAAGGGGAGAGCGATGCCAAAGCCAGTTGGCAAAGACTCTACCTGGTCGAATCATTGCTGTCCTAAATAAACCCTTTACAAACCTGAAATAAATTTAGATGTTTGTAATATAATAGGATATTAAAGGTAGGAAGGAGGAAATAGGTACATGTGTTTGCTACAAATATACGCAAGTACACTATATATATATATATATATATATATATATATATATATATATATATATATATATATATATAATAAACGTAAATAAATAACGTCGATTACCTCGATTAAGATCCATGGAATTTATAAATTATTCATAATATAATCGATTCAACCACGTACAATCACGATAATTATAAATTATTATTTACGTTAAAGCCGAACATGCCATACTAGCTTCAATTGATATACCGTTATGTACTTTTATGTTTAACAAGCGACTCACCCTCGCTCCGCTTGCATTCGTCCCTATTTACGTTTTAACGTTTAATATAGATTTCTCAGAGATATTTTTCCGCAGTAAAAAGTATCCTATATGATGACCCGGATGACCAGCTCTCATAAAACCAAATTTCATAAAAATCCCTCCAGTAGTTTTTCCGTGATGCGGTAATAGACATACAGACAGACAGACAGACAGACAAAAATTCTAAAAATTATAGATTCGACCTCTGTATCGATAATAATGTCTATTTCAATAAGATTTTCCAAAAAAAAATATTTAATGTACAGATTCGGCTTAGTTACAATTTTATTAAATGTATAGAAATAAATTTTATATACTATATTTACAAAAAATACTATTTAATTAGAACCGATTCTTAAGTTCTAATTAACACTATATTCAATATTTATGTAGTATTATCTTTGACCAAAAACGAATTAATATAATAAATATTTATTATCTAAGATAATATTATTATCTAAGCTATCTAAGACTTATATCAGTGCACTTACATAGGTCCTCCATAAATACAATTGCTTTTTTTATAATAATGATATTTAATATAATAATTATAGTAATGATATTTAAGTAATAAACCATTTAAACGTATTTAGATGATGTTAGAAGAGGCCATGTTGTTTCATTATTCTGACCGGGCACCAGGCTTTCTCCACAATTATTCCGTACACGTTAATTCAATATTTGTTCAGCACCGTTTGGAGTGACGCACGGTTCGAATGACCCAAATCCTTCACCTTCAACGAAAACAGTGTTTCCTTATCATTTACACTATTGTGCCTGTTATCGGTCATTAAATTATATAAGTTTCCTAGTTAAACTGAAGTCTAATGATAATTATCACGTACTGAAATAGTTATTTGTGGTATACTTGTTGAACAATTACTTATATAATGTATTCAGCCCTTTTTTTAACGTCCCACTGCTGGGCACGGGCCTCCCTTCAATACGAGGTGAATCAGGCCATAGTCCATCACGCTGGCCAAGTGCAGAATGGCGGACTTCACATGTCTTTCGAAAACTCGCTAGGTTTTCTCAGACATGCAACTTTCCTCACAATGTTTTCCTTCACCGTAAGGCAAATGGTAATCATGTTAGAAATTATTTGCACATGAAAATATAAGAGGTGCGAGTCCTAGGATTTGAACCCGATTCACTCGGTGTCCCAAGCGAGCGTGTTACCACTGGGCTACCACTGCCCCCTTATATAATAGAAAATTAAAATCAAAAATTATATACTTATAGTATGTAAAGATCAAGGTCACCTCTATCGGTGTGTATGTTACGTCTCGAGTAACGCATACGATTATGTTTACGACCGGTTGACTGAATAGTACTATCTTTATAGATAAAGTACCTATCTTATTTTATGTTTTGTCGTTTAAATTTATTATATGGTACGTGGTAAGGGTAATTTATATTTTCAAAGAAGTGAAATTAAAACGATTGAAATGACTGCTTAATGGTATTTTCTCCTGGAAATATAAATATTATTATTTATGTTTTGTATTTAAATACAAAAACAATTATCATAGATTTGATTGTGATTTACAGAGACCGTGATGATAGCGCCGACATTCAAAGCGCGCTCGTCCTCGCCAGGTATCAGCTTTGACAAAATGTTGTGTTTTCCTCAGAGTGGCCCCTCAATAACATATAGCACATTCATTTGCTAATATATTTTAATATATTAGGCTGTTTATAATATTAAAATTTAATTTTTTACATACGCAATGTATATACTATCGTAGAAGGTGTAGTGTGTGTAAGATTTTGACCCTTGATAAAACTCCTGGGTAATAGGTAGTAGGTACATAAATGATTATATTTAACTTATATAATATTTATTAGTAATATAACAAGAAAAGAATACTGCTATTATAAATTATATAACAGAATATAAGTATTCTGTAGGAAATGAAAATGTCAAGCAATGTGCAAATGACAAAGAATGATAAAATACATTAACATGAGAATGGTATTAGCCTTGAAATATATTTGTACAGCATTCTTGTTAATTACGAGAAAAACATGAAAAGAGTTTTATAGATATTATTACACTTAACCATTGGCAAAAATCGCATATTGTAGTGTTCAGCACACAACTGTATCCACATAACCTCCAATAAAAACATATTTGTATTAAACATATTTTTATATTAAATTACTTTAACTACATAATTGTTTTTTTTTATAAAAAAGTTATTGTTAAATAAATATATCGTTTAAAAGTAAAGAGATATCGATCAAATTGATGAAAAATATTTACCAGTAGTTAAGAGTGTGCCAGTATTCGTTTGGTTTGTTTGCGATCTAATATACCAAGATTTACTAACTCTGACTAATTGATTTGGAATGTCTGCACGTTTGAAGATTTGTATTTTCAGTGATTTAATCTATTAACACTTTATGTGAGCGTGTGTTTTGTTTAGACTTTTTCTGAGTTTTTAGTTTTTAACTATTAAAAGTCGAAAGAAAGCTTTCTCCAAAAGGTATGGTGTAGAGCTATTTTTAAGTATAGGTACGTTATAAATTAAACGCCTCTTAATATTTTACAAACTATGTTTACTTTAAAAATAAAGTACGAGTATGTTTGAAATTGACGTAAACTACTACAATTTAGCACCAATCATAACTTAAAGGTCATAAAGTAAGACCCCATAAAGCGAACATTAGCATTTCTTCATGTTATTACCGTCGGGACTTTTACGATACGGCCTGGCTTCGTAGATGGGTAAATCGAATGGAAAAGAATTTATCAGAAACGTTTCAGTCAAATAATAAGATTTTATTTCTTCTGACCATATAATTTCATTTGTCCCGCACTTACAAAGCCGAGGCTTTCCATTGTGCGTTATTTTATTAAATCTATTTTAGAACAGGTAGTTGGGTCATTTTTTTAATATATAAGAGTATTAATAAATAATATTATTTCATTCTGATTCTCATTTAAAGCAATTATAATAACTAATAGCAATAACTTTTAAAACAAGTATGTATGTACATATCATATGTAATACTTGTTACAAGTCGTGCTCGTGTCAAAAAAGGTTCATTATATTCTGAGAAAGGAATTAAAATAGAACTTTCTTTACATATTGTCCTGTAAATTCTAAGACGCCATATTTTTTTCTAATTTTCTAGGCTTAGTTGTTGAAAAGAAAAAAAGAAAAAAAAGGGTCACGCCAAAATTAAGCCCTAAATAAGCCTTAACTTTTGATAAATCACTTTAGGCACTTCATGAAACCTTATTTTCTTTTAATTTATTGTTTCATCAGTCGATTAATTCCCATTTATTATATTCGAAGGAAATAAGACGTGACACATAAATACAAGGATTCTGTTTTTTCGTACTCACAGAAAAATATTAGATATACTCGTAGCTTTAAGTTAGTAAATCGGTACTGGAACGACGTAAGAAGAAAGGACGCATAGCTGTGCAAAATTTTAACATAATTTGATATTGCGAGGTAAGTTGAAGGAACATATTATCCTCATTTCCCGCTATCCACTGATATAGTGCCTAAATATGCCCTACGTTATCTTAATCATGTCGGATCGAGTAACAATCGAAGCCAGCATAGTAGTTGTGAAATAACTGGTACAGTCTATTTTTAATAAAACTGTCTTTTCGGATTATTTCGCGGATTTATTTTGATTACTTATTGGTTTCCGACGTTTCGAATCCTTTACAGCAATCATGGTCACGGGAGAGACTAAGGTTTTAGACGTCTCAAAGACCTTAGACTCTCCCGTGACCATGATTGCTGTAAAGCATTCGAAATTTCGGGAACCAAAAGTGAAAATAAATCCGCGAAATAATCCGAAAAGATAGTTTTATTTAAAATGTAAAATGTTCACGTAAATCTGAGAAAGTACTAGTATAGCCTATATATCACTGTAAAATTGTAAACACCCCTAGATTACAATTTAACTAGCGAGATTGTAAACTGTCTATTTGACAGTTTACAATTTCGCGAGATAGATTACAATTTAGCGGCACTTACAATTTTAGGGTGACATATATACTTTACGATACTAATACTAATTTAGCACACGGCTCACTACATTTTGCAGAAGTACATCTAAAAAACTCGGTATTGAGATTTCCCTTCTATATAGACCTACCAATAAGATGTGCCAATTAATCCATATTATAAAGGAGAAAATGTGTTCGTTTGTTGTCATCCTTTAGCATAGCTTTGGAACAACAGAATAACGTAATTTATTACGTAGAGAGATAGGTATAATAATTTCGAAAGTACAGACACAGAATTACTAGTATACATGTACATTTTTAAAATCGTATATTTTTACTAGACAAGAATATATACATGATATTAAGGTTATTGTATAATTTTTCCTCGACAAGAAAGGATAAACAAATCTAAATTCAAGGTTCTAAAAGCTACACTTGTTTTTTAGTGTAGTATCCAACTACAAAGGAGATAATAAAAAAATAACAATTTAGAAAATCTATTCCGTTAGCTGGGTGAAACAAAGTTAAAATAGCTGCTATATAGCTTAATAATGCAAGTCACGTATATTCCCATATTAAAAGTAACGATCGAGTTAAAGTTTACGTAGTAAAGACCACGGGTGGCCTTTCTATACTATAGCTAATATTGCGTCATACTGATAACGCGTGCACTTCCTTCTCATGATATTAAGAGTAAATATAGGTATTATCTGTAATACACGAAAGATAATATTATTTAAAAGTAACTGCAGATAAGGACTGAATTTACGCTGGAACAAGGGAATAAAATATAGTTTTGCGCTATAGCAAAATATACATAGAGTAGTAAGTAGTAACTATAACAATGTTCATCTCACTTTACATGTAAACCTAAATGTTTTGCGATCTTATGTTATCGATCAATCTTCGTAAGGTCTTTTTATTTTGTTGGCAAGAAAATTTATATAAAATAACTACATAATTGTTTTAATATATAACATTATTGTGAAAAAACTTTACCGGAGCTATCGCCTTACGTAATAACGTAATTTTAATTTTTTTAATATATATACACGTAATAAACTATGTGTCATTTAAATGAAAGCATTATTCTCCGGATTTTGCCACTTTACTGACTGTGATTGTATATTACATAATTATTATTATTTTTCTTACATATGTAATTACTAATATTTGAACATTGTAAAATCATTTTTAAAATACGTGACTATACACTATGTGATTTACGTTCCCACATGTATATCAATTTTGCGACGGCAATAAAATTTAATTTATCATACACTTTTTAAAATATCATTATTATTGACTATAGTGTAAACAATACCCATGTTTCTATGTAAGATGATAAACATAGTCAATGAAAAATTAATATAAACAAAAAAAAACAAACTTCACTAAAACTCTGTCATCACGCATATTTCTCAGTAAAATCAAAGAAAATAGTGATTCACTAACTAGGCATTTAAATATATGTACACTTAGTTAAGATGCAGCATTATGCCTTCCATTAAGAATAAAGATACATTATATATTAGACTCGGAAAATCTGCAAAAACAAATTGAATCCGAAATATCCACGGTAATAGTCAATTCCAATGAAATACATATGGATATATAAAATATATACAAGCTCGATATATACCCTCGCTTCGCTCGGCTTCGTCCCAAATAGATAGGCTATAATATAATACATATTATATAGATAGGTTCTTCCTAACTGAGAAAGTGAGATAGGTTACTTTTTACTCTTGCGGTAGAAAGTAGTCTAAGTCACTTTCCAGCCCTCCTTTTCTTTTTTCATATCTTTATATTGACGTGAAAGAAGGACAAACAAACAAACAAACAAACTCACTTTCATATTTATAATATTAGTATGGATTTTATATCCTATCGCAACATGTGATGATAATATAATTAATAATTATCTATTAGTTCGCCCTTACATTGTTCAAATCCCATTACATTAATAACGCAGTTAGCGTATGGTTATTCAGTACTTTATGCAAAATTTAAATACCCCACAGTAAGCCAATGTACCGGAAAAAAGTAACCTATGTCATTACCCAACTTACAAATTAACTCTATACGAACCTTATGTCGGTCCGCTTTATCCTTGCTGCGTGAAAAGGAGACATCAATAAATAAACATAGCACTAAATAGTGATAATATTTACTATATATATATTTAATACTTCCTTTCGGAAATTAGGCTTTGAAATGTCACATATATGCAAATAGACTGTTCTTTATCGTTTCTATTTAAATTAATTAACATACTTAGTCAATTACGTATGGACGTTGAGATAGTTTCGAATTTTATAGTTCCAACACTAGAACATTCAATATCACACAAGTCGTAAACTAGGAGTGAGGTCATAAACTAATGTCTAGCTTCAAGGATGTGCAGAGCCGGATTTAGATGACAGCAACCGGGGCTACAGCCAACATAAGCCCAATATGAGCAAGACCCGCACAATAAAAAATTCGATGCGTTTTAAATTCCAGATTTTATGTAAAATTAATGAACCCAGTATTGTAATTTTGCTAAGTTGGTAAAATAAAAAAGGAAAGCCATAATACCTTCTTTAAAATCTCTGCAATGATATTAGAGACATCCACTCCTTCATAGCCCATGGCCCACACACTTAAATCCTGCCCTGGATGTGAGGGCCATATCGTTTTTTTTTAATAACATAATTTATGATGTCCTGAGGTCTCTTCTTCATAGGATGTAACTTTTAACAATGAATTCTTACCATATTTTTTTTACTACATACAATGTGTAAAAATACGAAATAAAAAGGATATTAGAAGATTAGCAAGATTAAACAAAAAAAAAACAAAACACTATCAGCTATATTTGGGTAGTACTTTTTAAATTACGAGTATAAAAAGATTGACATAAATACACTGGCAGGTCCTCATAAAAAAAATATTTTCTTTAGAGTTTTCGATTGTTTATATTATTACTAGTTTCTGTTGGCTGGGTCATGCCTGCGTTCTTACATTTAATTTGCATCCACAAGGCAGTACTTAAAGCTTAGCAGTATCTTTACTGATTGGATCTACTTGCTGATTAAAGAGACTACGAATGCCACATTTTAAGTAAGGTAATCGTCTGTATAACAAAGATATCTAGTAAAATAGGCCCCTCGTCTTTGAAGTTCTTCAGGCGCAATTATATAGATAGGAAGATGAAAAGACTAACAGAAAAACACATAACAAAAATACTTCATGCCAATGTATTATACTTTGTGCCAGTTTTATCCAGAAACTAGCGACTCACGCTCGCTTCGCTCGCGTTCGTCCCTAGGTACTTTTTCACGGTTAGCTATGTTTAGGTATACATAAATAGTAGCTTGCTACTCCTAAAATATTCATTAAAATTATATAATGATTTAACCTCGTTTTGCTCGAGTGCGTACTCCGTACGCGGATTTTGTTCACAATTTCGTGGGTTTTAATTTTTTTTCGCACCCTGATTCTTTTTCTAAAATAAAAGTAGCCTAAGTTACTCCTGTTCTAGTTCTGTTAGCTATCTGCCAGTGAAAGTCCTGTCAAAATCGGTCCAGCTGTTTCGGAGATTAGCCGGAACAAACAGACAGATAGACCGACAGACAGACCGACAGACAGATAGACAGACAGACCAAAATTGTAAAAAATGTTGTTTTCCATCCATATGCATTTAGTAAAAAGCGGTTATTTTAATATTACAAACAGACATTGTCTATCGATCTTCTATCGGATATACTTTGGGGAGTGCTCGCAGGAACTTCACAACCTTGTACCTCCTTCTCCGTTTTACCGCAGAACTGCAAGAAGACGTGAGTGGCATCCTTACGTGGTAGAAATCGAACCAACTCGCACGAAACGCTTTAGTTCTACGTTTCTGAAACGAACAGCTAAGTTGTGGAACACCCTTCCAGCATCCGTGTTTCCTGCCACATATAACATAAGTACCTTCAAGGCAAGAGTGGATAGGCATCTTTTAGGCAAGCGCGCTCCAACCTAGACCTCATCAGTGCTTTAGCGTTGATTGTCGTCAAGCGCAAGCCTATCTAACAATAAAAAAAAAAACACTCCAATTTTATTTATATGTATAGATATTCAAATACAAACCCTTGCTATTTTACTGATGAAAAAATATATAAATAATTTGCCAATATATTCATTTATTTCAAAATATTCACAGTTATATACCTAATTCGTTTACAAACATGTGTAGCATTCAGTGCCTCTTGCATATTTGCTTTATTTTTCAATATGTGTTTTTCATTACTATTGACATTTCTAAAAGTCAATTAAGCTTCACGAAATTCGTTTGTGCTTAATATTATCATTCTGTACTCGAATACCTATTAAGTCTTTAATAAATTATAGAATTGTAAGTAGTTTATAATAATGCTAGTACATAGTAATATATTACGGCAAATAAAAGCAGGGCAAGAACTGTTGTGTGCAATTTTAACTTAATATGCATATTTATTAGAAAAATGTGTACTAGATTTTGAAGTAAAAACTTCTGTAGGCAGGTTTGGATGGGGAATAAATTGATGTAAGTAGTCATCAACATAGTCACGTGACGTGTTACGCTAACACTCAGACTGCCGATAGATGTCAAAACCAGATAAATGTAAACAGTTTTAATTTACAAATTTCAATTGAAGATCAAATAATAAATTTTTGAATATCCAAAAATAGCACCTGTTTGTTTATAGTTTTAGGTTTTCACTTCTGTCGGTAGTCCTCATGACTGCTTTTTTATAAAACATTTTATGTGAATGAATAATATATAAGCTGTTATAACTTTTTGATATTATTAAAAATGACTAATGAATATATTCAAGAACTACTCGTAACTTAGATACCAATTAATTGAGAGCAAATAGTCTTTTGAATTGGCTTATATCCAATAAGAAAATTAGTAAGCTAGCTAAGTAAAGAAATACTAGATGAACAACGTTCTATGAAAATGTTTAGGTTTTTCTGCTTTAAGAATGAAAAAGTATACTTCCTATATACGCCTAAGTTTCATTATAACATAGTATTTCGATGTGCATTTCTAGTTGAAAATGGAGTTCATCAACACGGCCTCGTTATTATCGGGGAGTAGAGATGTCACAATGAAGGGGGTGCACCCCCTAGACCTAGGGGATACCCACACCCGACCATATAGTCTTAGGGCGTGCGTGTAATTATTTGTTAACAATACTGCTATTTGGTTCTCCATATACTCACATAATGAAAGCTTCGTAAGAAAATGTGCAAAACTTTTCACTAATTAAGAAAACAAAGTTAATGTGAAGGACAAATATTTCATAAGCTAATCTATACATCTATACAGATAAATAAAATTGGAGTGTCTGTTTGTAATATTAAAATAACCGCTTTTTACTAAATGCATATGGATGTATACACGGTACATATACCAAAACAACATTTTTTACAATTTTTGTCTGTTTGTCTGTCTGTCTGTTTGTTCCGGCTAATCTCTGAAACGGCTGGGCCGATTTTGACGGAACTTTCACTGGCAGATAGCTGATGTTATAGGGAGTAACTTAGGCTACTTTTATTTTAGAAAAAGAATCAGGGTTCCGCGAAAAAAAAATTAAAACCCGCGAAATTGTGAACAAAATCCGCGTACGGCGTACACAATAACGTACGTACGTAACGTAAATCGCTATATAATTTAAATCAATATCTTAGAAGTAGCAACCTACTATTTATGTTTAAACATAGCTAACCGTGAAAACGTACCTAAGGACGAACGTGAACGAAGCGAGCGTGAGTCGCTAGTATAAAAGTAAATTTGAAAGTATTAACATGTTTTTCTTTGTCATCGAATGTAAAAGGTACGTCTGTAAAGTATTAAGTTGACTTTTGTCGACAACTCGTTAGAATATTAATGGCACATAATGCGTTTTGAATACTTGTTACAACTTTTTCCATTACGTTGCGCAGATTTACACCTAGAAATAAAATATCGGAGCAAAAGAGACTTGATCGGAAACTCGGTGAAAGTTTGCTGTGTGTTATGAATATAACTTGCATTCGCCTTTGTAGATTTCCATTTTCTTGTATCATTAGAAAATGTTCTATAATCTATATATTTTAAAAACAACTAATATATATATAAATTTTAAATAAACTATACATATATAAATAATACGAAAGATTATATTTTATACCTATTTATTTTTTCTTATTTTATCGGTATGTTTTAATTTTATTCCCAAATATATATTTTTCTTATGTACAAAAATGTATTTGATTATGCTAAGAACTCTGTGCCGTCCATAAAGCACAAAAGGTCTATCTTCGTAAAAGCTCTATTGTGTCGTTATTGTTTGTTTTGTTCACCAAAAGCGATCTTATCAATAACGCCCCCTTTGTTTATAGTAACGTCTCGCAGCCGCTTAAATTAACGTTAATATTTCATAAATGGACATAGATTATACATATGATATACATCTCTACTAATATTATAAAGAGGTAAAGCTTGTGAGGTTGTAGGGGGTAATCTCTGTATCTACTGAACCAATTTAAATGAAATTTAGTAAGAAGATACTTTGAAACCCTGGGAAGGACAAAGGATACTTCCCTTAAGAGGGTAAAAATGGGGATGAAAGTTTGTATTGGGAAGAAAACTAGGGACGAACCCGATCGAAGCGAGGATGAGTTGCTAGTATTTAGATATTAAAAAAATACTTACCATCGAGCCAAAAGTTCATTACTATTCCAGTTCGAGTAGTGAATTCGTGTTAATTAAAAAAAGTCACCGTTATACATAATGATATTGGCAGTCTTTAGTGTTTTCGTCTAACGTAGAGTCGTAACGTAACGTCCAAGAGTATGACCTTGTACGCTGAGCTATTAAATAAAAATTAAAAGAAAGCTTTATTGTATGTTATGAAAACATAAAAATATTCACAATATTTTATATAACATTTTGTAAAAAGGCAATACTATAATATTATTATTTATAGTCAAAGACAGGTATTGTATTTATTTTATCGGAGTTTTATCCATGTATTTTGAATTCTAACAACGATATCAGTGAATGGTTGTAAAAATAGCAAGCATATGCTCGTTCGCCGCCAGATGCCCTGCGACCTTATATTCTGTTTAGTTTTTATAACACTAAATTATTGTCATTATCACACCAAATTGTTATTGTTAATTTTTATAAGAAATAGTAGGACTCATCCTCGCTTCGCTCGGGTACGTACGTTTTACCGGTTAGTAGGTATGGGATAGTGTATGTTTGTAATAATTTCTGTAATAAAAATTTAGTACCTAAAATATGATAAATAATCTGGCAGTAATATGTAGTAATAATAGACCGGCATGGAATATCTTAGATTTTATTTTATTAATCTATACGTAGAGCTTAAACTACTTTGGTATGGAGTGTGATATAAACAATATTTCCTGTTTAGTATTCTCAAACAAATTGCAAATATATGCTCGCACAAGGCCATGGGCAAGCTTGTGAAGGTGTTATTAATAAAAATTTATATGAGCCATTGAAAATATTGAGACTATAAAAAAAATGAATTTATAAAATTAAAAAAAATATATATTGCTTATGTTATTATAGGCTTTTTATTTTATGACAATAGAGTATTGGATTATTATACCCTACTTGTCCTGATTTGGATGGTATTAGTAAAACTTCAGGCACTGGAAGATAGAGATTGCCATCTAAAGCCGTTTTAAGAAATTTCTAAAAATTGGCTGTTCTTAAGTCAGCAATAAGCGTGTAGAAGCTTTCACTACTTACCTCAAAACTTTTAATAACTGTTTATTTAAATTAAATTGTGAGTAAATAATTACAACATAAACACCTTTCCCCATTTTATTACTTACATATGTATACAAGTATAAATATATTCACCTATAGGTATATATGTACATATATGAATACGTATACGATATTATGTATTTACTATACTAGACGACCATTTGATATTTCATGCGGCTAAAGTTACTGAGGTCGACTCGATAATTATATAATTTTCTGAACTGGATATATCAATGGATGATCCCGGCTAGTTAATAAATTTATCCCTGTTAAATTCGAGATCGCTCATTGTATCCAATATGCCGACAATGTTTACCCTAGCGTATTCATATCGGTAATTAAACTTGATGTTGATGGTACGTTATTTTAACTTGGTCTTGTTGAAAACGAGCCCAATTTCATCATGCAAATATATATAAAATATTTTTGCCAATGAAACTCACTTAAAGGCAGATGAAAATAATCAATTTCATGACTTCACTCACGGTTTATTTTTTAAGTTTAGTTTTACTATGTGATTTAACTTTTACAAGTAAAATTTCATAAGTACTTGTCTTATAATTTAATAAATTAGAATTTGTAGTACAAATCCTATAAGATAATATTTTTTTTAAGTTCTATTCATCCTATTAATGCTATGAAACTACGTGTGCGTTACTCATCCAGCAGACTGTTACGCAATGAACCAAATTTGATGTGTAGCTCCTGGTCATTAAGAGAACGGATATAAAAATAGACGAAGCTATTTTAAACAGATGTGTGTCAGCGGGGAAGTTAATTTAAATCATTATTAAATATAAAATCTCGTCTTTGATTTAACGATGTAGCTTAGTATAAGAACTTGGTAAGAATATTTATTAAGGATTTTAACTAAAAGATATTATCGATTTACATATTTCGCTAGAACCCGAGAAAGTGTGAAGATATTAAACAACGTAACACTCAAATTCCTTTGTTGTATTAAGTTCTTATTTATAAAGAGCTTTCTGTTCTTTGAAAAGATTATCTTTTGTATGCGTAAAACAAGTTAAATGGGTCAAGTTGTCGATAAAGAAAGTAAAATATTATATCCAATGAATCACAAAATGTGTCTACTCTGTAATACAAGTCATAACACCTCAATGCTCTGGCAGTTTGACAAGTTGGATAATATTGTCTGAAGGTGATAGGAAAAACAGGAAACAGCGCTATTTGAGATAACATTACGAAAATACAAAGGCATATAAATAATCACAAATTTAAAAAGTTACCTTAAGTAATGCTAATTTTGTATTTTTATTTGTTACAGGTAAGTGAAGCTCCTGACACAAAACTCTGGTATCGTATATGTGAGAACTAATGCAAAAGCTCGGTTCTATTTTTATTACACCTAGAGACTATAAAGAAGAGTATAAGAAACGAAATAACGAAATGAATTTTATTTAATTTACATAATAGCATTGTATGTACGTATTCAGTTTAACATCCCACTGCTGGGCACGGGCCTCCCTTCAACGAGGGGGGATCAGGCCATGGTTCACCATGTTGGCCAAAATCGGGTTGGCTGGCAGACTTCACATGTCTTTCGAAAATTTGCTAGGCTCTCTCAGATACGCAGGTTTCCTCACGATGGTATCCTTCCCAGGATTGAGGACCCAGGATTTGAACCCGCTTCACTCGGTTTCCCAAGTGAGCGCGTTACCACTGGGCTACCACTGCCAAAATAACATTAAGAAATTGTATTTCGGTACAAAATAACATACTTATTTGTTATATAAAAATAATTATCAGCACTGTATCATTGGTCTAGTGGCAAGCATGTACGGTTGTTAGTCCTGAGGTCATGTGCTTAAATCCTAGATCAAGCTTTATAAAGTTATAAAAAGAAATACTCAGTAGCAGCCAGAAAGTCTATTTGAGAAATTAATGGTCAAATTTAGGTCTTATTGGAGTTTAAGTGTGAAAGGAATAGAAAGTGCACTTGTGCTATCGCGCACACTTGTGTTCCGTAGTATCGTGGTAAAATTGACATCAATATAATAGTTGTCTTTTACTTCAACAAATGTATTAAATAATACATAATTAAAAATATATATTATAGTAACTATTAGTGCACACTTTAACTTTGAATAGTCAAAAAAGTTAATAACTAAAATCTACTCAGATTATTCTTGTCAAAACTGAGAATAATAATTTACGAACAATATAATTCTAGGTTTTAAAACAAAAAAAAAACAGATTATTTTGTTAAATGTCCGCATTTAATTCTATGAAAAATATGTCTGTAGAAAATTCCTTCGCTTAATAACTTTGAATAGGAAAAAGCCAAGTTTTAATGAATGAAAAGACGGCCAAGTGTTTGTACCAATTTCTCTCGACGAGATAAAATTAACGTCCTCGTAAGTGCTACATTAATCAGTATTTACTTGAGATAAGGCTTTTTTACAGTATAAAGATTTATTAGCCTTTATAATATACTTAGGTATTTATTTTAACCATATAACTTATATATATAATAATATGTTAACATCAATAAATAAAACTAGAGGATATATATACAATATCATCTTTTCTTAATTATGACCTGGTTGAAAAGCACTCGCTATGTATATGTATATAATATACGGTATTAGTAAATTACTTAAGTATAAAAAAGAATGATGAATTCAAAATTAACTTTATCCTTATATGTGTCTAAGCTCTTGGTGCATATTATTGTACACCATTCTATTGTAATTATATTATAGGTATCTGTATTTATTATATCTGTATAATTTATATTATTATAGATAAATGGCCCAATTAATACGAAAATCACTATGTATACATTATAGAAATATTGTCAATTACAGTAACGATTTTGATATTCAGTACACATTCATCACAATATCTAATGATGTACGGACTAATAATACATTAATCTAGCTAAACGCTACATTATACTTTATAGACTAGGTACCTACATATATCATATAATTTCAACTATCTCTTATTACCATTGTTTCAATGCTTTTTCATAGATGTGTCGATACGGGTGACCTATATGCCAGTGGTTTACAGCCGCATTTGTGGTTTCAGCAAATTACTATAATAAATTCGGATATTGAATATTGAATCAAATAACGAAAATTTCTACTGTATTCGCAATTTTACAAGCTTCGAACATCGTGTTTGTTTTGCATACAAACTGTATATGACTTGCATTTAAAGTGTTATAAATTAAAACGAAGGTTTCCACTAGAGTAACAGCAACAATTTTAGGGACAACTGCCAATTTCACTGTCTTTGCTGTATTTTCTATGTTTAAAAATCACAACACAATTTGACGATACCTTTAGCTCAGTTTGTAGTGACCCTAATTGCTGTGCCAGCGGTTGTGGGTTCGAGTCCCGCTAGAGGTATTCATTTGTGTGATGTTCACGAATGTTTGTTCTCCAGTCATGGGTATATAGTATATAGCTAATTTATTATTTTTTATAATATGTAAGTTTTTAAAGTTATATATGTGTAGTGTATCATAACCTATCTGGTATCCATAACACAAGCCTCGTAGCTTACCAAGGAACTAGATGGTGCTGTGTGGTAATGTCTCAACATATATATTTATTTATTATTTACAATCGACTTTTTAACTTACTTGATGTCGAACTTGAACTGATTCCGATGAATTTTACAAGGGTGAGTCCATTGAGATATGAAGGTTGCCATTTTTTAAGCTTTTAATATTTTCAAAACAACACTATATAATTTTTTTCTTTTTCTTTTAAATGATACAATCGAATCGAAAATCAGATCAATTATTGAAATTCTCTTAATAAAGCTAAGCATCACAACACACACAAAATCACACATCACGTCACACGAAATCTAAGCGCATGTTGAAATAAGTGTAACACGAATAAAGAAATACCTATTTTCAGGTAAAATAAAATGACGGCTCCGTGTAATTACACGTGTTGGTACATAGCCTTCAAAATAACTTTTTTGTAGCTGTTTCAACAACTTTGAGTAAAAAGCTAGTAAAGTTTATTCGTACTACCGAGTTAGCAAGTCGCGCATACCGTTTTTGTGACAAGAATCCTTAATGTAACTCAAAAAGAAAGTTAAATAACTTCAGCTATTTGCCAGTTGCTAAGAGAAATTAACTATTAGTTCGAATTAAATATAGCTAATCTATTATTTTATATAAATTATTTAATTCATATTAGTTAACCGCATCTTTGCTTTAGTGTGAATTTAGGCTCATTGTTAGGGTTTCTCATACCGATAAAAAATAAATTTCTTATAGGATTACTCACAAATATATCTGTCACAGCCTCTTCTTCAAACAAATAGAGCTTAGAGAGAGTTTATAGAGAGAGACCTATTTATAACTAAGGACATTTTGTGTCATGTCAAATAGGATTTTTATTTCATTATTTTAAAATGAATAATTGAAAAGGTATTAAATATGTTCGTAAAGTTGTGCAGTAACACGTAATGTCTCAAGATAAAATAATTGAATAGGTAATATATTTTCATAATGTTATTTGATTGACGGTTAAATACGAGTACCTGTTTAATTATTTTGGGCTGGCTTAAATTAAATATGTTTAGCAAACTCGAACAGTACAATTTGATATTTAATAAAATGTTTTTAAGACAGACAGGTTCTCTTTTTAAACAAATAAAAATTGTTTAAAATAGCTTTTATTGAAAATTGTCTTTTGTTTTATTGTTTTTAAATCTTCATCCATTGCACTATTTTTCAAGTCAATAGTCATCAGGGATGTATTACTTTTTTCAACATAAAAGTACTTTAAATTTGAATGAAAAATGTTGTCTCACATAAATTTGCAACATTATTATATTTTTCTAAAGAAATTGTTCATGTTGTTAGAAAACACTGCAATAAACATGCAGTTACACATCTAATCAGAAATAATATTCAATAAAAATTTACGTTTCCGCTATTTCAATAAAATGGCATAAATTATAAGTATTAAGGCAATAATTCTTCAATAAAATAATAAAAAATCTGAAAATCTTGAAAACTGTAAAAATTTTACAAAAATTTTTTTGGCGTTCTCATAGGGCATGATCTCGTCGCTCACTACATTTCGTTTGGTATACTATTAACAGGACACCCTGTATAAAAATATTCATGTACGAAGTAATTAAAAAAATCATATGCATTCAAAATTCTAATGAACTGCACTGAAGCAAAAAATACGGCAGTTAACTTTATTATTACAATTTGTACGTTGTTAATTTTAGAATGTTTACAAATCGGATAATGAAGAATGTATGGACATTGCAGAGTACTTAAAGTCACTCACATGGAACCGCGGAAGGCTTTCTCAATTTCCCCTTAATTGAAATTGCTCTAGCTCATTTTTAATTTATTTACCTCCTGTTTCACGGTGGCGCGGCGCGTGAATTCATACAATTTAATAAATAATCAATTATCTCAGTATGATTAAATCTCAAGTACGGCATATTTTACAAAATAAAAATGTTTTGTTCCATCTCCCTAATAGGATTGTCGTGACTCGTGGACACTTAAATCATATTGTATTTGATTTTACAAAATCAAATTGTCAACAATCCTCTTGTGTCTGTAATTGGCGAGAGTTCAGTTATATATTAATTTGTATTACTTTTAAGATAAATAACGACTTAGCTATGTCCTTTTTAAAACGTTTTTATGTCCTTATTTTGTAAAAATAACTTGTTATAAAATCTTGAAAAAGAATTTTGTACTTACATATTATATATTTCTAAATGTCGTATCGATTTATAAATATGTAAAATATGGATAACAATTTAAAACTTTGAAACCATTGAACTGATCTGGTTATAGAGTTAGGAGGTGGATAATAGAACTCTAGGAAAACCTTAGAGTTTAGTTCAATTGATTCGTCAAAAGAGTGTTTTAAAAAAATATAATAATATAATTAGTATTATAAGTCGTAAAATATGTAAAACATTTGACCTTAATAAGATAATGAACTTACGACCAGAGCTTATTTAGGTGTCCCTATTTTGGAGATTCAAATAAATAAATAAATATGTTGGGACATTAACACACAGCACCATCTAGTTCCATGGTAAGCTACGAAGCCTGTGTTATGGATACCAGATAGTTGATACACTACACATACATATATATTTTTAAATACATACATATTATAAATAAATATAAACACTCATGACTACAGTACAAACAGTCGTGCTCATCATACAAATAAATGCCCCCAGCGGATCTCGAACCCGCGACCACTGGCACAGAAAGTAGAGTCACTACAAACTGAGCCAAACGAGTCGTCCAATTGATTAAATATCCAAAGTAATAGTCTATAGACGAAAGTAAATACTTATCGATAGATTATGGGGTTTTACAGTGATGATCCTAATAGCCTGTATTATTATGTATACAGGGTGTGCCTGTTAACCCAATTTACACAAAACGACCGAATAAACACACGTAGGTTGTCCGCTTTAGGGAGATTTATAGCGAGATCGTAAAATGCAGTACTCTGTGTGAAAACGCCCAAATTGAATGAAGTAGGTAGGTAGGTATATAACTCAACCTTCGAATTTACTCACAGTTTTATTTGTTCACATATTGTTTCCGAACTATAGAGTACTCGAGAGTAATGTTATACGGCTAGGGATAGTAATAAATTTTCCACTTCATAGGTAGGTACTTTATTTGTTTGAGGAATATGAACTATGTATAAAAATGTAACTGGCCCTATACTATTATTATTTTTGTGATAAAAATCTCGATTATTGATTGAAAAATATAGCATTTAATTAGAACTCTTTCATTTTAAATGTCAAATCAGTATTAGTAATACAGCTATAAAAGAAATATTTACTTACATGAACAAAACCCGGTAGACTCTATAAAATATTATAACAGTATCGGAAAGTGTATTCTTTCGGTTATGGGTTAAAATGGCTTTCAAAAGTGCTATAAGAGGTGTTAATGTTAAGTATATAAAATATTCTTTCGCGCTCTTAGGAACGATCCTTTGTGTCTTAATAAGAAAATAACATTTTACGTCCCACATGTAGTAAAAATGTATGTAGTAAAAAGGTTTACATTTAAAAGAAAAATATGTACATACTAATAAAAATATTAAATTGTCACAATAAGTTCGTATTTTCTAAAGTAACTTTGCTTTTCACATATGCCGAGAAAGAGGCTCACTACGCAGAATTTATTCTTAGATCACCTCGTGCAATGAATGATTAAATTACCTTATTGCTTTTTTAATAATATTTGGCATATTTTACTTCCATAGCCTATATTACATTAACGGGTTACATTATAATCTTGCATTAACGGGACGCTCTTGCCCAACAGTGGGCAGTAAAAAGGGCTGAATTATTATTATTATTTAATTTTTGTATTATTGTACTTTTAGCTATTTGGCGGCCCGGGGCGCCATCTCCTGCGGGGGGCGAAGCGCCGAGTGCTCAGAGCCCTAGCGCGCCGCCGCCGCCCCCACCCCCCGTGTGGACCCCCAACCGTAACACTACATCCCCGCAAACACCAAGAAAAACCTACCGCCCTGTACACTTCGAAGATACTCCACCACCTCGACGCAAGTTTGGGGTACGTTACGTATTTTTAAATATTTATCATAATTACTTATTCGCATACAATAAAACAGCTAACTTTACAGGCTAAGTTTAAATCTCTAAATATTCGTGCATTGGTAAAACAAACAAACTTTACAACTAATTATCTACTAGTATGTTTTATTTGCCTATAAGCTGGGATGTAACTAAATTTGTGTATGAAAATATTACAGTATTGCTTATAACAATTTATAGATACGCTTTATCTTCTATATTAACAGTACCTGGGCGACTGAGCTTTGCTCGAAGTTCTTTTTTGTTATATTGTTTTTTTAGATTAAAAAAAAACTTAAAAAAAAAAACAAAAGTAAAAACTTAATATTCCGACCGGGACTCGATCCCGGGCATAAGTGTTGTCTAACTTGCGCCTTGACCGCTTGACCACAATGCTTATAACCGAGTGTAAGTAATAAATAAATAAAGATATAAAGATATAAATATACAAGAATTGCTCGTTTAAATACATTTAGGTATTAAATACACTAAACAAGAAAATGTATGATTCGTAGATTTTTTTATTTATACGTTTTTAGTTTACAGATTTTAAGTATAGTTGTAGGAAAACATAATTTAAATAAACACGTTAACCAAAAAAATATAAATTACATAATTTTCTTTATCAAGTACTATAAGAAAGAAAGAGCTGAAATTGCTAATAATAACAATTTATTTACGATAAAATCACATTATTTAAATATTTGAAACTTTAAATTACTCTCTCCAAATTATGCTAATTGATACGGGGTTATGATCTTAGCAAGCTTATATAGTAAACAAGCTTAATGCTATGCTTAATGCTGCAAAAACTACGGCCAGAATTATACACTTGGTTATGTTAATAAACATTTTAATCATATTATAAATATGTAAACTAAATAGGGGACTCTTCTATTTACATATTTTAAAACTTGAATTTAGTTTGTTGAAACCCTGATTACGTATAAATATCTAACTTAATAAAAAAACCATAGTCTATGTTAAAAGAGGTCAAGGTTTTTAATTAACGTTTCATTCACGCAACCCCTAATTATGTAGGCCCAATTCTTCGAGGTTTTCTGTAAAGTTCATAGCTCTACAATAGACTCCGGTATTTAACGCCTTTATAGCAATTTTCATTAAAGAAGATCACAGAAGGGTGTTTTAAACTTTCAGAATTCAGATCAAAACGGATGTACAAGTGGTTCAGAAAACGAGGGAAGGCTTCGAACATCGCAAAGTGCGCCAGCTACGGGACTTAATACATTGGGCTCGACCAGTCGCTTGCCAAGAGCACAAAACCCTACAGTAACTTTATTGCAAAAAGCACGCGGTATGTACTCTCATCTTCTAAATATGTATTTACATCAAAAAAAACGATACCGTGAGTAATTTTTAAATAGGTTCGATATATTAAATAAACAAGAATTTTATACACTGTTGAAAAGTTATCTTTTATTTTTTTAAATAAAGGAAACTTAAAGGATAAAGTAAAAATAGAAGAATAAAGTAGTATCATAAGTAATCATTTTAGATATATTTTATATTAACTGGGGTTTTAATGTGACTTACAATCAGTATTATTATAATTCAGTGCCGACCGTATGAAATATCGTCTCACCACACATATAAATTATGGTAAAGGAGTAACATTATTTTTAAATGATGTAGATAACACAATTATAATTATAAATAATAATTTATAATTAAAAATATTAATTGTAATAAAGAATTCTGAGTATTCTACATTGAATATTTAGAAAAAAAATTAAGAAATATGTTAATATTTCTTACTATTTAGGTATGAGCTAAATGAAATGGACGCGAGATAAAAAAAAACTGATAATTAATTAATTATCTATCTTTATCTATCTCACTTTACACATTTTCGATTATTTTGTTTGTTTTGAATTTAAAATCAACTGTTCTATAATATTATTGTATATATTTTAAATATACAATTTAAGCTTTGTTTTGTTTACGGTCCCCAGTCAGCAAAATGTAGGCAGATCGCTAAGATTTAATACATTGCTATAAACCTAAAACAGTTTGTACGATCGGAAGAGTTTTTGTTTTAATTTGATAAAGCAAATTCTTTCAAGTGTTCATTACCTTTATGTGCCTAGCCACCTATATAGTAAGGAAATACATTTATGAATTAAAAATATCATTTTTGCATAGAAATATGTGGTTTCACGACAACTAGTATCATGAAAATTGCAACGTTGTCAACCGGATGTAAAAAAATAACTGAGATGGATCAGTTTTGTTGAAAATTGAAATTGCTCAAAATAAAACTAATGATTATATTAGTATTATATAATCTGTGTCCCATTTGTGTATTTACTCTGTGGAATAATAAACTTCCTTCCTTCTGCGTCTTTATGCCACAGCCGAACACGTTGTTTTATTGCCCTAGTATTTTAATAAAATTCTAACAAGTTCCTGTATATTTATAGAGGGAGATTCTTCTTAAATGTCTCCAAATTTAATTATGTTCCTATTAGACAAAATTGACTTTAAAAAAGTATTGAATGTATTATAGTAGTTAAACTGTTTCATACTTTCTTAGACCTACGTCAATATGTATTTACTTTTTAAATGAAACTATCTTTTTGATTTTCTTTTTTCGCGGTTTTATCTTATATTTTGGGAACCCGTCGTATCCCGTGGCCGTGTTTGTCGGAGCATCCGAAACGTCGGGAACTAAAATAAAAAATAAAACCGCGATAACAAAATCCGAAAAAATAGTTTTATTTAAAACTTTAAACCGTTTCAAAATTATTTAAACATTTACTGTTTAATTTGACTTAGTCGTACCGATGTAATTTTCAGAACAAATATACTGTTCTTGTTTTAATATACAATTTGCACATAGAAGACTGGTTCTATAAAAGCATTCATAACTCAGAGTGAGTGAGTCAGCATAAGAAAAAGTAAAAACTAATCAATTTTACTTGCAGAAAAATGTAATTAGGCAAATATTAAAAAATAATCTAAACTCAGACTTTTCCGCGAGTTTTAATAACTTTTCTTAAAATAACTTTATAATTTATTCACGTCCATACTGTTGAAACAAGGGTTAATTGCCGTCAAACTTTTATAAACACTTTACAGAGCTCTTTTCATTATAAATTATGGGGACGTTGATAACTGTTTCCTTACGGATTACAAATTACGGACACGTTGAAAACTCGTCCGTTCACCGAATAATGTTTTGTGGAAGAAAATTTTGTTTACCACCTAATTGTTTTGAATCGTCGCCTCTAATCCAGATCTATCCTTTGAATATATTTATTATTTGCCATGTCGATTAATAATACGCTGATCCCCCCGACCTAGTTAGAAGATATTCATATCGAATTGGAGAGGTTAACTGGATTAGAAAATTGTTGCTTACTTGTTTACTCCATTTTGTGGTAAATTAGACGGAATTGTTTTAACCATTATAAAAAAAAAAAAATTTGTACTCCTATTATAGTCGAAAATAGAAATGAGTCTATTTAATTGAAAACTTTAAAAACCAGTTAAATTTTAATTTTAAATAAATGTTAAAATATTATGGTAAGTATTTAGGAGTTTTGATATGATATTGGATAAATTAAAGATTTTCATTTCACTAAAAAATCAATATCTGATTACGTTAAGAGGTTATGCTAAATATTTATCAATCTTATAGATGACGTATTCAATATCTATTGTAGTCGAGAAAATAGAAAATATTAAGGATATAACATTTTATTATGAATGAAAATATGTCTGACGAGGGTTCGCCACTATTATTAAAGTTTAATAGGACGGCACAATATCATTGCAAAGGCGCTACGGATCGCCTGACATAACTATTATCTAATTGGATTTTCTATTACGGAGACAGTTTCATACTAGATTATGCTGAGATATCTAATATATAAACACTCGACTAACGGGATTCACTAGAGATATATATTTATATATATACATATATATATATGGACGTTAATTTTTATTTATTACATATTTTGACTATATTTAAAAAAGTTGGGAGTTACTTACGCCATTTTAACGTGACTTTCAATATAGAACTTAATTCAATTTCCATTTATTGAAATGAGTTTTTATTTAAGCGTTTTCCGTCTTTCTTCTCAGTGAAATATGTTTACGGCCTCTTTAACTATAAAATACTTTTATAATTTACGGCGTATTAGATGGTGATATTTTTTCTTATTTAACTTATAATTCAAGTTTATTAATATCTATAGAATACAAATATATTTTCTATACATATTTTATTTATTTAAGAGTAAAATTATTATCTTCGTGTTGAATTACAAACTTGTTTGCATTGTAGGCTAATAAAAAAGCTTGTAATATCTAATATTATATATATATATATATATATATATATATATATATATATATATATATATATATATATATATATTAATTCTTTCTTGAAATAAATTTACCTACTGTTCAAAACACTTTTCATGGAAGTAAATTATTTACCTTAATACTCATTACATATTTCAGAAGGTCAAATCCCGCGTGGGCCAAGTAATATCGTTACTGAGAGAGATCCACGTCTTCCACGTGACCGCCCATCACCACCTAGGGGTGACCCAGGTACAATGCTTTAAAATATTTTTTTTTTAGTTTACAATTAACCCTTAAAATTACTTAACAATCGCAATCAATGATACCTGCCCTCCTCAAGCATTTATTCTTATACCATAGAAAAAAATCCAATTATCATGTCACAGGACGGTAATTTACTCATGGTGGTGCCGTTGAAAACGTTGCTTGACTCGATTGACCTATTACATAGCCAACCTAAGCTACACTATGACTTTATATTTGCCTATGACTTTATGTTTAGTGGGTAGTACCGGCTCTTCTAGCCGGTGAGCCCCACATAACCACCTGGGGGCAGGTGGTATGCGTAAATGCATTCCCCAACATTAAAAAAAAAAAGAAAAAAAAAAGGCCAGTTGCCAAGTTACTCCGAATCGTGGCACGTTCAGATAAGAGTCTACTATGAAATAACTTAAATCTCTAATTACTCTTACTTATTTTATTTTAGGAATTTAAGATTATGATCAATATTATAAGATTTGAAATTACTTTTAGTATTAAAACTTTTTTTTTTTTATTTTCAGTGCATGCATTACGAAAAGAATACGCTAGTGAGGGTGAAGGCGACCGCAGTGACTACGAGAGGAGTCAGAAAATGAATGAGACAAAAAAGAAAATTGAAGGAATCGGACCAATAACAAAAGACGGCATGCCTGTGGCACTTAGATCTGTAAGCATTAATATGAGTTTATATGTTCGGGTTAAAGATGTTTTATTTCCAAAAAGTATAATGTTCACTTACATTAAGAAAAAAATTTAAACAGCGGTGATTCTAAACATATTCTGGATTCTCGCATGACATTATATAATTTTTTAAGTTTTTTTTGAACACATTTAGGGTTTCTGACTCCTTTATATTATTTGGCAAAGAATTGTAAAGCTGTGCACCTTCAAATGTAATAGTTTTTATTCCATATGTGGTCTGAGTCTTAGGCTGTTCAAATTTGTGTATGTATGTTTCTGGTGTTGTGTGAGTGCGTTATAGTGTGAAAAGTTATTTGGGATTGAATGGTTTTTTCTTATTAGTATGCATGTCTTTTACAAATATTCTCTACATTAAATCTAAGTATTTATTTCTACATAACCAATGTCCACGTAATTTGCTTTTGTTATACTTGTTACTTATTCAAATAACTTAATATGATTTTTTTTTCTATATATCTAATATATAGAAAAAAAATTACACTATAAAAATTGCCATGGGTAACCCACGAGTCATGGCATGCCATGAGTCAATATCACAAAACCAAATTATTATATTATATAGTAAGTATTAATTTAAAATCATTTGATTTTCCTTTTCAGGAAGTGAAGGACCCCTCGAGGTGGTACAAAAAGATGTACGATACGATACACAAAAACAAATTTGATGGTAAGTTTTATATTGTTAAATAATGCTTTTTTTTAAATTTTATGTGTATTATTTCTTTTATTCTAATTTTCTTTTATACACAAAAATTATACATTTTCTTTTTCAGAGGATTATGTGACTATTCGATACAAAAATCGTCGAGGTGATTATTATACATTTTCAAAGTCAAATCATGCATTGGTGGCTATATCACATAACAAATGCATTTCAAATTTTGCTTTACGATTATTTTTTTTAATATTGTTATTGTTAGACAAATTATTATAAATTTATTGTTTAATTCAATTCGCTTTAAATAATTATATTGTATAAAATGATTTTATTATCAACTGGTAATTTTTCTAACAATACGATAAAGCAATTTCAGGTCATTTGTATGAGCTCTCAATGTTACTTATCTTCGAGAGTGTAATGTATGAGCGTTAACTTCCCATTAAATAATATGTTCTGCAAATTGAATAAAAATAACTTTACTAAACAAGCACATAATATGTAAGTAGGTACTTAACAAGACTTAAAAATTATGCATATTTTTGCTTTGGTTATCTTAAACACAGCACTATTGTTATAAATATGAATTTTCATAACAACTTTTACTGTGTATGTGTTTGTTTTTTTTTAATATGATATATTTATATTATTATTATTCTAAATTTTCCGTTCTTGATTTTTACAAACAAAAGAACCGAAATCAAATTATAATAAGAATGCACTGTTACATTATACTTATTATATTTTCCGTTTTTTTTTAATTAATTTTTTACTTTTATTAAAAATATTAAGTAATACTTTTTAAACTTTTAATAATGATGAATATTTATTTATTTAATAATAAGGTTTGCTAGTGGTTATTACATGGTAAACAAAAACGATTTAAATTAAATCAATTGAATAGAGCACAATTATGCATAACCGTTTAAAAACAGACACATCTTGCACATTCTTGTGTCCGTTTTCACAAGTATGAAGATTTCGAAAACCTAGTAATTAATATCCTAAATTAAACATTCGTTTAAATTTTGACGACACGTTTGGCTCAGTTTGTAGTGTACTTGCTGTGCCAGCGGTCAGGAGATCGAGCCCCGCTAGGGGCATTCATTTGTGTGATAAGCACAAATATTTGTCCTCTAGTCATGGGTATTTATATTTATAATATGTATGTATTTAAAGTTATATAATATGTGTCATGTATCAACTATCTGGTATCCATAACACAAGCCTCATAGCTTACCATGGAACTAAATGGCGCTGTGTGTTAATGCGTCAACATATTTATTTATATATATATTTATAAATAAATTAAATAACAATATAGCAACAATAACAATCTACAAATGATAATTGATCATATAAATATCTATTATAATTTACAGTTTAGACGTGCTAAACTCCAAAAAGGGTATATTTTGGAATATCTTCATGTAAAGCTCGCACTTTGTGTCACAAAATAATTGTACCATTTTGTAATTGAGTGCTTGAGTTTATCTATATTGCGTCATATTACATACCCCGTTTGCGAGTATTGTCTTGGCTTACTAATTTTTAACCACAAAAACCATAAAATCTTGTACCATAAATTAGATATTTTCACCAAAATCAAAGATAAAACAAATTTTATATTTTAGGCGAACTCCAAAGACCCAGTAGTAACAGATCACAATACGCATACTTCGACCCGCGATCTGGTTATCTCAGTGAACCTGAAGGTGGGTTAAGGCTCACATCGAGTACGTGGAGCGATGCGTACGATAGTGACGTAACTTCCGGTCCCCGGCGACGAACTGCTTCAGTGCAAGAGGAGAGGCGATTTGATGATGGCTCGCCGTATTTACCCAATAATAAGTAAGTAACTATATTTCATATTATTATAAATTTCAATTTCCGATCTTTATTCTGTATATAGTGCAATTCCAAAATTTGTATACATATCACATTTCGCTATCGTGAAGAAAGTAGCAAACGTACTTTCACATTTATAATATTAGTATGGATGATTCTCTTAATATTATGATCCTTCCTAATTATTAAACAAATCTCAAAATAATAACAGTTTTTCGTATTATAATTATATGTATAATATCTAATTTGTTGATATTAATTCGTACTTTTTAAAGATAGCACAGGCTTAAGAAATATTGATACATTTTATTTTCATCATTGAAGGTATAGCACCTTAGCCTCAGGAAGAGCACGCCAAGAAGTATATAAGAACCAACCAGGAAGAATTGAAGACTACGTGCCAGGAAAATCGTCTGTTATCGACAAAGAAGCAAAACAGGTATTACAAATATTCATATGAGTAAATTCAGTTTTATATATACGGGATTCGGGTGTTATTGAAGAAACAGTAGTCGGTGAATGAAAAATAATATATTTACTGTGTATACTTAGAAATATATATACATAATACATGTAATATGCAGCATAATTTAAGTCTTATGTAATAAGGATATTTTTTAAATTTAATAAAATTCACTTGCTACTGCTGGTACCTACATGAGATTCATTCCATATCACTGGTTGGATATCACAATTCATTCATACATACGTACATTTTTAAGAACTAACCGTCTGTATACATAGGTATAAGAGTAATAAATTCTTAGCAAAAACAAAATTTATTTGTTTTCTTTTCTAGTGGTGGGACGAGGTCATGGACATTTTTGACGGGGTACGAAATTTTTCATTTTTTATCTGTGTACCTGTGATATAACTACGTTCTTAATATTTGTTTTCAATAATTCTTACATTGGCTTTATCTTTCAGTTTACTGAAGGTTCTAATTAACGGAATCTAGGAATAATTAATATCCGACTTACGCAGCTATTATGTATAATAATAAATTATATTATATGTATTTAAGTAATGTTGCAATTGAGATTTTGTATACAATAGAAATAACAAATTCGCTATTAATAATTGATATTGTCTATTGTAATGTAACAAAACGTTGACAAGCTAAAATTCTAATGAAGAGTTTTTTTTTTCTATCATATTGGAAAGTACATATCCTTTGTTGCTATATTAAAAAAAAACCTTAATTATATAAATTGTGTGTGTAAATATAAATTGTGGTGGTGCTAAAAATGTATAGATCTCCTTTAAACACTCGAGTTTTACACGACAGGTTTTGCGCTAAAGTGTATATTATAACATGTAAGTTGTTGTTGTAAAAAAATATGGCATATCCTGTTCTACTAAGTATGGTACACTAAGTTCAATAGAGCAAGCCCTCCATATTCATAGTTTTAGAATTCCTAACTGCCTATAATATTTTAAACCTTTAATTAAATAATATATTTTGAAAAAGGATTTTTCTACAATTTAAAATACGAGTCATTGTAACAAATATTTGCATTCCGGCTCCACTCACTGGTCTGATCACTGATGCATACAATGCTATGTCCACATCGCTGCTTGGGCGGGCACTAACAGTGGCTAGATGAGAACTCACCCCTGCCTCCTTACTCCACATTACTCGCTCGTGCTATACAGAAGAGTGTAAGGTTCCTTAACATGTCTGCATGTTGTGGTGCCTTTCTTGTGTGTTCCTGTCCAATGTCATAGCTACGATATACAACTATATCATATATTTACATTAAAACAAGCTATCACAATGGGTTGGATTTAAATCGCCTTGCATGTGTTTGTATTGATATTATTGCAAATAAAACTCGAAGCTTGAACTTTATGAGTATGCTATTTTTAGTACTTACTTTGATCGTTTCTTTTATTTAATCAGTATTATATTCCGCGTATGTCTACTATATTGGATCGAGTTTAATTTGTCAGTAAAATTGATTGACTGAATGACTTGATAAAAAAAATCATTTTTTAAACATTATTCAGTACATATTTTGATGCTATCTAAATATAAAGTTGAGTTGACTTAATTTTTAAATATTTTAATTTCATGCTTCAGTTCATTTGAATCGCAATTATGGTATTATATATATATATATATATATATATATATATATATATATATAAGCCATATAACATACTATAATATGTATATAAGAAAAATATTTACAAAGCATGCATTTAATAACAAAAATTATCTAAATGTTGGCTTACGTAACATCTAATTTGCAATGAAACTTTAAAATTGATAAAGTAGGACAGAAAATTAGTTTCACGTAATGTCCACTGGTAACGATAGGTATTACTCAATTGTTTTGGAATATATTGGCACAGCTATATTACTTCATCATTGGTTTTTGTCTTCTATTAAAAATGTTACGTGATTAGTAGTAATAAGTGAATGTTGTCTTTATAATAATTATGTGAAGTATTTTATTCTATTGATTCAATGAAAGCATGAATTGTAGACGTTCAAGCTTGAGAACAATTACGCGAATGTTGTAAATTTTAATCGATTCATTTGAACGATATAAAAGACTATTCTTTTGCTTAAACTTAATATTAATATATTAATAAGTTTATTTTGATATCTAAAAATAATTGAATTGTATTTTTTGCAGCAAAATGAATCGAATACGCAATCGCAATCCCAACCCTCACCGAAAGAAAAAAAAGATCTTACATCGGCAATTCTCTCAAAATCTAATATGGCAAGGTATTTTATTCTATATCTCTAAATTCCGTACGAAGTGTAATTTGTAGTGACAAAAAGAACCCAACAACCATTAGTTTGATGAAAATGTGGGTAATGAAGTACTGTGTCATTACGTTCTTAAATATATCCTGTAAAAGATAATGTTCAAAAACAGTTATTTTTGCTTTATACCTTAACTAATCCACTTGACACTAAGGAAGTAAATTATGCTCAACAAAGTGGTATATTTTTATATTTCATTCACTCATAGTTGCGCTCTATAATGTCTCCTGCTAGTCCATGGCTAGTCTAATTGAGATTGGCCGCCGTGGTCGAAATCGGTCAGGAGGTCATTATATTTTTGCTTAAAATATCTATGCTTTATCCATATTTTCTTTGATACAGAGCATTAAAAGAATCTGGCTACGAATCCGACTCGACGTTAGTATTCCGGCGTCGAGAAGACACAGAGGCACCGCTATCGCCTGCAGAGCGTCGCGCCGCATACCGTGACCTGCAAGCTGGCGGGGAACCCCCCATACGCGGCTTTAGGTCACCAGCACCACCTAGAACAGGTAAGCGATTTAATTATCAAAAAATATTTAGAATGTCATGTAATTAAAAATATTTAAAACCTCAATACTTAAATGGGATTTGTAACTACATAATATGAAATTATTATTATTAAATTAATATCGAGTAATAGTATCGAGAGATATACATTAAAAACGACTTATTGTTACAATAAAATTTAACATGTTATTTAATATATAGTATTCGTATTTCATGCTTAGTATATTTATGAAGATATTTATAAAAAAATTATTTTTATTTCATTTAAATATTAAATAACGCATTTTAATGGGGCTAATTTTGAAAATGAATTATTCACTTAAAATAGTGGCAAAAAAACTCTGGGTACTTAGATAATAAACTAACTATTAAAGCATGATCATTGGTGTGGTTATGGGTCTTTTCTTCTTGCATCTACTTGAAAATATTTTTTATGAAAATAATTATATGACGAAAGTTATTATTTTCGTTTACTAGTCAAATGTAGAAACACATTGGTCCTATCCTATTAATGTAAGTCAAGGTCGATGCATATGCTTATGTATAACTCATGTCATTTACCGTACGAGCTATTGTCAAACAAGGTCATAGTGTAATGACAATGTAGGATGCTCTCTAACCGCGATCACGTTAGTTATTATCGTCAATCACAACAGGTAAGGTTTATATATTTTGCATGGCTCTAAATTAATAATAATAACAGTGGTGCTGGTGCGTCGATGACTGCAATAAAGGTAAAATAGTTATGCATGATTATAGTAGACTCCAAAATTAAACAGACACTATTTAGAATTTATTATCCACGTATTTAAATCTGGCACCTTTGTTACCACAATTAGTCTACAATGCTTTACACATTTTCATTTACAACAGGAGCACAACAGTCACGTTTTACTCACGTCTAACGAAAACTGAGAGGATGAGATGATTGAATCATGATTGAAATTCCACAGATGAATCGGAAATTGAATATATTCCCATATCATCTACTTTAACAAAAATACGAGTTCATAAAAAGACACCTCAATTACATGAAGTGATTTGTTATCCTATTACTAATGTTGATAAGAACTATAATGACAAACCAAGGAGTATAATGGCTGAGCATCCTCCAATACCTCCTCGAAGAATATCTTCTAAAAACAGTCGCACACTTGAGCTAATAACGTCTTCAAGACGAACATCACCCTCTCCTCAGCGACAAACATTTGAACAGTCTAATGTGGAATTTCTAAAAGATAAAATTAGTAGCAAATTAAAACGACAAAATACTCATGTCATAATAAAAAGAAACCCCACTTCAACTACGAGCCAAACCCGAGCAATGTCTACTTCTGCACCTCCAGCTGTAAATAGAAACAAAAATGTTATGACAACGACAAGTATTAAACAAAAAGCAACTACATTAAGTCCTAAAAGTACTGGAACTAGTAGTTTTAGCTCTCCCAGGAGAACAATTCTGCCTATCAATTATCCTAATTCTGAGCGAAAATATAATGGAGCCTCGTCATCATCTGTAATAGTTGAAGGCGGTGTTGGTAGAAAAACACCTATAACGAGTATATTAGACAAGGTAACTTCATTAGACAAATTATGGAGCTCTCAAAAGAGGAATGAACGCATAGATCTTAGTAAAATAAAACCTAAAAGTACAATAAAGAGAACGAGCGTATTACCCAAAAATGTTGTATCAAAATTATCAAATCCTGGAACAAGTGTAACTCATAAAAGTAGAGATATGATGCGTACTTCAGAAAAAATACAAAAAATGAAAATATCCAGTACTCCAACTAGTAAGTCTACTCCATGTTTACTAAAATCAGATAGTAAACCCGTTAAGTCTAATTCTTTGCAAATATTATCAAATATGTCAAAATCGTCGTCCCATATACCACCAAAAGCAAAGAAACAAAACCAAGTAAGAACGGCAGTTGTAACAAATTTAAAAACAAAGAAATCTTTGGAAAGTATTTTGATAAAACCTCGTATCGAAGCATGTAACGTACAAAACAATAAAAAAATAAAAAACTTGCTTAAAAATGTAAACAAATTACAAAATAAAAAAAATACATACAGAAAAGAACAGAGTAGCCTACCTGATGAAGAAGAAAGTTGTAGCCAATTTGGGGATATTTTAGATGATACATCAATATTTGGCTCAAATGAAAACTTTCATAAACATGATAAAGAGATCAGACAAGCCCGAAAAGCCATAATTTCAGACTCTTTTTTTCAACATCTCTTTTTAAAAAAACAATTAATTAAAGTATCTGATGAGCATTTAAACCAAAAGTTTATGAATACAGTACAACAAAAAGCTAAATTATTTCAATCCTTACCAGAAACTTATTTAAATACTAATAGTTCAACAAACACGTATTTAATTCACCGTAAGCCAGTCTCACTTTCACGTTTCAAAATATGGGACAGACAACTAAGTCCTATGCATATTCAAAGTTCAAGATCTATTTCATGGCCTGGAAAAATGGATGGTAAAATTCGGAAATTCGATAGTTTAATTAAATGCGATAGTGAGTTCGGGTCAACATCTTCATTGGCAACAACAAGAAGTAGAAGCGAACCACCTGGCAATAAATTATACTTTTCTCAAACATCACGACCTGTTTCTCCTATAGTAGTGTTCCATAAGAAAAAACAAGAACAAATACTTGGTAAAAGTTCAGTATCACCGGCTAGATTAGAGCACTTACAAACTAGAAGAACCTCCTCAATATCATCTGATTTGCTTCAAAAATCTGAAGAGTTAAGAAAATACACTTCACCAACAATATATATATTTGAACCTGTAAAAAACGGTGATACATCTAAGGATTCTGATAAAATTCAAAATACAATGTACTTCTCTCAAACTTCACGACCTGTGTCTCCAAAAATTATTGACAAAAGGTCAACCAGTAGAAGTATTTCGCCAATATCAATTAGATCTCCATCTTACCGCCGTATTCATAATGCACGAACACATTCTAAGGTAGAGTCTATAAAGAAAGGATCGAGAACGCGAAGTGCTGATAATGTCGAGAAAGAAATAGACCAAAAACAAATGTTTATTAGGACTAAAAGTGATTCTAATTTATTTACAAATGATCCAGAATATGACGAGTACATACGTGATATTCAAAACATAAAAGGTAGGTCGGAACGATTTAGAGAACTGAATAGATATTATGCTTATTTAGAAAGAGTGGCTGAACTAGAAAAAGCTACATCAAGCAGAAATCTATGCTGTAGAAAAAAAGATGAAGAAATAATTGATTTTGATCGATGGAAAAAAATTCGCATAATAGAAAGAGCAGAAGAAGAACTTAATAATTTATATACTAAATTAAAACGAGCTCAAAATGAAGATGATGTCTTTTTTTATCCTAAAGATGTTAACGATATCAGATGGAATTTTAATAGAGAAAGAGGCTTAAGGACAAAAGAAAAATCTGTAGAGGACATAAAAGAAGAATTGCAACATAAAAACACCCAAGACATAAATGAAATAGACCATCATCAAAGTAAAGATACTTACAAACCATTGTGGCGAGGAACCAGTGTTGCTGAAACAGCTATTAACATAAACAAAAAGAATGAAGAAGACAAAGGACATCCTAAAAATATTAAACCGGTAATGAAGGCACAGTTAAAACAAGATTCTTTATCTGAACTAAGAAAAAAAATTGGAATCGGTAATCGATTATGGAGCAGTTTATCAATGGACCAAGTAAATGCTTTAAAAAATCAATTAAATGCAATATATAGCAAAGAATGCGAATCAAAATCAAATAAGGAACAAGAGAAATACACAATTGAAGTTAAAAATAGTAAGAATGAGCTTAATCCCGCGCTTCATGTAAGATGTAGTTCGTTAGTCACACCTAGAACAAAAATACATGAACCAGAATTAAGTAAATCTGAATCAATTGCAGCAATAAACTACCCTTTAACTTCCGAAAAAGAATTAAAAAACAATGTCAATAAACTGCAAATGTCATTAAGCGAAATTGAAAAGAAAAAAATATCGCAGTCTTTGAGTAAAGAAGTTTTAAATCGAATAAATAAGTTCGATGCAATATCTAAAACTCAAGAGACTGAAAAACCTGTAGCAAACCAGGCAACTAATAATAAATGTGAGGAAAAAAATAGGGAAGTGAAGAATATCGAAACTGACATCCAATTACAACCTATAAAAAATACACATATTGCATATCCAACTCGAAAAAGTGAGACATTAAACCAGTCGTCAGCTAGTGAAGCAGAAACTGGAAGTTCAGATATCTCAGGTCAGACTGTTATTTATAAAGGACCTAAGAAAGAAGTTCAAAAGAAAGTGGAATATTTCGAATCAGTAAAAGAAGATAAAAAACAACCTAATACTATTTATCATGCAAATGATAGTTCAGAGGACAAAGTTACGTCAAAAAATGTCATTGAGGTTTTAAGTACTAATGAATGTAAAAGAGAAAAGAATCAAATATTTTTATCACAATCATGTGCAAATATTAAAGAATTATTCGGTGAGATTGAAAAAAACAAATTTTTATCGTTACCATACAAGAGTGACCTATATTCGAGATCACCATCGCCGCAATCGGAAGTGTACGTGAGCGATCGAAAAACGCCTGACACGCTAAGGTTTTCTAGCGACGAGACAATCTGGCGTAGTCGAAGCCCGTCCCCCGATCCGGAGCGTTACTGGCGGGCCTACCTTAAGCTGGCACGTGAGGGGGAAGTTCGGCGCCTTGCACGACGTTTCGATTCACCCTCCGCAGCGGGCGCAGTACTGCGACGATTTCGTAGCGATCCAGAAATAATACGAAACGATATTAAAAAAAGCTGGCCCTCTAGTGAAAGGGCTTCTAGAAGGGAAAAATGTAAGACTTTACTACCAGTGGCACGCTTGCCACTTCGACCTAGTAATCGATATATGCCGCATATTGACGTTATATCCAAACTAGCTGCACTTCATAGACGTAATAATACACGATCTCGATCTGCTGAAGAAGCCTTAGAATGTCGTCCTGGAGAAGTAGAGCGTATTCGCCGCCGATTCGAAGCAATGTCACTTCTTGGCCAAATATATACATCTGCTCCTGACGTCAGTGAGCTTCAAAATATTGCATCATATTTAAAAGGCCCGTGGATCGCTCATCGGTATCCAAACCCCGAAGATAATAATAGACCATTACCAGATCTTTCTTCTTTAGTCCGAGGTCGAATCACACTTGATAAGAGAGATAAAACTAAAAAAAGTCAAGATTCAATAAAATTAAGCTCCATACTTAAAAGTGAATCATTAGCAAACCAAGCATTCGATCCGTCGGCCCATAGACCGGCCAGCCGCTATGAGCCTCCACGCACGCCGCCCCGACCTCCGCCGGCGTCGTGGCCCCATCGTCTAGCGCCCTATGTCACGTCATCGCGACACACAGTTACCTTTCAAGGTTAATATTTTATTCTATTATGCCAGATTTATTTTATGTTTAGTCTTGGAGCTACTTCTGGAATGTTTATTGAAGGTCAATTGATTTTCGTAAAAATAAATTAACATGTATATATATAAATTTCTATATGTTAATATTACCTTAATAAAAGTACAAACAAAAACAACGAATATCAATTTATCTTTTTGGTAGCAATAAAAACATTTCGAATTTAGTTCCTGACTTTTTGTTTTATTATATTCTGTTAGAAACGGACTCAGCTCCAGAGCCTCCACGTCGAGCAACGCACGGCAGTTATTCCGACTCAGGCAAGTATCTGTGTAATAAACTGAGCCTTCATTCATAATAATGTACTCAAACTGTCTTCGTGTATTTCCCCATGGATTTCTAATTAAGTACATAGGTCTAATTTTAATCAAAATCATACAAAAATATTTTTACTAAGAAGTAACTAAAAAGCTTTAAAATTTACAACTTTACTACATCATGTGAAAGTCTTCTTATAATGTATTAATATTTAAAAAAAAACATTAAAATCGTAAACACAAATTAATCTTATGCTATATAATATATTATATAGTATAAGATTAATTTGTGTTTCAAAAACTTACAAATAAAAAAAATATATAAAACACGTAATTTTTTGCCCATTAGTTCAATTTTAATGTAATATTATTCTTTGTTTAATATATTATAGATGCATGTAGTACACATTCATCAGAACTTTTAAAAACAAAACAATGGCTTTTGTTTAAAACAATCGAAAACTTATTTGCCTAGTATCGATTTGTAAACATACTCGTACGTGATCTTGAGCTTAACCTTTTTATATACGGTTTTGTGTAAGCTTATATTCATACTCTATTTGTTATTTTAAAGGTCGGTATGGATATTTACGTCACCTAATTTGATTGAGCCAAAACCTGTCGGCACAGTTTTTTATTCCATTGTAAACAGTATCTTATTCTGCGTGCTTCGTAATACACCTTCTTTGCGTTGCTTTTATTTCAAAGTTATTAAGTGCAAAAATGATATTATTGCGTCAAACCGTTATTTCACTATCAATCAACAACTTTATCATTCGTACTGACTGATAAAATTTCTTATCATTAGTTCAGTAATGTGTAGAGTGTGAAAAGTATAAGTCAAGTACTTAAATGTTCAGTGTTTCAACTAAAATGAAAAAATATCATTCAAGTGAAACAATTTTAAGTGAAAGTGGTTTCAAAAGTAGGAACTCGGAAGTGCTTTATGACGATGATAATATTCACTTCTCAAATATTCCCATGTCAGGTTCTATGTCCAAATCACTTAAGGCATTGAACACTTATGTAAAAAAAAATATTTTTTACGACGAAAGTGAGGTCACAGAAGATAATCAAAATGATAGCGCTTTTTTCTCCAAGGGAACTAGTCCTAACGAATCTGTGTCTAAAAGTGATTCAGACAGCCTCAAAAGCATTAACTCAGACAAGAAATGTGATAGTAAAACATTATCATCATTAAATAAAAACGAGTATATGATTGTCACAGATGACCCAACTACATTAACTGATGACTATAAATTTAATAAGCTATTAGAAAACAATAATATTAATGAAACGTCTGATTTCTTGATTATAACATACAAAAAGGAAATTTATCGTGATGATGATGAAAAAAATATTTCTAATATTACTACAAATTGTAATACACTTCTCACAACCGATAGCGTTAATTTAAAAAATGTAGATGAGGTAGAGAAGGAAAATACCCAAAATACTAAAAGTATTCCATTTCTTCCAACTGAACATAATGTAATAAATGAGTCAACAAAATTACAAACAATAGAAATCCATGAACCCAATAATGACAATAAAATTAATAAAATCGTAGCTCCGACTGCCCCTAAACGTACTACATCGAAAGGCCAAGCCGATTTTCACGGTATGAATTACAAAACAAAGATATACAAAGATATTACGGATAAACCAATCCCTTCTCAACCTAACCACAATTTGAAAGAGAACCGTCAGCACATTGAAAAATACGAATTTGGAATATCCCAAAATAATAAAAATAATAGACAAATCTCTCTCGAAGAATCTAAAAGAAATACTTATTCTTCGCTAACTTTAAATAGAGATAAAAAATTGAAGCAAAATGTGGATATAAACTATGATGTTACCCTCAGGTCAAATAATTTAAAATCACAGAATAATAATCGACACACTATACATGATTTTAAAGAATGGGGAAATAGAACAGATATTTATCCTGACGTTTATGCACCTATACCGTATAGTAAGTAGTTATAATGTATCTACTATAATTTTTTATCTTTAATCAACACAACAACAAAAAAAATATCTTTATAAGTTTAAAGTACATTCACGTAATTATTTACCTACTTTATACACTAAAAGAAACTTTTCAATAAATCGAATACGTAAAATTTGGCGGGAGACGCTGATGAAAGTGCATCTGATAACCTAGCGACAGTCGTCGCGACGTTGACAGACGGACTGGCTGATGTCCCTCACTTACATCGTGCTTTAAAAAAGTTTTTGTGAATGTGAGTTTTATAGTGGTTGTAAAATGGGCATATTAAAACAAATAAAGAAATTAACTAGTCCGGGTATGATTTTCTCATAATATAATATATACATTTTATAAAACTTATCGTTTAATTTATTTAACGTTAACGTTTAGCCTACTATCATAGATTTCGGAGAGATAACGTAAAATATCTAGCTTTATATTTTTCAACAACATTTCTCCTCCTCTTGGTTTTATCTTTAAATTATTTATACGATTTTTATGTTAGACCGATAGTAGTTTGCGATCAAATAAACTGATTACGAAATGCTAAGACAACTAATGTCGCAATAAAATAGTAGCATTCTTGCCAAATTACTAAATAGCAGCGATCATTTTCAATTTTGATCAATTATTCCTTATATTGAAATAACTATAGTTTTAAAACAAAAGAAAACCGCTTTTAACAAAGGGGCTCGTAAAGACGAATTCAATAAGCTCTAGGTTTTCACTAGTAACTATAGAAGATTTCACTATCCTTCCTGCTTTATTTTCAGATCAGTTTAATGGTTAATTTATTGTATTGTCGTCCAAACCAAAAAGTAGACAAGTTGTTTGTTACAAGTAAAGCTAATAAAAGAATATAAAATACTAGCGACTAACCCTCGCTTCGCTTCGGGTTCGTCCCTAGACAAAAAGAAAACTATCCCACGGGAACCGTACATTTTGTCGCGATGATATATAGCCTATAGCCTTCCTCAGTTAACAAGCTATCAAATGCAAAAAGAATTTTTCAAACCGGATCAGTAGTTTCTGAGATTAGCGCGTTCAACCAAACAAACAAACAAACTCTTTAGCTTTATAATATTAGTATAGATTTAAGTAATTCTTGTAGATATAATTTGTAAGAATGAAAAAGGCTTCGTTTTTAAAATATTTATAAACAATAAATATTTCAAATGAATATAATATGTATATCTCAGTGTACCTATGCATATCTATACTAGTACGTACGAGTATAATTTCACAGTGAAGTACTACTTTCTTAGCCATTAGTTTATATATTTGTACAAACATAAACGACTACTCTTGTAAATATTTCTTTTTCTCATTTCCAACAATATTTTTTATTATGAGAAAGTTTCTTATTAAATAGCACTAGTCACGTATCTCCTTGACATAATCGCAATGTTTTCTATACATCTAACGCAAATGCTCGGATATACTATGTTATATGAAAGAAGATCTAAAAATATCATAACGTCTGTGTAATGTGTATTGTAAATTATTTGAATGCCTTGATTTATTTCAAAACGTTTTACTATGTCACTTTAACTTAAACATTGATATTAATAAGAAATATACACAACTGTTATTAAAATAATTGTATAATTGTGAAACTTTCCATAATATTAGAAAAATTCTGCGCCTTTAACGTACTGGCAAGAAAAAGGAAATGTAATTCTCATTCCGCAATCGTATCTTTTTAAAATCCGGATCGTAACACCTAGTAGATATATGTACGTGTCCAATGTATACTATATTGCCTTTTACAGAAGCTTGTTTTGACGTTTTATATACGTAGGTACACGCGTGTTTACACGGAGGCAAGGCACGTGCCGCGAATGTCTATGAAGTGAAAGTTAACGAGCGATCTACAACCGCAAAGGGCTTTCATTTTTTAACATTGCCACTATTTTAGTATTCCTTTTTATCTATAATTTTAATAATTGACGTTTTTACCTATAATCCCTTTAAATATTAACGTAATAAATACTTTGATTACATCTATACTAATATTATAAAGAGGCAGAGTTTGTTTGTTTGTTTGTTTGTTTGAACGCGTTAATCTCAGGAACTACTAATCCGATTTGAAAAAATCTTTTTGCATTAGATATCCCGTTTATTGAGGAAGTGTATGGGCTATATATCATCATGCGACTACCCAAGGGAGCGAAGCAGTAATCATAAATGTCAACAAATCGGGCACCTTCATACATTATTACTAATAGCATAAAGCCAAAGAGTTTTTTTTTGTAGTTTTAGCGCGAGCGAAGTCGCGGGTTGTGCTAGTTTACGTATAAAATATACTTATAGTTTCGCTTTTCAGTTTACAATGCAGTAAAATGTAAATTGGAATCTGACAATGGTAAAATATCATCATTATACCTTAAAACAGGAAAATGCGAATAAATCTCAATTTACAAACGAGAACGAAATGTCTTTCGTTTCATCATTGTATTTCCGTCCGCAGTATGAGCATAATGATCAAAATAATAGCCTACACGCTTCCGTTACGATAGGCCGGCAACATTGTACACGAAATGTATTTTTTCTCTCTATACATTGCGTTTCTCGTTACAAAGGGTCATGATCCCTTTTTATATGTTATCATGATATTTTTTAACGTTGCGCCACACAGCTCGATTTGTGCTATTTTACTAGCATTGTGAATGTTGGTGCTAAGAGAAGGTTGACTTGGCTAGGCCAAATGCAAACTCTGTATCTATTTCCCCGTTTTGCCAGTAATTACAAGTACTTCAAGCCTATTATTACAGCTATATGTTCGAAATATTCTATTATTCTCTAAAGACAGGGGGTATAACTTACTGAGCTTTTTTCCATGTAGGACGTAGGTTGTAACAAGACATTATTGGCCATTACCTATTCTAGAACGTACGAGTATATACTTTCAATTACGCTAAAAATCTTGTTATTGTGATTATTAAATAAACACAACATAATATTAACCATGTGTCCGACTATAAATGTAACTAAAATACTCTTTAATCAAAGTAAGGTCCATTATGTAGTTATATTATATGTGATGATCATCAAATGAATAAAGGGCTAGAAAGATATAAAATATGAAGTGATAAAATATTAAATAACGTTCTAACCGGTTTCGATCGATGCTTAGCTATGTCTCGTCACATAACTTCTCGTAGCGTCAAAATATTTACCCGTTATAGACATGTTATTACATAAGCTACCATGCCACTTTCACTGACACTCTTATTTTTATAAAATGTTTGTTTAGTTTATGTATTATACTTGTTTAGGTACATTAAGAACATGTTACTTGTAAATTACTTTCATAATGTATTATACATTAAATGTTTGTAAATAAGTCATGTTTAATTCTTCTTGTACATAATAAAAGTGTTAATGAATATCAATCACAGTTATCGTGTAATGAATAGATTTGTGAAATAAAAAAAAATAACTTAAATGTCCTATTTCACATAGAATCTCCAAGTCGACGCTACGTGGAAAGCGATGTAAACATCCACTACCGGTGTCCGGTGCGACACGATCCCTTACCGCTTGTTCCTGAAAGGGAACTCGCCCGGCAGCAGGCGGAGCACATGAAACGACTCTACAGAGAACAGCGACGAAACAAATATTTACAGGTAACGTAAATAACTTCTCTAAAAATGGTTCTAAGAATTGACATTTCATTTGACAGTGCTTGATTTTGTGAAATTTTACTAACATCGTGAATGTTTGTGTTAAGAGTATCGCTAACTTAATTAGTCCAAATGCAATCTCAATATCTCTTTCCTTATGTTTTGCCATACTTTTATAGTATTTTATTTCAGAAAGGAACATTTAAGAAAGGTTTAATCTACCGTTAAGACAGAATATTGCATCACTTATTACCTAATGTTAGATAACATGAATCAGCAATTATATATTGGCTAATCCTATTTAGAAAAAAAAATATAATATTCGATTAATTAACTTTATAATACTTCTAGAACTTGTTATGACATACATTTTTAAAATTTTCTCATGCTGACATCTTTCGTAAAGTACAGTGATACAACCTTGTATAAAGCTATTTCACAACGTTGTCAGCTATTTCTAAAGTATTAATAATAATATAAAGTCTTATGTGAATATTATAATTACTTTTCCTAGACTTCGTAGTTTTCAATCCTTTTATTATTAAAAATACTCGTAGTCGTAAAAAGTAAAAAAGTAAAAAAAAAAAATGCGACAAACGTAAAAGTAGTAGAAAATTCCCTGTCATTGATTACAAGTATGCAGATCCTTTAAAAGACGAGTTGAGATTTTTTGCCATTAATGGATAATCTTTTTTAAGATAAAAATAATATAACTTAGAAGTAGTCTAGTATACATAATTATAAAAAAAAAATAAGTGTCGATAAGTAAAGGAACTTTATACACTAACTTACACGATAAACTCTCGATGCAAATTATATAGAAGTGCATACTTTCTACGTCTAATCGTGACTTTAATGTTGGACTACGATTAACGTGTCAGCCAACGTAGATCTACTGAACACTAATTACTACTCTACCACGAACTGTGCACGCGAGCTCGAGCTCTACAATCCTTGCACTATATTAAAGCGTAAAAGTACTCACAAATCTTTACATACTCGTATACTTACTCTATTAAATCAGATTGTTCATAATAAAAATGCTTAAGCTTATGGTTATTCGTATATTATAACTGAAAAGCCGTTTAGCATGTCAGTCGTCATTGATCCAAAGCAACGTAAATAACTAATTCATTATCAACTTGCACGCAATTGCAGTTTGGTCAATATCTTCTACCTTACTTTACTTTTTTTAAATCTATTTACAAAAACGTTATATCTGCTCATATTTCATAAGACTTTTATTGAAATAAAAAAAAAAAAAACAAATGATTACTGCATATAATATTATGTTGATTATTGCATTTATTGATGACATTTTTTGTTATCAATACTATAAGGTTAGTAATCTTTCTTAAGCCATTTTTCGACATGTTATCATATCAGCGCCTTCTTACATATTTTTATAAACTTGATAAATATAAATTGAGTATATGTATGGTATATTTCATTATATTTAATTTTGTTATAGTCAACAATATAAGAAGTAAAACATGCAAACTTTATAATGAACCAAAAATGAAATCTCTACAACTCTAACTTTAAAATGAGCTAGTTAAAACAATAATATAGCAGACAATTGAAATATATTAAGTTTAAACATAACGGTAGGATATCATATTACGATGCGGCAAGGCTCTATGTATGTATGTGGAAAGCAGTTTCTTCACACTTGGATTGCTCTGGTGGTTTTCATACCCACATTAAAACTGTGGTCATCTGCTCAGAACGTCAGTTCGCGTACGCACACCACACCGTTACGTTAGTGTATTGTGATTTGAGAACTGTATTACGCGTATTGTGCAAATGTTATATGTTAAAGATGTATACGACACCGGATTTAGTGATTAAGGTAAGGAGATTATGATGCTGGAACACTTGCTGTACTACTAAGAGAAATGTTATTTTACTAGTATACTAATTTTCGTTGCCGATGTTTGTACTTTGACTTTGAGTAAACAAATAAGTGCGTATATTAAAAGTTATACGTAAATCTAAATGGATATATCTTTCCGCCAAAGTCGAAGATAACGTTTTTTTATTCTACAAATTTTCGAGTATTTTTTAAGCAATTAATAGTATTTTTCTACACCGTAGAGATAATATAATATAATTTTAAAATATAATACTATTTTTTTTTTTTTTTTGTAATTGAAGACATTTTTTTATTATCTATTTTTTTTTCATTTTTACGCTAGGAACTAGATATATTTCTAAATTCAAGTCTCAACCGAATTATTAAGACACTTTGTATATTAAAATATATGTAAATAAATAATAATATCCATAAAATAATTACTTTAAAATTATAATTATATTTCGCCATAGATTAGAATCGAGAACTGTTTCAAATATTTCATTACATTGGCGCGAAATCGAGCGCAAAGACCACTTTCACTGAAGGGCTTGGCATTCTTTCAACTTTATGTAATAGCAATTCACGTTTCAACGCAGTTTTAGTTTAATTTTTTCATTTTTAGTGTGACAAATGACAAACAATTAGGTACAATTTTGGTTTATAATAATAACATATTTGCGAAGGGATACTAAAGACATTTTTACTTATACCAATATAAATAAACACACAAAATATGAGAAATGCTTCTGGAATTTATGGTATTATCTGATATTTTCATCAGTAGAGCTGTTATTATCTTCCTAATCATTAACAATGTGTCACGCAACATAACTCTCTATTTAATGATTATATCATTTAATATAATTTATTAACACATTTATAAAAGTAGAGTACAATAATACCTTAATGTTGTGATCTGGCATGTGATACGAGTATAAGTAATGGTTGAAAATAGTACAATGAACCTAAAGAATGCTCTATGCCCTAACACCATTGTTAGATCACTTTTATTTGACCTAACGTCATTATTAGATAATTTTTATTTATTTACTTGCCAACAAAAGTTGAGTACATTTCACGCATATTCAGGTATTTTTTCGGGTCCCAGGTCAATAAAATGATAACAGTATTTTTATTTATTAATTTAATAAGTACATTAATTATATACATATAATATACTATATATAATGTTACATATTACGAGTTATCATTTTTTATGTGTATAATGATTATGTATCTTACACTTTACCTATTTCTTCAGTACTGTTATGCCTAGAAGTATAATGGTCTAATAGTTTAAAGCTAACCTAACCCGAGCCTCAGATAAAGATAACCTTTGAATGAAACTGATACGCAGCAAATACCGCTCTTAGATTCCACATTCCATGATAACAGGACCACCTAGATTATAATACCAAATGGCATACATCAAGGAACCAACCTTGAACTTAACATTCCATAGTAACTTAAGTTACAAGTACAATAATAAATTCCTTTTATTTGACCTTTAATTTAATTTGGAACTCTGTGTTGAACACAGTAGAGACGAAAACAGTTTACAATATTGAAATATGACGGAAATATAAATGTATTGCTTTATTATTATGAATTATATATTTAATTGATTAAACATGTTACAATCTTATCTATTTAATTTAATACATTATGTTTATAAAATATTTTGATAAAATTATACAGTTCAAAAGTCTATAATATGTTAATGGAAAACTTTAACTCATTGTCACTTGCAGGAAAATGATATACATCCCGCTGAAATCGAAGCATTTGATGCCTCAATCAAGGTGATGTGTGGACGATGTGTAATTGACGAGTGGTTTTCATTAACATTTCCGTATTCTGTTAACCAGGAACATGCTATATCATAATTGGCTAAAAACAGAAAATAAAAATACATTTTGTTTAAAATGGTCTCAAGAATATTACGTTACTTACGATTGATATATCGCATATTAATGAAATTAAAACTTACCAGCTTCAGTATTTGTTTCTATATTAATAACGTTTTTTTTTTGTCTAAAAATCCATTACAAAAGTAATAAAAATTGTTTTTTTTTTTTTTTTTGTTATTTATAGGAACTACAGGATATGCAAAATAGGCGTCATCAAGACAATTTTATGCCATCACAGAAAACAATAGTGCCTCTAAACAGATATGATGAAGCTGAAAAGATCATAGCCAAAGCATTATATACCTTCAATGGCCAAACTACAAGAGAACTTAGTTTTAGGAAAGGAGATATCATAAATGTTAGAAAACAAATAGATTCTAATTGGTACGAAGGTGAAGTGCATGGGAAAGTTGGATTATTCCCATATAATTATGTTGAGGTTTGTATTGTCTTTATGTAATATATATTTGAACTAGCTTATCGGGTAAACAGAAATTGTTTGGTCTTCGAAAAAATATAAACATTATGGATCTTGATAACAGCGCTACCAGGTCCAACTGTCTCATTAAATACGAAAAAATGATCAAAATCGGTCAATGCGGGAGAAGAAAAATTACTGCAATTTTCAAAGCATCATAAATTGTTTTATACTATAAATTAAAATATAATAATTTTATAATATACTAGCGACTCACTCTCGCTCCGTTCGGGTTCCTGCCTACATTTTAACGGTTATTATAAATTTCTCAGAGATGAGATATTTACCCGCAGTAAAAAGTATCCTAAATGTTGACCCGGATAAGCAACTATTATCATACCAAATTTCATCGAAATCGACAAACAGACAAAAAATCTAAAACTCTATATAGATTCCGCCTCTGTATCGAAAATAATGACTATTTCAGTAAGATTTTCCAAAAAATATTTAATGTGCAGATTCGACTCGGTTAGAATTTTTTTATATGTAGGTATAAATAAAATTAAGCAAATAGAACGGCCCTATTGAATAAAACTAAAAGTAATTAAATTTATTTTGGATTTCAGTTACTTAAAGGCGATGGCGCTCAAACTCTCAAAAAGCCGACCGTTATTGAGGGTAGAGCTAGAGCGAAGTTCGATTTCACCGCACAAACTAACCTTGAACTTCCATTAAAGAAGGGTGAAGTAGTAGTCTTGACGAGACGCATCGATCATAATTGGTGGGAAGGCAGAAATGGAAATAAAACCGGCATTTTCCCAGATAGCTATGTAACGATATTGCAAGAACCTAGTCAGAGTAAACCTGGTAAGTTTTGCATTTGAATATTATAGACACAAATTAAACTACCTATAACTTTAAGCTCAAATATTACTATCGAACTTATTATAAATAGGAAATACATATATAATTGTCCAAGCTACGAAACATTTTTTATAAATTATCTTTTATATTTCCTTAAATATTGTATGTTGATCATGGGAATCGAATACGCACAATCTACTTAACTTCAAACAGGAGAATACACTGCTATTGCTTCCATTGTATTACGATGATGATTAACCTTGAAATGTAGTTTGTTTTAAATGTATAATCATTATTGCGTCTAACTATATTAACAGACAGTATCATTTCGGAACGACTTCACGGATTGAGTTCGTAATCACATAACACTTTTTTTATTATGCGATTCATCTCTATTAAAAAATAAATCTATATTACTGAAAAAAATATGTTAAGTGCTAAAACATCACAAAATTTGGATCCGATAGGTGTCACTGTTTTTGAAATAATAAGCAAAATGTATATTTCGGAAACGTTTGCAATGTCATCTTGAAACTATATAGATTAAGTTAACTAAATAGCTGAGGGAAATCTCTAGCATATTTATACTGTGATCGTAACACATACATTTGACTTATTTGAAAATCTATACTACATATTATAAAAAGACAGAGTTTGTTTGTTTGTTTGAACTCGCTAATCTCAGGTACTACTAATCCGATCGGACAGACTTACATACATTATTGTAAAACTGATGTTTATAATCAAAAAATTTAACGCTAATAGAACTTAAATAAGATATAATACTTTCAGAACCCCAACCAATCCTAAGTACGTCGAAACCAGTAGCATCTCCCGCGGCGCACGGGCTGCTCAACGGCGTGGACAAGCGCAGTATGGGCGCGCACCGCTACACGCCGCAACTCAACAGCCCCGCGCTCTCTAACGCACCACCTGCTGATATACCTCTACAAGGTAATTCATAAAACTACAAGGAAAAAAACTGTTAATCCATAGAGACCTTATAACATATAGGATTTATCTGTATGCCAAGTTCCATTCTGTATCAATGAACACTGAGTTTAGACCATAATGTGTTTATTGGTAACGATCTGTTTAAAGTGCGAATATTCTCTATATCTTTAATATCGTTATTTATCTCATTCTTATAATAATTATAAGACATAAAAATCTATATGTTTGAATATAAGTTCGAATTTGATATAATATTACTGGTGTAGTCATTAAATGTGTAGATTACTGAAATCCATGTGAAAGCATGTTGCTGAGCAAACCAAATACCTACAAAAAAAAATGCGTGTGCGTGTATGAATGTGTACGCGCGCAAGAAGTAAAACTTCTGTAGGTTATCGTTACTCTTTATGAAAATCAATTTATGATTTAAATAGTTAAGATAGGTGAAATACTAAAAAAAATTAAATAACGCATATTAGGCGTATTACAGTCATATATTTATAGAATATCATTTAAGGAAAAAATAAAATATTATATATCACCAGCTATGACCATACCAAATTTCATCAAAATCCCTCCAGTAGTTTTTCTGTGATGCGGTAACAGACAGACAGACAGACAGACAGACAGACAGACAGACAGACAAAAATTCTAAAAACTATAGATTTGGCCTCTATATCGATAATAATGTCTATTTCAATAAGTTTTTCCAAAAAATATTGAAGGTACAGATTCGACTTAGTTAGAATTTTATTATATATATAGATTTTTCAGACAATAACAACGGTTACCATGGCAACAAACGTACGCACATTGTTTTGTAACGCATTCACCAGCTTACCCCCTAAGTCAAGCGTGCGAAAAGAAGTTTTACTTCTAAAATAACGTAACTTATATGTACTTGTGACCCTCAGCTCGGGTGCATGATGCATCCCAAGGTGCCTAACTAGTGTAGGTATATCTGTAAACTCCATTTCATCGAATCTATCCAGCCATTTCAGAGTAACACACACACAGACATTCACAGAAAAAATCATTTATAATAGCAGTCTGATTTTTCGTTAGGTTATATAACAAAGTCGACGTCGTCACTTTCTGCATCGGAGCGCGGCTACGGCCCGCCAACGGGCGCCGGCGTGGACCTAAACAACACCGAGCCGCTGTACGTGGACACCAACGCAGAAGCTGTGCCGTGAGTTATACTAACTAATGATACTTTTTATAATTAATTTAGTTGCTTTTTAATATATTTAACCTAATATTTAATTTCGAATATTCTTCATTTGAGCACATACTTGGACTATAATTAAATATATTTTTTTTTATTATCATATTAATAATGAGTAATTAGTAATAACCCTAAAATAATATCACACGTGAACCATTTCTATTCAAAAAAACGTTGATTTGTTATTGAAAGAAGAAGAAACATAATCATAGGTATTTGGACTAAAATATTAGTCAATCCTTATAATAGGTTATAAGTTTTATTAATAACACTTGAATGAAAATTAAACTAGGTTTCCACGGCCATGATAGGAAAGTTTAAATATAAATTATTTTTTGGGATCTATACTGTGTACATATAAACGGGTTAGGTTAGAACTATAACTTAAATAATTAAATATATTATACAACCAAACTATTATTTTGTTTCAATTAGATTTAATTATTGATTATTTTTACAGATATCGCGCAATGTACAAATATCGGCCACAAAATCCCGATGAATTAGAATTAAATGAAGGGGATACAGTCTACGTGTTAGAGAAGTGCGACGACGGCTGGTACGTGGGTTCGAGCCAAAGGACCGGACGATTCGGAACTTTCCCTGGTACATGTTTTCAATATTTAATAGTTTTGCCATTACTTTTAATAAGAAATTGTAACTCTATTAATAAACTTTATTAGCTATCATAATAATATAATAATAATATGAATATTAAAAAACCCTGTTTTAGAAAATACTCCTTAAAAACTGAAGAAAGTATAAGTCACTAGGGAGTAGGGACCTCCGCATTACTCGTGTTTACACACGCTTAAATCATTTTTTTGCATGTATTGTATTTATTAATTTCACTCAAGTTTAGCAATTATCGATAAATATTTTGTATGTATATATTCAGCCCTTTTTAATGTCCCACTGCTGGACACGGGCCTGCTTTCAATTCGAGGGAGATCAGGCCATAGTCCACAACGCTGGTCAACTGCGGGTTGGCGGACTTAACATGTCTTTCGAAAACTTGCTAAGTTAGCTCAGACATGCAGGTTTTCTCACGATGTTTTCCTTCACCGTAAGACAAGTAGTAATCATGTTTGGAAATGATTCGCACGTGAAAATAGCAGCGGTTCACTCGGTTTCCCAAGCGAGCGCGTTACCATGAGGTACATATTTTACATACAAATATTTTTTATTACAGGTAACTACGTGGAGCGCATTTGATAGCGCCATACGCTGCTGCGGCGCCTCCGCAGCGCTGCACTGTGCGCTCGACGCACCCGATAGATATCAGTCCCTCTCTAACATACGCTAACAGGATTGTACAGGAAAGAGATAGATATACCTCAGTCTTTAATACTCTATTCTTTGATAAATTCGATTCTCTAACTTTTAACTGCTTATTTTGAATTGAAATAACTCTATTTAAACTTAAAATAATTAATAAATATTACATTAAATTTCCTATAATCTATCTCTTTCTAGTATACTATAAGATAGAGAAGGACAGGTATCATGTAATGCAGGGCTTACAAAATTTAGTCAAATCGAAAAGATAAACAAACCGAAAATTGATGTAATTCTTTTATATACTGGCTATAAATTCTAAATTGAAAATTGATAGGTTCCAATAGATCTATAAGGTCTCTTACTCTAAATACATGGTAGACAATATTGTCTTGAGATTTGATTATGTACTAACAATTAATAGGTATGTTTAAATGTTACCAAAATGTAAACCATGACTTTTGTATCCTTTTATAGTATAAACGTTGTATATTAATCAAAAATCATTATTGTACTTTAGTATATACTTTTTACAAATACTATAAAGGTCAATGATTTGTTTTGTCCGTTCAGAAACAAAAGATATATGTACCTAACACAGAAACCATCCCAAAGTTGTTTTGTGCGCCCAAAGAGTATTTATGGTGTTGTATAATTGTATAAAATAAAATTGTAAAGTCGTTTATTAGTTATAGTTATTTATTTACAAGTAGGATGGGGCTCGAAGCTCTTCTTTTAAAAGTAAATTTTAAAAGAATGCAGCCATGCATGATATACTAATCATTTAATCAATATTTTTACCAGACATTAAAGAATCATATAATATCAGAAAATAAAAATTTATTGTTACTATTTACCTTTTCAAAGAAAATTGGGAATAGGCAAAAGTCAAGCTTTGAACTTTACATAGGTATATTTAATCTTTTATTATAAAATACAAAGTTTGAATATTTTGTACGTAAAGGCAGCACTAGATCGTGAATCGACTAATAAGTGTATCGCTAACAATAAATGTACTATTCATTAGCCACCGTGTTTTAATTAGTTACCGCATTAACTTAGATGTAACGTAAATACTCATAACTATGCAAATTGATGTATATAGGGCGAGTAAAATATTGACAACGTTGACAATACTATTTTGTATGCTTAATTAAAAATAAGATGTATCTAATATAAAGGAATTTAAATATATATAACTGAAAAATATATACATGATAGACGTAAATGTTCTGCTTGACTCTTGATTTTTTTAATATTAACTTAAAGTCGCCATAATTTCGCATTTCGATCTTCCCTTGTTATTAAATACCAAACTAATGTTACTCTCGCCCTATGTAATGCTTTATTTATAAACAATATTTTTTTAACATATTGTTGTAGTTTTGTTAATTTATTTTTAAAGCACAAACGTTTATTTGTTGACACCGACGTGGAATGTAACATTTACTGCTATTGTTCAATGTCATCACATCTAATAATATAAACTTTCTATTAAACTTTTGTTTTATTTTTGACCTTCTTTGTTAATTTATTTGAAATAGTAAACTTATGATATGCCATATAAGGTAAGAACTGAGAGTCGAATTTAATTAGGTGAATTAATTTAGCGCAAACGTTTTTATTAATGTTTATTACATTGTAATTTTAATATATAACATAATCCATCACACTAATATAGTTATTTTAACGTTTGGGTAATGCAATTAGGCATTCCACCTGCATACATGGATACATACAAACATACATACCTGCATACATACATACCTGCATACATACATATTACTACATACCACCTATATACCTGCCCAACGGATCCCCTTCAGTTTTAATAGGGAACACGAAGCCCCGCCAACGAGCCTACCGAAGCAGACCACAACAACCAAGGAGTTTCTTTTTTCAGTTTTTGTTTATTTTAACTCTAAAAAGAACAAACATCTAAAAAATTATTATTTAAAAAAATAGAATTGTTAGATGATGACTAAACCATTATACGTCATGGCCATGCTAATTTTAATTTACATGACGATGCATAATAATATAGAGCATTTTGCAATGCGAATAATGCAATCTAGGAATTCTGTAAATTGTTGTTGTTATATTATACTATCCAATCCAAGTATAAAAACTAAGGCTTTATTTCTTATCCTAAGGAAGAATTGTCTTTTAAGAAGTTTATATATTGATCCAAGTAAAATATATTTAATTCACCAAGTTACGTTTAAATCAACTCAGCTCATAGTAATACTATATTGCGTGGACATAGGCACAGACAAAAAATATCTGTGTAATTTTATTAAATTTTAAGGCCTGAACGATATGGTAGGAGAGCTCGTGAACATTTTAGGGTAGGTTCTTGAGGCACTACAGAAAATTTGGTAATTGTCCTCGAAAGACCCCTAACTAAGATAGTCGAGGTATAGCTGACGGGTAGCGGTACACTAGCAACCCTAATAGACTAATAGTCATTGTAAGTTATTGTTATAAGGCGTTCCAATTGTACTCCTTTTGTTACATTTTATGTTGCTTAGCAACGACTTACACAAACAAAACTTATTGTTATGCGTCACAAAGTTTTTAACATCAAACCACAGTAATTAATTTTATTTGCCATAAAAACATTTTTATACGACAGCAAAAAATGGAGACAGATTGGAGAGAAATATTGAATTTCTCACAAAAGGACTTAAAGCAAGCTGAAAAAGAAAAACTGTGCGAAAGCTTATGTTGGATGGACACTGATGATATTGAACTAAACTTTTCTGACTTAAAAACTCTATTTAAACTTGCTCAAGATATTTTAAAGTATAAAACAGAACAAGTAAGTTTCAATCTCATGAATCTTTTAAAATTTTTGTTCACTAAATAAATAATTCTTATACAATCGTGTCTCTTTAATTTTATTAGGTGAATAGTTTATTAGGAAAACTAAAAAGAAAAATTAAAACTAAAGATAGAAGTACTATAACAGGTAAGGATAATATTTTACAGATTTTATCTTTTAAATGAAATGTTAAGCGTTTAAGCAAGGAAATAAGTAACAGCGATACTTTTGTATTCGATTAGATTAGTAACGGTGGTAGGACTCTGTCAAGCCTGAGGAGTCCGAATGGATGGGTACCACCCCCTTATCTATTTCTGCCGCCAAGCAACAATGATTGCATTGTTGTGTTCCGGTATAAAGGATAAGGTAGCCAGCGCAATTACAGGCAAGAGGCATATCATCTTAGTCCTCACAGTGACAACCCACCTGTGGTTCTGCATTTTTGTTACTTAAAACTTAAGTGCATGAACCGTAGGTGTTATGGGCGACAGGTACTGCTTTCCATCAGGTGGTCTGTCTGCTCGTTTGTCACTGAATCTCATTAAAAAAAAATATCTATACATTTTTTTCAGTATAGGCTTCTTTTCCATATAAAATTTTCATACGAAATTCATAATTGAAAATTATTTATTTAGTATTGGTATCTTAGAAATATACTTATTATTTATCGTAAAACTCTACTGACAATTGTTTTTTTTAACCTAACTTAAAAAATATACAAATTTTAATATTCAAATTTAAAAGAGCCAGGACCACAACATAGGATTCCCTTAATTATAATTTGAAAAAGAAAATCATTGTTTTAAGATTCTTCCGCCATAAGTCCCGAGAGCGTGATAGAGACAATAACGCACCAGGAAGAAGTAATAAAAGCAAACAAAGATATCTTAGAACAATTGTATGCCGACATTGCTGAATTAGAAGGCCGGAAGAACAAATATGAAAAAATTAACTTCGAAGATCATAGTAGCGAATCAAGCCGAAATACATTATCGGAAATGAATGCATTAGCACAATTAGAAAATGAAATTTCTAAGAAAAATCGACATATAAGGAAACTTCTACACGATGTTAAAGTGAGAATAAAACTGTTCAAAAATATCTTTATTTAAAAAGTTCCAGTTATTTTTTTCACAGTTAAATGTTGGGCTTTTTTGAAATATTTGATACTAGCGTATTTCAATTTTGATAAGCGTATTTCAATTATGTGAATATAATATCTAATATATTTCCAATACATTTAAAAATTATAAGTCTATGTGTTACTCTGACGTATAAAGTATGTTATAGTAAAGTTTCATCAATATCTGTTCAAAAGTTTTTGCGTGAAAGACGAACGAACATCCATCCATCCTCATAAACTTTCGCGCTTATAATATTAATAGGTTTTATAAAATACCCTTCATGAATAATTTATGAATTTAATTTATTTATATAGATGCTATGTTATAACAATAATTAATTATCATCTCTAGATTTAAATAAATTAGGATATTTTAGATTCTGGAAGAAGAAAACACTACTTTGAGAGAAAAATTAACTATTTTTAAGGAAAAATTGAAGGAATCTACATTTTTAATAGAAAATATAACTGAACAATTATTTACTATTAATAAGGAAAACTCCAATTTAAAAGGTAAAAAGATGATAATTTTAAGCGTTTTGGCTTTTATCTATTACTCTCTGTCTTAATAGACAGCTCTATTGTAAAATACTCGTAGGTAATCTTACAAGTATTTTGCAATAGAGCTGGATTCAATATACTTATGTAGAGCTTGAACTCTCGAAAATAGTAATTGTAAATAAGTTCATATTTTTAACGAAACAACATCTTAATCAGAAATATAATTAACTTAAGTTTATATCAACTTATGAATGCTTTATGGAAGCTTTCTATACTTTTCAACATTCAGTATGGAAATATTCTATAATATGCTAAATTTATCTTAAATAATTCACAGAAGCTCTCGGCAGTATTGAGCAAGAAAGAGTAAACTTGTTGATGGAAATTGATAATTTAAAAGAAGATTTACATAGTAAAGATATTGAGTATGAAAAAGTTGGGGAAGATGTAAAACTGAAATTGCAACACTTAAAGGTCACTTAATGATTTAACAAGCACTATATGGTTATAATTTTTTTTACGTTTATTTACTTAAATAGTTTTTGAACTTATCTATTATATATATCTTACAGCATTCATTGAAATCTCATAAGATTGAAATAGAACGCTTGTCACAAGAGAACTCGGAGTTAAGAGAAAGCCTCACTCACACGCCTAAATCAGTTTCATCGCCAAAAGTAAGGCCATATTTAAGTAAATTTAATAAAAAATGATTTTAAAGATAAAATTATAATATCATACTGATTTAAAATAGCGTGAAATATTTTAAAATTATTTTTTCCAAGCAATACACTTAATAATAATAAATATTTCTTACTTATTTGCATAATAAAGCAAGAAACAACACGAGAAGAATTAAAAATAAAAGAACTACAAGAGAAATTGACTGAAGCATCAGAACAAATGATACAGTCTGCAAATTTAATACAAGTATTAAAAAGTGAAAATAGACAGCTTAAAACAGTTATTGAGGAAATGCCTGACTCGATGTCGGAACAAAAAAATGTTAGTGATGACGGAAAAGAAAAACAAATGATAGTAAAACTTAGAAATAAAGTTCAAGATTTAAATGACGCGCTTCATCGTTCAGAACAAATGTTAACTAGAAGAGAAGAAGAGGTAAGAGGGGCTTTATTTGTTCATTCTTTCTTTTATGTAACTATTATAATGTTATATTATTTAGCCCTCTTCAACGTTCCTAACAACTGCTAAGCACGGCCTCCCCTCAAAGTGAGGGGGATCAGACCATAGTCGACCATGCTGGCCAAGTGCAGATTGGCGGACTTTACATGTCTTTCAAAAACTTGCTATTACTATTACTTACTATTATTATTTGATCTTAGTCATGCAGGTTTCTTCACGATATTTTCCTTCACCTAATTTACAGGTGATAATTAGGATGGAAATAATTATATGTACGAGTATACATATATTTACAATAATACATTTCTAGGTCTTAAAAATACATTTATCTCTTTTCTCGCTAAAGCTGATATGAATAATTGCACATAACTAACAATAAAGCAAAAAATCCGTGTTTATTTTGACCATGTACAATACAATACAACAGATCCAATTGATAATATTCATTTCCAAATTAGACACTATACTATACTTGTACATGGCTATTAACATCCAAAGTTATGTTAAAGGTTGCAGAAATTGCTGGACAATTACAACTATTAAGATCAGATGAAGGTATAAACGCGTTAATAGAAGGTATAAAAAATAAAAAAAGAGATTTGAGACTCAAAGATGAAGGTATTAAAAGTCTAGTGCAAGAAATAAATCAACTAAGTGAACTTGTCAGCAACTTACAGATGGAGAATGAAACTATGAGGTAACAACATCAAAAATATAATAATATTGCACAGCGTGCAAATTTTTGTATGTTTATGTTTATTTTAGGGAAAAACTTCAAATACCCATTGATGAAAAAATAGAAACATGCGGAATTACAAAAAAAATTAAAGATTTAGAAAATGTAACAATAGAATTTTCTAAGAAAATACAAGAATATGAAAATAAACTAATTACAGTTGAAATGGACAATCGTGAAAAAAACGAAACGATTTCAAAATTAAAAGCAATAATGAAAAAAGCAAATATTGATGGACACAATATTAAAGATATTGAAATAAAGGATGAGTACGTCTATATTCATATGTAATTAACTGCTATACACTTATACTTACATACCCAATTTCAATATACATAAATCTCTTTTAGAGTTGATCAAAATATCATTGGGACTAACAAAAGCCATAGTACTGAAGATATTCAAGTCATTATAGAAGAAAATGAGGGTCTTAGAAATGGTCTTACTGAAATATTAAACTTTTTGAAAGATAATAGTAAGTTTAGTCAAAAATATTACAACTTGATATTTTAAAATATATATGTGTGCCTATACAAAAGTAAAATCTATTTACGATTATTAAGCAGTTCCAATACAATACAACTACTACAAATTAAAATTACCATTCCAGTCTAAAAAAAAATGACTGAAGTTATATGCTATCTTCATTTTACTATTTTATAGGTACTACAAGTTCTGGTGTACTTTCTTTGGAGTGCCCAAGCTTGGAAGCATTATTAAATTCAATGGAGGCACGTAAATCTGCAGGATGGTTTTCACCACATATGAAAACTGTTATGGAATTAAAAGCTGCCCAAGGCGGTAAAGATGCTTTATTACGTGCATTACATGAATCTAGGTGAGTACAATTTATAATTTTTGTGGGTCCAACCCTCTAAATTTCTATTTTTTATAAGATTATTACAATATAAAATGTTATTTTAATGATCCTTTTCAGAAAAGAATCGTATCAAATATTGGCAAAATTAACAAAACAAGAGCAAAAAGCAATAGAACTGGAAAAAACTTTACAAGAATTAAAAACAACGACAACAACTAAAATACCTACAGAAGATAAAACTTCAAGTACCGACGATATAAGTATTGGTGAATTTGGATCTTGGATGTTAAACGTAGATGAAAAGATCGACATAAAAGATCAAAATGATATACAAAATATAATCATGAAAGGAAATATTTTATTTGAAAGTCAATTTAAACAAGCTTTACTATATTTTGAAAATAAATTCACAAATCTTTATGATAAATTTACTTCTCTAGTAATAACTACTTCAGATGAATTGAATAGTTATTCCATAAAAGAAGAACATTATAAAATGGAAATAGAAAATCTTAAATCTCAAATAGAAGATGATGATGACGATATTAGTAATCAATCACCTGGATTAGTAAATGTATCTAAATCAGTATTTTCTGATCGCAAATATGCATATTTAGAAGAATCCTATAAACAAATTAGAACAATGAATGAAAATATAAAAAATGAATTATTAGAAATTAGAAAGGAAAAAATGATAGAAATGTCGGCATACGAAAGGAAAATACGAAAGTTAATAATATCTATTGTATCGCTAACGGATAAATTACGTAACTCAATCACTGTGGATTTGTTTTTACAACAAAATGAAAGTTTGAATGAAATTACTGTAAAATATAGAAATATGATGGAAGCAAATACAAATAAGTATATTAAGTCAGAGGAATTATGTAAGCGTTTAGAGGAAGATAAATTAGATTTAATAAGACGTTTTCATTGTGACATGCAAAATATTTGTAAGTATAAGTGCCTATTTAAATTGTAATTTTAAAATTAATTAATTTTAGTTATAAAAAAAGTAAAAAAAATATTATTTACTTTTATACCCATGTTAAATATAGGAAAAATAATGTTAAGCAAATATTATTTCAGCAAAAAAGGAAACTTTAACTACAGATAAGATTCTAACCGATATTGAACAGTCGGTTCTTCAACAACAATTAAAGCAAATATGTATCGAGGTTCAAAATAAAAATAACGAAATAGAGAAATTGCAAATGAAAATTATGGATTTAGAAGTTACTCAGGCAGATATCATGTAATTTACTCATGAAAGGAAATATTTTACTAATATTAGAAACATTAATCATTATTATTTATTATGTCATTACTCGAGTTGTTTAATGCTTTGCCAAAACATTGTATCCAAATTGATTTGGATTCATTGAACTGAACAAGATTGTTTTGACTATGTTAAATTACAGACATCTTACATATATATTGTACATTTATTATTTGTTGAAATAAAAATCAATAAAAAAAACTTTAACCTACAGACTCTATACCTACTAGAATTAAAAAAAAAAACAATGAATTTTTTTCAGAAATAAGTTAGTCCATGCAGAGTCCAATGAGGATGTTATTATTTTGAAAGAGCAAGTAAAACAGTTGAGTGAAGACAATAGGATCATAAAAGAACAATATCAAGACGTACATAATCAGCTGGATGTTGTTACATTAGAGGTATAAAATAGACTAATAAATACTATATGATGAAAATTTAAAATCATAACCAAATTACAAGGTGCAATGTTTCTTATTTGCCTGACTGTATCTAGTATTATGAAGCACATTTTCTATTTTTACATAGTGCGAATATTTACAAAAGTCACGCATATTATGTAGTATTTAGTTTTTTGTTCAAAGCAAATCTCGATATCGAACGAGATGCGTTTGATACCGATCTTAGAGTATACATAAGCTATATATACTCAAAGATCCAATCAGTAACAGTGCTCGGACACGATTGAGGTTTCCCTTTTTCTTATTGGGGTGCAAAAATTAACAATGATATAATAATACATTCTTAGATTAAACAAAAATTATTATGTGTTCATAATTATGAACACTGTTCATAATTTATTTCAAAATATATCAGATATTTACGTTAAAACTTTGAATAATACTATAAAAATTGTTTTAAAAGAAAACAGTATGGAATATGCATATTGCGAGACATAAATTTAAGAACTCTTTAATATTAAGACTTGCCTAACCTTAAGCAATTGAATTTGCTAATGTAAGTGGTGAAAAAATTACTGGTATAAGATTATTTTATATACCTAAATGCACTTTGGGTCCTTTCCCCGATAAACAATAGCATTTCCAAGAAGGGTTGATATCAGGCAAGCGGTCGGTCGTAAAACTTTTGCCAAATCCTATCAGAAGTACGGAAGATGTACTGCGCCGACCCCAAGTAATTGCGAAATGGGCAGGGAGATAATGATGATTTAAACAATTATATAATATTTAATAAAAATATATAATATTTAGCCAATATTAATAAAATCATATTTTTTCATACACCATACATTCATACATCTTATAGTCTCATCTTTTCAGTTACAATCACACCAGCAAAAAGAATTCAATAACGAAATAGAAATAAATATGTTAAGACATCAAATACTCGACTTGCAATCAATGGGTGATAATAAAGCAATTATTGCAAGGTATGTATTATCAACGTTCTATACGACTACTAACATAATTATTAGTAATTTTTTTTTTTTATTTTTTTTTTTTATAGAAAGCAGTTTATCTTCCTACAATATTAGATTTTTACTTAGGAGAGGGTTTAATTATCATAAATACCTACATTTCCACTTTACCTTACTTTAACCATTAATCTTACTATTAACTGTATTCCAGACTAAGTGGTGAAGTTCTTCTTTCACAAATGCAAACTTCAGAAACTCAAGAAAGACTGGAAGCTCTTAAGATTGCCATAAATAAAGAAAAGCAATTAAGAGCTGAGACAGAAGAGATGTTGATGAACCGGCAAAATATATTTGACATTTACACTCTCAAATATGAGAAAAAGATTAGGTAAGTGTAGTGGACATGTAACAGTTTCTTTATCGATCAATTTTTATTTATTATATTTATTCGTAAACTGTTGCTATATAGAAGAAAAACAAAACAATAAACCAACAATTAATACACATTTATATTTATCTTTTAGGAACCTAACGGAAATAATAGATATATTGAGACATCAATATCAAGGAAGCCTGCCACTAATATCTATTGAGACTTTTGTAGATAAAGTAGAAGATATTTACAGAAAATCTTGTGATATTGACGAAAAACTTAATGAAATAGAAGACTTGCGATCAGATCTAATGACGAAACATACTATTTATAAGCAAATATTAGATCTCTCCTCAACAAAGTGTTTAGAAGATGACGATACTTGTCCTCACAAATTAAAAAACATTATAACTGTAAGATATTATTATAGGCAAAATAGTTACTATTATTTTTTTATATTTTTATAAACAAAAATTATTTTAGGAGGAAACTCAAAAACTTCAGTTGGACCATTATAATAAAAAACTGCTATCTTTTGACCAAAGTCATAAAAAGCTATTAAACCGTTGTAGTTTCCTAGAAAAAACGTTACTACTGGTTAATCAAGGATTTAAAATAAATAGTTCCCCAATAAATGGATACCGACAAAAAATGCACCAAAACAACGATATAAAAATAGAAGATATTAATTCAGATGATGACTCAAGCAGTGGAGGTAAAACTAGAGGTAGTAAATAATAGCACAGCATAGATATTAGTACTGTTACGCTTACTAATTAATTAAAATATTTATTAATCGAAGTTAGAATTTGATACTCAATTTCAATTGATAATCACGAATATATATTTATTAAAATGTTTAGAAAAAAAACGTATATTAAAATATATGATCAAATGTTATATATAAATAATTAAAAATCAATTGTAAATCATTAGACCAATCGGAATCCGTTTATTTTTAAGAGAAAAAATCATTGAAACCTGAAGTTTTATGGCTTTAAATTGTTAGTAGGTATATAAGGAATAGACATTCGTAAAATGCCCCCGATGCCCAGCTACCTCCGAGAAATGGGGGGACGCAAAGCGTTGAAAAATAGTTTTTTTTTTCAATTTCTGGCTTTCATTAGTTAAAAATATAATTTGAAAAAATTAAGTAGATATTTACAAAATTTAGCCATAGTTTTGTTAAAAAATCATAAAAAAAAATTAAAAAATGAAAAAAAGAAATTTACTAAACTCTTTACGTCGATTTTTCCTGAGATATTCGACTTTTAATGAAAAAGGATCCTTTTCTTTTTTATAACCAATGTCTTAGCATTTAATGGATGCACAGTAGATTAATAGGTAATTTTAAAAATTTAAATAAATTTTCTACAAGGATCATAGTTTTTGTTCTTTTTTCATTTTTTCGATTCAACAGATATATTATAAGGAATACAATTTCTATTCCTTATATACCTACTAACATTTAAAAACCATAAAACTTCAGGTTTTAAATATTCTGTCCCCAAACCGAATTCTGATTGGACTACGTAGTTTACAAAGCGAATGTTTTGAGATTAGATGTGTGGCAACTTGCAGGCGCGTTTGAGCTACGCTTACTGCTTACTACCGCGGTTGTATGCGTAAACAAGCACTTTTTTGGTACAAAAATTGAAAATTTATATAAATATATTTCATCGAGGAATTTTGATATTTTAGGAAACCGTACTATTACATTATCTCATCCTAAAACTGATGTAAAGCTATTAAAGAAAAATATTGGATCTAATAATCTAGATAATGGTAATCAAGGACAATATACAACAGAAACAAAAAAAGTTACAAATCGTCACACACAAACTATAAATAATGTAATTAAAAACGACTTTAAATTCACACAAACTGATATTGATTTAAATGTTAAGGAACTAGAGTCTCAAAATGACAAACTCTTGTGTGATGTAAAACAAAAAGAAAAAATAATTGAAGAATTATCTGCAACATTCAAACAATATGAACAGAACTTTGAACAATTAAATGAAGAAAAACTTGATCTCAATGCAACAATACAAAGCCTAAAACATTCTAATTCGTGTCAAGAAGAATCACTTAAGAAATTAGGGTCCATAAATGATGTATTAAAAGAAGAGATACATGGATTAAAATTAAAACAACAAGCCGAAATTAATAGATTAAATGATACAGTGAGTTCAGAAAATCAGTCTCTCTTAGTTGAACTGAAGAAAATAGAAAGTGACAAGAACAAAATAATAGTTGAATATAAACAATTATTGAATAAAGAACGGAACGATTACTCGAAATCCTTAAAAGAATTGCAAATGAAACTGAAAGATATACAAAGTAAATTAGATCAGTAAGCATTTATTATTTATTTACTTTAATCAGTCATCATATAGCTTAATATTTTAATGAAATATATTATAATTATACAGTTGCAAAATAAATGTTAAACAATATTGTAAGTGCTTTATATAAACACAAATATATTCGTTAAACATCTCACACCGAGAACGGTTTAAACTATAGTTTAATTTTTTTTTAAATTAAGTAATCAATCATACACGCTTCTTTAAGATAAAAATGACGTTATCTATTCTAGACTAAAGCTTATATAAATGCATTAATCAATTATGTATTTATTACAGGAAGGAATCTGAAGTGACTAACACAAGTGATGATGTAAAAGAAACAACCAATAAATACACATTAAAAATTTGTGAATTAGAAGACAAGTGTTTTAGATTGAGTAGTGAATTAAGTTCGTGTGAGGCAGAATTGTTAGTAATTGCTAAACCTTGAAGAAGTTTAACTGTAAAATCATACTAATTAGTTATAAATGTGGTTAAAAATTTAATTAATGTTTACAGTAAAAGTCAACAAAGTGAAATGGAACGCTGGAAAAATTTGGCTTCAGAAAGGCTGATTAAGATGGAACAACTAAGTGCTCAAATTAAGGAAAGGCATAATCATGAGGTTAGTATAGTAAAAAGCGAACTAAAAATATAAGAACAAGCTGGATAAGGAACATATGAAACCAGAGACTGGCATGTTTTGCTATGTGTATGTAACATGTTAAATTAAATTTTACAAAAGAAGATTTTAAGTTTCAAGAATAATGCAATTAGATCATTGGAAATTGTATTTAAAACAGTAATAATTGATTCTCATTACAATTTTTACGTTATATCTTAAAATTACATCAGATGGAATCCTACAAAGCAGAAAACCAACATTGGATATCCCAACTGAATGAAACTCAACGTGAGCATATGGAGCTGCGAGCGCGTCTTACTGAACAGAAGACGTTACATTTGAAACAATTGGCGGAAAAGGATGGCCACATTGAACAACTACGGTCTGTTATCAACAATCTGAAGGTATAAGCTAATTTTTACTTCATGCACTTAACAGTCTAATTTTCAAGTAGGTTATTTTACACTTTTTATGTCAACGTTATAAACATGAATTTAGCTGTATGTAAGGTGATAAAGAAATCAGTGTGAATTTTCCCCTCCCTCTTGGCACATAGCGACCGCGGCGCTCTCTGCGCGCCCGCTATTATTTTTTCAAATTTTTGGAACAACTTTTACATCCAACTCCTCGTCTATAGTCTTCATGGTTATAAATATGTAATAAAAATAAATACCTACAACATTTATGCTTACGAACCAGCGTTACTTGCTGAAATTTATAAATATCTGTAACAAATGCAAAGCTTTAACTTTTCTAACAAATATAGTTTAATACACACTATTTCAATCATATTACCAAATACCTTTATTTTTTTTTTTTTTTTTTTTTTTTCTTTTTTTTTTTTTTTTTTTTTTATAGTTGGGGAATGCATTTACGCATACCACCTGTCCCCCAGGTGGTTATGTGGGGCTCACGGGCTAGAAGAGCCGGTACTACCCACTAAACCCCAACTTTCCCCTCCCCTCCGCCTTAGTGGGACGTCGCGGGATCGCTTACGCATAACTACCGCGACGAACCAAATACCTTTATACTATTTATTAATTTAAGATTTATAAGTGCAATTATTTAACTTGCAGTCCCAAATCTTAAACATGCAAACAATGCTCACTATAAACGATCCAAGTTTCGATCTCTCCGCTATTGTCGAAGTGGAGGAAGTGAGTGACCAACAATCTGATAGGTTGGAGTTAAAGTGTGAATCCTCAGTAGACTTCAATGAGAGCCGCGACGATTTGATGCGAATGCCTTGCAGTTCTACTGCTATTTGGTATGTATAAAAATTCATCGTGACCAAATCACATATCATCCATTAATATCTGGTGCAACATTCATTGACTATTTTTTCATATTTCTCATTATGACTTCTAACTTAATCTCTCCAGGATAATTTCTAAGTATTCCATGTGAATTTCCGAGAATTCAAGTGTTATCATACACGCCGGCGTGTATGCGATCCTCAAGGGGTTAAACGTAAGGTGCTTTGAAGCATATCAAAAAATGGTTCTCATAAAAAGAACAAAATGCTTTTTGTTGCTTAGTTCCTTAACATTATGATACCGAAATAATCTTAAATTTACTTTAGGCAAGAACCAGTGGTAGACAGACTTCGTAGGGAGAAGCAATTGATGAGTAAACAGAATGCGATATTGCGACGACAGATTAAAGCTCTTGCCGCGAGAGAGAGGCGCTCGAGGCTTGATGCACAAAACTTGAAGAATCAAGTGTTTCGCATGTAAGCTGTAATATGCATAGTGTATATTTAATTTATTTAAGTTACATTTCAAAATTTTTGTATAGATAATAATATGGTAGCAGTTTCCTTGTAGTTTCGTAATTTATTTGGATATTGTATATTATTTTGCACTGATTTTAATCTATTTCTTCATAAAGGAAAAAGATACCTACTCTACTAAATTCAATATATATTTAGAAAAAAGTTTTACGCGCAGCATACCTGCCCTAAATACTAAATAAATATATTTACAATATTAACATTATACCATAACATGATATATCAATGTGCAGAAGTACAAGCGGCAACAAAGTGCCGTCAGCGGAGTCGGCGGCTTTACAGAGCAAGGTGGCGACGCTCCAGGCGCAGCTTGCAGGTGCTCGCCGCGACGCTACCTCATCACTTGCACTTTGGGATAAATGTAAGAGGTAAGTTTTGGAACATCGACTATTATGCTAAACTAAACAGTTATCCTCGCACTCGTTGCATCCGTATGTGTATTTTGTAGTTTTCTGGCATTAATTAAAGTATGATTTGTGACATCAAACAGCACTCGACAGTAATAAGGATTAGTGGTTTCAGAGACTACCCATTAGATCCAAACTTACGAACTATACCATTTTATTATATATGTGTTGATATCTATGTAACTCTACATTTTTGCCTTGAGACACAATTACATAAACTTTAGGGAAATATCATTCTATGTAGAGGCTAGAGAGAAGAGAGTAAAACTTTTATAGGCTGCCCAACTTCAAACACACAGTGCGAAAGTTTAAAGGGGATTTTTCCTGTCAGGAAATTCTGTGTATCAGCGCAGATGTGGGAATCTTTGTTTTTGGAATATAAGTGAGTCGCCATGATAAGTGACAATTATAGACATAAGTGCTACTAGATTTATCATATTAACATCAATAGTTTAAATTTTATATAAAACAAATAAGAATTACAAAATTTCAGGGCACAGCAAGCTTCTGAGCGATGGCAAGTACGCTATGAGGAAAAATGTCAAGAGGTCAGTAAGTTAGAAACGAGTCTCAATCTCGCTAAGTCAGCCATATCCAGACTTGAAAAGGAAAAACGAATTCTTATATCAAGACTTAATGACGAAAAACGTAAGTTTGTCTAAAACTAATACATAGTTATAAAAAAAGTTGCATACTTAAATGACAATGTCTCGCAATAAATATAATTACATAGATTACCAGTAATGTACGTTTATTTTCATCAATTTATGACCCCATTATTATATTTTTGTTGAATATTAATTTTAAGAGTGGTGGTACTTATGACTATATTATAATAGTATCTATAAAAGTCATAAAGCCTACACATGTTATGAATAAGATAAATATAAATATGTTGAGATATTAACACACAGCACCATCTACTTACATCGTAAGCTTCGAGGCCTATGTTATGGATACCAGATAGTTGATACACGACACATATATAAATTTAAATACATATATATTATAAATATAAACACCCATGACTAGAGTACAAACACACAGACACTACAAGAAGGGTTAATAAAAACTAAGCCAAACGTGTCGTCTTTATATTGTTTATAAATAATATATTATTTTTATATAAGTTATAATCTCCACTTATATAAAAAACAGAAGAGAAGCAACTAGCTATAGAAAAGCACGACGTAGAAGGATCAGAGAAGGAGATAGACAGAGACGTATACAGCGCCCGCACTGATGTGGCGGTGTCAGAGCGCGCTCTATACGCCCGCGTCGAGGCACAGCAGCGTAGGATCGCCGCGTTAGAGCTCGCTGAACGGGTCAGTTGAAAAGAAAAGATATATTTATAGTATTTTGATCTAGCTGCTACCAGCAACTTCACCTGCATGTTTTATAATGCAATAAATGTGAGAGGATTTAGGTTGTCATGTTTACCGCAATGAAACCTCTATTGAAATTCATAGTTCTTTTCATTTTTCAGGTATATAATAATAAAACCCAAAAATTTTAATATTATTGATTTTTACGTAGAGCTAAATATATTTTTTAGTCCTTTAAATTATTATGTTTTTTCCATTATAAAGTAAACGCTTTTATTTCTTTACTCTTTAGGGTAATGAAACTTTGGTAACTGAATACGAGAAGTCTCTCGCAGAGATTACAGCGCTCAAAGGACAAGTTCTTAAACTAGAGTCAACCTTGCTTGAAGCTCAAATTAAATCACCAATGAAGAACTCTGATATATCGCCAGAACTGGAATATTGGAAGAAGTAAGTTTATTTACAAACTATACTGTAATTGATAAGTATTATAATATAATTTACATAGTGAGCTTCAAATTTAAGGTTTACAATGGTTTTAATTTAGCCAAGGCAACAGTGTATTAAGTGTATAAGCTCTAAAAACATTATATAATATCTAGAATAAACAAAAACTAAATACATGAACGAATCAATTATAAATAGTAAATAAAGTTTTCGTATCTCTGTACAAAAAATAGGCGAATATAATTATTTCCCTTCAGCTACTGCGACATGCTAAAAGAGGAGAACATGCAGCTATCAGTGCGAGTGAGTGCGATAGAGAATAGTGCAGGCGCGGGGGCGGGGGCGGGCGGGGAGCCGCACCGCGTCGCGCGACTGCAGCACACCGTACTCACGCTCAGAGGTTGAGTTTATAGTTTACATGTTAAATTGTATTTATGTATTCAGCCATCATTTTAACGTCTCTTTTGGGCACGGACCTCCCTTCAATACGAAAGGGATCAGATGATAGTCTACTACGCTGGCCAAGTGCGAATTGGCAGGTTTACATGTCTTTCAAAATCTTTATTTTTCCTCACGATAATTGCTTCACCTTAAGGAAAGTGGTAATATTGAAAATGATTCGCGCATCCCTGTTAAAAAACTCCAATAGGTTCCCATCAAAAGCGACAAAAGCCACATAGAAACCGATAAACATTTATTAGTGTCTATGTGGCTTTTGTCGCTTTTGATAAGATCCTATTGGTGTTTTTAAACAGGGATGAAAATATCAGAAGTATGTATATATTGGGATTGGACCAATAGGCTACCACTATTTCACATGTTTTAACCTTCAAAAAAAAATTTGGTAATAAAACGCATAAATTTTGAGTAATAAAAAACAATGGTATCTGTAATATCACAAGAACTGACTCATTTATATTATATTTAACTTTCAGCTTTAGTTAGCAAGCTTCAAGCTGAACAGAAAACTTTGCATGCGCAGAAACGTGCCGACTCAAGACCCAGCAGCGCTAAAAGCGGCAATGACAAGGTATGAACACATTTTAGTACGAAATACTAACATTTCAATATATTGTCAGTATTATGAGTTGTATTTAAAATATTGTCGTGAATGGTGTTCTTCTTTCTTTATAATTTAACCTAATATTAGGATTTGTTCTAATTGATTTTTTTATCAATCGCTGTATGTTTAGTGATCCTGAAAAAGCGATTCTTTATTATATAATTGCAAACTTAAGTATATTATTCTATATTACAGATAAGAAACTATGAAATATCACGAAGTATTGAAATTTCCAATCTCAAAAAAAGTATTTCAGAAAAAGATGAGCTTTTACAAAAATCAAAGGAAATGTTGAACATGGCGATGGAGAAAAACGAGCGTCTCGCCAGAGAGGTAACAAATATGTAGATTTAAATTTATAAAGAAGTATGAAAATATAAACAATTCGCACATCATAATCAACTCAGAATCACGATCAACAAAATTTGTGTAGGTTAAAGCAGCTTAAAATAAGATCTATAAAAATTAATTTCTTTATTTTAGAATATGTTTCTACGCCGACGTTTAGAAGAACTTACGGATTGACTTAAAAAACACTAATTTTCTTAGAGGAGAAAAAAAAAAAGAAATATAACTTCAACACATTTAACATATATTCACAATATATACTAATTATAAATAAGTACATCACATACCTATATATAAATAAAATTTGCTAAAATACATAACATCCATGTTTTATTTAATTTTACATAATTTTAGTTAAGCAAAAGTGCACAACACGTTCCTTTTGGATTACACATGAGTATTTAATACAGCTTTTTTCACCAATATTTCAAAAATAAAATGTATAAGACTTTAATACGGCTAAATATAGTAATATGTTTTTATTAGATATTGGTGCAGTATCGGAATGTCACGTCCACCCGTTTTATTACAATAACTAGCGACTTACCCATTTCGCTCGGTTGCATCCTTAGGTGTGTTTTAAATAGATGTGCCTAAATAGTTATTGCGAGTGTATCTAAGGAGAAAGACCTATGCCATTGTAGATGTTTTGATATATCCCAGCATTAACCATATAAATTTCTAAGGACGACTCGATAGAACCAGTTATTGTATTTTCCCATGGGAATGAAATATTTTCCTACACAAAATTTAGTTAAAATCGGTTCAGTACTTTTTGTTTGAAACGCGCACATACAAACAGACAAACAGATATGCAGACAAAAAATTTAATAACTATTGTTTTAGGGTCCATATTCCATACACAATACGTTACAGTCATTGTTTTTAAAAAAAAATCATGTACAGATTTCTCTAAATTATTATTTTATTATTTTTATTATTTTTCTTTAGTGGAAACTATTTTATTAAGTATATGTATATCTATATATACATTGAACATGACAACTACGATATTATTTTAACATTGTAATGGAACTTGAAATATATGATATATTTTTTAATAATATTATTTTTAAATGAATGGATACTTATATGATAATTATTTTTCCTTAAAAGGAACGTTGGGTACCAAAAATATAATATGAACTTAGATTGTGTCAACGTCTCTCGGCACTACCTAATGGTAGTTCAAAATTTAGCATATCTATTAAAATATCAGAAAGCTTCCCTTAAAAATGGAAATCCATTTTTATAAAATACTGCTTAATAGAGAACAGCATTTTTACCTTTTTAACTACATGTATTGTGTAGCAAAATATATGAAGTGGGCAATGGCTAGCTCATAAAAACGTGTTAAAACTATACATTATTTTATTATGAATTTTAATGACCCAATACAATAAGTTATTTTTTCTAAAATACAGCTTTTATGTTTTAGATACATATATTACGACTAATTATAGTCTGTATAACATAATTATACTTATGTATTAATCATACTTATGTAGGTTTATCATAATACTTTATTTTGTCTTTTTTTTAATAATTAAAAAGTAAAATATAAACGATATATGTACCAATAAGAAATTCATAACCAACTACCAGTGTAATTGCCAAATATTATCTTTTAATTAAAACTAAGTTATATATATATATATATATATATATATATATATATATATATATATATATATATATATATATATAGTATATATTCAATGATTAATTATATTTATATGATTAAAATAAATAGAACCTTCTATGTATTTAGCCATACATTTTATCTAATCATTCAAATTTATTCAAAATATATTTATATGGAATTATTCATAATAATACGGTTTAAAATGTCATTTTATCATATATAAATTTCAGTTAAATTGTAGATTAATAATTATAATCATGGCAGTGTCCAAAGGAATAAAAATATTACCTCGTACATTTTATAAGTACATTCATTAAGTATCTGTCGATTAGAGCGAATGTAATATGTATACAAACTTTTATATTATAAAGGCCATTTTGGAAGATATTGTATATGCTATCACAGCTTTACTATAAATAACTTTTATTGTATTGTCTATATCCTTAAGTGTGAATTTATGGCAAAATTATACAAATCACAAGTTAACTAAGCCAAAAAATAAAATGTAGGGAAAACTAATACTATAATTATAATTTTATCTCTAGAAACTTCAATCTTGAACATCTTGCTTCAGAAGTTCACACTGAAATATATGAAAAATGTCATAGTTAAGGATTATTTTATAGTTTAGGATAGATAGGATTTATGTGATTAATCTATTTCGCCTTCACATTTATATATAGGTTAAAGAAAATGAAATAATGAATTCAATAAATTTTATCTTATTAATTAAAATTATACATTTTTTTATACAAAACTACAATAAACGTAAATAATAAAATTATAATAATCCCAATTTCAAACTACTCATTCTTCAAATGACAATGTATTGTAAAGCTTTGAATAATGAATTTAAATAAACAAAATGATAAGCGTACACAAAATACCAAAAAAAAACAATTTATAATGTAAAAAAATACCAACCTTAATTTGGCAAGCAATAAAAAGTCCATAGAAGCAAGTGCGCAATCAGTGTGGAATGTGGGTTTCCATCTAGAAATAAACTAACTAATGAACTCTACTGAGATGATGATCCTAAGTGATGCAAGCGTGATCGGAAAAATAATATATTACATAGACATCTTTAGACGGGACTCTAGTTGTCAAGCCCAAAACGGCATATCTCTATCAAATAAAAAAATGAAAATCAGCCCAAAATGACTTTCCATTAGTAAGCATTTGAATTATTAATTAACTGATACATGATTCATGAAAAAAAAACATTTAAGCTTTTTAAATTATATGCACTTATATAAAAAAAAATATTTGCTTATATAATTTTTGTTTAACTTATTCTCACAAAAAAATTGTACACAAATTCAGTACTACGCCATATCATGAGATTGTTTCCACACATTGACATAGAACACTTTTACGCGGATAGTTTTGTGTATATTTTTATGTCACTGTAGGTCACGGTCAATCGGTCATGACATGATTGCTTCTTAGTTTATAGTACATTATATTATTTTTGTTTCATATACATACATTATCAGTACCTACGTATCCATAAAAAGTGTTTTCATTGTAATACTATCATTGATATTAAAAATGAAAATATATACGTAGATTTTGCACAAAAACCCTTTTACTAACAATAAAGAGTTAAAATACAACGTATTATCATAAGATATTATTTAATATAATGTATTATAATTAACTAACTTCTTTAAAACTGACCACTTGCTCCTCAAGAATAATTGTTTAGGAATATGAAAAGAAACGGTCTAATAGAATCAAAATGCCTTTTAAAACCTAGTTCCTAAGCCTATATATAGTCATCAAATATTTTTTATCACACGGATTTGTATACATGTATAAAGTATTTTCAAAATAAACTCTTAGGTAAATTGAAACAGATTTAAGTAAAGAACGCGGGCTGTCACTTAACGCTTCTACCAATGGTATATATATATTTTTATTGATAATAATGTCTCGCTCATATTTTGCGTACACAATACGATATGAGACAATAACAAGCTATTGTGGTGATCATGATGTAATAAAATGACTACTTAGTACCATAAAGACTCAAGTTATATTTGGTTTCTAAACTTTACCTAATTTCTGATACTTTCACTTTCGCTTACTGACAATAACACATGAAATTTAAATACTATTATTACAATTACCACTATTTACAGATTACTGGCCACTCACCCTCGCTCCGCTCGAGTTCGTTTCCTATATGTTGACCAGAATAACCAGCTATCATCTTAACAATTTCATCAAAATCTCTCCAGTAGTTTTCTCGTAACGCATTCCCAGACAATAGACAAACAGACAGACAAAAATTCTAAAAACTATAAATTCGGCGTCTATATCGATAATAACGACTATGTTAAATACAGTGCATTTTAATTATGATACATGGCTAATTAAATAATTTCTCAAAATATTTTAACAAATAAGTGCCTACTATTGATATGGGGTTCTTCTGACTACTGAGTCAGTTATAATATATATTTTGATTTATTAGCTGTGAGTCTATAATACAGGTCTTTGACTAAAGATTATATTAAGCATATAGTATGTTTATATGTTTCGTCATTAAAAATGATAAACGGGTTAACAAAGTCTAATTTTCTATGTGAAATGACATATCATGATCATCTTTGTATTACATATCTTATCTGCAAAGTAGGTGTAAAAACTGAAAACATTAGTCATTATATTTGTTTAGAGATTCTTGATTAAAGTTATTGCTGAAAACATTTACATTGACATTTTAAAGTGGCTAAATATGTTACTTATGTAAATTATTACCATTTATTATTTTTTTGTTCCTATTAATAGTTATAAAATTTTGCTAAGATATAAAAAAACAAACAGCTTTTTTGTATATTTAACTTAAAACTACCCCACTACTATTTATTTCCAAAAGCCACCAGACTACAGACGTTTTTTGACCGATACTTTGATTGGGCTTGTAAGCAGTGTGACGATACATGTAGATACGCACACAACATCGATTTGATATCAGCTGATGAAAAAATTGGATGGATCGTACTAAATCGTTGGTCACTTATATGCAACTGTTAAATTCTTGACTTAAAACCTCTTTTTACACGTACACACTCGCCGATAGATTAGTCGGCCATTTTAACTAATATATTATGTTTCTCGCTAAGTCTGAAAATATCCTAAACGTATGAACGTATGAGCATGCAGTAGTTTGAATGCTATAGCATCGCATCCACATAGTTTTGTAAAGCATACAATAATGCTCATGCATAAGTGTAATCTATACTAATATTATAAAGCTGAAGAGTTTGTTTGTTTGTTTGTTTGGTTGAACGCGCTAATCTCGGGAACTACTAATCCGATTTGAAAAATTCTTTTTGCATTAGATAGCCCGTTAACTGAGAAAGTCTATAGGCTATACATCATCCCGGAAAAATGTACGGTTCCCGTGGGATAAATTTGTTTTTTTCTAGGGACGAACCCGAAGCGAAGCGAAAGTGAGTTGCTAGTTATCTCCATAAAAGAACTGAAAAATGAATTGGTCTAGTGGTTAACTTGTCTGTTAGTGAGATTGGCTAAGACCAAGATCGGAAACAGTCAGGATACTGAGATTTCAAGTTGTTTAAATATGATATCCACTGACAGTTCACTTGCATACAAGTGCATGTGACATCAACCTTGGAAGCCGACCAAACTATCGGGCCGATTAAAAAGCGGTAGTCTGTATAGGGGTTAAGTAAAGATACCAACAAAAATCCAACATCCATGCTTATAAAAATATTAAAATAGAAGATAAATGTTAAATAAAAAAACCAAACCAAGAAAAAAATGCGTGTGTGTGAAATTTACACATGTTAGAAGTGAAACTTAAAAAAAGTAACCTACGGAAAATGAAATGAATATAGAGTATCAGTAGTAGGATACTTATAAGGATTATTTTTTTTATCATATTTTTACAAAGGTTAAAAGTTATTTTACATTTTATTTGACAAAATATACATTACATATTATTCAGTAATTAATTTTATTATGTTTCACTTCCTGTGTAATGTATTATATATATCATATATTTATAGAATATCATATTCAGAAAGAATTTAATATTATATTAAGCTTTGAACCGTTATTTGAAGCCTATATTAAATATTTGAGAGAGGCTGAACTTGATTTCCGGTAACGAGTCAGTTTTTTCTCGAATTCTCATTGGTCGTCCCCCACCATTTTAGTTCCCTCGTTGTACACCAGGTAGCGCTACGCTCAGAAGATGGCGAGTGTCAGCGCCTTGCTTCATTGGCGATTTGTTTTCCGTAACAGTCGGTCGTGTTTAAAATCTCCAAGTGAGTTTCAAATACATATATTTTAAGTATTATAAATTGTAATATATTGTAAATTATAATAATAATATTATAATATAATTATATATTATAATGTATATATTTTTTAAACGATTTTATCGTTCGTTATTTTTTTAATATTTTTTTTCATTTTTTCTTTAAGTACCATACATTATTTGGCTCAACAAGTAAGTGGTATACAAAATTATATTGCGAACAGTAGCGTTGCTATTCAACCTACTTGTCACTCTAGTGTTTATGTGCCTGATGAAGGACAAAACATAGATATTAGTGCAGATGTTAGTGGTGAGCTATATACCAGTGAAAATTGTGCGGAGGAGCCAGTGCAGACTTCTGAATTACCCGTAAGTTTCAATTTTTCTCTTAATACTGTGTTGAAAGAACCATCAATACAGAAGTCTTCCCAGGCTCGCGTAAAGTTAATTAATTCGAAACAACATTTTGATACTGAAGATTCGAATAACGTACGCTATGCAGAGGTCCAAAAGCAGTACTGTTTCTGCTCCGGTTTTACATATTTAGAGACTAAGGAAGAAATCAAATCATATGATAAATATATTTATCTCTTGCGCTTATTGAGCGAGGTTTCGCTGCCGGGCAATAATATAACTGCCAAATCACTGCATGAAAAAGTGAGTGAATTATTTATTAAAGGGAATTTTCAAAAAATTAGTAGCGATGTTTTACAGTTAGCTTGTGGTCACAGAGCTAAATTAGTACAACAGAGGCGTGATAGTATTTTGCGTTCAGTAAAAGATAGCTTCGTGAAGTTAAGTTTACGTAAGATTCCTTCCACTAGTGAGAATCTGTTTAATAAAGAATCTTTTTCTACTGCTATCGAAATATCTGGGGGTATGTCTAAAGTTTTCTGGCCGCTCCGAGCGTCGACACGAAACAAAGCTGCTGCGTAAGCACATCCCCATCAGCAGACTCAGGTCATACCTAGTCATGCAATAAGAATGCCTAGTGTAGTTAATTATCACTATCGTCAATTTTGATTATATACATAAATAGGCCGCCTTTTTCAAGGTGCCTGGTATGTCTAAAGTTTTCTGGCCGCTCCTAGCGCCGACACAAAACAAAGCTGCTGCGCAAGCACAGCCCCATCAGCAGACTCAGGTCATACCTAGTCATGCAATAAGAATGCCCAGTGTAGTTAATTATAACTATCGTCATTTTTTGATTATATAAATAGGCCGCCTTTTTCAAGGTGCCTGGTACGTCTAAAGTTTTCTGGCCGCTCCTAGCGCCGACACAAAACAAAGCTGCTGCGCAAGCACAGCCCCATCAGCAGACTCAGGTCATGCCTAGTCATGCAATAAGAATGCCTAGTGTAGTTAATTATCACTATCGTCAATTTTCATTATATAAATAGGCCGCCTTTTCAAGGTGCCTGGAATACTTTTAATGTTAATAGTCAACGACGCGAATACGCTCGCCTTACCTTTAGATCAAATCAACTGCAACAATTAAGGCCTTCTCGTCAAAAGCCAGGATCGCAAAATTTTCAAAATTCAGACATGTACTCAAACTCAGGTAGGGGATCAAGTAAACAATGTGTACAGTCATGATCACGTCGATCAAAAAGAAAATATTGACGATGTCCCATTCCGGGTGGGTCGCTTACCGGAGTTCCTGGAACATTGGAGTTGCCTACAAGCACCTCTAGGTCTAATAAATATTATACAGAATTTTTCGCATCCCATTTTTAGCCAGGCCACCATTAATAATACCAGACCTAGTCTCCCATCGTTTTCAAACTCCAGTATCGAGAGACATGGACGTAATTATAAACCAATTAGTGAGAATGGGGGTCTTAGAGCGGGCTCCACTCAGCCCCAGTTTCGTGTCACAAATATTTCTAATACCTAAGGGCGACGCGTCCATGCGTCCAATATTCAATTTAAAAAGCCTAAACAATTATGTGTTTGTAGATAAATTCAGACTCATAAATATACACAAAATAGTGAGGTTTTTGCAACCAGGGGATTGGTTAGCCAAGAATAATTTGTCCAATGCCTACTTCCACCTACCTGTGTCCAAAGCACATCGATGCTTTCTCGGAGTCATTTACAAAGGTCATCTATGGCAAATGACGCCTACCTTTCGGCCTAGCATGTACACCGAAAATTTTCGCATCTCTAACGAATTGGGTGGCACAAGTTCTTCGGAGGGAAGGCATTCGAACTGTGGTGTACTTAGACGACTATCTATTAGCCTGTCAAGATCCGCTGCTCCTAAAGCAACAGGTTCGGGATGCTCTGAGCATTCTACAAAAACTAGGTTGGCAAATAAACTTCCAAGAGTCGGTCCTAGTATCACAAACCAATGTACAATATCTGGGAATTGTTTGGGATACTCATGCAAATCTAAAAAGTCTACCGAGAAAGAAGTGCAGGGAACTCCAAGCAAAGATTTTGACATTGTTAGAAAGAAAAAGGGCCAATCTAAAAGAAATTCAAAGCTTAGTGGGGTCAATGAATTTTGCCAGTTTTCCAGTGCACAGGGGACGTTTACATTATCGAGCCCTCCTGAAACATTGCCAGCAGTTACTGCGTTGCGATCCTCGTCTGCAATTTCCAATACCAAGCGCGGTCTTGAAGGAGTTGAATTGATGGAAAATCAACCTGACTCAGCCCTCGCTCCTTCATTTCCCTCTCATTTCGCATTACCTGATCACAGATGCCTCAGAAGTAGGATGGGGAGCTCAGCTGTATAATCTGAGGCTGTCGGGTCATTGTACGCTAGAGCAAAGACGTTTACATTCCAATCAAAGAGAAATGCGGGCTGTGTGGTACGCATTAGAAGATCATTGTCCGCACCTAGTGGGATCTTCGCTGCTAATACAGAGCGACAACCGGACAGTAATTGCGTACTTACGAAACGAGGGGGGTACGAAGTCGGGGCCTTTGATGGAAATTACTTACAAAATTTTCAGGTTATTGGATCTGTTCAATATTCACATAGAAGCCCATTACATTCCAGGCCGCTACAACGTAGTAGCCGATCGGTTGTCACGTTCGATTCGTCTACCAGAATGGCACCTTCTACCCAAAATTACGTCCATAATTTTTGCGAGATGGGGCCTTCCAGTAATAGATCTGTTTGCCTCAGCGACAGCTCACGTTGTCCCAGTTTACGGTACACTGAATGTGAGAGACTGGCAGGCACATCTTTACGACGCATTCAGTCAGGAATGGCACTTCTCCCTAGCATGGGTATTCCCACCTCCATTTCTAATTCCCCGGGTATTACAGCATTTCAACTCGGCAACGGGAATATATTTGGTTGAAGCACCGAGATAGACCAAGGTATTTTGGCGGCCAGACTTGAAGAGTCGCGCTCTGAATCCTTCTTTCACAATACGGAACTTAGGCCTAGTTCTGATCGACACAGTAACCAATCAACCACCTCCACTGACACCAGACATGTATTTGGAGGTATGGAGATGTGGACGTGGACGGAATGTCTAATAGGTTGGTCGGATAGGCAGAAACAATTTTTACAAAAAAGTTGGCGGGATTCTACTTTAACTACCTATAAGTAGCATGGCAAAAATGGTGAAGGCAAACTTTGTCCCTATCAATCATCCCACTGGAGCTGACTTTGCTAGGTATCTTATAGACCTACACCAAATGCAAGGGTTAGCATATAATACCATTTTAGTCTATAAATCTGCTGTTTCAGTTTTATGCAACCCGAATGCAGAATCCCGATTGAGTTCACATGTGTTGGTAAAACAAGCTTTGAAAACTATTTCTAATAGTCAATCAGTCAATAATAATAAAACAAAAGCTCCAATATGGGATACAGATGTACTGACAGATTGGTTACAAAATAACTTGCCAAACATGAATAGTTCATTTAAATGTTCTGCGCGTGCAGCTGTGTTATTGATATTATGCTCTGGCCGTCGTGTACATGATCTTACATTACTGGATATTGAAAACAATAATTGCTTGTTAAAGGATGAATCAATAATTTTCTGGCCTAAATTTGGTCCAAAACTGACACGGTATGTAATAGACAGTCAGGATGGCGTATTTATAGAAACAAAGATAATCAAATTTTTGGATACAGAAAGTTATTGAGTTGTCTCAGTCTAGGCGTGTAATCTGCAAAAAGACTAGCTTATTCTTAACAATATGTGGTCAACCAAAAGAAGCTTCGAGTACCAACATTGGTAATTGGGTTAAGAAGATTTTATATCAAGCGGGTATCGAGTCTAGCCCAGGTAGTTGTCGACCCGCAGTTGCTTCAAAGAATTGGATCCAAAATTGTCCGTTAGATGGCATACTTGCACGAGGGAATTGGAGATCAGGAAATACTTTTCTAAAATATTACTGCAGAGAAATTCGAAGTTCTTCATTACCATCTAGCTCTAAAGCTGTATCGCAATTATTTACCCCTATGCTTTGGTTGTTTAAAGTTTATTTATTAATAATAATTTGATTAGTTGTTATATATCTATTGTTACACATGAAATAAAATGTTTCATTTGAAAAGTTCATGTTAAATTATCGTTATCATATTCATCAAGTTGTGATTATTAAGATAATAAGTATTACATAGGAATGATTATATTATAAACTATATGGTGGTTAAAGTTCATTTATCTATATTAAATTAATAAAAATACATGGTTGTTCCTCATTAACCTATATCACCTTTCACTTTACTTTCTACTTACATATTTACCTACTGTTGGTAATTTTAAAATTATCCTTGTTTGTTAACATATTATCACATTGGCTTTCCATGTACACCAGGCGATAACAGACAGATCTCAAATATTTAATATAGGCTTCAAATAACGGTTCAAAGCTTAATATCAGCGTTTTACCTACCAATAAAACGCTTATTAAGCGATAACCTTATTTGAAGCCTATTATATCAACTCTGCCTGGTGAAAAATTTTTCTATATTATATTTGAGATCCAATGAAGCAAGGCGCTGACACTCGCCATCTTCTGAGCGTAGCGCTACCTGGTGTACAACGAGGGAACTAAAATGGTGGGGGACGACCAATGAGAATTCGAGAAAAAACTGACTCGTTACCGGAAATCAAGTTCAGCCTCTCTCAAATATTTAATATAGGCTTCAAATAAGGTTATCGCTTAATAAGCGTTTTATTGGTAGGTAAAACGCTGATATATTTGTCAGACAATAACAACGGTTACTTTGACAACTTGGCTATGTATTCTATCTCTATCTCTCACCGGCTTAATCCTGTGTCTGTCTCTTTTTAGTGTCGCATTTTCGTTTAATCGAGTTTCAAACCACAACGATTTTAAAGAAGTTTCACTTCAAAAAGCTAACTACGGTCTAATTATCTATTAAAAAATGAGATATAAACAGAATACCCATAAACTAAACAAAATGGCTACTACGTACCTGAACACTATCTTTTTTCTCATATTTAACCCTCAGTCTGTTGGCTAAAGGTGGTGTAAAGAGTGCAGGGTCGGGATGCTGCAAGCCCGCCCTCTGCCAGGGCTGTTGTTGCTTCCACGCAAGGGATATTATAGACCCCACAACTAATACCCAGACGAAGCCGATCTGAAAAAAAATCCATTATAGATAGTAAAGGAAACATTGCATTGTCATTACACTTTTACATTATGTACAAAAGTTGTTATGCTTTAAGCCATATTTTCTACTTACCGAACTATTACATTCTTAAAAGTTAAAAAAAAATCTAGTTTATTATTTTTACTATATATGTACATACCGGGCTCGTCCACATGTAAGATATTCTATATAGATAGAAGTAGTCACTTGGCGGTGGAACCACTGGATTGGTCACCGTCGCATTGAAAGAACAACCTTCAATACTGACAGGCAACTTCACTGGAGAAGGACGGGGACCCCCAAAACTAATCCATAGTGTTGTTGCCATACCAGTGACAAGAGCTATTGAGACACCCTGAAATATGTCACTTAAGTTTCATTTATCAAATTGCCTAAATTTACATTACTTTTATGGGCATAACAGAGGCTACCATATCTTTTAAGTCAACACAGCCTAAATTAAATTGAGCTTAAAAAAACTAAGATTATTTTGTATAATAATATATGTATATCTGTTTTTTGTATGTAATATTGTTAACTGTTTTGTGTTTTTTGTTTTATTGTTCAATAAATTATTATTATTATTATTATTATTTTTATTTGTTCATGTTCATAAACCTCAGTACTCAGTACCGGAGTATCAGCAATCACGGGCCTAAGCCAAGTGAATGCCGATGTATTAAGGATTATTGTTTAAAAATTTTCTCACTAAACATTATTATTATTATTGTAATTCAAAAAAATATTGTATGTTTACTTAGATGTGAGTTCTTATATAAACAAATAGGAAAATTGCCACATTTCACAAAATAAGGTTTCAAAAAATGTTACATTAACGGGTCTCATTAATTATAAGAAATGAAATATTTTTCGCATCCTATTATTTCATCTATTGACATATTATGTCATATATATATATATATATATATGAATACTTTCCCGTTGAACTGATAATAATTAAAAACCTACAGTTTACTAAAAAATACTCACCCGCTCATTAGCATAAGTCGTAAACATTCCCAATGTAAATAGACCAAGCAGCGGTCCTCCGACCGCGCCGAATATCGTCAAAGCGGCTTGCAACACTCCACCCAAATGTTCTGCGACGAACGCTAGAGCCAGAAACACTAGCCCGTACCCACACGCTGCTAACTTTGTCAACCATGGCACATATGTTGGATTTATTTTAAACCACCTTGAAAACAGCGTTTTACAGAATAGATCAGTGTGTTTAATGCTATAAATGTCAGAAATTAGCTAAATAAAAAATTATCTATAACATAAGTACCTACTAACGTAGTCGGTAAGAGTGACAGCCGCTAACGCATTGCATGCTGCCGATATTGTCGATAGAGACGCACTGAATATACCTGCCACGAACAATCCTGCCAGTCCTGGTACTGATTTCATCACATCTACCACATAGTATGGCATTAATTGATCTATCTGTACAAAAAATGAAAAAATACAATAAATATAGGTGTATTTGTTAGTATGTACGCTGCCCACTCAATTTTCGATAGAAAAGTATTTTTTTCGAAAACCTAATGATGTAGTTTTAGTTTTAATCGATATCGATGTCATAACTTATTAAAGCTTAAAGATTTCGCCATTTATGCCTTAAAGCTATATATACCTTAAATATAAAGTATGTAAAAATCATACATATATAGCTACACATGTATATAAGTACATACAAATCAGAATGCTCTTTTCTAGACGGTACAAAGGATAAGCAACTTCCTAGATCTAATCGATTGAAATGATTTGGTAACCTAGGCCTGATGCTGCAGCATCACCTGGAATCTAGAAGATACGCAATTCTTTACTAACATACTGCAAAAATATCGTGTTTGAATGAAATGGCCTCAATGTATTTTGTTGGGATCTAGGCTTATTCTTTGCATTATTTAAGCAGCTGGTTAACAGAGCGGTGAAAAAATATATGTATATGGATTAATTAAATTAAAAATAGCCTGGTCAAGATTTTGATAGTCAAGCAATTTTAGACGTATTTACCTATTTTTGAAACTTTATAAAAAATATGTTTCATCTGGTTAACAGATAGGTGAAAGTCGTGATGTATCCGGCTCGCTGGCTAGCCTAAATATATGTATAATACCTCGGCCGCGCTCGGGCGTGGTCGGGTCTCCCCGTAGATGACCGTTCAACCACGGTCTCAACTCTCAACACACATGTAATTTACAGTTACACTCAGATTCATACAATACTCACTCCACTTGTGGTAATGTATAATTTAAATTTAAGTTAATTTTAAATTTTCATTATAGTCCATACCCAGTGGCGCGCTTCCGTTCTCTTTTCCGAGCCGTTAAATAGGCTTTGCGAAGCCGCCCCTCGAATGTGTTTTGTCGAAAAAAACTGTTTTCATACGCTTACATAGCTAAACTTTAAGAGATACATCAAAACAATGTACCTACAAGAAAATTGTAGATCCTAAAAAACCTACAGAAAAATTCGCAAAAGCATATATGTGTCTTCTAAGGTACACTGACAATAACTTTTTATATTTAAATAAAACGTACGTAGACTATACACCTAAACCCAGGGACGTACCCGAGCGAAGTGAAAGTGCGTCACTAGGGTATATAATATGTATAGGTATATAAATAAAATTAAAATATTGAATATATTTCTATTTTTCCTTTTTATTTTAAAAGTACTGACGTAATTCTTTAATTATCAATTGTGTTAATTGTAATGTAGCTTAGTATGAGACGTGTTAAATTATGTATCTGCTTCTTTACAAGATTAATTAATAAAACTAAATAAGCATGCACGTTTCATTTAAATATGCCTACATTGCAATTTATAAGCGTTAAATATTATTAGGCATAAACTCATTATGCCCATAAAATAGTAGGTATTATATGCATAAAATCTTTTATAAAAGAACAAATCTCTACATGATAATAAAAACCGCATTCGAATTGCTTACATTAAGAGAACTAAGTGTAAAAATAGACAGACGGAGATAGCGACTGTACTTAAACCATTTAGAGATGATTATCTGATATTATATACACTTAAATACATATTGTATTTAAGTTGTAATAATCCCGCATGACTGTCCTTGTCAATGATAAGGGACTATGATAAGACGTTATAATAATATATAATAATATTTCTTGGTTACCGCATCCATTACGAAACATCAATACAGTATTTATAATAAAAACATTTACACTTACTGAAGAGATTTCTTTGCTAGCAAGTGGATCGCAGTCCTTATATACAGCATATATACTTAAACCGCTGATACAAGTAATAATACTCAGGGCACTCAGTACAGGCCAACTCCACCATAGACACTTTTGTGAACGCCCCAAGGTGCTTACTGTTAGCAGACGTTGGACCTGTTAGTAAAAAAGTATTTTAATTATTATTTGTATAAACAAAAATGTTAATGTTCGTTGGTTCATTCGGATACTACATAAAATGTTGTTTATATGGATTTAATGTGAGTAAATAAAATCGTTAGAATGTTGAATAAATGAATAAAATAGTCAATTTTTTAATATGATATTTTTTTTAAATTTACAAATTTAAAGTTCTTACACTCAAAGTGTACTTAGCATTATTGATGAAATAAGCTAAGAAAAAAATAAATACATTTTAACTTAACACACGCAGACGTTTAATAGAATCTTATATACAGTCGCCGTTTCGGAAATTATGCTTTAAAAACGACTTATGTGTCAAACTCGAAATAATAAGGAATCCACAACGATAATATTGATAATACAGCTATAAAAGTTTATATAAGTTTCATATTATTATAAGGTTTTAAAAAACCTATCATTTAAAAAATTCTGAAGCAAAACTCTTTAGCAAGCCCTCTATTTCTATAACCCACTAGTATAAAAGGTAAAAGTCACAAAATCAAGTTGTAGAATTTGTCTTTCATAAATCCCAAATACTTTTATCCTACAGTTATTTAGAAAAGAATTAATAAAAAATAGCTATAATTTGGAAAACAATTTGATTGATCTGCAAATCCGTGCTAGTTTATTTTAATAATTATGTATAAAAATTGTATTTTGATTAAATATCAAACGGACATAGTAACATAATGAGTTCTTGACTATTTTGTTTGATAATGATAATTATAAAGTTAAATAAATAAGAATCTATTACATTTAAAATATCACTATAAACCATTGTCAGTTTCAAATATTAAATAAAAACATAAATACTGGACTGCTAGTAATCGTTAATTTAAAATTATCATTAATAAAAAGTATTTACGTCCTTAAGTATATTTTATTATCATACTACACCTATGAGCAAACGATTATAAAAGGCTTACGTGTAGATGTTTCTGTTTACTATGTACTTGTAACTGCATTTCAAGTTTATAAAAAATTTAACCAATGCCAAAACCAATTATAAATATAATTTACCTGTGTATGGTTTACAGCATACAAAGAAAGGTAAGTGATGCAGCCGCCGATTAACAAAGACCACCACGTATGTCTTTCAGTTGGATCAATACTGAAACTAAATTATAAAATACTATAACTAAACTATACTATAGCAACAATTCAAAATGATTATGAAAAATGCATCATACTTACTTTGAAAAATATAAACGGCCACCTTCTTGCGCTTTTACGAAAATTTGCTCAAATCCCCCGAGCTGCACCGAGGCAAATATCACTACACTCAACACAGCCATGAACATCAAAAGAGATTGCAATAAGTCGGTGAAAAGGACTGCTTTCATTCCGCCCAAAGTTGAATAGAATGTGCACGCTAATCCTACCACTAGGATAGATACCAATCTGTCTAACCCTGTCACCGATTCCAGGACTATTGCTGGGGCATATAAAACTATTCCATTGTATAAAATCATTTGTAAAGTATATGTTAAGGATGCCAGCATTCGTATATGCGGGCCAAATCTTAGCTCTAAGTATTCGTAAGTACTGGTTTTTTGGAGCCCGAAGAATACTGGTAAATATAATCTGGAAGCTATAGGTGTTGCAATGCCATAAGAAAAATTTATGACTACGAAATGCATGCCGTAATAATAATTTTCTGCGGAAACTCCCAAAAGTGTTATGGCGGACATGAAGGAGGCCATTAAGGACACTGCCACTGGGAATATTGACATATTGCGATCAGCCATCAGATATTCCTGTTAAGAAGATTAAATTATCGATTACTGTTGTCGATGTCAGAAAATCAATATGTGAAATAAAATTTACCTCATTCGTTTTTTGCTTTCCACCACTAAATCTAAAATATAAGCCTATAGCTATTGAAGCTATCATGGTGGCCGCCATAATGATGTAATCCCATGACCCAAAAATCGATTGTTCCATGTTTGACTGTAAAGAGTTAAAATCCTTTAATAAATGTTTATTATTAAATAAATAAACATCATTTGTAAACATTCAAATTGAATGTTGATCACCATTATGTTATACTACGGAGAAAAAAAAACCTACTCTGTAAAAATTTATTAATTATATTATGAGTTTACTAAACTTGAAAATAAAATTAATAAAACCAAATTCTTAATCGAAAACGTCTCTAATGACAGAAAGATTAATTATATTCGTTTGAATCGTTAAAAATATATTTCGTGGAAAACAAACGAATAGCTTCCCAGTATTGTTAACTGGTTCCGAATACGGCGAATTTATACACCTGTCTCGCCATATAAATTTACCAACAACTTCTTTATACCTGTCTCTTAAAAGATGAAAGATTTATTTTAGTGATTAACTAAAAATTATATAGTAATATGTTCGATATCATACTTTCTTAGATTTACGCGGATATTTGACATTTTAATAAAACTACATATCTTCTTTTCGGATTTCTTTTAATTTTTGGTGCCCGGCGTTTCGAATGCCCGGACTATGATTGCTGTAAAGCATTCTACTCGTCGGAAACCAAAAATTTAAACAAATCTATTAAAAAATATTTAAATATATAAAAATATGTTCGATATGTTACATCAATTGTTCATTTTCGATTGATTTATTAGATATTAGCCAAGAACAAAATTGTTTAAATAAGTAAATGAATGTAACTTTGAACATGAAAAGAAGATTTACTGGGAGACTAAGATTTTTTAAGAGAAGCACTAAATTCTGAATTTGATTTTAATGTACAATTTCTTAAACTTTCTTAGATTTACGTGAATATTTGACATTTAAATAAAACTATCTTTTCGGATTTTTTCGCGAATTTATTTTGATTTTTGATTCCCGACGTTTTTCGACGACGCATTCGAAACGCCGGGAACCAAAAACCAAAATGAATCCGCAAAAAAATCTAAAAAGATCGTTTTATTTGATTTTACTGTCTTAATTTTTTTTAGAAAACATGAAATTGTGCTGTTTGCTTAAGGTTTTTAGTAATTTTAATCGAAAGAATATTCGTGCAAGTACCTAACCATATAGTTGATTACATTTGCTATTTCCTTACGTTACATAAAATTATTTTATTATAGTACATATTAAGTTATTATATTCAGAAGAAGATTATTATTTCAATTCGACTATAAGAAACACTGCACAACAGGTTTTTTAATGGAAAAAGTAATTAATTTCCGACCAAACGTGAGAAAACATGACACGCAGAATGCACGTGCATCAATTTTACACAGTATCTACTGTACTGTACTAAGTTGATTTTAAAAAAGTTTTTTTTATATATATCTACACTTAAATTAAATTAATAAAGTACCTGGGCGACCGAGCTTAGCTCGGAGTTCTTTTTTGATATATCGTATTTTTTAGATAAAACAAACTAAAACTTGAATAAATACAAAAAAATACAAATGTAAAAACTTTGAATCCGAGCGGGATTCGAACCCGGACTCCTGTGATTGTCAATCTTGCGCCTTGGCCGCTTGACGACGATGCTTATGTTCGAGCGTAAGAAATTACCGAGCATATTTTGCGTGGAATAACGCGAAAGAAAACTGCATGAAAACTCGAAAACACGTGTTTTCCCAGACAAGATCGAATCGATCGAAGAATCTAGATTGATTTTTCGCCCCCGAAAACTCCCACATGACAAACAGCGAAATTATTACAGCCGTTTCCGAGATCGCCGGTATAAATAAATAAATATACAGGAGTTGCTCGTTTAAATATATATATATATATATATATATATATATATATATATATATATATATATATATATATATATATATATATATCCATAAGCATAAACTGAAATTACTTATTTTTATTTATAATATAATATTATAAATAGTGAGGCCAACAGTATTCTTATTTAGCTGATATTTTTAATGATATTATTTTGATAAGTTATTAAAATAGGAAGAAAGTTTAAATTTAATTTCGTGACCTAATTAGCTTAACGATTATATGTTTTTGGTATACGTAAACCTCAAAACATTACCAGTCTTATCAGTCTTCATATATTATTAAACTACATTTTGCAAAGCGTATTTGATGTCAGATACAGTATGCAATTCATCAGAAACTCTAATCATACTTGTGATATATCAAAAGAACAACGCACGGTTTATACAACAACACCAATTGAATCAATCATAATAATTACCTACTAAAGATATCTATTGAGATGTCTACTGAATGAAAAGGTTCTTTAGAAAGTTCTCTAAAATAATTCAGTATTAAATGTCTGCGACTGTAACTTACACGTTACACTTATATTTAGTCATTTTTTTAAACAATTAATTGTATTTGTTAGAATTTTTCAAGAAAATATTGAAACCAAATTTATTTTTACTACAGGCAAACTAGAAAATTTTGTAAGCGATAAAAATATTTAAAAAATTACTACCTAGGTACAGGCAGGTAATAGTTTATACAAATTCGTTAATATACCTACTGAGTAACATAAAATCCAAGTGGCATACTACATATGGACGAACACTCTATTTAGATGAACAAACGTGATATGATAATCTATACTAATATTATAAAGCTGAAGAGTTTGTTTGTTTGTTTGTTTGGTTGAACGCGCTAATCTCAGAAACTACTAATCCGATTTGAAAAATTCTTTTTGCATTAGATAGCCCGTTAACTGAGGAAGGCTATAGACTATATATCATCCTGGAAAGATGTACGGTTCCCGTGGGATAGATTTGTTTTTGTCTAGCGACGAACCCGAAGCGAAGCGAGGGTGAGTCGCTAGTATTACCTAGTCCCTGTCGCTAGTACCTTTCTGTAGAGAATCGTAATATGTATTTGGCATGTCCGAGTAGGCTTGTCATGTCTTCCGTACCAGCACACAATACATTCGTGTTTCCTATATACTTTCCAATAAATGACAACGCATATCCCGACGGGCACACAAAAGAGAATAAAATTAAAGAGACACAAAATAAAAAAAAGAATTGGTATATTCTGAGCCGTGGTTATAAAACACAGCCTGTTAAAGTTTGGAAAAATAAATGATAGTGAACCTATTACAGGATTCCTAAATCTGTAATAATAATTTATAATATTTAAAATGACCGATTTAATCAAGGCAAAAATATGGCAGACCACTCCAAAGAAGACCACTCCAAAACTTAGGAAAGTAGAAAAAACTGCCCCATAATATAGTTATTAGTACTTAGTAATAACATATTATTTTTTTTAATTTCACAACTATGCTAGAACTATTACATAATTTAAATAAGGATGTTATTCTTATGTTTTCCTTATACTCATAAGGAAAACATAAGTCCTTAGTAATCTATACAGATAAATAAAATTGGAGTGTCTGTTTGTAATATTAAAATAACCGGTTTTTACTAAATGCATTTGGATGTATACACGGTACATATACCAAAACAACATTTTTTACGATTTTTGTCTGTCTGTTTGTTCCGGCTAATCTACGAAACGGCTGAACTAATTTTGACGGGACTTTCACTGGCTTCACAGATGGCTTCTGTTATAAGGAGTAACTTAGGCTACTTTTATTTTAGAAAAAGAATCAGGGTTCCACAAAAAAAATTAAAACCCATAAAATTGAGAACAAAATCTGCATACGGCGTACGCAATAACGTACGTACGTAACGTAAATCGCTATATAATTTAAATGAATATCTTAGAATAAGCAAGCTATTATTTATCCTAAACATAGCTAACCGTGAAAGCGTACCTAGAGACGAACGCGAGCGAAGCGAGCGTGAGTCGCTAGTATATTTATAAGAATATATTGTAGATAGTTAATACATAATATACACAATATTTCGTTTGTATTTAATGGTTCAGATTAAAAAAAGTCTGTTTTTTTTTCTAACGTAAGAAAAATATATTTGTATACCTCTAAGTGGATTCTTTCATTATAAACATCTTTTGATGTTTACAGATAGAGTAGCGACTCAACCTCGCTTCGCTTCGGGTTCGTCCCTAGACAAAAACAAATCTATCCCATGGGAACCGTACATTTTTCCGGGATAATATATATAGGCCTATAACCTTCCTCAATTAACGGGCTACCTAATGCAAAAATATTTTTTCAAATCGGATTAGTAGTTTCTGAGATTAGCGCGTTCAACCAAACAAAAAAACAAACAAACAAACAAACTCTTCCGCTTTATAATATTAGCATAGATTGTATTAATGTTCATTTTTTTTTCTAATTTGTGAAACAAAATCAATGCCAAAACTGAGAAGATACAACATTAGTACAACTACCAACCACTACATAATATGCTGCACTCAATTTTCTTTTCTGTCAGACGAATAAGTAGACAAGGGGGGATTTAAAATCCCTTTTTCAAAAATGTTTGCCATTTGCCATTGTTTTGCTTAATCCAGGAACTTACAGGTGCGAATGTAAATGATAAGTGAGTCAATTTTTGCGTAGATGTTTGTTATTTCTTGGTGCTGTAATGGGTTAACAAAGAATGAAATTTAGAAAAGAAATTGGCTTATATTAAGAAATGTAAAAGATAATATTATCAAGTTACTGTCTCTATATAAACAAATAAATATTACCTGCTTATAATATTGTACATTTCAATTCATTTTTTTAATTTGGATTTTATTTAGTAATATACAATTATTGTTAAATTACATATTACCTGTTTACTGTGAAATCTATAAGATTCTTAAAACTTGAAGAAATTTTAATTAGTTTATGGAAAACTAAAAACGCTTGATTCTTATCAATCAAGGTGGCAAGCAACTACATTTATGATAGCAAGCAGAAACAGTAATAATAGTAATAAACCTAGCGAGGGTTACGTTCGCGAACTTTATTCATTCGTCCACTATCTATGCAGATGAAGGAGAACTAAAAAGTAGGAAGAAAGAAAAGATAATGCTTTGATTGGTGTTTTGTACATAATTGAGGTGTTAATTAAAAATATAAACATACCCACGATAAACAACTTTAATTAAAAGTAACGTAAGTGCGATATATGTATAGCACAATGTAATGCCATCAACTAAGAGTTTAAATTACAGTATCAAAGAAAATTGACTGTTTTGTGTAGTTACTTATAATCCTTTTCTTTCACAGGGTTCAAGGTATCTCGATACTAACTATTCAATCGTTTATATTATTTCAAGTCGTTTAGTTGTAGAAACAGACAGATAGAAAGATTTTTGACATAGATATTATGAATTTTGATATTTTCTGTTTTTTCTTATATAAATCAATGTACTAGCGATATAATTATAAATGCGCCAACTGTAACGTGTACACAAATATTGCTAAGAGGTCATAGAGTTCGGTAAAGGTCTTTTACATTTATTTACAATAAAATTTACGAATTTAACTCAGAAACGAATATTAATTTATTTTCCACTAATATAATACGAATCATTAAAGTGTACAATAAAAATAATAATGTTAAAAATTCTAAATTAAAGAAAAGCGACGTAATGTAAATAATAAAAAATATAATTTAAATATATACTAATTAAAATATACAAATGTACATAAAAGAAACTTACTGATTTTCGCGGTTAAATTTCCTTATACAAAGTACATATATGTAGAGTTCTCAGCTCCTTTTATTTCACTATACTCCACCACAATAATTACATATTAAGAATTTAAATGAACACAACTTAGTATGTAAAACTTATTTAAAAATAACAAAAATTACACAACATATAATTTCTACGAATATTCTGTATCTTTTAATTAATTTCATAATACTAAAAAAAATTTATTGACGTCCTTCCTCCACCATGCCCCCCGCCAACATGAAGTACTTGTAAGAAGCAATGAAAATTGTACTTTTGTTGGCATAGTAATTGGTTTCATAGGTAGCGGCAAATGATTTGAGGTTATAGTCACTATACTAAAATTTCATAATCATACAAGTATTGCTTGTCAAAATTGTCTATCGATTTTTTGTACACAAGAGCGACTTCAGCGCTTTTGTTGTTTATGATTTATAGTTTAGCAATTTATTAACTATCATTTTAAAAAGGCGAATAGGTTATAAAACAAGGTGAATTTCTAAATATTACACAGTGATTTGCTAATGTACTGATGTAAAGTGTAAATTCATATAATTGGTTGATTAAATAATCTAATTATAAACTAAACCTTTTTTATCACAAAAATAAAATAATTAAATACTGTAAATGTTTGATATTAAGAATAACAGTAAATATATCTCGTATTCTATTTGTATTAAAGAAATGTTCTATTATACATAATTACTTGAACTTTCATTTAATATAAAAAATATAACAGATAATAAATACTTAAAAGACAATATTCTAAGCGCTTCATAAAAGGAATAAAGATATAAATAAATTAAAACAATGTAGATAATAATATATTAGATTTCTAATTGACCAAAGTTGAAAGTTGATATATATATTATTTCATAAAATAATGTAAAGATTATTTTCTTCTGGCAAGTGTACAAACAAAAGCGCTTTATTGCTTTAGGTGTTCAATTATAACAGACTGCTCTACATAGTGTACGGCTACGGCGCAATCTCGTGGCGTCACGACTTTACTGTTAGCTGGCGAATAGGAAATAAAAATATAACTACAACACATTTACTATAAAAATATATTTTTTTGTTGGATTGAAATAGTCACTAAAAACTTCAATATATTTGGATTTTATAATGTTTCTCACGCTCATTATATTATGTTAACTAGAATTGAACATACGATATAATTTTCTTGGAATTTTATTTGCTTGGTTGTTGCCAAAAAATTTACCCGTCACAATAGATCAAAATTTTAATAATTAAAAAATATAAATTATTTCTTTTTTACGGTTTATATTACTGTTTGCGCGCGCACGACTTTATAATAGCTCGACAGGTTTCAACAGAACTGAATTAATTAAACAGTGAATATTATTATATTTCAGTAAAATATTTTGATAATATAGATAGATTATAACATACGTCATTGCTGTATTTAATTTGAATTTTTTTAACATTTATCTACATCTACTTATACGTGTAATAAAATTGTAACTAAGCCGAATCTGTACATTAAATATTTTTTTGGAAAATCTTATTGAAATTGACATTATTATCGATACAGAGGCCGATTCTATGTATAGTTTTTAGAATTTTTGTCTGTCTGTCTGTTACCGCATCACGGAAAATCCACTGGAGTGTTTTTGATGAAAATTGGTATGATGATAGCTGGTTATCCGACAACATATAGGATACTTTTTACTGCGAAAAAATATCTCATCTCTGAGAAATCTATACTAGTCGTAGTAAGGTAAAGTAGGGACGAACCCGAGCAGAGCGAGGGTGAGTTGCTAGTACATAATAAAAACCTATGTTAATAGTTGTACAATTTACCTACACGTGTAATCACTGCTGATCTTGCGCTTTACGGTACAAGCATTAATCTCATTATGATTACTGAAGACAAGGGTACTTGCGTAATACGTACGTATAAATTATATATTGCAATTTAGAGTCAGACCTGGAGTGCTTACAGCGCAAATTAATTTGTGATAATAATAAAACAATCGAAGTGTATGAAATATTCTGGACGCAATATAACGCCAGGACAATACATGTGGTTTGTCGCAAAACAGATTTGTTCAACGTACAATAATGATCTCAAAGCATTTGGAAAAATAAAATAAGTAAAAAACGAATTAAGTTAAATAAATTTATTGGAAAGAAACACAATAATGATGTAGACAATATACCAGGTACACCACATCACTCTCCTCATCAATCTATAAAAGCGTTGATCAGGCTAAAATAAAATCGTGGGGCGCGTTGAACTTACATATTTACTGAGGTTACAATATACCTTATTAACTTTAACTTTAACTTTTTCTTATATTTTGGCATTTAGCTTTGCACATTTTTTACAATTTTTTTTGTCAGCTCGATTTTTCACTGCTCATGAACAGCTTATGAAAAAAATTAAAGCTTTACATGTCTGTGAAACCTGTCGGCGATAAAGTGTAGGTACTATTTCTAATACCTAATGTGTAGCATATTGTCTCTTTTTTTTAACTTGATTTAGGTTATTGCTGCTGCCAATATTACATTTAGAAATTTAAAAATGGATAGAATATAGTATTTTCGATAAGTAAAAATAATAATTAATGTTTTGTGAATATATATTCCAAAACAAATTTACTTCACGTACCAGTCAAATAACTGGACAAATAATGGCTTTTTATTTTTTACATTTAAGAAAAATATATTATAATCTCCTTGTATACTTAATACACATGACTTATTTAAATTAAAAACAAAATCCTATTTTTACATATAATGAACAATTCATTACTTAATATTTATTTGAAAGGAATAAACGCACTATTGAGTTTCATTTTTTCCTTAAAATAATTTAATTATATTTAATGATGGAAGCCATTACAATAAGCTTAATTAATACACATTCTTGATGATATTAGGATTTTATACGATAATATTATGAAAATTCAATTTTTCTTAGAAAATAAAACAAAACTATCTATTCGGATTTTTTTCGCGGATTTATTTTGATTTTTGGTTCCCGACGTTTCGAATGCTTTACAGCAATCATGGTGACGGGAGAGTCATCAAAATAAATCGGCGAAAAAATCCAAAAAGATAGTTTTATTTAATATGTCAAATATTCGCGTAAGTCTAAGAAAGTATTATTAAAATAAAATAAATTATAACTTTTTAAAGTATCTCGTTTCATAATTATGTAATAATTACACTACGGGACTTAACTACGGGCAGACTGCCCATGACCACTGCTGGTGCAACCCAGTCGAAACGTTGGGAACAAGGTATATAGCCATTTTACCGGTGGTAGGACTCTGTCAAGCCTGAGGAGTCCGACTGGATGGGTACCACCCCCTTATCTATTTCTGCCGCCAAGCAACAATGATTGCATTGTTGTGTTCCGGTTTGAAGGATAAGGTAGCCAGCGCAATTACAGGCAAGAGGCATAACATCTTAGTCCTCACAGTGATAACGCACCGGCGATTCTGCAGTTTTGTTACATAAAACTTAACGCATGAACCGTAGGTGTTATGGGCGACAGGTATCGCTTTCCATCAGGTGGACTGTCTGCTCGTTTATCACTGAATACCATAAAAAAAAAAAAAAAAGCCACTTACGACTTCACGCGTTAAGTCCCATAGTGTAATTATTACATAAAATAAATTAGCCTTATATTGTAATACTCCATACATATAATAAAAGTTTGTTTGAGAAAAACTATTTATTGGGGGTATTTATTAAGGCAATAGAACCCAAAACAATTGTGTTTAGAATTTTTGCCTGTTTGTATATGCGTTTGTGCACGCAAATCTCAAAAACGACTTAACCGATTTGGGTGCGGTTTTCACGAACTTATTGTGGTAGGCTTCACTTAACATTTATTATTTGTTTTATTTCAATCGGCTCATAAATAAAAAAGTTATGTCCATTTAAAGAATTACCGTACCCGAGCGAAGCATAATAAAACAGTAACTTTGCGAAATCTGTACATGTTTTTTTTTAAAACAATGACTGTAACGTAATATGTACAGAATATAGACCCTAAAACAATAGTTATTGAAATTTTTGTCTATTTGTCTGTTTGTCTTTTTGTCTGTTTATCTGTTTGTCTGTTTGTCTTTTTGTCTGTGCGCGTTTCACGCAAAAAGTAATGAACTGATTTCAACGAAATTTGGTGAAGTGATAACTTATTACTCAGGTCAACATTTAGAATACCTTTTACTTCATGGAAATCTTCCTTTCCCACGGGAAATGAAAATAACTGGTTTTATCGAGTCCTCTTTAGAAACCTTCCGCTGGCTAAACCTTAAGACATACATCAAAACAATGTACTAAAAAATTGTAGGTCTCGAAAAGGCCAACAGAAAAATGTGTAACAGTATATGTCTATCTCTTAAGGTACTCTCGCAATACCTATTCTTATCTATACCTAATAATATAAATAATCTATATTATTCATTAGAAGTCTATATACAAATCCAATTATGTCATTTACAAAACAATTTCGGTTGTGCGGTGGAGATGGTGGAGCCTCCCCAAATTGTTATGCCTCAGGTGCAAAATCCCATGGTCGTTTAAGGTTGGAAAGATGATTGCACCGCACCGCGCTTAGCATTGTGTAAAAGCTCATGAGCGGGTTTCCCCATTATTATTGATTACTTCTCTTTCGTGCTCTTACCTCTGGCGCTCCACTCTAAACAAAAAAAGGCAATTCAGAGGTACAGATCTTGTTTTTACCTCGAAATTTCACATTCGTGGAGTCGCCATCTTCCAACAGCTCGCAACAAGGCTTTCTTTATTATCCCTGTTATAATGGGCTTATTACCATTGTTATCGGTATGATGTATCCTAACTCAAAAACAAAAACATGGTAAAAGGAATTAACGCAAGGCAATAGTAATTATAGAACAATAATAATAATCAAATACAAACTGCAATAGCTCACTTGATTTTTAAATTAAATATTCAATGAAAATTACACCTTTCAAGTTGATGGGAAAAGCCTGTTATTATACTATACGACTTGTATATAATTTTGAGCCATACATAACAATATATTAATACATTAAATAAAAGGTGTTAAATTCAAAATTATGGTTAGATTATTTCTGGCTGTTTCAGATATTCTTATTTTTAAACCTATATATCATATTATCTATATATACAGATACAGCTTTATACTAAATGCATATAGAATTATATACGGTACTTATAAGAAAAACACAATTTTTAATTTTTTTGTCTGTCTGTCTGTTTGTTCCGGATAATCCCTGAAACGGCTGGACCAATTTTAACGGGACTGTCATTAGCAGATAGCTAATATTATAAGGAGTAACTTAGGCTACTTTTATTTTAGAAAAAGAATTAGGGTTTCGCTCAAAAAATTAAAACCTAGCTAGTTTATTGTTATTATAAACCAGTCGCTAGTTTATAATAACAATAAACAACATGTTTTTGGAACAAAAAAGTATTAGTCCATTGAAATGTTACATTTTTTAGGCCTAACCTTGCGTTTTTTAGAGGACGCAATTTTATTTTTTTCATGTGTAGGGGGGGTCAGTGTAAAGCTAAAACCAAGTTTGTGGGGTCGCCACCCTTGTCCCACGGCCGCCATCTTGAAAATAGGGGTTGAAACGGTTTTTATGATATATCTCTTAAACTATTTATTTGATAAATAAAATTTGTTAACATTTTTTGTTGCAAATTAAATTCTCTACAACTTTGGTCCAGTAACGTTTTATCGTAAAACTATAAATAAAAAAGTAATAAGCGAAAATCTTCAGAAATTCGAGAAAAAAATTTATATTTTTCGATATAACTTTTTTTTTATCATTTTACGAAAAAATAATATCAGACCTTTTTTGTAGATCGTTTTTTGAGGAACAACTTTTATTTGCATCATTTTTTCATTAAGTTAATAGCTAAGGTTTTACAGCGCTCCGAAGTGAGTACTATTGTTTAGTACTCTTAACTATACCTATATTATATGTGTGTACTAATAATATGTCATCAGTTATTTTTTTTTTTTATTTTGTTAGTATAACTTTTTTAATTACAAATTTAGCAATATTATTAATAATTAATTATTGACTCTTTCTCACTCCATAACAGGATTTAACAATTATTGATTTTTAAAATAATTTTAAATCTGATGGCCGTTACCGGGAATACTGTTCAGGTAGAAAATACCCAAGTGACCATGAGGGAACAAAAGAACAGAAGAAGAACCTGGTCCATCGAAACGACTGAGGACGAAGTAGTTCTAATTTAGAAAATTACCGTGGATTATGCCTATTGGGGATACCACGTAAAAAAAAACGCGCCTCTAGACTCTACCTCGTGGGTGGTGGGGAAAAGAGTCAATAATTAATTATTAATAATATTGCTAAATTTGTAATTAAAAAAGTTATAATAACAAAATAAAAAAAAAAAAATAACTGATGACATATTATTAGTACACACATATAATATAGGTATAGTTAAGAGTACTAAACAATAGTACTCACTTCGGAGCGCTGTAAAACCTTAGCTATTAACTTAATGAAAAAATGATGCAAATAAAAGTTGTTCCTCAAAAAACGATCTACAAAAAAGGCCTGATATTATTTTTTCGTAAAATGATAAAAAAAAAGTTATATCGAAAAATATAAATTTTTTTCTCGAATTTCTAAAGATTTTCGCTTATAACTTTTTTATTTATAGTTTTACGATAAAAAGTTACTGGACCAAAGTTGTAGAGAATTTAATTTGCAATAAAAAATGTTAACAATTTTTTTTATCAAATAAATAGTTTAAGAGATATATCATAAAAACCGTTTCAACCCCTATTTTCAAGATGGCGGCCGTGGGACAAGGGTGGCGACCCCACAAACTTGGTTTTAGCTTTACACTGACCCCCCCTACACATGAAAAAAATAAAATTGCGTCCTCTAAAAAACGCAACCCCAAATGTAACTTTTCAATGGACTATATTGCATGTATGATACTAAATATATTAGCTATTTTTATACTATGATCGTTAAGTGTACTCACGTACCGGGAGTTCCGTAGCATCAAACATTATTATTATCTTTTTATTTTTAATTACAAAAAAATTGAATACAGAATTGTTCAACGGCTTACAAGAGGCTTATAGATATACTACTAAAAGTATCCGAGGAAAGTGGTATTTTGCTTACGGAATCCTAAAAATGAAGTAAATATGATAAAATTCTGAAGTATTATTACTATTTAAAACAATATTATTATAATACCGAGGGTCAAATCCCGGGTCTCGGATCTCTGATATTTTCATGTGCGAATCATTTCTAACATGATTACCACTTGCCTTACGGTGAAGGAAAACATCGGGAGGAAACTGAAACTGCATGTCTGAAAGAACCCAACAAGTTTTCGAAAGACATGTGAAGTGCGCCAACCCGCACTTGGCCAGCGTGGTGGACTATGGCCTGATCCCCCTCGTATTGAAGGTAGGCCCGTACCCAGCAGTGGGACGTTAAAAAGGGCTGAATACAACAATGTTCTTGTTATAAATAACATTTTATTAAAAGTAGTTAAGGTAACCAAAACTAAATTATCCCTAGCACTATTACGTTTTATTCAATATTTCTATGTCATAATAACATTTTGTTCTTTCTAAGTATTAAATATTCTAAAATGGTACTGTGATCATAATAAAACTTAATTTTTCCAATGGTTAAGTAAACTAATGTTCATGTCTGCAGTTATTAGTAAAAGCGTATGTTTACTTTTGAGTGTAAACTTGAGGCTACTCTAATCGATTTTTATATCAATGGGAGTGGCATTTTGTTAATTTTCTTTTATTATATTTTGTCATTTATTACTAATAATGAAAAATAAAAAATTTACAGACGCTATCGCTTGTACTTCAGGTTCGTACGTTAACGGAGTAACATCTATGACGTAATGGCTCAATCACAAGAAGTCTGTTGGACACTGCGTAGGGTGCGGACTGTACGAAGTTAAGCAAATAAAATGTCCTATGCTCAGAGCCGTAGTGCATCAAGATATTTTGCCATACATTATAATTTACTTCGCTTTCTAGGATTGGGATGGTGGCATCATCCAGATGAGAATGACACCAGAAACTTTCCTGGATGGTACTTATACTACGCCGTACTAACTGAATTTATTTGGGTGGCCTGTTTTGTAGGATTAGAGTCAATTGATCCTTTTATAGGCAAAAAAGATCTCGACCGATTCATGTTCAGCCTCTCATTTGTCATCACGCACGACCTCACCCTTATAAAACTTTACATATTTTTTTTTAAAAACAATGATATTCAAGATATAGTGCGGACTTTAGAAATACGACTTCAGCAATTTTATCAAAATAATGATAAAAACCGAAAAACGATTCGGGTGACAAAGATCTTAACGGCCTCATTTGTTGTTTTTGGATGGATAACAATAGGAAACACCAATGTTTATGGTATCGTCCAGGATCTACGGTGGAAAGCTGAAATCGCTCAACTCAATGACTCTGCTACGAAGCCACCGAGAACACTTCCTCAGCCTATATACATTCCATGGAACTATCAAAATGATATATCATATATTTCTACATTTGTCCTGGAAACTATTGGATTGCTTTGGACGGGCCACATTGTGATGACTATTGATACGTTTATTGGTTCTATTATACTGCATATGGGTTCACAATTTGCTACACTCCAGGAAGCCTTAACGACTGCTTATGATCGCACCTTTGCCCACTTAACTGAAAATATACATCGTGATAGTAGTGAAACATTTACAATTGATCTTCCTAACTCGGATCTAGGGAACTATCAAGAAAGACTAGCAAGAGCATATTATACAGAAAAAGATATCGAAAACGCCTTGGCAAACACGTTAAGAAATTGCTTTCGCCAACATCAAATGCTACTAAGGTATGTAGATAACAGATGTATTTTTTCATAAAGATAAAAAAGCGATACATTTTAAATTTAAATATTAATAACACTAAGAGATTTTTATTTATTAATCAGTGAAACTCATGAAATTGTCATTGTACATAAAAAAATTAAACAATTTTTATGAAATATAAAATTAAATTAATAGAAGTAATGGTCATATTCTTAATACATCGCCATTTTAATGATAATAGAAGTTCATTGATGCTAGAATTCAATCGGAACAAGACCTAGGTAGATCAAAAGTTTTCAGTCGAAGCTCCTGTTTATATAGATAAGAGTAGGCATGAAGAAGGAGTAAATTGAAGCAAATTACGAGTCCCGGTTATATAACAGCGTTCTTGCCCATCGTCACTTGCAGTTCTTTACATCTTTGCAGTCATTATTGAGCTGTGATAAATAATAACGACACAGGTCTCTCTCATACACTAACAAATAGCCTCATAACTCAATATGCATATAAGTAAGAATAGTTTCTCTGTCTCCGCTGGATCAATGCAATGCGACGGATATTTTCGATTGTCATACAAGAGCCAATTTTCATCACCAGCTTTGTAAATCTAATGAATTAAAAATAAATAAAGTAATATTCTCTATGTTACTTTATTTATTTTTAATTCATATAGATATTTCGTACATTGCAATTGAATTTATCAAATGATATAACAGAATTAAATTTATTTACATGAATTGTTGGAAGCTGAATCAGGGTGACTTAAAAAATTAAACTATTAGATATTTTTACACGCTTTCACAAGTTTCACTTAGAACTAAGTATATAGTGAAATCTATAAAGTCAACTTGCTTTTAATTATCGTATCGATTTGAATTTATCTTAAGTGTGTTTTTTTTAATTATGCTGATCTGTTGATGAAGCCAGTGAATAAGTAATGGAACTGGTGTAAAACTTCAAGGATGGCTCAAATGATTACTTTTTGATAGTCTCATAAATGACTTGTTATATTATGTTTTAAAATTATAGTTATTTATATTTTCATTTCACTAAATTACATATTTGTATTTATTTCAAAATTCTTAAATATCTTCAGAGATATAACGAAATTATACTATCTATAACTTAATCAGTAGTGTATAGTTTATGAGTTAATTTTTATAAATACAGATGAGCTATTTTATTATCCGAAAAAGACACAGAACATAAGTTGAATTAATCTTCTGGCACCAAACAGTATGAAGGCAACGACCCTTAAATTGCAATAAAGTACGACATAAATTAGCTTGAAACTTAACCCGTGCCAGCCAACGACAAACTTTTCTTCCTGAAAATATCGTTTACTAAAAACTATTGATAATGAAACTGTACGTTAACACGTTCACTGCGTATCCAGAATTATGCTACCTGCTACTGCTGCGCTACGAGGTCTAAAAGACCTCGTTATTGTCTTCTCCAAATGACAGGACGAGATTCTTTAGATGTCATACGGACTGTTATCTTAAAATCTTAAAATTTTTATGAAAATAGCTCAAAATTAGTTTTTTTTTGTAAGTATCGGTAGGTGATACATATGTTCTTATGTATGTGTGCTCGCCCGAAGATCAAAGAAAAAAATCAAACAAAATTACAAAAACACGAGACACAGTCACGAGACCTTAAGGATCTTGTAAGGCACTAAAAGTTAGAACATTACGAGACGTTTTAGATCGCTTAACGCATATTTCTGTCTAAATATCGATAAAACAATAGTGATGGGATTGGACCAAAAATAGATTGTCGAGAATGAATAAATTGATCATTTATTACTGATACGCATACAAAATGTTAATCAAATCAATGTTTTTCGTTAAAACACGTTAAACACAAAGTTTTTTTTGCATCCAATACAAAATCCTTTGATTTGTTTTACTTTTTTATCCGCCTCTCTACTTGTCATATTCGTCTTGCTTTTTCATAGCATCCAGTACAGCGTCTTTTCTTATCATTTATTATATATTTATGTTCAGATATGTCCTCAGCAATATTATTTTTGTTTTCAAAAGGAACTTCGATAAATTTCTCAATTATAGCTTGAATGAATTCTTTTTTTATTAATAATTCTAAAATTTATATAAATTATAATATAATTCTAAAATTTATATAAATTATATAATTTATATAATAAAATATAAAATTTATGTAAATTATTTTTATCCATAATAGCAAGTCAAAGCAATCTTCAAAAGGTGGCACAACACTAACTGATTTATGAACTGGCTTCGTACGAAATTTTTACGAGACCTAATGAGTCTCGGGTCGCACTAGATACAAATTTTTACTGTCTGGTCGCTACGAGACCTATAAGATCTCGTACGTTTTCATTGATAAAAATACGATATTTATGGTATTTATTAATGATGGGCTAAGGCATCTCACTCTAACTCAAAAAGAACCTAAGGAAATTCAATGCGCCCGAACGGGATATACATACAATTTCACTTCCGCACTGAACCGAAAACTCGTACGAGAACTATTAGATCTCGTAACGCAGCGAACGTGTTAATCTTTGTAATAAGTACTTCTTATTTTGAAATATTTAGTAAAAATATCATAATGAATTATTAGTGTTCTAACAGCACTATTACAATAAGACGTGTAGGTATATCTCGTTTCATTTTAAAATAAGTAAGTTTTCCCCGTACATTAATTATGAATTCAAATTTATGGTAATATTTAATTATAAATATTTAATTGATTATTTTTCGACTAATTATCTCATAATTTCTTCCTTCCCATGAATAATCAAATTAATTTTTAAAAACTATTTTTTTTAAATATGCACCTAATAATATAATATATTATACACTAAATTGCTTTATGTTTTACCACACTAATTTGAAAAAGAAATGTATTTTATAGCTTATGTATGTATTGAAGAAGATTTTCTAAAATCACATTCATCAGCCTATGAACGAGAAAATTATACATAGATAACCTACGCGGTTGAAACCGCGAGCAAAAGCTAATAATACATAAGTAAATAAATAAAAACAAATAGATGAAAAAATATTTTTTCGCAAAAACGTTTAGGATATAGGTCCCTTTATCATACTTTGGAGGGATATAACTTGCCCAATATCAAAGGATTACAGCCCCAATATTGTCACTCGGTTACTTTTTTCACGACTAAATCAACATAATCTATACCTCTCATATTCACCTCCGTTCAAAATGAAAGAGTTCATTCATATTTTTCGATAAATCTCGAGCATTCAGTCAGGCTTTTTCTTCCAGTTGCGTGGAGAAATTCGCGTCGACTTATTCCTATGGCTTTATGACTCAACTCCTCTCAAGTATGGCAGCAATTTGCGTGGTAATGGTGCAAGTTTCGGTGAGATAAAACAGCAGAAATACTTTTTTATTTATTATTTACATATATATCACTAGAGCATTACTTCTGAGGCAAATTGTCCTACAAAATTACACCAATTTAAATGTAGATTAAATGGTCTAAAGAGTTGTTAAAATTATTTTACGACCTGATATTTTAACTTCGAACTTCGGTTTCTTTATTGAACATTTACATAATCTGTTAATGAATATATAGAAATTTTGCTTAGTTACCTACTTATTCCTTTATGGAAGGCTGTTAAAAGCCTATTAAATGTCATACATACAATTAAAATGAATTTTCCTATGGAAATTCTTCCCGATCAGTCCAACTTTTAACATTTAAATTTCTATCTTACATGTAAATACTTATATTAACTATACATGTTTTATAGCTCACCAATTTCCTAATCATGATGATGTTTACAGAAAGATGCATCTAGTTTCAAATCAATTCGTTTGGTGACGTCACTTGCCTTTTTTGTTGCAATGATCATACAGCTTGCTATTCAATGTTTTACTGGAAGTGAACTAACGCACCAGGTACGGTTTAAATAGTAGGATAAGTTTTGTAGATATATCAGTTTGTAGTATTCCTATAAAAAACCGTTCGAAACAAGTTTAATTTCAACTTTCTTCATATACTTAAAAAACTTTTTCTAGGCAAGTCTAGTATCAGATGCAGTAATGCAGTGTAAATGGGAACGCATGCCACCGCGCCTTCGTCGAATGCTGGTAGTAACTATGAGGAGAGCCCAGAAACCACAACACTTGACCGCGGCTGGTTTTGCTTATATGGACAACGACTGCTTTCTCGCAGTAAGCTTTTTACATGAATTTTAAAAATATAATATAGTTGTCCCTGCTATGACATCTATACAGATAAATAAAATTGGAGTGTTCCTGCTAATCTTTGAAATGGCTGGACCAATTTTGACGGAACTTTCACTGGCAGATATCTGATGTAATAAGGAGTAAGTTAGGCTACTTTTATTTTAGAAAAATAAATTAAAACCAAATTAATTAATTAATTTTGTTTTGGTAAGCAACCTAGAGACGAACCCAAGCGAAGCGAGGGTGAGTCGCTAGGTAAAAATAAAATACACTTTTTGTTGAAACTGCCTTTACGCTTGTATCTGTTATTATGAATAATTAATCATCATCAGTTTTTATACTGTTTCCATTCTGTTTAACGACTACTACCATAAAAATCTTATTTTACTTGGGATTTATTTACATATTTAAATAAGGTATCATTATTAGACCTAAAACATATGAAAATATAGTGACAATCTATTATTCTTGTTATTAACTTTCGCACATACCTACTCATATCCATATCACAATATGCATCATACCGTTAATTGTTACAATTGTCTCCCAATTAACAGTTAGAAGAATTCTACAAGCAAAGTTCTATATGACCCAGTAACTAAGTAATAATGCTCTCATAAATTACTAGCATAGTATATTTTTATAAAATATAATGAAGATTTCCGTTTACTATACATATTATGTATTCATGCTAGCTGCAGTCTGTCTATAGATACCTACAGTGTATTGTATAGCTGAGCGCAATAAATATATCCCATAAAAACATAACATGTTAAAAATGCATGTCTCGCACTGCATTTCTTCTACCGCAAAAAGTTTTGAGATCTAATGTAAAACCAAGTCGATTAATTTAATCAGTATCCAACAACTTTGTCATAAATTATTACCTAATAAGTTAAATAACAACAGTTTTTACAGACCGTATCAATCTTTATTTCTTTAATAAATAGAATGACTTGACCATCGGAAACGGCAAATAACATAATTTACCTACGAGTATTATTAACGTTCTGAGCGCATTATGAGCGCAGTATGCCTAAATCTGATCTGTTAGGGATATTTTCAATTAGGACTATTTAAAATAGTAGATATTCTTATGTGATTATGTTTCCGTATGATGGCCAATGTTTATTTATACTAGTTTTTTTTTTCTACCGAATGAAGTCTGTGGTAGGTTCAATAAGTCATATAAACAAACTCATAAATAATAATTGCCGTAATTACTGTAGCTTTAAAAATATATTTTGCATTACATATTTAATTTAAAAAAAAAAACATATTAAAAAATAAATGTATTAAATAGAATAAGGATTTAAATCTATTAGATAAAATACTATATTATAATACAAGTCTTGTTACGTCTTATTTGCTTGTATTCAACGTCATTTTCCTCATGGGAATATATTATAAATGTGTCTTTCTTTATAGGTATAGTGTTGTGGGTATTTGACATTTTATTTGCACTAAGAAAAGTCAATAAAAAATGTAAATATTCTTAATTTTAATTTTTCAGGCTTGTACATATTGAAAAAGGAACACTTCACACTCTGTCTATATAAAATTATCAAACATTTTATACAACCTATTAAAAAATTAAGACTACTTATGTCACACGCATGTACATAAAATCAAAACCTTTAGGGTATTTCTCGTTGGCCTAGAATCGTAAAATTTGGCAAGAAGTAAGAACTCATAGCACAAGTAAAGTAAAAAATCTGAAAGACAATAATATCTATGAAGTCTTATCACATAAATAAAATATTTTTATGATTGTGACAGCTAATCTTTAACTAAAGGGTGAAATTGTGATCCTCTTTTTAAGGTCAACTGATCTCAACTAAGCATGTTTTCTATTAAACATTAAATATTAAAATAATTTAGAAGTTTAAGTTTTATTTTTAATTAAGGCAAAATATTTATAATATTTTCAAAATTTAATATGTACAAGTACCTATATGCAAAAACCAACTTTTAATATATATATTTTTTTCAGATAATGAAAGCGGCCTATTCTTATTATGCTGTCCTAAGTCAAACGCAGATTTAAGTAAATGATAAAATAATTAAAACGAAAAAAATATTTAAATTTAGTCTTTATTACACTCATATGCAATTAAATAATTATCTTTACCTAAACTTACCATATTATGTAACTAAGTATTCTATGCTATCACAGTTTGTAAGCACATATAAAAGTAGAAAATAAATATTCGAATATATTCAACCATGATCTTTTTGTTCTTTTACCTTCTTTCATTAAATATGACCTAAAACTTAATCATTCGTAAACACTTTTTTTCTGTTTAATTAAAATTAGTTTCATAGCTTTATTTATTTCAAATTAATAAAAATATTTTCGTAACAAAACAAACAAAAATCACGAACCCTTGCTATTTAATGCCTCTTTCTTATAAATGAAATTAGCCATTTTTTTTTAATTACGTATACAGTAAGAATTAGCAATAGCATAAAGATTAAATATCTTTATATTCAGTATTATATTAAAAAGCTAATATTTTAATTTTTCACTAAAGTTAAGTTCAAAGTGCACATAAAGTAACAATGGCTGCATGTACAAAAAGTAGGTTCAACTTTATTCGTTTTCTCACAGAAACTTTCCTCGTTTGAGTTCAGTGTCTGGTTACACATGTGAAATAAAATTATTTACTTCGATTCCGCATTTATACAATGTAATTTGAAATAATTGTTTTATTTTAGTACATCTGAAATCTATGAAGAGGGTCATAGGTCTAGAAGGCGTGGTTTAGGTGTTCCAGTTCTAGATCTCTCTGGAGTCTTAACACGCTCTGTCATTTCTTCACACCTAAAAATAAAAATGATTACATTTAATGTTTCAACCTTTGGAAAACTTCTATAACATTGATTGTGTGTGAAAATTATCAACAAAATAATTATACAAGCTGACCGATAGACCTCATCCTATCTAAACTTAATTTGTGTTCTTTGAGTTCGTACGTAATTCAGATTTAATTTAATTTTTGAATTTCCCTGAAACTTTTCTATTTTTTTCTCCAATAACTTATTCGGTCTATTATGAATATTTAAAAAAACATTATCTGGTTAATGTGTGGTCGTCCTCTAGTGATGAACTTACTAACAAACAGTATTTCATTTTTACTTACATAGATTCATTTAGATATTTTACTAACTTCTAATAACAATATTACCGTAATCAATATAACAATATTTAGTTTATTGATTCCCCATACAAACTATCATGCCCATTTTTACCCCTTTAGGATTGATTTCCGGGATAAAAACTATCCTATGTCCTTCTCAGGATATCAAAATATCTTCTTACTAAATTTCATCTAAATCAGTCCAGTAGTTTTTTAATTTATTCGTTACAAACATTCAAAAATACAAATCTTTCCTCTTTATAATAGTAGTGTAGATAAGTCAAACATACCAAAACACTCAAAAGTATCCGTAAAGTGAAGAGAAATAGAAATTACAAAAGCCATAACACATCCATTGTACAAACCTGTCGTCAGCAGATTGCGCTGCATTGTAGTACACGTCCGGTAAGTTAGAGTCGTGCTGACTGAGCAGAGTGCTGCCCGCGCGGGGCGAGTGAGGACCGTGGCTCGCGTAGGGAGAAAACGGCACGGTGGCTCGCAATGCGGCCAACACAAGTAACATGCCACCTGCAAAAAATATTCCAAATGAGATTTTTAATTAATGTATGTATTGTTCGTGTGAATTGTATAAAGCGAATTTAAATTAGTTAATTATATTATCTGATAATATTTTGACTTATTAAGCAATAAATTATAAATCGTAATTGAAGAATGGGTATATATCCAAGGTCGAAAACAGAAAACAATTGATAAAGATGTCTATCTTCTAATCTATATAGGTATATATAAAAATCGTGGTGTGTACATATGTATGTTCCCTATGGACTCCAAATGTGCTGGAGCGATTATGATAAAATTTACAGGCAATCTTCAGATTACCCAGTGGGTGAAGTTTGTTTGATCAGAAGTTGGAACGTGGGCGAATCCATGGGTACTGTTAGTTGTATTATAAATAGCATCTATTACAAAAAAAATATTACCATGATTAAAAGCATGTAAAATCGAATGTATATCATTCAATAAAAGTAAAAGGTATAAATTTTGAAAACTTTAAGTTTCTAAATAAGTAGCTACTAATAGTAACACAATAAAAAATATTTATCTTGTTTTGAGTAGGAATTCGGCGAGTAATATAGGGTGCTAATAATATAATTATTATTGACATTTTCAATCCCTATGGATCACAAGTCACGTTTAACCTTTAAGAGACCGTCAAACCCATTTTAGATACTATTACTGATATAACAATTTCCTAATTGAAATAAGCTACATATTTTGATAAATTGTTGAAGTTTGAAGTTCCTTTGTCTTACTTCATACGACCTACCCTCGTTGTGGTTCACTATTGGTGCTTAATTTAATAGAATAAAATATTTAAATAATAATTATAATTTCCTTAAGATTCGGTGATTATTAACTTGTAAAATTGCATATTAATTTAAAAGTTGATATGTTTTCTAGCGTCAAAATATCAATTAGGTTGATTTATGACATTTATTTAATAAAATCCGTATTAATATTATAAATGTGAAAATTTGTGAGTATGTATGGATCTTTTTTAGGTAGGTACTCTTTCACGCCAGAACGGCTGAACGGATCTGGATGAAATTTGGCACAGAGATAGATTATAGTCTGGAATAACACATAGGCTTCTTTTTATCCCGGAAAAATATACAGTTCCCGAGGGATAGATTTGTTTTTGTTTTTCTTTTTCTAGGCAAACCCGAGCGAAGGGAGGATGAGCCGCTAGTAAAACATAATTTTATAATGAATTTTATGTTCTCATGTTTAATACAGACTTGCTTTCCATATTTTTTTCATAAATTAGATAAGTACAATGTACATACATGTATGAAATTTCTTCCCAACTATTTTTTATAAATTTCGATCGTTCCTAATAGAAGAATTTTTCCGACATTACTTAGCCAATTTAAAAACTTTGGGCCATTGGTAAGCTATATTATACTAAAGAAGCATAGGCTATAATTTTTTTCAGTAATGAATAAATAAAATTCTTGATAGTGTCAGCCTTGTGGTAATGTAGATGTGACTAGAAGAGCCTTTAACCGGTTAAGAGAACACTTTCGACCTAAAAACGTGTTGGCTACTAGTGGTCGCGTTAAAGAGTCTTAATTATGATATTAAAGTACTAGTAACTGTTAGAAACAAGGTATAGTGAAGCTTAGTGTTTGTTGCTACCAAAATGTATAGTATTATTTACATGGCTTTTATTAGGTAGGTATATATTAAAATAATATTGTCTAAAGAGGCTTTCCTTTATTAATTTTATACGGATTGATTGAGCCAACAATTAATTAATTAATTATAAAGAAATTATAACATAAATTAGACCTTTTTGTATACCCAGAGCTAAAGATGAAATATACTTCTGTACATTACATATTTTACATGACAAGATGACATACGTGATGAGAATCACAAGTCGCACATCTGACGGAAACTTTAAATGTGAAGTAAACAACGTAACACTCCACGTTCTTTACCTTTCTACCTAATACATACAAAATTTATCCATATTTGTATAGATAAACACAATCAACACTTTAACAATACAACACGTTATGTGAAAATCCATCCATAGATGTATAAAGATATTTTTTACATATCCATACCGACTAATAAAACTAAAAAGCCTGTCTGTTTTAAAATCTCTCCATATTGAGCAAAATGCATAACAACCATAAAATGATTATGGTTCGCTTGCGTGTTCGGCTATTTGTAGCTGCTAATTACCAAAATTACTAAAAACATACATATGTTTGTGTGTATACCATGTGAAACCTACCTTTAATAATACAATTATAACGCCATCGAAGTTGTGTATTAATTCTTATTTAAATAAAAAATAAATTAATCATCACATTGGTTTTTGGATACTTGACCATAGCTATTGTACACAAAACTTTATTCAATACTTTTGCTTATTATTGATCTATTAGTGTCAGTTCAATTAAGATCACATTATAAAAGACTATTTAAAAAAAAAAAACAGTTTGTATAGATACAAACACGCTTATACAGTAGAATAAGGACATATTTATCACCTGAAACCGTAGCTAATATGGTGAGATTAGCAAAGAGTATGGCTGTAGCCGCACACGCGTAGAAAGGAGCCCTTGCTCTTCCACATGACCACCTCATAAAATCCCAGCATCTCAGCTTCATAGAGTATTCTCCTCGACGACACAGCAAATCCACAAATAAAGCTATCACCCACATAGTCTCTAATAAAAATACTAGAGCCGCTCCAACTCTGTGACAAATATCTTAGTTTATAGCATGCTTTAATAATTAAAAATACATCAAAGTATGGTTTGTTAAATTATATTTTTCAAAACTATACATAAGACAAATCAATCTGACTTAGTTACTCTATAGGCAATAGATATATACCTAATATTTTTTTTGGTAAAATTTTCCTTCAACCATATATTGTAAGCAAAGAAGTACATAAAACCTAAACTAAAAAAGGACTTTCTTTTTAGGAAAAAGAAATGAGAAAGACATAAAACGCGCGTATTGGCCTCTTTTGTGCGAGTTTTCATTGGGTGTAAGTGTTAGGCATTTATTTTCCTGATTTTCATCCTCTTACGTTTACGACTTATTTTAAAGTTCTCGATGTTTATTACGTATTTTCGGAAAAAAGTCAAAGTTTTTCCAGGCATGCCTATTTAAAATAATGCTTATAATACAAAATCATACAGATATACATAATATGTATATTAATTAAAAAACAAAGCGTCCTTTACTAACACTTGTATATAAATCTAATTGTATACTTTATGCGAATTAGTTTTCTTAGTACTTACAAACAATAAAATAACAACTCACATCAACCCCGGTGCCACTTCATATCCCAGAACAGTCAGTTCTGCGCCTGCACCACTCATTACTGCGAACAATAGAAGTTGTCATGCTGAGTGGGACATGACACGAATTTGGCTTTATCTACTACTCCACACTATACTACCCAAATAATGAAACAGAAGAATTGAATATTATGTACTGATCATATTATGTACGTACTCGTACAAATCTATAAAGGTTTATACCTAATTACTAAATTAAAAGATAAATTAAGATTATAATAAAATAGCAAGTTAATTATTAGAGATATGTGGAATTTGCATCATCCAAAATGTTAGTTTCTGTATTTAAAGAGAAAACTTTGGCAACTTTAATACGTTATCCTTTAAGTTATTTTTTAAGAACCAAATTTTTATACAGATTAAATGGATTCTGCAAAATAGTTTCGGTAAGTTCTTTTATCACAAAATGTTTGATGTACATATATATGTATTTCTTTTCCAATTATTTTTCGTTTTTAGGATTCCGTACTCGAAGAGTGCCAACGAAACCATATTACTAAGCCTCCGCTGTCCGTATGTCCGCTTGTCCGTTCGTCTGTCAGAACGCTGTATCTCATGAACCGTAATGGGTAGAGAGTTTAAGTTTTCACAGAGTATGTATTTCTATTGCGGCTATAACAACAAATAATAAAAAAATGCAAGAAACATTTTTTTAATTTTGGTTCATAATCGATCATCGAAATTCATAGTCATACTAATAAAAAGTACATGTACGATGGTATCGTAGTGCGAACTCAACTCGCACTAGACCGATTTTTTATTATTTGTTGCTGTATTCGACATAATAGCATACATTATTTATTCTATAAAAACTTCTACTGATTACGGATCAAACATGACAGCACGCTTAAAGGTAGAGGAAGTGGTCAGACAAACAAGCGGCCCGCGTACGCTCAGACCCGTAAAAAAGATAGGTGTTATGAAGCACAACACCATGTATTGTCAAAGGACGGAAATAGACCGCAATCGAAGTAAGAGTTCCGTACAGTCAAAGGACGACAACGTGAAACTATTTAATAAAAAAAAAAACTCTTTGATTTGTATAATACTGCTTAAGTTCTAATATTTCAGAAGATTTTTTTCTTATCTTCTGTATCTACTACTACATCTAATATATTTATCTACACGTCATAATGTGTACCTTACTAGTATATTTATTGCCAATGTTTACCTTTAATATTCTTTACACGAATTCATCATAAAATTGGATAGATAATACTTAGTCTGACATTAATTAATTATATTTAATTTTAGTTCTTCAAGAAAAACTGGGATGAATGGAATATCATTCTATCTATCTAAGATAGAATTCCATTTATTGTGCGAACAGGATTTTTTAAAATTTAATTTTATTTATATTTATTACATTTTAGCATAATACATACCTATAGCAGTTATAAGACCCCACAGTCTAGCCACAGGCTGTAACAAGTCCCATAACTTAGACTCTAATGACTTTTTGGGGGTACATCTGTTTATTGTTCTCTGTTTGCTAACAGTTTGGGGCGGACTGAGTCCACTCTCCTGAGAGGCTTGATTTATTTCCACACTCATTTTCAACACTTCACTTCATTTCAGCTAATTGATTGAACCTTTACAATAACAGCACAAATTGAGTAAGTTCCAAGGTTTCTTTGGCGTTCCGAATAATTTACATACACATTATATTTATGTCGCGTTGATATGAACTACGGTCTCTATAATACGCAGTGATACATATATTATGTCTTAACTCACGTGTTCAAATACAAAATGGCAAGATATTACACATAGGAATACAATTTGCACTTATTTTGCGAGTTCTAATGAAATATCAATTAACAATGAACTATTAATAATTAAATTCGACGAGATATCAAAAAGCGTATCTGTTTATTTAAACTGGCGCCATGCCAGACCCCGGAAATATAACACCTTGAAAATGTTATTTGTAAATATAGTGAGGACGATAATATAAGATTAAACAATAAATATGAGAAGTAACATTAAAAAACTCTTTAAGTTGTACGATATAGAAAACTTCGCGGTCACAACAACCACGACTGCTCGATCCCGCGTGCAGCCTTACTCTGCTGAAAGTTACAGACGAACTGCTCTCCATTTCCTACTCGTTCATAAGATGTAGAAATTAGAATAATACTTTAAGAGCTAAGTGACGAATGTACTCTTGAATAAATAACGTTTGTTTACGTCAGATTTTAGTTTAATAATTCACTTGAGCTAAAATTATAAAATTATCAAGTAAATAATAAAAGAAGTATAGAAAATTTTGTACATATTATACTTTTAACTTTACTAAATGTAACCTGTATAATAATTATTACTTTCTCTATCTTTATGATTCATACAAATTGCTAGATACTATACAGACAAATTATTTAGATAATAGCCATATATACATAGACGTTTGTACAATCTATACTACTCGTATAATATAAATATTTAACTGCCTTGATGGTGTAGTGGCCTGCATGTACGGCTGCACATCGAGAGGTCCTAGGTTCGTGTCCCGGGTAGGGCCAAGTTTAGTTATTGATTCTTTCTGTTTAGTAAATCTCAGTAACAGCCCAGAGTTGGGAAGTTGGCGTGAAATACCGCCAACTTCCCAACTCTCGTACCAACGTACCTCGAAGAGCACGTAAAACCGTCATTCCTGCGCCTTAACTCTCGCTGGTCGTGAGCAGTACTCCCACCGGAGTATAAGAGTGACAGGAATAGAGAGTGCACTTGTGTCTGCGCGTACATTGTGCACAATAATATCTCCTGCGCAGATGGCTAGTCTCAATGAGACTGGCTGCCGTGGCCGATAGTCCATCGGGAGGTCATTATTATTATTATATGTAATAAAATTGTAACCGAGCCGAATCTGTGTCTGAACATTAAATATTTTTTGGAATATCTTATTGAAACAGACATTATTATCGATACAGAGGCCGAATCTATAGTTTTTATAATTTATAGTCGTCTGTCTGTGACCGCATCACGGAAAAACCACTAGAGTGATTTTGATGAAATTTGGTATAATGATAGCTGGTTATCCGAGACAACATATAGGATACTTTTTATTGCGGGAAAATATCTCATCTCTGAGAAATCTATATTAAAAGTTAAAACGTAAGTAGCGACGAACCCGAGCGGAGAGAGGGTGAATCGCTAGTATACTATATACATATATGTAACTTTTTGTCTATTGTGTATTATTATGTCCTATTATCATTTAGCATTACTCTATGTACTTAAGGACATAAATGAATAGGTACATGTAAATATATGTATGTATACGCATAAAGCTTCTAGCTTTAACCCAATAGTCGAAGTAGTTTGAAATATCTTGGCGTCTGTCATTATAAAAAGGTAGTCTAGAGATTTGTCATTAGGTATATGATTCTCTTCTCCGTTAAAAGTCGACATAAGTATTAAGTATGTGTGTCTAATACCTATGCATTGTTTTTTGTGTGTTTTATCTAAACAATGACTTTACGACGGCCTTGCCCACAATTGTTAAATCTATCTCCATGACGTACATTGCGAAAAATAAATAAATACCTACATATTTTTATTTTTGTTTTTTACAAAATCTTAGATTATTTTTTATTTATAATAATTTAGAAAAAGTATTGAAAAACTTGCTAAACTATGCAATAGATTGAGGGCAGCTTGTTGTGTGCTATTACTATTTAAGTCATGTGCGTATGGCATATATTATGTACCTATTTGTGTGTATTATAGTTTACGGACCCCGGATAAAAGAAAACCTTGTAGGGATCCATAAATGTAGAGTCTAAAGATAAAATACTGCGCCTTATATTATAGACTATATATTTAAAAAAAAAAACAGGATTTTTAAAACAAAATAATCTACCAGGTGGACATCGATCCGGGCCTCCTCAAATATTACATCATAACAGATATAATTTAAAAAAAAAACAGAAAAAGATAATATTTGCGAGATAAGGCGCAAGAGGTAATCTCTAGATATAACTTGGTACCTACTGATCAGTTTCTGTAAAGTAAGATACAGTAGCATTTATCGCTGAGTGACTTGTAGGGATAGGTAATGTACTTCAAATCTAACATCTAATCATCCAATGTAAATAAGGATTAAGTGTTGTATTATATTGTAAGGTTGTATAATAATATTCCTATTAACATTATAAATGATAAAGTGTGTGAGGATGTATGGATGTCTGTTTGTAATCCTTTCACGCAAAGACTACTGCACGAATTTCTTTAAAAACTTTGATTATATAGGTACATGTATATAATCAAAGTTTAAAACAATAATCTTAACAGTGTAACTCATATAAAATATATAATTTATAAAGTTAAAGTAATACATAATTGAACTATGCAGGCGGAGCCGAGGGATAACTCACTTGATTAATTTTGACATGTACAGTTTAGTTAGTTAATTATTACATATTATATTATTTGACTTTTCTTTTTTATTAACATTATTCAAATTAATTATTTTACCTGACAGATTTATTATAATTTTATGTATACTTTTGATTATGTAATTATAGCGAATGTTATGTACACTTGTAAAGACATACATAGCTATTTGATTACTTATTAATGTTTTCTAAAGATATATAAATGTTTTAATATGTGTGTTATTAGTGCACTTTTCTCAATGAATAAATAAAGTTATTATATAATATAGGCTAATGTAACAAATTGCTCATCTTTTGAAATCAGACCCATATAATAAAATAGGACAGTCTTTCTCAAATTGGACGAGAGCGCTCGCATGTGGAATTGAATCTTACAGAATTCAAGCTCGCATTGAAGCTTACAGAATAAAAGTTTTCGATACCTCGCTTATGTTTTTAAATATATTAAATAAAAGTCCTATATTCTAAAATGAAATTAAATACATTTCTCGTAATAGAATATTAGTAACAGGGTGATCATCATCTGTTTGGGCATTACGATGCCAGACAGTGTAGTCTCCTTAATCTGTGCCAGACAGATACACAGATACACATGTTAAACTTATAACTCCCCTCATTTTGCGTCGAGAGTTTAAAAGAGGGGACAAGCCTAAAAATATTTAAGATGTTATATTAATCAAAACTTCTTTTTCTGAAAAGTTTGGATAGACTCCTATCAGATCTGTAATATTATGAAGTAGTACGTAAATTATGACAAGATACCAGAGAAAAAGGTTGAAGAGTGTTGTTTAAAATATTAGTTTCAATATTACTACAATAGGTAATTTGATTAATTTAAATTAAACAAATTGTTACAAGGTCCTCTAAGATCTAAGTATCTTATATATTCTAGACATTAACATGATATTACTATCTATCTCATTATATTAGTATGTTCAAGTTGCTAAAACTGCCACTATATTATATTATGCTCGTAAAGAACGCAAAACGCAAGCTAAGTATATCGTTTGGCCGACAGACGATGAAAATAAAATCCCGTTCTCGATAAGATTTAATATATTATTATAATACATTCTAAAAAAGTTAAAAATTTCTTTAGTGATGTACAATTAAAACAGACAAAAATGATTAAAATTGCTTTTATCACACTTGAAACTTATATGTTCTATTAGGTATATCTACTTTTTACTAATATTATAAATGCGAAAATTTGTGAGGATGTTTGGATGCCTGGATGTATACATGTATAGATATTTGTTATTCTTTCTCGCAAAAACAACTAAATAAATTTTAATGAAAATATAGCTTACCTACTTAGCAGAATAACACAAGGGTATTTTTTATCCCGGACAATTGTACGGTTCCCGAGGGATAGATTTGTTTTTGTTGTATATATATGTTTGTAAATGTAAAACAATAATAAATTAAAACAGTAATAGAATTAATATTAAGCGTAGTTTTCACAAAAAATGTATATATTATTTATTTAATTAAATAAATTTATTTACATTAAATGAATTTATTAAAATTAAATGAAAGACATTTGTCTTATTAATTGTATTTGGCAAACAACATATTATAGTAAGCTCTTCTTTGCTTCACGGTTAAATTGTTATATTTTTTATGAAATGGGCCTACGTATCTTTAACTTTTAAATTATTCAATCTCGCCCAATCATATTTATTAATTTTAAGTTATTAAGTATCATTAAAATTCGCATTATTAAATTTACATTATTAATTTTATATTATTACGTTTTAAATAAGTACCTACACATTATTTCAGGACAAGTTATTATAAAAAACAATACTTGATTTTATTAAAGTTAATTTTCGATAATGGCGAGCACCACTATTTAAGATTTGAAAAAAACTGGCAGCCCACGTAGGTAATGTCACCAGAGTGAAGTTAGCGTAAAAATATTTTATTTTGTATTCTGCTATATGCTAATAAATTGCTCTTAAAATGCTCCACCGCAATCTGCAATTGCTCCAGGTCTAAAGTGATTAGTTAATTAATTATTATTTTTTAAAAAATTTGCCCACTCAAACATTAAATTTACTATAAAACGAGTAGTATTCACTTTTTATTAAAGTTTTTTCGCTTAATAAATTGCTCTTAAAATGCTCCACCATAATCTGCAATTGCTCCAGGTCTAAAGTGATTAGTTAATTAATAATTATTTTTTTTTAAAAATTGCCCACTCAAAAATTAAATTTACTATAAAACGAGAAGTAATCACTTTTTCATAAAGCTTTTTCGCTTAATAAATTGCTCTTAAAATGCTCCACCGAAATCTGCAATTGCTCCAGGTCTAAAGTGACTAGTTAATTATTTATTATTTTTTTAAAAAATTGCCCACTCAAAAATTAAATTTACTATAAAACGAGAAGTAATCATTTCTTACTAAAGTTTTTTTGCTTAATAAATTGTCCTTAAAATGCTCCACCGAAATCTGCAATTGCTCCAGGTCTAAAGTAATTAGTTAATTAATAATTATTTTTTAAAAAAATTGCCCACTCAAAAATTAAATTTACTATAAAACGAGAAGTAATCATTTTTTACTAAAGTTTTTTTGCTTTATAAATTGCTCTTAAAATGCTCCACCGTAATCTGCAATTGCTCCAGGTCTAAAGTGATTAGTTAATTATTTATTATTTTTTTTAAAAATTGCCCACTCAAAAATTAAATTTACTATAAAACGAGAAGTAATCATTTCTTACTAAAGTTTTTTTGCTTAATAAATTGTCCTTAAAATGCTCCACCGAAATCTGCAATTGCTCCAGGTCTAAAGTAATTAGTTAATTAATAATTATTTTTTAAAAAAATTGCCCACTCAAAAATTAAATTTACTATAAAACGAGAAGTAATCATTTTTTACTAAAGTTTTTTTGCTTTATAAATTGCTCTTAAAATGCTCCACCGTAATCTGCAATTGCTCCAGGTCTAAAGTGATTAGTTAATTAATAATTATATTTTTTAAAAATTGCCCACTCAAACATTAAATTTACTATAAAACGAGTAGTAATCACTTTTTAGTAAAGTTTTTTCGCTTAATAAATTGCTCTTAAAATGCTCCACCGAAATCTGCAATTGCTCCAGGTCCAAAGTAATTAGTTAATTAATTATTATTTTTTTTAAAAATTGCCCACTCAAAAATTAAATTTACTATAAAACGAGAAGTAATCATTTCTTACTAAAGTTTTTTTGCTTAATAAATTGTCCTTAAAATGCTCCACCGAAATCTGCAATTGCTCCAGGTCTAAAGTAATTAGTTAATTAATAATTATTTTTTAAAAAAATTGCCCACTCAAAAATTAAATTTACTTATAAAACGAGAAGTAATCATTTTTTACTAAAGTTTTTTTGCTTTATAAATTGCTCTTAAAATGCTCCACCGAAATCTGCAATTGCTCCAGGCCTAAAGTAATTAGTTAATTTATTATTATTTTTTTTAAAAAATTGCTTACTGAAAAATTAAATTTACTATAACACGAAAAGTAATCACTTTTTACTAAAGTTCTTTTGCTCAATAAATTGCTCTTAAAATGCTCCACCGAAATCAGCAATTGCTCCAGGTCTAAAATGATTAGTTAATTAATTATTATTTTAAAAAAAATTGCCCACTCAAAAATTAAATTTACTATAAAACGAGTAATAATCACTTTTTAGTAAAGTTTTTTTGCTTAATAAATTGCTCTTAAAATGCTCCACCGAAATCTGTAATTGCTCCACGTCTAAATGAATTAGTTAATTATTTATTAGTAAATGTAATTTAATACTTTCTTAGATTTACGCGAATATACATTTAAATAAAACTTTCTTTTCGAAACAAAATAATAGTATTTCAAATTAGTAATTCAAATAAATACTTTTTATTTGTAAATGTAATTTTTAATTAATTTTATATAGATTAATAATATAGATCAATGATGTGGCTTAAATAATTAATATTTTATTTTTCTTTATAGTTTAAATATAATAATAGCCACACTCAAAATATAGATTACTAAACAATAAAGTTTTCTAAAAAATTGTAATAATTAAAAATAATAAATAATTAACTAATCAATTTAGATATGGAGCAATTCCAGATTGCGGTGGAGCATTTCAAGAGCAATTTATAAAGCAAAAAAACTTTAGTAAAAAATGATTACTTCTCGTTTTATAGTAAATGTAATTTTTGAGTGGGCAATTTTTTTTTTAAATAATAATTAATTAACTAATCACTTTAGACCTGGAGCAATTGCAGATTTCGGTGGTGCATTTTAAGAGCAATTTATTAAGCAAAAAACTTTAATGAAAAATGATTACTTCTCGTTTTATAGTAAATTTAATTTTTGAGTAGGCAATTTTTAAAAAAAATAATTATTAATTAACTAATCACTTTAGACCTGGAGCAATTGCAGATTGCGGTGGAGCATTTTAAGAGCAATTTACTAAGCGAAAAAACTTTAATAAAAAGTGATTACTACTCGTTTTATAGTAAATTTAATTTTTGAGTGGGCAATTTTTTAAAAAAATAATAAATAATTAACTAATCACTTTAGACCTGGAGCAATTGCAGATTTCGGTGGAGCATTTTAAGAGCAATTTATTAAGCGAAAAAGCTTTATGAAAAAGTGATTACTTCTCGTTTTATAGTAAATTTAATTTTTGAGTGGGCAATTTTAAAAAAAAAATAATTATTAATTAACTAATCACTTTAGACCTGGAGCAATTGCAGATTATGGTGGAGCATTTTAAGAGCAATTTATTAAGCGAAAAAACTTTAATAAAAAGTGAATACTACTCGTTTTATAGTAAATTTAATGTTTGAGTGGGCAAATTTTTTAAAAAATAATAATTAATTAACTAATCACTTTAGACCTGGAGCAATTGCAGATTGCGGTGGAGCATTTTAAGAGCAATTTATGAGCATATAGCAGAATACAAAATAAAATATTTTTACGCTAACTTCACTCTGGTGGTAATGTCAGTTTTTTCTCTGAGATTACAAAACAGATTATACTGTAGGTTTAATAATCTATGGATAAACATAATTACTTATCTGTTTCTGCTATCTGTATCGCAGACTTTTGACAGGTGTCGTGGGTGGGGTGTTTATCTTGTTGTTCCTTGTCTATGGTGTTTATTTTAATAGGAACTGATAAAGTTTTTCGACAAATTTTATTAAATCTCAGAATAGTTAAACAACAAGGTATTTTTATAAACCGTAATTGAAATACTACTTAGATCGTTAATAGTTTTCATTAAATCATTAATTTTAATTAGATCAAAACTAATGAACGTACCTCATTCAAGCAATCGGTGTTCTATGTACAGGATATATTATTGCAATATCCCTTCAACAATGGCCAAATATATTTTTTACATCTTTTTACACAATATATAATTGTTCGGATGATTAACTAATACGCTACTTTCTTTTAGCTTCAAAATGGCAGAACTGGCAGCTTTGCTCCAAACGGACATTCCAGAAGGACGAAATCATCTCACTGATAGCCATACAAATCTTGAAAGAGTGGCAGAATATTGTGAAGCCAATTACTTTCAATCTGAAAATAAGAGACTTGCTTTAGAAAGTACCAAGAACTATACAACGCAATCATTGGCTAGCGTTGCTTATCAAATCAATACCCTTGCATATAACTTCCTTCAACTTCTAGAATTGCAGACTATGCAATTGGCAGAAATGGAAGGTCAAATGAACCACATTGCACAAACAGTTGCTATACATAAAGAGAAAGTAGCTAGAAGAGAAATAGGAGTCCTAACTGCAAATAAAGTGACTAATCGGCAATATAAAATTATTGCACCAGCAAACCCAGAGAAGCCAATTAAATATGTGCGAAAAGGAATTGATTATTCTGGTACTTTTATTTCCTTATGATTTTTTAAAATATTTATAATGAATGTATGTAGAGTCAAAGTAAGATTTCAAGAATTTTTTATTGGTCATGCAAGTTACAGATATTTTTAAATTAGCTTGGGCATAGTTATGTCTGACCTTTGCATAATTTATACATATTATTTATATAGAATAATTTCATTAAAATAACTGATTGAAACATATTTACAATATTATACAACTGAAGGATTGCTACTTTTTTAATATGTATATATTTTCAAGCCCTTGATGATATTGGACATGGAGCACGCTGGAACAATGGCAGCACAGGAACACCCCGAGGCCGTCGGTCAGGATCTGCACCAGGAGCTGGTCCTCTTCCTGCTCCAACAACAAAGCCACCTACTCCTCCAGCTGTTGTGCGTTCAGCATCTGCTGCTAACACTGGCACTCTTGGACGAGGGACACTTGGTAATTTTTTGTTTTACTAACATTTTTGTATTACTCCAGATAGTAGTATGTATATGTGTTGAATAAATTTATTTAATATCCATTCTGCATCAGGGTGTAAACCAAGGTACAAACTTACCTTTATAATAGCAGTTCAATAACCTTGGACTTATGATCATCTATCTATACAGATAAATAAAATTGGAGTGTCTGTTTGTAATATTAAAATAACCACTTTTTACTAAATGCATGTATACATGAATGAATATATACACGGTACATATAACAAAAGTTTACCTAACTACCAAAATTTTACAATTTTTGTCTGTCTGTTTGTTCCGGCTACTCTCCGAAACGGCTGGACTGATTTTGACGGGGCTCTCACTGGTAGATAGCTGCTGTTATAAGGAGTAACTTAGGCTACTTTTATTTTAGAAAAAGAATCAGAGTTCCACGAAAAAAATTTAAAACCCATGAAATTGTGAAAAAAAACCGCGTACGGCGTACGCAATAACGTACGTACGTAACGTAAATCGCTATATAATTTAAATGAATATCTTAGAAGTAGCAAGCTACTATTTATGTATAAACATAGCTAACCGTGAAAACGTACCTAGAGACGAACGCGAGCGAAGCAAGCGTGAGTCGCTAGTTTTAAAATAAATATGTTTTTGGCTATTTAACTATATACCTTGTATAATATACTTTGATTTTGGTTCCTGACATTTCCAATGCTTTACAGCAATCAGAACCATAGGAGAGACTAAGCTTTTTGGTGTTTTCTCATAATGTTATTATTTATAAAAATATTTACTTGAAAATTTAATGTTTAAAAAAAAATCTTCATTGTATTCAGACATTATAATGATATTGCTGATTTATTCTGGAAAGATAGCAACAATGATTGCTGTAAAGCATTTGTTGAAAATCAAAATATCTGTGAAAATATCTGAAAAGATAGTTTTATTCAAAATGTGAAATATTCAGTATTAGAACGTACTAATACTTCATTTAGAGATATTTAATATATACATATACGTTTATTCCATAGGCAAGTCGTCACGCGAGTATCGCACGCCGCCGGCGGTGGCGCCACCTCAGGTGCCTTCGCACTATGCGCCCAACTACCCGCGCCGTCCGCCCGGTTACTCCACACTGCCGGTGACACAACCACAAGTAGGCTTTTCTGTTTTACTCGTCATCATCATTAGAGATGAAACGGAAATCATTTTGCATTATATCCGGCAAGATTATTTTGCAGTATATCTGACAAGATATTAGATATTTAAAAACTACAATATTTTCACCAGAAGGTGCTGAAAGGTACATTCTGGTAAACTTTAAGAAGTGTATGTACTGTTACGACTTAATCGACCGCCAAATATCAATTCAATTTTCTTGTTAATGTCTTCAAAGTGTGCCAGTTGAGCACAGATTACTTCACCAATGTCACGTAGAATGGAGAAGACACAAAGGAGATTCGTCGGTAAAATAAGATCATTAAACTATATTATGTAATAATGTGTAAAAAAGGCAGTAAATCTTTATAAACTTTGGATCTACAATAAAGGCCGCCATAATTAAATTATACATAAAACCTTAATTTAAAATAAGTTGTTAGTAAATGCAAGTTTATAGTCTTATTTCATTACTCTTAATATATTTACATAAAAATTTACACAGAGGTCTAAATACAAACATTAATCAACAATTAACATCAGTAGGATCGGAAATCTAGTATCTGGCCAAACCATTTCATCATCATAAAGCCCTGCTGGGTCGGGCTTCCTTATCATGTTGTCAAATGTAATGCTTACCTAATTTAGAACTAAATCTTTATATTTGAATAAACTCTTGATTTATGTCTAAAACCGACGAGTATTTAACCCCTCGAGAACCGCGTACACGCCGGCGTGTACGATAACAATTGAATTCTCGGAAATTCGCATGGATTTCTTAGAATTTGTCCGGGAGGGGTTAAGAATACGACAAATAAAAAAATTTAAGACAATTCGCTTATACTTTAATAACTTTACAGGTGGGCATGGTTCATCCAAACCAACACCAATCGCCATCCAACTACTCCCAACAGGATCTTCATTCGAGCATGCCACGTAAGTTATATAAAAAATATATATTGTAAAGGGGCCATTCAAGTATTACGTTAGCAGAATTTTAGTCATTATTAACCTCTACCCTCCCCCTTGACAGTAAAGGTAAGCAAAGCTCTTATGATTTAATTATTTTGGGAAACTGAACATGCTTTTCGCTTTTGAGCATAGACAAGTAGGGTTGTCATGTGTGTTCTGAAAACATTGATTTGATAAATCAAAACCTACTAAATTTTAATTAATTATTTTTAATAAATAAATATTGCTGACTTAATTACCATGCAGATCCAGATCTCCCCATCCCCCATGTCATCAAAAATAAGCAAATAACCATCAACCCACCATCAAACCACCACTCCCCCTGCTTTGCTGCTTACATAACACTTACATGGCCCTAAAGGCGATTACACATGCAATTATTGTATACTTACCATGTGAAAAAGCATGCTTGCGCGGCCATATTACTATTTTATCATTTTGTATCCAATCAAGATATTACCCAAAATGATCAAACAGTCATAGATGGGGGCACGCTTTTTCATAACATGTAATTATATGTGGAGATATTAATTTGCCTCTATTTTAGACCAACGGTCGGCAACCCACGGCCCGCGAGCTGCCTCCATGCGGGCCGTGACTGTTTTATAAATAAAACTTCTATAGATACTCTTTATGTGAACTTTTCTTATTTATGCGAACAAACTTTTTCAAACCTTAGTTACCGAAAAAATAAATATGCTTCTCGTCTCACAGATGCGCATTTAAGAGCCATTTTACGAATTGTAACTACTAACATGAAAGCTAAAACACGTAAAACAAATAGCCGCTCAAATACAACCTCAATCGTCACACTGAAGCTTGTAGTTATATATTTTGTGGTATATGTTTATATTTTTTTTGTTATTTTTTTCCATTTCTTTAAATGAAACACAAATAAAATGTTTTTTTCGTTTTTAATATCAAAAGTGCGACCCGCTTTTACTAGATATTGCCACCTTGTGCCTGCTAAAAGGTTGCCGACCGCTGTTTTAAACTATCATCACTCTTTATGCAAAATCTTTGTTTCTATCTTTATACAGCTTTAAGTTGTGAAGTAATTGATTCACAACACCACATTTCGGTGGTTGAACTTGTAATTAAGCTCTTTGTCATATATAAATATTTTAGCATGGTTATTGATACATGATAATTTTAGTAAGTTTGGAGAATTAATGGTTTATGTTAATGCCTTAAATATAAAACACCTGCCGTGTTTTATTTTTCATAAACACAAGTAGTGAGGTGTCTCCTGCGGGGGAGCTCCTCGGGCACGATAAAGATGACAGGGAACAAATCTGCTTATAGTTTGGGACTCATTGCAGATACGCACAAAAACAAAAAAAAAACACAAATAAACTTGAGAAAATATGAATGAATAATATTTATATTTCAGCGCCACCGTCTCCACTTATTGGTTCTGATGGAGAGCACAGCCAGCACTCCATGAGCCTGCCCGGACATGTAAGTGATATTTTAATACATCGTTTCTCAACCATTTTTATTTCGCGACCCACGAAGAAGAAAAAAAGTTAAGGAAAAAGTTTTGCGACCCCTTCACTATGTTACATCTTAATATTTAGTTTTATAACACTACACTAAAATTCATGCCTTTAATAAACGAATCTTTTGTACCTATATATAGCTTGTATTTATTATTTTTCAACAGACTGCGACCCCTTTTAAAGACAAACTCGACCCCCCCAATTGTCGCGACCCCCGCTTGAGAAACGATGTTTTAATATACATATATGTACCTACTGGGTCTGACCCATGCTTACAATAAAACTTATTTCTAACGTAGGTACTAAGGGTTACGTTAAAAAAAAAGGTTTATTTTGGATGAAATTGTTTCTGGTATCGTTAATTTGGATTTACCTGATTCTATTCTCCATTATTTTCGGTAATTCCTCGTATTGATAGCGTTGTCATAGTCTTTTATTAGTACTACTTACAAACACACATACGAAATTGTATTTATAAATTATAAGTAGTTTAATAACATTGTACACGTCACTAATTGATTCCAATATAAATGTATGGTCATCTATACAGATAAATAAAATTGAAGTGTCTGTATGTCCAAATAACAGCATTTTATTGAATGCATATGAAAGTATAAACGGTACCAATAATAAAAAAACAATTTTTAAAATTTTTATCGGTCTGTCTGTTTCATCCGAATAATTTTCCGAAACGGCTGGACTGATTTGACAGGATTTTCGGTAGTAAGTAGCTGGTGTTATAAGGCTACTTTTATTTTAGAAGAAGAGCCGAGATTCCATTCAAAAAAAATAAAACCCATGAAATTGTGAACAAAATAGTATTTAGGGAAGCACCCAAGCGAAGCGAAGGCAAAAGTCGCTAGTTTTAAATAAAATTATCTTTTCCAAATTTTCGCGGCCATTTCAATGCATCGTACTACGTGTAGATTGTGTGTTTGTCTGTAGCGCGCGTCGTCGTCGTCGGCGTCGGGCGGCGGGTCGGCGCGCGGCGGCTCGGTGTCGCCGCCGCTGCCGCCGCCGCCGCTGGACGACGAGCTCGCGGCCGACGCGTTTGGACGACCGCTACACATGCAGGTACTTTTATTGTTATTTTTTTTAATGTTGGCATACCACATACATATGTACGTACATATACAGGTATTTTTTTTTATATTAGGAAATGTATTGGTTTGCATATCACTGGGGACGAAAAGTTCTCGAGTGACATCTACGTATCGGATGGGCAAGCCTCTCACAAGATGAACCGACGACTTCTTCAATGTCGCTGGAGCCCACTGGATGCGTATGGCAAAAGACCGGCAGCCATGGTAATCTTTGGGAGAGGCGTATGTCCAACAGTGGATACCCTTCGGCTAAGAGACGATATATGGGGCTATGTAGGACTCGTCACATAAACGAAGCTCAACTTACACGAGGGGCACTCGGAGCTAGAACCCAGGGCGGCAAAATTCGGAGGATGGGAAAAAAATTTTTTATCGCGTTATCGAAAACGTTTTTTTTATTGTCCAAAAAATAAATAATTAAAAAAAATAACTAGTACCCTTTTCGAAAAATTGAAATAATTTATAATATTTTTTTTTGCTTTATTAAAAAAAAATTGTAATTAAAATAAATTAAAATGTCAGGGCGACATTTTTTACAGTGCCCAGGGGCGGCGCTTAGGTTGAATATGGAACTGCACATAAGTCAGTACCTACTACCAACTAAACGGTAGCTTCCGGGCTTCATGGCGTCCCAAAGTGACCACATAGTAAATTAAAAATAATTAAAAACAATAATTAAGCCTGTGGTAGCCCAGTGATAAAGTGCTCGCTTGGAAAATCAAGTGGGTTAATCCTCTGGTTACGCGATTTAAGCGGAATATATTTGTGCAGTGAATTGTTTGACTTGAATATACGTATGTGTATATAATTTTTTTTTTTTAATCTAAATTTTACACCTACTGCTTCCAATATATAAATGCTGTCATAATTTAACATGTCATATGAATTTGACAGTCTTCTCCATTCTACGCGAAATTGGCGAATTGAATGAATTTGACAAATATTTCAGAACAAGATGGGTACTCAGTACACAAACGCTGTGCCAGCCATCGTGCCTGACGAGGAAGATTTACCTGGATGGGTGCCTAAGAACTACATTGAAAAAGGTACTATTTCCATTATATTGTTTATGTTTAATTAAACATAATACGAAATTAATAATATTATTTTAATTTAGAGCTTGCATTGTGGTCACTGAAGGTACCAACCGAGATTTAATCATTGAAAAGTCACATCAAATATACCGCCAATTTTTTTTAGTTATTCAATAAAAACATATAATATCATCCAACTTTTGTTGCTTCGAGCTAAATATAATATCTTTTCAGTTATTTTTGTTAATTATTATTATTTGTAAAAGTTGTTCTTTATTGTTGTGTTACGGTTCTAGTTATTTAGCCACTTTTGTTGTTTTTGAAAGTTACCAACAAGAATTTTCAAAATTATATTCAGTAAAAAAGTTTGAGGATCACTGGCTTTATGTTTATACTTTCTCTTATGCCCAATATATTATGTATTCAGCCCTTTTTTTTAATGTCCCACTGCTAGGCACGGGCGTCCCCTTAATAAGAGCGGATCACCGCGATAGCCAAGTGCAGATTGATAGACTTTACATGTTTTTGGAAAATTAGCTAGAATCTCTTAGACTTTATTCCTTTGGTATGTTTTCTTATAAACATAGACTATAATAAATAATAAAAATAATAGCGTCCCTTTAAACTAAATAATTAGGTATGTTTTCCTATAAACTATGGCTAATACGATATTTTGTTTCAGTGGTGGCCATATACGACTACTACGCGGACAAAGAAGACGAGCTGTCGTTCCAGGAGAGCGCAGTTATCTACGTGTTGAAGAAAAACGACGACGGTTGGTGGGAAGGCGTCATGGACGGCGTCACGGGACTCTTCCCCGGCAACTACGTCGAGCCTTGCGTCTGAGTCTGCCTTGCTTCATGCTTTATTATTATAAGTTATATGTTATTATATGTGATGGTTTGTATAGCGTAATCAAAATAAACATTTAAGGTACACAAAAATAGTTCACGTACTTCTTATGCTATTGTACGAAAATAATATACTCTTTTATTATCTTAATCTAGTGCTAGCGGATTCACCCTCACTTCGCTCGGGTTCGTCCCTTGGTACGTTTTAACAGTGAGTATGGAATAAGTAGACTATATTATATGTATTAATATAATATATATTATACATAGGTATGAGTTAAGGCGGCGGTAGCCCAGTGGTAGCGCGCTCGCTTGGGAAACCGAGTGAAGCGGGTTCAAATCCCGGGTCTCGCACCTCTGATATTTTCATGTGCGAATCATTTCTAACATGATTACCACTTGCCTTACGGTGAAGGAAAACATCGTGAGGAAACCTGCATGTCTGAGAGAACCTAGCAAGTTTTCGAAAGACATGTGAAGTCCGCCAATCCGCACTTGGCCAGCGTGGTGGACTATGGCCTGATCCCCCTCGTATTGAAGGGAGGCCCGTGCCCAGCAGTGGGACGTTAAAAAAAAAGGGCTGAATACATACATACATGAGTTTTGTATCCCTTAGTTGAGAAATAAGATTGATTCCCCATACAAACTTTGACCCCCCCTTTTCACCTCCTTAATGAATGATTTCCGGGATAAAAACAGTCCTACGTCCTTCCCAGGGTCTTGAATTATTTTCATATAAAATTTCGTCTGAATTGGTTCTGCAGATTTTTATTTTTCCATTACAAACAAACATAAAAAACTTAGTTTTTCTCTTTATAATATTTAAGTATAGATTAAATAAGTCTTTTTGTTTAATATTTTATAGTTACAAATGTATTTTTTGGAGTACACAAAATAAATGATTTAAAATTGTTGCTCCAAATAAAAATTTAGACTTATTGTTAGTTGTTATTTATATGATCATTCGTATTTAATTGTATTTAGGACGCTTATTATAACTAGAGCGGTAATATATATTTTTTTAGTATCTAAAAACTGTCACAATGTGCATGATTCTAATTTCTTCTATTCTAAGTTCACTTTTTTTTTATTTCATAGCATTCTAGCCACTAAAGCTTGATGTAAGAAACTGTTGGATTTTTATCTCTTAAAATACAAACGGTTCGGAAATAAATCGACTTATTCTGTAATAGATTTATTTTTCAATGTTAATTGTAGGGTATACTCTATCTACTGAGTCATTTCACTGGTAACATTTTTAAATGCAAATGAATGTAGTGGATCACTTATTAAATGATTAAACTTAAAAAGAAATTAAACTAAAATATATATATATATATATATATATATATATATATATATATATATATATATATATACGGTCGAATTGAGAACCTCCTCCTTTTTTTGGAAGTCGGTTAAAAAAGAAAACTTTTATATTGTAGAATATATGTTAGTAATTTTGCTATCCTATTTTAAGTTCAATGTATATAACAGGTAATGAAAGTAACGTTAATTAGCAGTATACTGAAGTTATTACTAATTTTTTAGAATTAATTCCCGTAAGATTTAGGTCTTGTATGTGTAAGATCAACTTTTACTGAAGCTTCAAATCAGAATAGCATTAATGATTTTAATTTGATTGAAATAGCTCTATGCTGTATAGTTTAATATTTTTATTATTGGCATTCCTATTTATACTTAAGAATATTAAAATTAGCTTGTAAGCTTCTTTTTCTTCTTCGCCTAAACCTTTAAGTAGGTCTTGTATTTTTTTGACAATTTATATGATATATGCCATTTTTTATATATATGTATAATAAAATATATTGAACTCAAAAGTATTTTTAATTATATTTTTCCTTTGTGAATTCATAAAACACTCTTTATCATTGTTTGATTTGTTAATTATCTTACTAAGAAATACCATATAATCACTACAAAATACACATATAATTAAAAAAAATCTGTTCAATGAGAGATTTTTGTAATTTTCATTGTCATATTTATAAAAAGGAGATAAATAAAAATACATAGTTTATGTGACGTATTTTATTGTCACCACTTACAACTAATTGAATGACTTCAAATACAAATTATCCAACACACATCTTCAAATACTCCCCCTAGCATAATATTATATCTCAATATGCAAGTAATATTCATCAGTATAAATGTATATTTTATGAAATCCTACCTTTTTATATATATTCTTATATGTATTGCTGTAACCTTGAACATTTTTATTCATATTAAAAAAAAAGTAAACTAAAACAACTAAGTGTTACAAATATCGAAGTCGAAAATATGTACCTAAGGATCTGTACTAATTGAAATCAAAACGTGAAAAATCTTCAAAATGTGGGTCAAAACAAAATAGTTTTTCAAAGTCATACTGTGAATGTAATAAAAACTAGTTGCTCAAGTAAATTTGCCAAAAAAGTACATTTAGTTCTTATTTTTATGACAAGGAAACATATTTTTGTAATATGAATGCGTTTTGTGACTTAAATTTAAATTAGTAACTAACTGCATTTTACTCAAAATGCAGTTGCTACATATGTAGTGTTGTAATAATAACTATAGCTATTCTTTTTCATCGAGGTCCATATTTTCTGTGGCAATAATATCAGTCTCTTTGTTTTCTTTTAAAGGTTCTTCTTTTATGACATTTCTTTTATCGTCGTCGTCTTTTTCTTTCTTTTCTGTGTCAGTTTTATCTTCTTTAGTTTCCTTTTCATCCTTCTCTGTCCTATAAAAAAAATATAATAAAAAAATATTTTCTTATTGTAGGGTCTACATTTAATTATGTTTTTATGCAATAAGGAGAAAGATTAAGTCTAAGTTTGATTTTTGTCAAAATTGTTAGTTATTTTTCGGCTCCAATGAGAGAACAAATAAAAATTATCATTGATTTCGCAAATATAAATATAAATAATAATAAAAATAAACAATCACATATGACATTCAGTCTATCTTAACCTGTTGTATAAAGTACAGATTGTCATTTAAACATGCAACTTACTTTGATGGTCCGTTGACAACTTCAACAACATCGTCGTCCTCATACTTTATATTAACTACAGCTTCGACCTTGGATTGGATGCTTTTTAAAGCAGAATGGAATATTTTGGAGCTCGCCTGTAATAAAAAACATAAGAATATTATCTAAAGTAACATGAGTGGCACATAACTAGCCTGAATTAAGTAAACACCGAGTTGTAAATATTTACAACTTAGATTAGAAAAGAAGGATATAATCGCGACAGGCTTTTATATCATACAAATTGTGTTATGTAATAAATTGATGGGTTTAATTTAATTTTAAGTTTATTTTCTCCTTTTTAGAGCATTTAAATAAGTTTGTTTTTATAGATGTTTTTACTACTAATTTATTTTTTAGTTTTTTACTAGAAAAACCCGCGGCTTCGCTCGCGCTAAAATAACAACAAAAAAACTTTAAAAAGGTAGGTTTCATACAAATTTTCATCCCTTATTTTATCTCCTTATGGGATGAATTTCAAAAAATGCTAAATCACGTATTTATTTAATTGTATTGAAGATCATTAATACCAAGTTTCAAGAAATTCCGATCATAAATATTTTTTGGGTTGTGTTATAACGTATATTCCCGTGGGAATGAGATAATCTCCAGCGGTAAAAAGTATCCTATATGTTGACCCGGATATCCAGCTATCATCATACCAAATTTCATCAAAATCCCTACAGTGGTTTTTCTGTGATGCGGTAACAGACAAACAAACAAATATTCTAAAAACTATAGATTCGGCCTCTGTATCGATAATAAAATCTATTTCAATAAGATTTTCCAAAAAATATTTAAGGTACAGATTCGACTCAGTTAGAATTTTATTATATGTATAGATTGTATTCATATTTTTCTCAGCACACGCTTTCATTCATATCATGGGGAGCACAAAAAATCATAGTCTGCCATATTGGAATTAGAATTACATCACTTAGCTAACCGTGCATTTTCATCCAAACTAAACGTGTATGAAAAATTTCAACTCAATCGTTTAATAGCTGCTTTAAAATACAGTCGCAAGATTTGAACCGGACAAACAAACGTGTCAAGTTAAATAAAAGCTTGTTAAAAAACCAAAAGCCACTAACAGTGAGCGAGCCTATGCGCGCGCGGGCGGCGGCGAGCGCGGCGCACACGTCGTGCAGCTGCACCTGCGCGCCGCGCTCCGCGCGCTGCGTGCTGGCGGCGGCCGCGCGCGCCGCCCGCAGCGCCGCCGCCGAGTCCGCCAGCGCCGCCTCCAGCCGCGCGCGCTCGCCCGCCCAGCGCGCCGCGCCGCCCACCAGCGCGCCCACGTCCACCACCACCGACTTGTACATCACTATGCCTGCACATAAAAAAAAAATGTAATCGCCAAACATAATTTTTTTTGTCAATGTTATAAAAAGGGCCCGGGCAATTAAAGCCTGTCGATGTGATCTAATAATATATAAAAAAAAAAAACTGCCTGCCCAAAAAAAAAAAAGAAATTCAGTTTGTAAATATTTAAAAAAATAAATAAGTAGTTTTTTTAAACTAAGAATAGAACGTAAAATAAAGAAATCATATAAATTGTCATTGACATAAAAAATATAAAAAGAGTCAAATGAAAAAATGTAAAAATGCCTGTCAATGTCCTGACAATAGCTTAGCCGTAAGAAACTCAGTGGAACTATAGTATTTTTAACTTTATTATATAAAATAAAAAGTAAATATTTTACTATCCAACATATAAAGAGAATGTGTGCTATCTAGTAGTAGGCAAAAGAACTCACCAGTTTCACTAACATCTTTTGTCGCAGTGGAATCTGAATTTTCATTTTCATTTTTTCTATTAAACACTGGCAGTAGTTCTCGGTTTCCCGATGCTATGGTTGCTTCTAGTTCAGCTATCTGATTATAAAATATGAATATGTATATTATTGTATACTAGCGACTCACGCTCGCTTCGCTCGCGTTCGTCCCTAGGTACGTTTTCACGGTTAGCTATATTTATACATAAGTGGTACCTTGCTACTCCTAAGATATTCATTTAAATTATATAGCGATTTACCCTTGCTTCGCTCGGGTGCGTATGCCGTACGCGGATTTTGTTCACAATTTCATGGGTTTTTAATTTTTTCACGGAACCCTAATTCTTTTTCTAAAATAAAAGTAACCTAAGTTACTTCTTATAACATTAGCTATCTGCCAGTGAAAGTCTCGGTCAAAATCGGTCCAGCCGTTTCAGAGATTAGCCGGAACAAACAGACAGACAGGCAGACAGACAGACAAAAATTTAAAAAAATGTTGTTTTGGTATATGTACCGTGTATACATCCATATGCATTTAATAAAAAGCGATTATTTTAATATTACAAACAGACACTCCAATTTTATTTATCTGTATAGCGACTTACACTCGCTTCACTCGGATGTGTCCCTAGGTGTTTTAATTTTTTTAACCGGGACCATAGTTCTTTAATAAAAGTATCCTTAGTTACTCTTCATAACGTCAGCTATCTGCCGGTATCAGTATCTCAAAATCAGTCCAGCCGTTTCGGAAATTAGCCGGAACAAACAGACAGCAAAATTTAAAAAATAGTTTTTTCTACTTATACTATCCTATATACATTTAGTAAAAAGCTGTAATTTTGACATTACGAACAGACACTTCAATTTTATTTATCTGTATAGATTTTAACACGGATGACGTAAAACTATACAAGTAAAAGTAAACCATGCTCTATTTTGTTTTACCTGAATACGATATAAATAACAATGACGACCGTTGACGTTTATCCCAAAACAAAAGAACCATCTGATGATTTGACCGGTCTGACGATGATTAGATTCGTGATTTGAATTTTGTATTAATTTTAATGCTACTGGATAGCGCTTGTTTAATACAGTATGTTCACAGTTCAAACTGCAGAAACAGAACTAAATGAGATATTTTAGCTAATAATAATAATACTAACATGAGGCGGTACTTCGCTGTTGGTGACGGTGCTGTCGAGCGGCAGGTCCTGGATGGCCTCGGGAGTACCCGCGGCCAAGTCCTTGATGGCTTGCACTAATGATCTGAAGAAAATAATTACGTATTTTAGTTCACTATTTTCTGTTAAAAAATATAAATATACATACATATAACATTTATTCTCATGTTTAATTTTATTGTGTAAATTATTATTGAGAGTACTCTCAAAAATTGTAATAATCACTTCAGGAACTATTTTGAAGTGAAACTCAGGCGCGTCATGAGAGGGAAAAAAATAATTGACGTTAGGATATTTCATATTTGTAACAGAAACGGAACAGAATAAATATTCAATTAAAAATTATTTAAACTATTATATTAATATTTCAAAGAATAAATTAAATAAAAATAGATATTTATAAAAAATACTTCTTTTATTTATTTTTAATTTTAAATAAGCGCTTGAATCATATCAAATGAATATTGTTAAAAAAATTATTTACTTGAAAGAATTTTTTATACATTATAAATTTTTTTCATAAAAAAATTTGCCTCCCTGTATTATTATTTATTTTATTAGACTAATATAATTTAGTGAATCAATACAATATTTGATTGAAAATTAAATGTTATCTTAACACCATTTGTACTATGTGAATAATAAAATATTATTTTCCTTTTTAAAACTAGAAAAAAAAAATATATTTTTTTTATATCTCTCCTACTATTTCATAAAAATTTCATAAAAAGCACCGATAACCGACAGAAGTTGCGCGTGTACACGTTGATACACGCACTGTTTCATTTTTTAATTATATTTTTTTAAACTAATAAAAACTTTAATTTCACTCGAAATATTCCACTTTCTAATAAACAAATTATGATGGGCTACTGCCGGAGGTTGCAAATAAAATCGGAGACTTTACTTATAAAATACTTTAATACTAATTTTACAAACTAATTATCCTAAAGTGATTGCACCGTCAAAGTGGGACTAATGCAATGAATGAAGAAAAGGTTTTAACAATAAGGTGCACTCGGATGTTACAACACTGTCACTTCACGAGAGTTATGTTGCAATACCAAAAGAATGCTATATTGGTGGTCGACGCGACTCGCGGGGTGGTTCCCATGCATTAGAGTTGCGAAACAAAGTCTTTAACAATAAAAGTTCATACGAAAGGAATGCGACGTTGGTGGTCGACGCGAGGTAGTTCCCATGAATTAATTAGGGTTGCGTAACAAACATGATACAACATAATATGCAACAACAAAAAATTCAAAACAAATATTAATCTAATATTATCTTATATCAAACAAATATGAATCACCAAAACCTACTCACTTGTAACTAAAGCTATCTCGTATACACACTTTCTCCAGTATATTCCGTATCTGGGACCTGGAGAGCTGTAGACCTAGGCTCATGAAGAGGCTCTGCAGGTCTTTGCGAGTGATGGTGCCTCCGCGGGAAGTGTCGAAGTACACGAGGGAGAGCAGCAGGTAGGGGTCCGGGGGCAGGTCCACCCCGCGACTGCGGCGTTTGGGGGAACTGCTGCGTTCGTCGTCGCTACGGGAATCCTATGAATATTTGTAAATAATTATTACATTCTTCATATGTCCTTCGAAAACTTGTTAAGTTTAAGTTCTCTAAGATACGCAGGCTTCCTCACGATGTTTTCCTTCACCGTAAGAAAAGTGGTAATCATGTTGGAAATTAATCGTACATGAAAATATTAGAGGTGCGAGACCCGGGATTCAAACCCGCTTTACCCGGTTATCCAAGCAAGCGCGTTACCACTGGACTACCACTACCTTAATTTATAATACCTACTAGGGACTTGACCTCGCTTGGCTCGGATGGGTGTATGCCCTAGGAGCCTAACACTAGTAAAGTGTTACTCCAGATACTTTTCATTAAAATCCGTACAGCGGTTTCACCAAATAAACACTTATGTTTGTGTAAATTTCATTTTTGTATATATTTTTATAATTCAAACGAGCAATTCTTGTATATTTATACCGGCGATCTGGTATGTGGCGATTTTCGGGGAGAAAAATCGATCTAGATTAGTCTTATATCTGGGAAAACGCGTGTTTTTGAGTTCTAATGAGGTTTTCTTTCGCATTATTCCACACAAAATATTAACGATAATTTCTTACTCTCGGACATAAGTATCGTGGTCAAGCGGCCAAGTGCAAGATCACAGTTTTTTTTTAAATACAATATAACATAAAGGAACTCCGAGCGAAGTTCGGTCGTCCAAGTACTATATTTTTATTTGTGCAAAACCTTAAATCCAAAGACCTTCGCCTTTTTCTTTGAAATTTTAAAACATATGCGTGTTTTTACAACAAGGGTTTATAATTTATATGATGTTATTTTATTGCAAGTCGTTAATATTCGTGCAGTAAATAGAACATACTCTACTAACCCGTCTTTCCCGCTTTCGCGTGTCACGCTTTTCTTCTTTTTTCTCTTTGTCATCTTTCTTTTCTTCTTTCTTATCTGGTTCAGGTTTCTTCTCGTCCTTCTTTTCAACTTTTTCCACACTCTTGTCCTTTTCCTTAACTTCCTCTGCTTTTTCAGGCAAAGTGTACAATGTTTTGTAGACATAAAATCCAAAATCCCGCATTAGCATTTCATTGAACAGTTCCGCAAATACAAACAACTGTATAAAAGAAAGTTACATATTACGTTACATTATATTAATTAATGAATCATGCGAGCATTTGCATAGAAAGAAAAAAAAAGAAAATATTGCTGAATAATATAGTTTCTACTGAAATATACCATAAAGACACGACACAAAAAGAATAGTATCAAAAATATTATAACATCAATCATGAATAGATACTAACTACCATTAGCACAAAAAAAATAAATAGAAACAATTTGTTTTTCCTAAAATAATACACATACCTACCTACAAGTTATGAAGTAATAAAATTCAAATACTACCCCGAAATACATATACTATTCTTCAACCTTCACAAAACCTCGTGCCGTAAAACTTATCCCCTATCTTTTTATGGAGGGGAACTCTTTCCTATCCCCGCCGTAAAATTTTAACTACTTTATAAATGTCGTTTAGCTCGGGTGCGTTCGTAAAGGGGCCTCAATTACGTGAGCTCAAAATGAGGGGGGGGGGGGGGGGGGGACATCCAGTAAAATCTCATCAAATCTCATATAAGCTGAGTGGGGCATAATTGAAAATCTCACGTCAACTTTAAAGTAAAATATATTTTATTACACAGATAATAAAAAAGACATTAAATTTTTCGTTCACTTCTGAAGAGTCCTATTTTGTCTGCTGTAAAAATACCTGAATATTGTATTATTTTATACTTTATGAAAATAAATCTAGTCTTTTAACAACTGAGGTGAGGTAACAACCTCACGTGAGGTGAAGGGGGTGTTTCACCAAATCTCACCAAAGGGGGGGAGGAGTCCAAATTAAAAGAAAAACAGCTCACATAATTTATGGATGCCCCATAATAATAGTCTATGTATCACCCACATCCGTCTACTAAATTTTATCCAAATCCGTCCAGCTTTCAGCATGGACGAGTAACAAACGTACACACATACAAACTTTCGCATATACAATAGTAGTTCCATAATAAATACCTCAAAGCTGTGCTCCTTATTGTCAGTAATACGGTAGTCCAGCAACAGGGACAGGGTCGCCACGCTGCAACTGAACTTGCCGCCCTTGGCCGCGCCGTGCGGGTGCACTATTATGTGGGGAGACGCCGGCAACTCGTACTTCGTTTTTAATATTTGTTTTTCCTTCTCTATCTGCAATTTTTTTTATATAATTATTATGTATAATTCGTTTTTAACTATAAGTTATTATTCTGTGTTAAGTGGAATTATTGTCTTTTCAGTAATAAAAATCATATCATCGTTTTTTATAGTCCAGTCAAGATGTTGCTCTGTTTGCCTGTTTTACTCAATAAGTATTAAATTAAATAGTCTATATAAAATTGATGTAGAAAGTGATAACTTCCTTAATATAGTAAATGAACACAAACAAATAAATGTATAATGTCTGTCACTCACTCATCTTCACACACTTTCTTTTACAAGAGATAGGACAACATACTACTCAATTCATTCTCTTCTTGGTTCACAGTTGATGGGACTTAAAAGTTTCTATCAATAGAAGTAACTTTAAGATCTAAAGTGTACAAACATTTTATAGTATGAATCATGGCAAATGAATTTAAAAAAAGTATTCAGCGGATGGGCTCAATAGACCCCCCTAGGGCTAACAGCATATAAATAATTAGATAACAATTTAAAAAAAAATACCCTTTTCTTTTCTTCTTCAATTTCTTTTTCTGTTTTTGGTTTATCTTTCTTCTCTTGACTCTTTTCTTTCTTTTCATCTTTTACTTTTTTCTTATCTGCATCAACAATATCTTTTTTCTCATTCTTGTCATCTTTATCATCTGAAATGTCTACTGTTGCTTCCTTTGCTGTAATTTATGTTGATAATTAATTAATGTTCAATATCATATTTTTAATATGTAATCTTTCCTCAAGTATTAATGCCTAAATAGCTTCCACAAATAAATAAAATTTTACTATTTTGTTATTATTATGGGTACAATAATTTGTAGATCCTAATATTTTCATGAAATATATAAAATACGTTAAACATACAAGTCAAGTAAATGTTTAGTATAGCACTGTAATAGTGTGTGAACTTACGTTTCTCCGATTTATCTTGGTCATTGCTTTCTTCTACCATCTCTTTCTCCTGAATCTTTTCTTTCTTTTCTTCCTGCTCATCATCTTCAACTTCCATAACTTCATCACTTTTTGTTTCCTTTCCTTCTTCATTTTTTAAAAGTTTAGATAATCGGGACACTAATTGAGCACGAAGACCTGTCAAAAATATTTATTTATCTATACTAATATAATAAAGAGACAAAGTTATTATTTTGTTGTTTGCTTATTTAAACGCGCTAATCTCAGAAACTACTAATCCGATTTGAAAAATTCATTTTTCATTAGATAGCCTGTTTATTGAGGAAGGCTGCACTAAACATTAAAACTTAAGCAGGGGCGAACGCGACCGGATCGAGAGTGAGTCGCTGAACCGTACAATTTTCCGAGATAAAAAATAGCCTATTTCTTATTTACCCTTTATTATGAGATTAGCTCATACAAACAGACAGAGAAACAAAAAAAAATAAAAAAATCTGGATTTGTCCTATTTCTCTTCTACATACCCCTGACTCGGTTTTTAGCATTTATTTTTTTATGTACAGACATTCGACCTCTACAGTTTTATTCTATGTATAGATTGAACTATTTAAAATTGTTATCATGTTTCGAATTTTGAGTTTTAGTCATTTAATAAAAAGTAATATCTATACTGCATATTTGTAAAAGGTGCTGTCTGCATTTTAGGACGTGACTACCAAACGGTCATAGTAACTGAATTTATTACCTTATTATATTTTGTTAAATTTTACACTTTGGCATCATAATGTCTTAAATAAAAAAACAATGATCTTCTTTAACAAAAAAAATAATTTTTAAATCAAATTAATTAGTGTAGGATATAATAGTCTTGAGTATAAGACAAACTAAATACCTTTGCAGCTAACATTACGAGCTCGCAACTCTTCTCTAAGTTGATCAACTTTAATTGTCCTTAGGTCTATTTTAGAATAATGTGTAGGTTCTGGCTTGCCGTCCTCATCATCGTCATTCTCATCTATCGTTATCGTACTATCATTGGCATTGGAATTATTGGCAGTCTCCTGAAATACACCCATAAGCTTTATTTCTCGTTTACCACAACAACTAGCTCAAGGCAATAAAAAATCGATTTTATTGATCAAAAATCTAATAATTTAAAATCTGAGGTGCACTATGTATTAATGAATTTAAAATTAAAACAAAATTAAAAAAAGAGGCTTAAAATGATGCGTAGATAAAAAAATCTGCCGTCAGCATATCGTTGCAGCAGGCGTTGTCAGGATATAGTCGCGCGCAGCCGGAATCAAAACCAAACAAAACTGGGAACAAACAATTTGGGATTTGTCCGAGGCGTCGTCCTGGGGCTGCGCAGACGCGGACGCGGGGGCCGCGGGGGGCGCGGGGGGCGGCGGCGAGGGCACCTCCTCGCCGTCCAGCCTGCGCAGCGCCGCGTCGCACGCCGCTCTATAGAGGTCGTGGACCGTCGTCCATTCGACCCGCGACGGCTGAGCCGACCACACGTCGGGCAGGAACAACACCACACACTCGAGTCTCGACTTGCCGCCGCCTTCGCGCCAGTAGTAAAACTCCACCATTCGGTACCTGTCACGGGTAACTTCATTATTACATACTCACTGCGAGCTGCTCCCGCATGGACGCACACGTGCGAGTGGAAACATCTATCTGCCACTTGCGACCCTCGAGGTCTATGTGTGCTGTACCATGATCATTTTATGCTACCACAAAACCGACAGTGTCCTCTTACCTTTACACCTTCAACTTACTAACATTAATATATGTATAAACAATTTGTATTTCACAAGAAGATACTGTCAGTTTAGTCAGGATGAAAGCACAAATAATGTGGATTCTCTGGACACTGACTAATCACCAGACTGGGATATAAGGGAAACTTACCACTGTGTACAGTTGGAGAGATCGATGCCAGTTAAAGCTTTGCAAGTTCTTATAGCTGTTTTAACTAGTACTCCAGGGTCACTTTCGGGATTTTCACCATCCAGGGAAGGACTCCAAGGTCCACCTATAGCAAAGTTTTCACCCCCTTTACCCTTTTGGCCAACCAGAAATTTTATTAAGCGTGTAGGATGCAGAGGTGTTTTACTAGATCGTTTATCCTTTTCATCAACTTTTGTAAGGCCACACTTTTGATACAAGGATTCCAATGTCGGCATACTGATCAACATTACCTAAAAAATAGAATTTTATATTATTTTTCTATATAAATATAAAATTGTGTAAATTATTAATGAATTGTAGATTATTGTAAATTATTTACTGTTTGACTAAGAAATCATTAATTAAAATACAAAAGTTTTATAGTAAATGAGCAAGAATGAAAATTAATGTATGCATGACTTGTTACTGAACTGGAGTGCTGAAAATTATGGCTATATAAGTTTAACACTCTGTCTTCTTACCTTAGCTGAAAATCTGTAGTCTGCATCTGGAGGTTCTAAGATAGACTCATTAGTATAAGGGTTAGGCACATCTTTGCTCATAATGTGATAAGAACAAGGGTTATTAATTGAGAACGGTGCTTGAGGTGGGAAAGTCTCGCCCCATTTAACATAAGCATTAAAGAAATCTGATGGTATGTATAAATTTGTATATCTCTGTGATAGTGTTGGAACATCTATCTTATGACTGAAACAATAAATTGTAAGGTTAAGAATAAGAATACATTTCATGTTATACACTGAATTTACTTTCATATAATATACATATTATAAAATGATATCAAAGCACTTTTTTTTAAAAACAGTGACTGTTACATATTGTGTGTGGAATATAGACCCCAAAACACTGGATCGGCCAAGTTGTGATTTGGAAGTTTATATATATATATATATATATATATATATAATTGAAGTGGAAGTTATATCAAAACAATTTACTTGGAAATTGTAGGTCTTAAATGCATACATAAAAGTCCATGATAGCATTTGTCAATAACTATTTATATTAATTTATAACATACTTAGGGATAGACCTGAGCAAAGCCAAGGTAAGTTACCAGTAATTAATAATGAAAAATAAGTACTACAATATAAGTTCATCATAGGGTCAATCACATACTTCAATTATCAAATGCAACATTTTGAAAGAAAGACACTGACACTGACATATACCAGGTACATCATTTCTACTTTAAAGAAATAGAATCAAAAAAGCCTTACATATCAAGTGGTATTCTAGGGACTCTAACAACATATTTAGCTGGTGATGGTTGATGCATTATTGGGCGCTTCCTTGGTGGAGAGTCTCTACGAGTACGACTATCTCGTCGATCTCGTGATCGTGATCGACTCCTTGTACGCGATCGTTTCTGAAATTGTGGCTTTACGTTAAATATAGTAAGACATGTCCATTAACAAACTTTTATTTTTTCTTAATAAGTTATTGACTGTAGTGACATCTTGTTTAAGCCCCCAGTAACAATATGGCTACTGTGGCTGTAATAATGATAATTCATTATATTTTACACATAAAACTTTAAAGTTAAACATGTTTGTTGTTTATAAAATAGTTTAAAAGTTGTTTATGAAAATAATTTAAAAGTTTGAATAGGGTTCATTTACATACACGAAAAATCGTTAGATGTTCATGTATTGGTAGCACTTTGGTGTAGCCCTTAGGGGCAGTCACATTTCATACAGTTATCTTTTATTATATAACAGAGTTAAAAAATAATCTTAGATTCAATATTAACTATGAATACATAAAATCATATTAAATACAAACAATGTTTTAAGTCTTACTCTGTCATCTCTTCTTGAAGGTCGATCATCACGTCGGTCATCGCGACGAGATAGCATAGACTTTTTGTTAGATGGTGGTGGGACTGCATTGTAGGTATTAGATTTTTGAGGATTAACTTTTTGGTTAGGTCCACTCTTTGGTAGAAGTTGTACACGAGTTGCATTCCATTTAAAGGGCATACTGGGATTATATGTAGCTTCAACTAGTACCCTATCGTTTACTTTGGGAATGGCTCCTTTTGGACAGACAGACGTCTGATAAAATACATCATGATCGACGAAGCCGAAATCGTTATGCGTCTTTGTTACGGTACCCGTAAATACTCGCTGTTCACTTGATTGCTGTGTTTGATTAGGTGTATTGTTTTGATACATGTTTGGATTCATCGCGCGTGGTGTAGGATATGCTACAACGTTTCCTGGATACATTTGACCTTGTGCCATTTGGTTCATTGGCATTTGTCCTGCCATTGGCATTGCCATACCACCTTGTGCTTGTATCATGCTTGGATTAAACACAGCTTGAGTCTGCTGAAAAGGCATCATACCTTGTTGAGACATCATTGCGGCATTCGGATCCATAATCTGCGGATTCATGCCGGTCATGTTAGTGTTCACATTTGAACGAGCCCATGGTGGGTTTTTTGCTCCACTGCCTGTTTGCATTTTTTAATGTTTTTTATCTAATTACTTTAAGCATTTATAATTTAAATACTGACAATTACCAACAAACACGATTTGCAACCTCACAACAAACTTTAATAAAATGGCCGCAAAGCGCAAAATAAAATCACAACCAGTGTTGCCAACTGGCAGCTCGATCTTAGAAAACATCTTAAATGGAAATATATATAGACATTCATTGTTTTTTTGTAATTTTATTTGCTTTTTCGTTTCCTATGTTTCGAATGCTTTTCAAAAAGAAACAAAAATACCTACACATATATAAGTAATACGTCGAGGTATTGCTAAGTTTTTATTCTCAATTTTTTGTTTACCTATACTATACCGAAACTTCTCTTAACATATTCATGCACTTAAGCATTTTTTAAGACACCTTTTCTAGCCCCCACCCTGGCTGAGCAGGAAAAGCAGTGCCTACCTAAATAGGGCTACTTTGTCACCCTGGGTGTTGCCGAATCCCATCGCCATAGGACTTTTCAATCACGAGTCCATTATTCAGAAGCAGTCCGGTGCGCAGGAAATATTAAGGTGCACAAGTACAGACGCAAATACTAATGCACACACTCGTCCTTACTCCCCTATACCCAGTGGAATGGAAAAACCGCTACGACTAGAGGAGAGTTCGGATGATGTGTCTAGGGTAACTAAATACGCTCTCTACCGCCGCCCTAGGCCTTCTACCATTGCCTCGCTGCTGCGCCGAGTCCGCCAAACCCGCCACATATCTGCTATGGGATGTCTTCCTTGTCACAGTAGACTTTTTGTACGGTGCGGGAGAGAACCACTATACTACATTCGATTGCAATTGTCAATGCAAGGCAGTTTAACGTCATACCCAGGACGAGGTAAAAATAAAGGCGGTCAGGGGCGGTATTTTTTAGTTTTTGCCCCGCCTCGAAAAAATTGAAGATCCGAGGCTGATAACACCCCTCTCTTTGCATCGGGGTTTAACAAATAGTTACGAGGGAGACAATTAATTATATATTATGTTCTCATAGAAGATTAATAAAAGATAGTGTAAAAGATTTTAGAGCTTAAAATTAATTATGAATTTAACTCGATACATAAAATGAATGCCAACTTATATAATGCCTATCAATTACCAGTCCCCTCCCTCCTGATTTTGACCTTCTTTACATACCTATTACCTATCTATAATATAAAAATATCATTTAAAATAAAAGTAAAATTTAGAGGGACTGTTAAAAAATATTACCTATTTTTTAAACCCTAGACTTGAAACATTCCAACGTACTAATAAAGCTTATATATAATTTTAGAAAATTTAATAATGTTAATTGCATAGCATTTATTAAATTTTTTAATTATTAATAAATTTGTATTAGCTTTTTAAAAAATGTTGCTAGTACAACTTAAGCTTAAGCTTGCATTTTTTATGTATATCTGTCAATTTTTCAGCCATATTTTTATTTATTATTCTGTAGAATCGGTGAATCGGACAATTGCTGCCATTTCAATTTCATATTTTATTGCTGCTGAAATTCTAATAGTTTTGTTAAAGATGTAAAACACTCTCGTTTTAATTAAGTGTTTATTAAAATGGGTACTAATGGTAATGGTCGCCGAGGCGGCGCAAAATTGCCTGATGTGCGCCGTCCTATGGAAGAAGGAGAATGTGTGAGTCTGAACGATGAAAGCCCCGAATTAGATTTCGTTTATGATGATTGTGATACTCAAGCGAATGAAATTGCAGAACTTTACAGCTATACAGAACATCCCGAGTTTCAGTTCAATGTAAAGGCATTTGAAGATATAATGGAAGAATTTAATTTTCCTCCTAGTTGGCAAAGGCTTACAAACAAACAACAACGCACTGTCGTAATGAAGCTACTGGAACACCTTGATGTCGCTGTAACTGAAATACGAATGAGAGCTACCCGGTGTATTTTATACCTAGCTCAAGGCTGTTGGGCCGAGATGCAATCTGATGCGGAACAAGCTCATTGGGCTCGTCTTAATATTATGACTTTGTATGATATGGGAACGTTTGCAGCCTTTGTTGAATTATTAAATTTGGAAATCGTCAGAAGTAATGCTGCTGTAGCATCTAGAAAGCTTGCTGAATCTTTAGCAGACTCTACTAATTTAAGAGTCATTTTGTCAGTATTATATCTTATTACAGAGCATATGAGAACTGAAAAAGAAAACCCAGATTCGGAATATAAACATTTAGTGAAAATGTTTAAAGAGGAAATAGGGACACCCTTTGGAGAAGAATTACTTCCAGTAAAACTTCTTGGAATGGTAACACAGTTATGTGCTGGTACAACTCCACATTTTCCTACCAAAAAGGTTTTATTATTATTGTGGAAGATACTACTTGTCTATCTAGGGGGATCTAAAGAGCTAAAGGAAAGGAAAGCTAGACTTCGTGAAAAATATGGATTACCACCAGTGACTGAAGATACACTTGAAATAATAAAAAGTATGCGCTCAAGTTCACCACCACCTAATGCCACAGATATGTTAGAAAATCAAAACCCTGGTCAAAGAAAACTAAAGGAAAATGAAAGAGCTCTCCGTAGACAAACTTTTATGAAACAAACTTCTTTGGATGAATCAGATGAACAAATGTTTGTTGACAAGGAAGAAACTGGAAATGGATCTGAAGATTACTCAATGGAGTTTCAATCAATGTCTGCAGATAGCATTCAAAATGCTAATGCAAACCAAAATTGCCCCTATTACATGTATATAAAGCGCTTTGATAGTCCACCACCACCTCCTCCCCTACCAAGAAGCTTGCCTTGGAAATCAAAAGTTCGCCAAAAAGATATTGATTTGTTTCTGGATAATGTTAGGATAAAATTTGTTGGCTATTCTCTTCCTGGAGATAGGCAAACGATAGCAGGCTTGCCACAGCCCATTCATGAAGGTATTGAAATATTAAAAAAACATATGTATACAAGTCTTGCTGAAGTTCAAATAGAAAGGGAGCTTGAAATAGCTAGAAGTCCTTTGACAAAAGGTGAAAAGGAAGTGGAGGAAACTGAGGCAGAGATTCTGTACAAGGCCATGCAGCAAGACCTTTCACAATACACAATTGCTCTCTTAAAGATACTCCTGGCAGCCACACCAACTTCCACTGCAAAAACATACTCAATGAATATAATGGCTGATGTTCTACCTGAAGAAATGCCCATGACAGTCCTTCAATCACTAAAACTAGGCATTGATGTAAATAGACATAAAGAAATCATTGTGAAAGCTGTCACAGCTATATTGTTATTGCTATTGAAACATTTTAAGTTAAATCATGTATATCAGTTTGAATATATGTCAAATCATTTAGTAATTGCTAATTGTATGCCCCTTGTATTGAAGTTTTTCAATCAGAATATATTAGCTCATATAGGAGCAAAGAATACAATACCAATATTTGATTTTCCTGCATGTGTTATAGGCGAGCAGCCTGAACTAACAAAGGAATGCTTAGACATTGGAGACTCATCTGTCCCTTATTCTTGGAGGAATGTATTTTCCAGTATAAATTTATTGAGAATTCTAAATAAATTAACAAAATGGAAAAATGCAAGAATTATGATGCTTGTTGTCTTTAAAAGTGCACCAATACTCAAACGTATATTAAAAGTAAGGCATGCGTTGATGCAATTTTATGTGTTAAAACTTTTAAAAATGCAAACTAAGTACTTAGGGAGGCAGTGGAGAAAAACAAATATGAAAATTATTAGTGCTATATACTCCAAAGTAAGACATAGACTGAATGATGACTGGGCTTTTGGAAATGAAGTTGATGCCCGGCCATGGGATTTTCAAGATGAAGAGTGTGCCCTGAGAGTCTGTGTAGAAAGGTTTAACAGAAGGAGATATGGATCAGGTGATGATCTAGAAAGTGAATTGGTGCCAGTTGACACAGACCTTAACAGTGTTCTAGATACAAACTTAGAGCTAGATGAGGAGTTCATGATTAATTATGAAATATGGCTAGAACAAGAAGTGTATAATAATGAAATTAATTGGGATGTCCTACTATCTGCATGAGTTATGATAATGTTATTATAATGTAGACAACATATTTATTGATTTGTTTATACATAACATTTTAATCAAATCATAATTTTTTTTTAATAATATTGCCTGTACTTTTTTCGATGTCATAATTTCAGAAGCGTGTATTATAAGTACTGGGTACAAATGTAAATAATTGGGATCTTTTAGTTTATGTGAATCAATGGATGTGTAGGCAATATATTATGAGAGAAACACAATATGCACATTATTTGTCATTTTGACAAAGAATATAGTAAGGATTGTATTAATTAAAAATTTGTAGTTATTTGATATTATTTCAACAAGAATCAAATATAAAGTATCCATAATAATTGTGTCAGTTTATAATAGTCAATTTTATTATTGTGTGTATATACAGCATCACTTCACACTTGGTCTATTGATATTATGACGTGTCAAGCCCAGTTTTAACATTAAATTTAAGTTATTTAGAAAACAAGTACTGAACTTATATGAAATTAAAATTATAGTGACTGAAAATTCAGCAACATGGTCAGAAAGTTTTTATATGAAATATACAACTTAGTAACAATCTTAATTTATTACATTTAAATTATATTCTGTGTAATTATTATTTCATAATCCATGAGATATTTACCATAACTGTGATTGTTGGATACAATATCTAAAATGTCGTCGATTATGATTTATGACTTAGCTTTAATGCAAGTTCGTATAAATTGTCATGTAGAGTAATAATTACTATAAAAAAATTGACAAACTAAAATTCTTTCTTTTAAAGTAAACTTCATCTAATTAGAACCTGTATTCAATTTTAGTTGAATGTTTTACTCTCATGTATCCCATTAGGTTTGTTAGATTTAATTGTAGCATTTAAAAATTGACTATGAAATAAAAAACTACAAGTTATGTAAATTTTTAAAGGATTTAGAATGTGAATTAAATAATACACAAATTATAATGTAGGTATTCCAATAAATGTTACTGATTCTCAACTTTTACTGTTAATAAAAATTTGTGTTACTTTTTTGTATTATTTCGTATACCTATGTGTAAATTAAATAAAAGAATTGTATATGATATATGTGGTCGGCGTTTCATTGTATGACCTCAAAAAATTAAGATAAAAACGATTAGGTAATAAAAATCTAAAATATAAAAATAACCAGTAAGTCGTTTAAAAACTAAAAAAAGATATACTTTTAATTAACCAGTCCTATATATGTGACAATTATATTTTTATGTACCCGCTTCAAAACAAATGAAATGAGCCGAAAATCTAAGGTTTTACTAGAAACAATTGAAAAGTTTAACAGTGCATCTTCTGACTAGGTTATCTCTATGGTACCGAATAATTAGGTAATAATAAATTAGCAACGAGCCAATAAGTGGAAATATTACCTCGTGTTCGAACATTCCTACCTATATAATTATCGCAATCGGATTTCAAAGCGATACTGTTAAAAAAATAGATAAGTATATATTGTATATGTCTATACCTATCATTTGGTAACACACTAACAAATGGGTCTAATAAAAAATGGTGTTGAAAATAGTTTCTTTCCGTTCTTATCCGACTAAGGCGAAGGCTAAATGGGGAAGGAATATATGATTGACCTGTAGGTATGTATTTATTCCGATCTCGAACACTTTGGGCTTCACCGCAGTTAGGTAAAAAATCAAAATGATGTATTTCATTTCAGGTATATACCAATTTGTCTTGAAAAAACATATTAACATTATATATTTTAAAAATAATTTATGGTAAATCTATACAGATAAATAAAATTGGAGTGTCTGTTTGTAATATTAAAATAACCGCTTTTTACTAAATGCATATGGATGTACACGGTACATATACCAAAACAACATTTTTTACAATTTTTGTCTGTCTGTCTGTCTGTTTCTTCCGGCTAATCTCCGAAATGACTAGACCGATTTTGACGGGACCTTCACTGGCAGATAGCTGATGTTATAGTGAGTAACTTAGGCTATTTTTATTTTAGAAAAAGAATCAGGGTTCCGCGAAAAAAATTAAAACCAATGAAATTGAGAACAAAATCCGCGTACGGCGTACGCACCCGAGCAAAATGAGGGTAAATCGCTATATAATTTAAATGAATATCTTAGGAGTAGCAAGCTACTATTTATGTATACCTAAACATAGCTAACCGTGAAAATGTACCTAGGGACGAACGCGAGCGAATTATGATGGGCTACTGCCGGAGGTTGCAAATAAAATCGGAGACTTTACTTATAAAATACTTTAATACTAATTTTACAAACTAATTATCCTAAAGTGATTGCACCGTCGAAGTGGGACTAATGCAATGCATGAAGAAAAGGTTTTAACAATAAGGTGCACTCGGATGTTACAACACTGTCACTTCACGAGAGTTATGTTGCAATACCAAAAGAATGCGATATTGGTGGTCGACGCGACTCGCGGGGTGGCTCCCATGCATTAGAGTTGCGAAACAAAGTCTTTAACAATAAAAGTTCATACGAAAGGAATGCGATGTTGGTGGTCAACGCGAGGTAGTTCCCATGAATTAATTAGGGTTGCGTAACAAGCGAAGCGAGCGTCAGTCGCTAGTTGTTAAATAAAACTCCAAATACCTAATTGACTAAAACTAAAAAGCTGTAAAAATATATTACAAAAATAAAAAAAATCAACTGAGTACCTAAGTATTAAACGTGAATTAAAAAGATTGACACAAGCTAAAGAAGGAATAAACCTAGTAGGTACAGCATTATGACTCTGAAACATACCTATTACGGAGATATACCTACCTACATGTTCTACGAGTTTAAGTACTTTGCTGCAAATCTTGCTACATATAGAACTAAGTTATACCTATCAATTTTAATAATTTCTATAAAATAAAATCGCAGTTTGTGCATATCTACTTGATGCGGTTTTCAATGACAACGAAATCATTCTTTAGCGGAAATTGTATGTAGTGGGTTGTAGGGCCATCAGCGGGATTACTTTGGTGAAGTTAAAAAGTAAAAGCTACTCGGCGTATTACGTATATATTACGTATATATTACGTTCTGCTCGTAATAGTAAATATAGGATGGAAAGAAGAATAATCTTTGGCTGGGCGATTCGAAGTCGAAATCACAACATTTTCCAATGTAAAAAAAAACCTCTTATTTGCAAGACCGTGGTATGTATATAATACATATCTACCACGCGGTCTAATATATACAAGAACATAATACAAACTGATTTTATGAATATAGTTTTAATTTTTTTTATTCCCCTATAATATTTGTTTACGTTAAGAAAATGAAATTTAATACTAAAAGCAAATTTTCCTCCCAGCTTCGAAGATATAACAAAAAAGGATTTTAATAACACTGCAACCTGGTTTTGTTCTCACGTCAAACGTCGCTTCTTTGACATCTAAGCATTTGTAATATTAGGCATATAATGGATCCGCTATCCGCCCCGTCGGGGCACTTAAGAGCTGGGGTGAATGCGTTGTACAATAACGTTAGTAATTTAAATTGATAGCCCTACATGTAATCATAACTCAAATCTATCTTGCTTTTGTTTTCTTATTAAGACTTGATTAGTGTTGGATTTCATAAAAAATACTTATATGAAACGAAATTGAAAACCTATAAACATATAAAATCCTATAATAATAATCCTATGCTTCCAAACTTAGTTTGGCATAGTTATATTCGGCACCTACTTATTTCTATGTAATCCTGAAGTGGTTATGTATATATCGTTTAATATAACATCCAAAACATTCTAGAAAACTAAAATATTATTGTCAATTTCAATGAATTCGGTGGGTACCTAACGATAATTTCGGAGGTTTTAATAGAGGTTAAAGTATGAAATTGCTGATTTGTACTGAAAAATTGAAATTCGTTTTTTTTAATTTAACATATTTATTTAATCAAAATAATTACCATTATTATCTTTACATTGCTGCCATCTAATAGGAAGGTCATTTATGCCTTTGCGATAGAACTCTCTTGATCTAGATCCGAAAAACTGTGTTAAAGCATTTTGTACTGCCTTCTGAGAAGAAAACTTTTTATCACGTAGACAATTGTCCAAATTGCGAAAAAAATGGTAGTCCGTTGGAGCAAGGTCTGGTGAATACGAAGGGTGACTAATGGTTTCTAATTGCAGTTCCTGTAGAGTTAAAACAGTTTCTCATGCTGTATGAGGTCTCGCGTTATTATGGAGCAATAATGGTGAAGATTGGAGCAATAATGGTGAAGATTGGAGCAATAATGGTGAAGATCGATTCATGAGTCGGGACTGTTTCACTGCTAGTTTTGCTATCACTGTTCGGAGTTCGGCACAATAGAGATCTGCCGTTATTGCTTGACCAGATCGGAGAAAGCTATAGTGAATAACACAATAATTTTTATTGGTAAGCTTTGCTTTAGGACACTGTTGCGGCGTTCGACCTGGGGACAACCATTGCATTTTTCGCTTACGATTATCGTAAAGAATCCACTTTTCATGTCACAATTCGATCCAATATTCCTTCATTTCTGTATCGATTCAAGAAGGCAACACAAGTTTCTTTCTGCAGATCAGTCAAATCATTTTCATATTTTTTTATTTTATTGATTTGACGCAATTGAGTCAATATTGTTGGTAAGGTAACGTTAAACCATGCCGCTAATTCTTGGGTAGTTTGGCTCGAATCGGCTTCCACTATCTCTTTCAATTCATTGTTATTCACCTGTGTGGGCGGTCTTCAAATTAAAGTTTCCATCACGAAAGCGTTTAAACCAAAATTGCACGGTGCGTTCATTAGCAGTCCCCTCTCCAAACACAACATTGATATTGCGAGCTGTTTCTGCCGCGTTAGTTCCGCGTCGGAATTCAAAAATCACTTGAATTTTCGAAGTATCCATTTTTCTTGTTTAACCGGATTAAAAATATAACTAAGTTGATAATCGAATGTTGCACATTTTTTAAAAGAAGTTGGTCAATTGGAAGTACCTATTACAATATTACGGCAATTTCATACTTTAACCCCTATTAGTATCGGGATTGTTTTGTTTTCAGTGCCGTCATTTCGAAGATCAGTCAGTTCAAAAGATGAACGGACAAACATATTATGACATTGTATGTATAGTACCTAACCTTTTTCAATAGGTAAACTGGCTTTCTCTAACTGACTTAATATAAATCGAACTTTATGGGATTAACAAATTAAAACATATAAAATAGTATAAGTAGGTAAACTTGAAAGCATAGATAGATATTAAAAATAATAATAATAAACAGCATGCATGCAGTATTTTGGTGGAAAATCTGTTAACCACCTGAGCTAAACACGTTAACAGTTAGGACCTACGATACAATCTTAATGCTGAAGAATTTTCTGCTCTATAACCCGTGTAATATCTCAGTAAAATGGCACAGTGAATGGAAGCTTGGGTTTTCATTGTATATCTAGTCCCATGACATTCATACATGTGTTCTTTAAAATGTCACTGGGTAAAATTATTTTAATTTTCATATTTTCAAAAATAGTTATTGCAAACAGAATTACTGAAGATGATTTGGATGTGGATGATATTTTGCGGACCGACTTGATGCCAATATACTTTATGGTGGACACGAAAAATAATAACGTAACTGATAAAACAAAAAATAATAATCAAATGCCTGCAGTAAATGGTTCAATAGATGCAGCTTTGTCTACATTGGATTTTCACAGGTACATTTATATTATATTCAATTTTATGTAGTACTTTTTGGGTATATCAATATTCATTATTTACATCATATTTAAAAGTGATATTAAAAATCCGAAAAGATATTTTTATTTAAAATATCAAATATTCGCGTAAATCTAAGAAAGTATTAAGAAAGTATTAGTGTTTTCAACCCCCGACGCAAAAAGAGGGGTGTTATAGTTTGACGTCGATGTCTGTCTGTCTGTGTGTCTGAGTGTCTATCTGTGACATCGTAGCTCTTAAACGGATGGACAGATTTCGATGCCGTTTTTTTCAATTGAAAGCCAGTTTCCTTGGGGTTGTTCTTAGCTATGTTTTGTTAATATCGGTCCAGCAGTGTAAAAGTATCAGCTCTTTTCCAAAATTATTTACTTTATAAGGGTTGTTACTTAAACTATAAGTATTTTTTGTGTAGGGAGTTTTTAAAATTTTTAATGTATGTATTTAAATATTATTAAAATAAAAATCGGTCAAATGTGAGTCTGATTTGCATATCGATTCCATAATATGAAACATTATGATAAGGTTTTTTGTGATGTAACTACGGTTTTCGAATTTTTCCCTTTACTTATGCTATAAGATAATGCTTCTTATCAAATTTCATGATTCTAGGTGTACAGGAATAGGTTTTGATTCCTTTCCGAGTTCTCTAGCGAGCGTCAAAATGTGCGACATAGGCGGCCGTATCTTTTGATTGCGTTGACTTAGAAAATTGATTTTTTACAAATCCTAGGGATTGCAGACCTGAGTAATTAATATAATAGTAATTGATAATTTCAAGCTGATACCTCCACGGGTTTCTGAGAAAAAGACAGACAGTCAGGCAAACAGACGGAAAATGAAATGATCCTACATATAAGGGTCCTTTCTTCCTCCTAAAGTGCGGTTCGGTACGATTCTATTCTGTTGGGCTTTAGTAGATACTGGCTTTTCTAGCCAGTGAGTCCCATATAACCCATTCTTCCAACCCAGACTTCATTTCATGAAAAACTTTTTTTGACAAAACACTGACTTTTCAGCAAGCATAATTTAGCCATTTTGTACAAAATATTTACAAATTATGTACACAAATATTTATCGTTTGGTTATACTATGTATAGGTATAGATATGGATGAAAGATTTGTCCTCGAACTAAATTTAGTATTTTCTTTTGAAAATGGGAAATTTTACCGCAAGTAATTGTTAAATATGTTAATTTTCAACCTGGCTACTAATAGTTTTGTGTATTTAATTATTGAAATTTTTAAATGAAGAACAACTCGGCTGAAACAGTTATTGCATTTTTCTTTGGGAATAAGATTTTTTTTTAAAGGTATCCTATAACATTGACCCGTAATAAATGAAATGAAATAAACTTTATTTAATTAGACTTATTACAAGTGCTTTTGAATATATAATATATAGGTTGTCGCTATACAAAATTTAGTAAAAATCCACTACGTACTTTTTGCGTGAAAACATATTTAGGTACATAGATATACAAACAGACGTACAGACAAACAGACAAAAATTTGAACAACTATTGTTTTGGGATCTGTACTCTGTACTCACACAATACCTAGGTACATAACAGTCATTGTTTTTTTTTAAATACTTCATGTACATAATTCGCTATGTTACTTTTATTTTATTATAATACTAGAGACTTACCCTCGCTTCGCTCAGGTTCGTCCCTAGGTACATTTTGACGCTTAGTATAGAATATATTATATTTTTTAATTTTTTTTCTTGAATTTTTCCGAGGTTTTAATTATTTATTCTGCTATTCGGGGCGGAGTCAAATCCAACAAATTAAAAACAATGAAAATCGGTCCAGCAGTTCTCAAATTATAAGTGTTGTAACAAACCCGACCCGATATATAGATGTATAAATTTGAAACAAACGTGATTTTGGTAACAGATTAATATAATGTAGATTTTTCCAAAAGATTTTTTTACATTGAATAACGTCAAGAGTTTTCTTTTGTACGGCGGAGTAGAGAATGAAGTGAGGACAAAGGAGCAAGTTCGGCGTGATTTTTTTCTGAGCATGATATTAAAGCTCATTAATAAAAAATAAATATAAAAGAAGTATAAAATCTTTTATTTTTTAAGGAAAATGATGAATGAGTACCAATGTAGAAATTATGTCGCAGAGCAAATATTAGAGGAAATGGGTAAGAACGTGTTACAAAATAGAATTGGAACACCGTTTGAGAGTTTTGATATGGGAAAGAATGTGTTCTCCAGGCGGTCTCAAGACATAAGGAACAATCTATTATATGATGCTGGTTCTACTAGTTATCAGGAGTGGTTGGCTAAGTGAGTTAAATTTTTATACAACATGTGTCATCTAGATAATATTACAACTTTACAAAAGATACGTATGTACATATACACAACATAACAATCTAATTAAAATGAGCTGTTAAATTAATCATTACTGGCTTTATCCTATAAAAGTAGAAAGTGTACCAATGTGTAGTTTAATAATAAGTAATTTCCATTGCAGAGTAATGGCATTAAATGATGTTTATCGTCACTATAATGTGTCTGCGAATTCAGTCTTTAACATTTCACATCAACCAGAATCATCGCTTCTTCGTCCAGAAGCTAGAAACGGCTATGAAGTAGTTGAGGGCACTGATCCCCTGGGAGGAACCGACGGATTAACTTATGACGTTTCAAAGCATAGTATGAATATTTTTTTATTATTAAAACGATAGTTTAGGTTCACTTTAAAGTCATATGTAGTGAAATCTTAAAACTTGATTTTAAACAATCTGTAATTACTTAAACCTTTGAGTTTGTGGCTTGGGCCCATTTGATTAGTTTTGACGTTAATATACATCGTAGGTAATAAATTAATATTGAAAAAAAAACATTTTTTAAAACAAGCTTTTATATCATATACATAGATTGTGTAATAAATGAGTTTGATTTAATTTAAAAATTTATTTTTTATTTTTTAGGTATTAATTCGTATTCTTCTCAGAAAACCCTTTCATTTAATATGGGGATGCATAAAAAAACATAGTCCTACGTTGTTAGTCCAATCCATGTTGGATTTAGAATGACATCACTTATCTAATCATGCATTGTCATCTAAACTATTAAGGGTTAACTAAGGGTGTATGCAAAATTTCAGCTCAATCGGTTGAGTTTAACTGCTTTAAAATTCGTTACAAGATTTGACCCGAACAAACATACATACAGATATTGCAAGTTAATTGAAAGCTTGTAAAAAGCACATTTGGTATTTTATAATATTATGACAGTTAACATTATGATCGAGCGAATGCAGGTTTTTTAAATTTAAGTAATTTAGAAAAGCTTTCTAAAACATTTTAAGTACCTAAAGTTATATTTTTACATACAGTAAAGTTTTTTTTTACTTATTTTGTGTCATTATAAAATAATATTCAGGTGGCGGTTATGAGTACTCTATACCACCTCCTCCACCGCAGCTATACCACCACCAAGTACCACAGGTACACGAAGTCCACGAGGAATACAGTGTGGAACACTCTCACGGTCTCGGCCTGGCTGATCTCTTTGAAATATCTCTTACAGGAATCGCTTTCTTGTCATTTGGAATGTTTGTTTTGCAAGTGCTTATGTGTATTACTATGGTAAGTGTATATTTACTTTTATTAAATACTAGCTAACCCGACAAAGTTTATTGAAAGGGCAACATCTGATGTTGTCTTGTGCAAATTCCTATAGAAAAAAGCATTTTCAGCTGAATTTGTCGATTACCTTTTTTTTTTATGCGATTTAGTGACAAACGAGCAGACAGACCACCTGATGGAAAGCAGTATCTGTCGCCCATAACACCTACGGTTCATGCACTTAGGTTTTAAGTAACAAAAATGCAGAACCACAGGTGCGTTGTCACTGTGAGGACTAAGATGATATGCCTCTTGCCTGTAATTGCGCTGGCTACCTTATCCTTCATACCGGAACACAACAATGCAATCATTGTTGCTTGGCGGCAGCAATAGATAAGGGGGTGGTACCCATCCAGTCGGACTCCCCAGGCTTGACAGAGTCCTACCACCAATTTTATCCCATCTTCAATTTTCAATTTTATCCCTTTACAAACTTCTTTTAAACTGATACGAACATTTAAATAGCCACATTAGTCCAGCCGTATACAAACTTACCAACAAACAGCATTTCATTTTTATATATAAGAAGATAGATAAAAACCACTAGACCAACAACGCATATGGATAAATCACATTACACTTATTTCAATGACATAGAGTGGCAGGTTCGCAAATTATTTAACGAATAATTTTTGTTCATTGAAATCCCTAAGCGTAAAAGTAATAATTATTTATTACGTCATTAATTTCCAGAACCATCCACAGCCGCAACTAATGCAAGTAGTGGACAACGCTGACACTGTTAACGTGGATGACGTATTTCGAACCAAGAGAGAAACGGAATCCTCAAGTCGATCTATTTCCACTCTAAATAATTTAGCCCGACATGCATTAATGGCGATTAAACCTCAATCTACGTTTTGCTTATATCGAACAATATGTTTGGGCAACAAGCAAGCGAGGAACATTCGAGATAGTAATAAATATTGGCTGCCGCTGTGGCAGTAAGTTTACATGTTTTTTCCTCGGTTTCATGTTAATCAATGTTTTACCTTTTTAAATTATATGTCGAATAGTTATTGTAAAAATATCCTAAAAGTGTTTGCTCATTGCTGTTTGAGCTACTAGATGTTTCTACACCTTAGTTTCCTACTGAAATAAATAAAGTCTGATGTGTGGGAATGGCTTTAATAAGATTTCTAGTAATATACATAGAGAATCAAGAGACGAGTAAGAATATTACGCGGTAGGTACACCGATAGAAATATTTGTTAAACCAGGGAATAAACTATCTTTATTTAGAATTTCACTCAAATCTGTTGAGCCGTCGCAGAGCAAAAAGTTAAAAACCCAATCACTCATTCACGCACTCTCAATCTCTCTTAGAACCAACTCAGATATTCACGACTAATAAACGTACAAATGGACAGGACCCATATTATTTTTCAAATATGCATGTATATTCTAAAATGTACAGCTCTTTTGCTTTATTAGGCATATATCTACAGTGCTAGGAGATTATTATGTTTTTTTTACAAAAATAGCCACAAAAATATAAAAAATATTATTTTACACCTGCTTTAGGTGTATAATTATGTATTTATATATAATTAATGTAATTAAATGTAATGTATTTAAATCTAATGATTTCATAGTGCAGGTGTAGCGTGGATACGGGGCAGTTCTCTCGGCACCTTGCGGGCTGCAGCTCTGGGACTGGGCGGAGCTGATTGTGACGGCTTCTATCCTAAAAACCAGTGCATTTAAACCGGTTTATTAATTTATAACTTTATGTATTTCTTGCGAATTAAGTTTAAGTAACTTGTTTTAGTTATGGAATAGTTTTTACTACATAATGTACTGTATTTGAAATGAAATTATTTTTAGTAAAAAATGTTAGATAAACTCTTCATTCATTGATATCCAGCATACCTGTTAAACCTACATATGCTCCTCGTCAAGAAATACGAACGTAAAAAAAGTAACGAGGATGGTATAGACGTGTATAATAAATCCTGCATGCTTGTATAAACTCCAGAGCTTTCTTAATTAAGAAAAACTACCTGGTCGACCGAGCTTCGCTCGGAGTTTTCGCCAAAAGTACAATTTTCTTTTTATGGGATTCGAACCTAGACCCCTGTGATTGTCAATCTTGCGTCTTGGCCGCTTGACCACGATGCAAAACAATTTCATTGCTGCTGATGGTGACATAGAGGGAAAAAACCCAAGATATACACTTTCATTTTGTAATAAGTAACAAAGGAAATAGGGATTTTGCATTTGTCTTTATATTATGTTTTGCTAGGAAGTTTACATCTGCATAAATAAAAAGCCAAATATTTAAGCAACTTTCAATATGGAAACTTGTAAATTGTAAACTGAAGTAGGTATTTTTAATCCTGTACAATAAATATCATTAACGATACTACAAACTAAAATTGCAATGGCAAAGATTGCAGCATGGCTTGTCGTTTTTATGTAATGCAGACGGGCAACAAACTTTAAAGTAGAGTTCCGACTTTTTTTTAAATATTTTCCAAATATTTAATTATTGAATAAATGTTCCATACACTTTAAGTTCTCGTCATTACCTACACTATTTTAACTTCACCTAAAATGAATAATATGGACGGATAAAAAGATACAAAAGGTAGGTACTCTTATTTTACTTTATTTATTTAATTGTACACAATTTAATATACATATTCACTTTTTTATTAATATTAGAATATTATTAAACATTATCGTATCTTCTCTTACGTTGTAATATTTATTGATAAAATTTCATAATACATGCTTAAGTATATAATCTACATTGCACATAATATAATACATCTCATTTCATTTCCCATCCGTATCTACTTTTAATTAAAATATTAGTTAGTGATATGTTTAATTATTTTATTAAAATAATAACAAAGTATGTATAATAAATAGCAGCGTATATTTCCCTTTATTTATATTATCTACTGTTGTGTATATAACGTACAAACATAATGAATACGCGTAAATATTATAATATTATTATTATTTTTTTAAAGTGGCTTATAGAATATTATCAACTAGCAAAACCCGCGGCTTCGTTTGCGCTAAAACTACAACAAAAAAACTTTAAGTAGGTAGGTTTCATAAAAATTTTCATCCCTTCTTATGGGATGAATTTCAAAAAACGCTAAAACACGTATTTATTTGATTGTATTGAAGTGCATTAATACCAAGTTTCAAGAAATTCTAATCATAAATATTTTTTGGGTTGTGTTATAACATGTATTCCCGTGGGAATGAGATAATCTCCCTCGGTAAAAAGTATCCTATATGTTGACCCGGATATCCAGCTACCATCATACCAAATTTCATCAAAATCCCTCCAGTGGTTTTTCTGTAATGCGGTAACAGACAGACAGACAGTCAAAAATTCTAAAAAGTATAGATTCGTTCTCTGTATCGATAATAAAGTCTATTTCAATAAGATTTTCCAAAAAATATTTAAGGTACAGATTCGACTCGGTTAAAATTTTATTATATGTATAGATATCAGTAGAATAATGATATTTATATATTATAATAATAATTATTATAATCATATAGAAAGAAGGTAGACGTACCTATTTCCCTTTAAGTTGACACCTGTAACGTCATGGTGTCAGCTCGAAGTGACAAAAGTAGCGAGTTACGACATACTTGTGTACATTTAGCACTATAATTAAAACAGTAAATATTATACAAATATTACAAATCGAGTGAGCACGACTAATCTTAATAGATCTGAAGCCAAATAACAAAATAATATGAACAATAATAAATCATCAATATTAAACTAGTCAGTAAAAAATCTGATTCAGCCACTAAAGGATAAGGTGCTGTTAATTATAATACTAATAATACTTTTTTTTACGAATACCTTAAATTTATGGATGAGATGAAGGTAACGTTACTGGGGTGAATACGCAACTGAGAGGCGTGTATGCGTAAGGGTTTAAGAGAGAGTAACTTTGTGGAGTAGATCCGAAGATATGTCCTGAAAATAATCCTTGACGTTGTGCGATTTTTAGACGAGAAGTTAACTGTTTCTTCCATTTTGTTCTTCGATTTTGAAACCACGTTTTTATTTGAACCTCAGTTAGTCCTAATGCTTTTGAAAGCTCCATTCTTTTTGATACGCTTAGGTATTTGTCGAGTTTGAATTCAGATTCTAATCTCTCTAGCTGCTTAGCACTGTACGCTTGTCGTGGCTTGCGTTCGGGCCCTGTTCGTCTGGGTCTTCTGCTGGTTTTGTCATCTAATAAACAAAATATATTATATTCATTATATATCAAAAATATTTTAGTATATGTTAACTTTTACTAGAAATTATTATCTATAAGATAATTACGAAAATTTTATTCAAGAATGTCGTTGTAAATATTATAGAACACGCCTCAATATACAAAGTAGCTGCTCTCACTTAAAACAAACACACGGTAAATTTTTTCTCAAGTATTAATCAGAATTGTCGCAGGCTCTCGTTAAGTGGCTATAAACACAATCAGGGTGTTTGGATTGCGCCTGCGCAGTTTGAAATCTCATATGTCAATATAGCATTGTGGCGGGTGTATGGTGTGTGATGGTCTCGCTAACAGACTGCTAACGATTTACGTAAGCGGCTTGGGGCAGTGCTATCTCTGTACAATTAATTATATTTATATTTTACGAGCATTTACGCACTTGTATCCTCTATAATCTATATTATGTATGCTATCTATATTGTGTATTATTTAGGAATTTATTTTAGGAACTACTAAATTATTCTTGATGTTGCTGTATAATTTCTCTGTATGCTGTATGTAAAAGTTTTTTTCTAATTACAAAAAATGTTGATGTATTAAAATATATGCTTCTTATTTTATATTGCGAAAATATTTATTTTTTCTGAATAGTGAATGTAATATTTTTTATTATAACTCTAAAACGTATCTCTAGGTGCATAATATCTTATTATCACTATAAATGTAAGTATATTAAATATAAATAATATTTATTTTGTAATTATCGATTTATTACATATAAGGTAGTCATAATGTGAACGTGGCATTAGCATATTTGTAAAAATTTCGTGTATAATTTTTTCTCGATACAGTTCTAACAGCACATCGTGCTAAGGGGGAGTGTAAACAAGCGAGCTTTGTCAGTAATTATCGTCGCGGCAGCTGTTTACCGTCACTTCTGTGCGAAGTCGCGACCACCGTCCGACGGCTGGCGACAATTCGTCGAATGTGTCTTCGGACTTATCGCACTAAACGAAACGCCATGTATACTCTGTTAGCTTTCCTTGTTAGTGAGATGTAACAAATATTTTTCTTATTTAACACGATTTTTATTATTGAACATATTTATTGATTTTTATTAACATACATATTAAAGCGGATAATTTGATGACGCAAAAACTTAAACCACACGTCGTGTAGCTTACATGTTATATCAATAAATTAGCACGCGTTTTTAATATTATTGAAGATTATAATTTATAATGTTTGATAATACAAATTGTAAATATAACACAATATATTGATAGTGATAAAAAGTTACTAATCATGGTGACATAGTTTTGAGAAACTGAATTTTAAAAGGAAGATGTCTTTTATAAGTCGAAATATTAGGAATATCAGAAAAAATATAGTATACTTATGCGATTTTATCCATGAATATGTACCTATATAAATGAAAAGTCATGACTATGAGTTTTACATGTTAAACAGAAAGTTAAAACATGACCGGACTCCCTGCTTTTTCTCAGATATGACACATGACACACTAATTTTATAGCCACCGAAATTCCGAGCGGTCATCACGACCAAAGTGACAAAATAGTTAACAAACTAACAACTTTTAGAGATTTCATAAATAAATGGAAAATTCTAAATAGTATATCAGGTTTTCACATATTCTGTTACAAACCATTGCAAACAAATTAAATAATCGTATACGATACATCGATAATAATTACATTTTATAAGATATCTATATCGAAAAAGCGATTATAATTTTTGTAGATATTATTATTTGTCAACCGACATTTCCAAAAAGGAAGAGGTTTTCAATTCGGCTGTATTTTTTTAATATTTATTACCTCAGAGCGCCGTCATTTATTAACCGATTTGGACTCTTGTTTGAAATTGTATTCTTCCAATTTGGTTCCATTTAAATTTAAAAAAAAAATACCACTCCTAAGGTTGGAAAAATAGCTAATGAAAATTTTACCTACTTCTAATTGTTATATTGATTTAAAACTTTGCAAATGTTTCTATTTGATAATACAGTGGTTCGGAATCGTTGATCTGATCTGATGGTAAGGCCAGACGGTGGATATGTGGAACTCTTCAATGACTAATAGTAGATACTTTGAGTTTGGGCTTATATTGTTTGATTTGATAAGCCCAATAATAACGTTAGAATCGGATTTTAGAGTGAGAATTTTTAGTGTTACTAATAAAAGCGAATTTTAGTTTATCAGCTTTCATATAAAAATTTAGCACAAGGATAGTTTGAATTCTGTAGGCTCCTATTTGTGAGATAGGTTATTGAAAACATCAACGTTAGTTAATCGTCGGATAAGACAATTTTTGTGACTATTACATGGATATCATGACATTCTTAAAATATACGCAGGGTATTAATGAGTAAATTTTGTTTTTTTTTTTTTAAATATAATTATAGTGTAGCTTTATACTGCAAATATAGTATTTATATAATGCACAACATAATCCTCCGATTGTCTGTCTATGCTAAAAATATTAAATACTGACTAAAGTAAAGTTACTTAGGAAAAGTTCTCATTTACGACACGGGTAAAAGGTAATATCTATATAACCAAAAATAAAATAATTGAACATATTGGTGGATCACAAATGAAAAAAGTCAATGATAGATATGATTTTTGTAATTTCGTTTAATATGTATATGAAAATATAACGACAAAGTAGCAACATAGCGAGATAGCATGTGGCGCATCGCGTGACGACGCTCGGGTGCGAATATTCACACGCGCTTTATTCTGATCTTGTATAGTTGCACCACACGCAATCATCCCTCGACAGTAATAATTGATATTTTGTTGTTTAATTAATAATGATATGAAATAATATCATACTAATTTCTATAAAGTCAGACAAGACATACTTTATACGTTTAAAAATACGGGAATTAGTTAATATATTCTGTGCTCTCTATTTTATACAAATCTTCCGTTGCATTCATAACGATATTATAGCGCCAAGATTTTTTTGTTTGTTTGTACCGAATAAGCTTCAAAACTACTTGACCGATTTAGATGAAATTTGGTAAAAATATAGTTTGAAATCCTAGACAGGACATAAAATAGTTTTTATCCCGGAAATCATTCTTTAAGGGGGTGAAAATGGGAATGAAAATTTGTATGGGGAATCAACCTAGGGACGAACCCGAGCGAAGCGAGGGTGAGTCGCTATTTAAATCTGTTAAAGTTTACTATTACTTAACTTTTTTAACTAAAAAGAAAATTTGGAACGTTTTCATAATAGTTTCTTTATCATTTACGCATATATTTGACTTTTTTCGGACTTTTTCGCAATTTTATTCTCCCGTAACCATATTTGCCGTAAAGTATTCGAAAAGCAAATAACAAAAAATGAAAATAAAACCGCGTAATTATCCGGAAAAATTGATTATTTTAAATACTCAAATTTTATATGAATATGTGGTGTCAGTCAATCTAGTTATTTTGTACAATGTTCAAAGAAACAAACAAATGGAAAAAAATCGTATATAGTTCTTCATTTTTCATTTCGTGATACCTTAATATTATTCCTAAGAGTAAATAATATATTACTTCGATTGACGTATTATACTCTTTATATTTAAATCAACTTAATAATTTTCAGAATTAATAATAGGAATTTCATAATGTTTCTATCCTCTCTTCTCTCCTATACAAAACTAGTCTTTTTTCGGATTAAAAGAGACATGAAATAACAAATTACATGAAAATTAACTAGTTTCCACAAAAGAAATAAAGGTTCATACAGCTTGCATTTTCTTTTTTTTTTCTAAAAGAACCAGAGAAGAATCTTTACTAAAAACATTAACAAAAGTAATCACAAGAATGATTATTATTATCATAACTGATAAAGTAGTTTCAGAATTAGACTAAAGACTGCCAAAAACTTATAAAGTAGAATTAATCTCTACACATTACATATTTTTACAAGAAAAAAAATAACTGGACGTGAAGAAAGTAAAAAATAGAACCTATTTGAATTTTTTGTCTGCTTATAGATTTGTTTGTACGTTTATAACATGAATACAGTTGTGTCAGAGAAACTTTTAGCGTTTGTTTTATCGAAATCTGGCCTATTAATCAAAAGATACTTTTTGATTTTGACGATTGGCGACACGTTTGGCTCAATTTGTAGTAACCCTACTTGCTGTGGGTGCTGGCGGTCGCGGGTTCGAGTTCCGCTGTAAGCATTCATTTGTGTGATGAGCACGATATTTGTTCTCCAGTCATGGGTGTTTATATTTATAATTTGTATGTATTTAAAGTTATATATGTATTGTATCAACTATCTGATATCCATAACACAGGCCTCGTAGCTTTCCTTTGAACTTGATGGTGCTGTGAGTTAATGTCCTAACATTTTATTTATACTTAATTTTCATATTTATGCATATACCTAATGCACATCATGATATCGAAGAGAGAAAAGAAAAATAAGTAAACTGATATATTTTTTTTTAATTTAATGGAAGTAAAATATCTATGTCAATAACAATTTTCGAAAAAAAAGAAATGAATTAACCGATTACTGATACAGAAAACAAAAATTTGACCCAAAATGTGAACTGCTGGTTAAAAATATTCAAATCGAATACGGTTTGGTAAAGGTGCTATTTTACACCTGGGTTAATACTGTATAGTTTGTATTGTTAGTATCTAAAAAAAGGACGGTCGTGCTTAACAGTTAGATATGTTACGATTTAGATTTTAGATAGTAGATGATAAAAGTTTTAGGTATCCAAATTCTGGGAGTTTAAAAAGGATGACATTTTGCAATCTTCTATGAATACAAATCTAAAAAATATATATAAAAAATATATAAATGACGTAGGTATTTCTCATTTTTTTTATATTGTAGAATTAGTCGAGTGCAATTAGGTTTATACCCCGGAACCCAGCTATAATGAATAGATTTGACTGATTTTGGATTTTTTGAATTTCTTATACTAAACTAAAGTAACTAAAACTAAAGTAAAAATATTAGCGGAAAGTTTCAAAAAGTAAACTAAAGTTTACTTTTTGAAACTTTCCGCTAATATTTTTGTTTCATGGGCTATCCCATGAAAATGATGCTATTTTTAGTATAATACATTTTCTTTACAGCTATATTTTTTTTTCTTTCGAGAATAATTTCGCTTCGCTCGGGTTCGCCGCTAGACAAGCAAAAGCAAATCTATCCCACGGGAACTCTTTAATTTTCGGGAATGAAAAGTATCTAAAATGTTGACTGGAGATATAAGGTGCCATATGATAGGTATAGGTTTCGGAGATTAGCCCGTACAAACAGACAAACAGAGAAACAAAAAAATTGAAAAAAATCTGGATTTGTTCTACTTCTCTTCTTACATCCCCCTGACTTGGTTTTTAGCATTTTTTTTTCTATGTACAGACATTCGACCTGTACAGTTTTATTATATGTATAGATAATGACTATCTACCCTCACTTCATTTCAGTCCCTAGGTACGTTATAGATATGAATAGTTATTGCGAGTGTACCTTAGGAGAAAGACTTATACTTTTGCAGATTTTTCTGTAGGCCTTATTAAGACCTACAATTTTCTTGTACATATTTTGATGTATTTCTTAAAGTGTAACCAATGTTAGTCAAATAAATTCCTAAGTACGACTTGATAGAACCAGTTATTGTGTGATTTTCCGTGGGAATGAAAGACTTTCCTGAAGTGAAATGTATCCTAATTGTTGATCTGAGTAATAAGTTATTTCTACACAAAATTTAATTAAAATCTGTTCAGTACTTTTTGAGTGAAACGCGCACATCAATTTCGCAAAGTTACTGTTTTATTATAATATATGTATATGAATATAGACAAAAGTAGTTAGTGCGAGTGTACCTTAAGAGATACACATATGCTATCTTAAAAAAAATTGTAGGTCTTTTAAAGATCTACAATATTGTAGTACATTGTTTCGATATATCCTTAAGGTTTAGCCAGCGTTAGCCAAATTTTCTAAGGACGCCTTGATAGAACCTTGTTAATTATAAAAAGTGTTATATAAGAAATCTTGTGTAAACAGCCTCAAAAATTATAACAGTTATTATATTCCTAAAATAAATATTTAAAAATTTCGACGATTGTACTTTTGGTAGGCATTTCTAAAAAAATTGTATTTTTTTTTAAATTTACGGACTTTTAAAACCATCGGTAATTTTTAACGGATAAAATTTTTAATTTATGGTATTAAAAACCCAAAACAAAAAAAAAATATTCAAATCCATTCATCATAACTGAGTTCCGTCATTTTTAATTGCGCTCGACTAAATGTAATTTTGTCTAAGCCTGCTATTTTTACAACACGTACCTATGTATTCAGCCCTTTTTAACGTCCCACTGCTGGGCACGGGCCTCCCTCAATACGAGGGGAATCAGGCCATAGTCCACCACGCTGGCCAAGTGCGGATTGGCGGACTTGACATGTCTTTCGAAAACTTGCTAGGTTTTCTCAGACATGCAGGTTTCCTCACGATGTTTTCCTTCACCGTAAGGCAAGTGGTAATCATGTTAGAACTGATTCGCACATGAAAATATCAGAGGTGCGAGACCCGGGATTTGAACCCGCTTCACTCGGTTGTCCAAGCGAGCGCGTTACACTGGGCTACCACTGCCTTTTACACGTACCTACATTTCTATCAAAAATATCATAATAGGGACCTACTTCTTTCTCCCCTTTTTAATTTGCCATTAGTAGTAATACGTATAAAGTCGCAGGTACAGCAAAGTATGTACGTAAATACTATTTATGATAGGCTGAATTTAAAGTTCATTACAGTTTCGGCATAAAAATAAATGTTCCTTTCCCATAAAAAAAAAAACGCTCATAGAAGAAATATTTTCGTTTCCCGTGGGTTCTTTAAAGTATTTCTTTAAACCTATATATAAATACATTATAAAGCTGAAGTAAAGATTGTTGGTTGGTTTTGAAATATTCTTGTTTTTCTTAGCCTATTTATTGAGGAAGGTTATAGGCTAGACCTGATATCATAATATGACCCGTAGTACGTAGCAAGCAATCTATAACGCGGGCAGAACTGCGAGCAAAATTAGAGTATAAGTAGTAATAAATAATAATATTAAATTAAAATAATAATAGTAACGTAAGTACCTAGTAGATATTTGATGCCTTTTCAAATTAAAGGAAAGACACAAGCTTACCTATAACAAATAATAATTGAGACTAAGTAGTATTTACCGTAAAAATATTTTTGGCTTAGAACCACTTTATAAGTTTTAATTATTATAATAATAACGAGATTTTTAATTGAGGATATTGATTACAATTTAAATATAATTTATTTAAAATAAAACTATTTTTTCGAGTTTTTTTCGAGGATTTTTCTTAATTTGTGTTCCCGACGCTTCGAATGATTAGCAGCAATCATGGTCACGGGTAAGACTAAGGTTTTAGACATCTCAAAGACATCATATACATAGATGTTACAGAAAGCCTACCCACAAAATAACAAAATGAATTCAAAAAAATCCAAAAAGGCTCCAAAGTACTTTACAATATTTGTTAATTTTAATTTTAAACGCGAATATATTTTATATAGTAATTTTAATTTCTTACAGTTTTACGTTACTCCTAACGTTATGGTTTGGTTTTTTATTGTTTTTTTTTATTTTATCATACTTATTTAAAATATAATTTTCTTATAACGTTAATGATAGATAAGTATATATAGTTATTTATCTGGAATATTGTAAATCGTTTTATTGGTGTAAACGTTAACAAATGTTAAAATTTAATATATAAGGAAATAAAACGAGAAATACCGTAAAACGTTGAAGATGGTTGTTGAGTAGCAAGCCAATGTGCATACGCGTGCCCTGCCAGCAATTCTGCGCCATTTAATCCATTTAAATCTGGACAAGTTGAGGTCGATGAAACTGAAAAAGTTAACGATCATAATACTGTATTTAAAAAAACTTAATTGTGATATTTATTAGACTATTAAATTTCAATTATGTACTTTAAATTATATTTTTATAGGTGACATACATACATGTTCATGCATTTTACTTTTGTATAATGCTTGTTTATTATTAGACATCGGATTATATGCACAATCAAAATACTAATTGTTAACAAAATTAACATTTATATTCTTTGACTAAAGTATATATACTCGTAAGTCTTGTGACAATATAAACTAACATATTTTTCTAGATTTTAGAGCTTTGTAATATTAATTTGTACCTAGGCTGAAAATAGTCTCTCTGTACCCGACTGACGTTACTGGACAAAACTTGAAAGGCATTTCTGCAGAAATCTCTTCAGGCAGAGTCTCGCCCGTGCCGTTGATTTTTTTATCTTTGTTTTTTTTTTAATGTTGGGAAATGTATTTACCCATACCACCTGTTTACAAACAGGTGGTTATGTGGGACTCACTGGCTAGAAAAGTCAGTACTACCCACTAAAACCAATAATTTGCCACGGACTTCTTCCGATAGTCAACTCAGAAGAGTGTTAATCTATTAAATCATTTTTGTTTTTCAATATTTCCGAAGATTTGCACAGAGGAAGGAGTTTAGTCCCTAATCTCTTCATGGTAATAAAACACACACATTTAACTACTGAAATAAGCACTATCAATGAATAAGTACTAAGATATGCAATAACGCAATAAAAATGCGTTTTATGCATTTGCATATGCGAACATGCAAATGCATATAATCCGATGTCTATTTATTATTATTACGTATTATTTAAGCTCTGTAGTATTTTTTTATATTTACACAAATTTCTTTGTGGAATAAGTAGCTATTAAATAAGACATAGAGACCTATTCTTTTCCATTTAGTAAAAGCGTAATTACTTAAAAAGAGGAAAAGAGTGGGTCGTCGAAAATATGGAATGAATTTTCCACGGTAACAAGTAGCCTATGTCACTCTCCAGCCCTTCAACTCTCTTCACACAAAAATTCACGCCAATCCTTCACTCTATTTCGACGTGAAAGAAGGACAAACAAACAAACAAACTTTCATATTTATAATATTTATAATATTTTATATAATATTAGAATGGATATGGATATTAAATTAATTATATTATTAAAATAATTTTCAATGTTCGACCTTTATCTGAGGTTTGCGATTTGATTTTATAATAGAATTTCTTATTAATATTGAGCGTAATACGTAACAGTGTTCCTTATTACATGTAATTCGAGCGAAAGCTATTTACTTATTGCTGATATTATTTATTTTACAAAAAAAAAAATACCATTATGTTCATCCCCTACTTCTTCTTCGTTATCTTCAAATGTTGATTTATTACGAGTGCTACTTTGATTGGTACCTAAAATGCTATCAATAAGAAAATTTTTGCCTCTACCATTAATAGTGCTATTTGTTACATTATTTATAGTAAATTGAGCACTTTCAAAACAATTTTTGGTTTTAACAGTCATTTTGCTAGCGTAGAAACTTCTGCTTAATGAACAGATGTTATCTACGCTATCATACACATTTGAATTTTTCGTATGCGCACTATGTTCTTTTTGATCACTATTATCACAAATCACATCAATTGTTTCATTTTCACTATCAAATTCAGATTCTAAATCTGAACTGTAACTCAGTTTTTTGATACGATTTGCACTGCTTGAGAGATTATCATGAAATGACGACCCAGACTCGTTTTCACACGTGCTTGATATATCGTTAATAGAATTCATTATTTATGTAACTCATTATCGTGTTCAGCAAAGTTTGATTATTCTAATAACATTTCGACAACATGTTGTAATTACTGCGAAAGCTAAAAACAGACTATAATACTCCGTTGTATGTTGTGTAATGGTAATAATTGCTTCCGAAAATAGGTGGCGCCGAGCAAACTGATGCGGAAGCTGTAGGTATTACTGCATTGAGATTCTGTTATGTTACTGGCTGATAATCTGATGGAGGGGATAACGCCATCTTAGGGGGTGGGGCTTAAAGAAGCGCTTGTGAAAATTCACACCTTTCTTTTATTTATAACAAGTTATATGAGAGCTTTTTACCGCACAATGGATCCCTAAAAGCTTATGATGAGATCTGCTTAGGGAATATTGGCTGACTATTATTTGTGTGTCATCAATTTTATAAAATATTATGATGGATATTCTCGTATTAAGAAAGGTTAAAATACAGTTTTCATGATTTTTATTTCCTCCATGTCCTTTTTTAATTTCAGTACATATTTATACATATGTACCTACATATTATGTATTTCAATTTTTTTAAATATTATCTTAGCGAAGTCTGGCTTGTCATAAATCCCGGAATAATTTATTATTTGTATGTTTTGGACACTATGTAGCCCAGTGGTAACGCGCTCGCTTGGGTAACCGAGTGAAGCGGGTTCAAATCCCGGGTCTCGCACCTCTGATATTTTCATGTGCGAATCATTTCTAACTTGATTAACACTTGCCTTACGGTGAAGAAAAACATTGTGAGGAAACCTGCATGTCTGAGAGAACCTAGCAAGTTTTCGAAAGACATGTGAAGTCCGCCAATCCGCGTTTGGCCAGCGTGGTGAACTATGGCCTGATCCCCCTCGTATTGAAGGGAGGCCCGTGCCCAGCAGTGGGACGTTAAAAAGGGCTGAATACAATACATACATGTTTTGGACCAGCTAAGGCGTTTAAGGCAATTACTGTCCAAAATCATTTCTGATAATCCGTCTAAAATTATTATTTTTTATTGTTGCATTATTGTCATATAAGCCTGACATTTTGTAATAAGTATATTTAACTATTAATATCGATATGATGTATTAGGCGTCATTTAAGAAAGGAATTTTCGAAATTAATCCCTTAGGGGGGTAAAATAGGGAATAAAAGTTCGTGTGAAACTCTGTCATTTTAATGTGAAATGCACGAAAATTTGTATAAATATAACAAAAATGTATTTTAGGTTTTTTTTTAATTCGGGATGAATTATTTCAGAGGTAAAATGGGGTGGTAAAGTTTATATGGGGGAAAAATATTTATGATCAGGATTACTTGAATCTCAATATAATAATTAATGCTCTTGAACAATTAATTAATAATGCTCTTGAACACAAGTAAATTGGTAAATAAACACAAGTTTTACATTTTTTTAAATCGTATCCTAAGAGTTAATTTTTAATTTTAAGTATTCAACTCGAAAGTTACCAATAAAGATACAATATGTACATACATATTACATACAAAATAATCGAAATCCATCCTTTGAGAGGACAAAAATACTTTCAGGGTGCAGTTAGTATAAAATTGCTATTAAAGCGTTCTGACGCTGAATTAACAAAACATTAAAGCACTTCCATAGGCTTATCCATACTAATATTATACATGCAAAAGTAACTCTGTCTGTCTATCGGTCTATCTGTCTGCTACCTTTTCACGCTTAATCCACTGAACTGATTTAGTTAAAATTTGATATGGAGATAGTTTGAGGCTCTGGAAAGGACTTAAGATAATTATAAGTATATATAAATCCCGATAATCTAATATATTTAAAAGAACAATTCTTGTATATTTATATCTTTTTTTATTTATTTATACCGGCGATCTCGGAAACGGCTTTAACGATTTCGCTGAAATTTGGTATGTGGGCGCTCTCGGGGGCGAAAAATCGATCTAGATTATTCTCATGTCTGGGAAAACGCGTGTTTTCGTATTTTCATGCAGTTTTCTTTTGCATTATTCTACGCAGAATATGGTCGGAATACAAAGTTTTTACTTTTGTTTTTTTTTGTATTTATTCAAATTTTTTGTTTTTTTTTTTATCTAAAAAATACGATGTAATAAAAAAGAACTCCGAGCGAAGCTCGGTCGCCCAGGTACTCATTCCTTAAGGGGATTAAAAAAGGGGTGGACCGTGGAAGTTTGTATGGGGAATCAATCATTTCTTTTCATTTTTAAGTACTTACTTACTTTTCTATTCCTAATACCGATGTGTAAATGTATGTATGTACCTTACCATTAGTTTTGTGCCACAGACTGTAAATAAATACTGATAAATTGTTTATAATTATTTAAGTTTTATTGTTTCGCTGTAATAAACCTATATAAATGGATATTTGGAAGTAAATTAATAATCGAAAGTCGAAACATTTATAATTATTAAAATTCGAATTCCTTACATATATTATAAAGAGGTAAAGCTGTATGTAAGGGCAATTCCTGAAACTATTTATTCGATTCTGAAAATTCTTTCACTAAATAAGGAATCTATATTACCGCCTATTTTTTAAACTGTTAAAAATGCCATTGTTAGGCATCTTCGTCTCCATCGTAGTCGCTAATCTTCTATATAAATAAAAATGAATATTGCTAAGCGCAAAACTCGAGAACGGCTCGACTAATTCAGCTATTTTTTTTTTGTTTCGTATATTCCTTAAGGTACACGGAAAGTTAAGTTAATAAAGAGAAATAATATAAAATATCCTGCCTACTTTTCTATACCTATGTACTCGTATGTATGTACATTGTACTTCCCGGGGGAGAGCCAACTCCTACCGGGCGCGTCCCCAGGTGGTGGATCGGGGAACGCCACCCGCTTAGCACAGGGGCGGGTGGTACCGGAGAAATCCGGCGCGGACCAAAGCAGGACGGGGCCGCTCTCCGTTGAGGCTTCGGCTTCCGGAGTTGCGGCCACCGGGAGCGGGGCCGCTTCGGCGGTCTCGTGACCGGAGGGCGGGGACCGGTTGCGGGACTGTGAGGGCAGGCTCGTAACCGGTAGAGGGGAAGGCCGCGGTGGGAGAGGAGTGCCGGTATTTCGGTGCGCCGTTCTCCCTGCCCCCCGCGGCCTTGACGGGGCTGCCACCGTCTTAGATGGCAGAGGCGGTGGGGCTGCAGGGGAAGAGGAGCGTCGGTGTGTCGTTGCCGCTCTCCCTGTCCTCTGCAGCCGATTGAAGGGTGCCCACTTCGGTGGGCGGCGTGGTTTAATGGGGCTGCTCCGGGTACTTCTCTGATTCAGCAGAGTGGACTGTGGAGCAGCCCCATTGGTTTGGTGGCCGTCAGGCCTGCCGCCGGGACGTCGCGGTAGTTATGCGTAAGCGATCCCGCGGCGTCCCACTAAGGCGGAGGGGAGGGGAAAGTTGGGGTTTAGTGGGTAGTACCGGCTTTTCTAGCCGGTGAGCCCCACATAACCACCTGGGGGACAGGTGGTATGCGTAAATGCATTCCCCAACTATAAAAAAAAAAAAAAAAAAAAAATGTACATTGTACTTACCGTTAAAACGTATGTACCTAGGGATGAACCAGAAAGAAGCGAAGGTGAGAATAAAAACGTATTTTTTTAAAATAGGTAGTTCAAACTTTTGCCCTGTACAACACGAACTTTACAAATTATTTAAAATAGCTAAATATAAAATTAGCATCTAAAATTTTAGTTATTTATTACATGTAAATTATTAATGAAAATAAGAGATAAAATATTCCTGACATTTTCTATTACTTATGTAATAAAGATAGTAGATGAAAAAAAATATTGTTGGATAACAGCATCTAGACATTTTTAAATGAACCTTTTCGTATTTGCAATATTACCTGTCAGTTGAAAACTTTTGAGCTTTTCGTTTTAAATTTCTACCACAGATGTCGCTACATGTTATCAAACTCATAATTTAAGTATTTTCCTTGTTTCATTTTCTTTCACGTAACTCCTAATAGATGGCGACACTAGGTTTAATAGTTTCAGAAATTTAAAATTAGGTGACTCTGCATCCCTACAATATGTTAAAAATAATAGTGACCCTCAATATTATAATTAGTGTCTAGTAATACTATGAATATATAGCTAAAATATCGTTATACGTACAAACTTTGTTGTTCATTAATTCTTAATATCATAAAAGTATATAGGTAATTCAAAGTTCGAATTTTTAGCTTTTCAAAAACAGTTATTTCTTCTTAACGTTGTTCTAGTTCGTTTTAATTGTTATTTATTGATTCTCTAGGGAAAACTTCTGGTAATATATCTTGTTTCTGAAGCAATTGGCATTAAAAGTAGAACATTTTGGTAGAGTAATTGTAAGCTCTCAATATAATAGTACCTACCTGTTTTATTTTATTACCATATCTCATGCGAAACTTAGGTTTTCTCTTATGATTGTAATACAAACGTTCACTAAAGTAAAAGGATATTATTATGTGAAGTCAAATAATGTATGATTCAATTCTCTTTATAGAAAAAATGATGTTGTAAAGAAATTTGTTCCATTTAGATAATGTGTGAAATACATCGACTTCTTGTCAAAATTGATATTTTTAAACTTGTACTCGTGATACATACCTATGTGAGTACTTTTATAGAGACTGAATTGCTGAATATTAAACTAAAGAATTCTACTGTTTAATGCGTTTGGCTGGCCAATGTATCCGCGTAGACCGTAGAGGGATCGTTCTTCTGTTCTCAAACCGCGATTACACTAGTGAGCAGTAATCTCAAATAGATTTTTTAATAACAAAAATGTCACCAATCGCATAGAAGAATATTATTTATATATGCAACATGGAAGAACAGCATCACGTAACTGGGCCTCTTAATAAGTATAGGATTCTTTCAACACAAGGTTTTGTTATCTGATATTAAGGAATTCGCTCCTACATTGCACGCCGAGAAAGAAGTTTCATTTTGTTCTGTGAAAATCTGATTCTTTGGAATTTTTATAGAAATACTTCGTGTATTGTACTTTAAAGAGCGGTGTGCTTTGATTTGTATTGGCTGGCACCGACTTCGAAAATATCTGATTAAATATCTATTCTAAATGAAAACCCCCGTTTAGTTATTTTCTTACTTTTCAGTGCCTGGAAGTCGGTTTTTGTTATTTTTTTAAGTTTTTATTTTTCCGTTTTTAGTGTAGACGTATCATCAATACAAATTAATCAAGCCCAAACACCAGGTAATTGCTGTAAATCGTTGAAGAGTTCCATTGACTCTCTTTCGGGTCCATTATCAGATCGACTCCAGACCTTCATTAAATAGTAGTGCTTTAAAATACCTAATGAAAATGTTAACAAACGCACTAGTCGCCGCTACAATTTTCGAAAGTTCCCCTCGATTTTTCTGGGATCCCATCATCAGATCCTGGTTTCCTTATCATGGTACCACTCTTGGGATAACTCCTTTTCAGCAAAAAAATAATTATCAAAATCGGTTCATAAACGACGAAAAAATCCGCGAACAAACATAAAAAAATAATATATATATATAGGGGAGGGTGGGGTGATTACGGACAGCGGGTAATTGCGGACACTACCTTACCGGTTGATGTAGCCCACCCCGAGCCCCGCGTTTCGATTCGTTAGATTCATTCTACCATCTTTAGTGTCTGGCAGTTTGTCAATACGGGAAGCCGCGGACCCGTTTCAAGGTAAGTACATTTGACAATTTTTAGGTATTTTCTTATAAATTTTGATGATTTGTAGTAGCATGCATATGCGAAGATAACTGCTTTACGTAAAAATTTATATTAGTTATACATTAGGATGTTATTTACCTTTAAAAATGTAAAATAATAACTTAGAAATGTCATTACCTAACTTAATTTTTTTTGCTATAAAATGTCAAAAGGCTGATGGGGTGATTGCGGACATTTTTTTGGGATAAATACGGACGTCCGTATTTACCCAAAAGGGTTAGGAAGAATACGGACAAGTGATTTATCGTGGTTGTACTATGTTCCAGATGCCTCGTGTATACAAATGGAGGACGAAAAAAATTTATACGCTTGAAACTTTGAAAATAGCTATAAATGAGATCCAAAAAAAGAAATTAAGTTTTAGAAAAGTCGCGGAAAAGTATGACGTGCCTAGAGCTACATTAATTGAGATCAAGTAAAAAAGTCTGATAATGAATGGTTTAAGAGCTGCCGGGATTTGTCCATTAGATAAGGAAATTTTTTGAATCACTTTTTCTGACATGGTACATAATGACACGATACTATAATCAGGCTCCAACATCAAGACCAGTACCCAAAATTTGAATGAACTTTGTACTCACAATGAACAAGAAGTCCCTAATTTAAATGAGCAGAGAAATGCCTCCCAAGCAGTAAGTAATTTAAAGCTCCAAACACAAATTGAAAATCCAGGTGAAATTCAAGATATTGACTATGCAAATGCGGATGAATCTATAAATGGCATAAGACACCCAGATGTTTCAACAAGGCAACATGAGCACCCGCCAACTTATGTACCACTACAGGACGTAATTTATATATCAACAATTAAGGGTTTAAGCAAGAATGTTTTCTTTTTGTAAAAGAATTTGTTAATCAGGAAAGGAAACATTCCGTAATTGTGACTAGAGAAGAAGGAAATAAAGAAGATAGAAAAAAGGATTAAACAAGAAGCTGCAGTAAAAAAGGAAAAGCTATACTTGAACATAAACAAATTGCAGAACAGAAAAAAAAGACACAGATAGGTATAAAAAATCTTCATATTTTGAAAATGAAACAAATGACACAACATATTTTTGTGTATTTTGTACTGAAAAATATCATTCGCCCCTCCACTGAAGATTGGGTAATGTGCATGGTGTGCCAGAATTAGGCACACGATAATTGCACGAGCGGAAGCACGAGCCGTGGCTATATTTGTGATTTTTATATGAATAAGTAGACTGGCCGCAATTACCCCACCCGCTGTCCGTATTTACCCGTTAGCCATCGGGTAAATGCGGACAGCAAGGGTTTTGTTTTTTTGAGAAAAAACATAATTGTCGATTTGATACTAATAGTTATATATGTTGATTTTGTAAGGTAAGAACCAAAGTTTAAAAGTTAATAAAGACAGACTGATTAGCTTCCTTAGTTTATGTTTTATTGAAGGGTTTCCTTAAGTGTCCGCAATATCCCCACCTTCCCCTACGGTCGAATTGAGAACCTCCTACTTTTTTTGGAAGTCGGTTGAAAATTGTAATTAAGCCGAATCTGTAGATTAAATATTTTTTGGAAAATCTTAGTGATATAGACATTATTATCGATACAGAGGCCGAATCTAAAGTTTTTAGAATTTTTGTCTGTCTGTCTGTCTGTCTGTCTGTCTGTAACCGCGTCACGGAAAAACCACTGGAGGGATTTTGATGAAATTTGGTATAATGATAGCTGGTTATCCAGGTCAACATAGGATACTTTTTACTGCGGGAAAATATCTCATTTCTGAGAAATCTGTTTTAAACGTTAAAACGTAAGCAGAGACGAACCCGAGCGGAGCGAGAGTGAGTCGCTAGTAGACGATATTAGAAATTTTCAATAGTGCCCTTATGAGATCACGGGTGTAGCGATTCTTTCTTTGACTCTGTAGAAATAAAGGTAATTTTATACTTCAAAGTTCAAAGCTTAAAGAGACTTTAATATTTTAGTGTGTTTCGTAAAGATTTATTTGTATTTAATTTTATAGATATCATACTTTTTTTTTTTTGGAAGTTGATAGAAAGCACTTGAACGTATTATTAAATTTTGGAAGTTGATTTTGGTATACTTTGATCGTCGATTTTAATCGCAGAATCCAAACCAAACACTGTAAATTTTCAATGGCTACTACTTACTAGGCAAAATGTTTGAAGGGTGGGCTAATATTGACTGCTGTATTACTATGACCGGTCTCATAAATTACAGTAGTTCTATTTTATATATAAATTTAATATTATGTGATGAAATATTTACATTATATAAAAGAAATATTAAAGAAAATTTACTTTAGCTTAGTTCCCAACATTACTTTATCAATAATGTTAACTGTTTTTTTACTTAAAAATTTTCTTTATTAATCATAATTAATTTGTACTTTCTTTTTCTAGTATACTTTCTTTTTCTAGTTCCAAGACAACAGCAAGAAATATTTTTTCCACATTTTTATTCTTAGCAAACCTCGTCATTCCACAAGTGAATATTTCGCTTTGAAATGAACTCTAGTAATGCCTTCATTTTTACTCGCAGTCAGCGAGAAGCTCAGTGGTGCGTGTAATGTTAAAAACGTTGTTACATAGAATGTCCGCAGCGTCGTATCATTTATGATGTCAGAATACAAAGTTTTATACGTAACATACGAGGTTAACTTTAGTTTATACTACAAAGTAAAACTATCGTATATTAAAAAAAAAACATATTTATTTTATATAGACAGAAGAAATATTAATTTATAACATAATAATTAAAATACTTCCAATTAATATATCTGATGTAAAACGTTACTGTTCAAACATATTTAGACTTACATAATATATTACCTGCTATTTTTGTATCAGTTCGATAATAATAAAATCTTTTCTTTTATTAATGTGAACCCTACAAAGAATAATATGATAATCCCTTCAATGCTCTTATTTAAACTTGTAAAAATCCTGCCGAGGGTAAATGTTTTTCTGTTCAATGAGCATTGGAGAGTGTAAGGCATTAAAAAATCAAAAGGGTATCCACAGCTTCCGTTGTCTACTGAAACAAAATATGCATTGATTATAATAGTTAATAATAATGAAAACTTTAACTGTAGCGTAACCGTGTTAAACTGTTGCGCTTAAAGTAGCAAGTACGATTTTTATGCAGATGAATATCAAAAGTGACAGTATATTTTTATTAAGGTAAGCTATCAGTAAATATTTTGTATTCTATAAAACTAATGTTTTACATAGAAAGACGGAGAAAATTTAAAATTTTATATACATACATATTTCCAAAATTGTTTTACTGTACTAATTAATAAATATCCTAAAATTGACTGTACTTTTTCTCGACTCAAATAATAGTAGGTACTACGTTAGAGAGTGACATTACCACACAAAATTAAATAAACCGCAGTCGGACTAAGGCAAGGCTTTTGTGTCCCTGTTTACGTAATTAGCACTGAAGAATTAACCGTTGTATATTTGGGGCATTATTTTGCCATATTTAGGATTAGAGATAAATATTACAATATTTATAATTTTAAATCCATCATTTATTTAATGACTTTTTGTAATTCATTGACAACTCTCGTAGATTGTACATGAAAACCCTGTGACATATAACGCATGGTATACGAATTTTTATTATCTCCCTAATAGAATACTATTTAACTATTGTATGTGAAATAATAAATATTTATTATTTGGTATACAGAACAAATGGATGGGACATGGAAGAAAAGTACCTTAAAGATTGAAATTATCAGGATTTATTATATAATAACTTTATTATATAATAACTATTGATTATTTTTTTTAAATAAAGAAATGTTTCCTTTGAGTAAATCTTGATAACTTCAATATTTAAGGTACTTTTCTTCCACGTCCCATCCATTTGTTCCACTCTATATATTATGGTTAACTTATTACATTTTATATTATAAATGTAAAAGTGTTTGCTCTCCTATCATTTTTTTGCCTTTCTTTTACGTAGCAGTGAAGTAATAAACGACTTAATTTTTTTCCATAGAAGAGAGACTTAATTTTTTTCCTTAATGTTTTTCGTGAGATATTTTCTTATGGGATATGAGCTATTGTATTTTTTTCTGAACAACTATGTATGGGTAATGGTATCTAATATGTTGTCAAGGAATGTGTGATGCGAGGATAAGTCGGTCACCTACTTTTAAGTTTATTGCATCTAACTGTCGCTCTTATTTACTCTTACTCTTATTTCACACAAATTTTGCTTCAACATTCGAATATTACTCGCACTGTGAGATATTATATAAGTGATAAAAAACGAATACACCATAAGCTGAAGCGTTTCAAAAATACAAATATCATTTTCATACCTATAATTTTCACTTAAAAAGCCAGGGCGTACCATTTTAATGCAGGCATATGCATACTAAACTCGATTGTATTGATTAAATACTTATTTATACTGCTCTACAGCAGCTAATTTGCATAATTCTACTTAATGAACTAATAGCTGGAAATTTCGCACAGAATTTTAGGATAATTATAAACGGTCTTATGAGTTAAGCTAATCGGATTTGAACATTATAATATTGAAGCAGGTAATATTTTATTGAAATAAATGTCCAGTTATACTCATACATATAATAATGTGACGTTTTATTAAATATGACGTTTGCTACCATCATCCTAAACTTATCGCTGAAATCAGCTTACGTTCTGCCTACTCTTATGCCATCTTAAACTAAAAACAAGTTGCTTAAGTGCTTTTGTATTTTGTGTACCTATTGAAATAAACGCTGCCGCTCATAAGGACTAGAGAAATATTCCACTTGCCATATAAATGTCCCTAGAGTGTGAAGGTAATGACGTAAATATTCCTGTCACAAGCTCTCTGCGTGAAACATATTGAAATATCGAAGTTATCTCCCTGGGTCTATGTGCTTTTTATTTCAAACTTTTGCTATACATGTTATACCTGCAATTTAGGATAAATTTGTAACATTTTTTCTGTAAAAAATGTATTTCATTAAGGAACTTTATTATAATATGGACGTAGTTATGCAAAATGGATCCAAGCTACGGAAACCGTTTTTTGAGTTACTGGCATAAATGGCACCTACATATCAACTCATATACAGAAAGTAGATTAAATACCCAATATTTAAGAGGAATTTCAAAAAAAACTACTGTCTTGTTATTTTGATATAAGATTTCTCAAAAACATGTTTTTTTTGTTGGATCTATTTTGCATAACTACATCCATATATTGTTTATATAGGCAGTGGTAGCACAGTGGTGATGCGCTCGCTTGGGAAACCGAGTGAAGCTGGTTCAAATCTCGGGTCTCGCTACTCTGATATTATCATGTGCGAATCATTTCCAACATGATTACCACTTGTCTTACGGTGAAGGAAAACATCGTAGGAAACCTGCATGTCTGAGAGAACTTTACAAGTGTTCGAAAGTCACGTGGAGTCCGCCAACCCGCAGTAGCCCCGCGTGGTGGGCTATGGCCTGATCCCCTTCGTATTGAAGGGGCCCGTGCCCAGCAGTGGGACGTTGCAAAGGGCTGAATACATACAAATATATACCTGTTGCTTTTGTATATGTATTGTATATGTATGTTGTATATTTTTTGACATAAAAACTGCCACCAACAATTCAGACGAAAAAGATAAGTAGCAATAAATTCCTTAAATAAACAGATTTTGTAGGGCTTACTTTTGTTGCTACATATTGTATGTACTTGTTAGGTCTACCCATAAAGTAGCTTATACATAATACTGTTTCATCCTATTGGGTTTTATGCAATATTCATACGTACTTTTTATTGTGGACCCTTAAGTGTGTGTCTGGATAGTTCAAATAATTACTAGCTATCTGTCCCGACCTCAGCCTTTTGACTTTGATGACTAAGATGAATACTAATGTACACATTTTAATTGCGTCATAAAGCAATTGCACTTATTTCAAGTAAAATTCAGGGAAACATATATAACTTTACCATTTGTTTAAAAAAACAATTTAGTGGTTAATCAGGAATTATAGCTCTGTAGGTCAAGCGGTTTGGTCTGGAGATGATGATTTAATCAGTTTATCAGAACGGTCTATATGTAATATTATTGAATATAATAATTTACATAATAGGTAGGTAAATATTTTTTTTAAAACAAAACTAGTGACTCACCCTCGCATGTATGGGGAAGCAAGCTAGGGATGAACCCAAGCGAACTTGGGTTCGTCTTTCATCTCCATTTTCACTCCTTTAAGGGATGATTTCCGGGATAAAAACTATTTCACTCACTCACTTTTCATATCATGAGATAAAAAAAATTTCTTTTAATTTTCTTCTATACAAAACTTGTCTGGACAATAACAGACAAAAAAAGAATTATCCAATTTGGTGCAGTCGATCGGAAGTTATGCGCGTACATACATCTCGGTGATTCATTTATTATTTATATAGATGTCTACATTTTTCAAAGCTTTTTCGACTAATATCTATTTATAATAATTTATTGATCGAAATCAAGCTGATTTTCAATATCGTGAATTTCTGTATAATATAAATGTTACATGATTGCTTAACCTTCATAAAAGTATAAAAGTGTCTCTAACGTTGTAGACAGCGTATAAGAAATTACGGAGAAAGTTAAAACGTGAATACCTAATAACTATAAGGTAAGAAAATCAGAATATTGGCTTAGTTTGGGATACATCTGTATGTAATACATACATAGGTAATAGGTACTACATATTTCCGGTGAGATTGGATAGCTGTACAAATATCAACGGTCCAACTGCTGTCGACCGTTTCGGCTTCTCCGGATGTTAAATATAAGGCATTGTTAGCATAAATATAATTATAATGTACAATATCACTCTCGAATTTAAAAAAATATATATTATACAATCATTTTTGGTTGTATAATGCAGGAATTAATAATAATAATGCAATTTTAACCTAAATGTTGTTTGTTTGTTTGTTTGTTTGGTTGAACGCGATAATCTCAGGAACTATTAATCCGATTTGAAAAATTCTTTTTGCATTAGATAGCCCGTTAACTGAGGAAGGTTATAGGCTATACATCATCCTGGAAAAATGTACGGTTCCCGTGGGATAGATTTGGTTTTGTCTAGGGACGAACCCGAAGCGAAGCGAGGGTTAGTCGCTAGTTGTTATATATTTCTTATAACATCATCTTCTACTCATCTTTAAATATCTTGTTATTGTTATATCTAATATATTTAAACAAGCAATTCTTGTATATTCATTTATTTATATACCGGCGATCTCGGAAACGCCTTTAACGATTTCGCTGAAACTTGGTATGTGGGGGTTTTCAGGGGCGAACAATCGATCTAGAATAGTCTTATGTTTGGGAAAATGCGTGTTTTTGGGTTTTCATGCGGTTTTCTTTCGCATTATTTCACGCAGAATATGGTTGATAATTGCTTAAGCTCGGGTATAAGCATCGTGGGCAAGCGGCCAAGGTGCAAGATTGACAGTCATAGGTGTCCGGGTTCGAATCCCGGTCGGATACAAAGTTCTTACTTTTATTTTTTTTGTATTTATTCAAGTTTTTAGTATTTTTTTAATCCAAAAAATACGATAAAACAAAAAAGAACTCCGAGCGAAGCTCGGTCGCCCAGGTACTAGATCTTATAATATATGTATAGGTATGTAGGAGTTACTATCTTCGTAATAACTATAACTTAAACTTATTTTGTTTTAATGATCAGGCCTCTATTGATTCAAAGTTGAATCTACTAATAAACAAAAGCAAGTAGTTACAAGATATGTTTTTAGCAATTGTAAATTTGCACTACTTCGTAACGTTTACGTCATTTCATCTAAAGTTTAGGAACATCACGCATTTACAAGAATAATAAATCTCCGCTTTTACGACGGTAATTCTATCACTGTCCTAGTTTTAAAACTACTTTTCTCAGTCGCGAGCTACTAACAAAACACACTACTGCCTTAGTAATCATGAATAAATCACAGGAAATACGATCAAAAATAAAATATATTTCAGAAGTTGTATTAATAATCCTCTCGATTATTTTATATACCTACTATAATAATAATAATAAAATCATAGGAAGGTTTTTCTTATCTGTACATTCAATTTTTTGGAATTAAAACTATGTATTTTAAAAACACATGTCAACATCTGTTGACAAATATCTAAATAACACAAAAATAAATATTCATTAAAATAACTTTTTAATGAATAACATAGCAATTGTTTTTTTTTTCAAGATAAGCTATTTTTAATACTTTTTGCCATATTTAGTAAATTACCTTACTAAAATTTTTATAGTATCATCGTGGTTTTATTCCAACCAGTTCTTGTATTTTTTCTCAAATGAGATATTTTCGTACTGTAAAAATACCGTATGTGTTGACCCAAATAAACAGCTATGACCATACCAAACATCAAAATCCCTCCAGTGGTTTTTTTGTGATGCGGTAACAGACAGACAGACAGACAAAAATTCTAAAAACTTTAGATTCGGCCTCTGTATCGATAATAATGTCTATTTCGATAAGATTTTCCAAAAAAATATTTAATGTACAGATTCGCCTTAGTTACAATTTTATTATATGTATAGATTAAGTAAACACGTGTGAAGTTTTTGGTACGAAAATTTCTTTTATTTAGCGTGATTAGATTATACTTCAATTATATTTCCTTTTCAATTTTGTTAGTATAAAATAAATAAAAATAAAAAAGCCTTTTATTTCACTACTAATAATAGCTGTAATCAACAATCAACATGCATTGTATTGTAACATTTTTTACATTATTAAATTTCCTATTATAAATTACTATTTTATATAAATTATTTTAATTATAAATTATTCATATCATATTTATAAAATTACTGTCCAAATTAATATTATTATTGTTTTTAAATTATATATTATATGTTTTTTTTTTATTATTTTGAATTAATTAAATTTTTTAAATTAGCGTGAACCCCTCTATTTGAGGGTGAAGGCCTCCTCCAAAAATGACCACTAGTCTCTGTCTGTGGCTTTTTCCCTCCACAGTTTTCAAGCTGATACTTCAATGTCGTCTGCCCTTCTACTTCTAGGTCTTCCTTTCTTTCTAGTTCCCAGGGGGCCTGGCCATGACGTCAGCCGAGAAATCCATCAATCGTCGCTCATTCTTGCTACGTGGCCCGCCAATCGCCATTTTAATCTCATGGAATAGTTTAGTGCGTCTATTACTTCTGTTGTCTCCCTTATAGTAGTGTTGCGATTTTTTTTTAATTTTACAAATTTTCATCATGCTTCTTTCCATGCTCCGTTGGCATGAGTTTATTTTATTCTTAACATTGCGCGTGAATTTCTATGTTTGGCATGCGTATGTAAGGGACGGTAAAAGACAGGTATTCATAATATTTCTATTAATTTTTGTAGGCATTTGACTTTTGAAAATTTCTTTCAGGCTCCAAAATTTCTTCTATGTCCCTTTTATCCTCCTTTCAATTTCCTGGTCGTTGGTTTTATTATCAAAAGAGAGACGATTGTCTAGATAAATGTATGAGTCGACAAACTCTATTGAAGTGCTATCAACTTTTATTTCATTTTTTAATGAATTTGTCATCACTTTTGTTTTGATGAAGTTCTAGCTCTACGCTGTTCTCAGATAGCAAGGCAAGATAGTCAGCGAATCTTAAGTGAATTATATAATTACCATTTATACCGTTGGAATACGATAGCCCATCGTATTCCTATTAGATTTATTTATTATAGACTCCTTCTTCAGTGGCTCCGTGTGTCGGCGCATATACTTGTATAAATAAGGCTTATTTCGAATTTGTTTATTTTTAGTTTTAAGAGAACCAATCTTTTTGATAAGCCAGTAAAACTTTCTATGAAATTTTGGGAAACCGAGTGAAGCGAGTTCAAATCCCGGGTCTCGCACCTCTGATATTTTTATGTGCGAATCATTTCCAACATGATTACCCCTTGTCTTAACGGTGAAGGAAAACATCGTGAGGAAACCTACATGCCCGAGAGAACCTAGTAAGTTTTCAAAAGACATGTGAAGTCCACCAATTCGCATTTGGCCAGAGTGGTGGACTATGGTCTAATTCCCCTCGTACTGAAGGGAGGCCTGTGCTCAGCAGTAGGACTTTAAAAAGGACTGAATACAAGCCGGCTTCGGCGTTCGTGTCTAGAGATATTGCTTGCTGCTAGAAGCTTGTTATCGCGGAAATGGAAATATTTAGGATATCTTACAATAATAGAAAAAGTTATTTACTCATAGTTAAATAACAGACAACAATTGAACATTTTATGTAAATTCAGATAAAAAAAACAGTCGCGGTTTAACATAGTGATATATCTATACATATAATAAAATTCTAACTAAGCCGAATCTGTACTTTAAATATTCTTTGGAAAATCTTATTGAAATAGACATTATTATCGATGCAGAGGCTGAATCTATAGTTTTTAGAATTTTTGTCTGTCTGTCTGTTACCGCACACAGAAAACCACTGAAGAGATTTTGATAAAATTTAGTATGATGATAGCTGGATATCCGGGTTAACATATAGGATACTTTTTACCGTGGGAGATTATCTCATTCCCACGGGAATACACGTTATAACACAACCCAAAAAATATTTATGATCAGAATTTCTTGAAACTTGGTATTAATGCTCTTCAATACAATTAAATAAATACGTTTTTAGCGTTTTTACCTTTTCATTTTTTTTTGTTGTAGTTTCAGCGCGAGCGAAGTCGCGGGTTTTGCTAGAGTATCATAAAGCAGGTGAGTATTTTTTACTAAATAACGCTATAAAAACGCTCTTCACTAAATTACTCTGTATTCATGAACGGCATCCATGGAAATATGTCCAAAGGCCAAAGCTCTATAAATACTTATTTAATACCGACAGCATAATATTTCGAGGTTACTAAACCTTTGCCTTTGATTTCTGACATTGAGAAAGATTTTCAGATCACTTGCCAGGCTTCGCTAAATATCTTTCAATCAAATCACTAACGTATTATCTATTAAGCTTTTTTTTTTTTTTTTTTTTTTATTTCTTGTTTGCGGCTATGGTGTCACTGCGACCATTTCTGGTCTATTGTGATCGCCACATTTTTCATTAGAGTGAACCATTGAACCCTGCAGAATTTAAAAACTGCAGGATTTTCTTTGGTTTGCACTCTTTTATTTCATCTAGGCCTATATACTGTTTTCCTAGATGAATGCTACGCTTGTACATGAGCGGTCCGCATTCCCATAGAAGATGAAGTGGCGTTTCATCTGCCTCCATGCATATTCTACAGGTTCGTGTTTCGCTCAGTCCCATGTTGAACATGTGCTTGTTTAAGCAGCAGTGTCCAGTAAAAGTCCTTACCAGTAATCGTAAGGTTTTTCTATTTAGCGCTATCATAAGGTTGTTAAACCTTTTGTCATAGGCTTTAATCAGTGTCTTGGAGTGAATCATTCCAATTGACTCATTCCAGTCCTTTTTTGCAGTTTTGAGACATGCTAACATTAGGGTTCTTTGAGCTAAGCTCTTGGGTATTCCGCAGAAAGGCTCAGGTCCCTGCTGCGAGCCAAGAGCTCCCTCTCTAGCAAGCTTATCGGCACATTCGTTGCCAACTATCCCTGCATGACCCGGTACCCATCTTAGAACTACTTTATTTCTTTTTGCTAAGAAGTTTAATCGGTCCATGCACTGTTCTACTAGCTTCGATGAGACTATGTTTGAGTCTAGTGCTAGTAGTGCGGCTTGGCTGTCCGAATTTATATAAATAGTTTGATTTGTGTAGTGCTTACATAGATTGGCTTCTACACATTCTAGGATGGCATAGACTTCTGCTTGGAAGATGGAGGCGAATTGTCCGAGATGTACGCTTTTGCTGAACCTCGGTCGCTCTCCATGTATCCCGCAGCCAGTCTTTGCTCCTATTTTGGAACCGTCTGTGTACCAGACTAGAGATCCGTTTTTATAGGATATCTGGCTATTGGTCCAGTCCTCCCTTGACGGAAATTCAATTTTGTAATATTTATCAAATAAGTGCCGCGTTTGCATGGCATCAGATGTCATACCAAGTAGCGGCATCTCTTGCAGAGAGTCCTGTAATGTCCTCATTTTCCGTGAGAGCCATTGAGTTCTGCCTTGGATTTTAGCTCTGTACATACTGGCTTGTGCCTCCTTCTGTATAAATAGGTGTAGAGGTGGCAACCCGAGTATTGCATTCAGTGCTTGACCAGGGCACGTAGACATGGCTCCTGTTGTCATTAGACAGGCTGTTCTTTGTAGGCTGTCTAATTTTTTGATTACTGTTGTCTGTTTAGTCTTATTAGACCAGGCTACCGATGCGTAGGTGATAATTGGCCTCACAATGGCAGTATATGTCCAAAGGGTGGTTTTGGGGCTTAAACCCCAGTTACCGCCCAGCATGCGGCCACTCGCTCCTAATGCCATCTTAGCCTTACTTACAACTGTAGCTAGGTGAGGGTTCCACGTCAGTTTTTGGTCTAGTGTTAGTCCCAGATATTTGACTTGTGTGGAAAATGTGATCTGTTTGCCATTAAGCTTTGGCATGACTAGTTTGTCTAGCCGTCGCTTATTAGTAAAGGGCACAATAACCGTTTTGTCTGCGTTTACTGATAGGTCACTTCTAACGCACCAGTCGCTGACAGTATTTAGTCCCTTTTGTAGTATACTAGAGAGTGAAGATTGGCAAAAACCCCTCACTATGATTACCAAGTCATCTGCATAGCCTTGCGCATCAATGTGGAGTTCTGCCAGTTTGTAAAGCAGTTCATCCACGGCAAGGGTCCACAATAATGGGGATAAGACACCCCCTTGCGGACATCCTCTTGCTGTGGATATGTATATGGTTGTGTCGTGAAGGTCTAATTTGGCTCTTCTACTAGTGAGCATTGATTTTACCCATCTTACCGTTGTTGGGTCGACATTTTTGGTTGTCAGCCCATTTATCAACAGCGAAGTAGAAGAGTTATCAAAAGCACCTTCGATATCTAGAAATGCACAGAGTGCTATTTCCTTGTCTTCTAACGCCTTTTCTACTTTGTCTATAAGACTTGTAAGAGCAGTTTCAGTTGATTTACCCTTACGATATGCGTGTTGGTTGAAATGAATAGGATTATTGATCAAGGCTACATCTCTTATATACCTATCTAATACCTTCTCCATTGCTTTAAGTAAGAATGAAGAGAGGCTTATTGGTCTAAAAGACTTTGGCTGGCTATAGTCTTTTTTACCAGTTTTAGGTATAAATATGACCCTGACAATAGTCCATTTTTCTGGTACGTATCCCCAGGCGAAGCTCGCTCTGAAGATTTTGATCAGGTGGGGAAGGAGGATGTCCGCCCCTTGCTGAAGCAAGATTGGCGTTATCCCGTCTTCCCCTCTCGCCTTATATGGCTTAAAAGAGTCTACGGCCCACTGAACAAGGTTAGGTTTTATGATTTTGGCAGCCTTGCACCAGTCCTCACTACGAGGTCTATGATGTCCTTCCTGCTGGCTGCCAATGTGCCCCAAGAGGCACCCAGGGAAGTGAGCCGTGGCCAGCAGCTCTAAGGTCTCCTTCTCTGTGGTTGTGAAGGAGCCATCTCCTTTCTTAAGTAGTCCCATTGGATTGTGCTTGGCTTTAGAGAGAAGTTTGTGGAGTCTTGCTACTTGTGGAAGGCTTTTGATTTCCTCACAGAGCTTCCTCCACGATTCTCTTTTAGCCCTCCTAATCTCTTTGTTGTAGTCAGTTAGAGCTTTTCTATAGATCTCCCAGATGTGAGACTTTTTAGCTCTGTTGAATAATTTCCTTGTTTTGTCTCTAAGCTTTTTCAACCTTGAGTTCCACCAAGGTGCTTTCCTAATTGAGGTCTTTGTTTTGAGAGGACAGCTCTCTTCAAAGGCTGAAATGATGCCTTTTGTGAGGCTTTCCACTGCAAGATCTAGACTCTCAATGGTTCTTACTGTTTTAGGAAGGGTAGCCAAGTTCATCTTTAACCGGTCTTTGAATTCATTCCAGTTGGTTGCTCTTGGGTCCCTATAAGTTGTGGTATAAGCTTCTAGCGTGGCCTTAACCTCAAAAATTAGATGTCGATGGTCCGACATTGCGTTCTCATTGCTGACATGCCAGTTCATTATGTGTCTGGCTAGGTTGTGTGTAGAGATCGTAATATCTAAAACTTCCTTCCTAACCCTAGTAACGAAAGTTGGTTCGCAACCTGAGTTTAACGTTATAAGGTTATTGGCTATTAGAAAATCAAAAAGTAGCTCACCTCTTTTGTTTATGTTACTACTTCCCCACGAAGGGTGATGCGCATTTGCATCACATCCTATCAGAAGCTCTGCGTTGTGTTGTGCGGCATACTCTACCACTCTCGCTAGGTCTTCCGTTGGATCGTCTCTCTCTCCAGGCAGATAGGCAGAGCAGATTATTACTCTTGCACCATCCCACCCTTTGAGTTTGACGAAGGCTGCTGCTAAGTCGTCGTTGCAAACTTCTGAAATTGGCAAGAAATCAACACATTTATTAAATAGGATGCAAGCTCTGGGTCTTTTACCAGTGTTATTACTTAGGACATTACCGGCATTGTTGAGTCCCCGAACTTGAGTATTTGCTACCCAAGGTTCTTGAATTAGGGCGAGGCTTGCCTTGTCCTCAGCAAAGCATTGCTCCATTACCGCAGTGGCTGCTGCGGCATGGTGGAGGTTTGCTTGCAGGACCCTCACCACCCCCCCCTGAGTAGCATCTAGGCGTTTCCCCCCTGCTTTGTCCGTACAAGCTTCGGACGCGGTCGCCCCCTGCTCGTACGCCAAGCATCTACTTTCCCACCTCTGAGAGCTGTGCCTGCTAGGCCTCCCCTTTGCCTGTGTGAAGGTCCCTGTGGCCCTTTGATGGCACTAGCTCTCGGGATTGTGGTACCTGTGCCCTGGCCAGGAGGCACTTGGGTTCCTCTTGACGTAGAGGGCTGTGGCTCTATGTTGTTATCCTCACCGCTCCGAGATTGGGAGTTGGGCACTGTCCCGGCTGCGATTTGTCGCGAGCCAGGACTCACCCTGTCTTGCCTCTCGGAGCCCCTGGATGAGGGTGCCTGTGTCAGTTGGGTCGGTTCAGCAGGTTCTGAGCTTGAGTGGCCAACCATGGGGTCGTTCTTGATTTTAAAAAGTAATTTCTTAAATCCAAGAACAACCTCCATATTCATAGCCCGGATAGCGGCGACAGAAGGGTCGTCGAGGAAGAAAGACACAACGTGTCCATTTCCCTCGGCCCTGCTGTGCGCCACCCTCCATAGCTCTGTGTTGAGCCCTCTGTTCTGTATCCCCAACAGCTGGGTGGCTTCGTCAAGCGACTCCGCCTCAGAGCTGGGGATGAATAGGGTCCCTACTGCAGGCTTCGGTAGTTCACTCTCAGGGATAATTGAGAGCGCCGCCTCTTCCCAGGGTTTTAAAGTGGGGACCTTTTCGGACAGCCATTGAAGACTGGCCTGATCCTCACAGGTGATCACAATATATCCCGGCCTGTGGGTAAAGCCGGAGAATCTTGGACCTTCACCCTTGTCTGCGATTTTAAGCATCGCAAGAGTTAGGGATCGGTGCACCAGCTTCATTTGTTCTCCGCTCATGGGCACTTGATTTTTAATACCCACGCGCGATTGCTCCACGATTTTGCTGAAGCTGGGTTGTGCTACCGTTCCCTCTGCCCGGGGAGCCTTTTTGATTTGCATCCCCGGCGATTCTTCCTCCGATCTGGGCCTTTTCTTGGCCTTCGGGTCAGGAGGAATGATGGTGATCGGAATGTCCTTCCAAGGCCTAACGGCTAAGGCGCGGGCCTCATCGACCTTCACATTAGCCGCCAGGAGCCTCCGGAGTCTCTTCCGAGCAGCACCGTTCAATCTAATCCGACGGTTCGAGGACTCTTCCGTCCCAAGGTTGGAGTCACTAGAGCCTCCTTCCCTGGTCGGATTGTTCCCTTCAGCCTTCGGGTTAGATTCCTTTGATGGAGAGGCTAGTAGAACCTCTTCCATCAAGGTTATGGTTTCTCCCAAAAGAGGAGAAAGAGGATCTCCTGTTGGAGATAAAGGTTTGGGTGTTTGTTTATCTGTTGTTTTTTCCTCCATATGCGTCCCACGAGTAGCTAGGGAAATAAAAATACCCACCGACAGAGCCCCGCATGTCGATGGGAGGACAGAAATACTACCCGATTCGTCCAGGTGTCGGGTAGCCACCGTTTACGACTGAGCTCCCCCCCAGCCACGCATCCCTCGGCACGGTTCGAATTACACCTTAGATTGGGTTTTATATATAATAAATAAATAAATAAATAAATGTATAACATAGGACAGGTATATATGTTTTGATAGACATACATATAAACACACACATTCACATATCTACATATACTTACATATTTGCACATATACATATATATACATATATATATACACTCACACACTCACATACATATATACGCATGTATGTATAAAAATATAGATATAAGAACACAAATAAGCATATAATACAAGCGCATAGAATGGTATTTAAATAAACTACTTATACAATACATATATTTAATAAAGCAAAGCGCTCGGTGGTTTTGGTTTTGTCTATTTCCTAGTGAAATAGACCAAGAACAGGGCTGGCAACCTCGTGAAGGATAGTCCACCGAACTTGCCTTGGGGATCTTCATAACTTAACGCGTTACTCTCCCCCAAGACCAACGCCCCCCTACCGTCTCTGAAGGAGACAGTAGGGTAGGCCTGCGCCTATACTACCATGCAAAGCATGCCGTGTGGGAACCGTGAAAGCATAGATTCAGGCCCGCCCCATCTATTAAGCTTATTAAATTTTATAATGTACATTAAACTATTTCAGGTATTAAAATAAGATCAAAAGAATACATTAAATTATTCGATTCGCAATATAATATAATATGATCACGATGATTTTATGTCAAAGCTGAAAAGAAACTACTTATTTAATTATCCATATTTTCTTTATCTTTCTTTAAAAAAAAACTCACCGATCATCTATCGGTGAGTCGTTATTTACTTTGAAAAAAAAAATTCTCCTTCTCAATGTTTTACATGTATTTGTAGATGAATGTTATGCACACTTGTTATTGATATACATATCAGTGAGTTTGTTACTTTTCATATAATTTAGTGTGTTAATGTCAAATATGTATATTCTAAGTGTGCTTATGAAATAAATGAATAAATAAGAAGTATTAAAGTGTTATATATGAAACATGATATCTCCTTAAGAAGCTCAACTTCAAATAAATTAGAAATATTTTTCCAATCTAAAACAAAAAATGCTTTTTAAATTAGCTATATATAAATAACTAGCAACTCACCCTCGCTTCGCTTCGGGTTCGTCCCTAGATAAAAACAAATCTATCCCACGGGACCCGTACACTTTTCCGGGATGATATATAGCCTATAGCCTTCCTCAGTTAACGGGCTATCAAATACAAAACGATTTTTTTTAAATCGGATAAGTAGTTCCTGAGATTAGCGCGTTCAACCAAACAAACAAAAAAACTCTTCAGCTTTATAATATTAGTATAGATTACTAGGCAATAATAATTTACTTTGAATAGACACTTTGTCTTCATTCGTCTTATTCAAAGGTCTCAGAAGTTATTAGACACTGGATAAGTAATATAATGTTCGCAACACTCCATTATTTACCTCAAATCAATTTTGTGCTATTTTTATATTTGAGAGCACTTTTTTCCATAGACAAGGCATTAGTAATAGGTATATAACATTTATATAGTAATATAACATTTTACTCATATAATTTAAAGTTATACCTTTTACGTTATATGCATATTGAAAATGTTTCCACTTTATTGAATACTACTTCAGTGATGTGAAATGCTCTTTTCAGCGACATTTAAAGTCAAGTTATAGATTGACAGTGAGTGGATCAATGGATTACTTCGAGGAATTTCTGAGCAGATTACAAAAGTTTGATACTGACAAACTAAAGGTTCCTACCGTTAATCCCCGCAAAGTATGCTGATACTGTCAGTAAGTTTTTTGTCATTGTCACATCACGTTAAGCTCTATTATATATAACAAAATAGTTACAAAGTGAAATCTGTACATAAAATATTTTTAAAATATAAAATATAATAGTTTACAGAATATAGACCACAAACAATAGTAATTGATTTTTTGTCTGTATGCCTGTATACTCGTATCTGTTTGCATTTCATGCAAAAAACACTGAACCGACTTTAAGAAATTTTGTGTAGTGATAATATCTTACTTTTCAACTTTTTACTTTGGTCAAAATTTAGAGCACCTTTTACTACAGGAAAATCTTTTAGTCCCACGGGAAAACATGAAAACTGATTCTGTCTTAAAATTTATATGGGTAACGTCAGCTAAATTTTAAGAGATACTCGCACATCAAAGCAATGTACTTATAAATTGTAGGTTTTAAAAAGGCCCACAGAAAAGTCCGGAATAGCATATTATACATATCTATCTCCTAAGGTATACTCGCAAAAAATATTTTTATTTATTTAAAATGTACTTAAGGACGCGCAGCCGAGCGAAGTGAGGGCAAGCAATCGGGCATGATAACAATCAACTACAAGCATAAACCTAACAGACTCGACCTCTGTAGCACGAGTAAAATCAGATTTGATTACAAGTCCAAACGTTGCAGGATTAGTTCCTGCAAAGGATGATTTGTATAAGTTACGTGTAGTAAACAGGTTTAAATATACTTATTTATCTTGTTGTAAGTAAAGCATTGAGTATTATCATTTGCATAGGTGAAAATAGCTTTTCGATATCTAATAATTACTCGTACCTACTGTTACTTAACAAGCTTTGCGAATATCAAATCTTATTAAAATTTCGTATTTATGACTATTTTATGACTTTTAAATGATTATTATTAATAACTGTTATAATAATACATATATTATTAGTATAATTTAAATATTAATAACTTTATATCAAGAATACTACTCTTATTTTTGTAAATAAATATATTGTTATATAATAGAATGAAATGCGTATTTAATTAATAGCTACGGTAAAGACAAAAAAAAGGAATTTATGACTTGTTTTATAAAAATATTACAGAAATAACTTAATTCTCTAAAAAGTAGAAATAAAAAAGCTTTTAGCGGTCGCTAACTTTTTTTTATAAGAATGTGGTAAAAGCGAGTAATAAAGTTTTTGATTGCTTGCAGATTATACGTTAAAAAGTAGAGAAGATTTTATAAACACGGCTGTTAAAGGTCACTTCTTATTTAAACGGACTGAAACTTTTATGATTGTTATTTATATATTTTTTTTAATTTGATAAATATTATTATTTCTAAAATGCTTTAAAAGCTTGATTTAAACATATTTGTAAGAAATGAATTATTTTGAAATTTTATTCTAATGTAAGTCTTTGATACTAACATAATCGTCTAAAATCTACTGTAAAATAACGGATGCAGTGACCACTTAAAAATTTAAAAATAATTTCGATTGTATTCTAGAATAAAATGTGTGAATTAAAATCATTTTCAATACTTTGCAACCCTGCAGAATAGAGAACACCACTTCGATATTTATTTTTTATCATTAGTTACTACAAAACATAATGTAATGAAGATAAAAAATAATGAAGGTTTTATTTAATATTGTATATTTAATATTGTATATTTCATACACCTATTCATACCTATCAAATATATATATTTTGCTTTGTCTTTTGTCAACTGACGTCTAAAAATACCAATAGTAAATAAAAAATCCGTTCAGTTATTTGCCTTTTTCCCCATGTGAGCTTTCAAAACATTAAAGTTTTTTTTATATTTAGATATACATTACCAAAATAAAAAATTGATTTGACCCCTTATCTGTTTCTATGTATTTATTTAGCAAAGTGCTCTAAAAATATCTATAACAAGATAGTTTGTGCCATCCACGAAGACCCGCCCTTCTTTTTATTGACATTTGAAATCGCGCGCCTTCGTGGATGGTACTATCTATATATTAAGATACAAAATTACAAATCTAGATGGTGCTGTGTGGTAAATGTCCTAATATATTTATTTAATATATTTACACATTTTTGTATATGAAATTTTGTATCATTTCATAGTAGGTAATGTGTTAATAAAACACATTGTCATCCGAGGCTTGTTAGTTAAGTACAACGGGTGGTCGACGGACTGGAACTTATCCCTCAGTCGACTGTGAACTACCCTCTATATCAGCAGAATCGATACGTAACTGTGTGAAGGTTAACACCAAGAAAATACAGGGACCAAGAAGATTGATGATTTTACCACCTATTTTCTTAGTTTAATAAAAGATGCCATTCTACAATCTTTATCGAATTGAATTTTAAAAAAATTATATTGAAATAATAAAATACTAACTAAATTGAATCTGTACATTAAATATATTTTTTGAAAAATCTTATTGAAATAGTAATTATTATCGATCGATACAGAGGCCGAATATATAGTTTTAGAACCCTAAGTATAGATTTCTCAGAAATAAGATATTTTCCCACAGTAAAAAATATCCTATATGTTAACCCGGATGACTAGCTATCATCATAACAAAATTCATCAAAATCTGTCTAGTGGTTTTCTCATGATGCGTTCTCAGGCAGACAGACAGATAAAACTTCTAAAAACTATAGATTCGGGTTCTGTTTCGATAATAATTAATGACTAATTCAGTAAGATTTTCTAATAAATATTTAATGCTCAGATTCGATTCAGAATTTTATTATATCTATAGGTAAATAGTTTGACATATTGTCTAAGCCCTGTTATAATACATACATCTATAAATATAATAAAATTCTGATTTGAATCTGTACATTAAATGTATTCAGCCCTTTTTAACGTCCCACTGCTGGGCACGGGCCTCCCTTCAAGACGAGGGGAATCAGGCCATTAAATACATTAAATATTTTTTGGTAAATCTTATTGAAATAGACTTTATTATCGATGCAGAGGCCGAATCTATAGTTTTTAGAATTTTTGTCTGTCTGTCTGTCTGTCTGTTACCGCATCGTGGGAAAACTACTGGATAGATTTTGATGAAATTTGGTATGATGATAACTGGTTATCCGGGTCAACATATAGATAGTTTTTACTGCGGGAAAATATCTCATCTCTGAGCTAAACGTTAAACGTTAGTGTTTCTATATTTCAACTTATAGTAAGTACAAAATTTGTAAACAAATCTACATTGACTGATGCAGTGTGGTTGATTCCATTTCTCATGGTACCATAGAAAACTAAGCAAAACTTCAACTTTCAATTATGGTTTCACAAAATAAATATAAATAATATACTGATAGTAAAGAAGGAGATAATATATTATGAGGTCAGAAAAAACAGACTGAAATTAAATAACAAAGCTTTAATTATAGTAGAAGTCGTCTCTACTTTATAATGAGGTCAAAGGTTGTATTTCAATATACTGTTCTCTCTGAGTTTGGTAATCCAGTTTTTTAGTTTGGAAACGCTTATTTAACGGTAGAATTAACGAGGCTTCAACTCGTTAGCGCCGTACTGTATTGTCAAAGTTATTTTGTAATCTCTATGTAACAAATGTAACATGATAGGTAGGCCCTTTTAATATATGTAACTATTGTAGCGCTATTTTAATTTACAAAATGAAATTAATAGTTTGAAACAATATTTTATCTTTCATAAATATTTAAATGAATAACTTTTTGTATTCTACTGCTTATTTTTAATCTGTATTTATTTTTAAATTGTATTTATATGCATTATGTAATTGTACTTATAGATCTAAAGTTACTTAGTAAGTAATTAATTAACTTTAAACCTATTTAGAATATAAATTCAGTTCATATCAATATTCGGTTCTATGGCTTAGGCGTGCCAATTGGTAAAAATTTACCTCGCCAATAGCATGTAGTATGGAGAAGACACGTTGTACATTAAGAAATAACCAGTTAAGTTATATTCTAATTTCTAGATATAAAAACAAGACATTATTTATATTTTTGAAGTTAAGCTACACGCAGATTAAAAAGATGTAGCTAATGTTGAAAAAAATAAAATTTTTCCTTTAATGTCGTAAACTCATCCAGAACTCTATCGTAGACTATCTATATATAAACATAAAGACAAAATTATATTTTCTGTTTAGTCTTTGCTAATTTATTTAAATGTGAGTAATTCATCATCAAGTTCATGTCCACTTGGAATGATGAAAACTGACATTAACCTCATTATTTTGTTCAAACAGACACATATAGTACGAACTTTCAAAGTTTTAAATAATGAGTGACCTTGTAATCCATTTATGTATCACTAAATATAAAAGCAATTAGAAAGTTGTATCTATTATCAAATAGAACAGTTCAAATTCAAATTCAAAACAAAAATGCTCTTTTTAAATAGCATTTGCATCAATCTGTCAGGTAAGAATACTATTAAGAAATTATCTTCTAAACTTCTTGAATTAATCACATTTGAAATCAAATTTAAGCTAGTTGATTATATTTAAAATAAAGCTCTACCTGGAAGGTGCCAAAAAGAATTATCCCTAAGGATAATTCTTTTTGGTATTAGCTAAGGCTAAGCCTTATCTTTATACATATGTGTAATACCTAATTTTTTTTTTTAACTTAAAATATATTACGTGTATCAATTTTCCTTTTTTTTTACACACTTTACAATAATAACTATCAAATAAAAACAATAAGTGTTAATATCTTTATAACTTACGCATTGGACATTTTAGTGGGCTATGCCAGAGTCAATCGTCGTTAGAGAATCTTGATGGTCTGTAAGAATTTCCTAACAATGAACATAAATCTGTCGAACAATGTGCGAAGTCGTTCCTCGAATCTTCATTAGCAAGGAAAATTATTGTTATAGCCAATAGCTATTTCAGTAATGATTCTGGGGTAAGTATTAATTAATTAAGGGCTACTCGTGAAGGTTAACATTCTAACGTGACAAGTCCCCAATTTACTTGAGAATCGCTCCTGTCTTGAAGAAAATATTTACAATAGACACGTTAACATTTTTTTACAACAAAACGTTAATAAACTAATTCTTGGTAATCTTATCGTAAATTTTTAGAAATTTTTTTTAGTTTGTCTCTTGTTCTAAGTTGTTTTTGAGGAAATGAGGTTACTCTGTCAAGCCTGAGGAGTCCGACTGGATGGGTACCACCCCCTTATCTATTTCTGCCGCCAAGCAACAATGATTGCATTGTTGTGTTTCGGCACGAAGGATAAGGTAGCCAGCGCAATTACAGGCAAGAGGCATATCATCTTAGTCCTCACAGTGACAACTTTACGATTCTGCATTTTGTTATATTACTTAAAACCTAAGTGCATGAACTGTAGGTGTTATGGGCGACAGGTACTGCTTTCCATCAGGTGGTCTGTCTGCTCGTTTGTCACTGAATCTCATAAAAAAAAAAAAAATTAAGGCCATCACTCGAGCAAACGACCTTCAACATTCGGCTTATTCCTTCCCCACCTCACCTCTAGAAAAAATCGTAATAAATACTAGCGACATCTACGGAATAATAGTTAAAACAATATTGAACATGTCATAAAATACAGACCATAGAATTTACAGAGTTCATGTATATATACGTTCATGTATATATAACTTGAAATACATACATATTATAAATATAAACACCCATGACTGGAGTACAAACATTCGTGCTCATCACATAAATGAATGCTCCAGCGGGACTCGAACCCGCGACTGCTGGCACAGCAAGTAGGGTCACTACAAACTGAGTCAAACGAGTCGTCAAAAGTTTTTAAAGTAGGTACTTACTTTTAAATACTTATGTATGTATATATACATACATAAGTATTGCTTGTGAGTCATTGTGAGTCGCTAGTTGTGTATAATACTTAAAATAAGTTTATTTTGACTAACACAATCTTCTCTATTTTCCATTCACTTTAATTTGCATACGTGATTAATCCTGCAATCTACTACATACTCGTAGTTAATGACTACAATAGGTAACAGCTATACCCAGGAGGCAATTTGCATATTAAGGTATGTATATTGCTCTGACGGTCAATCTAGTATCTTCTTCGAAGTTCATGAAAGCCAATCTAAACAGCCCTTTAGGATACGTGATCTTGTTTGACATTAAAATATACTTGCTTTGTGAATAATAAAATATACAAAACGTATAATAAAGTTATTACAAAACGTGAATACATGGAAATTCTCTTCTATGCGTATATACTACATACTTAAACGTTTATCAACAACAGCGTACTTTTATTCGTGCTCTCGAATTTTGGAATCTCATAGGTGCTTCATATTGAAAAGCTACTTCGAAAACACACTTTTTTTGAATAGTCGTTGTTATCGTACTGCCATTGATGCACAGTAAATATTGCTTTTTTAGGGTTCCGTACCTCGAAAGGAAAAAAGAACCCTTATAGGATCACTTCGTCGTCCGTCTGCTTGTCAAGACCCTTTTTCTCAGGAACGCGTGGAGGTATCACGTTGAAATTATCAGATCTGCAATCCTTCGGAGCTGTGAAAAATCAAAATCTAGGTCAACGCAACCAAAAGATAGAGCCATTTATGACGCATACTTACACTTGTAAATCAAATACACTCGCAAGGGAATCAAAACCTATGGGGTATTTCCCGTTGACCTAGAATTTTAAAATTTGGTAATAAGCAATGTCTTATAGCACAATAAAGGAATAAATCCGAAAACCGTAAAGTAATTAGGTACATCACAAAAAATATTTTGTTGTGATTATAAACTTATTTTAAAGTTTCATGTTACGGAACCCCCCATGTGCGAGTCAGACTCTCACTGGTCCGATTATTTTTCATCTCTTTGTAGAATTAGTTTCATAAATTAACTAACGATGCCTCGCTTCACGTATATCCTGGGCGTCCATTAATAGCTTTCTGCTAAACACTAGTATTCCTTGGAAAAGTCTTTATGTTTAAAATTTTGTGCTATTGCACAAGAGATAACTTACGTTACTTTTATATATCTTATGCCATATAATATGTATCTCTACTATTAACTTCTGTTCCTTTCATCCTATACCATATATCTCTACGAAACTGTTAGTAACAGTCTCAAAAATTATATTGATTCTGATGCTGAGGGAAATACGGACAAACTAACACAATTTCGTATTTGAGGCAGGATAAAATATTCTGATAAGACATAGCAAAATTCTAGTAACTGACAATACGTATTACCTAACTTTGATTTAGGCAATTTTTTCGAGTGTCATTACTTTGTTCTACTAAAATTCAATTCTTCGTTAAATTCATCACACCTTCTTAATTGGAAATTGTTTCGAAAAGGTAAGAGAATAAGGCACAACGAACAATAAATAACGCTATTACGTCCAGGAAAGACGAGAAATTATGATGACAATATCGAATTTACATGAACGTTAACTTTTTAATATTATTATCTGTGACACATTTACTAAATATACGGGGTAAAGTATAGGTAATTTATACCTAAAAATAGAATCGAAGTTTTTATATATGATTTTAATAGACATAACTACCCAAAACTATATGAGCTCATCATATAGCTCTTAGCACGATACTATAGCAGTTTTTTTGCCTTACGGAACTTTCACGAGCGGATAAAGCAATCAAGGGAGTATAACAAAAACTATATTTTATCCTGCTAATGTAAAATGGCCTCCGCTGTTTGTGTGAAAAATTAAAAGAAAAGTAGCTTAATAAAATATAATAGTTTTTTGAATTGATCAAGGCCTACTTTTGATCCTGAGAAAAGGATGAATAAGGTATATTGCGGGATACAGATTTATTTTATAAAGCCATGGTATATGTTAAGATACTTAAATTATCTTTATGAAGTAATCATGACTCTAAATTATAAATTGATGCTCTTAAATATATGAAAAGTTAATTTTCACAGCAATGAGGCGCTGAGCTAAATGTCATAATATAAAAGAGAGAGAGAATATAGAAAAGAGTTATTATAACATATTATTTTTGTTATTTGAATTAATATGCCAACATTAAAAGTACTAATAACACCTAAGCTAAGTAATTATTATTAATTATGAACATAAGTACTATTAATGATGATTAATGTTACAAAATACGAATACAGTACAGAAGTAAAGGACGTAACTCATTGTTTCCTCATTGTTTGTTCAACGCTAAATTTGGAGCGATGCTTTCTTTACAATTTACATTTTCGCTTCATATATTGTAACAATAGTGGGTAAGTAACTTTCATTAATATCTTTTATGTAAAAAAAAAATTTTGATCATCTTTTTTAAGTACATTCTTTTGTTTTAAATAAGGGAAATATAAATTACGAATATACAATTTACAGCGTGTATTTAAATTGACTTAAGTTTTTTAATAGAAATTTATAAAATGCAGGCAGTGGTAGCCCAGTGGCAACGCGCTCGCTTGGGAAACCGAGTGAAGCGGGTTCAAATCCCGGGTCTCGCACCTCTGATATTTTCATGTGCGAATCATTTCTATCATGATTACCACTTGCCTTACGGTGAAGGAAAACATCGTGAGGAAACCTGCATGTCTGAGAAAACCTAGCAAGTTTTCGAAAGACATGTGAAGTCCGCCAATCCGCACTTGGCCAGCGTGGTGGACTATGGCCTGATTCCCCTCGTATTGAAGGGAGGCCCGTGCCCAGCAGTGGGACATGAAAAAGGGCTGAATACAAAATACTAGCGGCTCACCCTCGTTTCGCTCGGGTTCAACTCTTGAAAAGCAAAAACGAATCTAACCCACGGGAACCGTCATTTTTCCGGGATAAAAAGTAACCTATGTACTATTCCAGACTATTATATCTCTGTGTCAAATTTCATCCAAATCCGTCCCGCCGTTCTGGCGTGAAAGAGTAACAAACCTATCTCAGTATTACCTATTAGTATGGATTGAAGTCAGTTACAGCTTTTTTGCTTTAGTGCCACAAAACATCTATACATATAATAAAATTCTAACTGAGTCAAACCTATACACTAAATATTTCTTAGAAAAGCTCATTGAAATAGTCATTATTATCGATACGAAGGCCGAATTTATAGTTTTTAGAATTTTTGTCTGTCTGTGACCGCATCACGAGAAAATTAAAAAAAAATTTGGTATAATAATAGCTGGTTATCCGGGTCAACATATAGGATACTTTTTACTGCGGAAAAATATCTCATCTCTGAGGAATCTATCTAAATATTAAAACGTAACTAGGGATGAACCCGAGCGGAGCGAAGTTGAGTCGCTAGTTAACTATAAAAAGAATAATCGAATATCATTTTATGTCTATAGTGTAGTCTAAATATGACAGTTTTCAATTAGACATCTATGGATAAAACAACAAGAAAGTTATTTATTAAAACCAAACCAACTAAGCTATGATTGTCACACCTAAAACTTAAAAACAAAGAATTAAATTCCAATAAATACATTTATTTAAATCAAGCAAAGTATTTTCAAATCATCAAATTACGTAAGTTTTAGCATATTTTATTGTAAAAACATATTCAGCAAGACCAAAGGTATGTTAAAATGTGTATTGTATCGTTGTATGAAGTGCCTGTGTGGGGCAAACACGGAGCGCATCGCAGCATCCGGCCACATAGTTGAGATGGCGCCTCGGGAGGAATGCGCCCGCTCCGGCCCACCTTTTCAAAGCCTTTCTCACAACTTAACCCCTTTGTGAAATCACCCACGTAATAACCCCAACTTGAAGCATTAACATCGAAAATGATAACACATCGTATTTATAAAGTATTTTATTAAACATTTTTTTGTAAAATAGATTAATTAAAACTGACATTTACAACAAACAACTATAAAATTCTTGGTTTCCTCTAATGCTAGTATACGTCAATAGGTCCTGCATTGGAAAAGTTTTAGTATAGCCGAGTGGAGAGAGATCGCGCTAGACGAGAATTTATAAAACACCAAATCTTGCAATAAAACTTTTAAACACGTAGCTTAACGTATCACTTGAAGACAGGAGGGGATGTAAATCGAGGTTAACACTAATACGTACAGTAACTTTCAATACATACATATATTCGTAACTATCCAAAATTTCGTGTTCACTTTAAGATTAGTTCGATAATAGATAAGAAATTTTAGTCTTCTAGTTTGAACAGAAACTATTATTATTCAATTATCGCTTTAAGATATACTTTAACGCAAAAAATAATTTGGTAACCCTAATTTTCCGTGTTTTTTCAAAATAGTTACACTACTACACAAAATAATTACAACTCTCAGAAGTGAACACGAAACTAAAAGAACAATTTTACATCAAACATTTATATTAATTATACAGTATAGTATGCACACCAATATTTATGATTTCTACAGACAGTGTATATAGACGGATGTAATTTCTATAAGGTTAAACAAACGTACACTTTTTATACGAACATTCAATATTAGACCTATCTATACGTAAGTTAAACATAGAGAGAGTATACTCGTAGATACACTTAAATATAATACGTTTACGTTCTGACTGATTAGAAAATATATTTTAATGTCCATATTAGGAACATTTTTACAGGGCCTTTAGTGTATCTAAATTGTGTGACTTAGATTGTTACGGTGGATTTTATTTAGCAATAATAGCGTATTTTTTACGTAATAATTTCGCAGTAATTGTATTTTTTTATACGTCATTAAAAAGCAATTCTCTAACAATTTTGAACAGAAAAATAGCATCATTAAATTAGGGTTATATGTTGTAAATTATGTAAAAAATCTACCAAAGTGACGTAGATACATTTATTAATTTTATTACCACTTAAGAAGTATCTCTCATGTTTTAATAGTTATTATAGTGTTAATTTAGTGCATTATAAAAAAAAAAAACAATTTCTTTGCCTTATGATATAGAAATATAATAAAATCCTAATCTTTTAAGGTTACGGAATATTCAACAATCACTTACATATATGTATTTAAACACAAGTTATAACAATAATATGAGTTTAACTCAAGACAAAATAGTTAAAAAGCATTAGTCCTGTCAGTAAATTATAATAATTTCGCCATACATGTTATTTCTTAAGAATTCGGCTCGGTTCTTAACAATATACCCACATAGGTACATATAAAATGTTATAACGTACTGACAGGCAAGTCATAGTTAATTAGAAGCTTACTAAGTTCATTGGCAATAGAATTCAAATAAAACAGTTATACGTTGAAGTTGTAATATTAAATATAAATGTGTGAATAATAACTAGGTTCGATATATTTTATTCAGCCGGTGCATTCAAGTTCGTGGTTGAATACGACAAAGCTACTGAAGCATGCATTGATTTTATGCTTTGCAATAATAACAATAGGTAGTATTCAATTTTCATTGTTCTGTATAACAATATTGATAGTTTCTACAATAACTACGATACAAAAGCTCTTTCTTATTCTTATCTGATAAAAGCACAGGTTAGAAGCTCATTGACTAGACTTGACAGACAGACTCATTGTTAATTTTCACCACAGTACAGTTTCTCCATCCAATCAACATGATTCTTTAATGAAAGTATGTAAAATTGACTAGAAATATTACTTATTAATAGACTGAGAATGTTATATAAAAACAAACATTAATTATGGAAAGCTTTTTTTATTTAAATAAATCATTTTTTAATAGGTACTCTCTATTGTAGTTCTCAGACAAATTCTTGAAATAGGGAAATATATGGTAAAGAAAACAGGAAAAGATATATTATGAGCAGTAATATTGTTATTTTTTGATATCAAACAAAATGCTTTAATAAATTATTTTACTTCCACGTTAATTTAAAACGTTTGTGTAGCCATTAATGTATTCAATCAACTTCCATCGGGTGTAACATACATTTAACATAGGTACTTTTAAAATCAATTACTGAAACGTTATATTGTTTTCATCGGACACAAGTATTTTGTGCTTTTAAAGTATCTCTTAATATTACATCGAATAAGCTTTGAGCTTTGTAGCTTTGTTGGATGATTGATTGAATTTACATTCGATGTTTTTTTACGTTATAAATGGAAAAAATGTATACGTTAACTTTTGATCTGTTTTTAAAAACAACTCGTAGATATGCACTATAATAACTTATCACGTTAACTTAAGAGGATTGTGAAGTGAAGTTTACACCTTAATCTAGGTCTGTACGTTTTCCTTTTTTAGTAATTCAGTTCAGTTTAATTATAAAAAAATAAAAACGCTCGAGGAAGTTTTTACGTCAAAAATACAGATATTTAGATGCTAATAACTTCTATCATACGCAATATTTCTTTAAAATAAAAACGTACGGACCTAGTTTTTCATTATATCTACAACATTTCCAAAAATTATGAAAATTAGACTATGTTAATGGGGAGGAAAACGTTATCGCTTTTTGTATGGAAATTTACTTTTTTTATTTAGCTTCACAATCCTCTTAAGACATTAAATGTTTAATCGTTTTGTAAAATAAGTACGAAGTTGTTGGTAAAATATTTTATTCAATAACCTTAATAGAGAAACTCTCTCTCTAAAGTTACGTTTGTAAAAGTTAACTTATATTTGTAAAGAAATTATTGTTCAATCACAAAAAAAAAAACTTTTTATATGAAATAATTATCTCAATAAAGTATATATTACATAATTATAAATTCAAATAAGAAAAGTCTCCATATGAATTGACCAATAAACCCAACAGTGAAATTGACTACATTACATTTGTTATCAAGTTAGTTGATCCCGTAATTTAAAACAGTAAACTTCATTATAAAGTCGTGTTAAAGTTAATAATATTTTTTGCAGACAATAGTGCACGTTAATATGATATTCGACATTATTAATATAGATTTTAATTTATGTTCGATTCATTCGCCGTACAATTAAGGGATTATATTAATTATTATTATTTAACCACATACAATAATTCATAATTTAATCTATATTACGCTTACATAAACATCAGTAGTAATGTCTATCTCCATACAAATACAATCTCATTATATATGTATTATAACAAATAACATTTCGTATTAATTCATTCATAATTTTACAATATCTAACTGCACTTAACCACTCAATTCACGAAAGCCTTATGACCGCCACAGTTTGTGCGTATACCGTCTCACAAGGCCTGACAGCGAGTTCGGTATGTAAAAGAATCACGCAGGGCTCATAGTGGCTTGATTCACCTGCGTATGCGTTTCACCTGTGGACATAGACTGCGTATCGACATGAGGGTAAGGTATGTCCACACTAGGAGAGAGCTCTGGAGGCTCTTCTGGGGGTGCGGCGGCAGGCCTGATTTTGTCGAGCCGCGGCGGCGGCGAATAGCGCGGTGTCAGCGCTTTGCCCCCAACGACTGGGTGCGATTGGCGATTCCCGCCTGAAGGACGTCGTGCATCAGCCGCTCGTTCTCTTGCCGGACTGTGAACAAATGGACAGCTCAATCATAATAACTGCTTCCTTATTCGGTACTGCTGGGATGCTACAGGGGCTCCTCTGGTGTGTTGGGAACACTCTCACCTATTAGCAACTTTACAACGTCTGTAAAGCTAGCATGGCAAAATGAACAGAATCGCTGCTAGCTTAATTAAAACTTAGCAGTCGTCTAATTTTCTGCCAATCTATATGAACATCAAATTTTAGATTTTGGCACTAAATTAGCACTAAATGATCACTATTTTTTTGCTCTAATTTTTACTGATCTTTGTATTTAACCTTGTAACTTACTAAGACTGTCATACTATCAATTTTGCGCTTATTTTTAAGTGAATCTGCTAATTTTGCCATGCTATATAGCTTTAGTCCTTTTAGGGGCAAGTGAAATATTTTTTTTTAAACAACAAAGATGAACCTAGAAATTGTATAATAAAGTGAGTTGATCATCTGAAATGTGTTAAGAACATCGTTATCTACATGTTATTAATATAAAGGCTGCTTGAAAATTAGTTTATAATATTTGTTAATAGTTTTTAACCAATTATTTCTAACAGGCCTTACAAACGTTACGTTATGAGAAACTAACACTAAAACGTAATATGTTTAGTACGAATACTACTCACGGATATGTAGATATTTAAAATAGCAAGACAACAAAGTTGTTACTGTCACTTTATAAACAGAACTCATAAACATCAAACATGTCATTAAAGGAGAAAGCCATTTTTGGGCCCTGATAACTAGGAACCAAATATATATCAAAAAAATCCTAATTTTTTTCTTATTATTCCATTAAAATCTTAATTTTATTTGCAATGGCCAAGTTAAGAAAAAATGCATTTTTCGATATTGCTTAAATCTCCTATAAACGGATATTATTTATTTGTCTTATTTTATAAAACGTCAATGTCTTTAAAAATGAAATGATTTTAAAGAACTGTTCTTTAAAAAATATGATCAATTTATTTGAGAATTGGTGCTGTGCGGTTTGCGTACATTTTTGTAGAATTTAAGCTGAATTATATTTTAAGTTTAACATTAAAACGAAAATCTGAAATATGATTTATTTTTAAACGCTAAATAAAAACCTCCTTAGGATATTAAATATCTGAATACGAAAATCGTATGACATAAGATTGTCATTTGCTTTTCATATTTGTACGCAAGTAAATGTATTTTAATCCGAACCCTAATCTGTATCGAATTTCTTGTACTTCTGCACATATGTATAACGATTATTATTATTGATTGTATACGTAATAAGTAATAACTTAAATATCGGCGTAGGATGCAATTCCGACTAATACATGTCAATACAAATAATTTAAAAGATTTTCCTGAGTTATGTTATAGTGATGTAATTCTTGTATTGTTAAGTACGTATCAAATAAAACAGGCCCGAACAGGCAAATGGCTCTTATGTTATAGAAATACATAGGGAGGTGAACAGGGGGTTATTACAGGAGCTGTCTATATCCGAAACTACATGGTTATTAAGAGGAAGAATAAAATCAAGACCTATAAGCAATAAAATATATTTTGTTTATATTTTAGTTGACAGCTCTTTAAGTGGGAGAAATGCAATAATGCGATATTAATACAACTGTATTGTGGGGAAAAGAACAGTGGGTTTCTGTACCCACACAATGAGCATAATATGGTTTCTTGGTTGGGCACGACACCAAGGTTTTATAACACCTCCTGACATTAGAGATTAGACAATATGTTTTTTTTGATGACGATGATGATTTATAAAATAAATTATAGCATCTAAGTATGTCTTTTATTTCTACATATTACTGCACCGAGCTGTCTTATTGGCATGGATGGTAGGTAGGTGTAACAGATTTGTCCATATTAAATAAAGATGTTTTGTGCGTTCAACTATAGTTTACAATTTAGATCTTACAATGATTTATCTAATTTAAAACACTTGAGTTTGTTTATATAGTAGTAAGACGTACAAGACACGGTCGCGCTTTCTACGTTTTAACATAAAACGCGGTAACATGTTGTAGATATAATTATAGAAGTGTCTTTAAGAGCCCGTGAGCTCATCATTTACAAAAGCAATTACATACTCTGTCATTTACCTTAATTTGTCATGTATTGTCTCATGTGTCAAAATATAACGTAAAATCTAACCTAAAAATAGCGTATTTAAAACCCGATTTAACTAACTTGGCCATCGCTGGAGCCCATGAAAATTGGCCCTATGACGTTTTTCTAAATGTATTATTTTATGACTAATTTTCAAGCCTGTAATATCGGGCCCCAGTTTGTATGGGGATTGGTTTTGTCCTTTGCACTTCAATAGCAACTTTTGTTGGATCGCACACTGGAATATTTATAAAGTTTCTGCTGCTATTAAATAAGTCTTTTACTCCTTAACCACATATTTATAGATTTAAAATGTAATTTTCATCAAAATGTCTCGGTGGTCGAGTGTTTAGCATGTACGGCTGCAGATCCTGGAAGTCCTGGATTCGAGTCCCGTTCATGGCCCGAGCCAAGTTCAATTACTGAGTTTTTCTGTTAAGATATTTTCAGTAATAGTCCGAAGTTGGCAGGTTGGGGGTGTTTCACCCCCGTGCCTCGGAGAGCACGTAATGCCGTCGGTCCTGCACCTTAACTCTCACCGGTTGTGATAAAGTATCGTCCCATCGAACTTTGAGAGTAAGAAGAATAGGGAGTGCATTTGTGTCTGTGCGTACACTATAATATCTCCTGCACATCTGACTAGTCCCAGTGAGAATGGCTGCTGTGGCCGAAATCGACCATGAGGACTTTATTATTTCATTAAAAAAGCACACATGTCTATTAAGCAATATTTGTATTTGTAGCTTAAGGTTTATTTGTTTGCTTTTACTTTTTAGAGTCTAAATACCGTAAATAAAGGCATGAAGGCGAATATCAGGCCATAAGAAACAAATTATGCGTGAATTGAGTAATATATTTTTAACTTTTAAACTTTAAGGGCAATCCCCTACCAAAACGCGTTTTACGACGATATGTAGGAGCGAATGTGCCAGTATTTAATAAATGTAAAATAATAAAAAAAATATTATATCTATCTTCAATATTTTGCGGTCATATTAAATGATTAATATAGTTTTTTAGGCCATCACTACTAAAGAAATAAAATTCTAAAGTATTGTAGTAATCATAAAATTTTTTCTTATTCTTTGCATCAACACATGAATTTACAAGTCATATAAAAGTATGGTTAACACCATTTGATAGATCATTTCAAAATAGATATTTTACACGTTTATTTTTTTTAAAAGATCAATTTGAATTTTGTTTTAGACCAATATTCAGAAATTTTAAGATAATTTTCGAGTGAAATACTGCCCGGGGGTCGGGCGGCAGTCGGTAGCCGCCTTTCGTACAGGGTACTCGCGTCGTTCGCGTTCGCTTCCGGGTGTTATGACATTTCGCTTATAATAAAAGAATGCTTGCAATTTTTAGTACATATAATAGACGTGACATACGCAATAAATAATATTATATAATAAAAAATAATATTATGTAATAGGTACAAGCAGCCACTTTCAATAACTTGTGACTCAGTTATTCATTGGCATTAAATAATAGTATTGTTCAAAGAACGCCTGCTCAATACCGGCATTACTGTAATTTGGCTATTTTTTGTTGCATAAAAATATTATAACTATCTATAGTTTTATTTAATTTTTCCATCTCAAAATTCTATAATAGAGTGCATTCTCTAATGACAAATATTGTTAGAACATAAATATTATGTCATTTAGTGTGTGATTGATATGATCTAGTCGAGGTACTAAATAAATAAATAAAATAATAATAAAATATTTCTGTTTCGGTTCAACGGTGAATATTACACTACCGCCTCTGTAAATTCTATGGTCTGTATTATGACATATGCAATATTGTTTTAGCTATTATTCCATAGATGCCGCTAGTATATATTACGATCTTTTCTAGAGGTGAGATGGAGAAGGAAGGAGCCGAATTTTGAAGGTCGTTTGCTCGGGGAATGTTAAATACATAAAGCTAGGAATTACTAAAATATAAAAATGAAACACGAGCTCTTTGCAATAATACATATTACATGTAAATCTTAGATATAGCATCTAAGTATACATCAAAACCTTCTAACTTGCAAGTTGCAAAACACTGCGAAAATCTTTTTTAAACTAACCCTTATTAATAAATACAGATTAAAATCTTATGAGTAGAAATAAATAGAAATATAAAAAATAATTAAAGCCGTCGTGGGACGCCTGGCAGATGTGAAATATCGAAATTACTTTGTACAGAAAATATACATGAAAGGATGGATTTTTTAAAGGATTATGTTATTTTTATATGGTATGATTAAAAACAAAATATGTTTTTCATATTTTTTAAAGTTTTTTTTTAAATGTACATTTTAATTTAATACCAAAATTAAAAATTAAAACAAAGGCTCAACGCGGAGAGAGGGAAGAAAGTCTGAGTTACGACCACATTACGAGGTGCTGAATGCCGATGCATTGCCGCGTCAACAGCCGATTTGACCCGCCGCATTAGACGTTTCACAGAAATAAATAAAAAAATAATGATTATTATTTATTTAATTTATATCCTCGTTTTTTAAAAACAAATTAATTGGAATCATCAATCTTGTCTCTCCCATATCTATGTTAGCTGTAAATAATTCGAAAGATCGGCAAGCAAAAATAAAAATAAACTCGCGAAAAGGTCCAATTAAATAAGTTTATTTTAAATCCCGGGGGAGAGCTGACTCCTACCGAGCGTGTTCCCAGGTGGCGGATAGGGGAACGCCACCCGCTTGGACCCAGCGGGTGGTACCGGAGAAATCCGGCGCGGACCAACAGCAGGGGGTGGGGTGCCTCTGGCCGTGGGCCGTCGAACGCGGTTGAGGCACCCCGCACGGGGCCGCTCTCCGTTGAGGCTTCGGCTTCCGGAGTTGCGGCCACCAGTATGGGGGGGGGGGGCCCACTTAGGTGGGCAGACGGGTGTCCACTACGGTGGACCAGATGGGGCCTCTCGTTAGTGGCTGCATCTGACGGCGTTGCGGCCTGACTGACGGGGGGGTGGTGGTGGGTGCTCTGACCGTGGGCCGTCGTACAAGGTTGGGGTGCCATGAGGATGGGGCCGCTTGCGGCGGTGTGGATTGGGGGTGTGGACCCACTTCGGTGGGTGGTATGGGTGCCACATTTTATGGTGGATTTGGGGCTTCTCTCTCGTCATGGCTGCATCTGATGGCGTTGCAGCGACTGGTTGCTTGGCCGATCCTGCGATCGGACGGGAGGGGGGCGGACGCGGTGGGGCTGCAAGGGAAAAGGCGTGTCGGTGTTTCGTTGCCGCTCTCCCTGTCCTCTGCAGCCGAGGTAGTGTTGCCCACTTCGGTGGGCGGTGAGGTTTGGTGGGGCTGCTCCGGGTACTTCTCTGTTTAGCAGAGTGGACTTTGGAGCAGCCTTATTGGTTTGGTGTCCGGCAAACCAATGGAAGGTGCTAGAGGGCGGTTGGCTAGGGGAGGCCGGCCGTCCACTGTTCTGGCGGGAGGGGGCCGTCAGGGGTGGTCGAACATCTCAGCCCCTGACATGGAGACGGGCCTTAGCAGGCGCGCGCCGTCGGGGTCGCGGAAGAGTCTTTTTGGTACTCGCGGCCCCGGCCTTATGGCGACGAGGAGGATCTTGGTCAGGTTTTTAGTGGGTAGGCTGCCGCACATCGCGGCAGGAGTCCCACATAACCCGACTCGCTTCTCCATTGGCGAGCGTGTACCCGTAACAGAGGTTTTCCTGACGTTAAAAAAAAAAAAAGGTTTATTTTAAATATCCAATTCACGTATATCTACGAAAGTGTGTAGTAGTAAATGTGAGAAAGTAACAGAATGGAAGTGATTTTCAATGAGATCGTAGAAGAATTTGGATATATAGGTACAATTTAAAATATTGTATGATACAAATTATGCACCAAAAACAAATGACTTTCGCAAAACTCGAACTGGACAGCCGGGCAACTTTTGACAGTATTTAAAATAGTACGAAGAGAAACTTAAAATTGGCTTACATAATTAAAATTAAATGGAATTTATCTTATTTAAACTACATTCATTAGTTACAGTCTCTCAAATTCACTCCTAAATAGTGGTTTTCAATTTGCTCGTATAATATTGTTGCCGGAAGGGATGATAGTCGATTTGTAAAGTTTCGCAAGCCGAATTTGTAACCCTGAAATGAGTACTCCTCAATACAAAATTAAAACTAACTACTAATATTATAAATAGTAAAAAAACTGTTTGTTTGTTATGTTTTCAGGTCTAGACTACAAAACTAATTTTGATAAATTAGAACAAAAGGACTTAGGTTACCTTTTGTCGCAAAAATAAAAGTTAAAGGGGGTGAAATAAGAGATGCAGGTTTGTATGAGGAACCCACCATTTTCTAAATTAGTTACATACATAAATATTTATGCCTTTGGCAAGTAATATATTAACTTTAAAAACAAAAACCTCAAGTCGGTAAAATAGTGGATGATTTCAATATTTTTTCTATATTGACAGCAGGACCCAAATGTATGAAAAAATAAGTATGAAAATCTTCTAGTATATTATTTAAAGAAAGTAAAGAAAAGTCGAGGTTTGTAATCAAGTCGTTAAGCGAAGCAAGTGCGAGTCTGCAAAAGGTACCAAGGGGCGCACTCGAGCGAAGCGAAGTAAGAATATGAAATCAAGACGACAAATACTTGATATCATTGAGGTGACCTAAAAATGAACCTAGTATATGGATAGTGAATATTTATATGTGTAGGCTCATTTTATTATTTGCTCATATATTAATTATGGTTTGTCAAAGACGCTTTTTTAAATTTTATAAAAGGATAATTTATACCTATAATAAAATTTTAACTGAGTCGAATCTGTACATTAAATATTTTTTGAAAATTTTTATTGAAATATTCATTAATATCAATACAGAGGCCGAATCTATAGTTTTGAAATTTTTGTCTGTCTGTCTGTGACCGTATCACGGAAAAACCACTGCAGGGATTTTGATGAAATTTGGTATGACGAAGGCTGGTTATCCCGGTCAACATATAGAATACTTTTTACCACAGGAAAATATCTCATTTCTGAGAAATCTGTACTAATTACTAAACGTTAAAACGTAAGTCGCTAGTATAAATATATAAATCTCAATAATCACTATTTTATGGACAAAATAAAAAAGGGTCGGACGAACATTTAAACATAGACGAGCTTTTGATGAAACAGAGGTCGCAAAATTAGCGAAAGATAACTTTGTTAAGCGCGCTCTGTCTGAGTAAATACTTGGGATTGCGAATTCTTTGTGTCATAGAAACGATTTCGCTCGTATTTGACTCCGTTTGTGCGTTAAATATACTTTAATGTTTTATTGTGGAATGAAGTAATTAAATAGCTATTTCTTGCATGTTCTAGAAAATACATAAATATTCAATACAAAAATACCAATACCAAATTTCATTAAAATCTATGCAGTAGTTTTCCCGTAATGCGGTAACAGACAGACAGACAGACAGAAAAAAAAATCAAAAAAACTATAGATTCGGCCTCTGTATCGATAATAAAGTCTATTTCAATAAGATTTTCCAAAAAATATTTAATGTACAGATTCGACTCGGTTAGAATTTTATTATATGTATAGATTAGTGACTCACCCTCGCGTCGCTATGGATTCGTCCCTAGTTACGTGCTAACGTTTAGTATAGATTTTTCAGAGATGGGATATTTTTCCGCAGTAAAAAGTATCCTAATTTTGACCCGGATAATCAGCTTTCATCAAACCAAATTTCATCATAATCCTTCTAGTAGGTTTTCCGTGATGTGGTCACAGACAGACAGACAGACAAAAATTTTAAAACCTATAGATTCGGCCTCTGTTTCGATAATAATTACTATTTCAACAAGATTTTCCTAAAAATATCTAATATACAGATTCGACTTAGTTAGAATTTTATTATACGTACCTATAGACTAAAGTCACTGTAGTAGGAATGGCACACTTTTCAAGATTTTTTCTTACAAAAATCCATTTATTATCCATTATTTACTCGTTATTGTCACATATATAAAATTCCTAATAATACTACAAGTATTACTTAATAATGTTGTCAATATACGTCTAAATTCATCAAATATTTACCGCATACTAAAAGAATCTTCATGGTACCATTATCACCTAATCCGCAACAATCTGGTATGATGACAATATTGGCTTTCCTTAGAAGCATCTACATAAACAACGGAATAATAATAATTAGTTTAGAAACTTATCGATTTCTCTTAGTGTTCATGACAGTTTTTGGAATGTGGTAATTTTAGTGAACAAAAAATATTTGAAACCTATCCAGAATTTTAAGAGAATAACTAAGTAGAAAATAGAAGTATAGAACTCGCAAGCATTCTATAAAATACAAGCAAGCATTCGAGGTATGAATACTGACTCCTCTCGAGCATATTCAGCAAACACAGTGGTCACTATAATGTTTTATAGGTTACTCGCTGTCTAGTCCCGTTAAATAACTTAGGTGGCTTATTTATCACAGGTGTGCAAACCTTTAGGAGGAGTTTATGAGAAAGGAGGCCTGGTGGGTTAACATTGTCAAGGTATTCAAGAGGATTCAAGAGGTAGGCGAAAAAATAATATTTTTTTATGACTTAAAGTTTTTGGTCTTATATAAAATATAAATAAGGCACTAAGCTTATAAAAATAAAATATATCTGAAAATAATAAGGACTTAGATAATCTATATTAATAAGCACTTTTCTTTAGGTTTTTCATTCATTGACTTCATTTAAATATAATATAAAGTTTGTTAATTTTTACAAAGGATCCGGGCCAGATAGAACTTTCTTTGTGTTTTTACAAAGTCTACATAGCAAAGGAATATATGATTTAATTAAGACGAGTTACATGTTGCCCTGCTTTACCCTGAAACTCAGTAAACGGTGAGTATTTAAGAATATTAGACGAGAAATTTATTCTTAGTATATCCACAATTGTACATAGTATATTGTACTCTGTGAAATATTATATTGGAAGTAGTAGTACGCCGACTTCACTTTATAGTCAATTCTTAAGCTTTACAAGCCTAGCTATTTCTATGCGGTTCTTTATTAAAAAGCGTTATAATCATGGCGTATACCTAGCTACATAGTCAGAGAATATTTTTTATGACAACTTTATCTTCGTTACGGACTACCTTCTATATAACAACTTCGTAACGGAAACAAAAATGGGATCTTGATTAGCACCAGTCCTAGTCATATTTAGCCAGTTTTCATTCAGATTTATCTCAACGTTTTATTTATATATATTCAGCCTTTTTAACCACCGGCTTCCCTTCAATACAAGAGGGTTTTCTCAGACATGCAGGTGGTGTCCTCTAATGTTTTCCTTTCTGGTAATCATGTTGGAAATGATTCGCACATGAAAATATCAGAGGTGTGAGACCCAGGATTTGAATCCGCTTCTCTCGGTCATCCAAGTGAGTGCGTTAATATTAGGCTACCACTTCCGTATACCATAGTCATAAATCAAGTTTTCGGATAATATTAATATATCTTTTATATTAACAACTTGCCACCATCATAGCAACTAAGAAGAAAAGACAGACGGAAGTACAAAAAAGGCTTATTGAAGTGGTTTCGTCAGACTCATTTGACACGAAACTGAATTTGAAAAAAAATTTATTGAAGCTTAATAATATATCGATTTCTTACTTCCATGTAGTCATTGATTTTATTCAATGAATTCAACATATTATACTAATCTAAACCAACTAAATAAGCTATATTAAAGTAATGATATTATTACAATATTAATAGTCGAATGCTAGTTTATCATGTTTATTGATTCTAATGAGGAAGTCATCCTATTTTCATAATCATCCATCATAGAATTCTCATCTGGCAATTTCAATTTATAGCTTCAGACTCATAATATAATGATTCATACTGATTTATGAATTTTGTTATAAATAATTAAAAGTTTTATTTTTATTAACATAGTGGGATACTAAAACATTATCTAATATATGCACCAAAACCATTTGACATTTTACATTTTTTGATATGATGCATTTAAAAAGTTTGACTTAGGGGTGAAAATTTTAAAGTAATGTAATTTCACTTCCCCTAGGTACAGCTTTGTACGCTTTACGAAGCAATTACTGGCTAACACAATGTACTGTTGACCTTAATTTAAAACTCGTTTTAACGATTTTTATGTTTTTAACGCTTGTTTGTCGTCGTCCCTTAGTTAGTACCCTTTTTGTTTTAGTACATTGTTTTGTACATTGGTATTACTTACGTATGTGTCAACTAAACATTAAATAATAACTAAAATCTCATAATGTATACTTGCTTTATTTTTAAGTGATTCAATAATAATGGCTTACTTCTTTAAAAAATTATCTCGTAATTTAGATAGAAACATTCATAATTAACCTTTTCCCGCTACTTCGTACTTCCATGTTACATATATTTTATGAATTTTATTAGAAATTCTTGTAGCAGGTACTTAAATGAACACCAAAATACAAATGTAAAGAATAAATAAGCTCTTCGTATTAGTACGTACATATCTTATCTTATTTTATATATTTAAACGAGCAATTCTTGTATATTTATTTATTTATTTATTTATTTATTTATTTATACCGACGATCTTGGAAACGGCTCTAACGATTTTGCTGAAATTTGGTATATGGGGGCTTTCGGGGGCGAAAAATTGATCTAGATTAGTCACATGTCTGGGAAAACGCGTGTTTTCGAGTTTTCATGCGTTTTTCTTATGCATTATTCTACGCAAAATTTAATCGCGACATCTATACAACTCTGTCAGTAACACTTAGTCACTTAATGTAAAATTATTTTTAAGCCAAATTAAAAAGAAAATTATTCTTATCGCGACATCTATACAACTGTCTCAGTAACACTTAGTCACTTAATGTAAAATTATTTTTAAGCCAAATTAAAAAGAAAATTATTCTTATCGCGACATCTATACAACTTTCTCAGTAACACTTAGTCACTTAATGTAAAATATACAATCTTTCAAGAACTCCGAGCGAAGCTCGGTCGCCCAGGTACTTACAAAAATAGTAGGTACATATGTCAAAAAATATTCAATAAATCCTACACATAATTTTTGAAGTATTGAACTAGATTACTATGTACATATTATATATACATCAAAAGAAATTTATTTTTATAAGTAACCCAATTCCTTGCAATATTTACTCAAATAGATACCTTAAAAGCAAACAGTGTATGATTAAAAGAGTATTTTCTCAAAGTATTTCTTTCTTAACAACAGAAAAATCAACTTTATAGGTAATTGCGAGGGATACTTTCCTTGACGCAAATTGAGGAAAGGTCTAAAATTTAAGGCCTTAATTTCTTTATAAACGTAATTAAATATCTGAGTTAAAATTTTAAGTAATTCAACTGATTGAGAAGTTGAAAATAATATAATATACATAAGTTAGAGATAGAGTCTATTAAATTGACGATAATTTAATGGAATGCTCTATTTTTAACTGAATATAACACTTGAGTGGTCGTGTAGAGCGCTTAATAAACTTAATATTCATTAAGACATTTTAATTAAAGCCTTCTTTTTATATATTTTATGAGAACTTACTTTTTAAATGAATTCTTAATATATAGACGGTATCAAGATATAAAAATGAAGCTATTAGAAACTATAAAGACGCTCACGATATTAGTTTGGAAGATGTTTATTCATAATATAAGTTAATTTTATGTCTAGTAGGAGGTTAAGAATTTTTAAATAAATAAGTTTTTCAATATTAAAAAGCGAATATATTATATGGTAGATATTAATTTTTACTGTTTGATTTTGATATTTAGTTCTTATAAACTTTTATAACAGGTGCTGTTTATAAATAAAATGTAATAAATAAATTTGTTTATCCACCAGTAGTTTATCTATAATAAGACTTATGTACATACGTACGTCAATAAGAATAAAAAACATTTCTTATTTAAGTACCTACCTACCAGCTTTTTAAAACTTTTATTTATTTACATAATATTTTCTTAGGTTTACGCAAATATTTAACATTTTAAATAAAACTAATTATCTTTTCGGTTTTTTTTGTGGATTAATTTTGATTTTTGATTCCTGACGTTTCAAAACCTTTACAGCAAACATGGACACGGGAGAGACTATTTTCTACATCTTAATTCTTATTTTCTGTAATTATTTCATATACATTTATATAAAACCTTATACTTAAATAAATCGTTGAAAGGTATGAATAATTTAAATTTTCCCCATGTTATTGTATGTATGTAATTTTTCCTTATGTTTAGAAGCATAATATACTTCTACTACAACACAATATATACATATAAAAATACAGGTTAATCTATAATTTATATCTACCCTCTATACTACTATTAAAAAGAGAAAAAAAGTTTTTTTTTATGTTTGTATGTTTTTTTGTAACGGATAAACTGAAAATCCGTTGAACCAATTTAGATGAAATTTGGTACGAAGATAGTTCGAGACCCTGGCAAAGACATAGGATAGTTTTTATCCCGGATATCCTTAAGGGTGTGAAAAGAGAAATGAAAGTTTCCATGGAGAATCAATCACTCCTCTAGTAATGGATATAAAACTCATCATACCGATGTAATATATACTAAATACTAATATATAGTTTATCTATTCCATACTAACCATTAAAACATTCCTAGAGGAAAACCCGAGTGAAGCGAGTGTGAGTCGCAAGTCTTGAGATCAAACAATTCATTCTATGTTAAAAATACAGCTTATTTAAGTTTTATCTTTGAAGATTTACTAAAAATATTCTCAGAGGCAATCACGTAGCAATCCAGTTCCGTTATAGAAGTGGCTACAAATTAAAATCCAATAGTTCTTATTTTTGTTGAAGAACCAATCTCAAGATATTTTGCAGGGAAAATGAAATTACATGTGAAACATTTTCATTCCCTTAAAGAATAAAGGCCAATCTACACTGTAGTGCCGATTACAGTCCGCTCTCGGTCCGATGTCGGTCTGATAAAGTTTTTTTTATACAAGAAATATTGCTGGAGTGTGATTCGACCAGAACGTGACTCTTACTGATAGTGTGAATGCACTCATTGTTTCTTCTATAACAATACTTTACCAGACCAATATCGGTCCGAGAACGAACGGTGATCCGAACTATAGTGTGGATCGGTCCTAATTAAGTAACAAATCTCTTAATCCCTATTATTATTATGTACTAGCGGCTTACACTTATTTCGCTCCGGATGGGGCATCGGTAGGGAAGAATGTTTTAGGACAAACATAGCACGAGGACGTATAGAGGACAAACATACATTTTTTTTTATATTTTTACCAGGGCGTATGCAAAACAATCCACCAAAGTTTTATCACAATCGAATGAATGATTTAGGAATGCATAGAGTACAACAGATATGTCACAGCTAATTTACTAGAAGACTATTGGAGCTACACGACGACGAAATTAAGTAGGTAAGTGTCTCATATAAACTGCTAAACAATTCTGTAGTCACGTAACATTTAATTGATGGGAAAAGAAAATATTTGAACCCACATAAACGTGTCGGGTATCTCTATAGAAGTCTACTAAATTCAAATATGTAGATGTTTCTAGCACTTTTATGTTCGTGCTAATAGCTAGTTGCAAAGTTATATGCTTCCAAAGTCGTAAACATTATATCATCCCTCCCCTCTATCTTTTAAAGTATATATATGAGTCGGAAAATTCAAAAAAAGTGAGATAAAAGATATTCCAAAATACTTTCAGTGAATATTTTTTTGAAGAATATACATTGAGTAGTTTTTAAGATATGGAATATTTTCCATTTCACACTTTTGACTTTTGACACTGACACTTTTGACTTTTTTTTATTCCTTGTAGTTATACCATGACATACAAATAATTTAATATAATAATTATAATTGTTAGCGCGAAAACAGTTCTATCAGGGTTTTAAATAATTAATCATAACCAAATAAATAAAATATTGACTTTCTCTTAACTCTTCTTTTAACTAATAAGATTTATTGAGCCGTGTCTGCCATAATTAATTAGAAATAGCACAACCTTTACAATAATTAAAGATATTGGTGAAAATTCATGATAAAAAGCTCGCAAACAGTAAAAGTTCAGTGTCATTTACCATTGCTAGGGACCTCACTCTACACTAGCGCCATCTTATTCAAGCGTGGTAGCCCCCATTTTCCGATTTATCTGTCTCCGATGTCCGAATCTTATTTATATACATAGATTAAGCGATTGTTAGTTTGTATCGCTTATACGTAAATAGTTTTTTCTAAAGTAGCACCTACTACTTTCCTCAGTAACAAAAAACTAATTTGCTAAGCCAATTCGCTTCTATCTCTTCCACATGGTTACAGCTTAGTGTAACTTATAGCTATAGCATATTATTACGCGGGAATCATTTTTATATAAGTATACAATAGCTACCTTACTGTCCGGCTCGAAAGCTATCTATATGCAAATGTCACATCTATCCGTTGGTCCATAGTTATTTAAAAAGAAGTCTAACCGACAAACACACTTATTTAATTATTTTATTTGGAAAACAAACAGTCAAGATAATACAATTTAAAGAGAAACATAAAATTAACTGTACAGAATAAAATCAGTTAAAGTAAAGTTTGTGAGTTTGTGAGGTTGTAGGGGATAATCTCTGTATCTACTGAACTGATTTAGATGAAATTTGGTAAGAAGATAGTTTGAAACCCTGGGAAGGACATAGGATTTTTATCATCATCCCTTAAGGGGGTGGGGATGACAGTTTTTATTAGGAAGCAAGTTAGGGACGAACCCGAGCGAAGCGAGGACGAGTCGCTAGTTATTCATAAAATGATGCGAGCATAATATGAAACAAAAAGTGCAATTAATGAGCATAAAATCACAAATTATATACCTAAATACTGTATTGATTACGTTTCACTATTTTGATTTGATAAGATACTAACTAACATAGATGATGTAATTTCTATAATATTTTTATTTCGACGTACATTTTCATTTGTTTCTGATTTTCAAAGCACTATACTAACTATCTTCATATAAATAGCTCACTAGCTCTCACTCCATTCAAAGCTGAGCTTAGAAAATGTAATATAAAGTAGAGTACATATGCAGTTATTGCGGCACTAAGTATGTACGCTACGTAGGTACTTTATGATATAGAAAGATCTAATGTTTAAGTTTTTGCTAGAGAACGATCGTTTTATATAAAATCTCCCATAGTTTTATAGTTTGCCATAATTTACATTACTGATTTAATTATTTATACGATATTAATTACTTTTATAAAATTATATGCAATATAGATCTTTTGAAGTCAGCCGTCAAAAGTTTGAATCTGAACAAACGTATTTTTTTCTTATTTTGTTAAAACAAATTTAATTTAAAAATAGATTCATGTATTTCAAAATATATATTATTTTAAGTCACTGTTAAACAGCAAAAATAGAAAAAAGAAGGTTATTGTCACTCTTGTATTGATTTTAATTTCAGTGTAAAAGTTGAGGATCAAGTTTCCAAACAAGTTCCTAAGTTGTCTTCCACGGTTCCTCGAATTGTTTGAAAATTCAAAGTATTTAAAAAACAATTTACTTTGTGCTAAATTTTCATCTCTAATCTTACATCTCTTGTTAAGTCTTTTTTAAAAGAAAATTAATGGCATGCAGCGCTGATCATATTTAATAACCACAATATATTCTTAACGTCGCGTCGTGGACGTAATTTGCCACACGACGATGCTATACTAATCATATTAAATGAAAAAGCGGCGCATACTAATTGATATACGTTCTTTGAAAATCATTAAATAAAATTAAAAATGAACTATTGAACCTCAGTTTAAATGGAACTGACAAAACAATATCAAAACTAGCTAACTCTTATAATATGAATTTGTTTATTTAAGTACACTGTTAATTAATCAAACGTATCAAATTTCAATCTTTTTGTGGAGTAAATAACAAATAAATAGGACAAGTGCGAGTCTGACTCACATACCGAGGGTTCCGTAGTATGAAACATTAGAATAATTTTATAATCACAAAATTTTTTTTTGTAATGTAACTCAAAACGGTTTTCAAAAATAAGAACAATACCCTATAGGTTTTGATTCCCTTGCGAGTTTTAAAATATGCGGCATAAAAGGCCGTATCTTCTGATTGTGTGGACTTAGAAGTTTGATTTTTTCACAGTTCCAAAGAATTGCAGACTCTATTTAATCTCTTAATTAATTTCAACTTTATATCTCTACGCGTTCCTGTAAAGAGATAGACGGACAAAGAAGTGATCCTATAAGGATTTTGTTTTCCTTTTGAGGGTACAAGATTCTAAAAATAAAACGGTGATAGAAAAACAGATAGACGAAAATATGCGCAATCCTATCAGTATTTCTTTAAGATATAATAGTCATAAAACTAATATCGTGTGAGATAAACAATAATCATGTGTAATTTCTACATGGAAGAGTAAGGAGTCCGACAATGACTATGCCTATCCTGCTTGAAAAGTAGATTCATAAAAGAAAATGTTTAGTAAAACCATATATAAAAACAAGTTCATACAAACGTTTAATTAAAAATACTCTAAACCGTACGAGATAAGGCTGCAAACTTGCTACGTTCATCAAGTACTTAACCAAAATCAATTTTGTAAATACAATAATAAAAGGGACAATATGTTTTGGCCGGATTGCCTATTAAAATGTTAACGCTAGTATTTTTTATTAATTTTATAATAATTGTCTTTTTGGAACAAAATCGATTCACTTGTTATTAAGATAAGTTATACTCCACGTCACAGAAATATATGTACATAGAGAACTTGAAAAGTGATAGTTGCCGTTGCGCACTTGGCCGCAAACTCTTCGCAGCCAGATGTAAGCAAGCAATATTTTGTTACATTTATATGTTCATGGCGTATATTCGTTATTTGTATATAAAATTTCTTTTTTTTCTGTGCATGATAAAATACCTCTGCCTATGTAAAAGTGGCCGCAAATAGGGGTTGTATTCAGCCCTTTTTAACGTCCCACTGCTGGGCACGGGCCTCCCTTCAATACGAGGGGAATCAGGCCATAGTCCACCACGCTGGCCAAGTGCGGGTTGGCGGACTTCACATGTCTTTCGAAAACTTGTTAGGTTCTTTCAGACATGCAGGTTTCCACACGATGTTTTCCTTCACCGTAAGGCAAGTGGTAATCATGTTAGAAATAGGGGTTACTAGCTGTTAAAGATAGATTAAAGTGAAAGAGAGTTAGCACGTTAGTTAACTGTTTGTTGTCATGGTAACCGTTATTATTGCCTGACAAATGATATATAATAATATATTCTTTCCCTAAATGATATTCTATAAATATATTATTGTAATGTACCTAATATGCCTTATTTATTTTTATTAATTTATCATTCCTTTTACAAACAGAGAGTTATGACATACGGAATGAAATCTTTAGCTATTTTTGTGTAAAGAAGTATAACTTCTTACGTGTGTGCATAAGCACACACACACTTTTTTTAACTATAAAAAATCTTTCTGTATAAAGCTAGCAGCCCGGCTTCACTTGGACGTTGTTTTAATTTGACACTTTTCTGTCATTTCTCATACAAAGGACCCACCGCAAAGCCGTTTAATTAGAAAAACATTGAAATACGTGTTACATTAACGGTGTCAAAGAGCATTAATTAATATAAGATGAAAATGGCTACTACCATATTATTTCCATTATAAACTGCTCCACTTCTTTTTACCCAAGAATTTACTTGATAGGCATTTCAAAAAAAGGTTTCCTTTCTGGTTATGTATATATACCATTTATTTAATTTCATTCAATATTCACTCTGGGTATTTAGGAATCAGACAGGACAAGTTAATTTAGGTATACATATTTAGATACATAAATTGTAAATCAATAGGCTGTGATCAATGCTCTTCCTACAATTGCGTTTTTTTTTAATCTCATCTTTCCTATACGAATAACTTTCTATTTCATGTGATTAACATGTATTTCAAAGTCAAATCGAGACCTTACATCAGTCAAGCCACCAAAAAAGGTTCTGGTTTTTCAACCGACTTCCAAAAAAAGGAGGAGGTTCTCAATTCGACCGTATATACATATGTATACACATATATATGTTTGTTTGCGGATTTCTTAGTCGTTTATGAACCAATTTTGATAATTCTTTTTTGTTGTAAAGGTGGCAAAGGTGATACCATGATAAGGAAATCAGGATCTGATGATGGGATCCCAGAGAAATCGAGGGGAACCTTCGAAAATTGTAGCGATGACTAGTGCATTTGTTAACTTTTTCATTAGGTATTTTAAAGCACTACTATTCTATTTAATGAAGGTCTGGAGTCAAAATAAAGCCAGTCAATTTAATTTAAAGCACACTAACTTCGAAAATATCTGATTAAGTATCTATTCTAAATGAAAACCCCCGCTTAGTTATTTTTTACTTTTCAATGCCTGGAAGTCGTCTTTTTTTTAAAGTTTTTATTTCTTTAATCAAAAATTAATTAATACTAGCGACACACCATCGTTTCGCTTGGGTTCGTCCCTAGGTACGTTTTAATGGTAAGTATAGTATAGACTATTTACATATACAATGTACATACATACATAACTATAGAAAAGTAGGTAGGTAAGTATTTCAAGTAAGTATTCACCCATATATGGTACATTTTTCGGGATGAAAACTACCCTTATTAATTCCCAGCGTCTCAAACTATTTCCATTTTCATCTAAATCGGTTCAGCGGATTAAGCGTAAAAGGGTGACTGACATGGTATGTACATGGATATATAAAGCTCGCTTTTTTAGATCAGCACCACGCTGATCTATCATCATCGACTTGGGCCGAACATTGTTAAGTTAGTTAGTAGTGAGTCGCGAATTTGACTTTTTGAAACCTACCATTTTCTAGTATACATTATTTTGATTTATCTCTAAAGGCTTAACCAGCGTTAGTCATATAAATCTAAGGACGACTCTATAGTCGTCCTTAGAGGGAACCAGTTATTGTATTTTAACGTGGAAGTGAAAGATTTTCCTGTAGTTAAATGTATCGTAACTGTTGATCCGAGTAATAAGTTATCACTACAAAATTTAAAATCCGTAATGCGTGATACGCGCACATCGACTTTGCTAAGTTACTGTTTTATTATATGTATAGATAAAAATAGTTGTTGGAAGTGTACCTTAGGAGATAGACATATACCAATGCAGACTTTTCTGTAGGCCTTTTTAAGACCTACAATTTTTTAGTACATTGTTTTGATGTATCTCTTAAGGTTTAGTCAGCGTCAGCCATATAATTCTCCAAGGGCTCGATAGAATCAGTTATTGTGTTTTAATAATTAATGTTGACCCGAGTAATGAAATTTATCACTTCACCAAATTTCGTTCAAATCGGTCTATTTCTTTTTTTCGTGAAACGCGCACTAACAAACAGATATACAGACAAACAGACAAAAATTTGAATAGGTAACTATTCTTTTAGGGTCTATATTGTTTGTGTACATATTATGTTACAGTAATTGTATTTAAAAAAAAAATACAGATTTAGCTGTTACTGTTTTATTATATTAGGTATATATAGTATAGACAAGACAAAGAATTCTTTTTTCATACACTTATTAGTTATTACTTTAATATTGTATTTATCGTAGGATCTAAAAATCGCACTTTAACAAATATAACGACCTCATATTGGCTGTTAAGTTATAATCCTTGAAAGAAAGTCTGGTTGTCGAGTACGAGTCGACGCACAAAGACTGTTTGTCTGAAGATAATATTACAAATGTAATTTACTCTTAAGGGGATTTCTCTCCAACAGAGTAAACATAATATTCCTTTTTATTACTAATATTATTTATATTTTTGTATTGTATTTTTAGATTTTGAGATTAGAATAGATATTAAAAGTTTTTTACCGTAGATGTTTATTATTGTTAGTATGGCGTTACTTCGACCAAAATGTTTTAAACTAATGGGAATTTGGAAAGGAAACATTCTTACAAAATATGTAGATATTATTATAGCGCCTAACACATGTTTAAGGTTGCTGTTAAATGGTAAGGCACAAAAGGTACAAAAAGTAAAAATTACAAAAATGAATGGAAAAAAACAAAGCCAAGTTGAATTAAAGTTGCATCAATATAAGATCCTATTTGTTAAATATGTATTACAACTGTATTGAGATGATTGTACGATATTTATTCTTAGTTTGTTCGATTCTTCTTAAAATAAAAGTTCATCATATAGTATTCCGGTACATTACAAGCCTGCTATATCCATCTATCCGTAAAATCTAATTCAATTAGTATAGTTTATTTAAGATAACATGGAAAATATTAAGATTTTTTAATCTAACAGCATCGTATAGATAATCGCTGAACCCTTACAAAACGAAGAAAAAAAAGACAGATAAGAATAATTAAAAAGCTTTTACGTTGAGGTAAGGACCGTCTAGAATTCAGATGTGCTTGTTCTGAATTTTACAGGTATTTCAGCTTATTGTCTGATGTTATTTCAAATGAACTTCGCGTTGAAAGTTTCGTTACGATATACAACAGAAGTGAAATCGTTACATATTATTGCAATTTTTATTTTATGTTGTTAATTACTTTTATCCGTTCATATAGAATTTAAACATACTTAAAAAATAATTGATTTCATTGGGTATGAATAAATCTAACAATACTAACGATACTAACAAATGAATGCATGTCTACTCTATAAATACAAGTACATATATCTAATATGTTTAAACGAGCAATTCTTGTATTATATTTATATCTTTATTTATTTATACCAGCGATCGCGAAAACGGCTCTAACGATTTCGCAGAAGTTTGGTATGCGGGGGCTTTCGGAAGCGAAAAATCGATCTAAATTAGTCTCATGTCTGGGAAAACGCGTGTTTTCGAGTTTTCATGCGGTTTTCTTTTGAATTATTCTATGCAGAATATGGTTGATAATTTCTTACACTCGGTTATAAGCATCGTGGTCAAGCAGTCAAGGCGCAAGTTAGACAACATATATGCCCGGGATCGAGTCCCGGTCGGAATACAAAATTTTTACTTTTGTTTTCTTTTTGTATTTATTGAAGTTTTTAGTTTTTTTTTTATCTAAACGATATAACAAAAAAGAACTCCGAGCGAAGCTCGGTCGCCTAGGTACTAATAAGTTAACTAGTCAATATTATGGTATAACAAACAGGAAAAAATAATGCTGTAAAACCTAGTATATTCATGGGCCAATATATGAGTAAATCTATACTGGTGTTATAAAACTTAAGATTGTTCTTTGTTTATTTTATCAACACTAATCTCTGGCACATTTTATATTTATGTGCTGCCCATTTATTTTTATACGCCGGCCGTTCGATCTCCGACCTGTTGAATGTTTGTACTAACTATCCAGATTATTTCTAGAGGTTAACCTTTTGTTTTCCAGAATCAATACTAGGTTTTTCTTCTAACTTTAGATTTCTAACCCTAATGAAAATCGTAAAATATAGTTTATTTATTTTGACTCTAATAAACCTAAAAACGAAACCACCTAGTTTTTTTCATTCTAAACTGTAAGCATCATCCGTTGTTGCATGAAAGTAGAACAGATCAACGAATATACTTTTAAATTTAAAAATTAAGTAAGTAAACGGTTCGAGAATAAAAAAATATCCTTTATTTTACCTAAAGCATGGATTCGGTCAAAGTAATTAATCACGTTAATATTAGGTGATAAATCAATTACACTCCACGATGCGATTTGTAAATGCCATTCTCGCTGGCCGACGGATTAATTTACGAGTTTAAACACATTAAACCTTTTTTATAAATCTTCATACTAAATCACATATTGGTAAATAAAGTCGGGTGAATAATGTAAATGCACATAGTATGTAAATAATTATATGAACGATAAATTAATTATTTTTATTCAATATTGGTGTTTTTGATATACACTTATTGTTTGTCAAAAAATTTACCATCTGTTCACTAAAATGCTTCAATCTCGAGATATACTGCCAAAAGCAGTTCATTGTGACAATTTTTATAAAATTAAATGTTTTATCTAATAATAATAGTAATCTGGAGGCAATAATACCATTCCCGAGGTGTGGTTCCCTCTAAGTGCTTTTACTTTCTATAAATACACTAACGCATAAGAATATAGACGTAACCCACAGGGACAAAACGACAGATTACCAACGGTAACAGTTAAAAACAATGTTCGATTTACATTACATTTCTTTAATGTCTGGAGATATTTGTGGACTAAATCGTAAACAGTGAGCTCAATCACAAAATGCTTTCATAGAACGATAGAAATAGTTTAGGCTGCACGTTTGTCTTTTTACGATATGGATAATTCTCTTTATTATAAATTGCTGGCCTTTTATTATAAACATATGGGTTGTATGTAGATGCTAGAAGTTTCCAAAAAACATTTTATGAAAAACTTAATTATTTTAAAGATTTAAGACACCCAAAACTAATTTATGATTTAGCAATTTTAATGAAGTTCAAAATATTTAACCTTACGAAATATAGAGTCTTAGTGGTAGTTTCAGTTAAAATATAATTGAAAGTCCATAAGAGACCTTCAATTTTTATGAAGCTCGTCCATCGCTTAAGTCTGAAGTCATGTCTTTTGTCGTACTAACTGTATATCTCATTCTAATATCTGTATTACTTAAATTTTTTGGTACTATGACTTATTTTAATTAGTAAAAGCTGTGTATTGTTTAATATATCTATAATAAACAATACACAGCTCTAGTCAAACAGAGAATGTTTGCATTGCTTTTTACATATACAACATACATATAATAGTATTACAACATACATATAATAGTATTTCCAACATAATCCAACAGTGTTTTAAAAAATCCACTTCTTGAAATAGATTACAAGGGTATTTAAGAGAATATTAAATTCATCGAATATTTATTATAAATGGCTATTTGACTTCTGCTCTTGAGATGGCCGTGGATAAAATTATTCTTCCTAATATATTATTTTTCATTATGTTTGATTCTATTATAAGGTGTACAATAAAGAGTATTATCTATCTATCTATCTATCTATATTTAAGTATACCTATAATTTTAGTGTCAAATATGTATAAAAGTCTAAGGTAGAAACATAAGATTTGTCAAAATTTGCAGTAGCATATTTATAAATCGTGTCATCAATTTAGATTGAAATTTATAAATAGAGAACTACATATTTCAGCATTGTTCAGATTTAAAAGACAACAGTAACATCAATGTATGTTTTATGCATGAGGCAAATGTATGTATCTTATATATTTTCCTTATACAGCATTAGATGTGCATTTTACTGTGAGCATCACAAATTCTTTTTGACAATAAACTAAGTAAATATAAGTTGGATCTATCTATAAATCCAATCACCTCAACAGTAAATTTAAATTTTACAGTTTACTAGCAAAACCCGCGGCTTCGCTCGCACCAAAACTACAGAAAAAAACATTAAAAAGGTAGGTTTCATACAAATTTTCATTCCTTATTTTATCTCCTTATTGGATGAATTTCAAGAAACGCTAAAACACGTATTTATTTAAATGTATTGAAGATCATTAATACCAAGTTTCAAGAAATTCTGATCATATTTTTTGGGTTGTGTTATAACGTGTACTCCCGTGGGAATAAGATGATCTCCCGCGGTAAAAAGTATCCTATATGTTGACCCGAATATCCAGCTATCTTCATAACAAATTTCATCAAAATCCCTCCAGTGGTTTTTCTGTGATGCGGTAACAGACAGACAGACAGACAAAAATTCTAAAAACTATAGAGTCGGCATCTGCATCGATAATAATGTCTGTTTCAATAATATTTTCCAAAAAATATTTAATGTACAGATTCGGCTTAGTTAGAATTTTATTATAATATGTACTATAGTGGCAGTGGTAGCCCAATGGCAACTCGCTCGCTTCGGTATCCGAGTGAAGCGGGTTCAAATCCCGGGTCTTGCACCTCTGATATTTTCATGTGCGAATCATTTCTATCATGATTACCACTTGCCTTACGGTGAAGGAAAACATCGTGAGGAAACCTGCATGTCTGAGAGAACCTAGCAAGTTTTCGAAAGACATGTGAAGTCCGCCAACCCGCACTTGGCCAGCGCGGTGGACTATGGCCTGATCCCCCTCGTATTGAAGGGAGGCCCGTGCCCAGCAGTGGGACGTTAAAAAAAATGGCTGGATACATGTACTATAGACTAACGACCTGCCCTCGCTCTCCATAGATCCTGTGATAAAGCTCACAAAATCAATCGTCGAGTGGAGTGATATCCTCCTTTTCTTAAATCAAAATTATTTACGACCGAACCCTTTAGCAGCCAGGAAAAGTTTCAATAAAGACGCTTGTTAGAATTAGTTTAACCGTTCCTGATATTAGGCGGTAGAGAAAATACTTTTTAATGGTTGTTTGGGCTCTGTTATTGTGTATTAATTATATTATGAGATCAATGTGGTGCTTCTATTTTAAAAGACACAGACAAATATTTGAAGTGTAAAAGAAAAACTTGGAGTAAAGCATCATTAAAGTACTGATAATAACATAAAAAGATGCCCTATAATTTCGTTATTATTCAAATAAAACTACTCTCTCTATCAAACTGTCAACTATTAATTATTATTAATAGTTTTTGAAAATTGTATACTCTAGACTCTAGAGCGATAAGGATTTTTCAAATTGTTAACAGAACATATTTAGATACTATCGCAATAGTGTAAACCACAACGGAATATAATTCTTTAAAAATATCCAAACGTAATTAAACCATGGATGCTAAGATCTAAATAACCATATATTTTCGTGTCAAAATTTCGCTACACGTAGTTTCTAAAATAGAAATGTTACGAGCGAAGAGAACTGCCAGCGCTTATAAACGGCGAAGTTCTTATTTCTACGAAAATAGTACGTGGTACGCTAAGTGCTATAAAGCACATAACGTAAATACACAATAGTGTTACAGTTTTATCAAAGATCAAAGTAAAATAGTTTATTTATATTCACCTTTCGTACTCATATTCCATATTAAGTCGAATACATACATTTTAATATAAATCGAATGTAGTATTTTTATGATAAAGAAAATTTTCCCTTATTATTACATTTCTTTTTTTAATTTAGACTTCTTTGTAAGTTAGTTATTCTTTTAGTTATTATTATCATGAAAATCATATAGGCAAATGAATGTTATATTTTTTTTAAATATCAATAAAAAATAATATTTACGTCATGAAAAGGGTTTGCACATTAGTTTCAACGTTGAAACTTGTCCAATGACCACAGCCAAATGCATTTCGCTGGAGATGAAAGCAGCTTATTATCTATAAGAAGGGTGAGGTCAGGGCGGCCTAAGTGGACTTTGACACTTTGTAGCACTTTAAAGCGAAAAGTTATTTTAGACCAATGAACATATTAAGCCATGTATGAGTATATAGTGTACATATATTATGTACGTTGTCAGTATTCACATGATTGAAAAAATACCTTAATTAGTTTCAGACAAAATTGACCGTTAGATGGAAGAACTATACTATACATACATTTATTTATTTATTTATTTATTTATTTATTTATTAATAGGACACACAGTTGTTAAAAACATTATAATATTGTATTGATAAAACTAAACGTAAAATTAAAAAAAAAATGTTTAACATTTTAAGGTGTCACAACATGCACCATATGCCACATGCAGCCTTATATAATATTTATAAGATAATTATAATTAATACAAAAATAATATAATACTAATATAATTAATAATTAAAAGTAAAAACAAAAAGAAACAAACTCAAACAAAACAAACATAATCTTAATTTTTTTTTCTTAAAACTTTTAATATAGCCTTTTTAAAACCTATTAGATTGTCGCCAAAAATATCCACTTCCCCGCAAACAAAGTTATATTCTCTTGACAATCGTGGTATGGGTGAATACTGTTTTAGGTTGGTTCTGGCAAATGGTACATGCAGTAAGCCAGTACCAACTGATCTCCGCATATGCGCACGGCTTGAAACACGCAAATTTATGGATTTTAGGAGTTGAGGACAATCAATTTTATTTCTCAATAATTTATAAAGGAATGTCATATCATGTAATTGTCTACGTATCAATAGGGCATCCATCTTAAAATATTTTAATCTGACCTTATATGAAGGAAGTTGAGTATGCATCCTACACGAAAAAGTAAGATATCTCATAAAATGTTTTTGAATACGTTCTATTCTTAGTTGATGTATATTATATTGAGGTGACCAAACTACACTACAGTATTCAAGAATACTCCGCACGTAGGCATTATACACAACTATTTTTGAGGCTGGACTACGGAATAGTTTACTGTTTCGGATAACAAAGCCTAACATTTTAAATGACTTCTTTATTATATTATTGATATGGGGTAAAAATGTCAATTTAGAGTCAAAAATAATGCCTAAATCTCTTATTTCAGTTTTCTCTTGAAGAACAATCCCATCGATTTGATATTGAGTGTTAATAATATTTTGGTTACGCGTAAAATTGATAGAAACACATTTATTTATATTTAACGACATTTTGTTTTTGGTACACCAATCCATTATAGCATCAAGGTCCTTTTGAAGAAAGTAACAGTCTATAGAGTTTGTTACTTTTTTACAGAGTTTTAAATCATCGGCGAAAAGATAGACGCTACTATATTTAATATATGAAACTATATCATTTATAAACAAATTAAATAACCAGGGACCTAGATGTGACCCTTGAGGAACTCCGGACGAGACTTGGTAAGTCTCAGACTTAAAGCCTTTGATTACAACATATTGTTTTCTATCTGAAAGATAAGATTGGAACCATTTCAAAAGAGAGCCGCCAATACCGTACAAATCCAACTTTTTCAATAGCACCTTGTGACAAACTCTGTCAAATGCCTTAGCAAAATCCATATAAATAGCACTAACTTGTGTGCCTGTATCAACTGCATTCGTTAATTCATTATAGTAGGTAACTAGATTTGTACTAGTAGACCGGGACTGGATAAATCCATGTTGCTCATCCACAAAAATCTGGGAAGTGTGACTTTTTAAAAACGGATAGATCATAGCTTCAAACACCTTGGCAAATACGGATAAGATTGAAATAGGCCTATAATTCGAAATATTTACTTTGTTGCCATTTTTAAAGATAGGTACTACTTTCGCAACTTTCCAGACTGTTGGGAATATGCCTGTTGTTAAAGATTTGTTAATAATAAGAGACAATGGGAAACTCAAGGATAAGGCGCAGCGTACAATGAAATATGGTGGAATTCCATCAGGTCCCGCCCCTTTATGTATGTCGAGCCCTTTTAAATGCTTCAAGATATTGTTGCAAGTAATATTAATTCTTGAAATACTGCTTATGTTTAAATAGGATTCGATTGATGGGGCATATTGATGTGAAGAGTTATTGAAAGTTGAAGAAAAGTATGATGCGAATAAATTACATATATCAAGTCCACTAGAGACAATAGTGTCGTTTAATACCATAGTTTGAGGTATATGAACTACATTGCTACATTTATCTTTTAAATAGGAGTAAAAGTATTTAGGGTTTTTTCTAATATTGGCTTCCGTATTATTTATATAGTTATCATAGCAAATCGTTGCTAGATCTTTACATCTTTTATTTAAAATTTTGAGAGATAATTCATCTAAAGGATTTTTAAAAACTCTAAATTTATGAAGTAGTTTATTTTTTTCCTTTGTTAATTTAATTATTTTTTTGCTAAACCAGGGCGGTCGCTTATCTTTAATAAAATTGATTCTAGGTACATAAGTATTTATTAAATAATCTATTTTTTTGTAAAACAATAATACCATTTCATTAACATTAGCACATTGATCAAATTCATTTGCCCAATTTACTTTATCTAATTCTGATTTAATTTTATCGTAATCTGCTTTGTAAAAGTTATGTTTTAAAATGTTATTATTTTTTAAAGATGCACTACTCATAAACTGTAGGGATATTTCTAATGGGTTATGGTGTGAGTCAACATTGACTAAGGAATTTGTAGATGCCCTGACCACCGTACTTGCCATATTACTTAGAACCAAATCCAAAATTCTGTTATTCCTTTTTGTTATGTTATTATATTGTGTTAAATTATTGAGGGACATAAAATCAATAAACAATTGGCCTAGAGAAGAATTTTGGTTAATTACTGGCTTACAGATATTATCATATTGTGTCCAAGAAATAGAACTTAAATTAAAATCTCCGACAATGAGGACATTCTCCATACTATCTGATAAACGGTTAAAATTATCTATAAAGTGCTCAAGCATATTTTTACACATTGGAGGTGGAAGGTACATATATATAATGACACTTTCTTTATTTCATTCTACCCTGTTTTTTCCTCTTATACGATAGATACAGACATGAGAGATGGTTCCTAACATCTTAATTAAACGCCTTTATGTTCTATATGATTAATTACCATACATGATAATAAATTGCTCCATTTTAATAACATGCTATAAACATGGAATAAACAAGTTTCACACCACACAGAACAAAAGTTTTAAATATCCAAGAGTAAAGATATTATCAATTTTTTTTAGGATTAATCATAGATAAGAAAAGTACTAGATACACAATCCCATGAAAAAGTTATCTTAAAACTGTCACTAATTGTGTTTAGATAATTATTATTATTCTAGTAGAAATAAATATACAATAATGTAAAGTGAACCTTAAATGTGATGTTTAAAGTGGTTTTCACAAAAAAAAAATAAAAGCCCGCTCAAATCTTGATATGGGCGCTCATTCGGTGAGAAGATTTTTTGTCGCTGATTGTGTACTTTTTTGATCAATGGGATTAATAATAGAATACCTACATGTTTGACGTTTTACGAAAAATTAAACCAGACCATAGATTATAAAACTAAATACAGTAAATGTAAAGTAAGAATAGAACAACTTGGCACGGTCAATACTGTCAAGTTTGTCAAGAAAATATTTTATGCTGACGATATTCCTGTAACATATTATGACGTATAAACATAATAGCCTCTTAATAAAACTAGTATGAGATTGGTAATAAACAGATTACAAATTAATTTCTAGTTGTAACGGCATATCCGTCAGATCTGTGTGTAACTAAATCCCGTGCTCGTGTAACGTAAATAATGTCTTTGAATCGTAGTCATTAAAGTATTCTAAAATTCTCTTCTTAATAGTTTCTCATACTTGGTGCTTTGTACATTTTTTATGGATGAAACTTAACTAAATGTATAAAAATGTATTTAAAAATAAAAAGTCAAAACATAACATTGCTTTTGATTGAAACCTGTAATTGAAAAAAGTTTGAATAATGAATAAGTCCTAAATACTTAAACTATTTTAAATATATTTATATAGCGACTCACCCTCGCTTCGCTTCGGGTTCGTCCCTAGACATAAACAAATCTATCCCACGGGAACCGTACCTTTTTCCGGGATGATATATAGCCTATAGCCTTCCTCAGTTAACGGGCTATCTAATGCAAAAAGAATTTTTCAAATCGGATTAGTAGTTTCTGAGATTATCGCGTTCAACCAAACAAACAAACTCTTCAGCTTTATAATATTAGTATAGATTTAGAAAATATGATGAAATTATTATGATGATGTAAAAAAATACAACACGAGTTGTTTTTAATGAATTGAACGCTATTTTAGACTATTACAAATAGTTTAAGAATTAGTAATATTATAAGAGAAAATTGTTAAAATATTTAATATCATATAAACATGTATTTATATAACACTTCAGTAAGCTCTTGGTAAACTTTGACATGGGAACTTAATATGTATACATATAAGGAACATAATATTATAAAGCTCGAACACTTCTGATGTAATACATGGACTCACAAGTTTTGAACTAATAGAGAGTTTTGTGGTTTGCTTTTATCGAAGCTCCTGAGTATAAAACTGATTAAATATTTTATTTACTCCATTAAAAAAAGCTTGCGATTATTGGCAAGTTAAGCGTCAACTATACATATAAGTTCATACGTGATAAATACTTATGATTTATTGTACTTTAAAATGTACTTAGAGTGTACGTTGAACGTGAACTTAGCAAAGAAATAAATATAGTTTATGAACAGTTTGTAGCTTATATTCAAAAGATACTACAATGTATATCAAATAAAACAAAATATATATTGCCAAGTAATTAAACAAGCGTGAACGCTACATATTCTTGATTGATTTAGTAATGACAGATCGCCCTGATGTGTTGTTATGGATAATAGGTAGTGTTTAATATTTACATTTTCCATTCGGGTGAAAGAGGATTGGTAATTAACCTACTAGTTTACTGGTAGTTATAGTAATAACCTTTATTATATTTGTTATGTATAAGAAAATGAATTTCAAATTGTGTCCAAAAAGTATGCTAGTTATATAAACTTGTTTTTTTCATAATCTATACAAATAAATTAAATCGAAGTGACTGTTTGTATGTGCAAATAACAAATTTTTGCTAAATGCATATGACAAGTACACTTATAAGAAAGACACAATTTTTAACATTTATGTCTGTCTGTCTGTTTGTTCCGTCTAATCTCCGAAGCGGCCGGATTGATTTTGACACGACTTTCATTGGCAGATAGTTGATGTTATAAGGAGTAACTTAGCCAATTTTTATTTAAAAAAAAGAATTAGGGTTCCGTTAAAAAAAAGTGAAGTGAGGGCAAGTCGCTAGTTATTTATATATTGAATGCAATGTGACAGAAAATTGAAGAATATTTTAATTTTTTATTATGACATTAAAGAAAAAAGTTTATAATATATTCAATAATTAATCGTGAAAATAATTACCTATCACGAACATTTTGTGTTATATCAACACATATTATATATATAACTCATCATACAGATCTATGTATATTATATACTAATATATAGTCTATCTATTCCATACTAACCCTTAAGACGTACCTAGGGACGAACCCGTGAGCGAAGCGAGGGTGAGTCCTAGCGACTCACCCTCGTAAAAACAATATCTAAAAATATACATCTTGTTATTTATTCAAATATAACTAATATTCAATGTTTCTTGTAATTCACAACTCGAATTATAATGTCTAGACAAATATAAATCATAGTACGTTGTTTTTAGATTCTGCACTCGAAATTTCGTGTGCGAGATTTTATTTAGTATCTAGAAACTTTAATATTCATGTTTCATATGAATTTTGATTTTATTATTCAAAGTTTATTTATGAGGCAAAATTAATCTATGTTATGTCTGATAGAGCTTTATTAAATAACTAGCTTTTACCAGTGGTTTCAATATCTAGCCACATAGCACAATAACTTTAAGCTTATCTTGCGCGCATTCAAAGGAAACTCAGCACTTCATATTATGGTTCGCACGCACACAGACAAAAGTTATATTAAACTAGCGACTCACCCTCGCCCCGCTCGGGTTCATCCTTACTTACGTTTTAACGTTTAGTATAGATTTCTCAGAGATGAGATGTTTTCCCGCAGTAAAAATCCTATGTGTTGACCCGGGTAACCAGCTATCATCATACCAAATTTCCTTAAAAATCTCTCCAGTGGTTTTTCCGTGATGCGGTAACAGACAGACAGACAAACATTCTAAAAACTATATATTCGGCCTCTGTATCGATGATAAAGTCTAATTCAATAAGATTTAAAAAAAATATTTAATGTACAGATTCGGCTTAGTCACGATTTTATTATATGTATAGATTTTCTATTTAAGTAATATTTTTTTGATAAATATTCATAACTAGGTTCGTTCCTAGATACCTTATGACGGTTAGTATGAAATACATAGACTATATAGTCTATGTATGTGTATATAAACATAGGTATGATGAGTTTTATATCCCTTGCTTGAGAAATGATTGATTCCCCATACAAAGTTCCACCCCCCTTTTCACACTCTTAAGGAATGATTTCCAGAGTAAAAACTATCCTATACCTTTCCAGGGTCTCAAAACATCTCCATACCAAATTTCGTCTAAATCGGTTCAGCGGATTAATCGTGAAAAGGAGACAGACAGACAGAGTTACTTTCGCATTTATAATATTAGTATGGATGTACGAACCTAACCTTTTTATTGTATATCAAATAAATGTAATAAGTAAAAGTTATCCTCTTCAGCCATCTAACAAGTTTTGATTGATGAATATATGTATGTAGAGTAAGAAATGTTAAAGATTATATAATATGAACGGTCTTTGAATATAAGTTTCTAAACTAATAAAGAACTTCTGTTGCGTGTAAGAATTTCCTCGAGTTATTTACACTTTGTCTATTTTGTACTTCACATGGTAACGCGCTTGATGAAGCAGATTCCAATTCGAGTTTGGCCCCTTGCATATGCGAGTCATTTTCAACATAATTATTACCATTTACTAATATGGTGAAGGAAAACTGTGGACAAACCATGCTTATCTACTTTAGAAAGATAGAACTTAAGTAATATTATTGGTGATTTTGGAGTTGACAGAGTTCGCAGACGAGATCTGAGTTCAGCTTTGGTATGTTAAAAAAGCCAGAAAATTATTATTATGAGACATAATTATTTTTATACCCTCCAGTATTTACGTGCTCTTTTATTGCTTTGCCGTTCTTATAGATATAGACACATTTTAATGCTGGAGTAATGTTCATTCAAACAGCAATAGTAGTCCATTCAACGCGCTAGCTTGAAAAAAACCATTGAAGCGGGTCGGAATTTGGGAATTGAAATTACACTAGTGTAGTGCACTGTAACCCGAATATCCCGAAGCCCAATCCCTTGAGACGAGATCTGTGCCCGATATAAGGGCATTAAAAAAATAATATTATTTATTATATAATAAATGATTTTAATAGATATTTCGAACAAATTAAGCAGATATATTTTTTTGGGGGTAACACATTAAAGTATCGTTTAGAGAGATAAAATATTATCATAAATTAAAAGTATTGCGCCTGTAACTGGATTGCCTCATCTTAGTCATAGCGAGTATCAGAACTTCAAATAGAATTGAGATCATCTATATGAGTACTAGTATTTTTAGCAAATTATTTCACAGAAGTTTAATGAAAAAATGTTACAGAAAACATAAAGCGTTGAACACGCCTTATATATGCATGATTGATGTTTTTTTTTCTACGAGGTGATTATGTGTAACTCGAAGATGTAGAATGCAGGGCAATTTGTCGGAGTTCACTAGCGTTAATAGGACACCCATTGACGTCAAAGCTTTATGTTCACACGTGCTAAGTCTCATTTAACCTTATCTATAAAGCCTAGCTGGGAAAGGAAGCCATTATTTTAAAATATATAGTATTGTTATGATATGTAGAAGAAATCAAAGCAATGCAATTCGTATTTTTAATATTTAGGTCGGTCAATATTTTTAAATATTATAACAATTATTAGAATTCAAATAATGCATATCTATATTTAACTTAATAATAATACAAATTGTATTTCTTTTATCTTAATAGTTTGTATATTTATTTTATTTAGCTACTTTATATTATTCTATGTCAAAACATAATCCATCACTTTTGAAAAGCAGTAAGCGTGTGACACAAAGTCGAAGCGATGTGCTCTCACAGTCGAGGGGTTCGAATCAAGCGTGAAATTAAAAAACTTCCATATCCAAGTGCGGACATAAAAGTAAATATGGGTTTGCGGCACCCACTTTCCTCGCCTCAATGATTAGTGTATTACAAAGTTTCCCAGCTGACGCAGTTCGCGCTTAAATATAATATTATCTCTTCAAATATAATGATTAAAAAGAACACTTACATAATACTTATGTATCTCGTATCATTCAAAGTTGTTATTAGTGAAAACTTTATTTTACCAGTATTAAAGATATGATATACCTACAAGCAAGTCGCCTTTATTTCTTAATTACCCTTCCACAGAAACCACTTGATATGAGCGAACCGGAGTAATAAGTATTAAATCTATAACATCCGGTAATTGCACTCATGGAAAATGTAGTATTAGTGAAAGAATTTTCATAATTAGATCAGTAATTCCTAATTCATAATCTATACTTTTTAAAATATTTATGTAGACTAAACAGACTGTAGTCTGTAGACTAAACAATACTAATGAAAGTTATAATTAGATTTTGTCTTATTTTGTATCATAAAAAATATGTTTTTTAACAGAAACAATGAACTGAGTATTGAAATAGGTCAGTCAAATATCAGTATTCATAAAAGTAAGTGAGATGTGATAAAAAAACATTGAAAGTTTAGATTAGATACCTTTCATACAAGTTTGGTGGATGAACAAAATTCGGAATATAAAATGGAGGTTAAACGCTGATTTTTAAAATTTTACTTTATCAACTATAAAATTACCTAATAAATTGATACATAAAAAAACCATTGATGGATATAGTGCCCAATTTTTGAGTAAAAAAGTCTGCCTAAATGTATACGGCATTTATAAAATTATGCTGTACCTTATGTCATTTCTATTAAAGTTTACTAATTTCGTAGCTACTAGAAAAAAATAATTTTGTACCCATTAAACGTTAATAACGTTTATTTATGTCACTGACCTATTTCAGCACGAGATGCACCTTTTTAAAGTTTCTTACATGTCGTCGTACTTTCAGCAAGAATTTCAGCGCTTTTAGCATTTTTGCTTTTTTAATCGTTCGAGCTTTAGCTGTCGCAACAGTGTTTAACGTACATCGTAATTTTAGTTAAAATTTCAAATTCCTTCCATTTATTAGAATAGGCTGACTCACCTTTATATTAAATTTATTTCGCATTTAAAACTAATCTCGTTTGTATAAAAACAGTATATAGTATTGAAAGAAATATTTATGTTTATACGTAAACTGAATACATTAAACATTATACTGTATCAATGATCAAGAACAAGTCAACCTGTTGCTAGAAAACCTAGCTTGGCAAAGTGCCTAAACTGTGTGTAAAGATTACCCTGTGCGTTTCCAACAACTTCGCTCTATATGTCCGTAGAGAAAATTAAATGCTTTTGTTTTGTTAAAAGATTCGTTATTTTTGTATAAAAACGAACGAATTACTTTAATTAATATACAAATAATAAACCAATAATAATCGCAGTATAATTTTCAAATATAGGTAACTTAATGATTCTATAGTAATTAATATAAAACTCATTTTTAAATCAAGCATCATGTCATGATCTATAACGGTGTACCTATACAATAGTATATGCATTACTTTATATTTAGAAACGAGAAGGTTCAGATTATTTAATTAATATAAACATGGCTTGCAATTTCGTTAGTGAATTTTAAGAAAGGCCTAGCGCAACAGTTGGAAAAGTAAGCAATCGGTTGGTCTAATGCCAATTTTTTTCCCTTACATGTTACTAAATATGTAGATATGTATATATATAAATATGTAGGTATGTATACTTTTTGATTCATCAAAAAATTATCAAAAAGCCTTCATTCCTTTGTTTTGTAGTTTCTATATAAGAAAACTAATATAATTCGCTCTTTTACAATTAATGAAGCAAAATAACATATATTAAAACGATCTAATAACTATATAAAATTTTGAAGAAAATAAAAGTTCGAAGCTTTATAGGACGTAATTGTTCTGAAAAGTCTTCTTTTAAATATCTATACAACTTTATTTAGATATAATTGTATTGATTTTATTTATATTAACTATGTTTGAAAATATTTTAAAGGAATTTATATTTCGTTAAATTTATTTTGATTTAGACAAAACTGCCGGCATAATAATTAAGTTAATTTCAGATTACATTGTAGAACTTTACTTAATACATGATACGAGTATAGTCTTATTAGCAATTCATTTATCCCCTTTACATATATTCGTGACTAATTCAAATGTATTATATTTTATGGAGTTGTACATGTTATATTTTAAGGTCTAGTTCACTTTTTGAAATTATCATTTTTTGCTATTTGTAGCATGGGTATAATGCTAGCTGCACGAGGCGCGAAGTAAAGCTTGAAGCCGATCTGACAGTAACATATTAGGTTCTACGTCATGCAAATTAATTACTTCTACATCACAAGTCGGCGGCTTGACAAAGACACGTAGTACGACGCGCCGTCTAAGTATGTGATATAAGATTATTACTAGTACCTGGGCGACCGAGCTTCGCTCGGAGTTCTTGAAAGATTGTATATTTTACATTAAGTGACTAAGTGTTACTGAGAAAGTTGTATAGATGTCGCGATAAGAACAATTTTCTTTTTAATTTGGCTTAAAAATAATTTTACATTAAGTGACTAAGTGGTACTGAGACAGTTGTATAGATGTCGCGATTAAATTTTGCGTAGAATAATGCATAAGAAAAACGCATGAAAACTCGAAAACACGCGTTTTCCCAGACATGTGACTAATCTAGATCAATTTTTCGCCCCCGAAAGCCCCCATATAGCAAATTTCAGCAAAATCGTTAGAGCCGTTTCCGAGATCGCCGGTATAAATAAATAAATAAATAAATAAATAAATAAATAAATAAATAAATAAATAAAGATATAAATATACAAGAATTGCTCGTTTAAATATATAAGATAAAATGTCATTAATATGATAATATTTTAGTCACAGACTGATTTCGTCTTGGCTGATATTGCACTAAGGGGGGTAAATCCTTTCCCTCTTTTACTTAACGCTCTAAGTATATACTTTTTTTATTACTTATACTTTTTCTATTTTGAATTTTTATTCCTTTTCTTATGTTAGTTGGGTGGTTTCATCCTCAACTGATCATGTCCCCAGCTTTTTATTGGAGCGTATATAACATGGGGTTTAAACTGTTTTCTACTCGGCGGATTGAAATAAACCTTAGCTTAGCTTTTATTCTAACTTATATTTGTGCAAATAAACCTCATTTAAATTCTTTCAACCACCGCAAAGTGATGCACGAATGAACCGACAGACAGACTAAAATTAAAAAAAAAACTGTTGGAAATTTGGTTAAACATTTTTAAATGTTAATATAATATGTATATGATTATTTAACAACTTGAGTTTTTAATATACGTAATGAATACGATAATAGTGAAAACAAAGAATCTGCTCAGTTAATACAAAACATTTGTCAAAGGCGATAGTCGAACTCATAAAATATTGTATATATTCGTTTTGTTGTTTTGTTAGTATTGTTGTTGTATATAGTACCTAGTTAGTATGTATTATTATTAGTGCCAATCGGTATACCATGTGACATCATATTCTGTTAGGAATGTTGACTTTTTACTGCAAGAAAATATCTCATCGCTGAGAAATCTATACTATATAGCAGTTAAGACGTACCTAAGGACGAACCCGAGCTGAGCGAGGGTGAGTCACTAGTAAAGAAATATAAAAAATAATCTATACTAATATTATAAAGCTGAAGAGTTTGTTTATTTGTTTCTTTGTTTGGTTGAACGCACTAATCTCAGGTACTACTAATCCGATTTGAAAAATTCTTTTTGCATTGAGTAGCCCGTTAACTGAGGATGGCTATAGGCTATATATCATCCCGGAAAAATGTACGGTTCCCGTGGGATAGATTTGTTTTTGTCTAGGGACGAACCCGAAGCGAAGCGAGGGTGAGTCGCTAGTATTGCATAAAAATGTATATTATCTTGAAAATACAATTTTAATTTCAAATAACAGTAAAAAATGCATACAAACATAAAAATCTTAAGCATTTTCAGCTGTTGTGTCCGGTCGAGTAGGAAATTACTTTTGTAAAAAACAATCGAAAATTTCTCTAGAGACTGTTACTGGTATATGCTGGTGTAACTCTTTAGGGTGGGTAGAAGAATTTAATGAGAGGAGGTAATACTTTTGTTTATGTTGTTTAGTTTATTTAAGTTTTCTTTTTTTTTAATGCCAAAGGTTATGTAACTTTTATTTGTATAATACGATAAAATACATGACATGCAACATTTTCACCTTGCTTAGTGTCACACATACTCGTACATATTCATAGGCTGATGAATATGACGTATGTACATAAATGAACGAGTACGACGTGTACACTGTACACTGTACAGAAATCTTCTTGTGTAAGACTGAAAAGTTTTAGAATTATAAAAAAATTTATAAATTTCATTAAATAATTCAGTAATAGATTTCATGTATTTCAAAAACATTAGCATTGATGCTGGAAAGTGTCAGCATTTTTTTATATACTAAATATGAAAACATTTCGGAAATGTATGTACTTATTATTTTGCTTATAACCTTTTTTATCACTCAAAATAGAATTTTATTGTCTTCCTGTGTTAATTTTTTGTTCACTTTCATTTTCAAATATTTGTTTGTAGTCGCTATATATATAATTAAAAAAATAATTTATTGAAAATTATTAAAAACAATGACTGTTACGTATTGGTACAGAATCTAGAGCCCAAAACAGTAGTTATTAAAAATTTTGTCTGTATGTACATCTGTGCACTTTTCACGCAAAAAGTGCTGAACGGAATTTAACTAAATGTGGAGTGATACTCGGGTGTACATTTAGGATAATTTTAAATACAAGGAAATCTCTTATTCACACGGGAAAATATAACTGGTTCGCACGAGTTGTCCTTCATGGAAAAATTGCAATGATTACACAAAAACTCAGGGACGCACCCGAGCGAAGTATGGGTAAATCGTTAGTAATAAATTAATATGGAAATATAGCAGATAACGAGTTCATTGAAAATACAATAGTGTAGTATTAAAGTGTATTTATTTGTTTGTTCTTCTTTCTCGTCGAAATAGAGCAAAGGTTATTTAGTAGGTTTGATTTTGTAGCTTTGTATGTATATAGTTAGAGGGCTGGAAAGTAGCATTAAGCTTTCTCGTATCAAAATATCTACCACACGAGCGAATTTGCAGGCAAAGATTCAAAAAAGATAATATTAAATATAAATGTAAAAATATATTTGTCGATATACAGTACCCACTTTTTTCGCGAAACAAGCAAGTAACTTATTTACGAGAATTCCTTCTTATAGGAGTAGCTAACGGGCCGGAAAGCGACCTAGACTACTTGTAATCCTGTTACTTAAAGAGGTTCACGTAAAATTTTATTTAGCTGGCTATTGTTTTTTAAATTGTCACATCCTGAAACCAACCTTCTTTGTCCTTTGAGGGGTTGAACTTTGAAAACGCCAAAATACCTATTAGAATAATTATTGTGCCATAAAACATTTTAGCACATTATTACAAAGTGTCGAGTAAAATTGGCCAGGAAAATTTTAGTATTCATATAGCGTCGCTTAAGCGTTGAATTTCAAAAAGTTCTGCTGAGTTGAGAATAAAAAGTTTCTGTTAGTTACTATTTTGGCGTTGTTCAATCATTCGAGACAAGTTTGAATTATAGCTACTATTATTCGTTACAAACATTGACAGGCCTGAAGAAGTGTCAAATAAATGTCTAAAAATCATTTTTTAGTGACAATATTTCATTTCCTTTCTGGTTTTGGTTGGATTAGTCTGGCTGTTGATAAATCAGTCACTATAAGTAATTTTATATAATATTGTCCGCCATTAACCTCATTTGTAGACTATGACTTGATATTGAGATGAGGGCCATGCCTAGAAGTGAGACGTTAAATTATAGCGTAAAGAAGTAATACGCTTACACTCACAATCTTGCGCATTTGTAATAGTAATCCGATTACATTATACGAATTTAATTTATTCTGTTCTGAAAATCCACTGGAGGGATTTTGATGAAATTTGGTATGATGATAACTGGTTATCCAGGTCAACATATAGGATACTTTTGACTGCGGGAAAATATCTAATCTCTAAGAAATCTATACTAAACGTTAAAACGTAAGGACGAACCCGAGCGGAGCGAGGGTAAGTTGCTAGTTCATAAATTCATCTTTTATAATAAACGACAACATTTTTTAATAGTTTTTATTTAACTTGCAATGTTTGTATGAATGTTTGTTCGGGTTAAATATTGCAACTGAATTTTTAAGCAGTTATTCTCATTCCATGGAGCTAAAATTTAGCATACACGTTTAGTTTAGATAAAAATGTATGGTTATATAAGTGACGTCATTCTAAATCCAATATGGCGGACTCCCAACAATGGCGGACTATATTTTTTTTATGCACCCACATGATATGGAGATTTGCTGAGAAAAATACGAATAAACACCTAAAAAATAACAAATCAAACCCTTTTATTACATAACACAATTTATATGATATAAAAGCTGGTTTTTATAAATATTTTTTTTAATATTAGTTTATTGCTATTTACGTATTAATAAAACATTTATAATACCTGTGGTCTATACTCGACCAATTGTTTATGTGAAGTAATGAAATTGTTTTCACTAAATTGGTTAAAGCGTTTTGTATCGGGAAATCATGTGTGTATGCTCACTTTATTTTACCAGCCAATAATTGTTTGCACACGTCGATGATACCTTTCGAATCATATAAGTTTTATTTTCTTTTTTTTTTTTTGTAATAAAATGCTATAAAATATAATAAAATATTCGTGTATTGAGAATTCATATGAAGATGTAGGAAATTAATATTTACGTACACCAGATGTACATACCTATGTGGCTACGAAATAGTAATTCTATACCTATTCTATTTTTTATTCCGTATTTAGTGGCTTCCATGATATTTTTATTTCAAAATGATGAGACATGTACATATGTGTGTCAAAAATAAGGCCATTCACATTCGTTTTAGCCACTTACCTATTCTTACACCGCTGAATTTTTAGAATATTACTATTAATAGCATGTATACGTCTATATTTCTAGAAAAATCAACTAAAAAGTATTTTAGTTTACTAGCCTATATAAATGAGATATTTAATTGTGCCTACATTAAATTAACGATGCGTGCTGGTAAAAAGGTGATTCTTACGTCAGTTCGTATATGGGGTACGTAAACAAAGCAACCACATCCTCCCAAGCATTTTCATGTGTGCTAAAATAAATTTGAAAATCTCTGTAAAATTCTTTCTATAATTATATAGGAAGCAATAGTTATTTATTTATTTATTATTCTCATAGCAATTGTTAAAAAATCAAAAGCAATTTATTCAATCTTCTTCTGTTCTATAGAAATAAAAATGAATGTTCGCATGTGTGTCCTTTATGAGTGCCTAACCCATTGATCCGATTATGATAAAAGTCTGGTAGGTTATTCTGTATACGCCTGCAAAGGTTCCTGGCGCAAAAAAAAGTTTTTTTTTTTTGGAAGTTTGTCTTCTATGCCTCACTAAACCATTCAAGCTGAGGTACGCACCCGAACGAAGCGAAGGTAAGTCGCTAGTGCTTTATAAAGTGCATAGCGAGTTATATTGAAAAATATCCTGACCTAGTATTACTTTTAATAAATAACGCTTAGTTTAAATGTATGTCTTAGCGTATGAATAAATACTTTGAAAAAGTCTAATATAAAATTTATAACTATTATTTATAACTAGCTGTGCCCACGATTTCGTTTGCGTGGATCAGCTGTAGAACAAAAATGTGTTGCGCAGAGATGTACCTACCACCTAATATGTAATACCTAATAACTTTTTTGAAATTTAAATCTCGCTAGTACCACAGACCACACAATGCAATACAATGTTATTAAATTTAATGCTAACTAGAAATTGTAATAACTTTTGATATAGTAAATCGATATTAATGAAAACAATTTTGACCAGCTAATAATATTAATGAATATAGAAGTCAATTAAATGACATTTTTTTTATTATTATTAAAATATTGAAAGTAGTGATAATACTTCACATAGTATTTAATCTTCGTCTAAGCCCATAATATTATGCAAAGAGATTCAAACAACAAAATAGGATTAAATAAACTCGTGTGCTCGCGATATACTAAATAAGCGCTTTTATAGTATTGAAAAAGATTTTTGCAAGCCTTTCAATTTAACAGATATATTTCCAAACTGTCAAAGCTTTCTATAAGCTTTTGAAATTCAAACTGCAACCAAAAATTAATAGAAAGATTAAATTGAAAAATAAAAGATTATACTGGGAACTTTATTCTTATACACTTTTATATTCCAAATTATTCAAATGTTTTTAAATAGTTCTAACAATATTTATCAAGCATTTCTTATAAAGAAGCTTATTTAGGTGTTTGTAATGTATGTGACATTCACTTGTAAGTTACTAATTATGTAATTAATCAATCAACCAAATTCTGGAAGTTGATTTTAACGCTTAATCTTCAATGGCTACTAGTTGGGATAGAACTTTAAATTTTTGTGTTTATTTGATTTATTTATAATGAGCAAAGTGCCAAACATTATTTTTGGTAAAATAAGGTAGATTTTCATAGTTTAAGTTTTATATTTATGCTATTTAAATTAACAGCGAAAGCGACCGCAAGCAACTATTTGCGGGAAATCCGAGGATTTTCAACTATGTGTCCTTATTTGAACATTTGGATAATTACATACTATTTTAAAATTATCAATCAATAATTTTTCTATATGCCCTAGATTTTTGTTATTATTTTAAACACCTGAGACGTATTTTATATAAACCTTTCAAATCATGTTAGAAATTAATGACGTAGTTAAAGAAGATGGATAAATATTTAAAATTATGAATAATTATTTTACAACTCAGACTAAGGAATAATATAGACAGAGTGTCGCAGAACTAAATATGAAGCCAAATGATGTTTTAAAATAATATAGGTGTAATGTTTTAAAATAGTTCATTACTTTGATAAGTAAATAAATGTTAATAAATTAAAATAGCTGACGGATTTTATCATATTTGATTATTTTCTTAAATATGCTAATATTATGCTATCTCTCTTTCAAGAGGAAGATAGAGAAGAGAACTAATGCTTAAAAGTACAAAAGAATATAGTTTTTTTTTAAATTCTTATTCTTCTTAAAAATTGAAAATTAACGCCCAAACCTTTTACACGTGCAGCCTGTGGGTGTCGTATACGCGTAGGGGTTACAATGACCTACGTTTACAGTATGATAATGGTTTCAGAATGCTGATGGGGCTGCCGCGCTACTGTAGTGTGTCGCAGATGTTTGCGGAGGCTTGTACCGACGATTTCTATGCAATAATGAGAAAAAGATCTGCATCTATGATGAGTAGAATGTACGGGAGCTCTAATAGCATTCTGAAATCATTATCAGATAAATGGGATAATCCCTTTAAACAGAGTTGGGTCAGCATGCATACATGCTCCAAGAGCCCAACGAAGTATTTAAATGAATTGATTGATTATTATATTTTTATATATTTCTTTTAAGATTACGATAAATTTATCGAACTAATTAAAAATGTATTAAATTATCTCAAATTTTTATTTAAATTTGGATATTTATTATAATTAACTCAATATAAAAATAAATTAATTAATTAATAACTTCATACACTAATATAGTATTTAAGGCTAAATTGTTTTATAACTAAGAAATATGGATGTAATATCTTGAATTAAAATTGTATGTATTGTATTTGTATTCAGCCCTTTTTAACGTCCCACTGCTGGGCACGGGCCTCCCTTCAATACGAGGGGGATCAGGCCATAGTCCACCGCGCTGGCCAAGTGCGGGTTGGCGGACTTCACATGTCTTTTCGAAAACTTGCTAGGTTCTTTCAGACATGCAGGTTTCCTCACGATGTTTTCCTTCACCGTAAGGCAAGTGGTAATCATGATAGAAATGATTCGCACATGAAGATATCAGAGGTGCAAGACCCGGGATTTGAACCCGCTTCACTCGGATACCGAAGCGAGCGAGTTACCATTGGGCTACCACTGCCTTATTAAAATTATGATTATTATTATGAATACCTATATAAAATTTCCCTTATTCTTGGAAAAATGAAAACGATCTGTATGGCAAAATCAAGAAGAGCGGTACAAACAGAAAACTACTCTAATATTTTTGACTTTGACGTTTTTCTACCGGATTCCGTGTATATAATTCTTTAGTCTGAGTATTATAATAAGTTAACAATTTTACTGACACATCACATCTATTACATACTTATCATGCAGAAGTAAAGGGGGTTGCGAACGTGCGAGCGTGTAAGTTTTCTGTGCATCAATTAAAATTATTGACAGAGTCTTAACGATCACTTTATGACTTATTTTGTGTCCTTATTTTTTATTATTTAATAAAAATGTCAATGCATTGAGAAGAATAGATCGCTAGACTCATATCAAGAAAGATTCCAGAAATTTGTCTAAATGAATTCTGATATATACCGCAAAAGTCGGCGGTGGAGAGCATACGTTTGAAGATTGGTAGCACGATGACGTTCGCAGCCCCTGGAACTCGGGGTCGGAGACAGTCGCATGCGAAGCGGGAAGGGCGACGGTGGGGCAACATGAACGGGGCTCACTGAGAGGATGGTGCGGCGGCACGGAGAACGTGTAGTACTTGGCTGTTTGGTTGTGAGCGCGGAGGACCGAGCTGTGCGTCAGCGTGACCACCACCACGAGGACTGACGCGAGCGCCAACGCGAAGAAGGAGGCTGCGACGGCGGCAACCACGCGTCGTCTTCGCGCCTCCTTTCCAGCGTCTTCCGGTGGTGCCTCAGGTTCTGGGGCTGGTGGTGGAGGCTCCGGAGACCGGCTACGCACGCTGGGCCCGCGGCTGTTCGGCAGTTCCAAGGTGTGGCGACGGGAGCGACGAGCTCGTTCACATTCCGCTGCAGAGGAGTGGTGGCGACGCAAGCGATGAGGAGCTCCGGGAGCCACTCGGCACGATGCTGACCTCAACGTGCGCACTGGTACCATTAAATCATCGCTAGCAACACGCGGAACACGGCCTGAATGAACAGATCGGAAAGAGTGATCCCGCGCAGACCCGCTCGGAAAAGCGAGATCAACGGAAGCGCGGGAAGAATGTCTCGAAAAGCGATCGCGATCGCGATGGTCTACGCGTACCGACATGTTGCGAGCGTAGCGCGCGGCGGCGGCCGCCCGAGTGACGGAGTGACGCCGTCCCTCCCCGCATGGTCACGCCGCCGCCGCGTCGTGTCGCCGTCGTACCGTAGCCGCATCTTAGCCGCGTCCAACACCATGCTAACGTGTTTACACTTGTCCTCAATAACACAAAGTCCGCTTAACTATATTTCCTTTGGAGGAAAAACGAAATTCAAATCACTATTTACAGGCGTTAACGTGTTCAAAATGAACATGTAGTGTAGAGTATATTTACAATTCTGCAAAGATTTACTTTGTCGAGTTGTTTGTAGAAACAGTTTAATTTTTAATGTAACTGATCATTTAAATTTCATTGTTAAAGAGATGAACTTAAAAGTTTTGCATATCTTTAATTAAGTTAAAAGGTTTGCGGTATTTTAAAATGCATTTTTCTTGTAGGTTTTTGATATACAAAAATTAAAAGATAAACGATGTTTCTTTTTTTTTTTATTTCAAAAGCTCTTTTTTTTTGAGAGCTTCCTCCAATCTTAAGCAGAACAATGTACCTATATAAATTCTCCATACCCTCAGCTTAAAAGGAATATAAAATTACCTAATGACATATTTATCTAACTAAAATACATTATTTTTCTCGAATGAAATAGTGTGTAAAATACACTAGCGTTCGCGTTCTCTTTTGTTGCATCGATGGCGTCAAGCTAAATTGTCTCGTAGGCGGGAAACGTAACAGATAGTAGAAGTTGTGGCAAGGCCGCTACATCGACACCATTCAGTAGACTAGGACACCTTAGTTAATAGCTATAAATCATTCTGCTTTCTTTATTTTAAAACTAGTAGTAAAGTAACAATAACGTTTCTCATTATTTAAAGAATTATCTCATATCTAGTAACTAAATAACTAAAATTTATATAAATTAGCAATTTAGAAAACCGTACCTCTAATATTTATTAGTATATTATGAATACGTACAATTTAAAACAGCAACAAATACAAAATACTTAATAATAACCAGTGACAAGGGTTCGGGACACCTAAAAAAGCCAACAACAGTGTGAGGTCGAAGATGACAATGCTTCATTTATATATAGGAATGTGGTATAAAATGAGCAGTATTTTACATGAGTTTTCCTACAAGATATATGTTATGATTTGTATTTTATATTGTATTATTATTACAGAACAGTATAAAAAACAAACTATAATATTTTTCATAAATAATAAAGATTTATTTTAGCAGCTTGTTTCAGTTTTACTTATCTGCTTTTTAGAGTTCCATACTTTTAAAGGAAAAAGGGAACCCAGGATCAATTCGTTGTCCGTCTTTCTGTCTGTCAAGATGGTTTTGCTCAGGAACGCATGGACGTATTGATATACATATGATATATCATAAAATAGTTACATCACCAAAAAAGATGTATTTTCTGCGATTATAAATTTATTTTCTTTTTCCTACTATGGAAACCTGGTTGTGCGGTGCGAGTCAGACTCGCACTTGTCCGATTTTTTTAAATTTGATACTATGTAGTTCGTCTGATGATGGCAGTAGCCATAGGTACCTATTTCTCGACTTTACATATGAATTAGCAACAATGTAATGTACAAATAATTTGTTTCAATATTTTATCTTTTGTTCGATAGTTTATAAAGAGATAATTGATTTTAAAGATATTTTGAAATATGTATTACTGTTTTTCATTACTCAAATTAAGTTATCCCATGTTAAAATAATACAGTGTTGTTTACACATATAATACTTATATTACTTATCATTTTACGGAGCTATAGTCAAATAAAATTAGCTTTGAAATTATATTACTAATTAAGTCTTATCTTGATCGAAATATGTCAGCAAAATTATGAAAATAAAATTACCTGTAGAGGGTTCAAAATTAAAACTTCATAAACTTTTCTAAAAATGTTAAAATTATCCGACATTCATAAATGAAAAATAAAAAAAAAACGTACATTAGGTTCAAAAACATTTCAAAAGTTCCTGATTATTTAATCCTTATGGACGGATCCTTTCCTGAAATTTATATGGGACAGTACACGACGTATTTTTCTTTAAAAAAAGAATTATGAAAATTTATTACACGAAAAAATGTATAATCGAACTGAGTACATCTTGATTTTTTTAAGTCAATCTATGAAAGAGATCCTTTGAATCATACTTTTAAGTGAGAACGAGAACTTTAAGATAGTTTAAAGCAGCCTGAAATTATTTTAAAACATAACGTTCGAATAAAACTTTGGCGAAGGAACGCAATCAAACATTTGCTTTTTAGCTCAAAGTATATATAATTTATGGCTTTTTAACCAAAACAATAACTTTTAAGGTTATTACAGTTAATAGACATTTTTTGCGTATAATTTCATGATTTATAATTTTTGTTTGAAATGTTTTCCCCGTACTCATTCATATCCCTTTTGATTTATTTTTAAAACAGATTTTCCTCGTTGCTCAAGTAGAATCGATAAGTGATAAAATAGTTTCAAGTTTATTCAAATGAAAGAGATAATTCACGTATGTAGTTTCAGAATATTTATTGCAAACTAGCTTGGAACAAAAATTGGAAATATGTATGTATTATACATGTTTTATATTTGTACTAGCTGCGAGTCTTGCTACGTGTATTGTACATATGTATCATATTATATGTCTCCAACTGCATAATACTATGTTCCTTCGTACAATTGTTCTAATCTTTTTAGTTCACGTTTTACGCAGTCGGCTTTTTTATTTTTGTAATTTCTAAAACTTTATTTTCAGATTTTATTTCATAAGGCTGTTCTTCATGCTTTGTATGTATGTATAACGTGAATTAGCTTGTCATGCCATTTCTTTGCATATATATAACTTTTTGACACGTTAAAAATAAAAAAGTAAACTGAGAGTCACTGCGGTAAACAGACATCATCGAAATTCGAAGTAAAATATTTTTATTGGTCGACATTTCGAAGGCGTCTAGAAAAATAAAATTCCCCGGAGGAAATTAAAGTAGCCCTAAAGTAAACCTTTTAACATAGCGAACAACATTTTATGACATAAATACGTCAGGTCTTTTCACGTGATTTTAATTAATTTATGATTAACTATATTAATATATATTTATATAAAAATATATAAAAGGTGATACATAGCAGTGAGCATATTGGTATTATCTTTAAATTATTATAATATACTTAATCACTCCACGCATTTTACCAGTATATGGTATATTTTCTTTAAAGAACTGTAATATCTAGGTTTTGAATTCATTTATGCAAATAAAATTTCGTATTGCTCTCATTTCGTCGTTCAGCAAATAAAAAAAAGCAATGGCAACGAGATGAGAGGGCTCTCAAGATTTTCAACAACCACTGTTAACACAGTGACACTTATTGAGATCGGGGTCATGAATAATGCATTCTACAGACGATCCTTTGTAATGGATACTTATGTAGGGGAAAACTACGCTAAGCTTACCTCATATCGATAAATAAAGTACTTTCTACAGTTAATAATAAGCAAATAGTTTCTGGGTGATATATAAACATCAATAAATTTTCCGTTATCTTTGAAAATATATTAACCAAATACCTACAACGAATGTTATTAACGATTCAACTATCATCGCTTTCTAATAAAAATACATTTTTAATTATATTTCTATTATAACCATTCATTTACTTTATTTATTTAATTAGTTGGAAATTCAAAATGTGCTTCAATGATAGTTAATATATTATAGTATAAAAGGATTTTTTTAGCTTTGAGTTGCCATTATTCAAATAGTCATTCTGTTATTGAAAAAAAATCACTGAAATGTAATTTCGTACTCAAATCGTTCTAATATTGATGGAGCGTTATTCCATAAGAAAGAGCAAGTGTTACCTACATGCATGTAGATTGCAGAGCGCGCTTAATTAACATTCCGCAATGAATGATATTGTACTTCATTGATGATGCCTTTACTAATTGAGATTTTAATTAATTTTAAAACAAAATTGTTTAGAGACACTAAAATAACTGTTGCACAAGTTAATTGCTTCATAAAATTTCGTTCTTGGTATAGTTTAGTACATCTAACTGAAGGTAATTATTTATTTAGGTCCTTCTAATGATAAGTTTACATTCTTAGAAAATATATAATAAGGGGATTTCAATCTCGGTACGATTTCTATTTTACAAGCTCAATAGAAATGCTAAGTTTAACAGTTGTCTATCTTTTACTAAATTATTATAAAATCAAACAGTAAACCCAAACCAATTTATAATAAAATCCAATACAATTAAATATTTTTAAGACGGTTATTAATAAATGAAAAAGAAGCAAGCTTTGAAATGGGTAGGTATCGGTATTGTCGAGTAACATCGCTAGAATTGATTGAAAAGAGGCATCTACAACTATTATAATATTCAGCAAGTTTATAGAATAAAAGTCAGTCATATGAGCGTACCTACTACAGACAAAAAGCTATGTGCAAATAATAAAATCATTTCCTCAAGAGCTACGAGTATATAGCCCAAGAACAGAAATAAAAGTCGAAATGAGCACGTATTTTGAAATTCTTATATCTCTTGATTTTTTGCTAAAAATGAGTTAAATTTTTAGAGTTTCGTACATTTGATAAAAAATATATAGGACCTTATTAATATAAAATAATGTAAATAATTTTGATATTATTCTATATGTTTTTTATTACAATTTACAATTTAAGATAAAAAACATTTATCATTATTCATTTTTCGCCTTTATTTAAATGATTTCTACTTTGGTTTAGTTATATTTACAGTAAACTTAAAATTACAGCATTTCTGCCGAGTTATCTCATTTTTGTTTTTTAACATACATGTAACCTAACAGATGATGTAGATTGTAGAAGGATAAAGGCAACATTTATCCTGATATATCAAGAGGACAAAATAATTTTATGTTTTTTGAAACGTTACAAATTAAAATTAAGCTTTAAGTATCACTAGTATATTATCACCTAACTTAAAAAAATATTTTTTAAGCTTTCGTGGGATTAATGCGTAGATTAGGTATTATTTTTATAAATGAGGAAAAAATAGATAGAACTTTACTAGTTTTTTTTTTTTTCAAAATAGTCGCAAGCGCTACATCTTCATATGAAACTACAAAATGCATTAATCAGCCTATAATTATATTTTTTAAGAAAACCACATGAAAACTCGAAAACACGCGGTTTCCCAGACATGAGACTAATCTAGATCGATTTTTCGCCTCCCGAAAGCCCCACATACCAAATTTCAGCGAAATCGTTAGAGCCGTTTCCGAGATCGCTGGTATAAATAAATAAAGATATAAAAATATAAATATACAAGAATTGCTCGTTTAAATATATTAGATATAATTAAAAGAATATCATCATATACGGAAAGAATATAATATTATATATTTGTCAGACAATAACAACGGTTACCATAGCAACAATTTGTCATAATAGCTTTTATTTAATTTATGCACATTTATCCTACAATAATAAATATTCATTTTTATAATTAATAAGCTTAGGTTTTTTCTTTTACCAAGTTAAAAACTTATTTTACATTTTTTTCAACATGTATTACGTAACATATTATTCAGTATTATTATTCACTTCCTGTGTAATATATTCTATCTCATTCTCTCGCCGGGTTACTCCTATATATTTATGTGTTTATCTCTTTCTCGTGTCGCATTTTCGTTTCATCGAGTTTCAAATTACAACGATTCTTAAGAAGTGTCACTTCAAAAATCAAACCAATATGTTTTATTCAACTTTCCTGTTTTGACGTATCGTCTTTCAAAAAAGTTTACAAACAGAGTCCAAAGCGGTTATCATATTTTCTTGGAAATTAAAAGAAGTCAAAATAAAACTTTTCAGACAATGAGGCTAAAGTTAGGTTCGAAGGGTTTTTTTTAATTTTCAATAGGATATTTATTTTTATAAAAAGTATATGACAAGCTAAAAGGACGTAATTTAAAAATATACATTTGTTAAATCAAATAATGATGTGTCCACCATATCTAACTGCTATTAATTTATTTATCTATGACTAACATTCGTTACTTCAGATTAGTATATCTATACATATAATAAAACTGCAGAGGTCGAATGTCTATACATAGAAAAGAATTTTCTAAAAACCGAGGCAGGGGGATGTAAGAAGAGAAATAGAACAAATCCAGATTTTTTTCAATTTTTTTGTTTTTCTGTCTGTTTTTCGGTTTGTCTCTTTGTACGAGCTCATCTCTGAATCTTATATCCTCGGTCAATATTTTAGATACTTCCATCCCGGAAAATTAAAGAATTCCCGTGGGATAGTTGAAAAACTTTAGTAACTTATACTTAACTTTAGTAGCTTAGTACACAAATCTGCTAATTGGATTTTAATGAAACTTTACAATAATAGTTCATATATTTTACTAATAATAGTTCATTCATAAATAGTTCATACTTCAGAATAACAAAAAGGCAAATTTTTATCCCGGAAAAATATACGTATATAGATTTATTTTTGTTTGTCTAGAAGCAAACCCGAGCGAAGCGAGGGTGACCAGCTAGTTAAGAATATTTGAGAACCAAGGATTACAAAATTATGTAAAATTGAGATCCCATTAAAATGCGTTGAGCCGTACTTAAGTAAGGCGCGATTAAATATACAGTTGGCTTTGTTTTGTTTATAATATACACAAACATAAAATATTTAGGTACCTGCGCGATAAGACTGAATGCAGAAAACTTTATTTGGACATATACCTGTACAAGACAAATATATAATAAAGCATTAAAATCATACTAAATAAAAGAAACAAAGATGTTTGTAGAACAGTGCGCTTTCACAGATACTCAGTCCATATTGGGACCTGGTCTTCCAGGTTCAAGTCAACGCTGATTTTCGTCCGGATGATCCACGATCCCTCCAAATGAGCCACAAATCAAGGAAGATAAGAATAATAAGATTCTAATTAAAAAAATAAGAATTTTTAAGCCGTTAAAAAATATCATCGATCTATTATTCTGCTGTCAATCAGATTGTTTGTTCTATTGAATGGTAGATCTAATCAAGATTCTGTAAATATTGACACCAATAATAATTATAATAGTAATATTAATCCAGGGACTGAATATTAAGCTAATTCTTCTTTCTATTTCAAATCTTAATAGAAACTTAAATATATAAAACACATGATTTGAAAATCTTAACAGTCAACTATTTGTCTAAAATTCAATTAAAACATATTTATTAAATAAGAAAATTTATCTATTCATTCAATTTCGTTTCATTTCGTACAGACGTGAATGATTTATTAAAACCTGAATATTTTTTTAAGATTAATTATTCATAGAGTTAGGATTTTTAATCAGCTCTTACGAACGTAGCCAATTGAATACTTCAAAATATTGAAATTTACATATTTTAATATTCAATAATTGCCATAATCTATACGTTTATATCAAGCTTAATAATGATTGGCTAGTCCTTTAGACCTAATCAACCTATACACGCATATTTATTTATTTATCATATAAAGTTTTTTGAACTATAAAATTTACTCATGTACTCTCCTTTTACTTACATCTTACGCCGTTTGTTACTGCAATTATGTAAAAACTAAAATTCTTTACGTAAAAACCACGGAATAGGTAAAAAAGGCTGGAAGGGTAATGTGGGCGTGACAGCGTCGCCGCAACTATGGTTAAACAACCATACTTGAACGAATTCATGCGTGCACCGCTTGTAGTTCGTGTTTAGAGTGCGTCGGATACGGAGCTGCGATAAATAGTGTTATAATGCCGTGTTGTGCTATTATTACTTGCAAGACAAAAAGTCAAACTTCGAGTATCGATCGAGGAGGTATATCTTTTCATCGGTAAGTCAAAAATAATAATGAATATCTCTTTAATTTCAAAAATGTAGCAACGATTACAAAATTCAAAACAAACGATACTATTGTAATAAGCTAAAACAAACAATATACATTGCTCGTTATGCATGCGCATAATCAAAGCAACGCGCGATCGTTGTCTGCAATGGATAGCGTTCTCTGCGAAACCCACACTTTTCATTGCTTGCTTTGCGATGATTCACTTTTGTATATTATAATAGTGATGGCTTTTGTTGTAAGACAAAATAATCGATAAGACAATGATTTTTGTATAATAATGTGATTGAATGCTTTCTATGGCAAATTAAAGTTTATATACAGATTTATTTTAGAAATATTTTGTCATGTAAAATGACTGTGATAAAGAGAACTAACTTAAGAATTCACTTACCACGTATGTAACATTAAAAAAACATTTATTATAAGTTAAACATTGTTTTATTTTATTTTTAAATTGAACTAATCTAATTCTTTTATAAAATGTGTTTTTAATAACTGTAAAATAACAAATATTATATAAAATTTATTTTAATACACTGACATAAATTATCGACAAAAATATCGTTAGCATTTTTTATTTTCAACCACTAGTCATTTTATTTATTTTACACAACACAGACGCAACACTAATTATCTATGTGTTGACCAATTACAGGGCTGCGTTAAAAATTTGCGTATGTGTGCGAATGCTTGTGTTTATTTGACTTGCGCGTGTAGTAAAAATATCAAGAAGGGATGAGTGGCGACAGTGGTTCCCATACAAATTACGCGTGATTACCATTCTACTATCTTTCATCAATTCTGTGGTAAAAACTAACGTCACCCTATTATTGCGTGAAAGATGGACTCTTTCACGCAATAAGTCTTAAACACACACTTTTGCATATTTAAAATTAGTAAAATATTTTCACTACTTTAGTTTACAGAGAGTATAAAATCATCATTATGGCCGCTGCAACCGCTGCCATTGATTTACTCGTATGTATATCGAAACAATTCGTGCTGAGTTTAGCGATATTTAATTCCAGTATCTGGGCGACCGAGCTTCGCTCAGAGTTCTTTTTTTTGTATTGTATTTTTTAGATTAAAAAATACTAAAAACTCGAATAAATAAAAAAAAACAAATGAAAAACTTCGTATCCAATCGAAATTCGAACTCGGACACTTGGGATTGTTAATCTTGCATCTTGGTAGCTTGAACACGCTGCTTATGGCTGAGTGTAAGAAATTATCGACCATATTCTGCGTGGAATAATGCGAAAGAAAACCGCATGACAACTCGAAAATACTACTAATCTAAATCGATTTTTCGCCCCCGAAAACCCTCACATACCAAATTTCAGCGAAATCGTTAGGGCCATTTCCGAGATCGCTGGCATAAATAAATAAATATATAAATAAATGTACGAGAATTGCTCCTTAAAATATATTAGATACGAGCATCAAACCCTCGAATTTCGGTATATCAGAAAGAGCTAATAATACAAGTACAAGTGCCACACTGTGTTCAGACTGTCAGTTAAAATATTTGTAGTACCTATAGTTTTGAAAATTAAAAGATGGTAAAGAAATCTTATGTTTAATAATAATCACCTACATACATATAATTATATCTATATACATATAGTATCTATATATAGCTTATATGAGTATATTGTACCATAGATTTAGAACACACTCAAGTCGTAAAGTCCGGTAAATGTGAAAAAATCTTTCCCATAAAATCTATTTAAGCGCGACTTAAGTAAAGACAATAAAGTACATTAGACCTAGAGAGTAGTTCAAACTATGTAGTGAAAGTTAAAACTATACGATTTACAATGGAGGAGAAGCCAATATTTGCGAGTTCATCCGGATTTCCAAAATGTCAGTGGGAATAGCCGTGAGGAAGGGTTTCGGACATTATGTGATTTTATATTGTAGTAATTTAACGATTTATTTTTTCTGAAATGTTAAATCTATACTAATATTATAGAGAGGTAAAGTTTGTGAAGTTTCGAGTTTGTGACGTTGTAGGGGGTAATCTCTGGATCTTCTGAACCGATTTAGATAAAAAATTGGTAAGAAGATAGTTTGAGACCCTGGGAAGGAAATAGGATACTTTTTATTCCGGAAATCTTCCCTTAAGGGGTTGAAAATCGGGATGACAGTTTGTATGTGGAATCAAGCTAGGGACGAACCCGAGCGAAATGAGGGTGAGTCGCTAATTATAAATAAAGTCCTATATACTGTATTGTACTTGGAATTCTAGTTCCAGTAATAGAGAGATAAGGAAGAATAAAAACGTAGTAATGGGACTGCTTCTTTAATATTTTAATAAACTTAATAAAAACATTTCTATTTTCATCCAGTAGTAGATTGACAGAAAATAGGATGTGACTGTTTTTTTTTTCTATTTTGAAGTACGGATTTTTTTATAGGTAGTTAAACATTAAAATACTATTGTAAATTTTTACGAGGTGCTCGAGGTAAAACCGACAATTTTTTTATGGAATAAAACAAATTTTAATACTACTTTTTCTTCGTACAGCTCTTCTTTAACTTTATTTATTCGTGAATATAATTAATTAATGATAGTAATAAATACTACTTTTATTTTACGCGAACTTTCAAACAGATTAAATAGACTTTGTCCTTTCTTATTTGACTTTATATCTTCAAGTTTCGAAACATGAGACACTATTTTGGATTAAGATACCCTTAAAAGTTGTTAAAGAACTTTACGTTAAAAATAATTGCTAAAAACAACTATATATAAAATGACACCATGAAACTTTTATTACAAATAGAATTTCAAACTTTCACATAATGCTTTTCTAATGTATGGACATTCGAGAGAGATTCATTCAGAAATTTCTTAATTTCAATTCTTAAAAATGAATCTTATCATATCAGGTAAAATTAATTCGTTTTCATATTGGTGATTATTATCACCACTTATTGTTACTTCTAGTAGCTTCCTATTACAAAAAAATAAAATCCAAAGATTCTTCAATTTTTTTTTTTTTTAAATAGTAAGCTACACTATTTCTAAATCTTATAATTTAAGTGGGCAATTCTTGTATATATATAAATTAATTTCGTGTCTCTTGGAAACAGCTCAAACAATGTTGATCAAATTTTGTATTTAGATAAGGTTTTGTTTTAAAAGTTTATTTATATAAGTGTCTTTTCTAAAAAAACTAAATTATTCGCAAAAAAAAATATAACTAATTATTAAAGCCTTTTTAATCTGCTAATGATGACAAAGTCGTACTAGCATTGTCGCCAATGGATGATAACCCTACCGAACGAGCGCCTACGCCGAGCGAAACTCGGTCATGCAGTACTTCTATTTATTAATCTTATTGCAGAAAATTTATAAATTTATAGTAATAACCGTAATTTTGATACTACTAAGTAAGGTTTATCGAAGTCATACAAAAATTCTGTTGTAGGTTATTCAGAAAATAATGTTTCATTACAATCCAATGCTGAATATTGTTCACTAATAATAAATTGATTGAATCTCTTAACCGGCTTTAATCCGCTTTGTGTGTATATGACAACGTAATTTAATCATATCTATTGATTTATATTTCTCAGATCTATTTCTAGGTATTGGTATCCTCTTTACCTAAATCGTTTTGTATTTAATGAACCTACTGTATTAGTTTTAAGCGTTTATTTTGAAACGTACATATCAAATTGTTTATTTTTTTATATCACCTACAACAACTACTACTATATTCGATGAATCATTATTTATATTTCATTCACAATAAACAGTAAATAGGCTACAACTATTTTTTATTAAATCCTACTAAAGTTATGAGACAAATACTTAATAGCCTTAACGCTGTCCATACCGTAGAGAGGTATTTCTTTATATATACCACTCTGTCCTAAACACTTAAACTTAATATACATTTAGTAATAATCATGGTAACATGATAATTAATAAATCATGATGTAGTCACAATTAATCTCCAGTCATAATCTAAGCCTAGTTGGACGTACGGAGTCCTGTTGATCAATTGCTATGACCACTTTTGGGCAGTTTTATCAGATTGGACAAAGTAAAAGCAATCGACATAGTATAAAATCGCAAGTAGGGTATTCTAAAGTGATTTTAGTGGTTAGAAGTTTATTTAAATTTCTCTAATATTCTGCTCACCTCCACTATTTGCACTATCTAGGAACTAACTATCAGTAGGTAAGCCAAAGTTTCTAACGGAACTGTTGAAGTTTAAATTGATGTTACCAAATTGCAAGGACAAAACGCAATAAGCTCAATTCTAGTAGTTCTTTTAAAAATTCGCTTTAGTTGTGCTCAGGGATACAAAATAAGGGTTGAAAGGTTAAAGGACCATAATCTTTAGGGTGGTCACCATTATTTCATAGTGGTGACAGCGCCGTTTAACAACAAACAAGTTTAGTTTATAGAGCGTATGTTAAAAAATAAAAATTTAACGAAATTTTAAAGAAAGTTGATGCCAGACGGTCGTCATAATACTTTGAACATAATACTTTGAACATAAATAGAAGGACATGTAAACATAAATAGGACGTTAATACGAAACGGACGACGGATCATCAAGAGTGATATGAGCTGTTTGCCCATAGCCAGCTTTTGTTTAACAAAAAGATTTAATATTCATCTGTCTTTTTTCCTGAGTTTGAACCTACACCTTGTCCACTACGTTGTTTATATTTTAGACTAGCGACTCACCCTCGCTTCGCTCGGGTTCGTCCCTAGGTATATTTAATTTTTTTGAGCGAAACCCTAATTCTTTTAAATAAAACTATCTTTCGGATTTTTTCGCGGATTTATTATGATTTTTGGTTCCCGACGCGACGTTTCGATTGCTTTACAGCAATCATGGTCACGGGAGAGACTAAGGTGATAGATGTCTCAAAGGCATTATACAGTTGTTACAGACAGCCTACCCACAAATAACAAAATGAATTCAAATTTTGAAAATTGGCACCAAAGTACCTTACAATATTTGTTAATTTTAATTTAAACATTTTATAATTTTAATTATTTTATACTTGAAATATGAAATATTATTTATATAATTTTAGCCTAATTCTTTTTCTAAAATAAAAGTAGCCTAGGTTACTCTTTATAATATCAGGTATCTGCTAATGAAAGTCCTATCAAAATTGGTCCAGCCGTTTCGGAGATTAGCCGGAACAAACAGACAGACAGACAGACAAAAATTTTAAAAATTGTGTTTTTCTTATAAGTACCGTATATAATTCCATATGCATATATTATAAAGCTGTTATTTTGACATTACAAACAGGCACTTCAATTTTATTTATCTGTATAGATAAACTTGAAAAAATAAAATATTTCCAATACTACACTATATTTTTGGAAAACCACTTAAACCTGTGGAAAATAAACCTATATAAAATATAGGTTAGTAACATTTTATAAATGCAACATGGCGAAGCGGTGGAACTTAGTGGTAAATAACAGTGTACTCTTCGTTAGGTTTAATTTAAATGCTAGCTTTTGTTCCAGTACCATTGTAACTAAAGTAGGTGAAAAAACTAAACTAACTGGGAAAAAAATTGATCATTGAAACCGGTAAACACTATATTCACAAACCTATTTTCTAACTTCTGGGAAAATCCAACAATGAAGATTTACCTCGATATAGGGAAAAGGAAATACACATTAATTCTTGATTTAAGTGGTATCATAACCGTAAAACCGCTCTTATCGTAGCTGGCTATTACACTATCCTGAACTAAATGACTTTAAATTTCTTTCTCAACAAAACAAAGATAAAACGATTTATTAAAGTATTCATATAAAATCCTTTAGAAACAGTAATGCTTTCATTTACAGTACATCTTATTATTTAAAAGGCAAAAGTGATTGACTGATGTATCAACGCACAGGCCAAACCCTTAAGGCTAGCAAATTGAAATTTTCTCATATGACGAAGGCATCCACTAAAGAAGGATTTTTCAAAATTCATCCTCCAAGGGGGTAAAATAGGGGATAAAAGTTTGTATGAAACTTTTTATTCCTTGGACGTATTTGCATGACATTACTTATAAATCGAATAGTACGGAAAATAATGAGTTATGTATTTAGCGTTTTCTAAAATTCAACCCCTAAGAGAGTAAAACGGGGGATGAAAGTTTTAAATAAACGCACAGGCCAAACCCTTAGAGCTAGAAACTTAAAACTTCGCACACGTATTTCTCTTATGACGTAGGCATCCACTGAGGAAAGATTTTTCAAAATTCAACCCCCAAGGAGATGACATAGGGGATAAAAGTTTGTATGAAACTTTTTATTCCTTGAACATATTTGCATGAAATTTCGTATTTTTCGTAGTTTGATTGCGAGCGCAGCCGCGGTTTCTACTAGTTATATCATAAAAAAATTCTGCTACCTAAATACAGTGTTATAAATCCTTCGATATTTTTGCATATTATTACAGAAAATGTGTCAGATAAAGTATAGCACTTGTATCATGTCGCCAAGATACCATAAACGCGATTCGACACGCTCGGTACATTATTGACTGACTTAGATTAGTGATTTTAAAAACTGATAGTTCAACATTACTGCACTAATACTGTATATATGTGTACTATAAATCTTAACTAAACAAAAAAAAATAGGATTTACCTCTTAGTTTTGAATTAAATAAACATTTCGTAAACTTAGTTATAACAACCGTTTAAAGCTTGTGGTTGGTTATGGTTATTAATTTATCACTGTTAACTTTTGTACACATAACATACATAGGTATATATAGTAAAAGTTAAAAACAAAAAATAACTACACAACACGCAAGTCAACATAGGTTTATTTTCAGTAAGTACTAAAATAACTCAAGTGCCATTAAACTATTACGTATTGTAAAGTACGATGCCAAACATATTATCAACTGCGACCACGAAAGCACACAAACTTTCCTCATGTATATTGAATGTTCGAGTTCCATTAAAATCTGCTGACAACCATTAGAACCCTTCATAAGGTCAAAATAAGCGAGTGTCATGTTTACATTTAACAAATCGACTAACTCCATTAAAAAGTTTAATAACAAGTTGCATTTGCAATATTGTTATATGTTTATGAAAGCTTATGACGGCTTATGAAAGTTTCTCTTTACTTATATTTATTCTAAAAACGAAGTATATAATAGAACTTTAATAAATGTAGAACAATGATGTATTTGACTGAAAATTAAAAAGTTATATAGCTTTTAGCTAGTTTGCAAATAATCAGCATGGCTTATTTTGGTTTATAAGGTTTTTTAAGGTTTAAATATAGAAGTTTTATAAATGTTTTGTTTTTAAGCAGAAAATACATATGTTCAATTACTAATTTAATAACAAATTCCCATTACCGTATGAAAACAGATTTTTCCATTTCTATAAAACGGGTACTAAGTAACGTTTGCCAACGGTTCCTCGCGTTTAATTTAATAAGGTATGATTGTACTTCTGGGATGTTAGATATAGTGTAGTCTATAACATTTCTCAATAAATCTATACTAATTTTTTAATATTATAAAGCTGAAGAGTTTGTTTGTTTGTTTGGTTGAACGCGCTAATCTCAGGTACTACGAATCTGATTTGAAAAATTCTTTTTGCAATGAGTAGCCCGTTAACTGAGGAGGGCTATAGGCTATATATCATTCCGGAAAAATGTACGGTTCCCGTGGGATAGATTTGTTTTTGTCTAGGGATGAAACCGAAGCGAAGCGAGGGTGAGTCGCTAGTAAGCTAATATAATGCAAAGAATTTTTGACAAAACCAAATATATTGAATTTATGTTTACATATTTCGTTTGCAAGCTAATAACACTTAAGAAGTCCTAGAAACCACTAAAACTATTACGATCCCGAATGACGCAATATAAAGTAGTAAGGCATGGAAAATAGAATTATATACGTATAGATATTAAATTGCTAGTCTAGCATATCTAAAGACGGCTATACATTACAGAAAATACCTACACAGTTTAACTCAGGCATGTCCGGCCACCACCTGAATAGTTTTAATGTTTGCTCGGGCTGACTTGCGCTGCTTAAGAGTAAGTGTGTGCATATGTATCGTGTATGGCTGCCTTTACATTTGCAATATCTATTAAAGTCATAATGTAGAGTTATAAATTTCCTTTTTTTGTTTTTATGAGAAAAAATACTTTATTATAAGACCCATTTCTTTGAATTACCACCCACGACTATATGAATATTATGACGACGACGCGAGTGTGTAGAAAAATTACCCATTTAACAATTTTTTATTGAGTAGATCTTAGTTGTCATATATTTCATACAAAGTACGTGGTTACTAACAATTGTTTTCCAACAAATGCCAGATTATATCAACTTAAGGTGTATGAGACTAGGTTTAATTCATAAGTACCCATTTCAAGCACGTAAATGTACCTTACCCTATAAGCACTGTCACCACATTGTAGAGAACTTCACTACATTGAGCACCTATTGACAGTACAACGATTATAATCTATTTTAAGCTATTCTTAGTGTATTGGTTTAGTAAAAAAAAAAAATTCATGACCTGTGTGCGCCACAGTGAGATATGTAAAGCAAATACAAGTGTCATGAGAGTTCAAGATGGCGTTCCATTCGTATACTGTATTCAATCAATCAGGCTATCGCTGTCTACTGCTGAACAAAGGCCTCCTCCATGTGCACCAACCATCCTGGGCTACCCGCATCTATTCACTCCGTTACTGCACCCTAGCATGGTCTCCACTCTTGATGGCTAATGGAGCCGTCAAGAGTGGAGACCATGCATGTGGAGAATCAGTACGCTTAAAAATATGACCAGACCACTTCCACTTCAGCGAACTAATTCGGCGTGCAATATCATTTACTTTAGTTCTCTGACGAATGACTTGGTTTCGAATTCTGTCAGCCAGAAAAACCCCAAGCATCACGCGTTGCGTTGCTTATTGAATTGTGGAATTAATGACTCTATATATTTTGCCAGTTACCTATTTCAATATATTTTTAACATTTATATAATTTGAATGTTAAGCCAATATCAGAGATTACTACAAATCAATATAGTACCTACCAATAAGCATGTATGCTTTACAACTGGGTGTGAACATGAATGATACAGTGACATTTTTAAAAGCATAACTAAAAATATTTATATATTCTGATATTTCAGTGTTCATATAAAAGACTGGAGCCATGGCGACACAACGTCGCCCCACGTAATGGATCTACGTGACGTGACTTTAACAACAACCGCTAATGAGAGACAAATTCGTATTATCTCCACACGATCAAAATCACCACCTAAAGTGGATTGCCATTACTTTAAGATAGAAGATTAATTTGCCATTAAGACGTTACGCAAAAATGTGTAATATGTATATTTTTGTGTCAATTATTATTACATTACTTCGCTTGGGTTCGTCCCTAAGTTGATTCCCCATACAAACTTTTATCCCCAATCTCACCCCCTTAAGTGATTATTTCCGGGATAAAAAGTATCCTATGTCCTTCCCAGGGTCTCAAACTATCGTCTTACCAAATTTCATCTAAATCGGTTCAGTAGATCCAAAGAATTCCCCCTACAACCTAACAAACTCACAAAATTTACCTCTTTATAATACTAGTATAGATATATTTAAGGAAGAAATAAATTTTATTGTTCTATCATTTGGGAATGGGAGACGTCTGTCAGGTCCTGGACTGTAATAGACTAGGTATGGATATAACTTTAACTTGCGCACAACCATCATTATGGTAGAGAGCATTGAATATCTCAACGATGCTTAATGACCTAAACATAGCGCCTGAATAAGTGGGTAAAAAAATATATTATTAGCTAGCGACTTACACTCGCTTCGCTCGGGTGCGTCCCTAGGTACGTTTTGATTTTTTTGAGCGAAACCCAATTTTTTTTTCTGAAAAAAAAAAAAGTTGCCTTAGTTACTACTTATAATATCAGCTATCTGCCACTGAAAGTCCCGTCAAAATTGGTCCAGCTGTTTCGGAGATTAGCCGGAACAAACAGACAGACAGACAAACAGACAAAAAATTTTAAAATTGTGTTTTTCTTATAAGTACCATATGTAATTCCATATGCATTTAGAATAAAGCTGTTATTTTGACATGACAAATAGACACTTCAATATATATATTGTTATTTCCATCATTACCCAAACTAATATATGTATGTATGTATAACCCAAGCAATAAACTGAAAAGTACCAAACAATACAGCGCATCGATTAAAAACAGGTACACAGACAAATTAACCCACAGTAGCTGAACAGCTTTGGAACTCGCAAAGTAATCACTGAAATATGCTTGGTAACTAAAAGGTACTCTTGACGAAAAAACATTACTACTTACTATCGGCTACTACGAGAAGCAATTGAAATAAAGGAACATGAATATTCTAATTACGAGGATAGTTTTACATTGGTATGCACATGGAAGGTATCCAGTAATACTTAAATTTAAGAAATAATATTCAAGCAAACCATAATTCATTATTGATAACAATATTAAATTTTATTATTTACTAGCAAAACGCGCAGCTTCGCTCGCGCTTAAACTACAACAAAAAAACTTTAAAAAGGTATTTTTCATACAAATTTTCATCCCTTATTTTATCTTCTTATGCGATGAATTTCAAAAAACGCTAAAACACGTATTTATTTAATTGTATTGAAGAGCATTAATACCAAGTTTCAAGAAATTCTGATCATAAATATTTTTTGAGTTGTGTTATAACGTGTATTCCCGTGGGAATGAGATAATCTCCCGCGGTAAAACCCGTTGTTGACCCGGATAACCAGCTATCATCATACCAAATTTCATCAAAATCCCTCCAGTGGTTTTTCTGTGATGCGGTAACTGACAGACAGACAGACAAAAATGCTAAAAACTATAGATTCGGTCTCTGTATCGATAATAAAGTTTATTTCAATAAGATTTTCAAAAAAATATTTAAGGTACAGATTCGACTCAGTTAGAATTTTATTATATGTATAGATTATAAGCAGTGTTGTACCTTCACTTTGACTCTCGTAAATAACTGAGGGTTTAATAGACCAATCTTAGGTGGGAATGGGCCCAAGAGAGGGATGCAAGGGGGTGCACTTGCACCTGAAAGTAATATCGAGAAAGTTAAAAAATAAAATTATATTAGTTAAACCCCTGTTTAAATGTGGTTATCTGCGTAAAAGGACAATAATATCACAAATATTTAAAAACAATAATTTATGAAAAAAATAATATATATAAAGTTAATCATTTAAAGATATGTTAGTACTTTAATTTGAAGATGCACACGCAGGTTGCATATTGGAATAATGGTTGGATGCTTGGAAATAATTCTGCCGCCGCCCATGTAAATGGGAAACAACCTTTTTGCTTTCTTATTCGTAACAATGAAGGAAGGATTGGCAAAATCGAATGGGCATCTATTAGAATGTATATAATGAATCCATGTATTGAATCCATGTTATAGAGTAACAATAAGTTTTAGTTTAGTTCATACATTAATTACATCTAATTAGCAATATCTATATCTATATCTACATATAATATAAAGATCTACATCTATACCTACATATAATAAAATTCTGAGTTGAATCTGTACCTTAAATATTTTTTTGGAAAATCTTATTGAAATAGACTTAATTATCGACACGGAGACCGAATCTATAGTTTTTAGCATTTTTGTCTGTCTGTCTGTCAGTTACCGCATCACAGAAAAACCACTGGAGAGATTTTGATGAAATTTGGTATGATGATAGCTGGATATCCGGGTCAACAACGGGTTTTACCGCGGGAGATTATCTCATTCCCACGGGAATACACGTTATAACACAACCCAAAAAATATTTATGATCAGAATTTCTTGAAACTTGGTATTAATGCTCTTCAATATAATTAAATAAATACGTGTTTTAGCGTTTTTTGAAATTCATCCCATAAGAAGATAAAATAAAGGATGAAAATTTGTATGAAACCTACCTTTTTAAAGTTTTTTTGTTGCAGTTTTAGCGCGAGCAAAGTCGCGGGTTTTGTTAGTATAATATAAAGCCCTACTTTAAGTCGTTTTAGCGGACATATAAAAATCATGGTGTAAGCAGCCGCAAGTAAAAATATTATGCAATTATAGTATATATTTACACATTAACTAAAAATGAAAGAAGGTAATTCAAAGTCAAGCAACCCAGCCCAGCCATTCCACACCGCTGTCCCGTCGAATTAAAATACCCAAGTAATTTTACGGTTAGCTTACTCCGTTAGAAATTCTGTTAACAGTGTTTATATAAATCTACTGCGAATAATTATCCTATATAATAAAAAAAATTACGCCTCTATTACTGAATTGTTATGTACTTTAATTAATAATTTTGATTAGCAGTTTTCTATGAGTTTGCGCGAGTAGAATTCAAATTCACAAGAAATTCTATACGGTAGGTAATATTCAACCTGAAAGGGAAATTAATCGTTACCTCCGCCTTGGGAGCGTGTATTGCATAGTTTAACGTCTGATTTTAGTGAAGGTTTAGATTTCATTGAAGTGTATATATATACATTAAAATATAGTTTACTGTTTTTACTGTTTACCTTAATCTGTATATACATACATGTACATACATATAATAGTAAAATAATCTTTCAACATAATTCATGTTGTATAGTGTACATTAAGTAAATCTTGAAAAAAATATGTTTAGCAGATGTTAAACCACACCTTAAATATTATATATGTATAGGTATATTTGATAAGATAAGATAAGCGATACTAACGGTCCTATGTTTCATTATAAAATATGAAATCGTGTAATTTTACTTTTTACCATAGACATCCCCGTGACTCCTTTGAACATTTCTTGGTATTAATTTAAGTCACTTTTATATAAGTCATTGAGCTACTTAACTATATAGACTGGGCCAATTGAATTCATGCTCTTGTTATACCAAAAATCGATCAAAGTCTACACAATACTACATCAATATTCAAACAGACAGACCTATCGACAAACATAAAATTGTGATTGAGGTGTGAATAACCATTATAAGGCCTTCAAAAAGAATTTCTTATAAATATATTATAAATATTACATTATCTCTTTACGATTTTAAGCTACCTTACAATGTTTGTTAGTTGGTATGTTTGTATGGGTCAAATCTTACAAACTGAATTAGAACCACTTCCTCTTTTCCTACAGAGTTGAAATTTTACATGCTGGTTCAGTTCCGATGATGATAATGACTTTTTATGGTAATTATGACGTTATTAAGCATTTTTAACGGCTAACCATACAGAAAATTTTATGCACGCATTTAATTATCATAATCCGTTCTAAATTCTATCATGACTGCTGCATCAAAGGTTAGCCCCAAATGAGAGATAGAATAGCACAAATACAAAATTTTGTATACGCAATGTTTGAGTTGACTTAAATAGAACCACACAATGACTTGTATACACCGTGACTTGTAAACTAAAAAAATAGATAGATAATAGTAAAAAAGTATATTTTAAGAAATAAGCTTTTATGTTAATGCCCTTAAATAAAAAAATAAACCTATAAAAACTTGTTTTAAATTTTTTATATTAATCTATACTAATATTATAAAGCTGAAGAGTTTGTTTTTTTGTTGGTTTGTTTGTTTGTTTATTTGTTTGTTTGTTTGTTTGTTTGTTTGTTTGTTTGTTTGTTTGTTTGGTTGAACGCGCTAATCTCAGGAACTACTAATCCGATTTGAAAAAAATCTTTTTGCATTAGATAGCCCGTTAACTGATGAAGGCTATAGGCTATATATCATCCCGGAAAAATGTACGGTTCCCGTGGGATAGATTTGTTTTTGTCTAGAGACGAACCCGAAGCGAAGTCGCGAGCGAAGCGAAGTGAGTCGCTAGTTTATTTATAAATATACTAGAGTCTTGAGACTACTAGTACAACATACGTGTAACTATCCCAATTGATTAAATAAAAACTATGTTTTAAAGTTAATTCACTAGTAAGAATTATTATTTTTATCCCCAATTTCATTATAATAGGCTTATTTTCAGATAGACATACAAAAAGGCGAGAAATAGATATAAATTTTGTGTACAATGTAGTACTCATTACCTAATCTAACTTATAAAAGCTTTCAGTACTAAAAATATTTTATCATACATTGTATGTGGATCTAAAGGGAATATAACCGATAATAAAAAAGCCATTTTAACCATTATACCGTCTTGTATGACATTTCTGCAGACGACGATAAATCTATACTTACAAATCCTTTTAAATAGATAGCTTTGAAATACAATTCATGCATATAACATTTGAACAAATTCGCGTTTACATTAATGCTAAGGATTTCATGTAATATTTAATGCTTTGAAAATGTAGTCAACGGTGTATTTTCGAAGTTTTCCATTAGATCTCATTTTTATGGTCGTACTTATAGAACTCAAAAAAAGTTATTTATTCTATATAAACTATATTCAATGAAAGGAAAGACGCAAATAGAAATTCAAACATTTTCCAAGCCAAATACAATATAAATAATAAATAAGTAAGTATTAGGCAATTAATATTTAAAAAAATATAAGTAGTTGAATTTAATTGATAAAATTAATTGAAATATGCATAAGTCCTCGGTAATTACACGTATAAAAATATTTCTTTTAAACTCCTCTGACATACAGTGAATGATTAACTAACCTACAATATGAAGTCGAATATTTTATTTGTTTTGACTCATAGTTTATTTTACTTCAAACAGCTTTACTGAAAACTTTCAATGTTATATTTGAAAATACTACACAAAAGCTAACAATAAGTTCGAAATTTGCTCACACATACAACAGTTAATTTCAAGTTTTATGCTGAAAAATATATTCTTCTGTACCTAATTATTGTGTATTTTCCATAAGATAGAAAACTAAAACAATGAAGTGCTCAATAAACACAAAGGAAACAAGTGTAATAAGGTTCTATAAATTCAATGAAAAACCGGATTTTTATACATAACAGTATCATGATACATAGATAGTTAGGTGACCTAATTATGACACGTAGCGCACATAAAAGCATATTACCTTTAGTGTTTATTTTGGGCTAGGCAAATAGACTAATCACGTACTCTCAGGCACTGTAAAGCTTATTGAATCAAGAATTTATCCTTAAGCAGATACAAGAGGGTTATGTTAAAAACTACTATATTCTTGAATTCAATTTTAATTTATTCAATCCAAGCGGTAAATAAAAGCATAAAGCAAATGTTAATTTCTACCATAACAATCATAATACATATATTCGCATTACATATATATAGAAACCACATTTCAAATGATAAAGCATTAATAATAAAATTTGTCGTAGATATATATTTCGTACTTCTTCAAAATGTAAGGATGGAAGGCGATATGAAACCTCATTTTTATTTGAAATTCGGGTAAATACTTGGATTATACAGCGCAAGTGTGAATGACGTTATCTAAGCGGGTGACTTGCAGGTTACAGCCGAGAGTACGATTTGAGGGTAAACCGCAAATAAATTATCAGTACAATCTGTTTGCGAGTTTTTTAATTAATCCAATTTTCGTGCGCCTCCTTTTCTATAACGTATTTCGTGTTTGCCCCAACTCATAATGAACTAAAGAGATTACAGCTAGCAGGTATTCACTTTGCTCTGATATGACTTTTACTTTTCCGTATTTTACCTTATAATTATCTTATTTATTTAGTCCAAATTGTCTCTGTGGTCCAGTGGCAAACATGTATATCTGTAGATCCGGAGGTCCTAAGTTAGAGTTCCGGTTCGGGTCTAATTTACTTACTAAGTCTTTTTTGTTAAAAACTCGCAGTAAAAGGCCGAAGTTGAAAAGTTTCAGCCCCGTGCCTTAAAGCCGTAAAGCACGTAAAGCCGATCCGTCGTTCCCGCACCTGATGTGTCGTTGGTTGTGTCGAATTGTCGTGTCACCAGAGAATGCAAGTGACAGTATTAGTGCACTCTGCACTTGTGTCTGCGCTGTGTTAGCGCTTGTACACAATAATACCTATCTCCTGCGCAGGCTAGCTTCAGAATGGCCGCCGTGGCCGAACTTGGTCAGGAGGGAATATTATTTATTCAGTATTGTATTAAGCACTTTTCAACGTTCCACTGCTGGGCACGGGCCTCCCTTCAATGCGAAGGGGATGAGGCATCATTGTCCGCCATGCTAACCAATGTTGGAAATGATTCGCGCATGAAAATATCAGAGCTGCGAGACCAGGGATTTGAACCTGCTTCATTCGGTTTCCCAAGCGAGCGCTTTGCCACTGGGCTACCACTACTACTTTATTCAATATATTATACTATAATTTTATATACCCAATAAATAATCACACTAGTATTACAAATAGTTTAAGTTTGAAAATGTAGGGGATAATCTCTAAAACTACGGATTCAATTCTGAAAATTCTTTGACTAATGGGAAGCTTTATTACCATCGAGGGCAGAACGTTATTTTCAACCGACTTTAAAAAGAAGAAGATTCTCAATTCGGCTGTATTTTTTTATGTTTGCTAGCTTAGGGCCCGGCCACGACCTCGCCGCCATCAGCGGCAGCTTAGCGCGGGGCGGCGAGCGGTAAGAACAAATGTACTAAAATGTTGAATCACGCCAGGAGACACCGTATGCGGCGGCTACGCGAGCGATTTTTGCCGAGCGAATCGCTGCAGCGGCGCGCGGCGCGTGGCGCGGAGGGAACAAACATAAGCACGACCCAATGCGACGCCACGAAATAGAGCGGCGCGTGCAGCGGTAACGCAGTGACGAACTGAGCGGCGACTCGTCAAACAAAATATTTTAGACTGCTGATGAATTTATACCACATATCATGCATGGTAAAATATGCAAATACATACATATATAAATAGGAAAGACCATTTAATTCGTTATCTACTTATTAGCTACTAGTAAAACAAACACAAATCTATCCCACGGGAACCGTACATTTCTCCAGTATATAAAGTAGTCTATGTAAGTGCTATTCCAGACTATAATCTATCTCTGTGCCAAAAATTCAGATCGGTTCAGCCGTTCTGGCGTGATTGAGTAACAAACATCCAAACATCCATCTAAATTTTCACATTTATAATATTAGTAAGATTACATAGCTTCCTCTAGACGAAATTATCACAGTTATTTGTCTGAATCGTTGAAGAAAACTGAACTAATTGGTGAATGCACTCGCCTAATGAAATCGCCACCTGCGCTTCGTTTTGTGTCTGTCTGTTAAACGTTTGGGATTTTTAAGTTACTTTGTAATTGGACAGCCTTTGTGGTGTAGTGGCATTGTGGTAGACAAGAGCAAGTTCTATGTGGTCATAGGTTCTTGTTCAAGATCGTTTCTTGGACATGTTATAATCTTTTTGGCCTTTAGCTAAGGTAAAGCGATGTAGGGAAACGTTGAAAATTGAGTATTATTTTAAAATAAACGAGAAAAGAAGTGAAAAGAAAGCAACAAGGTTTTATATAAAATCTAATAATTAAATAAAAATAATTTTACGTACAAATAATTTCATTCCATTTCAAAACAAAGCTTCCCTATCGCGTCTGTCTGTCTGTCTGAACGCGATAAACTCAAAAAATACCGCACGGATTTTTATACGGTCTTCACTTATGGGCGAAGTGATTCATGAGAAAGGTTTAGGTGTAATTGATTAAAGTTTGTGTAAATTGGCTGAAATATGACGATGATTATTGAAGATGCTGAAAAATTATGAGCTTGTATTACAGAATTATTCCTCCTTAATAGATCTAGTTAACTGTAGCAAGTTATAAGTTATATGTACATATCTAAGCATGCACTCAAGCGAAGCGCGGGTAAGCCATTGGTTTTAACCGATTCAGAAATCAAATGTAGCAAAAAGTTCACAGTCGGATACTACTTCTGCGAAATATGAACACAGAAGCTTTTATTAAGGAAATTTTAAACCGACTGCCTATATGGATGTCAAAACATCCACGGCATAAGTTTAAAAATGTAACAAAAAGGTTGTGGGAAGAAATAAAACAAAGTTTTTTAGAAAATGCACTTCACTTCGTGCGCTCCTTCCTTCGAATTCAAAATATCTTGCTTAATATATGAACTGCTTTCGAGGCAAAGCAGAGCCACTTTGGATAATGCCATAGTACGTACACCTCGATCGCAGTCGCTGAACGCTACTAGGCGTACGTGGCACGGCTGCCGCTCCGCTCGAAGACCCCGCCTCCGCATGCCGCTAAGGCCAGAAGTCGTGGCCGGGCCATTAGAACTCCGTCATTAACCGATTTGCCAATTTTTGGTTTCATTCAAAATTTATATTTCCAGTTGGGTCCCATTTAAATTTGAAAAACGAAATACCAATCCTGAGGGTGGAAAAATAGCTAATAAAAATTTTACCTACTTCTAATTTTCATATAGACTTTGATAATGCAGTGATTCTGTATCGTCGACCTGATCTGAAAGTAGGACCAAAAGATGGAACTCTTCAAGGGCTAATAGTAGATACTTTAAGTTTGGACCTATTTAATTTGATTTGACAAACCCAATACGTTAGAATAGGATTTTAGAGCCTGATGTTTAATGTTACTAATAAAAGCGAATTTTAGTTTGTCAATCTCCATATATAGGGTGGAACAAATAGATCGGACATGGAAAGAAAGACCCTTAAATCAATAATAATCTCGCAACGAGATGCTTAGAAACACCCGCGTTTAGTTGAGCAGGATTTTAAATTTGTTACACTATATTGTCTGTAATGTGTTGATTTACATACTTCTAACAAAATGCAGCTTATTACAATGTTTTTGTATTTAAAAATTACGCTTTTGAGCTTCCTCTATAGTTCGGCTTTATACGTTAGGGATTACCACATATAGTTTTTAACAGTCTTTATTTTGAATTATTTTTCCTAGCAATAAACTTTATTCTTAATAAACTTTTATTTGCATTACTTTTAAGTACACGAGTTGGTTATGTTTCAATTTCTATTTTAATGAACTTACAACAGATATTAAAAATTAGAACAATATTTTTTTTACAAAATATAATTTGCAACACAGTTGTGTACAACTAGTAAAAGTAGGCTAGAAAAAATATATTCTAAATCAAAGATAGAAGACAATTTTGTTTCTTCTCTTTTTACTACTTAATAATAAATAAATAAATATGCTGGGACATTAACTCACAGCACTATCTAGTTCCATGGTAAGCTACGAGGCTTGTGTTTTGGATACCAGATAGTTGATACACCACACATATATCTTTAAATACTTACACATTATAAATATAAACACCCATGACTGGAGTACAAACGTTTGCGCTCATCACACAAATAACAGCCCCCAGCGGGACTCGAACCCGTGAACGCTGGCACAGCCAGTAAGGTCACTAAAAATTGAGTCAAACGTGTCGTCATTACTTGTTTCGACTTAGTAGAAAGTTAGTACGAGTTGCACTAAATTAATGTGCGAGATTACGATAAATTACACTACTAGAGAATAACAAAGACTAGTTGTACCAGACATCTGATGCCTCTTGCGACCGTCACATTCACAGTGTTACCAAGATTATTATTCTTCAACTACATGAATAGCACTATACTTTGCTAACTAATGCTAAAGTTGAAGTAGCATAGTCTTATATATTAAGAATCACTTGGGCCAGAATTACCTATTCAATCACAATTTGACGTTTGTTAAACTACGTAGGGCAATGAATCAAACAATACCCTTCCTTGGCAGTCGGGTAAAAAACTAAAATTCTGTGTACTCAGAGAGGATAACCGGATGAATGAAGCAAAATCTATTGTCATTAATAATACTCTTATTATTAATGAGTGAATTAAAAATGTGGTACGCGCGCTGCATTACGTGCTGGTATTGTCAGATAGAGTAACAGTCATAAGTATGTGATACAAAAAAATGCCAGTGTGTCTCTTGGCTTCACGCCCGGCTGGATTGCCGGATCCTAATGAGCCCCCCGCCACGACAAGGGTAACACACAACGAGATAGAGGCAGACGTTATCCTGCTACAGATCTCGTTTGATTGGAAAATTCAAAATAATACTGGAATTCGAAAATAGCGCCACCAATTATAGCTACGAACGATCTATATGCACTCCATAAGTATATGAGAAAAATCTCATCAAAATCGGCCGAGTTATTTAAAATTAACAATTTCTAAATACTAATTATATCTTGCTTCGCTTGAGTGCATGCTTAGTTTGATTATTATTATTATACAATGTATAAAGTATACTTATTACAATGTATAAGACTTTACTTTAGGTATACTTACTCAACTTATGTGTATCTGCCATATTTTTCTATTCAAAACTGGTAAACATAAAAAGGTAACCCACCTTGATAAATAAATATGGAATGGCTTATTCTGATTTTATAAATCGTTCCTTCTTGGCATTGAATAATGATTATACGATCCAATAGCGGTCTTCTTTATTAAAGATTTTTATACGCTCTAAGAATATAATATTTTTTACAAAAATACGTTAGGTAACTTAAATTAGGTATTCATTTATTTTAGATATTCACTGTAGTTTTTATTTAAATAATATAGTCACAAGGCAAAAAAGTAGTAATTAGTATTATATATATTTTGTCAAACATTGGAATATATTCTATAATATAAGAGATAGTTAACTTAGTTATTAGAAGCCAAATCAATACTTTATAGAGACTTTAACTTCTGTTGTACTTAAAAACGGCTGCACGAGTTTTAATGAGACTTTTTTAAATGTAAATTTTTTCAACAGATCGATACCAACGTAAAAACACTATTATCATCAAAGTAAAACACTATACTATAGAACCCTTTATATAGGTCGGAGGTTTATTGATTGTGGAATAATAAGAAAAATACATATTGAGTCGAAGGCAGTAAGTACAGTGTGAAATAAAATAAATGAAATACCTCGAAAGAAACATAAAAATTATTTATATTAGATACAAAAATATTTTTTGAAACAACATTTTTAACCTTACATATTGTAATAGCAATATTTCTTGAGCTGACGTTAAATTATCTTCGAAGCAGCCAAGGATTATGCTAAACTAAAGAATGTGATGCTGCGAGATATGACACTTAAATATACTTTAAACAGTTGGACTAGGATTACCTTCCTAAATTAAACTTAAAAAGTATTTTTATATTTAAGACTAGCGGCTCATCCTCGCTTCGCTCGGATTCGCCTCTAAAAAAATAAAAATCAAACCTATCCCACGGGAACAGTATATTTTTCCGGGATAAAAAGTAGCTTATGTGTTATTCCATCTATCTTTGTACCAAATTTCATGCAGATCCGTTCAGCTGTTGTGGCGTGAAAGAGTAACTAACATTTATACATACTCACAAACTTTTACATTTCTAATATTAATACAAAAATAATACGGATTTTGTTTACGATACAGGTAACATAATACTATACTAGTACTGGGCTAGTATTTACGAAATTCGACTTTCACATTATAATTTCGAATAGTTCGTACTTTATTTACTACGCCTATTTCGCATGAAAACTATTTTATTTTACATTTATATATTCCCAGCTGGCGTTTGTTTCGTCACTAAAATTGGCTACTGATTATATATAAAGAAACAACTTTAAACATTGTTAAAATTGTAAATATATCAATAAATATATGGGGACATTAACACACAGCACCATCTAGTTCCATGGTAAGCTACGAGGCCTGTGTTATGGATACCAGATAGTTGATACACTACACGTATATAACTTTACATATTATAAATATAAACACCCATGACTGTAGTATAAACATTCGTGTTCATCACACAAATGAATACCCACAGCGGTCTCGAACCCGCGACCGCTGGCACAGCAAGTAGGGTCACTACAAACTGAGCCAAACGTATCGTCAAATTTATAAGTATCGTATGGGTCAGTCCGCGAAACATTGTGTTCTCGGCGTCAAGTTTCATCCACATCTGTTTGATTTACGTACGTGTAATCGCGCGATAAACATTCAAACTAAGGAATATCTCAAATTTTTGTTATAATGTATACGTGGAGTTCTCGACTGCCACTATAAGATCATCATGTCATACCGCGTATGGTGGTCGCAAGTTTAATCTGCTTAAGTACAGGTAAAGCACTGGTTCAATATTGGTTTTAATTAATTAAAAATTAAAAAGTTACTGTCTAGTTCTCAACAACTCAAAAAGAAACTTATATCTTTTGGAAGGGGGTGAAATAGGGGATAAAAGTTTGAATGAAACTTTTTATTCCTTGGACATATTTGCATGAAATTTTGTATTTTTCGAAGTTTGATCGCGAGCGAAGCCGTAAGTTCTGCTAGTTTATGATAAATGGCAGCTTGCTGTGGTAATACTACAAAACAATTTATTTTCAAAATCATCTATGTTTTTAAAAGTACAATAATTCAGTCATGGTTTGTAACTAAATTGGTCTATAATCCACGTCAACTTATAAACTTTTCGTTTGACCCCGTTATGTATTTTTATTTTGAATCTTATTACAACAATTAATATTATAAGCTTAAAGACTTAACTTTAAGACGATCAGTCTAGTCACTAATGCATAGAACATAATTAAGTTCACGCCAAGCGCACCGCAAACCCTGAATGCATTAGTGATACTGGCGCTATAATATCGTTTACCTTTACAACAACAATACGTTAATAATTTAATTAGTCTGAACTAAAACACCACAAAATATATATATATATATATATATATATATATATATATATATATATATATATGTTAGCTTAACTTTATATGTATTTCATTTATTAAATTGGTAGTTGTTTATATTCTATACATATAAAGAATGAAACTACGGAACTTTTCACTCAAGTGATTTTAAAATACACACTACACAATATTAAAATAATCGTTTTTTACTAAATGCATATGGATGTATACACGGTACATATACCAAAACAACATTTTTTTTAATTTTTGTCTGTCTGTCTGTCTGTTTGTTCCGGCTAATCTCCGAAACGGCTGGACGGATTTTGATGGGACTTTCACTGGCAGATAGCTGATGTTATAAGGAGTAACTTGGCTACTTTTATCTAAGAAAAAGAATTAAGGTTCCGCGATAAAAATGTAAAACCCATGAAATTGTGAACAAAATCCGCGTACGGCGTACCCACCCGAGTGAAGCGAGGGTAAATCGCTATATAATTTAAATGAATATCTTAGGAGTAGCAAGCTACTATTTATGTATTTAAAACATAGCTAACCGCGAAAACGTACCAAGGGACGAACGCGAGCGAAGCGAGCATGAGTCGCTAGTATATAATAAAACAGTAGAAGTCGAATGACTGTACATAGAAAAAAAATGCTAAAAACCGAGTCAGTTCCCACAGAGTAAGAAGAGAAATAGAACAAATCTAGATTTCTTTCAAATTTGTTGTTTTTCTCTCTGTTTGTCTGTTTGTACGGGCTAATCTTTAAAACTGTTAGACCGCTTTAAATGAAATTTTGCATGGTAGTACCTTATATCCCCGGTCAATATTTTAGATACTTTTTATCCCGCAAAATTAAAGAGAGAGAGTAAGTTATACGACTAATGAAACTTTACAATAATATAGTTAATACATCGGAATAACAAATAGGCTACTTATTATCCCGGAAATATGTACGGTTCTCGTGGAATAGATTTGTTTTTGTTTCTCTAGAGGCAAATCCGAGTGAAGCGAGGGTGAGCCGCTAGTATAGATATATTTTCTAATTAGTAGTTCTAAGATGTTTACTTAATTTTAAAATGATTTTTTATTCGAAATCTAGTTCAATTGGAATGGTTTAAAGATGAATTTCCGAAGTTTTGATTTATCGATCCGCTTGAATTTTTTATGCAATAATGCTGACTTGATGATTTTATTGTGACCACCAACTCCTTGAAAATAGAGACACACATCGTTTCTCATCAAGATCAGAGCAGAATTCAAATGAACTTTATAATAAATTGACGAAGATGATATTTCAAAATAAAACTATCTTTTCGGATTATTTCGCGAATTTATTATGATTTTTGGTTCCCGACGTTTCGATTGCTTTACAGCAATCATGGTCACGGGAGAGACTAAGGTGTTAGATGTCTCAATGGCATTATACAGTTGTTACAGACAGCCTACCTACTATTTTACAAAAATGATTTTAAAAATTCAAAAATGGCATCAAAGTACCTTACAATATTACTTAGTTGATTTTCGCCGCAATACAACATCTGCAGTCTGTAAACATAGCCAGGATCGCCCAAGCCACTACATTCGCTTTGATAATCCACAAATACTAGCGAAAGAAAACCGTTATCGCCCCAGGATGATTCGCGAAGCTATTGAAATTAAAAAATATCCAAACTTCAATAGGGAAGATGGCTGGGTACTACCATCATCATGGGATCCTGTAATAAACATAATAAAAACAAACAACAAAAACAAACATAACAGACCAGTAGATGTAGTTAGTTCATACTGTGTGGATCGCAATAAGAATAGTAATTCTAATTAATATATTTTTATCTATAAAGTTAACAATAGTGTTGCTTAATATTTTAACTTTAATTAATAACAATCTAAAATAATATAAAATTTTTAAACTACATATAAAACAAATATATTACTTAAATAAATAATTGATATTTAAAAAATGTTTAATAAATCTTTATGGTCACAGATAATATAATAATAGCAACACTAAATAAGATTAGTAATTAATTAAGAAAAATTGTAATATTTATTATAATAGCTAAAATTAAGTAAATAATATTGCTATATTTAATTATAATACTTATTAAAAACATTAAAATTTTTAAATGTTTAGAATTAAAATCAACTAAGTAATATTGTAAGGTACTTTGATGCCATTTTTGAATTTTTAAAATCATTTTTGTAAAATAGTAGGTAGGCTGTCTGTAACAACTGTATAATGCCATTGAGACATCTAACACCTTAGTCTCTCCCGTGACCATGATTGCTGTAAAGCAATCGAAACGTCGGGAACCAAAAATCATAATAAATTCGCGAAATAATCCGAAAAGATAGTTTTATTTTGAAATGTCAAATATTCGCGTAAATCTAAGAAAGTATTATGACGAAGATGATTCTAATAGAGCTGCGTATTATTAAGTCTTCCTGCTACACTCAAATATAATGCAATGCGTAACTGAATAGCATACATCAATATTTTCATTCAATTCAATGCAATGTGTTAGAAATCAAATCAAGTCATCCTTGAAATGAAAATGAGACTAAATTCAAATTTTTACTCCAAATAGACATACATTTTTTATGTAGGTACATATTGAAAGAAGAAAATAATTCAAAATATAGCTCAATTATGGTATTATAATATAGTCTACAATAAAAAAATAATTTATTAGAATAAATCATTAATGACAATAAGTGACCGTATAAATGAATGATACCTTTTATCGATTTCTAGAATGTTAACACTTAACGTGTGTGTTAAATTAAAACATGTCTTCTTAAATTATTGTATAAATGGTAAATACAAGCTCTTACTCAAGGTTTACTCAAGTTCAAGTAATGAATTCCATTATCCACAACACTATTAGATTATGCGAACTACTAACAACGAGTTCGGCATACTATTGAGAACTTAAGTAGATTTTAAATGAGCTGTTTAATATAAAGCTTTATATATATATATATATGTTAATTATTTTTTATAAAATATAACTAATATATCATTTTGAGTTAAGTCTTTTAACATTTATTAGTCTACCTTGCTCTCTGTATAATAAGAGGGGATTCGTTTCAATATTAAGAAACATTAATATGGTTTTATGAGCAATCTGTAAAACGCTTGAGGGTTAATTAAAGCCTAAATTACATGTGTAGCGTTACATGCCACCCACTACATGATATACCTACCTACATAAATAAAACAGATTAACCATAATAATGTTGTCAACTGATATTGATACATGTAATTTGTATATAAAAATATATGTATAGACTAACGACTTACCCTAGCTTCGCTCGGATGCGTCCCTAGGTAGGTACGCGGATTTTGTTCAGAATTTCATGGGTTTTAATTTTTCGCGTCGAGCCCTAATTAGCGAGCGCCCAGACTAAACTGAACGCTATTTAAATACAATAAAATATTACATATAATAAACGTATTATTTACATATGTACCTATAATAAAAGTGAAACTGATCGCTGTCGGTACATGGGAGATATTTGAGTAAAACTATTATTGGGGGTCTTTATTAACAAAACAATAAAACCCAAAACAATGATTTTTAGAATTTTTGTTTGTTTGTCTGTGTATTTGTGCGCGCTAATCTCAGAAATGGCTTAACCGATTTGTTTTATTTCAATCGATTCATAAATAAAAAGCTTATGTCAGTTTAAAGAATCACAAGAAACATTTATTGGAAAAAAATATGTTATAAAATACGGTTCAGTTGATTTGGCTAAAACTTTGGTTAACTAATAATATTATAGTTAGTAAATGGATGATGATTGAAAGTTTATATGAACACAACAAAGTTAAAAAAAATAATAGTTTCGCAAATTTAGAAGCTTAAAATGTAAGTTAAGCTCATATCTATGTATATTGTCGAGCATATTAAATTTAAATTACTGAGAACACATTGGCCTGTAAAATTCGCAAGCTTATGTACATGTGAATAAAGAGATTTAATGAAAATTCTTTCTAACATTTATTGGGCATTTTTATTTTAAAATAATCCAATATGTTTGAACTCGGCCAAACCAATTATTCTATTCAATTATCCCTTGCGAATGAGAAACCCCATAATAAAAGATATCCTAAATATTATCCCGAGTAATAAGTTATCGCTACACAATATTTTTTTAATCTGTTCAGTACATTTTGCGTGAAAAGTAAACAGATATATAGACAAAAAGGACATGCATTGTATTGTATGTAAGGTGGACTCAATTTTCCGTCCCTCTAAACTAAACTCTAAATTGGTCCTTTTTGCGTCCTCAATCCTGACTAACCTAGCCAGCCTAACTCCACCCAGAAGCGCAGAAGGTTCCTGAGAACTTCACAGGCTTTGACAATAAAATTAACATTATAGCAATGTGAGAATAAACATTTTATTTATTAAGTTTATAAAATGGAACTTTCCCAGACATAAAAGGGTACCCTTTTATTATTTAGGATTGAAAGCGCATTCAACATTGTACTTAGCTAAAATGTACACGTACACGTTGCGATATTTTATTACTACAGAGCACAGAGTTTCATGAAGTAAAGACAATAGCATTTCCAGGCAGGGTTAATAAGCAGAATTAAACAATTATATTATCTATTTATATACGTTTTTTCTGTTTAGTTTTCCAGGTCAAAAGGTCTTTCGACAAATTGTTATCAACAACCTGAGTTAATATTAATCTAACAATCATGCAGTTTGTTTATATTGAAATAAAACTCGTTTTTGGTCTTATCTTGTGGGATACTTCTTTGGGGCAATGCTGCAGAAAAATAGAAAAGAGGAGATGAGGGGAGAGGGGAGGAGGGGGATAAAGAGAAGAGAAGGAAAGAGGAAGAATATGATGATTGACCTTCTTCTCTCTTCAGAAGAATAATAATCAGAAGAAGAATAAATGATGATGATGATGATGATGGCGATGACGATGACGATGATGATGATGACAGATGCTAGCTATGCTTTCGATACACAAAGATTCTGAGAGATCTGATTAGGTATCTGATGAAAATATCTGATGAAAACTACCAATCAGTTATTTATTTAAAGAAGTAAGTTTTTTGAAGTCGCTTTGTTTTTTTTTTTATTAAAAAGTTTTTTATTCAAACGGTTTAAAATAAAGAAAACAAGTGTATGGCATAAGATACCTAGGGACGAACCTGAGCGAAGCAAGGCTTAGTCGCTAAAGTTAAAAAAAAAAACTAGTTTTAAAGCATTTTTACGTTTATTATAATTAAACGCAATAACAACATAGGTATAGTATCATTTTAGCATGAACTCCTCAATATTCCCTTGAGGCACGTGTTCAATTAACGAATTGCATTTTTTGCAACGAATTGAATCGAATGAATCTGTCTTTAACATGTTTGAATTGTGTTGAATTAAGAAATATCAAGTCATTTGCAGTATAGCTATAATGCATTAAATACTGGAATTTGATTTGTAAAAAGAGCACTTGTTGAGTTTATCCCGGCGATGTTCTGCAGAACTGCCTTCCGAGCCAAGGTAGCTTCCTCAAAGATCGACTCACTGACTATTTTTAAATTAAATCGACAATTCAAAAATGCTTGTATAAATCTCATTCAATAAAGTTAATTTTTATTTCATCATTTACATTATTTATCTTTCTAAAAGCCCCGAAATTGATGTGTGCCCAAGGGTCACTACGTGACTTAAGACAGCCCTGCTTCTGTATCAATAATAATAACTATTTCAATAAGATTTTCCCAAAAAAATATTTAATCAGTTAGGATTCTATTATGTGTATATCTATATAAAACATAGGTTGCCATCTGGCAACCTATATTTTATAAATGTACTCGTAACCAATAACCCAATCATATAACCTATGTTAAACAAAAGCTAGAACAATGATTAAAAATAAAACACTTATTTTTCTCTTAGATGCCGCGAATCTTTGGATTGAGGATTTTGAACGCAAGTGACATCAGCTATTTTCCATGTTAGAGGAAAATAAAAAGTTTCCGTTAGTAAAAGGATTTCTGCGGGATAAATTAAAGATATTGAAGACGAAATAAGTGTTTATGCTCATAAGGTCGTTAACAATATCTATATGATATGACAGGAAATATCTACCATGAAAATCATGGTAAGTGTCCTGTTTTACATCATAAAGAAAATGACTTAACCAATTTTAACGAGTCTAATAGTTAAGTTCTAATATATTTATCGTTGTAATGTGAAAAGTTAGTACTTACCTATATCAACACATTCCCTTTGTTGTCGACTCGTAAGTCTTCTGTAGGTATTTTAACCTGACATGCAGACTTATACCATATAAATTTTATAAAAAGAAAGATTTAATCGGTGAAATCATTTGATCATGGCAATAAAGTAAAAAATACATACATACATATTTGCAAATGTGTATGTTTAAATTACCAACCAAGTGTAATTATTACAAGCGTTAGATAAGTGTGCCAACTTTTTCATTTTAAAGAGACGACGCGACGTATCAGTTTCCTAAAACGCAACACCTGTAACTTTTTTTTATCCTATATTAGCTGACCTCAATTTATACTAGAGACACTACACTACGAAAGCAAAACTGTCGAACTTGAAATAAACGAAGACAAAACAAAAATGATGACAAACAAAGAAATAAAACCAATTACACTAATTACAAAACAAATAGAATACGTGGAAGACTATATTTACCTGGGACATCTCATTTCATTCAAATTCTGTAACGACAAAGAAATCCAAAGAAGAGTCAAACAAACTTGGGTAATGAAGGAAATATTTAAGAGTGCTCTACCATTCAAACTCAAAACCAAAGCAATAAACCTATGCCTTAATCCATGCCTGACTTATGCCTGCCAAACATGAGCTCTCACTAAACATACAAGGAATAAAATAGTAACATGTCAAAGAGGTATTGAAAGGAGCTTCTTGAATTTGAGGCTGAGAGACAGAGTGAAAAACACCATTATTAGCCAAAGCACACAAGCCAAAGACGTCATCAAATCAGCACTAAAATTGAAGTAGAAATGGGCAGGACATGTACAAAGAATGGAACCAGACAGATGGGCGCACATACTAACGAACTGGACTATACGAGACTCAAAACCCAAAGGAGGCAGACCAACGAGCAGACGGTCTGACGACATAGAAAAGACAGCAGGCAGACTATGGCCAAGATTAGCTAGAGAAAGGAAGAACTGGTAAACTTTGGAGGAGGCTTTTACCGCATACGCGGTCCTTACTCAACTACGCAATATATGTACCTACACTACAAAAAAAAACTTACTATCAAAACATTTCTAATATAACTATCGCATTACGTACGTACTAACACTACTAAACTATACCTGATAAGGCACAAATACAAACATACACACTCATACACATACAATGAAACATAATATTACATACAATACCAACCTTTTATAAGTGTGCTTTTCATCTAAGTTTTATAAGTTGCCTACCTTATGTATAAGTATTTCTGATTTATAATTCAAAATTGAAAGAAAAATAAAGCTATTTTTATTTTATTATATTAGCTGACCCAACAGACGACGTCCTGTCCAAATTAAAAAAAATAATGTGATGGAAATGAACTGCAACCCAGACACAAATCAAAGAAACAGCAAAAGCGTCTAACCAACATCTATTTAAAAAATACTGAACAACAGCACTTGGTCGTGGATTACTATATTTATTTTTGTTATTTTTTAATATTATTATTATTAACTTTACTTATATTAATATATTTAAATTAAATCGTTTATTTCATAGGTAGGTAATTCACGTTATCAGATGTTAAGTAAATTATTCAGTTGGAATTTTAGCTTCAATTTTCTGGTAATCCCGATATTTTTCCGGGATAAAATGTATTCTTAAACTATTTTATGAATACAATGCATGATTGTACCAAGTTTCATCAAAATCGGTTCAGTAGTTTTTGAGTCTATCGCGCACATAAGGACAAACGGACAGACAATAATTTTGGAATCTGGCTCGATCAGTTATCAACCCCTGATAGTTTATTTAAAAATTATTTAATCTAGTATAGTATTATATGATCTGTGATTTAATGTGTAGACACGGCTTTGTTACAGTTTTATTATACGTAGATAGACCTTTTTGGCAAACAAACAGTACAATGTGTCTTAAAAAATAATCATAAAAGATTCTTAGACCAACAAAGTTTCTACCTACAAATATAATATAGTAAACATAAAGAAAAAGAAATGATAACTAAATAAACTTTAATACTAAAAAACGATATTATTGTTCGCAAAATATAATTAAATTCACTTTAATAAAAACCATTCTAAAAATCCACTACCATTTTTTATTTTTTGCAAATTTAAATATAAAAGATTTCACACAACCGAACGGAATTACACTTATGCATGTCGCTACTCGCGTCAATCGATAGATCCGCCACAACGCCATCCATTGAAAGTTATCCACCGGTGGTAGGACTCTGTCAAGCCTGAGGAGTCCGACTGGATGGGTACCACCCCCTTATCTATTTCTGCCGCCAAGCAACAATGATTGCATTGTTGTGTTCCGGTTCGAAGGATAAGGTAGCCAGCGCAATTACAGGCAAGAGCCATAACATCTAAGTCCTCACAGTGACAACGCACCACAGGTGCGTTCTGTTCTGTATTTTTGCTACTTACAACCTAAGTGCATGAACCGTAGGTGTTATGGGCGACAGGTACTGCTTTCCATCAGGTAGTCTGTCTGCTCGTTTGTCACTGAATCTCATTAAAAAAAATCCAAAGTGAGCAATTCTCATCCAAAATTACAATATTTGATTTTTTTGATTTTTCGGCTGTTCTTTTGGGTTCTCTTTATTTTCATTCTGCCTAAACCACCCCAGTATAGAGGCAAACAAAATAAAAAAAAAACAAATCGGTTAAGCCATTTTCTAGTGTTTGAGTTTCGCACGGCAATTAATTTTTATATTTATCGTATGTTATGGCTATAATCTAATTCTTTATTGACAAAATAAACTCTTAATTTTGCTTTCAGACCTTGAAAAAGTCGAGACCTGTGAATGCACCCAAAATTATTAAGTATTTTTGATCTGATTAAAATCTAATTGTTTTTTGCTAGTTATTTACGATAATTTACTGTTATCAAAATCTATAGGCAGATTTTTAGATATAAGTTGAACTCGAGGCTTATCTACAAACGTTCTTGTCTTTCTAACTCCAATTTCTAACAAGTACTCATATGTATAAAGACGACCAGGTAAAATCAAAATGTACTAAAATAATATATTTTAAATAGATCACGACAACAAAAAAAAATATACACTTGTAAATTCATACTCAATAATACTTAAGATTATAAAATACTAGGTACTCGTATGCATATGTACTAAACAAAGATATTTAGCAACCTAATTAATTATGGGTATAACTCTAATAATCAGGTCCTCACCTGATTATTAGTTAGCTGTAATAAAATCCTAGTGGTTTAAAATAGTATTTAATAATCTGTTAATATAAATCGTGATGATAAATAAGGATTGGTAGAAAAAAAGTATAACTATGGGAACAATAAGTTCTACATCTAATTTTATTTTTCAAATAATCTAATTTCATAATAATATATTTTTACCTTTCCACGTGAGTGTAATTAAATTTAAAAAAATAAATAAAAAAGAAACACTCTTGCGCGAGTCCAAGTTATTTCGCGACTTAGCCGCGTTATGCTTCTCAGGCCATGTTTTTTTTTTATTTCGCAAATCTTTCATCGACCTTCTGTGAACTTATTTCTTTTTTCTAGAGTGGGACTACTTTATTTATCCTACTTGTATTGACAAAATATTCACAGAGCAAGAATGTAATTTTACCATATTCCACTAAGCATTCTATATGTATATGTATTGTATACCTAGTTTATTGTGACAGATATAATAATTTATTCATTAGTTTAATTCAATAACAAAAATATAGTCTTACCCATGTCATCGATAAGTGGCGCCATACGGAGTGTGACTCCAACCAGCAACAAACAAAGGAAAAGTAGCAAACACGCTGTCACCATGATCGTATACCTCGCACGCCGCGGTAGTTCATCAGGATCTAATACCTAGCAAGCAAAGTATAAATGAGACTACTATTACAAGTGCGAAATTTTGTATGTGTACATGTATGTTTATTTTTGTTACTTCTTCACGCCGCGCTAACTTTTTAGCGTCTGGATTTGGATGAGTTCACATAGTGATATCTATACAGATAAATAAAATTGAAGTGTCTGTTTGTAATGTCAAAGTAACAGCTTTTTACTAAATGTATATGTCTGTCTGTCTGTTTGTTCCTGCTAATCTCCGAAACGGCTGGACTGATTTTGACGGAACTTTCACTGGCAGCTAGCTGATATTTTAAGGAATAACTTAGGCTCCCGAGCCTAACTTAGACACACCTGAGCGAAAGGAAGGTAAGTCGCAAGTATAACATACATATAATATATTATACAACGTAGTAACTACGTAAGTAGCCTATATATTATTGTATGTATTGCATAAAATAACATATAGGCTAATGCTGATCACTTAGAAATAAACCCGCGCTAAACTAGACTATGTCGCCAGTAATTGGTGGGGTCAATCCAGTGGGCTTTGTATAATTCATTCATCTATCTATACTATAATACTATAATAAAGCAGTAAGTTAGCGAAATCTGTACATAAAATATTTTTTTAAAACAATGACTGTAGCGTATAATGTATACAATATAGACCCCAAAACAATAGTTATTAAATTTTTTGTCTGTTTGTTGTGTGTCTATATGTGTGTGCGCGTTTCACGCAAAAAGTAATGAACCGATTTCGAATCCTCCTTAGAATCCGCTGCCTAAACCTTAAGACATACATCAAAACAATGTACTAAAAAAATATAGGTCTCGAAAAGGCCAACAGAAAAATGTGCAACAGTATATGTCTATCTCTTAAGGTACACTCGCAATACCCATTCTTATCTATAAAACTAACTTAACTCAAATAGATGTGCGCGTTTCGCGCAAAAAGTACTGAACTGAATTTAACTAAATTTTGATGATGATTTTGTGATGGCTTATCACTTGGGTCAACATTTAGGATACCTTTTACTACAGGCACATTTTTCATTCCCGCGGGAAAACGCAATGACTGGTTCTATCGAGTTGTTCTTAGAAATTTATATGGCTAACGCTGGCTAAACCTTAAGAGATACTAGAAAATTGTAGGTCTAAAAAAGGTTATACAAGCAAGTTCGCAATAATATACGTCTATCTCCTAAGGAACATTAGCAATTACTATTTTTATATGTCTTTACCAGCTTTATATGTCCATACTAATATTAAATGCAAAAATAACTCTGTCTGTCATCTTTTTGTTATATATATACATATATATATATAAAGGGGAGAAAACGGTGATGGAAGATTAGATGGGGAATCAATCATTTCTCAAGTAAAGGATATATATATGATACTTACCTACTTTTCTATACCTTTTTTGTTTTCCTGTTAAAACGTACCTAGAGACGAACCCGAGCGAAGCGAGGGTGAGTCGCTAGTTCATAATACAACAAATGTATTTCAAACAACTCATATATTTCCTAATACATTGCATGGAGTTTCATCACGAACAAATGACAAATAGTTCAAATAAATGTCAATAGATGACGTTAGATGTTTTGATTTCTTATTGAAGTTGTGTTTAATTAACAAAAGATAAAAGAATATTTCATAAAAAGGTATACACTATGGTTTTTAAAATATTAAATGAAAGAAGACGAAACATTGCGCCAGTAAATCAATTTAACATAATTTTACCATAAATCAACAATCTCAATAATTATTTATTTTATTTTTATCACGGTTAAAGACTTATACTTACTTAAATTAGTTTAATTAAATGCAAGATGAACTCTACAATGTTTTATATATCTTAACTAACATTTTTTATAAAATAACATAATTCGACATTTTGCGAATCAACGACATCTATTATCTATTCAAGTAAAGAATAATAACCCGAATTAGCTCTAGTACTGTATGGGATGAGGCATCTGTACTAGGTATAGTATTATGCCATCTGTGTTTTTTGTATTCTACTAATACTTTTCCTATGTTACTTTTTAAATTTCTGTTCTACAACGCTGAAAAAAACAAAACAAAATATATATTTTAGTGCATGTAAAGGCGCAGATAATAAGTAATAATAAAATAATTTTGTAAAACTGTAATTGTTAATTAACTGTGATTAATTGTAACTGTTAATTTAATAAACATGTAGTTTAGGAATAGCGATTACTTTAGACTACTATATATAGGGTTTGCTCATGGAAAATAAATATCACAGGATAATCCGACACTAATATTGTATTGTTCTTTTTTTTATTTCTTCCTCTTTTGTGTGTGCTATAAAGAGTTTTTTTATTATTATTATTAATATTTAAATAAGATCCAAATCATTGAGGCATTAATTATATCAAATCATAAAAGAAAATACTTATTATTTCTATAATAATTAATGTAATTAGAAAGGAATTTATTTTCTCGTCTTGTTAAAAACAAATGTAAGTGGTATGCATAACTTTTAACCTTTTTAACCGTGGCATGCAAACTCTTCTGGCTGATTTCTCGATTATCAGTAAAATCCCGAAAGTTTGATTTAATTATTTTATTTTCTTTTAGGTATTTTTTTTAAGTAAAAGTATTTTTACAACACCATATCTTAGAGTATACATAAGCTATGTATACTCTAAGATCCATATACAGTACGCCATCTATTGACAATTATGTGAACTATTTTTTCTTTTTTTCTATCACAGATCATATAATATAAAGTTATATAATATGTAATAAAATTGTAACAAAGTCAAATCTGTACATTAAATATTTTTGGGAAAATCTTATAGTTTTATTTTTTGGAAATATGCATTATTATCGATACAGAGGCCGAATTTATACTTTTTAGAATTTGATGAAATTTGGTATGATGATAGTTGGTTATCCGAGTCAACATATAGGATACTTTTTACTGCAAAAAAAAACTCATCTCTGGAAAATTTATATTAAGAATTAAAACGTAAGTAGAGACGCTAGTCTTTATTATGACAGACTTTGTTCTAGATATAATTTATAATAATATCTTCTTCGACTTCGCAGTTCGCTCCTGGCTGCTAATACTAATCGCGTTTGCAAATATCATTAGACCATCGATGCTGGATGCAACAAATATATAGTTATTAATCCTAATTCCGAATACATACAGAATAATTAAATTTTTAAAAGGCGTTATAATACGTTCTTTCATGATCACTTACATGTATAACTTTAGCTTGTTCGTCAATTGCAGAAACCAGCAGCGTACGATGTTTTCTGGGCTTGGGTGCGTGTGCGTGCGCGTGACGTCTGCGCTTACGACGACGCCGTTCCATTTCTAATTGCTCTGGACTGTTTAGCTCGTCCCTAATCAATAAATACATTATTTTTATAGTAAATAGCAGTAATAAGTGTAGATTAAGTAAGCTCGCAAAAAATAACCTGAGACCTAAAGCTGTATTTTGCCGTTTAAAATGAAATATATACAATTTAAAAATCACATAGGTAAGTGCAAATCTGTCTTTCTCGAACTGTTTTATATTTAGTTACAGAAACCTTTCTATACCGCTAAATATTAAAATCCTTGTCTCCGCTACCAGAGTTGTTCTTAGTGCTTTCTTCGTTTATTCGTTCATTTATTTTAATAAATACTTAACACAATGTAAAGCTAATGCTAATAAATATGAATCCTTAGGTGTTAGATTTAGACCTTATTCAAATTCTGCATTACTCTTTAGTGTTGGCAAGGTTAAAGGCTTATTTCAAAATACTTTATTTGCATATCATTCGCGGTAGATGGCATTTTTTAATTTACATAATACAAAACTTAACAAAGATGTAATAATACAAAACTTAGCAAATATTTAAGGCTAAATATAGAAATCTACACTGATATTATATAGAAATAAAGTTTGTAAGTTTGGAAGCTTGGATGTAAGAGGTAAACTCTAGAACTGCTAATCTGGGTGAATGCGTGACGAGAGCGATACGAAAAGTGTGATCGGGTTAACGTTTGTTGCCATGGTAACCGTTGTTATTGTGTGACAAATGATATATACTTAATAATATAGTCTTTCCTTTCTTTTTTTATGATATTCTATAATTATATGATTGTTATCTGCCTAATATGCGTTATTTAATTATTTTTTTAGTATCTCACCTATCCTAATTATTTAAAACATAAATTGAATTTCATAAAGAGTACCGATAACCTACAGAAGTTTTACTTCTTGCGCGTGTATTGGTGTACACATTCATACACGCACTTTTTAATTTTTTGCTGACATTAAAAATTTCATTTGGCTTCATTGCTCGATATTCTTCGTCTATCTTATTTTCTCAGTCTGAGGCATTAGCATACAAATGTATTGTCTTAAGGGAATTAGACACGTATAATTGTCATCAAAAGCTTGCAGCGTGATGCTACGTAGGCTATACATGTATCTATAAAATTGTAACTAAGCCAAATCTGTACATTAAATATTTTTTTAAAAATCTTTGTGAAATAGACATTATTATCGATACAGAGGCCGAATTTATAGTATTTAGATTTTTTATCTGCCTTTTTTCAAATCGTACTGAAATCTTTAAAGAATAAAAAAAACTAACAATCCCTTCTGTTTAATAATATTAGTAGGTATAAATAAATTATAAATTATAGTAAATGTAAACGACCATATTGTATATACATATATGACCATATGTATGTTGTTAAACATTATTGACTATATACAAATTTCCTAGTCATTGTTAAAAAAAACCAACCCATGATGCGTGTGTAATTTAAGTTTCTTTTTCTTGTGTCGCTTCTCGAATTCATTCTCACACCAATGCGACGGAAGTCTCTCGCCGGAACTGCCAACGATGGACGCCTCTTCTGGAAAAACGAAAGGTATTTTGTTATAAATTATAAATACCAGATAAAAATTATAGGTTACGCTTCTACCATTGTTTTAAAAATAAATATTTATGAGATATCTGGGATGTGATGGTAGTTTTTAGTAATTATTATAGTAAGTAATTATTATATTAAAACTGTTTATTATATTTTATTTATAATTTATTTGAAAAATTATTATTTGTATTTCAAAATATAGCTTGTACAATAAAAAAATCCAGCTAACTCTCGGAGTGAATTCTTCAATCGGGCACAAAGACAAAACAATCTAAATTTAGACATTTTTCATATATGTATTACATCCCAAATAATATTTTCACAAAATATTTAATGTACAGAATGTTGATATTATATGTTTATTTTATAACAATCATAAACTGGAGTTAATAGGTACAATGTAAACTAACAATCTTTCATGTTATTCTACAACAAGGGAACTGCGATATGTAATCTTCTAGTGATTAACTGTAAAACATTTTTATCTTTGAAAACAATCACATTATAATTTCTGATAAAATTCCAAGTTAAAGTGCTGTATTTGTTTGTTGCGGTTGATTCCCCTTCCTCTTTGTCTACCGCGCCACGATTGTTGTTATCTTTTATAATTATCTAATACTAGCGACTCACGCTCGCTTCGCTCGTGTTCGTCCCTAGGTACGTTTTCACGGTTAGCTGTTTAGGTATACTTAAATGGTAGCTTGCTACTCCTAAGATATTCATTTAAATTATATAGAGATTTACCCTCGTTTTGCTCGGGTGCGTACGCCGTACGCGGATTTTGTTCACAATTTCATGGGTTTTAATTTTTTTTCGCGGAACCCTGATTCTTTTTCTAAAATAAAAGTAGCCTAAGTTACTCCTTATAACATCAGCTATCTGCTAGTGAAAGTCCCGTCAAAATCGGTCCAGCCAAACAGACAGACAAACAGACAGACAGACAGACAAAAATTGTAGAAAATGTTGTTTTGGTATATGTACCGTGAATACATCCATATGCATTTAGTAAAAAGCGGTTATTTTAATATTACAAACAGACACTCCAATTTTATTTATCTGTATAGATATTTAAACGAGCAATTCTTTTATATTTATTTATTTATTTGTTTGTTTGTTTGTTCGTTTATTCATTTATTTATTTATACAGGTCATCTCGGAAATGGCTCTAACGATTTCGCTGTTTGGTATGTCTGGGAACACGCGTGTTTTCGAGTTTTTATGCGGTTTTCTTTCGCATTTTTCCACGCAAAATATGGTCGATAATTATCGAATTAAATTATAATTTCTTACGCTTTGAGCTCTAGCATAAGCATCGTGGTCAAGCGGCCAAGGTGCAAGATTGAGATTCACAGGGTGTCCGGGTTCGAATTCCGGTCGAATATGAAATTTTTATTTTTGTATTTATTAAGTTTTTGTTTAATTTTTTAATTTTTAAGTCAAATTAAAAAGAAAATTGTACTATTGGCCAAAAACTCCGAGCGAAGCTCGGTCCCCCAGGTACTTTATCTAGTTGCATTTTTGTCATGCAGTTGTAATGCATACCACTTGCGAATACAGTGAAAGAAACCATAATAAAGAAACCTATATGTTTTAGAGAACCTATCTAGTTCGGAAGACGTGTTAAGTCTGCCAAACCATATTTACCCAGCGTAGTGGACTACAGCCTGATCTCCCTTCCATTGAGAAGAGGCCTGTTCCCAACAATGGAAAATTAAACAAGACTAAGTTATTACAATAATATTTTTAATATTATATTGTCTTTCAGTGTATTATCATATTGTTGTTATTGTCTTTCAGTGTATTATCACCTTGTTATTAAATTAAATAATAAATAATATTTTACTCACTCAATTGAAAGTACAAGTTGCCATGAATTGGGGATACATATAAAACTAACACAAAAAAGAAGGATATACTCAGGTTGTGACTTACATATATGATCAATGTAAACATTTGTCCCTAACGAGACTAGAATCTGCAATCTTAGTCGAAAGACAGTAATAATGAGACTAATACAGAAAGCAGTTAATATTTTATTATTTTTGTAGATATTCTCTGTTCCTATCTGTTTAATTAAGGCTAATTTTAATTTTAGTTAAGTTTTAACCATTCAGCCGAAAATGTGAAACGTTAACTTTCTCTAATGTAAATCTGAATACTACCTGTGGGCGGTTTGAAAAAGTAGTTACGGTGACGTCAAGATAGGGCAATTAACTTTGACAATTGTCTCGGCTTACACGACGACACGATAAACTCAAAAGTGATTTTACATTAAACCGTGGCCGTCCAAATGGTAACAAAATAAATTGTGAAATATCTATTTTTATATAGACATTTTCATCTTATCTAATCCTATTATTTATTTTAATTATAATAACTCTGTACATGAAAAATAGCAAACATATTGGACCAAGTATTCATAAATTATACTCAATATTATTATAAATTCATAGGTATATCTCTCCCTTTTAACGATCCTAGCAATCAATCTAATATATGAGGACTAAGGAACTAAAAAAACTCGCTTTTATTAATAACACTAAAAATCAGACTCTAAAGTCCAACCTAACATATTCGGTTTGTCAAATCAAACCAAAAAGGCCAAACTCAAAGAATTTAGTAGTAACCGTTGAAGATCAGGTCAGCTCGATGATACTAAATCATTATGCTATTGTCGAAAATAAAAATATTGCACAGTTTTAAGTCAATATGATAATTACAAGTTGGTTAAAAAGACTAATTAGATCTGTAAATAGATACTTAAAATTTCATGGGTTTTTCGATTTTCTCGAAAACGGTATTGTTTTTAAAAAGGTATTCTCTATGTCAAATATAATTTTATGGGCTACGTCGGGACATAACTTAATAGAATACAATTGAATAGAAAACTTACAAAATCGGTGAAGGCATCTCTGAGAAATCGGTGAACACACATAAAACTTTAAATATATACAGACGACATTGAACCTGCTCCTTTTTGAAAGTCAATTAATAAACATATTTGCAATTGTTATAAAATGTAATGTAATTGAGTTTTCTGTCATAACATGACGCGTTAATGAATGAATATAATAAAACTATATCTATCTCTATTATAACACTTAATTTAATTACGTTTTTAATTGTTATTTTCATTGGTTCATTTGCATCAACTCCATATTATGTACGAGCGAGAAGTTCATCACACGCTAAATTTTTCCCGCAAAATACATAACAATTTTAATTACTCTTCCACATGCAGTTGAGTGTATCTACTTGCAGGTACTCAGTTAATACTCAACTTTTAACGTTCTCTTGCTACCATCTCTCATGAAGCCATATCTCAACTATTATACAACTGTGTATGAGTACTTCTGCGTACAAATATAAAGTCAAGTTTTATTCTTCTAATGTAATTGCAATACTTAAATGCTATACCAAATGAAAATATTTAACAGAAAAATAATTTTGATTATATTATTCTATTTTTAAGAATAATATGTAATATGATGTTTAAGTTGTATTCTATAGTCCGTATCATTTTGTAAAATATCAGAACTAAAAAATATACTTATATTGTTTTTTCTCAACATGCAGTTATGAGTACCTTGTTTTTTTGTTGCGTATTGTGCAAATGCTATTATTGGATTTTAAAGACGTCACGTTATTATTGGCATTTATATAATATGCTATTGCATTTAACATATAATGTAATACGTTACGATACTTTCCATATTAAGTATTCGCATTATTCATATTATGTGTTATTGTATTTAACATATTAGAGATGTAACGTGTAAATGTGCACAAGGTAACAAAACTAACCGTCGGATACGTGGCTGCGCAGGAGCAAGAGCAGCGGGTGTGTGCGCGCGCGCCGCCTCGCCTGCTCGGCGTGCAGGGCGCGAGCCTTGCGCTCTACCAGCGCCACTAGCACGGCCTCCAGCCGCGCTGCCCCTGATTCCTCCGTGCATACCGCTTTGTCGACCGTCTGTAACATAATGATCTACCTCTTAACAACCTGCCAACTACACTTATAATATTATAAACAGGTAAAGTTTATAATTTTGGAAGTAGGGGGTAAACTCTGAAACTACAGATTTGAGAGATCTGAGCACAATTCTGAAAATTGTTTCACTAATAGGAAGGTATATTATTGCCGAGTGCTTTAGGCTATTTTTATTGCGATAAAAATGTGTTTACTGTCTAAAATCATAATAACTTAGTTGAAGTCGGAAGAAATGGACGATGAGTTACTTTATCGGCGTGCGCTGCTTAAATGGTTTGAAATAAAGCAGTTTAGCAGTATATAAAATAACTTTCTGCCCAAGGGCTTTGCGTTCTTGCACCAAACGTTCTTGTGCATCTAAACGTCGTTTCTAAACGAAAATAAGATTTAATTCTAACTGCTTCCCTACAGTAACTCATCGCACGAGTATGTGTTAGTCCAAGATATTATGGTCTAGGTATATTTGTGTCAAGATTCAATTCAAAGATTCAAACCGACTTCAAAAAAATATTAAAAAGTAAAAAAACAACTGATTGGTAGTTTTCATTTACTATAGAGAGAAGTCGGTGAGCTTTAATTTGTATCGGCTGGCATCGACTTCAAAAATAAAGTAAAGCAAATATAGTAAATGAAAACTAACAATTAGTTATTTTTTACTTTTTAGTGTAATTTTTCTTTAAGTCGGTTTTTATTTCTTTTTTTAAGATGTTATTTTTCCATTTTTAGTGTAGACATAGTAGTAGTAGTAGTAAAGTAATAAGAAGAATGTATTTTAAAAATTCAGCAGGTGAAAAATCAATCATCCCTTATTTTCTACTCTCTTAGGGGTGGATTTTTTAAAATATAAATGGGACCAACTTTTAAGGTATACCCTGTCCAATAAAAAATATCGAAATCGGATTACACGATAAAAAGTATACATGTCGAATTGAGAATTTCCTCTTTTTTTCGTCGGTTAAAAAGGAATTTCAGTAAAAACCTATAAATCATTATAAGAGGTGTAATGTAATCATGTTTAAAATCAATTAAGAGTAAGATGGGTGAAATAAGCGATTGAGGCGAGGTAAGGCCAGAGTTGCTAGTATATAAAAATAGTTGCTAGTATATAGAAATAACGCTATCATTAATATTCTGGTATAATAAAAATTACAATTCCACCTCCGTCGGCATTGTCTCCTCCAATTAAAAGTTAAAATTTGTTTATATCTAGTTAGTTGTAAACTTCACTCGTGTTGCGACAGATCCGCTGCGGAAAACTTTACAAGTGTCTTGTAATTTGAGAATATAAATCGATAATGTCTATAAGACGTTTGAGGATAAATACTTAAAACGGTAAATTGATTGATAGAGCTATAATAGAAAATATTATATATAAAAGAAAATAGAATTTTCCAATAGGTACTGACTGTCTTTTCTAATATACACACAGCTGGGTGCTATCAAAAACAGATAAACTCCAAATTATGTTGCTTAAACATTGCGCCCTCAATTTTCTTCGGGCTTGCGGCTAATGTATTCCAATGATACGCCCAAATCCTAGGGAAAGGGAGCGATGAACATTACCTAATCTTTGACCTGATAAAATATTAATAACGACTTTATTTTTCGACAAAAACATCGTATTTTTGTATGACTCTGAATATTTTATATGATATCTATAAATATAATACGAACATTGTACCAGGGATAACATAGATTTTATTTGGAAAATACACATATGGGGAAAGAAACGATATTTTTCGTTTTATATATATATATAAATACTACATATATACTATATATACTAGCAAAACCCGCGGCTTCGCTTGCGCTAAAACTACAACAAAAAAACTTTAAAAAGGTAGGTTTCATACAAATTTTCATCCCTTATTTTATCTCCTTATGGGATGAATTAAAAAAACGCTAAAACACGTATTTATTTAATTGTATTGAAGAGTATTAATACCAAGTTTCAAGAAAATCTGATGTTGACCCAGATATCCAGCTATCATCATATCAAATTTCATCGAAATCTCTCCAGTGGTTTTTCTGTGATGCGGTAACAGACAGACAGACAGACAAAAATTCTAAAAACTATAGATTCGGTCTCTGTATCGATAATAAAGTCCATTTCAATAAGATTTTCCAAAAAATATTTAAGGTACAGATTCGACTCAGTTAGAATTTTAGTATATGTATAGATATGTATGTATATGTGTATATTACTATAGATTTCAATAGAACTTTTAGTGTTTATTCATGTTACATTTACCATTTCAAGATGAGTGCTATTTCAAAAGATCAAAATAAATTGAAAGAAAGTAGGAAACTACCGAACCCTATAACCAAGGCCTTGATGCTAACAATTTAATGTGCAAAGCTTGCAATCAATCTTATCAAGTTCAGAATCAATCACAAGTCACGATGGTTATTACAGAGATAGCTATCTAACACTTTTTCCCTTTTTCCAATGTATCGGAAGTATACCTTAACGTATTGCCTAAAAATTCATGGTTTTTACAATAAAACCATAGAAGTAGCACAAATTTTATTTATAATTTTAGTATATTTATACCTACTATATTATAATCTTTTTCTTTTCCCATTTGTAATAAGCGGGTTATGTTTTAAACTAATCGGGATTTATCCAGTGCTCTTTTTAATTTGATATGTTTAAAAGCAAAAGTAACTTTCGAGATTAAGAGAAGTGGAAGAACATTATTTTTCAACCTTGCAGTAATTTTAGGATTCTACCTATTTCATAAAATTCTTCCTTAACTATACCACAATAGAAAAACTTGATAAAATTTCGATATTCCTAGATTTGATAGTAGATGTTGCTAAACCAATCACAACAAACAAAATTAAGCAGCAACTAAAAAATAATGACTACCATTCTATATATACGCAATACATTTATAAAATGAAGAAACTTCTAAATAATTTTCGTGACGCTTCAAGATTAACTGAATAATGCACTTTTATTAAAAAATGACAATAAACATGGTCAATTATGAAGTTGCGTTTTATAATATTAAAAACAAAAAACAATACAGACCTCAAATTATAGCCAAAATACAAATTCCAACGATTGGCAATTCAAATATAGTAGGAGCTATGATAGTAATCACACTTCCACTTTGCTCTTGTTACCACATATTTTATGGTCGCAATAGCTATCGAGTACAAGCTTGCATCGATTGTTTTTTTAGTTTTCTCCAACCAGGAAAACCAGGTTTTGGAAACCAAACTAAATTATGCTTACAAAAAGGTGTGGAAATAATTTCGTTTCGTTTCGTACCCAAAAATAAGCCCTTGATTGTCTGTCTGTTCGTCTGTTTTATTTAAAAAGCCGTATTAATTAAATTATAATAATTAACTAGTTGAAATGCATACGAGAATGTGATATTTTGTTTAGTTACAAAATATAAAAAATAAACAATTAAAAGCATTACTAAACTAAGATGCGAAATATAAAACCGTTCATGGACAAAAACACAATGAGTTCAAACGTAGATAATAGATATAGTTTTTCTTGTAATAACTGTAAATGAAATGAACCAGGCTACAACACAGGACAATGGCTGTACAATGACAGCAAGTCGAAATCGTTTTGCGCCTCGCGCTCTGTCATCACCATGTTTCGTGTCGAGAATAAAAATACGGTACCCTAAAAAGGAATAAAATTTGTTGATGTCACAAAGTAATGGATAATTGATAATCACAATCAATCAACAATATTTAACGCTTCAATTGCTTCAAAGCAACGCTCATTCTTCGTATCAATGAGCTTCAATTACATAAATATTCCTTCTTGGATGGATCATAATGGAAGTCTTCAATACCTTACACCATTCTAACAATACAATACGATTTCTTTTGATTTTATATCGATTTTGTTTTTACACCTGATACTTAAAATAAATAAAATTGTGCCCCACTGGCACTCCTAGAAATCACGAAATAGAAGATTTGAAAATTAATAAAATTACATGTATTTTAATTTTACACAACTTTATTTTCTGCTAGAAATAATGAAATCGTGCCTAGATTATCGAAATCTTTAGACAAGCAGAAGTAATGTAGCTGACTGATATTTAATGGGTCGAGCTTTATTAGGTCAAAACAGAACATACGGAAATTCCTATTTCAATTTATAAAATATAGAAACTTCAGACAATTTTACATCCATTATAATAAAATTATATTTTTGGTTACCGTCTGGTACAGAAAATCATATAGGGCGTGTCCAAACCATGTCCTAAACCATGCTTCCATACTAATATTGCTGTAAATGAAGTCAAAAGTGTGTTTGTTTGTTTTTCTTTGTTTATGGAAGTAATTTGAGGGGTAGAAAAAAATCTCATTTTCGCAGGAAAAACTGCTCCAACTTTTTTCACTATGATAACCTTATTTAATATTATTTAATGCTAGTAAACTAAATAAAATATTAAATATAATTAAATAACGACATACTTTATCAAAAAAAATCATCAGTACTTGAGATTAATACATGCATATTTCACTCACAAAATCATTTCAAAGTATGTAGTTTGGGACAAGATACATACTTTAGTAAAGTGGCAACCATTTTTTCTAATGAAATGAAGCGTGCTGGGGTGGAAGATTAAAAGATGAATAAAATATCACTTATAATGCAGAAGGTACTTGGAAACTGAACATACACATGTGTACGTATTGCATTGTTTTATGGTTGTTTGAAGAAGGATTAATTTTAGCCATTTTTAGAAACTTTTAATATTATTATTATGAAGTAAAAATGGGATATCGTTATACCTGTTTAACATCATAATAATATAGTCAGTGACCATGAAAGTTCAAAGCCTGTAACCCCTCGAGGACCGCATACACGCCGGCGTGTACGATAACAATTGAATCCTCGGAAATTCGCATGGATTTCTTAGAAATTATCCTGGAGAGATTAATATGAGCATCGTTTTTATTTTCTCCTATAAAACACTTAAAGCAGTCTGGGAACTATAACTTAAATAAATTATACAACATTGTAGCACGTAACTTGTTAATTTATAATGATTGTCATACTTCTAAAATTTACCACCAAATAATTCGGAAACGTCGCATTTTAGGGAACCATGTTGCTTATATTTATACATACTTACTACAGCTTCATCGTGCGCTACTACAAAAAAAAAAAAAAATAGCGGCGGGTAACTAATGCAACCTTATGAAAAAACTTTTATTGGTTGTTGACTAATCTTCTTTCACGCAAGTAATAGAGCGAAAGATCAACGTAATTTTATATAAAGATAAAATGGCCTGAAGAATGTCATACCTACTCTACTTTTTATTTCAATACATCACACATAATTGGTTAAGAAAAATCCTATGTTCATTTCAATTTATTATATAAAGCTATCCGAATATGTGTACAGTGTAGTTAGATCCTGAGTGAAGACAGTGTGTAACTAGTTTTATATAGAAAATGTGAATATAAGTTTATATATCATATTCAATAAAAAATAGAATTAACTGATTTGAATACTTAAGTATCTGTCAGTTTTATTTTCATTTGCTATTTAATTTGACACAAAAAACTGAGTGGTGTTGTAAGACAGAGATTTATTGGGCAGAGTAAAGTAAAATATAAATAAATTGACCAAAAATGTATCAGAAAAATATATCAACTATAGGTAATATAAAATCATAAAATGAATAATTATTCGTCTAAATTATGAAAAATGAAGATATGGTGGGTTACTTACGTCGGTCGACTGCTGGCGCATGGTGAGCGTGCGGCCAGCCCATGTGGCCGATCATCGCCTCACGCCCACTGCTACCGCGCGCCACATTTCACCTAAACAAAAAACCCTGGTAAGAAAATTTATTTTATTTATTTAAAGTATGAAAGTTTACACCCTAATCAAAACACAAACAGTGCAACAAAAACCATGTATGATTTTCCTGTGTACTGCGATTTCTATTATTAAACTTTGAATTTATTGTAATTACGTGTAGAAATACTAATATAAATTGCATTTCTACATGTTTACGTGGTGTGTTCCATGGATACAAAAAATAGCTTAAACTATTCTATTATAAGTCTCCGCCAAATTTGCCTTTAATTGATCAGTTTTCTTATATCTATAAATCTATACAGATAAATAAAATTGGAGAGTCTGTTAGTAATATTAAAATAACTGCTTTTTACTAAATGCATATGGATATATATACGGTACATATACCAAAAAAACATTTTTTACAATTTTCGTCTGTCTGTCTGTTTGTTTGTTCTGGCTAATCTTTGAAATGGCTGGACCGATTTTGACGGAACTTTCAATGGCAGATAGCTGATGTAATAAGGAGTAACTTAGGCTACTTTTATTTTAGAAAAAAAATAGGGTCCCACGAAAAAAAAAACCAAATTTATTAATTTTGTTTTGAGAAGCAACTTAAGGACGAACCCGAGTGAAGCGAGGGTGAATATATATATATATATAAAAGACAAAAGTGATTGACTGATGTATCAACTTAAGGCTAGAAAATTGAAATTTCGCACACGTATACCTCATATGTCGAAGGCATCCACTAAGGAAGAATTTTTCAAAATTCAACCCCTAAGAGGGTAAAATAGGGGATGAAAGTTTGTATGAAACCTATCTTTTTAGAGATTTATTTGTAGTTTAACGGGAGCGAAGCCACGAGTTCTGCTAATCATTGCTAAAATTTGCCCAAACATAGACAAACTATTTATTATGATGTTTTAGTGTTAAATATCGATATTTACCACATTAGATACTATATGTGTCATATTAAACACCAATGTGCTCAATTTTCAAGTTTTGTACTTATATAATACACAGTACCTAAGCTACTTAAAATAGGTTAAAGTCAGTCAAGTGAATGCGATATATATGTCATATTCTGTTTGGTCAATGCCCTATAAACTGTTAGATAACTACTGTAAACTAATAACTTTCTAGTTTGTTCTTTTCTAATATTAGACTTTTTAGGAAAAGCTTTTAACAGTTTCATGGTCTATTTAAATATAAGTACATATCATATCTCTAAAATAAGAACATATTTTTACTCATATAATCTTCACTTAGTACTTCACTTGGAGTCTCACTTAAACTTTAATACATAATATTATTTATAAGTTAAGATCTATTAATAAAAAGTAAAAAAAAAAACAAACAAGGGATGACAACTTTTTACCAAACAACGACGTTTAGATTTAATTTCCAACGGCACACTTTTTTTTGTCTATTTGTTTGTAAAATTGTAACCAAGTTCAAATTGTGTGTTTCTTCAATTTATTTTTTTAAAACATAACTACGTTTCGCTTTAATTGCACAAGCAGAACTAAAGGTGCAACTTGAGCTTCGCGCGCGCGCGCTTTTATAATAGTTGGATTTTTATTATAATACATATAAAGGAAAGCAAAGGATAAAAAATTTTATGTAACTCGATAGATGAATCCGCCAACATACTTCTGTTGTATAAAGTGAGATTATGGATCCGGTTATCGATCAACAAAAAAATTCTTACAGAATAGTACTACCCAGTATAGTATTATATGATCTGTGGTACTACTAAACCACAGACAGCAGCGAATCATAGAAATTTTAAATATTACTGTCCTGACTTGGTGACTCATACCTACAGTAACATACATTGTACAGTGTACATACATATATACACCTTACTTTCTGGTTGTATCTATTCAGTTCTATCCAAATATGTTATAAAGTTCATTGCAATAAAATTCGTGGTAAAGGAATATGTTGAGTCATACAATAAACATACATTCATTTTTAACCAAAAAAGTCTAAATTAAAACATTTTCTGTGCTTTTTTTTAAGTCTTTTAAAATGCAAGCACAAACCTAATTTAATGTTTAATAATAAATTTAAATAAATTAATGTCATTATAATAAAAATTCTAGTTTATATAAATAAATGAGTAGGTCCTCGGGTATGTTTATGCGTAAATCATTTCCAATATGGTTACCATTTGCTTATACTATGAAAGAAAACATCGTGAGAAACCCTGCATGTTTGAGAGAACTTAACCAGTTTTCGAAAGACGTAAAATCCGCCAATCTGCAAACGGTCAGTGTGTCGGACTATGGCCTGATCCCTATCGCAACGAGGGGAGGACCGTAGCAGTGGAACGTTTAAAAAGGCTGAATACATGATTTACTTACACTTCATAAATCTGTATGAGTGAACTTTATTCGAAGAAACATATATTTTTGTTCTGAGCCCGAGCTGTGTAAACATTTGTACTATTCATATTCATTCGGTTAAGACCTTAGTGAACGACCTTTGCGATATTTAAATATGGGTCTCGTTATGTGTTAAATAAATAGTAGGCAGTGGTAGCCCGATGGAGTAGGCAGTGGTAGCCCGATGGTAACTCGCTCGCTTCAGTATCCGAGTGAAGCGGGTTCAAATCCCGGGTCTCGCACCTCTGATATTTTCATGTGCGAATCATTTCTAACTTGATTACCACTTGCCTTACGGTGAAGGAAAACATCGTGAGGAAACCTGCATGTCTGAGAGAACCTAGCAAGTTTTCGAAAGACATGTGAAGTTCGCCAACCCGCACTTGGCCAGCGTGGTGGACTATGGCCTGATCCCCCTCGTATTGAAGGGAGGCCCGTGCCCAGCAGTGGGACGTTAAAAAGGGCTGAATACATATGTGTTAAATAATATTTGTGTAGTTTATTAGCTATTATACAAAGTTTTGCGCAAACATTAAAAATACCTCAGATTAATATGTTAACTGGTTTATTAAGTACAGAAGACTCCACACTCCCGATGAACGATTAAGTACATACATACATATGTACTCGTATATTACGAAGCTTTTAAAGTTTTTTCCTGTAAAATATGTGAGTAACACCCTATCTATATCTTGCATCATTTTCCAAATTTAAATTATTGCAAAAATATTCTGATGTCTCTCATCACAAGACCCATTACATAATGCGTTAAAAAAGGTTTTTTTTTATTTCTACCCTGGCCTTCTAAGTTCTAAGCACAAATTTAGAATTCTTTATTTACACGGGTGCGAGAACTCGACTGATTCTCCTGACTATACTAGCTATACGAAAACTTAGTTACCTTTTAAAGTTTTAATATATTTTTCTTTATCAACATAAAAAACTTAAGAAATATTACAAGAGGCCAAAGCAAACAATTACTATACTAATATCGTCTGCCTATAAAGGGTTCGACTTAAGTTAACTGCACTGTCTGAATATTACACAGCAGATATTAGCGCATAACTCTACAAGCAACCATTTAATATGTAACCGTATCGTTATAGTGTTGGAACATTTATTATTACATTCATGAACTAAAATATATAAACTTTTTAAATATAATTAGTGTTCGCATAGTGGTCGAAATTTGACCTTTATCATTAATGAAAATTTGAGGAAACATTCATTAATGAGTTGAAATTACTTATGTATAAAAAAACTCTTTCCCAAAAAAAAAATGATGGTACTATAGCTCGTCAATAACTACAAAAAAAGAAAATCGGTTGATAAACAGAGGAAAAAAAGATACTAAACTATTTTCACTTTGCCTATTTATATAAATATTTTTAACTAGCGTCTAATCTTCGTTCTGCTTGGGTGCGTCCCTGCTAACAGTAGCTTATGTGCTACTCTAGATCATAGTATCTGTTCAAATGTGCAGCTATCTCGGCTGAAGGAGTAACAAAAATACACACACTACATACTTGTACAAGCTTTCGCATTTATAATAGTAGTCCCATAGCACAACATAAGAATAATGAACAATTGTAATATTTGAATGAATGAATGATTTGAATGAATGTATTGCAATATGTTAGAGTAAGAACCGTAGTGTTAGTAAGGCTTAAGAAAAGTGAGTTCAGATCTCTAGTTTTATTTTGTATCGGTATTAATAAATCTATACATATAATAAAATTGTAACTAAGTTGAATCTGTACGTTAAATATTTTTTGGAAAATCTTATGAATGAAATAGTCGTTATTATTGATACAGGCCGAATGTATTTCTAAAAAATTTTGTCTGTCTGTCAGGAAAGCATTACCAGAAATTACAAGACAGATTTAGATGAAATTTAGTATGATCATAGCTGGTTATCCGGGTCAACATATAGGATACTTTTTCTGCGGGGAAATATCTCATCTCTGAGAAATTTATACTAACCGCCAAAACGCACCTAGTGACGAACCCGAGCGGAGTGAGAGTGAGTCGCTAGTATATTTATTAAGTAAATTTAACAGTTGCATTTACGTTTTTTTTATGCGATTCAGTGAAAAACGAGCAGACAGACCACCTGATGAAAAGCAGTACCTGTCGCCCATAACACCTACGGTTCATGCACTTAGGTTTTAAGTAACAAAAATGCAGAACCACAGGTGCGTTATCACTGTGAGGACTAAGATGATATGCCTCTTGCCTGTAATTGCGCTGGCTACCTTATCCTTCATACCGGAACACAACAATGCAATCATTGTTGCTTGGCGGCAGAAATAGATAAGGGGGTGGTACCCATCCAGTCGGACTCCTCAGGATTGACAGAGTCCTACCACCGGTAATTAACCTTCACCATATATTAAACTTCAATTAAACAAATTATATTTTTTTAATGATACAGAATTAGGTCATTCATATTAAACATAACAAACAACATATGTATAATTACATACCAATAGTGTCATGAGGCTGAACATTAATTAAAGTGCTTTGCAAAATAAACTTTCGCTGAATATTCGCATATAATATTCTTCAACGGATTTCATCCGTTAATATTATTCGTAGGATGGTTTAATTTTGGATGCATTATTAGAAATAGTACGATTTTAAAAAACGTCATTTGCATTCAAGTTAATTATTTCAACATTGTATTTAAAAAATATTCTACTAATGAAATGAGCTGCCTGTTCTGGTCATGGACATTTTGGTAAACAAGTTTTAGGTAAGTTAGTAGTCAATCATATTATACCTCATTAAACATCATTACTGAGATGATAAAACCTTTTTACATGTTATTGAAAGACCGATTAAAAATGAACGATTTATTAATTCAAAACTTGGGTTGGGTGTTAAGGAGTATCTTTTTCTTCTTGTTACTTATTATCCATTTTTTTTAATGACCTCTTATATTAATTCTATCACAGTCATATAATACAATGCCTTACGGTAAAGGAAAACATCGTGAGGAAACCTGCATTCTGAGAGAACCTAGCAAGTTTTCGAAAGACATGTGAAGTCCGCCAATTCGCACTTGTCCAGCGGGGTGGACTATGACCTGATCCCCCTCGTATTGAAGGGACGCCCGTGCCCAGTAGTGGGAAAAAGCAGCAGTAAAAAGGGCTGAATACATATAATACAGTTTTACCTTTTACCTTTAAATTAAAGTTTCAAATTATAAAATTTTAGCACGTTTCGCTAATGGGAATTTAATAAAATCTTTGTGTCTTAACTCTAAACAATTTTTGGTAAAAAGCGTGATGCTGTAGCATTATACTGGAAGATGCTATTATATTTATAGTGACTATAGATTAAGAAAACTACAGTAGTAAAATCAGATGACTACTTAAAAAAATACTATGCAGGTATATAGTGTTTACTAGCGACTCCGCTCGGGTTCGTCCCTAGTTATGTTTTAACGTTTAGTATATATTTCTTAGAGAAGAGACATTTTCTCGCAGTAAAAAGTATCCTATATATTGACCCGTATAACCAGCTATCATCACACCAAATTTCATCAAAATCTGTCCAGTGGTTTTCCCGCGTTGCGTTTCCAGACAGCTAGATAGACTAACATTTTAAAAACTATAGATTCGGCTTCTATCAATAATAATGACTATATCAATAATAATAACTATTTCAATAAGATTTTCCGAAAAATATTTTACGTACAGATCCGACTCTTTTATTCGATTCGATAAATTATAATTATTTAGGAAGAGAATGTGATGCCGAGAACGGCCCTCGCTACATCAGCCAGTTATGATCCTTTGCAGAAAACACATAAATATATAGATAGTAACAGAATTAGTTAATTAGTATAACATATTTTAGAAAAACAAACCATTAAAAGCTAGTTTTTAATTAATTTGAGTTTGTCAATTCAGAATTAAAGAAAGGCATGTAGAGCTATCTATAGGCGCTACGAGCTACGAGCTTTTAATGGTGCACGCTACGGATCTATAAATAATGTGTCAAAGAGCGTAGCACAAACGCAGTACGATATACGTTGGTTACCATTGAGTAAGAGAGCGGCTTTTCAATTAGGTTATGTTAACTTATTAAAACTTTGCCTTAGTTACAATACAGATGTAAAATATGACATTGGCTTGACCTCGTTTACTCCTTACATTCTGTTAAAATGTGCTGTAAATAAGTTACTATTTAATAAATTATGAAATATTCTAAAGGTGGTACTCTAAAAGTTATTAGACTCTAATATTATGAAATATCAAAGGCAAAGTTATTTCTATCAAACTCGTGACTGTTACCAATTAACCGGTTGGAGTTAATAAACGTAACTATGTAGGTCGTGAACTTTCAAAAAGCTGTATAATCACGCAGTGAAGGGCGGGCAATCATCATTAAGGAAAACATAATGTAAATTTAAAAAGTATATGAAAAATAGGTCATTTAAGAATTTTTAAAGTAGATCTTACATATTGATCATAAAATCTTAATTGAACACTTGAATTATAATTAGAACGACAAGGCTTTTAGCAACTATTTGCACTAGTTAAAATAAACCTTGTTTTCGCCGCACTGCAGTTGCTTTATGATTTTGCGGTTTTATACAATATGCAAACACCAGGCTTACTCACTGACCAATCCTCACGAGAGATTCATTTGCATAGAAATTCGTATAAACTGCTAACCGTGCCGTAAAAGGTTCCAATGTTTGGCATAAATTAAGTTTAATTCTATTATCCTAAAATATTTGCTTTGACATTTTCATAGAAAAGAAGTTTTGAGGTTAAGACCGCAGTCAGTTGTAATAATAATTTTCGCGACTAAATACTTTATATTTACGGCTTTAAATAATAATACCATTTAATAATAATAGTGAACACTTTATTGCACTCCACACAAGAAATAAATAAAGAAGTGAAATATATAACAAAAAAAGATGCACAGCATGAGAGAGCTCCTAGCGATAAGGTGGCCTTATCGCTAGAAGCTCTCTCCAGGCAACCTTAGGATAGAGGAATCAGTATATAAAATGGTAGGCGGTGTACTTATATATATACATACATGTATACGTGCATACATGCTTACATACATACATAAATACAAACAATATAATGCAAAATTATAATTATAATAATCAATACATTTAATAATACTGTAGAATAGTTCCTAGTGTAAGCAAACTTTACTTTCAAAAAGTAGGAATCGACCCAAAGAAATAAGGCATGTGTTGGACGAGGACAAAACATTTTTTTAATCATAGTTAGAAACTATGATTAAAAAATAATTTTAAAAGTTTTTCTACTCGAACTGTTCTTACATGGTCTATATAAACGTGCGATGTTATATTAAAGGACAGTGCGAATAAAGAGACGGTAAGGAATAAATAGTGATAGTCAAGTGATAGCACTAGTCGTCAATATATATAGAGTTTATTTAAGTAGCTACACCACCCTTCATAAGATCACGGACATAAATAAATAAATATACTTCTATGATATTCATTTAGTATCCATCCAAATATCAATTTTCATTTTTGTTATTTTGTGGGTAGGCTGTCTGTAACAACTATATAATGCTTTTGAGACATCTAACACCGTAGTCTCACCCGTGACCATGATTGCTGTAAAGCAATCGAAACGTCGGGAACCAAAAATCAAAATAAATCCGCGAAAAAATCCGAAAAGATAGTTTTATTTAAATATCAAACAAATATATTTTTTACATAAAGGGCAAATATATTTGTAAATAGTAAAAGATATCACACTATAAAATATATACGTACATATATACCTGATGTCCTCCCGACCGACTTCGGCCACGGCAAAAAGCATGTCGGAGAAATACATGTCCATTTTCCAAATAATTAAGTAAAATTTGTAAAGAAGTCATTTATATTGCCGCAAAAATAAAAAGAATATGTAATTTTTCCCGAAAGATCAGCTATTTAGTGGATGAGTTGATGAATCAGTGAACATATTATATAGATTAGTTCGATCGTGCGAACCGATGCGGAAGAGCAACAAATATCAAAACTTTCACATTTATACTTTCAGCTATTAATAGGGTTGCCAACCGTACTATAGTACATAGTATTGTACTATATTTCGGGTTTGCGTACTATATACTGTTTAATAAATATATAGTACACAAAAATACTATATTTTCAACACCGAAACCTAACAAACAAATCCTTCATTTTAACATCGAAAATATCTGAATAGGTATCTATTTTAAATGAAAACCCCCGTTAATTTTTTTTTACTTTTCAGTGCCTGGAAGTCGGTTTTTTTTTAAGTTTTCATTTTTCCATTTTTATTGTAGACGTAATAAGCAGGTAATTTGTAAGAAGAAAGATTTTTAAAAACATATTCCAACTATGCGCATTACCCGCACTACACACATTATCCGCCCTACGCACGTTACCCGCGTTACGCACATTACCCGACCTACATACATTACCCGCACTACGCACATACCCAGGAGTATATATAATAACAAATAAAAATAAATCTATCCCACGGGAACTGTACATTTTTCCGGGATAAAAAGTCGCCTATTTGTTATTCTGATATATGAACTATATTATTGTAAAGTTTCATTAAAATCCAATCAGTAACTTTTGTGTACTTAGCTGTATAAGTTACTATAGCTTTTTATCTATCCCACGGGAACTCTTTAATTTACCGGGATAAAAAGTATCAAAATGTTGTCCGAGGATATAAGGTACCACCATACGAAACTTCATTTAAATCGGCTTGACAGTTTAGGAGATTAGCCCGTACAGACAGACAGGCAGACAGAGAAACAAAAAAAAAAAAAACTGGATTTATTCTATTGCTCTTCTTACACACCCCTGACTCGGTTTTTAGCATATTTTTTTTCTATGTACAGACATTCGATCTTTACAATTTTATTATAGTATAGATAGATAAAATCTCCAGTCCATACGTATTTTATTTTTTCAGTTTGCGTATTAATTAACGGTGTGAAGTATTACATAAAAGCTTATCCAAAGTATTGTAATTTTACAATTAACTACTACCTACATTTTGTAAGCATTGGCCTTATCCAAATATTTGCAATTTCTAAAGTGAAACTCCAGTAGATGTAATAATTAAATCAGATTGTACAAACAGACTCGATAATCATATTTCAACGCTTAAGACACATAGATATTTAAAATTTTGCTCCCTTATAAAAAATAGGAGGCACTTTTTTGTTTTCTATTCCACTTTAATTTAATTGTTTTTTATTGAAATATATTTTAATATAATATTTTATGTATTCGCTTTAGATAAAATATTATTTAAATTAAACATCTTAATAAAATATTATTACTTATATAATAATTTTTTAAATATTTATTATATCATACGTTATGAACCAAGATTTATTTAAAACTTGCCAAATACAGGTATATTATCAAGTAACCCACTCGAATCTTTCGTTCATAATAAAATATAAAGACTCTTATAAAACGCGCTTTGAATATAAATTATTATCATAAATGTAAATTAGCTACCCTCTTCTAAGAGATTGAAAGATTTTTTTATTACGTTTGGGAATTTTCACTCCTTACGTACAGAATGACGACTGAAATACATAGGCCATATCATGCAAATACTCCGAATATTATTATTTAGTAATTACTTGAATACTCGAAAAATTTTTTAGATTTCTGATTAAATAGTAGATCGTTGAAAAGGTAATAGACGTTGAATATTATGAATTCTGTCTAAATCATACCTATAAGTAAAACTCTATACAAATATAATATATTTTAATTATAATATATTTTGATTGGTAATTCATATACTTATACATTAAAATTCCATTTCACATTGAAAATATAACTTCGATCTGTATTTTATAATAAAGTTAGTTTAGCTCTAAGTCCAATTATTTATTTTATAACTAATTTTGACAATACGACCACGGTTAAAATATAAATAAATATTTGACATACGAATAAAGTTTGTATTTCAAAATTGCTTACGAAAATTTTAAACGTTAAAATTTTCTTTTCAGATATCTATTGGAAAACACAGAAATATTTGTTCATATTAACATATACTTTTTATAACCTAAAATTGCAGATATGTTCGTATTATCGTTTCCAACGACGCATGGAAAGATGAAGAATGTAAAACTTTTATATCATGTCATCTCATAAACAAATTCGATTTTCAATTCTCAGACTTGTGTGTAGAGTAACTTAAAAGTGTTTATTAATTCTGTAATATTAAGAAATATATGTTTTTTTTTATGGAATAACATAATAACAAAAAACTTGAAAATTTTACTTATCCGAGAAATACTACACAGTCTAATTTTAATGTCTTAATGACAATACAAACAATTATATCTTGTTAGTCTAAAAGTTTGTGTGAGCACCAGTTTTCCGATAATATTTATCGATGAGGCTTTTACTATTAAAGATATAATTCATCGTGTCTATATAAACTAACTACGTATATTTGTACCTTTTTGGTAATAGTAACATTTGAACTGACTACCTTTGAAGTGTCCTTTCCAACAAAAAAAAATAATTTAAATCGGTTCATAAGCAAAGAAGTTATGGCCGAACATCCATAAAAAATATACATAGTCGAATCGAAAACCTGCTTTTTTTGAAATCGATTTAAAATGGACAATTATTCTCATTTATTATTCTTTGTTAATCTCAAATAAAAATTGTTTATTAGTCATTAATTACCTACCTACTAGCGCCTACTGGAACCTGTTATTTACAGTAGTAAGTACGTAAAATGAGGAGCTCATGCTATATTTTTGGATCTATTTAATTGAAATAAATCATAGGTATATTTTTAATTAAAAGTATTTGTTCAATAAAAAGCTCTACACTATGATAAGCAAATATTAAGTATTTTAAACAGTTTATTTAAGGGGTACATTCCAAAAAATATAAGCTTAAAGATTATGACCATATAAAAAACTATATATGATCATATATATAAAAAAAACATTGTTAAGTATTTATTAATAGCAAAGAATATAAATTATAATTCAAGCAAAGTAATTCCACAAATGCTTGGAGCGAAAAATACGCTTAAACTCCTATAATATTACCAACGTTGAAAGTAAATCGTCTTAATATTTAATTGATATTGATTTTTCAGGCTTGTCTGTATTCACCATTTAGATTTGTTTAATGTGATTCTCAGTGAGCATTTTTACCTGCTATAATTTTTAATACTTTCTTTTGATGAGCCATCTGGCCAAATGGAACAGGTTCTGGCATTTTTTATGCAATGTCCTAGCACTAAAGAGGGCAAAACGTTATTAACTGAGTGATAAACAAATTCGATACTGTCTCTCTCAACCAAATCAAATGATGTATCAGTCGGCCATAGCCTATTTTCTCTTACTTTACGTAAGGGTTTGAAATGTGTACTCAACGAAAGTATGGAAAAATAAGTAAGTTATTCAGATTTTATCGTAGTTAAATTTTTCTTATTATATTTTTAAAATCCATTACATATACAACTATTGACTAATATATAAAGATTATACACCTATCTGAAAAAAGTAGCTTTTTGAATTAATTAAACAGAATAATAAGAAACTAGGAATTAAAGTCCATCCTTTGTGCAAGTCCTTGGAAATATTAAAAAACAAAAATAATTTAATAGATTAACACTCTTCTGAGTCGACTATCGGAAGAGGTCCGTGGCAAATTAATGCCCCCCACATAACCACCTATTTGTATACAGGTGGAATGGGAAATTTCAGGATCATTTCCCAAAATTAAAAAAAATTAAAAAAAAAAAACAAAAAAAAATTATCGACGGCACGGGCGAAACTCTACCTGAAGAGATTTCTGCAGAAATGCCAAATTTCAAGTTTTGTTATTTTCAGCCTACAAATTAATATTGATAATGTCACAACGCTCTAAAATCTATAAAAATATGTAATTTTATATTGTCACAAGAATTACGAGTATATATATTTTAGACAGAGAAAAAATAAAAGTAAATTTTGATAACAATTACTATTTTGATTGTGCATATCTTGTGCATATTTCGCCCTTTTTAGTGCATATTTGCATGCATATTTTGGCATTTTGATAGTGCATATAATCCGATGTCTACTTATAACCAACATAGAATTATTACACAATATTATGTGCTTTCATTAAAACAATTACAATTTTGTAATTACATATAGGAATGCTTTTTTCGTTTGGTAAATACTAGTGGTGTTTCAGAATTTTCTTGTGACCGAAAAAAGCTTTATTTGGAAAGCTATATGAAAACTTAAAAATAATTCCTCTTCTTGAAATTTTAGATTTACTGTCTGCAACAAAGCATGGCACCGTGTTGGCACCGTCTACTTTTAAAGGTAATATATTGTGGCATATATTCACAAATCCATAGAACTGCAAAAGTTGCAAGTGCGCTATTTTTGATAGCTGTATTTATTGGTAAACTTAGCAAATTGAATAACTCTGTAATATAAAAAACATTAAACTTTGTCAATATAAGAATATTTTCAAGTGCAATGGATGTTGGCTTAAAAGACCCTTCCGTACATAAAAGAATTTGGAGAATAACAGCTGCTATTATATTTTTCTTGTAAACTAAGTACGAGAAAAGTACGAAATAAGAAGATATAATCAATTTTAGTATAAATAAATATTTAAAGTGTAATTTAATAAAAAAACTTTTTATTAATGTACGTAAGATTTTATACATGGGCTTATTTTTTTTTAAATAGAATTCAAACTTGTTATATAAACGTATAATACGACATCGTTACTAAGAATTACAATTTGAACTTCGTAAAAGTTGTAAGGAGGGCGATAAACAAATTTGTCAACAGAACAATAATACTGTCTCAGATACAGCACAGAAATAATATTGAAACTTTTTTGAATAATAAATATACCTACAAATGCTCTAGAATATTATTAAATATTTACATATTACTACACTTTCCTTATATAACTGGGATTCGATGGTCGAATTATAATAAACGAAAATATAAGCTTCATATTACCTTCCTAAAAATTGAATTTTGCCCAATAAAAGGTACACCCAATTTTCTTATGACATTTGATTAAATCTCGCCGGGTTTCAGTTATGCTCTCAATATTATTATTGTTTTTTTTATTCTGGAAATTTTATTTCCTCTTTGGACAATTATTAAATAATGTTATTATATACTAAAAGTGTCGTTACAATTAAATATTATGTAATAAAATGATATTACTTTATTATAAAGATTTGACGACACCTTTGGCTCAGTTTGTAGTGAAGCTACTTGCTGTGCCAGCGGTCGTGGATTCCAGTCTCGCTGGGTGCATTCATTTCTGTGATAAGCTGAGATGATGTTTGTACTCCAGCCATGGTTGTTTTTATTTATAATATGTAATTGTTTAAAGTTATGTATGTGTAGTGTATCAACTATCTGGTATCCATAACACTGGCCTCGTAGCTTACCATGGAACTAGATGGTGTGGTGTGTTAATGTCCCAACATATTTATTTATTTATTTATATTATTTAGGTACTAAAATTACCATTACAACATGACTATATGTATATACTTATCTGTGTGTTTACAATAAACGTTTTTTATGTTCATTGACGCTCAGTGACGTGTGTAAACTGAGCAATACTCTCATGAAATTGACCACTCTCTAGAAATAGAGAAAGCGAACGTGCGGCCATACCTGTCTTTTATTCTAATTTGAATTTATAAATGGAATATAAAAAATATAATATTATAAAAAGATATATTATTATAATGGAATGTAAAACGGTTATAAATATCTATCTTTAATAATCATCGTATTTGAATTAATACAGAAGACTTCTGGCCGCACATTCGTTTTATCTCTGTCGCGCTTTCCGTAATTTAGCTGCTTTTGCTTAGCTGATGGCTGGCAAAGACGCAGTCCACTTTCTATGTCTATGTTTATGTTTAACTTCGAACATCCAGTTACGGGGTAGCCGTGCTCTCTTTAAAAAGATTTTTTTACATTTATACTGTACGAAAAAAAAAATAGACTTTTAGTCTATAGTTTTATTAAAAAATAAATCATTATATACTCTTTATTGCTCAAATAAATTATAAACGAAGTTATTCTTAAAAATAAAACTTGTAATATCTGTTTTATTCCATCCATAGTCTATAACTCTAGACTCCAAATATTTAAATTATCCGTTCTAACTCTATCAACCTAAATTTTATTCAATCTGTATTTGTATTCAGGATTATTGATGGGGCTAATATAGCGATATATATAACACTACAGTCCCGGGAGATATCTTCCGTTGGACTCGAAACTCGGCCACACTCGCCGGAACTATAACCGAACGCCGATATTACACTTGTATGTTCGCTCAGTCGAAGCGACTGCACATGTGTAGATTTGCTATACGGGAAAGCGAAACTGCAAAACTTATGTACTTAAATTATTAACGCTTGAAGTTTATTTTCACTTTAATTTAAGGAAACTTTAATTTCTTTGAGAAACAGTTAAATTATAGCTATTGACATCTGATTCAGATATATTTTGAGTAACTTACAATTACTTTGACCAAATCTTTACTATAATTCTATAAATATACATATAAGTTCATACCAGTGTGTTTGTACTTACTTAATGTACAGCCGTTATATTATATTATAAAAGCCGTATATTATAAAAGTTTTATACGGTGTTTTATTTCCATGAAGTTTAAGACTAATTATTAGTTTTCAAAAATCATAAAATGATATAATATACTCCTTGAATAGGAAATATATGTAGAATGTAGATAATTTATTTTTTTAATATAATATTGAAATACCTTTAACGATAACTTTATGATCAATATACTATTATAAAATTTTAATGGAATTATATTATGATTACATATATAATAAATTATATATTATTAGGGCAGTAAAACACTGACAATTTTTACAAGAGCGTGAGACCGTTTATAATTTTAGATGTTCATGATAATAAAGGATGAAACGAAAGCGGTATGCAGCGATCGTAGCGCTTGGCACGCTGCTCTTTCTCTCTATCTGATTTGTCCCGCAAGCGATCAGCGTAAAGTTATATACATACTAGCAGAACCCGCGGCTTGGCTCGTGCTAAAACTACAAAAAACACTTTAAAAAAGTAGGTTTCTTACAAACTTTCATTTCCTAATTTACCCTTTTATGGGATGAATTTCGAAAAATGCTAAAACACAAATTTATTTAATTGTATTGAAGAGATTTAATACCAAGATTCAAGTGATTCTAATCATAAATGGTTTTTGGATTGTATTATAATATTCCCATATTATTATAAATGTCAAAGTGTGTTTGTTTGGTTTTATGTTTGTTTGTTTTTCTTTCACGTCAAAACGTGACGGATTGGCGTTTTTTTTTGTGTGGAGATACGAGTAGTTGGAAGGCTGGAGATTGACATAGGCTATTTTTAAGCGCGGAAGATTATCGCATTCCCACGAGAATGACAGAAGATTCCCACGGGAAAACACGATATGGCAATTATAAGTAAGGATGTGTAATTTTGACAGGTTCAATAAACCACCATTTCTATCAATCAGAACAGTTCAGATCAGAAAGTTTGATATTTTATGAGTGCGTACACATATGCATACATGCATATGTGTACGAACTCATAAAATATCAAACCTTACATAATATTTTTTATGCGCATACGCGCATACTTTATATTACTTTTTTTATTATATAACGAATGTGATAGCAACATTTATTTACAATCAGATTAATTTTATATTTATAGATATATAAAAAAAAAACATTTTATTTTTACTTCAATGGAGTGCATAAAACTGCCTCATAAAATAACTTTAACACAAATGAGACCTCGTGTTTACAAATGATTAGGACAATGTTATTTATTGTATACTAATGTTATAAATAAAATAAACATTTATGTTGTCACATTTATTTTCTGCAAGATCTTTAATCATTTATAGTCTCGTTCTGTACATCTGATCACCATCGTCATTTCAACATCGATTTATTTCCATTGTTATACATACAATTTATAATCATTAAAAGAAAAAGGAGAAATTACATAAGTAACGTTAAGTACAAATTACTCCTACTCGTACATATGCATATAACATAAAAGCTAGTGTCACTAATCTCCCTCACACGTATATTCATTCCACTTTGTGTTTGCAATGAAGCTCTATTTTTTAAAAAGGAATAAGTACTCTTGAAATAAAATTGATGAGAATTACAGTTTCTATTTTATCTCATTGCTTGTATCTATTATGAAATTTGTGAAATACTAGATGTTGTGTGTTAGAATGCGTATTACTAAATAACTTCTGAAATTGTTACATTTTAATATTTTTTTTATTAAATCCCAAATTCTGGAAAATGTTATTTAGTAAGCTTATATTGTCTTTACATTATTTATAAAGCAAAAGCTTTCCATTAAATAAAAATTTATGCCGTCTATTTCAATAATAGAAGTTAAATTTAGAATAAATAAAATTCCTTTTTATAACACTGAACAACCAATGAGATAATATTGAGCTTCACTTTCGAGCGGAATCTCTCTTAATTAAATTATGCGGATTATTTTAATCTGGCTTCAGGCATCTGATACAAAGCGAAATATAAAAATTCAAGTCCTTTCTTTTAAGCTTAAGAAAAGAGGAATTCACAATTATTAACCTCAGTAGGTACTACTACTACCTGGAAAAATCATATTGCAATTCAATGCTACTGTCACACTCACAACTTCACGCTAAATCCCTTAGCCCCAAGTGTTAACAGTCTCTGCCACTTCTTTCGCTTCCCTCTTCAATTGTAAAATTCTCTTCATACACATACGTTGGGGGTTCTCAGAATTTGACTTGGCCTTCTATAAATATTATAAAATACTTGATTTTCGAAAGACCTCTGAGGTCTCCTTCTATCTTGCCTTCCATTCGCTCAACCACAGTATATTTTATTAGCCATACTTTTTACCCGACTGCAAGGAAAGGCTTTTGTTTTTCGCGCCTATCTTTGTATGTATTTTTGTAATATTCTTTATTCCCTCATATATTCCAAACCACTCGATGGATTTTTTTAATTAAGATATCCTTAGATTCGCCTCATTAGTCTAAGTGTTTTTAGATAGGTGTCATATAAAAAATATGGAGGCTGCTAGATTCCATAACATGAAAAAGAAAAAAAAAAAACGAACTATGTCGAGTTGAGGGATATCGTTGAATAGGTATTTAAAATTCATTTTTAGGTTTCTTTCATCATTTTTCATTTTTACCTTGGTTAACAACCATTCTCGCTAATTTTCTAACTTAAAAATACTTAAAAAGCTGTAAATAAATAAATATATTATAAAAATAAAAAACTCAGCTGCCTAAAAGCTAACTAAAAAGATGAAAACAAGTTGACGATGGAATATAGTATTGTGCAGTCGGAGATAGTTACGAGTGTGTACATCTCGCGGCATCTCCGACTGTGTAATACTATATTCCATCGTGAACTTGTTTTCATCTTTTTAGTTAGCTTATATGCAGTCAGTTTTTTTTTTATTTTTATAATATATTTTTTATATCATTTATTCTTTCTACGTAGCCAAACCATCAAAGCACATAATATTATCTTCGTTCTTACTACCACACATATACTGCGAATTTCTTCACTGTGTATTCACCTCGTCTTTATATACTACTTTCAGTAATCAATATATGTAATTAAATTAACGAAAAACTTTCAAACACAACAAATATAATGGAGATATAAGGTACTACCATACAAAATTTCATTTAAATCGGTCCAACAGTTTCGGAGATTAGCCCATACAAACAGACAGAGAAACAAAAAATTTGAAAAAAATCTGGATTTGTTCTATTTCTCTTCTGACATCCCCTTGACTCAGTTTTTAGCAATTTTTTTTATGTACAAACATTCGACCTCTACAGTTTTTATTATATGTATAGATTAGGTGTACATACATATATTTGATGTATATGTAACTGATATATTCTTGGATATAATATTTTTTTAAGTTTTAACTTCTCAACGTAGCATTTATTGAATAGTTAAATAAATAGATATAATATGAAGTTATATCACATACTTATTTTATCACTTACCTACTATCTATTTTTGTGATTTGATTGTGATTTGCCCAAAAAACAACCATATGTTTTTTTTAAATAAATAAGTTTGGCAAAACCTAGAAATAAATAATAAGTCTATTTATTCATAGGGCAAACACAGTTTTAGAAAACTTTTAAAGTTTAGACTAAAAATAAGTAGAAATATTCGTTTCGCAACACCCTAAGCGATATTACAATAGTTTCATTCTCATTGTATTTATAAAATGCTGGTCGGACCGAAAAGCAGTTTGAGCTAAGAAACTATTTAAAAAAGACTATTCACCTATTTACTTTTTTTTATACCTAAATTCTGTATGGTTAAATGTACCTCGATATACAAAAGGAGTTGAAAATGTTATAGTGTATGTCAGTCTGTCTATTTGTGGTGTCATAGTTCCCGAAGGAATAAATGACGATGTGAACGAGCTTTTTAAATAAAAACCTCTCCTAGTGATGAAGATCCTGATAAGGATATTGTGTAAGCCTTCAAGTGTAGTTAGCGATAATAGTCAAATTTCTGAATTTTGTTGGTACGTAGATATTTATTATTATTATAATTATATATTTACTGTATTTATTGTAGTAAAGGGTTTTGTACTTACTTAAAATACCGCATTTTTATCTGATACACAAATTTTTATGATTAATACGTGTTTACTTCTCTACCAACGAACCAAAATTACGACCTTCGTCTTAGCATAAAATATTCTACCACCATCATTTATCACAATTACATAGAAGGTTATATTTATAACAAAAGAAACTCCACTTCGAAAATCGATATAACATGACTAAAATATTATCAGTCTTTATGACTGGCATGTTTATTGTTGTAGGTAGAGTACATATAAATGGACAATACAAAGTCAAACACGCAAGGTTAACCAATTCATGAGTCTTAATATTGATTTAGATGTCTATACTTACAAAGACAATCTGTGGATAAGCGCTACGATTTTGAATAAAAAGCTTTGTTTGTTAAAAATGTTTTTCATTCAAGCGACGTGTATACGAATTGAAGCGGGTGGTCACGTTCCGCGGTTCAAAATAAATATCTCTCCAGGTCGGAAACGTCTTGAAAAATTTTTTTATGTAATTTCTGTCGTTGAAAGCAAAAGTTTCACAATAAATATTGAATACATTATATAAAAAATTATAATGTTGCTTATTTTATCTTTTTTGTGTTTTTTTTTTTTTGTGTGCTTTGATTTGTATTGGCTGGCACCGACTTCGAAAAAATCTGATTAAGTATCTATTCTAAATGAAAACCCCCGTTTAGTTATTTTTTTACTTTTCAGTGCCTGGAAGTCGGTTTAAATTTTTTTTTTTAAGTTTTTATTGTTCCATTTTTAGTGTAGAGGTATAAACAATACAAATTAATCAAGCTCAAACACCAGGTAATTGCTGTAAATCGTTGAGGAGTTATACGGTCGAACGGTTGAAAATAGGTACATTTCCTCGCCTCCAAGGTAAACGACTAAAAGTCCTGCGAGCTTTTCAATACGACAACATTAATAATTTAGAAAGCAACTTATGTAAACCTACGTCTTTATAAAAGGATTTAAACATTTAAATATATAAAGAAGCAAAAGCACTTCGATGTAATATACTCTTTAGGTTTCTCCTAAAAATATTTGACATTTTAAAAAACTATCTTGTCTACTACTCAATAACTATGCAATGAATTAGGTAACAATTCTACAAAACACGTTATGCTTATTGTGTGTTTACGAGCATCATAACATCTATTTCAACTATGTCACTATCAATAATATAATAAATAGCAAAGATATTACTTATTTTTTAAATACTAAAATAAAAAAATCATCCACCCTAATACGCCTCTGTTTGTCAACGAAACTTTGACCAGAGAGGCCTTAATACAGATATTTATTCCAGTTGAGCCCCCAAGCAATTGAGCCCAGAAGTGTTATATTCACGGAAAAATTATCAAAGCACAAGGTACTTCAAAAAGTACCTTTAACAAGATATACTTACTATTTCACTTATATAAATGCTAATAAAAAAGAATTTGTAATGAACTTATAATCTGTATATAAATTCAAAATACTATTGGTACAGAAGTAACTTCCGAATAACCTTTGTTTTGTTAACTGTCGATATTTTTGACTGCCTGTCGATCAGTTATTGTTTGTATCGGATAATTTCAGGGAAACTGTGAGAAATATAGGCTTTTTTTATGGTAAAACGTGAACGTAGCATTTTATTACAATTCAATTAATATCATAATGTGTTTGTTAAACATGGTGTGTGTTAGTATTATACATTTTGCAGTACGCATCGCTTTTTCTTCTTTTTACCGGTTTTTCTTAATTACGTACTCTCTTAACGTTTATAAAAAATTCTTAACTTCTTGGTATATGAATTGAATAGTTAAAAAAAAAGATGTTTAAATCCATTTGTTATATACCTAGCAGTTGCTAGTCAAGTTGTGTCCACATTAAGGCCGACGAAGCTTAGCAGTTAGAACTGGCATCCTATTTAACTATTTATCTCGGTCTCCGCTTGTAAATCTCTATCACGACCGTTTCATGCATATCTAACCCATTTCTGTTTTATGTACCTTTAATGCCTCACTTAAGAGCGTTATTCTAATCTCAGTTCATCTCTTTATTCTTTGCTTCATAAATAAAGCACTGGGTGGCAACATTTTGACCGCCTTGAACTCTACACATAAATCATTTTTGGTTCCCGTTTTGAAAGCTTTACAGCAAACATAGGGTGAATACTTCCCATAGAAAAGATAGTTTTATTTAAAATGTTAAATATTCCGTTAAATCTAAAAGAATATTACAAAAACACAGAAATAAAGTTATTTTTATTTCTGCTTAAATAATAAATCTATAGGTAGGTATATAAAACTGTAACTTAGCGAAATTTGTACACGAAATATTTTTTAAAAACAATGACAAACTGTAACGCATCACGTACAGAATATAGACCCCAAAACAATAGTTATTAAAAAAAATATCTGTTTGTCTTTACGTCTGTTTGTCTGTTCGTGTTTTATGCAAAAAGTACTAGACCGTTTTGACTTAATTTTGTATAGTGTTAACTTATTACTCGTGTCAACATTTAGGATATCTTGTAGTACAGGAAAATCTTTTAATCCTAGGGAAAAACACAATAACAGTTCTATGAGTCGTTCTTAGAAATTTACAGGTCTAACGCTGGCTAAACCTTAAAAGATACATTAAAACAATTTACTATAAAATTGTAGGTCTTAATAAGGCCTACAAAAAATCTGCAATAGCATAAGTATTTCTCCTAAGGTACATTCGCAATAACTATTTATATCTATTTAAAACGTTCCCAGCGACGCACCCGAGCGAAGCGAGGAAAGTCACTAATATTATATAAATTATATAAAATACATATATATATATTTAGGTACGTACCTATATAGCTTCATAGTTTGTGCCAAAGGTACAGGTAAATTAAGAACATTCACATGTAATTCGTAATGCAATCTTGTTCCGAGTACCTACATATCCTACTATATAATATTACAAAATATGCGAAAGTTTGTGAGGAAGTATGGATGTCTGGATGCATAGATGGATGGATGTTTGTTACTCTTTCACGCAAAAACTACTGCATGGATCTTAATGAAACTTTACAATAATATATAGCTCATACATTAGAATAACATATAGACTACTTTTTATACCGGAAAAATATGCGGTTCCTGTGGGATAGATTTGTTTTTGTTTTTCTAGAGGCGAACCCGAGCGAAGCGAGGATAAGCGGCTTAGTATTCATATATATAAATATACGAGTATACATATCTACATGAAATAATAACAAAAACTGTTTTATTAATACACTACGAGGACCTTTTCATTGAAATGAATCATGATTTCGTATTCAATTCAATAAAATGAAGTATTGTAATTTTGAAAAGGTTTATAGGCCTTATGTATATGTTTGGAAAAGGACTCCTCATGATTCGCTACAGGCCCTTGCTTGCCCAATCCAACACTTGGAATATGCTGTTTATATCTCTGAAGGTAAATAAAGAGAATTAGAAAATCATTTTTCCATTTGATCCTTTTGTATCTTTGTTCTTTTTGTTGGCTGATTCTCTTACTTCGATCCATTTTAAAAAAAATAAAGTGAAATTTTGAGAACTTAAAAATTATAATACTGGATGAAAATATGACTATAAAGAAGTATCTTATACAATATTTTTAAATTACACCGATAAATATCTAAGATAGGACTTTAAAATGTTAGTTGGCGCTGTAAACGAATTTTTATTTAATGCATTTTTCTAAGTATATAAAAGACATTTTTTTTTAAGTACATTATGTAGATACGGTGCAGTGTCTGTAACTTCTCTTACTTAATTGTGTCAAATGAGAAAAATATTACTGGTTAATAAGGTACCATATGTATATTTATATTATTTAAAAAAGATATATATATATATATATATATATATATATATATATATATATATATATATATATATATATAATCTAAAATATATATATAAATATTATAAAACTCCTTAAGTCGTTGTTGTATCAATCTGGGGCTCTGTGTGATCTTGAATAATTGCTAATATGTAAAGCAATTTACAGAAAGACAATTTCGTTTTCGACACATATACACGTAATAAATATTATGTACAATGTACGTATATCTATTTTCATTACTACTATAATAATTTACCTACATTCATTAAATCCGGACTTGCACTAATATTACAAAAATTCTAAGTTTAATTTATTGCTAATTTGAAAAAATACCGATTTGATTTAAAAACCATTGGGGTGGGGTAGATTACTACTTATCAAGAAAGTCTTATTAAATGTATTGTCTATCTATCCGTCTGATTGTTTGTTAAAACAAATTACATCGCACTCTACTCGTACGCAGATGAACTCTCTTTTCTTCGAGAGGTTCATGTTACGTGTTTGTTGTCTTTCAAATAGTACCTACCTATTACAAAACGTGGGACAGCCACGGGCAGTAATTAGTATTTAAAAAGTCAAATCTTTATATTTCTCCATTTTTACATATATCTTTACACATAATAAATGCATTATAAACATATAACTTTACATATAATAAATGCAATAATAAAAAGGAAATATTAAAAGTTTCAACCTTTATTGAACGTTTCTTTACATTACCGGATACTCTAGCCACTAGCGGATTTTACAAGTGTTGGCAAGTGGTAGACCAGTGGCAAGTGGTAGCCCAGTGGTAACGCGCTCGCTTGGGAAACCGAGTGAAGCGGGTTCAAATCCCGAGTCTCGCACCTCTGATATTTTCATGTGCGAATCATTTCTAACACGTTTACCACTTGCCTTACGGTGAAAGAAAATATCGTGAGGAGACCTGCATGTCTGAGAAAACTTAGCAAGTTTTCGAAAGACATGTGAAGTCCGCCAATCCGCACTTGGCCAGCGTGGTGGACTATGGTCTGATTCCCCTCGTATTGAAGGGAGGCCCGTGCCCAGCAGTGGGACGTTAAAAAGGGCTGAATACAATTACATTACCGGATACTCTAGCCACTAGCGGATTTTACAAGTTAGACATTCGCACATAATTAAGTTGGCGAACTTAAACGAATCCGTTTAATTATAAACCCCAACTTTCCGTTCTAAGAGCCGACTAATTGCAAAGCTCAGCTTGGTAATTTAGCCCTTGATAACAGGACCAATTTGTGCGATGCTCGCCTGTCTCCTAGGTATTCTAATAATAGATGTGAACAATAAACACACAAACAAAGGAGATATTTTCTTAACGTGTCAAGCTCAAAAGATTGATGCTATATAATATGATCCACATAATATGAAATGAATAGAACAATAATCCTTTTTTAGATTTACGCCAATATTTACCATTTTGAATAAAACAATCTTGTCAGATTTTTGCTAGTTCTTTAAATTTCTATTTCTTTAAAATAATTGTATATTTCGTGGGTAAATACAATATGTTAAAACTATATTATAACTTTTGAAACGTCTACAACCTCAGTCTCTCGGCTCTCCTGTGAATATAATTTGTAAAGCATTCGAAACGTCGGGAACCATAAATAAAAATAAATCCGCGAAAGAATTTGAAAACATAGTTTTGTTTGATATGAAAGCAACAAAATAAATGTGCGTTAACATTATATTTATAAAATGATTACAAAAATAAATAATAAAAGTAAAAGTTTATCCTGACAGCATTGGCCCAGATAAACCTAATCTAAGAAGGGCAATAATGCACACTGAAGAGGGCTTCAGAGACAGTCTAGGTATCACTATGTCCACTCGTAATCCCATCGAGGATACTTGGGATTACCAAATTCCCATAAGTCCTTTATGTAGTTACTGTGACATAGGCAAAGGAATTACGGAATGATGATATACAGGTTGCTGTAAAATTAGGACTCTATAAATTAAATGTTAATACCAATACGTAAATAATTGTTTCCTTATATGGAAAACATTATATAAATATTTCAATTTCAACAGCATTGGGCAATTAGTTATAAAATATATATTATTTATAGTTACATATTTTTCTATGTATACTAAAACTTACATAAATTCTTCTGAGACCATCCCTAAACAACATGTCCCTAGGTGGATTATTTACTAAAGCTCATCAGGTAGCCTCGCAAATGGCACTTGAAGATAAGAATAAAACAAAAAAGCTCTTACGGACTGAGAGGCCGGAGATGGATCCTCCTGTAGGCCTATAGCAAATTCCTAGCTGTAATTGTAATTGCTGCAAGTATTGCTGGCAGTGTTGGAAAGCCAGGTTATAAAAGTATAAAATCTGATGGTAACATATTATAATACTAGATAGCATAATGAATTTATTATATGTACCGCCTATATTTCTCGAAAATAACTTTGATTTTCATGTTGATGTTAGTCAAATGTTTGTAAATAAATATTCTCGTATAATAAATTATAGACAATTTAATAAAAATAATTCATAATAGAGACTCTGATTATTATTTGCCTACTTTAGAAGGATTACATAGCCCAGACTACAGGTCCGAAAGAATGTAACAAATATTATTTTTAATTTATTCCAACTTCACGTCGACTCTTGCTAGAGTGTAGAACAGATTGCATTTTTTAGTATTTAAGTCCAGTCAGTGGCGTAGCTAAGCCAATGCCCCCAATGCGGTCACATAGGGCCCCTGATGCAAAAGGGCCCAACGGGTCACAAGCGATTCTTTTATTTCAAAACATTTTTTCGAAGAAGAAGAAGAAATAGAAGCTTAAAAACAACGCAAGAAGAAAGTGTCCTAAATTTCCGAATATAATTTTTTACGATGACCATGAGGAATGTGATCGTACCTATGTTCTATGAAACAATGAAAGGTCGTCTAAGCTCAACTTTTTTACTAAATTTTACTCTACGCGTTCTTCCATAAAAAAGTGAGAAGTTCGAATACTATCTCTATCATATTCAAGCATATAAGAGTGCGAAGGGGCTCATGGGGCTATTTTTAAGGGGGTACTTAATTTTTTTTGTATTTTGGCCCGAAAAGTCTAGTTACACCACAGAGTTCAGTATATAAAATCACGTGTGGTATACTAAAAGAGACGACAACGCCTTTCTAAGCACAAGTGCAACAAAATTTAAAAGATGATTAGGCAACACAAATTGTCTTCCCTGAGAGCTACAAAGCTAAAAAATGTCTATTTTTCTTCGACGATTGCCTTTAGTAATGTGTAGGTATATACATGAATATTTTATTTATTATTTTTTTTATTTTATTTTTTTATATTGATCAAAACTACTAGCTATTGGACCACGAAACACCGCATGAACAACTTCTAGTAGCTAATGTGATTAAAATGCTATGATTGGCAACCTGAGTCATTGTATTAATTAAAATCCTCTATAATTATATCAGAACTTATTCAAGGCTTAGATATACGTTTTGAACCATTTGTAACTCATCGACCCAGTGCAGGTGAAAAAACTTACACCACGCTATTGGTAATTTATTTGGTAATTCAAAGACCAGACCATTAATTACATTAACTAGAGCATAATTCTTTAGTTTAAATAAACAAGAACGAACCCAGGTACACAAATGTACGAGGAGAAAGCGAAACAACAAGAAAAACATAAAATTTTATATGGAGAATTATAATCTTGTAAATAATTTTAAACTACCTTCTAGATTTTTTCATTTTTAGTCGATATATTTTGTAAAGTTATCAATGAAAACAGCGTTTGTATTGTTGGCATAGTTTATGCTAATTCTACTCTTAGGATTTTCCAACCTGAATATATATTTTCAATAATTTATGAATGCTTTAATTATATACATAACACTAAAAGCAAACAACTCCTTTACGTATCTTAGAGCCAGATATATATTTCGTATTTCATTACTTCACCTTACATAATGTTGATACAAAATTGTCGGTAAACTAATATGCAGTTTTATTTATAGTTTATATATAAGACCATTGGCACCGTTCTTTTTTATTCCAGCAAAGTTCGAAATATTACGAAATCTTTTTTACAGTAAACGTACGTTAAATTTTAACTTGATCCAATACAAATTTCTCAATTTGCCGTACTATAATAGATATTATGATAAATAATTTTATATACCTACATAGGCCTATGATAGTCATGTTTGCCTATTTCCAAAATATTATCCGGAAAAAGCTTTATTAAAAAACCTAGGTATATCGAGAGAGAACATTACACTTACATTTACACTCAATGAAAAAATATTTTATAGGAATGAATACTATTTTAGAAACCTGAAAATAAAATTTGAAACTCAGAAAAAATATTATTTAGTTGAAAATTGTAATTACATCGCTTTTTTCTCGTAAATTACAAATTCTATTTATGACTAGGTATTGTATTTTACTCGTATGAAACAGATTTTCGTAAAAATTACCAACTAGCTGTTTATTGTGTAGGTAAATATTAGATATTTTTGTAAACATTATAATAAAAATAATACATTTATACTTACCAAAAATATTACGAACACCGCCAACTATAGTTCTTCGAAAATTTTCTATCACTCAAAACGCTCGGCACTTTTTGAAAGTAATTTAAACATTTTTTGAATAATTAAGGTAACATTAAAAACATCATGTTTTTTGCAAAAACTCATTCAACCTGCCGTTTATTAAATATTTCAATTGAAAAACGAGCTTTTTAGTAAAAAAAAATAAAAAGGCTGTCCCTTTACCGATTAATATACAATTGCGAGGCGAGATTAGAAAAATGATCACTGGAAAGTGGGTCGCGGGATTGACTACTCAGTTTTATGAGTATCATCGCTTAGTACTGAGGACATAGAGTGCGTTACGGAAAGGTTAGTGTTGATAGTGCTTACCATTTATCATGTTAACGCGACGTTTCGTAGCGGAGTCGCGAGTGGCTCACGCGAGCAGACTGTTGCTTTCATCCGGGCCGGGACTGCGTGCGCAAGCCGAGCTAGGAACCCCTCTCCCTCCTCCGCAGATCAAAAGCCGCCAACGCTATACCTTACGCTTCAGCCGATGTATCTCTTTGTCTTGAGACAATGACCGCCACTGATCAAACTATTAATGATTCCACTTATTAATTCCAGATATGTATGTATATTGTAATAAATACGCGTTAAATAGAATACCTATTTAACAAGTAAAAAAAAGTGATTTGTCTGAAATATTTATTTTTGCTTTATATTATTAGCAAAAATAAAGAAAATAAGTATTATTTTATTAACATTATAATACCTATATTTTTAAAATTAATATTCGGACTGTCATTTTTAATATTTCAATGTTTATAATGGCAGCCATAACATTTCCACTTTTCTGCGAATAATAAAAGACAAGCTCGAATCACATAATTATTACTTATTGTCATAATCCTTATAACTAGTACCGTTTAACCTAGAAAGTTGTAATCTAGAGCAGTTGTATTATGTTGACCTAAATTTCCGTAAAAAATGTAAAAACAACATATATGCACAAGTTATGATAAATATACAACGTTTTGATAAATATACAAGAGCCTCCAAATTATCACAAAGAAGAAAGTTTACTTAACCAACCTAGCTATTTAATATTTTTGTGGCAACAATTACTACCTATATGATTGTATGAAATATATTGAAGTTAACATATGCTTTTACTATTCTATAAATGTGGGTATGGGAAAGTGGGGTAAAACCGGGACGCTAAGGGAAAAATTAAATAAAAAAATATTTCAAACATTCTAAAATAACTTTATTACTCTTCGTTTACTTTAACTTATTAATTACATTTCAATTTTGTCAACAAACAATTTGATCAACAAGAGTACTGTTTTCATTATTGTAAGTAAAAAAAAAAAAGATCATTTTCAAAAGTTAATATTTTACGATTTTGCCCCATACCACGTCCAAAACCGGGTGGGTACATCCACTTTTTATACCCGACTATACCCCTTAACAAAGAAGCAATGAAAATCATCCAGTTCATCTTGGTCCCAACCAGTACAGCTTTCATGGGCCCATTCCTTCCACTTTGGAAATTTCTCGAGAAGTGAGACAATATCCACATTTTCCGTCTATTACTTCTAAAATGGCATTTTTATAATCTCTTCACTCCACGATTCTCGGTTCGTCGTTCTTTTATAATTTTGTGGCATTTTGTTGTGGACTGTAAAAATTCATCATACAAAATAATATCATCCGATTACCGCGTACGGTTTACCCCAAGCGCGTACCCCAAGCGCACCGAAGAAAAACAAAGTAACTAAATAACCTAAAAACATGTCGCAATAAAGATTCAACCAATGCTCATTTAACATTAATATACACTTAATCTATACAACAAAAACAACCTTTTAAATCGGTCTAATACTATATCAAACCTCCGTAAAAATTGTTTTCTGAAATATTTCCAACGAGCACGCAAGCACGTCATCTAACTTTTGTTGACAAACTATTCAAGATGACTAATTGCAAGAAACGAAGCGCGCGAAAATTTGAAACACATCAAAAAGCCTAAGTGCCGTGTCCCGGTTTTACCCCCATACCCGGTTTTGGACTAATCTCCCCTACTAGATATTACTCGTGGCTACGCTTGCGTGGAAAAAACACTGATAAAATGTAGCCGATGTACCAAATTCCGATACACCAACAAGAATTAACAAAAACACCTGCATATAAACTTCTCATGTATAATGTTAGTGTATGTTCGGTTTTTTATTGACAATAATTTAAAAAAGTATGACTTATATATACATTTTAAAATTTCAACAAATTAGACTAAGAAAAAAGACAAGGTTTACAAGTTTATTTATTAAATATCTAATATAAAAAAGCAAAATTATTCCATACTAATTTATTAAATCTGAGAGTTTGTTTTTTTTTTGGTTGGAAAGTGCTAATCTCTAAAAATACCAGTCAGATTTAAAAAATCTTTCCATTTAATAGCCCTTTTCCTCAGGAAGACTAGAATGATAGCCTATCTAACATCACGATACGACTTCTAGGTTCGGAAGAGTTATATATTAGTATATTTTTAATACATTAGGTAATTTTCATTCCATTCAGTAGAACAATACTTTCATTAAACATAATATCTCTACATAGAGCGATATCATTTGGATGATTCCAACCTCCTAAGCCTTCAAAAATGACATATTCGTCATCTTCTATTTCAATATTTGTGTACATTTCTATATAAGGAGGGTAAAGAGTTGTTTTTATTTTGTTATACTTTGATAGGATTTCTATAATGTTGTCAATTTCATTACACCTTCTGAAAAAGCCATGAGAGCATACAGGTATTTTTATAGCTCTCGGAATTCGGCTGTGCAATACTTTGAATCTCTGGTTATATTTTTGATGTATAGATAAATATAATAATGAACGTGACCAAGTGTTGTCATCAACATTACAAAAAAAAATCATGATATTTTAAAATGATTTTCCAAACAGCTACATCAAATGCTATGGCACTTGTATGTAATTTTGGATTAAAACTTGTTAAATCAATGCTGTAGGCGTTATCATAATTGTTCATTACATTTCCTAAAGATATAAATTCACATTGTGGTAAAGTTTTTGCAATATTTGTCATATAAATTAACATATAAAAGAAATCCTGTATTAAAATTAAATCATCTTCTAAAAACATAACTACACCATTAAATCTTTTAGAAATGGTTAGGTATGAAAATATTTTATTTGCCGTCCACCACCAGAAATGTTTCTTTTCATTTTTTATTGGTTCTCGGTATATTCTGCCAACACCTGGAGGAAACGCACCTGTATAATTAACTTTTCCAATACTAGCGTCGTACAAGTAATCATTTTTAATATGCCCCACCGATATATGTGTGAAGATTTGCAATGAATACGGGTAAAAGATTTGCAATACACGACAAAAATCTATACTTTGAATTAATCTATTCAAATTCACATCAAAGTGCAAATGAGAGAATATAATAAGTGCTTCTTGAATCCCATTCAGATCGCACAATGATGCTAAAACATATTTAAAAGATTGAGAAAAGCTACGTATTTGAAACACTATAACTGTTGTATCATTTTTTATGGGCCCAAATTTATCTAAATTCAATATATTTGCTTCTCGATTATGATCACGAAGTAAATGATTTATTTCAGCTTTACTCAAACGTGTTGTCGATATTTCCTTAAATTGTGTGTATTTCATGGCATTTTGTGAAAATATATTAAACATTTCTGTATTCTTAGTCATCCATGGATACATTATAAATATTAGTGCATATAGAATAACACTACACAGCATAAACCGCCCAATAACTAATGAACTATGTGTACTTCGAAGCGTTATTTTCATAATGTAGGTACCTCAAAAACTTGTAGTATGCCTAAACACTCAAGTAACAATTTTTGGAAGGATACAGATTGTTTTGTTTAGCAAAATATTATAAAAATATGACATATGATATTTCTGTCATTATTTACATTCTTGTTAGAATATGTATTGTTACTCTATACTTTATTATATAAGTTTTTTTATAAAAAAAAAAACTAAATACGTAAATCTGTTCAAAAGTACATATATGTATTAAATTCATTTAATTTTGAATGTGTACAAAAGCTCATATGCTGATTATTAGTTTGTAATATTCAATTATTTTTATACAATAATTTTTATATTTAAGTAACGATCCGACTCATACATATCAGCCCTCGTCTTTATACTTAAGTTAAGTAATAGTGGGCCAAATAGCGTGTGTTAACAGGAGTGTGAAAAGGAGGAGGAGCTCATACATCGAGAGTCATTTGTCAAGAGAGCGACCCATGAACCCGATTCGGGCATCTAATGTTCCTGCTCGTCACTTCCATACTTGAGTAAGACTTGGCTATCGCTTTTTGTACCAATCTGCTGGATTAGTCCATTTGTGAATTGCGGCTGTTAGCTTTAAAAATTACGAAACATTACTCCAGGAACTTTTTTTTTTATTTATAGTCTATACAATAAGGGAGTAATAAAATCAAACATTAGCATTAAAACATAATACACTATTTCATTTTATCGCTTCGATTCCTTGCTGGGGATAATAACTAAGAATAAAAATAAAACATTTTAATTTTTAGTATCTATCTTATTTAAATTGGGTTAACTTAATAATATTATTATAGTAAATGTCTGAATGATAATATCTGAATAATAATAATGTAAAGCTGCACTAATATAATAAAAAATAACAAAGTGAAATCTGTACATAAAATATTTTTTAAACAATGACTGTAACGTATTGTGTATATTGTATAGTTAAAAACTTCCGAAACAACGAAACAATAGTTATGAAAAATTTTGTCTGCTTGTCTGTATATCTGTATGTATTTCAAAAAGTGCTGAACTGATTTTAACTTAATTTTGTATAGTGATAACTTATTACTTTGGTAAACATTTAGGATACTTTTTACAACAGGAAATATATATACAGTGTAAACTCTATATAACGACACTGAAGGGACTGTGCATTTTATGGCGTTATAGAGAGTTGTCGTTAAATGGAGAGAAGAAAAATCAGAATTAGAAAAATCACTTATCTTCTCTCCCGTTTCTATTGCGCGTATCAGTAAAACTTTTTCGTCAATACACAGTGATTTTCTTTTACTAGCCATGTTTACAGTTTGAAAGCTTGTGAGCAACTAAGAATATGATAACGTATAGACAATCCATGACCCCTACTTATTAATCATGGTCAAGCAAGATCAGTTTACACGTGCAAGCAATCCCAATTTGTAAACAAAAGAACGAATTTCTTAGAAAGTTCGGTATGCGTGATGCCGACAGTCGAGTTTATTGCAGGCTAGGATAATAAAGCGACAAAAAAACGTACACAGCTGCGCTTTTTACTAATTTCAGCAACTTAAAAGGTACTTTTTATTACTCAATTGTTGTCGTTATTGAGAGTGGATGTAATGCTATGTAGAGTGTATCATTGTATGGAAGATAAGCTAAACCAACCAAAGCCAATTTATTTCGACGCTTTAGAGAGTTTGTCGTTAAATCGAGTGACGTTACATGGAGTTTACACTGTATATATATATATATCTCTTATGAGTTAGCCAGTATTAGGCATGTACATTTGAAAGAAAAGGCCTTCAAAAAAGCCCGCAATAGCATGTGTGATCTCCTAAGGTACACTCACAATAATATATGTATATATATATTTGAGAATATTCCTTAAGAACATTTCTATAAAATTCATCTGAAAAAAAATATTTAAATGCACAAGTAATCAGTAATAGTAATACTTCGGTTGAGATAACTACTGGTACGTTTTCTAATACCTATACCCAAAGACTGATTGTCTTTCTAGTATAAAATATATTTTTTGTCTTTATATTTAAAATAGCCGTGTTTTTTTATATCAACTTAAATATTTGTATGACTTTCGCCTACATTCTTGGCCAGGTTTGGTTACCAGGACGGAATAAGAAAAAAATAAGTACATAAACACACGATTTCGTATCTTAACGAGTTAATAATTAAAAATATCTACATATGTAAATATAATTAAATATATGTAATAACTAACAATACAAATTTAAAATAAATTTGATCACAAAAATTAGCTACATGATTAGTTCCCGGAAAAACTAATTTTCATACCCATAAAAGGGAACATTTCACTTCCCCTTGTCACATTAATCCCGTCTTAACAGTTATCAATGTCATTATAAGTACATAATATGATATGAGGGGGATTAGAAAATATTACATCACGTTCCTGGACTACGAAACGCAAGGTAGTAGACACGTCTTTTTTTTTAATGAGATTCAGCGACAAACGAGCAGACAGACCACCTGATGGAAAGCAGTACCTGTCGCCCATAACACCTACGGTTCATGCACTTAGGTTTCAAGTAACAAAAATGCAGAACCACAGGTGCGTTGTCACTGTGAGGACTAAGATGATATGCCTTTTGCCTGTAATTGCGCTGGCTACCTTATCCTTTATACCGGAACACAACAATGCAATCATTGTTGCTTGGCGGCAGAAATAGATAAGGGGGTGGTACCCATCCAGTCGGACTCCTCAGGCTTGACAGAGTCCTACCACCGGTAAAAGAAAGTCCGGTCTTTAGAAAATTGTTAAGTTGTCTCAGCTTTGTTGTATCAGCTATAAGCTTCCTGGCGATGTTTTGTACGACCGTATTAGCAAGTGGAAAATGAGATTGTGATGAGTGTGAAAATCCGGAATTGCCTCACTTGGTGTTTCAACAAGCTCATGCATAAACGAATTATTTAAATAATACAAATTTAAGAGCCATCACTTATCATGTATGTCTTAAGTCCATTATCTTTTTTTTTTTTGTTTGGGCCCATTAATATAAAAGATTATGATTTTAATCAATTCATACCAAAAAAGTCTTTAAAGGTAGAGCAGATAAGCGGGCAGATGTAACCTTTCCAGTTTGTAACAGTCCAGTTTGTAACATTAATTAGTTATTAAATAAATACATCATTTTTATGTATATATGTGATTTTGAATACAACAATGTGTCTGTTACTTAACGCACTTAAAGTAGTAATTTAAATAACATTCAACGACACGTTTGGCTCAGTAGTTGGCTTTGTAGTGACCCTGCTTGCTGTGCCAGCGGTCGCGGGTTCGAGTCCCGCTGGTGGCATTCATTTGTGTGATAAGCACGAATGTTTGTGCTCCAGTCATGGGTGTTTATATTTAAAATATGTATGTATTTAAAGTTATATATGTGTAGTGTATCAGCTATCTGGTATCCATAACACAGGCCTCGTAGCTTAACATGGAACTAGATGGTGCTCTGTGTTAAAGAAATATCCCACTGAGAATGAATGAATATTCCTATGGACCATATACATTGTATTTAATTTGTGCCATACAACATTATAACACGCAGCGTATTGATAATAGCCGAGTGCGAAGAAAATAATGGAGGAGTTACTGTATTAAATAGTAACTTAACTCCGCAAACAATTTTTCGATCGAAGTTTCTTATCGCCCGTACACGCTCTGAGCGGATAAGAGTGAGACCGAAAAAAGTGTAATAAGAATTTTTTCCAACACTTCTTGCTATAGTTACAGTCGTGTATGAACTATATAATATGTACATCGCCGCTCACAGCTCTCCCGCGCGCCGAAAGACTCGACGGTTCTCTTCTTAACTTCGGCTTTTTTTAATATCTATTTATATTTTTATAGTAAATAATTAATGTATATTTCTAAAATTAAAATAGTATTATTAATAAAATAAGATTTATACAGTTCTTAAATTTTTATTTCTTATTATCTTAATTATCCTAGATCATTCCGTGTTTAATTTATCATTATTTATTTTATACATAATAAATATATTTTATTGTAAATTTTTCAATTGAACTCTGTCAACTTGATATTTTATAATATAAATTATAATAGCTGTATAGCAAACGTCTACCAAAAAGCAAAAGGAACTTCGTTCCGACCGGGGGTCCTTAGACCCCTCATTTTATTTTAAAAATAGTATAATATAGCTTAGCTGTGATTTCTTAAGGTAATATTTGAAAAAAAAATATCTACTGCATAATATATTATTATGTAATAATAATAATTATAATCACGACTTATAAATAAATAAATAAAATATCTTTACCAGGACTATCTACATTCTATATCTGTTATTTCCGAAATAAAATAAAAATAATAACTAATACCTAACTAAAAAAATTAACTGCAATTTGAACATTTATTAAAATACTAGCGGCTCACCCTCGCTGCGCTCTGCTTCGGCTCTAGGAAAGTAAACCTATCCCACGGGAACCGTACATTTTTCCGGGATAAAAAGTAGCCTATGTCTTATTCCAGACTATAATCTATCTCTTTGCCAAACACTTGCGTGAAAGAGTAACAAACATCCATACTTACAAACTTTTACATTTATAATATTAGTAGGTATTGATATTATTTAAGAATTGTTTTCAAAACTTTTTTTATTACTTTAATTCCACAATGTTAAAATTTTCAAAAAGGACCAGTCAAGTAGAAAAATCTCTATATCATTTCAGAAATGCCGGCTTTGATAGTAGGACAGCAAAGTTGCTATAAGTAGCACAAATTAAAAACCAATTTCATTTAATTTATCACAAAAGTTAACTTTATCTCGATATTATAAAAAAATAACAATATGTTAAATATAATTTCACTTTTATAGTATGCTAAATTTTTATTTACATATTACACTAAGAATCTCTAAAAGAAATTATAAAATGAACTGCTAAACGACAACGTAGTATCCGGTTGCCACAATTGAACGCTAGGCGGCGCCGGTGGTATAACGTCAGTCGTGTGTAATGTGTATCTATAGTTTCCTTCTGTTTTGAAACCCAAGCAAGCTAAGTGATTTAGTTCCTTGAGCAATTAAAACGTTTTCAAGGTGTTTATAGTGTAAATTCTACGATATAAGAAGATGGAAAAGAGAATTAATTTAGAAACTCGGGGAAGAGACCCTTCACAGGTAAATGAATTAGTTTTTTCGTTATATTGGAATGTTTTGTCGATATGTATTTCCTGAGATACATATTGTTTCGAGGACCCTTAAGACTTATTCATTATTACTAAATTATGAATAATCGTAGTGCATTACTTAAAAGCCGATAGATATCCACTTAAACGTCCTTTTGAGATGTGGCGTTATTGTTTATAGCAGACGCAATTACCAAATGTTATGTGCGTTCTCGTCCACGTTTTTAACTTATGATAAGCCAACATAATGTTTTTTATATATTTTCATGTATAAGTCTTTAAAACTCAAGTTCCATTTAGAAGAAATCTAGAATTCTGCCATTATTACATATTTGAGGTTAAGTGTTAAAATTACATTAGAAAATGTAAAAGGTTGCTTTCCAAAGTAATAGACCATTGATAAGAGTGCTTTAGAGCATTACTTGTAATAATACTTAACATTTTTACTAAACATACAAGTATTTTATGTCAAGCCGCTTATCACCGAATGTATCTCGATTATTGGTGTTGTACATATTTTGTTTCAGAAGTCTATAAAATATATTTTCAAGTTCAAATATTCTTAGATATTATGTTAGTGTTATTTAGCATATTGCAATGGTTAAATAATATCGCTATAAAAGTAGGATTTGTATAAAGCAAATAGGATTGCGTATAAATATCAAATGTATACTACTCTACGTAATTTCGCGCCCTTTCACCCAACCTCCTTTTTTCTAGATAAACACTACTATAATTGCATTAAAAAATATTGTTTAATTTATTATTTTATTTGAATTCAGTCGATTTTCTCCACTTTATAATAACATACTGCAATTGTATTTTATTGACGCACGCCTTACCAATACAGCGGCCATTTTTATTGCGTCGCGATGATTCGTGTCATCCGCCATTGAAAGATGAAAACTATCATTCCATTTCCAACTACAAAACACGTTTATCTATATTGATTATACAAATGATAGCATTTAACACATCCCTTCATGTTGAATTGAAGAATTACTTATTGTAAACACTGCCTTGTAAGATTTTTTAAACTACGTAAGTCGCAACCTTTGACAACTTGCACCATTTTGACGTTTGCATAGCTTGACTTTCGAAATCCTACACGAAAAGCCAATTGCAAAACTTATTTCTATAAAATGATATTTGACCCCTTAATTATTTTTAAAATAGCTTGAGAAATCAACATTCATTTTAAAATTCAAATTACATATGCCGTTTTCTCTGAATTAAGAACATTTAACAAGCATTATAATTTAAGGAGACCTGCCATTATCGCACCTTACACCCGATTACTGATAGTTATATATTTTTGTACACACGATATCAGTATTAAATATTCTGTTTCATATATGTATTACTAATTAACTGTTGCGTGCGGCTTCGCTCGTACGTATGTATTTCTGTTAATTCATATTGTGATTTAAATTGAACCACGTAGATCGTGCGTGATATTTAAGATATAAGTCCAGCTTTATCTCATAATTTATAATATTTTATTATTAAAAACAGGTAGACTGCAGTTCTTGAGTGATACATGAACAAACAAATATATAGTCAGGGTACACATCAAAGTTCTAAATATTAATACTTATTTTAGTTTATTTTCTTCAACAAAATAAATAAATATATTATGTTCAATATACAATTTTATTTTTTATAGATTCGGTTACATTAAAAATGTATTCTTAAAATTACAGATAAAAGAGCTTAACTTGGACAATTGTAGAAGCCCTCATATTGTTGGCCTATCAGATGCCTATATCAATCTTGAAATTTTAAGTCTTAACAATGTTGGACTCATTCACCTTAAAGGATTTCCCACTCTACCCAAATTGCGAAAGTTAGAGCTCTCTGACAACAGAATATCAAATGGACTCAACTTTCTCAGTGGTTGCAAGAAATTAACACACTTAAATCTGTCTGGCAACAAAATAAAGGACTTAGAGACTCTTAAACCTCTCGAAGCATTTGAAAACCTGAGAAACTTAGATCTCTTTAACAATGATGTCACCAATATTGAAGATTACAGGAGTAAAGTATTTGCATTACACCCATCACTGAAATACTTGGATGGGTAAGTAGTACTAAAATAAACTTACTAATTTTGATGTTTTCAAAATTATACCAAGTAATTTAACAACTTCTGTCTAATTGCAGTATCTTATTCATATAAGAAAACAAGTAATTTATTTAGAGAAATCAATAAAATTATAATGAAATATTTATTTATTTAACACAAAATATCTTCAACATTTATTGCTTTTTAATAAAAGAACCTTTATTTCTTAATGCAACTCTTAAGTGGCTCTTATACATATATTATTAAATGTTAGTATGAAATGTCTCTAAATGATATATGTATTTATAACATTACAGATATGATAAGCAAGATAGGGAAGGAGAAGACAGTGATGCTGAAGAAGAAGATGGAGAAGAATTGAATGGAAACAACAGTGAAGAAGAAGGTTTGATATATACTAGCATACATTTTTTGAAATTGAATTAATTGTACATTAATTACATGTTTGATTAATATTTGGTATAGAAATACTAATTTTTAGGTCAAAATTCAACTAAGTTAATTTTCAAATACATTAAATTTCCAAATGGGTTATAAAGGTTCTAATCACTAAAATGCTCTATAAAAAATAGGGTAGAAATTTTAGAAATATTTCTTATACCATTAGTAAGTATTGAAATATAAATGCCATCTACAGTGCGAACTCCAATAGTATTAACAATGATATATCAATAAATGTTTTGTATACAAAATTAAACATTAGACAATCCTTTCGGCCCCTAGTATTTGGTTACTGACAAACTCCTAAGATAATATGCAAATGACTCCACAAACAGCAACATACACGATGCACTATACCAAATAAATATTTAGTACTAGGGACTCACGTGCGTGAATGCGTGCGTGGGTGCGTTTTCACGGTTAGCTATGTTTATACATAAATAGTAGCTCGCTACTCCTAAGATATTCATTTAAATTAGGTATATAGCGATTTACTCTTTGTTTTACTCGGGTGCGTACGCCGTACGCGGATTTTGTTCACAATTTCATGGGTTTTAATTTTTTTTCGCAGAACCCTGATTCTTTTTCTAAAACAAAAGTAGCCTAAATTACTCCTTATAACATCAGCTATCTGCCAGTGAAAGTTCCGTCATAATCAGTCCAGCCGTTCCGGAGATTAGCCGGAACAAACAGACAGACAGATAGACAGACAAAAATTGTAAAAAATGTTGTTTTGGTATATGTACCGTGTATACATCCATTTGTTTTAATATTACAAACAGAGACTTCCAATTTTATTTATCTGTAGACTACAAATGTGTTATGTAATTTAAAAATGACATTATACTGTCTTACAGATTTGGACATAGATTTGGGTCCTTTAGTTATTGACGATGAAACTTTGTCAGAGCGGTTACCGGAGGAGTCGCCCAGCCTCCTTATTTCATTATATACAGTTTATGGTCTGCTATTCCACATGGGTTATCTTACAAGAAGTAAGCATCATAATTTATAAACTAAAATGACAAGTTGATAACTCCATAACATTATTGTTTGTCATAATTATAACTAGCAATTTACTTCGCTCGGGTGCGTCCCTAGGTACACGGGTTACAGCCACAATTTCATGGGTTTTAATTTTTTTGCACAGAACCCTGTTTCTTTTTCCAAAATAAAAGTAGCCTAACTTACTCCTTAACATCGACTATCTGCCAGTAAAAGTCCCGTCAGACCTATTTGGTCTAGCCATTTTGGAGATTAGCCAGAACAAACAGACATAACAGACAAAAAATTAAAAATTGTTGTTTTCTTATAAGTACCGTAAGTATATAGTTTCATACGCATTAAAAAGCTGTTATTTTGACATTACAAACGGACCCTTCAATTTTATTTATCTGGATAGATGACGTTACTATAAATTTTTATTAATAACATTTCCAAAAGAAGAATTTGTTACATTTAATAAGTAAAAATGTGTTTTCCAAATGTACCAACCCAATGACATTTCTTGTTACTATAATTAAAGGACCCGAGATAGATAACTTAAATCCATAAGTGGAAGTGTCAACTTATCATTATAAATAGTGACTTTTTGTGATGCTTATTTACTCATTTTCTATGCGGCATCTTAAGGGTATATAATCTTTTTTTTCTTTCAGCATAGTATTTAAATAGAATATTAAAAAGAAATGCCTTGGACCTTCTTTGTAAGGTTCTGTACCCGAAGGGTGACAACGGAACCCTATTACTAAGATTCCGCTGTACGTCCGTCCGTCTGTCAGAGGGCTGTATCTCATGAACCGTAATAGGTAGAGAGTTGAAATTTTCACAGATTATGTATTTTTTTTATTGCCGCTATAACAACAAATAATAGAAATACAAGAAAGATTTTTTAACGTTCGTAACCGATCATCGAAGTTAATTTACTACATACATAGGTTAAAATCATATTAATCTCTCCGGATAATTTCTAAGAAATTCGTGCGAATTTCGGAGAAATCAATTGTTATCGTACACGCCGGCGGGTATGCGATCCTCGAGGGGTTAATAAAAGGTACATGTACGACGATACGGAACCCTTCGTGTACGGACTCCACTCGTACTTGACCAGTTTTTCTTGTTTTATTGATTATACTAGTCTATATTTATTAAAAAATAATAATATTGATGAATAACATCTTTAAATTATTCCCTTTTTTATATGCTATATTTATTATGAAATAGGTTTACTCCAAAATAATTCAATAATTCCATACATGTGTTTTTTTAAAGTTCTCTAAATAATGACATTTTAATATATATACTATTTACTTTATCTCTTTAGATTTGTAGTGTATTTGTGATTATAAACTTTCTTATCAAAACCCACTTAAGCTTAAGTGTCTTGATTAAAGGTGCCATCACTATGCTACGTATGCTCTCATTTCATCACTATATACACAATACTCGTACATATGCTTTCCTCGCATGATACGATAATTGAAATAGCCCATGTCACATAACCAAATCCTTTACACTCTAACGAATATGACATTTTTCTAGTGTCTAACCCACAAGAAGGCTTTCTTTTTGTATTCAGCCCTTTTTTACGTCCCACTGCTGAGCACGGGTCTCCCTTCAATACAAGGGGGGTCAGGCCATAATCCACCACGCTGACCAAGTGCGGGTTGGCAAACTTCACATGTCTCTCGAAAACTTGCTAGGTTCTCTTAGGTATGCAGGTTTCCTCACGATGTTTTCCTACACCGTAAGACGAGTGGTAATCAAATTTAAATGGTTCGCACATGAAAATGTCTAGAGGTGTGAGACCCGGGATTTGAACTCACGTCACTCGGTTTGCCTAGCGAGTGTGTTACCACTGCCCTTTTCACCGACTGCCTTTTTTCCTTTTGAACCGACGAAAAAAAAGGAGGAGGTTCTCATTTCGACATTGTAGTCCGAGTTCGTTTATTGTTTTTTTATTGGGTAGGGTATACCTCAAACTTAATCACATTTAAATTTGAAAAAAAATCTACCTCTAAGTGTAGAAAATAGGGGGATGATTAATTTTTCATGTATTAAATTCTTCGTCTTTGCGACTACTATGTCTACACTGAAATTGGAAAAATAAAACAACAGTCAGCCTGCCAACCGATACAAATCAAAGCACACCCACTTCGAAAATACCTGATTAGTTACTATTTATAGTAAATGAAAAGTACCAATCAGTTATTTTTTTAATTTTTAGTGCTTTTCTTTTTAAGTTTTTATAATCTATGAAAATCTAACTCGTATTCTCTATCGTTTATTGTCTTATTATTATTGACACTACCTCTGGAGATTAATTTTGTATTGTGTTAATACATAAACTCAATATGCAGTAGTTATTTTAAAATACAAGCATGCACTGTAATGTAACTGTATTATTAAGTATTGATAACTGTTTTTGTTTCAGGGTCTGAATTGGAGGATGAGGAGGATGATGATCAGTTGTCCCTGAGTGCAGTCTATAAAGCAGATCTAGGTGACAAATTTTGATCTATTTCATCAATGTACTACTAAAGAGTTAACTACTTCGATGTTCTAGTGGCTAGCATATACAGTCGCAGATCCGGAGGTCCTGGGTTCGATCCCGGGTGGTGCCAAGTTTAATTACTGAGTTTTTCTGTTAAGATATTCCCATAATAACTCGAAGTGAAAAGTTGGCGGTGTTTCAACCCCGTGCATCGAAGAGCACATGTGGCGTCGGTCCTGCGCCTTAACTCTCACCGCGCGTGTCAAAGTATCGTCCCATCGCACTATGAGAGTAAAAGGAATAGAGAGTGCACTTGTGTCTGCGCATACATTTTTGCACTATAATGTCTTCTGCAGATGGCTAGTCTCAGTGGGATTGGCCACAGTGGCCGAAATCGGTTAGGAGGATATTGATACTATTGGGGTATAAAAAAAATATTTGTTTTCTTAATTACACAAGAAATTTTTATAATAATTGAAAGATTTATTCTTATTGAATTAATGGGAGAATTGATGATAATGTACCAGTTATTTTGTGTAATTTAATTGTACCTTACAAACTGATGACTTCTTTATGACATTCCTATTAGATAGCCTTAAAAATATTGAATGTAGGAAAAAAAATCGTCCTTTGCAAGAAAATTATATTGTTACTTCGTTTTACCGGTGGTAGGACTCTGTCAAGCCTGAGGAGTCCGACTGGATGGGTACCACCCCCTTATCTATTTCTGCCGCCAAGCAACAATGATTGCATTGTTGTGTTCCGGTTTGAAGGATAAGGTAGCCAGCGCAATTACAGGCAAGAGGCATATCATCTTAGTCCTCACAGTGATAACGTACCGGCGGTCTTGTATTTTTGTTACCTAAAACCTAAGTGCATGAACCGTAGGTGTTATGGGCGACAGCTACCATTTTCCATCAGGTGGGCTGTCTGCTTGTTTATCACTGAGTATCATAAAAAAAAATACATAATATAATAATAATTTTTAATTTGGAATTCATATACATATATGAGGGATATATAAAAACATGATGCACAGTTACTAGCAAATATATCTTTAATTCCATCCTTTTGTTGTTTTGGTTCCAAGTGTAATAATTTTACAATTTTGTAATAAACACTGGCATTTCAGACGTCCACTCTGTAGCCTACGCAATTCGAAACTATTTGAAAAAAGTGCACAATTTCGATTTGTGCGCCTTTTTTTTTTTTTTTTGAGGTCACTTCTAAAATGCTAATTGTGTATTTTTAGTTTTTATTATCAATGGATACAATGGTTACTTATGCAAATGACGACTTTTAAAATACTATTAGTAATATATTTTAAATAATACTACAGAGATTCAGCAATTCCTCTTTACTTCGATCACTTAACAGAATGTCTTACAAAATTATAATACAACAATACAAACAAAATGATAATCATATCACAACTATTTAAACACTATATCCCCACCGTTGGGTGTAATGTGGCGCCACCTATTTTTTACAGATTACACATTACCCCACGATGGACGACAATACTTTTAAAATATTAATATTTAAAATTATAACAAACTCATATCTCTATTAATATTATAAACTTGTAAATAATAAAATATAAATCAATAATATAAAATATTATAACTAACAAAATATGAAGCATCAATATGATGATCTATAAATAATGAACAACAACAATCAATTGAGATACTCTTAAAGAATTAATTGAGCAACTATAACTAACAATACATATATCCTTCACAAATTCACAAAGTTTGTATGGATAATAGTTTTCTAATATAATTATACTTTATACAGAGGAAGAAAGCTCAGCCAGCTCGCTATACGTAGGCAGCGACGTAGAGGAGGAGGAGGACGACGAAGATGAGGAGGCGGAAAATGAAGACGCCGACCAAAACTTTAAGCCACAAGGTATTGCATAATACACTATTTATTATATATTTACATAACAAGTCATTAACCTTAGCTTCACTTCAACCCATAGTAATAGTCAATTTTATAGGATGAAAAGTAGCCTTTCTCTTTTTATCGATTCTGTACTCAGAAAGGTAGATCGGATAAATTGGGTTAGCCTCTGAAATATGACTAAACCTAATTGATACAGTTACAGCACGACTAATATATATTTATTAGTCGAGCTATTGATTGTTAAAAAAAATATTATATATTTTTTTACTTAACAATGAGGATAAGAAAAACAATATGGGCATTTACAAAACAAAGTAGCTGGAGAAATAATTGTTATATATTAGTAGTACAGTAACTGGATTAATAATCACTGTCTTGATATATTCTATATTTCGCATAAACCCTTTGACATTACTCTGGTAAAAATAAGATCCAGCGAATAGAACGTAAGCTACGTTTTATTTTGTAAAAAGTAGCCTATAATTCTTTTCATTGACTTTTCTCAGCACCAGATATAATTACAGTAATATATCAACTCCTTTTGACATTGCCAAGGGCCTCCCCCACAATATAGGCGATTAATATGTTCTGCCTGCAGAATTTATGAATGTCGTAGTCTCATCTCATCGATTCCAACGTACCGGCGATTAGGGGACACGTACAAACCGTTGTTTGAATTTTTGGTATTAGTGGTTAATAACAATATTTGTTAGCTTTTCTAAAACCGTAGATTGGCACCATTGCGTCTGAAGCCCTGAAGTTGGTTATCGATTTAAGAAATATTCAGGGATTGCTTATGATAAAATATCTTCTTCGTATTTCCTAGTCATGAGTCTTCCAAGTCAGTTGAAAATCATCAGTCACCTTTACACATCTTTTATGTGTTGCTTTAGTTGAATTTCATTATTTATTGGAACCTTACTTTAAAGGGCAATATGAAAATCTAATGAATGTAATATTTCAGACGGCGTGGACACGCACGAGGAGAGCACTCGGGGGAAGAAACGGAAACACGACGACGACGACAACTGAGTTGCCTTAGGTATCTTACTAGCTCTGTAAGTGTACAGCCGGTACTTCGGACAATAAACCCGATCATTGCGGCAAGGCAATGTACTGCATGCTTTATTTCTATGGTACGTCACTTCATTTCTTCAATAAATTTATTTAGCTTTGATCACTAATGAGAGTTGTTACTTGTTCTGTATGTGTAACATATTATATGTTTTGAATAATAGTCAATTTACTTCTAGACTCTTCTTTATATTTAAACGTAATCCATGTAACAAAATGGCACATCTAATATAGAAATACTGCAATGGAAATAAAGCTAGCGGTATGTTGAGGTAGAAAATGGCGCACATCTGCCTCCAAGCCAGAGCCAATGTGTGGGTCCAGCGGAAAGTCAAACCTAATCTCAATAGACATCGGATTATATTACATATACATCATAATGTAGATTTACAAACACATTAACAAGGGCATTGTCCATGCTTAGTGTATAAGTTATGAATAACATCAAATAATTATATTGTAAAGAACATATTTTGAACATATTTTAAAATAGTTAACTTTATTATGACTTTGTTTTCAACTGTCAATGTTGTAAAATTTTCTTAAAATTAAAATTTACTCTATAAATAAAGCATATTTTGTTATTAGATTATTGTCACACTATGTATAAATATTCTAAGCGATTATTCGTCCGGTCTTACGGGTCTACGGAAAGCTTTCCCATAGCTGATCATGGATCCCGTACTTCCCTTCTTGGAAAACTTCCCATACTTTTCAGAATTTTTACATTTACTTATTTAAGATCTCAAAAATAAATTACGTAATATTTGTTTTTAATTTGGGATATTTTTTTATTTTTTTGGTGTCAATGTTGTCGGTAATTTACCGATTTTGGTAAATTCTCTTTTATTTTGCTTTCATTATTTTTGTATGACGTCAAATTATGGAAGTCGGCCACAGGAACTAGTGACGAATACGTCATACGTATACGGGACATGGATACAGGTTACTTACGGAAAGCTTCCCGTAGACCCGTAGATCGGACGAAGAGTCGCGTCTATAAATATTATTTCTATTTCTCTACACGATTAAATGAATGTTACTAGCACCAATTTGCGTTAACATTATGTTATTTCCTGTTAATAAATAATCGATTATTAGATCTGCTAATATATGAGACATTTTATTATTATAATAACTCCTTATTGTTATAAAATGTACATATTTTTTAAACTGTTTTCCTCAAGTTTCCATCACAGAAACTTGGGTTTTATTGACTAAAATAAACTAACAAGTCAATCCGATGTCTAGTTATCAAGATTATTACAATTGATGTGTTTTGTGTGGAATCTGTAGTTTGTTGTCCGACAAGTTGATATTTCAATTAAATTGTTTATGTAATAACTATTTTTTATTCTATTGACATGCTTATTTTAGTCTAATCATTGAATGCGATTGCATGGTTTTAGATTTAAATTAGCTCTCGGAAACTTAAATTACAATAATTGATTAGCTATAAGTGATATTTTGGGTGAAACTGAGAATATATCAGACCTTGTCATTTTGATTTCTAATCTGACGGTGTTCCGCCTGGCGTTGTCGCGACCAACTGAACCAACTCGTAGACTGTATTTAAACTTAAAACCCAATACATTGCTCGTTTTACATGTTGATGTACAAATAAAAAAATATTCTTATTAAATTGTAAGAGCAATGACTTTCCTCATGAAATTGATTTTTTTCTTTTTAGTTTATTATTTAATAGTAATTATGATTCAGTTTATTCAACTACAATGTATATTGAAATACGAAAATGAATACAATAAATATTGTCAATTGCTTCATACATACGAAGTTAAATAATGTAGTCTATACAAATTAAAAATGCGCACCCCGAAATAGTATAATGAATATTGAATATATAGAGAATAAAGAAATATTTCTAAAAGAAACAATTATTGTACAGCGCTTTTGGTCGCTCGGATTATTCGAAGTCATATACATAGATAGTAACCATATGTTGCGCAACTGCTACTACTTTCTACACGCAAATTTGGGCTAAACAGCTGAGGTTTTGGGTGAGAAATAATATAGAAATAAATATAATAAGGGTTAGGTGATTGTGTAACTTTGGACCTCCCAAAAACTTGTGGCAGAAAGTGCGATGCACCTCGCATATCTGGTGTTGTTGGTAATTAAAAAAAATTACATGGATGAATAAAAATTCTATATTACATTTGAAGAATGTTGAAATTTTTTATAGAAAATGTTATTGATCGATGTTGTTTTACATAGAAAAAATATCCCCTTACAAATTTGAGAATATATTTAACTATTAAGTTTTATTTCTATTACCAGATATCAACACAAAGCTTATGGCGCGCTCTGCCCTGAGTTTTTGTGTGTTAAAGCGGCGCCTGAATTTCGTCAGCATTTCCCTTAAAATTATCGTAATGTATAAAATAATTTGATTAAATTAGATAAAATTCTTTGATATCTGATGATTTCAGAGAATATTTTTCTACAATCTTTTTAAATTATAAAAGAGCGATTTATGCACTAAGTATATCGATGATAATTTATGAAGTTTGGTTGATACATCGTGGTGAATGTGCCAGATATGTTGAAGAGAATTTAAGTTAATAATTTTATTGTATTGTGTAAGTCATTAAGTTTAAGTAATTTACAACCTGGCCTGTTGAAATGTATTATAATCCTATTAAGACTTTATTTCTGGGATTGTAAAATAAAAACTACATACAAAAATATTTCTTTTATTAGTCCACTTTGTTTTAGAATAACAAGAGAATATTATACAACATGTTACTAACATCATACATTTTATTTAAACAACAAACTCTAATGTGTAACAAACACCAAGTATGGTTTTGAGCTCTTTGCTAAAAAAATATATTCATTTTTCGACTTTAAAACGCAAGCAAATATACAGGTAAAATAAATTAGCTTCATTAAAATAATAACTAGGAAGGCAATGTTTGTAAGACGACAAAACCCAAAGTTTTCATTAAAGTCAAGGTTTAACTATCACTGCATAATACCATCCAAAAACTGCTGCAACAATCCACTATCTATAGGTACGACGAGGTTCTCACTGCCATCACAAGTCCTTTTTATTTTCACCAATTTATGGTCTAAAAATTCAGTGAGCTGAGCTCGCAGCGCCAAGTCTGAGCTGACGAGGAAGTTTTCACGAGCCTTTGAATATAAGTCCTTGAATGGCAGCCCTGAAATGTAGAAGTATTAAACAATTATGGAAAATATTGACATATTACATATTTTTGATACAAGTCCTGATCTATTCCTTGTATAATAATTTATTATTAGTATATTTTATGTGTCAAAATGTTCAAACTACTAAAGAAAAAAATCGTTTTATTTTTTAACCGACTTCCAAAAAAGAGAAGATCCTATGGTTGTCTGTGCCTTTTATTAGTTTTCGGAGATGGCTTGACGAATTTTGCCCATTTAAATTATATTTATATTAAGGTATGTCCCGAGGAAAATTTTCTTTGACATAGAGCCGTTTTCAAGAAAATCTGACATTTGAAGGACAAACGCCTGATCTAATTAGTATTTTTACCTACTGACTACCCAATTGACTTGAAACTTTACAAGTATTTGTTTTTACAATGACAGTACAGTGATTTGGTATCATCGACCTGATCTAATGGGAGAGGCCAGACTACTGATAAATACTTTGAGTTTAGGCTTAATTGGTTTCATTTACGCACAATTGACAAGCACAATATGTTAGAATTGAATTTCAAAGTCTAATTTTTAGTGTTATTAATAAAAATAAGTTTTTTAGTTTGTTAGTCTTCATATAAAAATTGGAAACAAACTTAAAAGGCTTAAGTGAATATTTTTATTAAAATACTTTTTTTTACTTTGCTACTAGGTCGTCTACACTAAAAATGAAAAAAAAAACCTAAAATACTAAAAAGTAAAAAATAAATGAACGGAGTCTTCATTTATTATAGATATCTAATCGGATATTTTCAAAGTCGCCACTCTACCAACGAGTAAGATCCGACCGATTTCTCGGCCTATAAACTTCGAAACTTCTTGCAGCAAATTAAGGTGGGTGGACCATGGAAGGCCACCTTAACAAATAAACAGTTATAATTCTTTTATTTATTGGATAAATAAAATAAACAAATTATTAAGTAACACTTTGTTCTATAATGTAACTAATAAAACATTTTCTTTTTTTGCAGTGTTAATGCTTATTTATTAAATTTAAGTTTTATTGAACCCTTCCAAAATGGCCTTGCAAGAAACAGAGCTCCATACAAGGCCGATATAATAAATCCGTCGTTTAACTTAAAACTAACGGTGAAACTTTCAAAATATCTGGTTATCCTAAATCTTTGTACATAGGTCTTTCAATAAAATGAAACATTAAATACATATCATAATATATTCACTTAGAAAATAGTCAACAAAAATTTCTTGAACACTATCGTAAAACTAAGAATGTATTCGTGAAAATGTATTAAAAATAATTTTAATAAATATTATATTAATATCAAATAACTTGCCAATAATCTTTATAATGGAATAAAAATAAAATTGAAACCGACTACAATGGCCTTCTTATGGGTCTGTTCCTTGCAAGGCCAAATGGAGTTTTAAAATAAAATTATTTAAAGCATGATTATAAGCAATAATTTTATGAAATTATACTTTGTTTTTCCTTTCCCAATAAGATTTACAACTAAAAACTAAGTATTAATATTTTCGTGATTCCTAAATGTTCCTAACAAGGCCCTTGTGCCCTAGCAAGGCCAACTGTAAATTTTTTGATGATCTTTTTTCGGCCTTACAAGGAACCATTGGCTTTCCTGGGAACACTAACGATATTTTAACAAAAATTGAAATAAAATCATATAGTTTTTCTTTAGTACAATAGCAAATCCTTATTTATGAATTTAGATCAAAAAAAATTAAAGAAAATAATAGTTTATTTACTTGAAAATTAGCCTTTTCCTGTGAGCGCGTATTATAATTTTAACGTCGACGAAAGAAGTCAACAAAGCGAGGGACCCCATTTACAAACCTCGCCGCCGCGTCTTTGTTCTTAAGTTCGATAGGTGCTAGTCTGAGTAAAAGGAATTTGTCATCGCATGACAATAACTAGGACTTTTGATAATCGGCCTTACAAGGAGCATGGCCTTAAATGGTCCACCCACCTTAGTTGTATATAGATTTAGAACTTATCGCTATATCTATCAACGCGTGAAAGAATTACATGCACATTATTTTTTGAAACGTATGTCAATTGTCAATCATTAAAATAGTGTTAATTCAGAATATTTCTAATTAAAGATTTTTTGTTCGAAAATAACTTTTTTGTATTATTTTTAAATCTTTTTAACATACTAAATGTAATTGCGTTATATCTATCTCGGCTGAGACAAAAAAACAAGACTCGGTCAGACCTTACCAACGGGGCAATATACAATATCAAATAATGTACCTTGATAATGTGTTTGTTTATGATTTTCCAACTGATATTCAATAATGATCTGGAATATTCCTTTGGCGTTTGTAGTGAGTGACTGGAATACGCTCTTAAGAGAAGACAGTTGTAAAGCGCCACTCCTTTGCGTCATCAGAGAGTTCTCAAATGAAGTTTCTTCGATATACGGCAGAAATGTGGTGACGTCCCACCACGTAAAGTTGAACTTACTTAGTTTGTTGTGGTCCCATACTGGAATGTTACAATGTTTTATTTACCATATGTATCACTGCACTTTTTTACCCTCCCACAGCAGGGCACGGGTCTTCCTTTAATACGAAGAGGATCAGGCCATAATTCACCACGCTTTCCCTGACTAGCGGTCTTCACATGTTTTTCAAAAACTTTATAGGTTCTTTTAGACATGAAGATTTCCTCACGATGTTTTCCTTCACCGTAAGACAAGTTGTAATCATGTTGGAAATTACTGTCACATGAAAATATCAGAGCTGTAAGACCGGGATATGAACTCGCTTCACTCGGCTTCCGAAGTGAGCGCGGTACCACTGAGCTAAGTCTGCCTTCTCTTTCTTAAAAAAAGGGTTGAATACATGTATCACTAACGAGTTCAACGACTTACCCTTTACTCGAAAGATAAAAGATCGAAGTTTGCATCGAACTGTACCTAAAAATCGACTATTGCACATAATAGTAACATCGTTTTATTGTTTACAATATCCTTAAAAACTTCAAGTAAAATATTTTTTTACAACATTACAACATTTTATTACAGTCAAAATATTATATCGGCACACACATCCACTTCTACAGTTGCAGTAAAAAATAAATTTAAAAAAAAAAATGTCATAAATATTATTTTTTAGAGAAATTCAATAAATTATATCCATCTCAACAACAAGGGTGTAACTGGCGAACAAAATGAAAACATTTATTTTTCAATCATTTGTTTTTTTTTTTTTGAAAAAAAATCTATTGTATGAAATACTTACACAATGGTGCATTTATATGATCTATAGTAGCAATCAAATGTATATTCTTCAACTGAGCCAAATTAGCCAAAACAGACTGTGCTTTGGAACTCCTCAGCATAATGCCATCAATATTATGCACTATTAAAAATAATTCCACGCTATATTCTATTAATTGTGAATCAATTAAGCTCACTACATCTCCTATATTAGATGAGACATGAGTATTTTCTAATAGATCTATGACAATTGTTTCTAGAATATTCTTCACAGTTAAACTAGGAAAGAAACCATTAACTACAATACATGGCATATTTTGAATTTTCTTCATTTGAAATCTTTGTAATACAGTTTTTTTTGATCCAATTCCATATAGAATTACATTGAAATTTTCACTCAAAACATATAACCATCTATTAAATAATTGGTCGTATGATTGTATTAAATCAGTCATTTTATCTTTATGTTCATTTGACATGTGAATGTCCACTTCTTTCATATTATCGTTGAGATTCATATTTTTAAGTCTAGCGAGAGTGTGGTCTGATGTTGTTATCTGGAAATAAGAGTTTAAATGATTTTAACATTATAATACTGACTAACAATTACATGTACTACATGTATGTAAAATATACTATTGGATTTCTTTTATATGTTGTATATGCAAAATGAATTAGTTTATTTTTTTTTATTTGTTATCTTAGAAATTTTGTATATGTATATATTATAGTATGTATCATGGAGACGATCACAAACAATTTTTAGTTTTTTTTTAAATATTAACAAAGATGTGAATAATGCTGTAAGACATTACTGAAGCTGTTGCATTTACAGTTTAGGTAAAAGGATGAATTTTAGTGCAAAGATATCCTTATAATATTATACGTGTATATGGAGATATTTGAGTTTAAATATGCATAAAACGATACACTGATATTGATGAAACTTCATACAGATAGTTTTGAATATTCAGAAAATTAGCTAACGGTAATAATTTTGTGCTTAGAAATGGTATAATATGCATTCTGTGGTATTGAAATAATATATGTTACATTGACATTATAAAGAGCAACACAAAACAGAATTAACAACACATTTGATCAACATTTGTTAAGTGGTTTTGTTGTTAAAGTATAACAAATAGACAGGTATGCATAGTATAATAGTACTCATAGGTTACATTACCATCTAAGGATACTTTCGTTTTTAGTTATGTTATAACGTCAATTCTTCTAACTAAAGAATGCTTTATAATATGTTTTTTTTTTGTGTCTTGGCATGATGGCGGTATAAATACCTATTGGTAATATTTGATTTGAAACATAATAAATATTCTTTACCTTTTTACTAGAATTCATCATAAAATAATTATCTGGAGTAACAAAATATTCGGTGTGTTTTTGTCTAACTTTATTTTTGGTTGCTGTATTTTGAGTAGTTGGTTTCTTTGGTTCTCTCTCCTCTTCTGCATCGGATTCACTGTCGCCGTGAGATGAATCAGTCTAGAATCATTTTTTTTTAATAAAAAAAAGTTTCTGCCTTTATACTATACTATGAAATATTTAACGCCAATTTAATAAGCTATATTTTACATTAATTTTCGTTGGTATGACATTATCAGCAGATATTACATCAAAAACAGGTTTATCACACTCAAACATTATCAATTGAAGCATAATTTTTGAATTTAGCCCTACAATGGGGAATATTATATTTTTTTAATTATTGTAATTCATATAGTTGTCAGTCTTTATAAATCCTTAATGTTAAATGTATCCAAATGATTTTTTGTATCAAAATTCTTCAAATATAACAAAAATATTTTTTACTTTATGAGCTATATAAATAAAACCCCATATAGTAATTTGCGATACATATCATTAAATTGAAATCATTCATACTATACCTCTTCATCACTTTTATCTGGGACAAAATCACTGCTACCTCCAGAAAAATCACTCTCAGAACTGTCACTATCTACTGCCTGAATGATTTCTGAAAAAATATATATTATCCCACTAATTTTATAAATGCAAACACTTGTAACTGAGTTATTCATTATTTTAATATAATTATATAAATTCATATCTAATAAGGTATGTTTTATATTTCTTCTTATGTCTAAAGTCTAGTTTGCTAAAAAATTGAATGTGCCTGTGAAATTAGCTGCATATGCATGACACATGTGTATTAAGAATTTATTAATCTAATACAAATATATAAAATTGAAGTGTAGTTCGTAATGTCAAAGTAACAGCTTTTTACTTATATGAAAAAAACAATTTTTACAATTTTTGTCTGTCTGTCTGTCTGGCTAAACTCTGAAACTGGTGGACCGATTTTAATGGGATTTTCACAGGCAAATGTTATAAGGAGTAACTTAGGCTAATTTTGTTTTAGAAATATAATTAGAGTTCATTGCAAAAAAATTAAAACCCTTGAAGTTGTGAACTAAATTCGCAATAGGTATGTACCTAGGGGTGCACCCGAGCGAAGCAAGGATATGACGTAATAAAAATGCATGCATAATTTCAAGAGGCCAACCAATCACTCAACTGCATTTAAGTTCTACAAGAACTACAATAAGATAAACTGTTACCTACTATTGTCCATACTTAACAAGATACTAACTTTTTTTCATGATATTTACAACATGTTTTGGTGTAGCCTCATCAACTTTTAGGAGTAGGTTCTTTTTTGGTGTTTTCATTGGTGAGTTAGTTAAATTAATAACAGCTGCTTTGACTTTATTTTGAAGATCATTTTTTGTATGACGAGATTTGAATTTAAAAATATCTTGCCCATCCACATCATCATTTCCAAAAAGTGCTAAAATAAAGAAATAATAACTAATAAGTCATTCTTGATAATCAAATATCAAAATAACCCACCAAAATAATCCAAAGGATAGTTTTTTAGATATCAAATATTCCTATAAATGTAAGAAAGTATAAAGTTATATCTTTATAAAATTAAATGTTATATAAAAAAAAAATTATATGATACCTTTAGGCTTATGTGCAGACTCTTCATCAAGGTTAAATTCATCATCAGAACTATCATTATTATTGTAAGTTTTTCTTTTCACTGGTGTTGTATCTAGATATTCATCATATTTTTTTGGCTTTGTCCTATTTCTAGTGGCTCTTCTAGGGGTAAAGTCAGGACTCACAAAATCTTTATCTGTTAATTATTGTTTAACGTTTAATGTTAATTTAAATTGTTTGACTTTATGTTCAAGAATAGTTTTAATACATTAACTAAAATTATTACAAGTTAAAATTAAGGATAGATAATGAAACATAACCATCTAAGAATACTTCGGAAGAAGCACATGGTTAATTTATGAAGTTATGAAAAATATAGGAATGCATAGTAAAATAAATTTTTGAAATAAAATAAGATAATACGTACCACTTCCACTTTTATCTTCTACGGAATTATACATGTTATACAATTTCAATCAATGCAGTGATATTCTGAACCAATTGTTATTTCTTAAACACTATGCAATTATTATTTATTAATGTTTATTTCTGTGGACCATAATTAACCTAAAAAATTTAAATACAAATTAACCGCGGGATATATTTAAGGCGCTCCCTAAAAATACAAGTGTTTATGTTGGTCTTTGATAAGTTGAACCATAATTGAACTGTCAATTATTCACAGATTAACAGTGTTACCAGAAAAAAAAAGGAACTCCTGAATTCGACCGTATATATTTTTTTTTATGTTTGTTCGCGAATTTTTTCCTCGTTTATTTACCAATTTTGATAATTCTTTTTTTGGTGGAAAGGAGATATCCCAACTCATTTTGTCATGGCGCGTTTCATTCAGAGCCATCTCTGAGTATGATATGGAATGAAATAGTAAATACTTTTAACTTTTTAGACGCGCCAGTTCCAGATGCGTTCAATTTGGATGCGTTCGTAAACTGTTTGCAATAAAAGTAACCTTCTGGCAACGCTGCAGATTAAGGAATCTCAATTATTCGCTTTGCTGTCATGTCAATTTCAATATATGAACCATAGATAAAAAATGAGATTTTCGAGACTACTTCAAAATCTTGATAGAGTATAGGGCGGCTACACATGTACGGTTTCCTGATTGGTAATTCAGATTCGGAGATCCGAATGCAGGTCTTACATATAAAATATTTAATTAGGCGCACACATTCGTATATTTTCCGTTCGAAAAAAAACTGACGTTCGTTTCGGAAATAGGCTGTGCGTTCAGATCATTCAGAACGGAAAAACCGAATGGCGTCATCCCAAATGCAGCGCTCGCTTACATTTTTGCTAATCCGCCGCACACGAACGGAAATTTTCGGCTAATTAGATATGCGGCCGGCCTAAGCATCATACTCATAGGCTAGGCAGTAAGCAGTCGATACAAGGTAATTCAATAAAGTACTTTATTACTCTTACTGTTACAACTCAAATACAACTAAAATTAACAATTATTTATGAGTTTTTTTTTTATTTTTACAGTGGGCACGTAAAAAACAGAGTATTTGATGGACCTTCATTTAACTTTATAACAAAAGCACAAACTATAAAGAAATTCTTCGCAGGAACAAAAGTAAACGGTGTTAGAACTTAGAAAAAATCCTCTCGACTTCTACGCTGGTATTAGATAGGCAATGGATATTAAATAGTTAGGGAATAGATAATATAGCAATGGTTAAGCATTCCCCTCTGTTGTCTTATCGTAACTTTCAATTTACTGTGCTAACAAGGCCTACAGAGTAAAAAAATTTGGTGGCTTAGTAGATTTTTGAATACCTAATGGTAATTATTGCACTTAAGTCTCAAAAGTCTCGTCAATCTCGAGACTGGAAGTAGCAGTCTGTCACACCCATACACACGCAATATTATACTTTTTATTCTGCTTAGTAAGACATTAAACCTTTAAAAAATATATGTCAAAAGTTATTCATTCTATATTTCTCTCGCTGCGGCTCATTCTACCAATAACACTGCATCCTATCATATTGAACAAACGTTGGGAAATTATAAGAAGACTAGCGACTCACCCTCGCTTCGTTCGGCTTCGTCCCTAGGTAGGATTTAACGGTTTCTATGGAATAGATTGACTATATATTAGATATATTTAAAATTACAGCCTTATAGACTTCCTTAATAAACGGGCTATCTAATGGAAATATAATTTTTCAAATCGGAGTAGTAGTTCCTGAGATTAGCGCGTTCGATCAAACAAACAAACAAACTCTGTCTCTTTATAATATAAGTATAGACAATATTTTATAACTGTCACTAAAAACTATGCACTTTTTTCAATTCGACTTAAAACACTATCGAAAGCATGGATGACTAATAAAAATCGAAAGTGACAGAATAGGCACTTTTCTTGACACAACACAGTAAGGGACGGCAATAATGATAATTTTGTCTTGTTCTATCACATCAAAGTTGTATTAACCCCTCGAAGACCGCATACAGTCCTCGCGCCTTAGGCTCAGCAATGCATTTGTGAGTGTACACACATAGTGTACGGAGAGGTACGGCTTGTGGCGTAGCGCGTCTCGCGCATGGTTTAAACCCGTTTATACTGGTTTTCAAAGCGGGGCCTGAGCCGCAGCGCGTCCCTTACGTGTCATCTCCCTGCCTTTTTTTTTCTCCCTGCCCTGCACTTTCAGCATTTCACCTCTTGTACCGTTCGCAGCTTGAGTTATAATATTATTTTGTTGTTGTGTTTGAATTATTATATTATTATTATATCATTATGATTATATTATTATTATGATTATCATTAGTGAAATCGCTTCTACTGTAACTAAATTGACTAAATGAAAACCATTAAGCAACAAGAAAGAAATTTTGTGCAAATTGAACGAATATTTTAAATACGTAAAAAAAGATATGTAAAAGATATTAAAATGTCAGCACTTCCTTTTGATACAATTGATTTTATTTTTATGTGATTTTTTGACTGACCTTACTTTTGGCTATCACTCACACAAATGCCAAGCCGAGCTTACGCCTCAAGAACTGTACACGCCGACGCGTACGATAACAATTAAATTCTCGGAAATTCGCACGGATTTCTTAGAAATTATCCTGGAGAGATAAGGCTTTTTTCTCACGAATATCACGTGACCTATGACTTCATTTGGAATATAGCTCGCTTGTTTTATGGATAAAATATTCAATTTTATTTGAAAGAGACACTAAGAGCTTGAAGAGTCGCCTTTACTATTTTTATTTACGATTCATCTGGTGACTTACGACTAAACGTACAGTGGACTCACCGCGAAAATATATCACATATGAAAACACTTTTAGCTATGTATATATTATACGCCTGTGGTTTAGCGACAACATGTTCGGCTCAACATCCGGAGGTCATGGGTTCAAATCCAGGGCCGAGCCGTGTTTAGTTATAGAGTTTTTGTCAAAAAATTATCCAGGTGTTTACCCCCATGAATCAAAGAGCATTTAAGTAGAGCCATCGGTCCTTCGCCTGATCTCTCAACAGTCGTGTCGAATTGTTTTCCCATCGAAGAATGTGTTACAGGAATAGATTTAACGTTGTGCTTAAGCGCGTACCTCCCGTTTTTTCCTTTTTTATATAGAAAAGTTAGTTCAAACTTTTAAAATTTAATACGGATTTATATAAAATTTACTATACAGATACGTTTGCCCTGAAGTAATACATAGGCTACTATTGAGTGAATCGAGGGTAAATCGCTAAGTATTTTTTAAATTGCATTTTTGCTTTCTAAAATTGATATGAGAATCAAAATATGAAACTAAGGATATTTTGAGCTGCTTTAAAGATGTGCTCTTTGTACATGTTGCAGATTCACTGTAGTCAGTGAATCGACCAATCAAAACGGACGAGGCTTCCACCCACATCCTGGTATTGCTACTGTTGATAATTTAACTGGTTTTTTTTTTACAATTTCACTGAATGTGCTTAGGGAAATTATGATATACCTAAAAATATCCTTTGATATTGTAAGAAAAGGAGACGATTGACAATTTACCATTTAGTTATAATATCACTAGTGACATTGTAATATCACGGTTTTGACAATATACTTGCGACATATACATTGTTTAAGTTATAATTTTTGATAATATTTGATGATTTTTGATAACTAGTGTGGGAGATATTTAAGGTACATACAATAACATACAAATTACATTCCATTATTTCATTTATTTGCTCAACTTACTGACAATTTCGAAAATCACAGTTAATATTTCTGACAATTGTTTTGTAACTATCATATTACGCGACAACAGCTGCCAGTATGTAAATGGGTAGTGGGTATAAAATGGTATTATAAATATTAATTTATTGGCCACAGTATATTTCTATTTATTTATATATTTTAGTTACACATTGAAATTGGTACATTTTTTACGAAAATTATACAGTAAGAAAATTTATACTCAAGTCGTATATAACAATAGATACTGACAATGTAAATCGAATTCGAATTTAAAAAAATAACAATACACATTACTTCAACAAGATGAACATAAGTGAATCACTGATTATACTCAATGCAATGAAGTAATTTATTTTGCTATATAGACATGTAATACATTGACGAAGCAAACCAATCACTATTACCATCATTAAACACATTTTTAAATAAAGACATTTTGTCAATTGAAATAAAATTTTATTACATTTTAAATATACAGAAAAATCACAATATTTCATTGGAATATCACCTATGTGTAATAAAAATGATTGGTGTTTCAAAGTGATACCGCTTAAAATTTAGTACTTAGATATATTGTAATGGTGGGATCATAGCTCATCTATATACAACACCAACAATTGAATAGACTTATTACAATCACTCGAGTCACCTACGACGACTAAATTAATGTCACAGAGCTTTGTACAGAAAACCACACGGCGAGCCCACTACGAGACGAGGTCACCACGCTCTGGGCTCTTACATATTTGTACAAAACTATGTTACACAACTTTACAAACACTTATTGCATTCAATTTACCACACTACTTCGAGTAGATCAAAAGTGCTACTTTAAACGTCTACCGAGAATATTCTGAAAGCGACTTACGATTCCTCGAATCGGTGAACATCGATATGTCACTAAGCGAAGACACTCTTCCCGTTCCGTTCTCTTCATCCGACGATCGTTCTCAACAATTCATGACACCGAACGTCCGTTCAAATAGGAGGTTTATATCGAATACATTGCAATAATTTACATAAACATAAAAGAACGTTCACAGAAACGACATACCATAAAATTTACTCCGAGCCTACTTCGTAACTACGTAAACGCGCAAAAAGCGTCCATCATACCGTACCGTAACATACATACTAAAGTAATCATTTAAAAGCGGCAGACGACCGCGAGAGACAAACGTTAGGATCGAATATCGTCTTGAGATCAATAATAGTGAACGAAGCGTCCGCCCGCAACCCGCGCCTCGGACTATACCGAGCCCGGCGAAAGCATATATATAAAAAAACATGCAAAAATACCGTCTATTATAATCTGTGGCTATCGTGAATACGTTGATATGACTATATGCCAACTTTACACGATCACAATTTTAAAGTCTAATAGGCTTAAATATATACAAGTTATTTATCAAAATTTCATATTTATTAGTTATTTACGGACAATAAAAATTTAAATATTAAATTTTGATAAACCACTCGTGTGACTTTCAAATTGCCGTCCTGTCAAATTGACATAGTTATACCAACATCACGACAAGCATCCATATAGTAAATTTAACTATATGGTACCTATTATTAATTATTGCTTGTTACTTACAAATCACCACTTGCAACCAACAACGCCGTAACTCAGTATTGAAAGAAATTAAAAATGTAAATTCACTAGAAATGAATACGTGACATGAACTATATAATAACTTTACAGATGTCTAAAACCTCACTGTCTCCCTTGACCATGTATGTTGCAAAGAATTCGAAACGTCGGGAACAAAAATATAAAATAAAACCGTGACAATATTCGAAAAGATAGTTTAATTTAAAATGTCAAATATCAGTTATACTTTAAGTATAATCAAAAATTCAAAATTGTAACAATACTAAGTTACAATATTGTTTATGCAAGGTGCCGAAATGTATCCGTGTGTGGCACGTGTATACCTGGGTGAGGCACACCTGTAGCCGTGTGCGCCGGGCGGGGGCGGAGGGGGGCGGAGGGGCGAGAGGGGGGCGGAGGGGTAGTCTTTGGCTTACGCCTGCTTGGCCCTCTTGCGCGGCGGGCCGATGGGCGGTATCTGCTGCTGCTGGGTGGCGAGCGCGCGGAACGCCTCTGCGATGAGGTGCGGGTGCGATGAGATCATGTTCTTCCACCCCGCGGTGTCCATCACGTCCGTCGCGTGACTCCTGAAACATATATTCACACTCAAACGATATGCTTTAAAGTTAGCTAAGTTCTAGTCGCTCCTCAAAGAGATAAACACTTAAATAAAACTATCTTATCGGATTTTTTCGCGGATTTATTTTGATTTTTGTTTCTCTAGGACAACAAACATGGGAAATAAAAATCAAAATAAATCCGCGAAAAAATCCGAAAAGATAGTTTTATTTAAATGTCTAATATTTGCGTAAATCTAAGAAAGTATTAGATAAACACTTATGTTAATTTACATTAAAAACATTGTGATATCGTTAGAATCGGATCACTATTATAAAATCGAATATTGGTATGTGTGTGTAAATTCTAAATAGTTTGTACTATTTTGATTTGGATGAAATTTAGTACACACATAAACTATCATAGGCTATATGAACGCGGCCATTTTTTAACGTTGCGAAATGCATTTATGCACACCACCTTAGGGACGCGCTCAAACACAATGAGAGTAAGTCCCTAGAATAAAATATATTCTTGTTTGTTGTGCCATAGTATTTTCACAAACAAACATTAATTTATACATTACTGATAATCTGATTACATTTACTCTTCTGGTCATTTAATAAAAAATAAAATATTCCTGTAAAAAATACGGCTGGACGGGTTTGGATGAAATGTAGTAACTAATAAACCTACAACGAACATATAACAAGAACAAACTAACGTGTTAATGAAGTCTATCGTCTGCGCTTTGAGTTGGTCGGCAGAATGCAGGTCCGCGAGTATGAGCGTGTCAGCCGCCGTCTCTACCGACAGGCTGAGGCAGAGCGCTTCTTCACACATCACCTTTAATCTGTCTAGCGCGTACTGGAAAAAGAAAAGAATAAATTGTATTTTTTTTTCTTTAAAAGGCCTTTTATTTCATGAAAAATTAATAAAATATGCTTCTTTTTAATTCTAATTTTTACTAACTACATGGTAAATGCCAAACTTTTCATTACATACGAAATAGTACACTTACAAAACAGACAAAAAATATGGGTTACTAGCCTTGTCTGTATCTCTTAGAAACTAATTAGTTTTCGAAAGACCCTTCGTAAGATTCATGAGGAAGTTTAAAAAAAATATAGTAATTAAATGTTGAATGTTGTGGCATATGAGCTAATTCACCTCGCACTGAGTGACGTTAAGTAGGGTTGAATTATTAGTAATTTAATAAAAAATGCGACATCTATAAAAAAAAAATGGAATTGAAAGGAAAAAGAAATGGAAATCAGGTGAAAGATTATTCTGTATATTGTATATTATAGGATTTTAAAGACTTCATTTGTTTGACTTTGTTGTTTCGTTATACATTTCCTGTACATTATGCATCTAATTATTTATTGCTATTGCATCCATTGATTATAATATATTGCTGCAAGTGATAGACTTTAATGACAAAAGGGTAATTCCATACATTATACATTATAAAGGTCGGGTTTAAAAATAACCTTATTAATCTAATAGTCCATATTTTAACATTTATAATTACGTGAATTATTTATTAAAAAATACTAACCTAACAATTTAATTTTCACAATACAGGTTCTTTTTCCAGCTGTACATATTGACGGTAAAGTCTTTTTTATTTCAGACTAGTGACTCACCCTCGCTCCGCTCGGGTTCGTCCCTACTTACGTTTTAACGTTTAGTATAGATTTCTCAAAGATGAGATATTTTTTCGCAATAAAAAGTGTTCTATATGTTGAGCCGGATAACCAGCTATCATCATACCAAATTTCATCAAAATCTCTCCAGTGGATTTTCCGTGATGCGGTAACAGACAGATAAGACAGACAGACAGACAGACAAAAATTCTAAAAACTATCGAATCGGCCTCTATATCGCTAATAATGTATATTTCAATAAGATTTTCTACAAAATATTAAATGTACAGATTCGGTTTAGTGACAATTCTATTATATGTATAGATAATATTTTAGTACATATAAGTAGTACGACAACTGGTGCTAGTTTACTAATAGAAACGATCATTAAAGACTATAATGTAAAATAAGCCAGTTATACATAATTAGTACAAATAATCACAATTGAATAGAACTGCTAATCGATATGGACAGAGAATCCAATTATGTTGATGATAATACTATATTATAAAAACAAGAATAATTTTAATTAGTTGAGGCTAGTTAAGTATGGCCTTGATAATATTTTAATTTTCAATGCATTAAACTTTAAAGCCATACATACTCATTATGAAACCTAAAAATTTTGTGACTTAATGTTGATTGCGAAGTTCATAAACAATATTATAAAATTTCATTTTTATCACAATAACGAAATATAGATAATAAGTATTATAAAAATATTAAGCTAATTATTCAGAAACTTAGATAAATCAATATCATTTTAAAGTCAATGTTTTTTAAATATTACACGAAATAACATGACATGTAGCTGTAGGTATTGTTATTTTAAACAGAGAACAAAATATAATAATTGATAAATTTGGCTAACTGTGTTAATATCATTTGTTAGGTTTTTTTTGTAATAATTTTTTAAATAGACATTGACCTTCCAGTGATAAAGAATTTAAGATAAAATGAACAACTCAAATTATAATACCTTGTCTGCGGCCGCTAATAAATCGTCTGCCATTTTGTCGAGATTTGGTGCACGATCTGTGTATATAAATCTTAACATTTCTCGTAACACTTCGTGGTCTACGTCAGTGATGTCCACTCGATTTCTTTTTCTTTCTTCCATTTCGTGTTCGAACATGGCCGCAAACACAGGACTCCGCGCTTAAAACAACATTATTCTTGCTATTTATATATTCATTATAAAAATAAACATCGTAACAAGCACTGAAAAGTCGGTCAATTCAAAACGATAACCCAGTAACGAAGCGATTGCATTATTCCCATGACATATTTTTCCACGAGCTAAATTAGGTTTCAGCAATTTTATCAAATAGGTATTTTCAAATTAATTTAGAATTGAAATTATTGATATTATTCATCTCGAAACGGAAACAATGCACGCCATGCAACCATGTTAATTACGCAGTTATCGTGTCAGCACGTTGTGTACACAAAGCTAATAATTGTTGTTTTACAATAATCAATTGTTTGTTATGTTGGATGAAAACCCCATCAGCCACAAAACTGCGCTAGTTATAGTATAGTCAAGGTTATTTATTAATATATATATAATATAGGTACAATACACACGACTAAAACAAAATGACGGCTTTTGTTACGCATTGTGGCAAATGTTTGATTAGTATCGAAAATCTAAAAATGTATACCATCTTAACTCGAACCTACGAGTTTGGCAGCATTTGTTTTTGATCATAGAGATATTAATCTCAGACAGGTTATAATAAAGTGACGATAGGCAATTTGAATATTAGGAACACAACACATTGTCGAGCGACACTGACGGCTAGCATAAAACGGACTGAGATTTCACATATCACGTTTTATTACATATTAATATAAATGCGAAAGTTTGAGTTAATGAGTAAATGGCCGTGTTCACTATAACGGCTCAACTGATTTTAGTGAAATTTGGAATGGAGATAGCTTACATCCTGTAATTAAGCCATCGGCCATTTTTTATCGACACATGAGCAGATTCACCCTTGCACTCTTGTACCAATGTACCCTTAAATATTAATATTTTAAACAAAATAATACCTCTCAGTCTGGTACTTTCTACAAGGTTCCTTTTAAATTACTAGTATCGCATATATCCATTGAACGCCTTACAATGTAACAACCAAAATGAGTGAAAGTAAATAGTTTCTAATACAACGGGTAAGCGTAGTTACCTGCTAATATAGCTTTATGCGCCTGGAACTCCCTGCCTCCTACTGCTAACGTGACGTCCGAGAACCTTTCATTGTCGAACAACGCACCCAAATCGTCTGATAAGCGACACTCCGGGACTTTGAACTGAACAACGTTACTCTGCCCGCTAATATTAATGCTGTCTGCGACAACTGACACCTCACAAAATATGGTCAGTTTGTCTTCGGGTAATAGTCCGTTCGCTTCGTCCAATAGGAAATCTCTGGAATTAAAAAGTAACCAATTATTTGACCAATTAATCATATTTACAGCGAACGAACTCTTACTATAAAGAGAGATATGGTTTTTTTTATTATTAACAATATATGTATTAAGTAATTCAAATTTAGGTACATTTTAGTTATCAAGCATCTCATCATAATTAATCACTTAGAATTTAATTTTTAACTAATTATTGATAATGACAGGATTTAACGTCGTGTTGTAAAGGCAATCTTTATTTATTAGTATAAAGTAGCTACTATGCTGTTAGCAGAATGGATATGTTATCAATATTCTAAGAACGATTCAAGTGCGGAAGTTTTACAATGCATTCGCCGTTAGCAGCCATTTTAAATATGAAATTATATCAATCAATATGTTGGAGATTCTTAGTTAAAGTTAATTTAAAAGAAGTAATACGATATATAATAAGTATCTTTAAATAAAAATATACAAATAAATTTTCAATTGGACACACAGACTTGCATTGTTTCTTAACGAGAAGAGTAAAGTATTATACTATCAATAAATAAGTTCTTAGTATATCACTCATACATGCGTCACAATAATTACATCCATATTTATAAACTATTCTTTATGACATATATATCATATATCTGAATAGGTTCGAAGTAGGTACGATATAAAAATGTTAATATATTTATAAAATTAATTAAGTCTTAACATAAAGTTCATATACTAAATTTTAATAAAACTACAAATTACAGTGTGTTTTATGATATTCACCTATTTTAAATCTAATTCAATTATTATTTGGAAATACAAAATAAAGAATATATGTATATATTTTGCACTTATTTACAACTTACGTCGACCAACATGTATGTATTTGTAAAAACTAAGAATATTAAGATTTATTTTTTTATATGTAAGTATAAAAGATTTCAATTATATAATTGTTATATGAGTAGGTAGTTAAGAAACCCTAGTAAAAGATTTTTTATAAAATATATTATTTTTATATTACGTAAATAAATTTAGCGGATAATATTCAAATAATTACCTTCTTATAAATTTTTTGAATCCCCAATCTTTGCCTTGAACAAATCTGTAGGCACGTTGTGATTCCATCGCCTTTGTTTCTTCTCTTTTCGCATTTAATATTGAAAACTTAAACTTTGCACGAACTTCTGATTTATTACACGACACTAATAATAAATATAACGATAAATAGTCTTTGCTCTCTTCATCGAGTCCTTTAGGATTTACGCGAAGACACCACTTTAATTTGTCACTAGCACCGGCTGAGAATGTCGATGATTTTAACACTTCTCCCATCTCTTCTCTACAAAAACTAAAATTGTTTATTGTCCACATATAACTGAACTTGACCACTTTAACCTGGAAGAAAGAAACAAAAATGTTAAAATAGGTAAAATATCACATTATATACTTTTTAGTGTAATATAAAAAGTTTCGTAATGTTTATCCTTAAAAGAAGAAGAATCTACTAATATTTTTATATTAGTAGTAGGTATATGTATATTAAACCTGTTTCTAATAAGTGTAATATCATAAGTAAACAGTCCCCGAAGCACTGACTATGACACCACATCCTTTATGATGTGGTAAATTTTAATCGTCCATGATAGCCACGAAACAAGTAACCATATAGACTATAGACGTTAACCATGTGTTTACGATAAATTAACCATTGTATGAACAGAATATGTTTACTGTGTATTTTCTTTAGTTATGTCTTTACATTAGTATTATGTGGCGAGTTCGATTTATGGGACGAAAATGAAGACGAGGCGTATGCTAATTTCATAAAATGTGCGTAATTTCTTTTCACGATCATTTGATCGATCACACTAGTAGTTTATCGGTAGCATGTTATCAAATAATCAAGCTTCACCACTCTTCAAGTAAAGTTTATTAGGTAACGTTTATTCTTGAACGCTATAAACGAATAAACTGCAAACAAGATGACATAGAAAATAGTGGAATAATGGAAGTTTGCACTTTGTCCACAGCTCTTTACGGTTGAGTAACACGTGTTGGGGCCCACGTTTGCTTGAGGTGTGCACATGAGTAACCGGAGGTCAGGACTAGGCGGCCGGCACTTGGGACCTGGTCGTTGCCCCCGACCGTTGCTTGGCTTGCCGTCTTGCGGTGCTGTTGAGGTCTTCGCCCGGTCACCGACCCATTCCAAGGCCGCCCGCATCATCTTCATCGCATATTCTTGGACACCTTTACCGATCGCGAAAACCCGACCCCCGACTAGATTGTCAATATATATTTTTATTATATTACATAATACATGATAAAATAATTAAACTTTTCACTTTAAAATATTGCTAAAAATAAGTATTTCATTTCACAGGATAACAAAAATGTTTACATAACCTTGGTGTGACGACGCGACGTAAATGTGTTAATATTATAAATTTCCTATATGAACGAATTATATTTATTTAATTAAGTATATATTGTTTCAACAAATGCTGTAACGGTATTATAGGAACACGTATTGACAATTATGAAGTACCCAACTATTGAAATAAATTCGAATTTCCATATTTAAAATCAGAAAAACAGTTTAAACTTTTTAAAGTATGTATCTAACAAGTCTACACTTTGTTTTTTAATATCATTCACTGCATCTTAAAAACGTGTAAATCACAAAGCCCACGTGAGTCGTGTTAGTTATGCGTTATATTGCACGTGCTCGTAACATAGCTTAGTACTATTCCAACAGTATAACGAAACAATTGTTCAATTAATAAAACATTTTCCAAAGTATAAATAATATACCATTATTACCAATGCAATATATGTATGTAGCATTGAAATGGCGTTAGGACTTATATAAAATTTAAGGACCGTTACAATAGTATTGAATTCGAGTGAAACCTTAATAAGTAAACGTACCGCTGCACTGTTGGTAACGAGTTTGAAATACCGTTATTTTCACGAACTAAATAGATTTTGGCAAAAAAATTATTAAAACATAATACCCGGTCGCGATCTATAGTTTGTCCAACAGTTGCTCTGATTTTCTTAAAAATAAAAGTTAGTAAGCTTTCTACTTGTAATCTAATGTTTTATAAGAGTGTGTAACTTGTCTAGTATAACAAATAAAGACAAAAATAATCTACGTCCTGGGTTCTTTTGTATTGTTCCACATTCTTAGTTAAAATATTCTATCATGGAAATCCAGACTATTTTAGGATACCTATATGATTTTATTGTGAAATAACACTAGTACATACAAGTGTAATTCTCATATATATGTAGATGCCTTCCTGGTTAATGAAACAATTGACGCATTGTCTTTTGTAAAGACATATTTAAGAGTAAAGATACGATAAACATTATCGTATCTTTCGATTAAGAAATTATCGAACATATTCCGCGTAGAATAATGCAAAATAAAACTGCATGAAAACTCGAGCACGCGTTTTCCCAGACATGAGACTAATCTAGATCGATTTTTCGCCCCCGAAAGCCCCCACATACCAAATTTCAGCGAAATCGTTAAAGCCGTTTTCGAGATCGCTGGTATAATAAAGATATAAAGATATAAATATACAAGAATTGCTCTTATAAATATATTAGATAAATATATAAATATCTCGTGTCACGGTGTTAGTGGTCGCACTCCTCGAACGATTTTAATGATTTTTTTGTGTATTTGGTAGGTATAAGAATAAGTCGTAAAGTATTTTTCATCCTCCTACCCCTAGCCCCCTTTTTAATCGCGATTTTTGTATTTTTGTATGAACAATATTAAATACATAAATAGGTACGAAGTGAGGGTGAGTCGCTGAGTTTTTTTTTGTTGAATGAACGCGGGCGTAGCCGCGGGTTCTGCTAGTTATTTTATAAAATCAATCTTTAGACATATAATAGATAAGCTATTTAGAACTTCTTAGTGTTTTAGTTATAATTCCGCGAAAAAATCCGAAAAGATAGTTTTATTTAAATGTCTAATATTCGCGCAAATCTAAGAAAGTATTAGTTATAATTGTTATTGTGTAATTTTTATTGTTTTGTGTTTTAAATAAAGTGCTTCTAAGTTTAAGCATCTTTGTATCAATATATGTAAACACTTTAGCGCGTCTTTATGTTATGTTTTTTGCAGAGTATGCAAGGAGGTTAAAAGAGGAAGTACGTAAATACTATTGCAACATACAATTTTTTGTTTCTGTCAAGCTTATAAGTTATAATTCTGCGCACCATGTTCAATATCACCTTCCTCTAGTGTATTTATTTCACATTCTGTTTCGAAGGTAACGTAGGATTGCAATCATACTGTAACTCAAATTTAATGTAATGTAGATATCTACAAAACATTGTCATAGAACTATAACTTCTAAAATAAAATAATATAATCTGTTTCATGTGATCATTAAATTGCCGCCTGAACTTATTAGCATCTTTCTTTTTTAACCTAATACACATTAGTATTAAAAATATAAAAAGGGAACCGTAATGATGACATCTCACCTACGTTGTCTTTTTTTGCCTACGTTTAAAGTGGGATGTACATTGGAAGGAGCACAAATATTTATATGCAAAATACAAACATACCTCACCTGTAGGAATCGAACCTTTGATCTTAAGGCAGTTCTAAGAAACATGCATCAGTTACAATGACAGTCGACACCGAAGGTTCAATATAAATATAACCAATTTATATAATATGTATATATATACTTCTATAGTAGTTAATTTTTGAAGTAGGTATATCGCATAGAAACGATGAATCAATTAAAATTTTTAACATAAACAATATATATATATTTATTCCTATATAGTCTTAATCCAGGACATAATCTATCTAAGTACTAAATACCATACAAATCAGTCCGTTTTAGGGTGAAGAAGCAACAAACATACACACACATAAAAACTTTCGCATTTACAACAGCAGTCCGATTAGTCTAAGGCAGGATACCTGTGTAAAGCACCAATTTTCCGCTACGGGCGTGTTCCCGTCGTGCAACGGGCTTGGCACGCGGCTCACCGCCATCCCGCCAGAACCGTTGGAGGATACGCGCGCCGACTGTGGAGCGGGCGCGCCTCCGCCCGACCCCCCACCGCCGCACTCGCTGCCCGACCCGAGCCTGCAACACGGTTAATCATTAATATCACAAGTTTTAATTAAATAATTACCATTCAATGTATTATAAGACTCTGTAATCTATCAGTGATTAATGATTATCCAAAAAGATACTAGGTAACATAGATGCTAGCTACATCTAGTACATTTTCGGTTATAATTGAATCAGACAATGACAATTGACAACTAAACCATCTAAAGTTAAAAGCATGATATATACTTTTACGACAAAAATTAATGTTATAAAAATGTATCAGTTACATATGTACATATGTAGATACACTGTACATTTATATACCTGATACGTACACGTATGAGCATATACCAGTTTAACCAAAAATCATAATTCAATACAATTTAAACAAACAATAAGAAAACCAAAGAATTATATCTTTCTCAATGACTGTTAATCTTTAATTATATCAACATATGTATACAAACATTTATCCCCATTTTCAACCCCTTAAGGGATGATTTCCGGGATAAAAAGTATCCTATGTCCTTTCTAGGGTCTCAAACTATCTTCTTACCAAATTTCATGTAAATCGGTTCAGTAGATCCAGAGATTACCCCCTACAACGTCACAAACTTTACCTTTTTATAATATTAGTATAGATTAGATTATGACAAAATAATAATGTTACCCTTCAGCAATGACAGAAATTGAAATGAAATTCCTTAACAGCTTCACAATTTACAGAAACACAAATTTTGCTTTATTTCTTCTCCTCATAATTATTAATTTTATAATAATTACATGCGAGTAACATATTATGCCAAGTGCATGCTGGGTCACGATACTTTACATCAACTATAGTTTTTTAAATTATTATTATATACATAAAATGTTAATATTTAATTTTTGAAGTAGGTATATCGCATAGAAACGATGAATCAATTAAATTTTTTAACATAAATAAAAAATAAAAATAACAATAAATCGACGTTGTAATGAGTAGGTATACTAACTAGTGACCTAGTGCCCTAATGGCGATATTTGAAATCTCTCATGGAATAGAATGCAAGGCGAAAATGTAGCAACGTCGTATTATACCAATCAACAATCGCGATTTCGCATCCCAAATGTGGGCCGTGAACACAAATTTTTGTTCGTTCCAGTAAGTGGGCACCGATGCGTCCGTTAGTGAACAATAACTTCTTGCCTTATGAAGACCTAACATTTTTAAGTGTCTTTCCAATTTTAGGTTTCGGTGTCGTCAAAACGTCGAGAGTAAGTCGAAGTAGGGCGGTACAATGCAAGATCTTGCCGTCCTGTGAGACTTTCACGTACTGTAGTTCGATTACCAAACACATGTTAGAATCTGTGTCAGTTTCATCACCACACTGCATCCGTTCACAGCTCGCGTGCGGTGGCTTTGTTCGATGTTCAGCAGCTATGCGACCCGGTACTTTATTAGAACGAGCACTATGTCCTCTAACCTGCAACCTTATCCGGCGTTAAGGCTACTAAGCTGCGAAGAGGACAATACTGCAGATGTATGGTTTTATTATTTTATTTAAGTACTTCTTCTATTTAATTCTTATGTTATAATAGCGCCTTACTCTCGCTTCGCTCGGGAGCGTCCGTAAGTACGTTTTGATTTTTTTGAGCGAAACTTAAATTCTTTTTCTGATATAAAAGTAGCCTAAGTTACTTTTTATAACATCAGCTATCTGCCAGTGAAAGTCCTGTCAAAATCAGTCCAACCGTTTCGGAGATTAGCAGGAACAAACAGAAAAATAGACACACTCAAAAATTTTAAAAAATGTGTTTTTCTTATAGGTAGGGGGTCGTTTTAGGTTTAGACTAACCCTCCCCTCCTATCCAAAATCACGTGTATTTTTTTGGTATAAAGTATTTTAAAAAAATTCAGAATATTACTTTAAATACTGATATAATCTAATTTAATTCTAAACAATTATGCACCGTGATAAAAAAATCCAGACAGACATTAAGGTTGCAGTATCTGAAGCAAATACTAGCTCTCTCGCACATGCTCGCCACTGCGAAGAAGGCAGGTCTGAGCTGGAAGGAAGCTTTAAGCACTGTCATCGGGCTCGACATACTCTACTACGACGTCGTGGCCGTCGATAACCACATTATTCCATATTTCTGTGAGAACTTATTCAGCCCTCTGAATTCAACGAAAGAACGACGATCCCTAGGTACCGTATATAATTTCATAAGCATTTAGTATAAACTGTTATTTTGACATTACAAACAGACACGTCAATTTTATTTATCTGTATAGATTAATTATTATTATCAATTATAAAGTTCTGTCACGTCAACATGTTATCGTAAGAAATACTTAATTACATCTATATATATATATGAGAAATTAAAAAAATGTTCTGTACGACAGACGGCTCTACAGGTCTTCTCTTAGGTAATTGCGGCTGTGTGTCTAATCTTGTATTATTGAAGTGGGTGTACAAAATAAAAAAATGTCTATACGTCGTTTAAGCAAAACGAGGGCAAAGGGAAACAGTTAATGTTACAAACCGCGATTAACGTGTAACGTTTACTGACAACAGCGCAAAAAGTGTCCAACGACTCACTAACAAAAGTAGGCTACATTAATTTTATTAATCGGAGCGACCCAGAAACTAAAGATGTTTATGGAAGACAAGTCGACGGAATGATAGGATCAAGTCAACACCTATCCACTATTATAATAATTTTAGTTCAAACTAGCGACTCACCCTCGCCCCGCTCGGGTTCGTCCCGTTTTAACGTACGTTTTTAAGGTAGTTTTTAACGGTTAGTATGGAATAGAAAGACTATATATTATAGTACATATATAATATGTACATAGGTATGATTCACTTTCATAACTATTGAAAAATTATTGATTACCCATACGAACATTTATTCCAATTTTTAACCCCTTTAGGAATGATTTCCGGTATAAAAACTATCCTATATCCTTTCCAGGACTTCAAACTATTGTCATAGCAAATTTCATGTACATCGGTTCACTAGTTGCATTTACTTAGACATATACATAGATTACTTCCTACAATCAAACTCACAAACTTTACTTCTTTACAATAATCATTATAATCTATACTATAATAAAACAGTAACTTCTAGCGAAATCTGTACATTAAATATTAAAAAAAAAACAATAACTGTAGCGTATTATGTATACAATATAGACCCCAAAACAATAGTTATTAAAAATTTTGTCTGTTTGTCAGTATGTCTGTTTGTCTGTATGTTTGTTTGTGTGTGCGCGTTTTACGCAAAAAGTAATGAACCGATTTTAACGAAATTTGGTGAAGTGATAACTTATTACTCGGGTCAACATTTAGGATAACTTTCACTTCATGAAAATTTTTCTTTCCCACGGGAAATGACAATAACTGGTTTTATTGAGTCCTCCTTAGAAACCTTCCGCTGGCTAAACCTTAAGACATACATTAAAACAATGTACTAAAAAATTGTAGGTCTCAAAAAAGCTAACAGAAAATGTGCAACAGTATATGTCTATCTCTTAAGGCACACTCGCAATACCTATTCTTATCTATATATATATATATATATATATATATATATATATATATATATATATATGTAGATATATATAAGAATAACTTTTTGTAATATTTACCTACGTTTCTATACCTGTTTTGTTTTCCTGTTAAAACGTACCTAGAGACGAACCCGAGCGAAGGGAGGGTGAGTTGCTAGTTAATAAACATAATTGTATAATGTAATTTTATAAGATCTTTTGACTTATTCCTAGACAAATCTGTATCCGTATTAATATTTACGTGTAAGTTTGTGAGCATGTATTGATGTTTGTTACTCTTTCACGCCAGAACGGCTGAACGGATCTAGATGAAATTTGGTACAGAGATAGATTATAGTCTGGAATAACAAATAGGATACTTTTATCCCAGAAATATGTATGGTTCCCGTGGGATAGGTTTGTTTTTTTTCCTAAAGGCGAACCTGAGCGAGGGTGAGCCGCTAGTGTGTAATATAATTAGAAATTAATTATTTACTACATAGATTCGATTGCAATTCCTGGTACAACTATTTTGTCTTAGATTTAAATTTTTACATTCCTAGCGATATTAGAATACATAATTTAGGTCTATATCTAAAATTATTTTGCAATTTAGTTGGTCACATTTTTACACCAACGAATATTGATAAGATATCCGATATAAGCGATCTGTTCGAGGTCGATCAACAAATTTGCCACTGTAGCAAGTAGAGCGGCCCGAACGACCTACATCTAGTTTCAGTTAACCACTCCTATTATCATTAACAATAGTTGAAAAACCATATAGCATTTTTATGTTCCTTATATTGATTACTATCAGAATAACCTTGAGTAAAAACGTACTGTGGATGGTGAAAATTGAAGTATCGCGTTTAGTGTATGTGTATATATATATGTATATAATATCTCGAGATAGTTTCCTTTAAGCGATTACTATTTTAATGAACAGATAGAACCATAAACTAAAAATTATTTGGTAAATGTTTAAACAGAGTTGTTTTAAAGTCAACAACCGGTAAAAGCTTGAGCAATCTCCAACGCACGTTTCATCGGTCTCCCGGGGTCTTATTATAGATGTCACCCGACCTGCTAGTATCTTCTTCTATATTTAAAGCACGTTGTACTAATATAATTATGGGAAATTACTTATACAGTTTTAAATTTTATGATGAATTGATTTAATTCATATATTCGAGTTTTTCTAATACAACTTTAAAAATAACTCTGTTTAGCTCTATACAAATTAAGTTTTCATGTTTTAATAATGATACTAAAGTGGATGACAATATAACATTGTCGTATAAATTGGCAGTGACTTATAAAACAGACCACCAACACAATGGTAACAGAATTAGGACGACGAACAATGATCGCAAATAGGTCTAATACATACGATTTAATTTTTCCAAGTGATGTCTCAATGATGCAGCGGACGTGCCACTACAGGGGGGGAGTAACCAAGTGAGCAATGCCCTCTTAACGACAACTGCGTGCTATGACTCAGACGTCCTGAGGACGACCTGACAATAGGGTCCTCGACTGGGCTGTTTTGAAGGACGGAATGTTTACCGAGCAGATCCCTCCGTGATATCATGCATTTGTGTTGCAAATTTTAACACGTCTTTATATGCTTAAATGTATATACATAGGTATTATACATACTAACGAGTGCAAAGAATACGAATAACGTTAATAGGATAAACAGTCAAGTCAACGTTATAGTACCAAATTTCTATATAATATATAAGATTATCTGTTGCTAGTTTAAACACGCAACGAATCCGCATTTTTGTGCTATACATTTTGCCTGATCTATGCCAGATAGCGAAAATTGATAATAGACCACATAAATGGTTACAAGGCCAATGTTCATCGTCTGAATATGGCACAAAAGAGCGATGCTGCAATAGTTAGACTATGAAGAATTTACGTATTTTAAATATTTTTTAACATAAAGACTGAAAAATACATACCATTGAAGTTATATAATTTCGTGACATATGAAACATCGAAAAATTAGTTAAATCCATATTTTTTACATTGTGGATAGCAAAGCCAAATAAATCATTGTTCTTAGTGTGACATGTTTATTGTTTAAATATTTGAATGTCACAGTATGATAAGCAAACAATTGCTAATGTTATTTATTTATGCGCTTTAATTTAGTTAATTCGTATTAATTTATTTTTATATTTCAACAAATAGTGTCTTTTGGCATCACTATTGCTTCTTATTTAATCTATAATACGCATGTAAATAAGTTCAGGTATAATAAAAATAATATAATACAAAAAACAAAAATATCAGACTTAAGTATTAAAAATACCTACATGAAATACATATATTTCGAAGGTTATATAACCAATGAATATTTAGTAATATGTAGGTATCAACTGTTACACATTCTATCCATTGTTTCAATAAAAGACCAAAATGGTCTTCTAGATTATAAAAATGTTACATTTCAAATAGAGATTTAAATTGAGATTTTACTTAATAGGTTAATAACTAATAATTGATTAATAACTAATAAGCCTTTAATATTTATTACTTGTGAACATAGGTCATACATAGCCTTATGTAAGAATAAATTTTGCATTTCAGTTAAACTCTTACAGTTAAAGTAAATTGTGGATGTGATGACGTTTATAATCAAACATACGATATAGCCAAGGTTACAGTAGTCGTCATAGTCTCTTGGTCCGTGGCAATTTGTAAATTGTAACAATAACTTCTCAATGTCAAAGCTCGTTAGATACCGCGTTAAATAATATTATTCCATTAATTTGTTAAATTTATTCAAAATGCGTGGAAAATAAATACGTTAGCAACCGCTTCTGTAGGATTATTGAAAATATGATTGAATAAATAAATGAAGGAAATTAAATTAATTGGTACCTATACTATATGATAATTTTAATCAATGACAAACAAAACATTTTTTTGCGGATATGTCTACATAATATGTTTTGCTATCAACATTTTAACAGGATAATCATACACAGCTTTACATCGAAGGCAAATTTGTAAATGCAAGGTTATTTAGCATAAACCGTTCGCAGATGAGCAACGCAAGCAAACGCGGAAATAAATGGCACCTCTATTTGTCCGAGATGTGCGAGGACGTACAAGGTGACCGCGCCACGTGTGTTGTGACAAATGTAATAAATACTATTAGGGTTAACAAAAAGGGACAAAGGAAAGTCATATAAATTAATTTTTTGAACAGTTTGCATATACCTATGAATATAAAAAAATGTAAAGGTAAAATCTAATATATAAATATCTTGTGTCACGGTGTTTGTGGTAGCACTCCTTCGAAACGGCTTGACCGATTTTAATGATTTTTTTTTGTATATTTGGTAGATACTAGAATAGGTCGTAACTTGTAAAGTACCGCGAATTTATATTTTTGTATGAATAATATTGCATATATACATATCGACGAACCCGAGCGAAGCGAGGGTGAGTCGCTGTATAACATAAAGCTACATTTTTTTAGATTGAACGCGGGCGTAGTCGCGGGTTCTACTATTTTTTTATCATATCAATATAATAATATCTATGATATATATATATATATATATATATATATATATATATATATATATATATATATATATATATATATATTGGCGATGTAGTCAGAATAAAGTGTAGAGGACGGAGGTATTCTGTGATAACTAATGATAGTCTATTTTACAGATAACTCACTGACTTCCATCTGCCTTGTTAGATATATAATTGAATGTGATTATAAAAGGTTTACGTGATTTTCTTATAGCTGATCATTTATTACAATTATTTCTTTATTCCAAACGTGATAATGCAACGTATAAAGTATAAACATTACATTATTACAAAATGATGAAAATACTACAAAGCTGGAAAAATAATATGTTCAATATGAATATTATGTAAAAACACATTTCATGAATATTTTAATAACTAGCAAAATCTGAAAAATGCTCTACGTCAATTTAAGAAATTCATAATAAAAAGAGGCTTATTATTAGTTTTTATCGTTTATCACGGAATAAACGTAACCTAATTAACACAATCAGAATGTCAAAAGCTAGCAAACAGACCAACAGACGGTCGCTTTATATTTATATATTTCTAATACTGTTTTGTTTTATTAATCATTCTTAACGCTCTTTATGAGAGTGACGACTTACGAGGCCTTGAGTGTACACAATGTTATATAGCAGTAACGACGATTGCTTGAAATATATATATATATATATATATATATATATATATATATATATATTTCAAGCAAAATTTATATATATATGGTAGTTAAAAAAAATTTTTTTTCTAACTCTTGCTCTTTCAAATGTTTCTATTTCATATAAAAAAAAACTCACCTCACATGAGCCCTATAGCTCAACTCTTAGGGATCGCTATTTTTATTTAGTTTAGTTTCCCTTTTAATTAACATGGGAAAAATTCTTTTTTGTTTTAATAACAATGTCCTCCTGACCGATTCCGGCCACGGCGGCCAATCTCATTGAGATTAGCCAACTGCGCAGGAGATATTACAGTGCACAAGTATACGCGCAGACACAAGACTCTCATACTCCGGTGGGACGACTACTCGACACGACCAGAGTTAAGGCGCAGAACCGACGGCTTTACGTGCTCTCCGAGGCACGGGAGTGAAACACCGCCTACTCCGGGCTGTTACTGAGGCTTACTGTACAGAAAGACTCAATAACTAAACTAGACTCGAACCCAGGACCTCAGGATGTGCAGCCGTACATGCTAGCCACTACACCACCGAGGCAGTGGACGCTTTGCTCGGGTTCGTCCCTAGGTTGCTTCCCAAAAAAAATAATTAATGAATTAATTTGGTTTTAATTTTTTTTCGTGCGACCCTATTTTTTTATAAAATAAAAGTTCTCTAAGTTACTCCTTATTACATCAGCTATATGCCAGTGAAAGTCCCGTCAAAATCGGTCCAGCCATTTCAGAGATTAGCCGGAACAAACAGACAGACAGACAGACCGACAAACGGACTGACAAAAATTGTAAAAAATGTTGTTTTAGTATATGTACCGTGTATACATCCATATGCATTTAGTATAAAGCGGTATTTATTACAAACAGACACTCCAATTTTATCTGCAGGTACACAAATAAAATTGGAGTGTCTGTTTGTAATATTAAAATAACCGCTTTTTACTAAATTCATATGGATGTATACACGGTACCCATACTAAAACAACATTTTTTACAATTTTTGTCTGCCTATGTATGAACATAGCTAACCTTGAAAACGTACCTAGGGACGAACGCGAGCGAAGCGAGCGTGAGTCGCTAGTTTATCTATATAGATATTGTAACTGACAATCTTCAAAACAATTTACAACGCATGATTTCAAGTATTTTAAAAGGAAAATGTACCAGTTTTAAACATACCTTTTAATGTTCATGTAGATACAATAAAATAATAAGGAAATGATGGAATACTTAGATGTGATATTATAAAACGATACGACATTGATAAAGATAAAAATCCAGAAAACACCGATAAAACATCAAGTTATACGAATTTTATAATATAATATATTATGTTCATGGTATAGGTACATACACTAATGTGTAGGTTACTATTGTAATTATTGCTATTTTATAACACCCAGTTAATAATAATGGACCCATTATATTATGTATAAAAAATAATAAAGTAATGACAAAATAAGTTTCATCCTTTAATGTTTTGCATTTAATTTGTTGATAAATTAATATATAATAAAATAAAAATAATAAATATAATAAAAATAAATTATGCCAATAGTTCGTTATTATGAACACTTAAATGATAATATTATGGGTTTCTTCTCATAACCTATTTTAAGGAAATAATAATAACTATAAAGAGGTCTAACCTCTCATGTAGCCTCGTGAACGCGAGGAATCGAACTATCGGTTATAAGAGTCGCCGTTACGTCATGACCTTAGTGGTTTGCAGTGACGTCGCGTATGCAAACTTAATTAAACTTCTCTGTATATGCGTAGATGTAAATTAGCCGACAAATTATTTGTATAACAGTTAATGTTCATATAAAAATATAGCTTTATAATGTGTAACATAAGTTTCAGTGTATAGTATTTAAAAATATAAATTAAACCTATTACGTACTTCATTCGCGAGGCGCGTGCGGATTGTTGATGATACCTAGAAAGTAAATATGTTGATATATTGTGGTGAATAAAAGAAGGTTTAGGATCAAGGCTCACAGTAAAAAGATTAGCATTGGCAACGCCAACCGAGGATAAGTATCGATGCGGAAGTAGCGAAGCAAGGCCGAGGACACACGGCAATTCACGAATCGAACGCACAAACCTGATGCGGTTGAACTTTTGACCACGGTTATTACAATTAAGGAACCGGCTATATCAGTTCTATTATTGAGTAGATGAAATATCGCAGATTGTTCTGAATGCGTCTTAATATTACATAATGTAAGAAATTGAATAGCCGCTGTTTGCAAATTATAACGTGACGTATGGTGTTGGCAGTAAAATCATTTTGAAATGATTACGTGGACACTTAACACGTTTTAAATACAAAGAGCAAGAGTTTACGCGAGACGATTATGCAACATTCCAAGTGCCATACGTGAGTGGGAGTCGAGCGGGGAACTGAAACCGTCGTACGATCTGCAACATGAACGGCGCACGCAATATTAAACCGACAATATTTGGCAACGCAGCTATTGGAAAGTAAAGACACTGGTAGCAGTGGTACGCCGCATAAAGACATTAATCTAACAAGAATTATATTATAAATCAAACGGGAAACTGTGCCAACTGAGCAGCAAACCAACAGCAACACGTTCTACATTGTTATGCCATGAATATGCAAACAGATAGTAAGGGCAGTGTGAATTTATGATTATATTCAAATTGAAGAATAAACGATTGTACCTATTACGCGGAAATGCAAAATAATGTTAAGCAATTTGGTAATGAAAAAAGGCCGGGTAATGCTGACCTCTAGCTTTATTGCCCTATGAATTACTAGATGACCAAATGAATTGGCAAGACCTTGACTTCAGGTTTATATACATTATGTGACCCTACTTCCTCAAACATCTGCGAGGGTCGTCACTGTCAATTGCATTTAAATTATATCCTTGCTTGTGGACGGCGGTCATTTAATTTTAATACAATCAGTTGATAAGGTTTTATATCAATATCATATTCAATTCATCTAGAAAAGAATAATTAAAAAAACTCTTATAGATTTAATTTAATAATCTGAATAATTTAAAATTTTTAAATTATTATATTAAAAAATTGTAATTTTTAAAAATGGCGATGACGCTAGAACGGACGAATTTGCAAAACCTTGACGGTTTTAAATTTACGTACTAAACAAATAACTACACATGACCTAATATTAGACGGAAAAAGATATTTGAGTCTAAAACTTTTTTATTCTAATCTTTCATCTTAGTATTTAATATTTATAGTTAAAGTTATGTAAAACAACAATAGTAAAATATCGTCAAAGGTCATAGGACATAGAGTACTTAAATCAAATAGTGACTTTGTTAATATATTTACTAGCCCTGACACAATGCAGATGGATGTGGGTGTGCATAGCACGCAAAAGGCGCGTATATATTTTATGTGTGTGAGTAATGAGTATATGCTAGACCGTAATCGGTACCAGAAAGTCGTCTCACCAGCAGCGGCATCGAGAACGCGACCCGCTTCGCGATCGAGAAAGCATCTACAAAACTCGGTTGAGGCCGCGTTCTACGGTCATCTTATACAAGAGTTGTAAAGCTATGAAAAAAATATATATATTTTACTCACGTCATAATACATTTTAATAACTGACACGACCTCAGTTACAGGATTAAACCAATGCTATACGCGCCGGCAACAACAACAACTGTAAGCCGCGAACCTCGAAATCTATCGAGGTTTGGTAACACTTCCGCATGTTGTGTGGTAAAGATCCTAAATTAGCAAATCATTGAAGCAAATACATTCGAGGTTTTTGTTTAAAATATTTTAAAACGCAATGCCATTAGAACAAAAAAATATTTTCGCATATAACGTGTATCTTTCTTATTAAAAAAGCGTGCACATACATTATATTAATAAAATGTCATGATTTCGTTATAATTCTTAAAAATAAAAAGAGATTATGATAAGCATTATTGTATATAGTGGTTTAAATAATATTTAAAAATATAAATAAATATTTCGTATATATTACTCACACGAAAAATAGAACTAAAAGAAATCAAACATGACATGAAAATTATTGACGTTAAAATAAATACAATATCAGCTTCTTGACAATTTTATTAGTATTTAGCAATTATTTATTAGTATTTAGCAATTGCCTAGTTAATATAGTACACAACATGAAAAACGGGGTCAAATTTGACATCGTAATGCATTTGACCTACTTGACAAATGAGTGACGTTTGAAAAAATTAGGTAAAGTGTTCACGCCAGTTCGTGGGTTTGGAGAATGTAAATAATGTCGTATTATTTTATCATTTTATAAAAATATATACATATGTATAATCATTAATTACATACATTAAACATTTGAATAATTATAGGCATATAATATTAGAGCGCATTATATGGAACTATATTTAAAATGTATTTTCATAATATGCTACTTTCTACCTAATAAAATAAACGAGGTAAACAACGGAAGTGTGCCTGGTGCGTTTTCACGGCGATACTCCTGACTTGATCTTGATCAAATTGAGTTAAAAATAATTTACGTTCTGAAAATACATAGTTACTCACTACTAAAACACAAAACATTGTCATATAGTTAGAATATTAAAAACATTTTTATTTAATTATTATTGCGGCTAGTGTCAGTTTCGGGTCACACTACACGATAAGGGGCACAAGGTAAAAGATGGTACATTGAAAGCGGCCTTAAGCCCAATAGCGATCTGCGACCGTGTCGCTTCCTATTGGCGTGGAGGCGACAATGCCAGCACTGCCCCGACTGTTGCGAAGGTGACAGTTGCAGTTAATAGTTTAATATATTAGGTTGGATTATAAAAAAGTAATTGCGTATTGGAATTTGTCTTTAGTGTCCAATGAATTGGAGATAGTAAATGCTTTTTATTTAAGAATGCGGTCGCGATTATTACAATTTTCATCACCTATTAAACGATTTGTTTACGTTATAAGCACAGCTTTTTATATTTATGATATGTCATTCATCTTAATTAGCCATAAAAGTTTGTGTAATTTACATATTAGTAAATAAAATAATCGAGATCACTGTTTTAAAAGCGGCGAACCGTAAACGCGAAAAATGTGACCTCAAATCACTAAACAAGACCAAGGGAGTAAAACAAGTAGTTGAATTTTATGGGTCAACCGTCACAGAGCTTTCAGTTGGGAGGCAGAGCGAAGGGTGTACGGCCATCGGGGGAGGACCCTGACACAGATCCCAACACATCGGTGAAGCGCCGGGGAGACCTCGAGATTCGGCTGTTATAATATCATCGATTCCTCCAAGCACTATTTCGTGTCATACTTAGAAAGCACGGAGTGCGTAATTATGTCCTTTGTCCCCGTATAAATATTCTCATTTGCAAAAATACGGTTACTACATAAATTATCTCATTAAGATGTATTGCATGTATTATATATAATTATTACATGTGATAATATTATAACCCAAAAACTGTCAGCCAGCAGTCTAGGCAAATCAGTTGCTGAGGTGATAACTTTACTTCGATTACCTAGATAATTTTTCTATTTAATAAATATATACATGTTAACTACTTCTTGTGGCAGCTGCATTAGATTTTACTAGCACACGAGTTTACTAGTTGGAATGGAACCAGGTTCTTGGTATGAAATAATTGAAACATTTAGCAAAATTCATATCATAGGATTAAATAAGAAGGGCAAGTTTTATTATAAATAGATGTTTTGTGAAATTTACAATAATGATTGTAAGACAAAGAGAACGCGCTACGCACCGAGCCGAAGAAACGAGGCAATGACGCACTTTCCAACGAGTGCAAAAATTTCACATACTTTTAATAATATTATTAAAAGTATGTGAAATTAAAATTAGTTACATTATTAATTTAATGTAATTTAAATAGTTACATAAATTAGAAGAGGTTTTGTTAAAATTAGTCTTTATATCTCTATATTATGTAACTATTACATTTAGCGATACAATATACCTACACATAAAGTCGTATACACTTTTCAGTTTAAAAACTAGCGCAAAGAATTGGACTGGCCGCGATATTCTGCTTTGTGAACGTGCACCGGTGTTCCTTAGCTAAATTGATACGTTCTTGCGAAATAACCTCGCCCAACTTATTCCTACACAATCAAATTAGACGGCACCGGCCTGGTTTCTAGTTGGTATTGGAGTATAGAAAATTTGAAAGCCAAGTAAATGATGTATGTTAGCACTATGTTTTCGGTATGATAAACGAATAATTGTAAAAATTTAATAGATGCGTCATTTTTTTAAGTGAAGTACGGATAATTACCTACGTAAAAAATAATATTATGCTAAATACGCAAGTGAAATGTACTAATTATTGCTTATTGCAGAGTATATTACTGAAATAGAGTTCATAAGTGACCTAGCAGTGAAACTTAAGAGCAGTTTAAAAGCTCTTAATAAAAAAGCTTCGTGTATTTTTCATTTTAAATGGCACAGAGTATTTTCCTATATTATTAATAAACTCTTGGCTAGTTAACTTAAGCTTTAAAAATAATATAAAGATATTACTATATAATACTTGCTTGAGTACTTATTAGGCACTAGCACATAATATAATAGACTATTATTATTTATCTTTTATAAAACATATACATACGTACATATTATGTAGTTTTATAAAACGTACGTATATGTTTTAAATTTCTTGAAATTATAAAACAAAATGTTACTATCCGTAGCTAAGGCTGCTAAGCCCTTATATTATGTCTATTGTTATATATTTTTAACAGTATCTAAACGTAACAGCGATAGTGTAACTGTGTAAATGGAAAATAAGGTTATCTTATATGTATGTGAGTATAAATACTACACAAAATATTGTAAGGTTTCATTAAAGCGTGGCAATTTAAATATAATGATGAATAAAGTTTACAATAGGCAACAATATTATGGAAAGGCAAACAAAGACTGCAGGATAAGGTGTAGTAAAGGACCTATACAAGGAAAGAATTTTAAATTTAGATTTGTAACAAAAAGGGAGGAGTCCAAAAAAACTTTCGGGAGTTGGCGAGCTCGTCCTCGTTTTGTTACCTGCTACAGACAGATGAATGTGAAACGGCCCTTCATGCACATTATAAAAATATAAATAAAGTGTATTTGTTTATAATAAAACAATGAGAAAGTTAAGTTATATACTACATAGAAATGAGGAACATCTTATACATTTAATAAAACTGTAGATGTCGAATGTACAGAACATAGAAAAAAAAAATGCTAAAAACCGAGTCATTGGGTAAGACGAGAAATAATCATATTTTTTTTTAATTTTTTGTTTCTCTGTCTGTTTATCTGTTTGTACGGGCTTATCTCTGAAACTTTCAAACCGTTTTAAATGAAATTTTGCATGGTGGTACCTTATATCCCCGATCAACATTTTAGACACTTTTCATTCCGGAAAATTTAAGAGTTCCCGTGGGATAGTTAAAAAACTATAGTAACTTATACAGCTTAGTACACAAAAACTACTGATTGAATTTTAATGAAACTTTACAATAATATAGTTCATAGATCAGAATAACAAATAGGCTACTTTTTATCCCGGAAAATGTACAGTTCCCGTGGGATAGATTTGTTTTTTTTTTGTCTAGAGGCGAACCCGAGCAATGCGAGGGTGAGTCGATAGTAAGTAATAAAATATTTTAGTAAGACGTCAAATAATAAAAAATAAGCACTATGATAATTTTTGACTAGCTTAATAACGGTATTGTAATTTGTATCAAAAATATGTATGATATATTGAATAAAAACTTACTATGTAAATAAAATAACATCAACATGTTTGAAATGAACGACAAAATAAGTTGGCACAATAGATACAGTGGTAGACTATCGTGGGGTTCACTTTTTAGGGTAACTGTAACGAACGAGGGTGCGGACGAGAAAACATCGGCATTACATTAACGGACCATAAGGGTGCAAGGAGATACTGGGACGACAAAATGTGTATAATTCTGTTAACCGTAGGCAAAAACTAATAATAGCTGTTGTTTTTAATAGGCATTAATGACATTAGATAATAGTATTTGTTGTAAAAGTGACTAGATTTCTATGCTGCTCCCTCTACCTGTCATTGACGTTTGGCTTACACAACAAAGAAAGTTATAATGCGTGCGAGGCTAAGTAACTTTCGCTATTTGCAGCGCCACTCTTTACTTGATTGCAAAAATAATTGGTGTTACTATCAGTTTAAGTTGACACTTCATTAATATTGAAAAAATGCACATTCATTAAAAGGTACCTACCAATAAGTATTTATTTATTAAAATTTAATATATTTATAACAATTTAAAGATATCCTTCAGAAATTAAGAGAATAAAATAAAGAGTAGTTCCGTGTTGACACACCAACAAAAATAGCTCACCTCGCTAAGGCCATTGTTTTATTATAAAATCCAACTTTCCAAATTGATGGCACCACTTCGTCAACACAAATTCACCAGGATGAAATTACAATAATAGGAAAATCCACTAAAAAAAGGTTCGTGTGTGTGTAGCACGTTTGACAGTTTCACTTCACCACATGGTTGTCTGTACGCGCGAGGCTGCGTGACAGACGTACGAAGCGTAGCACGAGCGCGGGGCGACTGCCGACTCACGACTGGTCCGTATTCCGTGATCGCGGGAGTCGCGTTTTGCTGATTACTCCTCTCGCAAGAGAGCGGAGTCGCGGGGCCAGCGAGGGCGGAGCGCCTTCTGACTGGTACCCGCGGGACAGCTGCGCCGTGTGCGGACCCTTTCTACTCTGAATCCATTGTAACAGTGAAAGCTTATGCATCGTTTGTACGCTCCTCGCTCAAACTCGACTAAAATATAACGCATCTTCTATTTTCTTCTAATTTCACTTACATCCTATAAAATGTGTATTTTAGTCTGAGTTCTGAATTCTTTTAACTGTCGTATTTAAAGGAAGGGTATCGATAAGGTCTCATTTTCGCTCCAGAATAACGAAAAAAATTATGTCATACGATTTGATCTTTTCTTTACATATTCTGAAAGTATACTGTGTGCCTGATAAGGAAATATATTTATGGGAGAAAAAAAATATGTGAGACGCCAAACTTTGGTATAACATTTCAACTTCACTAAGAAAATAATAGGTTTATGGATTTGATTAATTATGTAGAATATGTTTATTACATAACCAACTGGCTTTAAAACTTGAATAATAAATAATAATAATTAGCTTATTAATACTTAAGATGTTTCCCAATTCAATCAACAATACTGACCACATTGATTCTAAAAAAAATATTATGTTCGTGCAAAAGCACTTTTAATGACTTTTAATTTTAAAACGCTATGAGTTAGTGATATTTATTTACATATGAATGCTTTAACTAGTATTCATCACTAAATATAATTATATAATACATATATGTATATCCGTACAAGTGTAAAACAGTCATACAAGTCTCGATATAATTATAATTATTGAGCTCACTGTTCAGTGCTAATCTATACTTAATATTTTAAAGAAGAAAGATTTTTTATCAGTTTGTTCGTTTGTACCAAATAGGCTCCGAAACTACTGAACTGATTTAGATAAAGTTTGGTAAGAAGATACTTTAAGACTCTGGGAAGAAGATAGGACAGTTTTTATCCCGAAAATCGTCCCTTAAGGAGTGAAAATGAGGATGAATATTTATATGGGGTAGCAACCTAGGGACGAACCCGAGTGAAGCGAGGGTGAATCGTTAGTAATTATATAAAAGTAATTATAAAAAAACATTCTCACATAACTATTGGGTGACGCGGTAGCGAAAATTTTGTATATGATTTATGTACATGTAAAATTATTTAGATATTTAATTGCATTAACACTCGCTTGCGACACTGAATACTATATAGATAATCCTTCTTCGATATGTTTTAGCACAAAGATAGTCTAAGGACGAGAGATGTGTTATTAGGCTTCTTTTATTCCAATACATCAAATGATTCTCGTGAAGTATTAGTACGTTGCAAGAAGCCATTGAAAGTCTACTGTCTAGTGGAAGCTATCATATTTATATCTCAATTTTTTTATTTTCAGTAAATTTTATAAAAAAAAATGATAAACATTGCCATAGACTCAGATTCACTAGCGCACTTTCCATGATTAACTTTCTTATTTACCTACTATTCGACTTGACCTTTCCTTTCTATAACATTCACTTCAAATACAGGCCATTTAAGTTTCATAGCCTTTTAGGGCTTAAGTATCAATTTTTGAAAATAATCCAAGCAGGGAGGTATTTATAAATGAGGTAAACAATGTCGTGGTGGCGAATAAATAAATTATAATGATTTAATTTACTAAATGTCTTATTAATTTAATAAATGATTTATCTATATTACTTTTTATTGTTTTTCATATTTTTATTTTGTGTTACATACAATATAAAAATATATTATTTTATTATATTATTTAAAATTATTATTTATAATATATTTTATTTATCATTTTCTAACACAGTTTTCAACCAATAATTTATATAATAAAGCATAAAAATAATTAAACATTTTATAGTTGTAGTTAGTCATATAGACTTTTTTAAGAATTTTGTCTCAAATTTTAAATGGACTAATTTATATTATAAGTAAAAAAAGTTATTTGGAAATTTGAAATTATGAGACGACAGACCTACTTAAATATTGTTAAGTAGCATCCAACGTACCTATTATATTAACTTAAGTAGCATTACAGATTGGAAACTAGTTTTTTCCTATTAAACTCCACGTGATCTATTATATTACAATAATCAGATATTTATTAAGTTTTTATATTTAATTAACCGATTTTAACCGGTACAATAGTAAAAGTAGAGGCCTAGTTTAATAAAAATTAATATTGTTAATAAAACTATATTTTTGGATTTTTTCAGAGACTGAGTCTTTCCCGGGACCATGATTGCTGTAAAGCATTCGAAACGTTGGAAACCAAAAATTAAAATAAATCCGCGAAAAAATTCGAAAAGATAGTTTTGTTAACAATATTAGGAAATTTTAATAAATCCAGGCCTCTACTTTTACTATTGTAACTTCGTTAAAATCGGTTAGTTAAATATAAAAACCTAATAAATATCTGAATAAAATGTCAAATATTCGCGTAAATCTAAGAAAGTATAACTTATATTGTTAACCTCATAATTTCACAGTAATCTGAGATCGTTTTGCGATTTTTAATAGCTATAAAATCAATCGCTGTTCGTTAGTCTCGCTAAAACTCAAAAACGGCAGGACCGATTTGAATAATTCTTTTTTTTGTATTGTTGAGTGAGTGTCAGGGATGGTTTAAGTATAAAAAAATTGGGAAAACCGGTAAGAACAGCTGGAAAATTGAAAAGTTCAGAGCTGTTTATTTTATATGCGAATTATTACTTCGGATTACTTTCAATAGACGGCGTTAGTGGTGGGCCTATCATGTAGGAGTGAAACACTGTATCAAGTTTAAGCTGGGAAAAAAATAATACATACATATAGTCTATCTATTCGATAGTAAAACCTTTAAAACGTATCTAGGGACGAACCCGAGCGAAGCAAAGGAAAGTTGATAGAATAAATATAAATAAATATGTAAACGTAACAAATAAATTAATCAGAAGAGATACCAGTTTATATGCAACGTAAAAAGATTGAAATGTGCATATAACATGCGTAAAATACCTATTCATGAAAAGTGAGGCATCAAATAATAAAAAGTGGTAAGTAGTTAAAAATACAGATTATATTTTAAAATTGACGAAGTAAACTCCAAAAAAATTATGTTAACCGAGCAGTTAATTAAATATTAACAGTACCTACGTAGGTCTTTAGTGTAATTGATTTTATCCGTTACGTCATTTATTGACTAGGTTAAATTTCGGGTAAAATATGCAATATTTAGTATGCCTAAGTTGACAATAATATAATATGTAAATGCATATAATGTTACATCTATAATAATAATCAGTTCTTATATAGTACAAGTTACAAAAGTCAACTCTCAATCGTCGCGTTGTTCACTAGCTGAGAAAGCTTTGATCACAGCTGGTGAAAACCTTGCCACGTACCAGGTGTCACGCACGCTTCAATATTCTTATGTTCATACTGCTTTCGAATATGTCAGTCAAAGCTATATATGATGCACTAGAATACAGATAATTCATTGTTACCTACCTCTAAAAATTGGTTGTATAACTAATTTTATTTTTTAAGACCAGGTCAATATTCTTTAGTGCAGAATACTAGAAAGTATTTTTTTTTAATTCATTTCTTAAAACTTGTATAGGGGCAATATCATATGGGCGTTATATTAAAAAAAAAAGTAAAAGTAAAAAGTAAATCATAACTATTTATTAAATTTCTAGCAGTTTACTTAGCGACTTTTTCTTTTTTGTCTGATAATAATTCTCAAAAATAACTCTCTCAGTTCTCATAAAACGAAACTGAATATAGATACGTCAAAATACTTTTTTTAATATTTTTATCAAACACATCAACATCAAGGTCCGAAAAATATAATTTTCCATATAAACTGTGACAAATATAATTTTCCATATAAACTGTGGGTCAAGGCACCCAATCAATAGAATTTACAAAAGTACAATAACTCCTTTGTAGGTGGTTATCTACATAATATGTCATTAAATTAAAGGAAAACAAAACATCATCCCTTCTGTTCCAGTTTAGCTTGGCCGTTGATGCATTAATCAGGATAAGCGGTATTTTAGATTACATAAATATTTATTTCTAAAATATAAATACTCCTATTAAGTAATCTAAAAACATTCACGGTGTTTCCTTAAAAAGGCGGAACAGTGAAGTGAAAGTGCATCACGGTTATTGCGCTCGCGCAGCATTCAGAGCATTTTTCAGCGAGGAGAGAAACGTTAAGAAAGTGCCTAAAAGCAGGAGAAGGTAAGGTAAAATTTGAAAGCGCTACACAATAGCGCGTTGTCGAAATTGGAAAGTTGAGTGGTGCGCATTGATTGCGTAACAGCTCTTACGAAGCGCGGCGTGACGCTGACGAAAGGTACTATGTGACGTCAGCGGCACGAAAGTGCATCGGCCGGCGCCCCTCTACGCGTGGAGGGCGGGTGCACGTGTGCTGCTGAATGCACTGCGCTTCCTGCACCGGAGGACTTTCTATTGGGAAACCGCATTAAGATCTCGCCTTCGCCGTCTTACTATTGGGAAATTCGACTCTCACGCGCCGCAACTCGAGACGAGATGCATCTGATTGAGCAATGTCGCGGTCCACTTTATAGTGCGTTTACACAATTAGAGGCTCAGTGTATTATCTGTTTCTGTTGTCTTGACACAGTATAACTTTATATGACAAGATATTACCATGGAATTCTATGTCGTTACTTACAGTTTTGTAGTTATTTACAGTCTCTCCTTATGAACCCTGAAACAAAATAAATACTTTAATAAAAGTTTACATCCAACTGGTATAAAGCTACTTTATAGTATATTTGTAACAAGGATAAAACCAAATTCAGTAAAATAAATAATGGAACGCAAACTACATAATAATTATCTAAACAAAGAAAATATTACCCGCTCCTGACCTAACATTTATAGAAATATTAATGTACGGTATAATTCAAAAATTCAATAATCCGTGAATGTATTATTTTAATGTCACGTTGATTAACCAATAAGTGAGAGAGGTTAAAAAATTGAGGTCTTAAATACGCAGGACGCTCCTCGAAGCAGTTCATGGTTGAATGGAACATGTACAGTATGAAAATAAACCTTAGCAATTTATTATATATCTTTATCCGCAAACATAAGGCTTATTATTGTTTGACAAATTAAAAGCGGTTCCTAATTGTCGGATTGAGAACGCTCGTGATTTAAATAACAATTTTGTCTCTAAGATCCATTATATAAGGTCTGATTTTCTTTATACTATTATCGGCATTCAAGAAGTAGGTTGAGACAACTCACACCGAGGTAGATTACACTTGTATATCACAAATTCTCATTAATTCTACGTCACAAGATTGTAAGTAAATTTTTAATGCATGCAAAAATCATTGGAGAATTTAATATTCTCAATACCCAATATTTATAGGAATTCTTATTTTACCTATCATTGCTACGTGTTTGTTTATTTGCATAGTTAAATTAAGTTTTCAAAATATAGCGTTAAACCAAAGGGAGACTTTATCAAAACATTAAATAACTTTAGAAAGTTAATATCTATCAATTAGCACTGGGAAAGTCATTTCATGCCAAATAGATTTAAATTGAAAAGCAATGCTCGACTAAGTTTCCTAGGTAATAAATACTATCAGAAAAGCGAGTGAGTGGCTTGTGTACTTTCTAGAGTGGGCAAAAGTTACGATATCTCTGGTGACATTATAAATGCTCGGCAACGGCTTCATGGCCTACGCTTAGGTCCAACGTATGCCTACGCAAGTGGCGTTTATAAACGATTTTTAAAATGATCACTCAGTAAGTGATAAATTTTATAAGTATTATTAGACTTTGACTGACTTTGGAGAGCCCAGAGGGAAATACTATTTCTTTCAAATATTTAAATAGTATTTGTATTTTGCACGAACTATTAACTTATTTACTTTTAGCTAAAATAAAAACTCCACAATGTATTTTGAATACTGTCAAACACATTTTTTATTTCTTTACTATAGTAAAGACTGAAGTGTCATTTCAACAAATTAAAGAAGCTAAAAAGCCAGCCAATGAACACTAATGATGCTAAATTAACTTATATTTTTTGTACCATATATGTATATTAATTATCACACGCTAATGTACCTTTGTAAGTATAAATTTAATGGAGATTAAGAATATATTATCTGTTCTCCTAACTCATTTCCAATTGAAACATAAAATTTGAAAACTGTACAAATTCTGGTGAAAACTATACATAAAAAATTATATAGGTTCTATAAAATTAACAAATACCTAATCGAAAGTCGTTAGAGTCGATAGTAAAGGAAAGCAATAAAACAAAGAATTGAATTTTATACATTTACGTATATGTATTTCTAAAAATGATTGTGGATGAAGATTCATCGTTCCATTACAAGTAGTTTAAGTTAATAATAGCTATTCAGTATTCAAAAGTATTGGATGGCTGATAAATTGCAAAAGATTTCAACGAGAAATACGTTCACCGTCCTAGATGCGCGGTAGGTACTTTCGTTTTGAAATCGGCTCGCACAATTGGCCGTATCGAGATAAAGCGGACCAGCTGCACGGAGAACGGTGGCTAAACGCATTCCGTTTCTAATATATCCTTTACCTCCAAACCTTGAAGGTATTAAATTGATACCGTATTTACATTTATTTGTCAGGCATACATGTGAAATAAGGCCTGTAGCTTATTAAGACAAATATGAAAAAAAGGCTCCAAATTATAATTTTATACTTATATCATTACCAAACTGTATTTAATAAGATTCTATCTATTGCATTATTTATATTATTATTAATAATACTTAATTATACTTTTGCTAATGTAAGCCCAATCTAATTTCGTTCGGAACCATATTTTATTAAACTATTTCAAGTTAATGTTCACAAATAATTTATATTTATTAAGCGCCTTAATAAAAATTACAGCAACTCATTAAGAAAAGCGATTGCTCTGAAATAATACTATAGGTGCCTACGATCTATGATTTTACTTTACGGTAATACAATTGTTGTATTCCTAATACAATCACACTTGATGATATGATTACATACCATTAGTATTTTCCATAAATAGTTAAGCAGTGAATTTCTAAAATAGAATTTATACAACTACGGATTGATTAATAGACACCGAGTGATAAATATTACATGCACTATTTTCATAATTTTTAAAAATCGTACCGAATTCTAATTCTAATATAAATAAAAAACTTTGTATGTGTGTTTATTTGTTACTCTTTCGCACTGAAACGTCTGGACAGATTTGGATTATATTTAGTATATAGATAAATTATGTATTATCTGGAGTTACACATGTCTATTGTTAGGCATCAAGAGACGCACCCGAGCGTAGGAATGGTCACTAGTTTATTAAAAAAAAATGAGCGCACATTGACGATTGTCTTTCGTAGTGAATCTTTTGTTTATTTATCTTAAACGAACGTGTGTATATCGTACTAAAATTGTAAATTAAAAAAATCTAAGGTTTAGGCGAGGTCGTAACTGTCGAAATTTATACACGGTTGGACCGTGACACAATTTACTAGAGCATTCATTTTATATTCGCCATTCTATCTTGTACATGTAATGATATGATTCACATTAAAATAGAACAGGAATTCAGTGTCAATTCGGCAGTATCATTATATTATAAATGTAACAAATTAACTCTATGCGAGTGTCATAGTTTGAGAGAATGTATTTAACCTTTTACAGCAGGCATATGATAGAATATGATCATCTTAAATTCTGTGTCATTTATATAGTTAGTGTGCGCCAGATTTCATAAGCGATCTCTCTGTACCCTGATCTAGGTTAGGTGGTCGACATCGGCAACAGCGGTGGCGTATCGAGCGCGTCCGATGTTAACCTACATACAACCGTGGCACACAGTGCTGTTGGGGTCGAGAGTACCCGTAGCCGTACGTAAAATTCGTGACCCGGCCCCCGCCCTACCTTTTAAATTTTAGTCGAATCACAATAGACACATTGCCCAAAATCGTCATATCTTTCGGATACCTATTTGTCATGCTTGATATTTTTATTTAAAATAATTAAATATCTAATGTTATACCTAAGTCAAAATATAAATTAATTTATGATTTGATTAAGTATTAGTGAAGCTACAAGTGAACAATGAATCAAAGTCAAATTGTAAGCAATATAATAGTTACGAATAAACAATTTAACATTATAGTCTTAAAGTTTTATAGTTTATATAATTTTGTAATTTTTAAGTACTATCCAAAAAATAATATATAATACCTACTGCAAAATAAAATAATAGATGGCTATAAATTAAAGAACGTATTTTCACAGATCACATAATACTATACTAATACAGATGCCTCATCCCATACAAATAAATTGGACAGCGCTAATAATAATTGGCTATTCTTCGAGTCATTTTTGTTTATAGATAATAGATGTCGTTGATTCGCAAATAGTTAAACTGTTTTATTTTATAACTATGTGCAAACTAACGTATGGTAAATAATGTAAAATTATCCTGCATTCAAATAAAAAAAAATAATCAGTGATTTTAACAATTTTTAACTGTGATATTCATAAAAATTATAAGCGCCATCTGTGATTATACGCTACAAACTCATCATCTGATTGCTGATATTTCAATAATAAAATTACGCAAATTTGATTTACGAACGCATTATTTCATTTCCCTTCACTTACATATTTTTTTTAAACAATAACACACCTTTTTGGGATCTATTTTTTATCTTTTATTAATTTAACATAACTTTAATAACAAATCGATTCATGCAACGTCATCTATTGACATTTCTTTGAACTAATTTGTCTTTGTTCGTGATGAGACCCTATGGTATTATTAAATAATAATACACATGACATAATATGCGCCAGATATGTATACCCTATGCAACTAATTATACGTATCTACTAATATGTAAAAATACCTATGTATGTATGTATTGTATTATGTATGTATGTATGTATTGTATTCAGCCCTTATTTTTTAACGTCCCACTGCTGGGCACGGGCCTCCCTTCAATACGAGGGGAATCAGGCCATAGTCCACCACGCTGGCCAAGTGCGGATTGGCGGACTTCACATGTCTTTCGAAAACTTGCTAGGTTCTCTCAGACATGCAGGTTTCCTCACGATGTTTTCCTTCACCGCAAGTGGTAATCAAGTTAGAAATGATTCGCACTACCTATAATTAAGAAAAATATTATTTAAGAAGTAAAGTGAACCTGTCCTATAACTTTTATTGACATGGTGGCCAGTGAAGCGATATCCTGTTTTCCCAAGTTCAATGATGTTCCGCAAGGTCGACGTCCGTGTGCTACACTATATTACCACAAATCAATAACCTGATCTGCACAACATATCGCTTGTAAAATCGAACTAAAAATTAAATGTATTACTTTTAGGGAATAAAAAAATATGTCTTTAAATTATATTGTTGGTGCTATTTACTAAACGTTTAAACATATTATAAGGTTTTTTATAACAATACGTATTACATTATTGTTGTACTATATATGCCGCTATAAAAATAATATAATAGGTTTGTATAAGATGTGATACAGATAGTTATCAGGCAACGTACAGAAATGGTGGATGTGTAGATTAGTCGTGTCTGATATAAGTATTGTACTTAGAATATGGCAACATTAAATACTTAAAAAAATAGTTTCATTGAAACAATGGAAGTTATTATTTCTTCACATTGCAATAGATTTCTGCAGCAATCTCAAACAAAGCTATTAACTGGCAATATGCTTAAAGAATGTTAATTGATATGTGCCTAGACTATTTGTATTAGTTATGATAAAAATATTTATTTACACCGTGATAGCATTTAATGTCTACGCAACAAGAGCTACTATAGTATCTAGTGAGCATGAGATAAGTTGTCAAGATTAAAATTAAAATGTTTAATAAAAGTAGATCTTTAAACTAATAGTGACAGCTAATGATAGGTATTTAGATCCAGGCTATCCAGAGCTTTAATGCAAAGCACGTTAAGAATTACAGACGGTACGACAATGCATCGTCCATGCGTATGCAATCAGAGATTGATGGCCGCAGAAGGGTTTACTTAAGTATATTAACTTGTCCCGAAACAATCCACTTAAAGAGCTTTATTGTGGTTAGAGTTAAGAAGGAGTAGTACGAGAACTCTAGATATTTCAACGACCACGGCAGCTTCCGCGCTTCGAATACGACTTATCATTGCGTCAATGCGTCTCGTCGCCATGCTTTAACTCTTCTTGTGCATTTTTTCTTTGTATACATATAAAAAAAAAACCACATTCTTCTTGGTTCTATTGTTAATACAATACACAATGAATGTTCCTACATTATAATTCATAGATGTCTGGCTAAGTTTATGGCAGTCGAAAACAACGGTAAACAACCAAAAATTCAACTCAATCGTTTTAACGAGTTCATTTTTGCTATACCTTAATATTATTTACATAATTAGTTAATTATCATTATGAATGTTTGTTTGTAAAGCATTTAAAAGTAGACTTAGGAACGTTAAACGCTGTGAAATGCATTTACGTATTCCACCTTGGTACATTACAGACTACAGTACAGGTGGAGACTCAGCAAGAAAAGCCAGTAGGTATTATCCACTAAAGCTCAACGGAAACTTTTCACTTCTTTATAGGGTACTGCAGAATCAGGAGGTTTTCTACCACCCCAACCAAAGAGTTGCTCCACTCTACGATCAGAAAAGTACCAGGAGCAACTAGAATGGTATACCTCCCCTCAACGAGCTGGGCCGCCATCTAAGGAGTTTCTTGCCTTTACGGCTGGATTACCGGACGTCACAGTGCCGAGTGGGCTTAGCCAAAGGCTGGACAAAATGAACAAGCATTTATAAGGCCGACTTGACTGCCTCCTTAGAAATATCACCAAATATCACCCGCACCATGCTACAATGAAAATATTAAAAGAGACATTTATAAAATGTAATAAGACATTTACAATTTAGGTTTTTTTTTTTTGCGATTCAGTGACAAACGAGCAGACAGACCATCTGATGGAAAGCTGTACCTGTCGCCCATAACACCTACGGTTCATGCACTTAGGTTTTAAGTAACAAAAATGCAGAACCACAGGTGCGTTGTCACTGTGAGGACTAAGATGATATGCCTCTTGCCTGTAATGCGCTGGCTACCTTATCCTTCATACCGGAATACAACAATGCAAACATTGTTGCTTGGCGGCAGAAATAGATAAGGTGATGGTAGTTAACATAATTTGACATTTATTTTGTGTCTAGATTCTATTTTTACCCAACTGCAGCGAATCCCAAAGGAGTGTTGTGTTTGATCTATATGCCCGATTCTATGTTCCCTCGTAATTACTAAGCGGCTTAACCGATTTTGATGATTCATACGTCATTCGATTCTTCTTTATAACGTGAGTGTCATAGAGTAGGGTATCATCAAAAATCAAAATAGCGGATCCTAGGCGCCAATTTATTTTGAAAAAAATTTTTTTTTATTCAAACTGTGGTATTTTGGTACCACAAAACATTTTGGTTTTTACAAAAATATATACAACTTATATGTTTAAAAATAATTTAGGATAAGACATTGAAACTAAAAATGTCTAACTGACCAAAACTAAAAAGAAGAGAACAAGTTTATGAAAGAACATAATATTATGCAGTCAGAGGCATACACTTTTTACGCAGTCGGGTTTTTTATTTTTGTAAATATATTTTTTATAATGAGATGGATCATGCACATTTGTGAAATACCTTAATAATGACCAATAGCGACCCCAAGCGGCTCGACTCATTATTTGCGTTAGTTGGAGGTGAAATATGTTTTTTGAGTTATTTGGGTTTTAGTTTATTACCTAAAAGTTGCAAATATTTATTTCAAAAGAAAAGTTCGTGTGTTTATATTACTTTCCAAAGTACTTTGAAATTAACAAGAATTACCCTATGTTTAAAGGGAAATTAACAAAATTGCCACCGTTTTGTCCTGAATTTTTAAGGCATCAGAATATTAAAACTTTAATGCCACTGGATAACATAATTACATAAGTATGTTAGCATTTTCGTGTAAAACGCTCTTAAGCGGATATTGATTATTAAGGAATATTTCTTATATACCTTTTCACCTCTGTATCCATGTAATTCCTATTAATCCACAAACCGCTGCTTATAAACGAAAGGGCCACAAATCAAAATTGTGCAAAAACACTTTTAATTTAAAAATGTGGCCAAAATGCCGGTAGTCTCATAGTTTCACAAAGACACCCGTCAAAATCGGCCTCTTAATCACAAATTTATGCATGCGCCCTTTTGGCATTTCTACATATCGATGAGTAAGTTCAGAGCAAAGCGGCCATCTTTTTAGTTGCGTCCCGATAGTCGGCGCGAGCGCACCTCAGTTTTGAGTTAAAGGGCCATATCGCGAAAAGTTACCTGTATTGTAAGTGAATTTTATGGGCAACAGGGCCACATTCGGGAATGCGTTCGTTTCGCATAGAAAAAAACAAGTAAGTACACAATTATTTTTATGACAAAGGTGCCACATTTTGGAAAGCGTCCGTTTCGCATAAATAAACAAGTGAGTACACAATTATTTTTAAGACGAAGGTGCCACGTTTTGGAAAGTTTCCGTTTAGCAATAAAAAAAATACCTAAATGTTTTTATTGTTATATGCTTAAGAGTTGTTTTTGTAAAACGTCTGTTTTGCTCATAACGTTGTTGTGCTTGCAATGTTATCTTTTAAGACAAAAGATTATGAAAAAATTATGGGAATGCTTAAACAACAATAAAGGAATAGGTTGCTGTTTGATTAATTCATATTTTATATTGTGCAATAAAATAACAAGTTTACTAATGTCTATACTTTTACTAACTATACTAATAAGCGCACATTTCTATAACTTTTAATAATCAAATGAACGAGGTTTGTAATGGTCTTGAATTCAACGTCACTATGCTACTCGCTTTTTTATTATTTGACCTAAGTTCAACATAACTTTGCCAACCTGGTCTTATCTTCTCTGTCTACCTCTATAACTGATGTATTTATTTTCACTTGCAGAATGAGTAGCAGATCACATAAAATTTTAAACATGATTCTACTTGAAACCAATAGTTCCATCCAACTACGAATACAAGAGCCAGACCAAGATTTACCTATACCGAAGGAAAGCAAAAATTCACCCATCCATTTACAGAAGCATGATTCTCATTCTTTATTAACTGCGAACATTATAGCTGCGAACCTACACCTACTGACTTATATGATGATTCGTTTGATACTGATTCCACACCAGACGGTCAGACAAGCTTTGATGTTGATATCTCATTTGATGACACAAATCAAAAAGCCTTGGAATATCCTAAAAAACCAAACAAAGTTGTTGAAGAGAGTTGCTCAGATTCTGATGATGACTCCAGCTCAAGTTCTAATAGTAATGCTGGCAAAAGTACGAGCTCAGATAGCTCAGATAGTACAGAATATGTTTTTTCATCAGACGATAGCGTAAAAGATCCTGAGTACCAAATTAAGTCTCCAGCTGAGTCAGAGTCAGACAATGATTCGACAAAGCCTAGGTATTCTAGAGCTTGTAATATGCATTCGTCGAACCCAGGTAAGAACAAAATTTAAATAGATAAGTATAATAAATAGTATGATGTAGTCTTTTAGCATATTTGATGTAGATAGATATATTTGATGTAGTCTTTTACAGTGATAACTGTTGTGACCAACAGAAAAACAAATTCATGTTGGCAATGTACCAACACTCACAAATATTTGATAAAGGGACCCAAAATGAGGGTGACTCGGTACACTACGTTATTGAGAAGAATATTTTAAATGCATTCAAATCTTCACGTACCAGATCAGTACATAACATTAATTGAAACGGCTAAGAAGAAAGGCACACCTTATACTGTTATAGAACTGACACACGGCAGTTTCTTTGACCTTAAACCTCTGGCTGTTGGTAACTACACAGTTACAGAAGATGGAGAAAGGTTGAGATGGACAGATTATAAAAATTAATCGAGAAAACCGAAACAAGTTTTTTTTAAGACTTCTTACGATGACGCAGAGTTTAAGGCAGTGTCCACTTTAACAAAAAGACAAGCTAAGTCTAACACTGTAACAAACACGACACTAAAAAAATTATATACACAAAAACTAAAAGTTCCTAAAACAAAACACACCTGTGTTTTCCTTCTTCGTTCTTTAAACTAATAGAAAAAAATGTTATACCAAAGTATTACGAAGTTTTTTATTCTAGTCTTTTAACGTAATAGTTGACTTTGACGCAGACTGATTTTATAATATAAGTATAGTAATAATTGAAACATGATTGAAACTGTTGTTTAGTAACTACTTAGAAACCGCTTATAAAGAAATATAATACCTTATGTAGAAATTTTGAAAAAAAAAAATCTCTTGTTAGTACTAGTACGAAGAATTATTCCATGTTATTATGATTGCATAAGAAGCTATGATTATTGTGTTACCTATAGTAAGTGTGAATGTATGCCTGTTGAGGTTCTAGAAGCTTTTATTTTTGTTAATTGCTTATTTTGTATGGAACCAAAACACTATTTTGTAATAAAAAGTTAAGTTTTTGATTTATTTAAAAAATGGTAATGTGCAAATTGAAGGTTTTTTATGTCCTTTTTTTTAATTATAAGATTCTCTTTACTCAACAAGGTTGTGATAAAAAAATTAAATAAAACATTTTTATTTTTTGTACTTGTGGCCTTTTATTCAAAATATTAATTTACTTTTTAGGAATATTTTATATGCTAAAGGGACTTATGTGCTGCTAGTTGTCTTTGGGTTATAGGTACCACTAAGTTAAAATAAACAAGAGGTAGGGAATTAAAATACGCATCGAAGGGTATATGACATAGAAACATTGAAAGTAGGAGTGTCAAAAAACAAATAAAAAATTAAATGAAAATTTTCAATGAGCTCTCCTGAAAAATACATAATTTTTATTTGTGGCCCTTTCGTTTATAAGCAGCGAAACTATCATCAAGAAATAATTCTTAACAAATTTTACATGGCTAACGCGAGATATATAAAAAAAATGTACGAGAAAATTGTAGGTCTTAAAAAGGTCTACAGAAAAGTCCGCAATAGCATAATTATATTTATCTCCTAAGTTACACTCGCAGTAACTATTTTTATCTATGAAAATCATACCTAGAGACGCACCCAAGCGAAGCGAGGTTAAGTCTCTAAATAGATTAAAACGATGAAGTGATTGTTTATTTTTTATTGATCTCTGTAACTTTTAATGAGTATTTTTAAAATTTCATTTATTTTACCCATTTATTAAAAAACGATTTGGCTATCTAATATCACGCAACGAGCTTAAGGAGAGGAATAGTCCCATAAATATTATAAATCCCATCCCTCCCTCACACCACTAAATCCCGTGACAGTGCGAGATTCGGTTAGTCTACCCCAGGAGGGTACCACCAGCGCATATCGCGGTGAAAAACCCCTTTCTGGGCATCCATGCTCAGGTCGTACACTACTTTAACGCCCATCACTCCAAATGGCTTAGATCACGTACTACCGATCATGCGGGGAGATCTGTTCACGATTTCGCATTAGCATATTATCTGAAACAACTGGTCACCTCGCCAACGCGAATCCCTGATGTGGAAGATCATACACCTTCCCTGTTGGACCTTCTGTTGACCTTTCATCCAGACGGCTACCTGATCTCCGTCGATCGTCCTCTTGGTTCGTCCGACCACTGTCTTGTCCGGAGTACAATGCCAGTTACGCGCTCAACACGTGCTCGCTTTGCGGGCTGTCGCCGTGTATGGCACTACAGGTCAGCGAATTGGGACGGGATACGGTCATTCTTTGCATCCTACCCATGGGGGCAGATTTGCTTTACGCCAGATACTCCAGACGTCGTTGCTGACTCAGTCACCGATGTGGTACTTCAGGGTATTGAACTGTTTATTCCGTTTTCTGCAGTGCCCATCGGAGGCAAATCCCAGCCTTGATTTGGTGGCTCCTGCAAAACGGCATCTCGCCGAAAGCTGGAATGCTACCACTGACAGGTCGGCGTCTAGTGATGTAAATACTAGCGACTTTAAAAAGAAGTATAACTTTGCCTCCAGGTCCTTCAAAAGTGTTATTGCTAATGGAAAGTCGAAGCATATCGGCAGAATTGGTGAGAGATTGGGGCATCTCCCTTCAGAAAACGTGCGTTTTGATCTCTCGCCAAAGCTGTTTTAGGGAATTTCTGTCAGCCTTCTTTTCCACCTCTGCACACGGAGGATGATTCGCTGGCTCATGCCGCGTAGGAGAAAACTGATCTACTGGGCTCTCTCTTCGCGTCCAACTCGACTCTGGATGACCAAGGAAACTCATCACCGACAATCCCGCGGTGCGATACTACGATACTGGAAGTGCAGTTCCGGCAAAGTGCAGTTCGCAAAGCACTTCTTTTCTCGGACATTCATAAGTCGAGTGGGCCCGATGGCATCCTTCCGATCGTGTTGAAGACATGTGCTTCGAAGTTGGCACCGGTTTTAACGCGTCTTTTCCGGCACTCCTATTCATTAGGCATAGTCCCGAAATCCTGTAGCCGCTTTAGTGCACCCGATCTCAAAAAAGGGCAACCGCCCGGATCCTTCTAATTACAAGCCTATAGCCATTACCTCCTTGTTCTCCAAGATAATGGAGACCACTATCAACTGCCAGCTCCTGAGGTAACCTAAAGGAGCACTGGCTGATCAACGACCGCTAGTATGGCTTTCATCGAGGTCGCTCAGCCGGTGATCTTCTAGTTTACCTGACACATAGATGGGCAGATGCAGTTGAGACCAAGGAAGAGGCGCTTGCACCCAGTCTGGCGACGGCCTTTGATCGGTTATGGCACAAAGCACTTCTTTTAAAACTACCTTCCTATGGGCTCTCCGAGAAATTATGCGACTGGATCACCAGCTTTTTGGCAGATCGGAGCATCAAGGTCGTTGTCGACGGTACTTGCTCTGATTCTAAATATGTCAATGCTGGTGTTCCACATTGGCTGCGCATGTGGCACATGTGACTGCGTACTGTCTCCTACTCAGTTCCTTCTGCATATTAATGAAATCTTGCAAATCAACAACATTCATTGCAATGCGGACGATAGTACTGTGGATGCCCTGTACACTGGCCGCGCTAATGTTTCTCGGGAACACAATACGAAAGCCGGAACAAACTTGTGTCTGAAGTCGAATCTTTGTTAACTAAAGTCTCGGATTAGGGTCTAAACATAGTCCAATTCAACCCCAAAAGACACAAGTCCGCGCGTGAATCGCTAAAAAGTCACCGTTTGCCGTAACGCCTCAATTTGAGGACACTCCCTTGTCTGCCTCAGCCAGTATCGGAATACTTAGCATCGACATTTCGAGCAACGTCCAGTTCCATAGTCAATTGTAAGGTAAGGCCAAATTGGCCTCAAAGAAGCTTGGTGTGCTCAGTAAGGCGAGACAGTACTTTACGTCGCGTCAGCGTCTTAATCTTTATAAGGCGCAAATTCGGCCCCACATGGAGTACTGTTCTCATCTCTGGGCGGGAGCTCCCCAGTACCAGCTACTCCCATTTGAACGCATTCAATGTAGGGCTCGAGTTATCGACGCTCAAGCTCTCTCCGATCGGCTTGATCCTTTAGTTCTGCGTAGAGATGTTGGATCACTCTGCATCTTCTACCGCATTTATCACGGGGAATGTTCTGAGGAATTGTCCGGACTGATCCCGGCCGCTGAATGTCATCATCGGACATCGCACCAAAATAGTAAATTCCATCCACCCCACCTCGATGTCCAGCGTTCCACAACAGTGCGATTTCTAAGACATTTTCTGCCCCGCACAACCACTCTGTGGAACCCAACTGTCGCCAGCGGTCTTTCCAAACCTTTACGACCTGGCAACGTTCAAGAAGAGAGCGTATTTATTCTTGAAAGGCCGGCAACCCATTATTTCAAGCCTTACGGCATGAATTTCAAGCCTTGCTGCGATGTTGCAGATGTCCATAGGCGTCGGTGATCACTTTTCATCAGATGAGCCTCCTGCTCGTTTGCCCCCTTGGTCCCAAAAAAAATTATGCAAGTTTGTATGGATGGAGGTTTGTTACTCAATCACGCCAGAACGGCTGAACGGATCTGGATGGCACAGAGATAGGTTACCTATAGTCCGAAATAGCACAAAGGTTGCTTTTTATCCTGGAAAAATGTACGATTACCGTGGGATATAGTAACCGTTAAAACGTACCTAGGGACGAACCCAAGCGAAGCAAGGGTGAATCGCTTGTTATAGATAAATTACGCGAAGCCGCGGGCAAAAGGTATGATATCTATACATATAATAAAGTAGTAAGTAACATACCTAATAACCAAATAATTATACTAAATATATAACCTAACTGCTACATAAAATATCTTTTAATGACTGATATGTATTGTGTGCAGAATATAGACCTCAAATAATAGTTGTTGAAATGTTTGTCTGTTCGTCTGTATATCTGTATGAATTTCAAGCAATAAGTACAGAATAAATTTTACCCAAATTTTGTGTAGTGATAACTTATTACACGGGCAAACATTTAGGATACCTTTTTATAGAGGAATATCTTTCATTTCCATGGAAAAACACAATAGGTAACTAGTCGGCCGAATTGTCCTTCATACAAAAATTTGAATGATTTATTAATTTTTATCACACAAAAACTATTAGTAACAGGATTATGATTAACATATTTAACAATTAAGTGCGGTAAAATTAGTTTCATGGGAAATGTAAAATTTTGTTCGAGTGCAAGTCGCTCATCTACATACATGTATGTCTGGACATAGTATAAAACAAATCCGCTGTCAGCGGATGTCTGTTTCTCCACTTACTTTTCTTCTTACGCCACGAAACAGACTTTGGTACAGTTTTCACTAATAGAATGAGCGATAAAAGAGAAAGAGAAATCAACGACAACATGAGTGTATCTTCTCCTAATGTAAACTCACAATAACTTTTTTATCTATTTAAAACGTACCTAGGGAACTTGTACGGGTGGAAAACACACCCGTGCGAAGCGAAGGTAAGTCGCTAATAAAAACTAAAATAATAATGCCTTTAACCAACTTTTGGTCACGGCAGCGAAGCTCACGGAGGCTAGTCATCTAAATAGCATATATTAAAGTATTAGTGTGTGTTTAAGCATTGGCGAACTTTATATTTCTTTACTCTCAAGGTCCGACACGACAATAAATATATAGATTGAAAGTTTGGAAACTGTCAGCTGTAAACTTAACAAAACAAGAGAAAAATTTGAGAAAATAAATTATTTACTTGAAAAATTGATATACTTAGGTACATTGATGTTACAGGTAATATTGTGTGTTATTTAGTGAAAAAATCATAATGCGTAATTAGGTACCTACTCCTACATACCTAATTAAAAAATCGTTAACTTCTCGGTGGTCTAGTGGCTAGCATGTACGGCCAGATCCGGAGAGGAGGAGGACAAGGTCCTGGGTTCGAGTCCCGGGTCGGGCCAAGTTTAGTTATTGAGTATTTCTGTCAAGAAATTCTCAGTAACAGCCTGAAGTTGGGAAGTTAGCGTTATGTCGTCCCGTGCCTCGGAGAGCACTTGTCGCGTCAGTCCTGTACCTTAACTCTCACCGGTCGTATCGAAGTATCGTGGCATCGGAGTTGAGAATAAAAGGTATAGAGAGTGCACTTGTGTCTGTGCGTACACTTGTACACTATAAATTATCTCCTGCGCCTTTGGCTAGTCTCACAATCAGTGAGACTAGGCCGCCGTAGCCGAAATCGGTCAGGAAGACATTATTATTAATAAATAAATCACAGAAATTTTATTATATTTACTGAAGCAATAGTAAGTTCAAAATTTTGGCCAATAAAAATAAAAAAAAATGTTTCTTAGAGGTTATCTATGGCGTAATACACAATATACATATGTATCTATTGTAGTTATGTCTTTTTTATGACTGAAACGCGAACATATAGCAGTTAAGTCAGACATAACAATATCTTGTCATGATAAGTTATCATAAAACTGATACATTACTAAGCGAAATGGTCCATCTATTGCAAGTTAAAACACAAAACATATTAAAAATATCAAAGAAAATAAGTATAATCAAACTCTAAATTTGTAAAAGAAAACACAATTGAAAAATGTACAAGTCTTTTCGAAGGATCTATAGTATTAAATATTAATTCGGAATAAGGTCACCAGGATAGGATGACCTAGAAAGGGGGAAAGATCTCATTCGTACGCCCTAAAATCCTTGAAAAGTAATCCAAGGCCTATCGGAACCCGGAAGTGTCCTTGAAGAGACCTTGTGAATAATACTAAATACTGAGTCTACTTTCATACACCTACAAACGTTGATTATTTTAGACGAAGCATGACGCATAAGACCAACCAAATTTATATTATTTTGATAATAAAATTACAGAATAGCAACAACTCGCGACTTTGTAGTTTATGCTAAATATGCCATAAAACTTATATAAAATTAAATTACAAAACAGACTTTGATACTTTATGCACACATTTCTTCTGAATCCTACTTATACTTCAGATATAAAGTGGCATATGTGAATCTCATCAGGTAGAAAGAAAAATTAGTTTAAACAAATAACAGATACTTAGTGTACCTACGTATTGACTTGTTTCGATGTCTATGTAAAATCAATACCTATAGTCTGGCTGAACCCAGAAAAGCGAGGCAAATCATTTTAAACCTTATAAATTGATGATGATTTACAAAACCATTTATATAAGTATGATTTTAAAACATTTTTGAAACAACAACAAAAAATATTTAATAAATCTTGATACTGTATCGATGTGTTATTAATGTTTGTGGAAAAAAGGTTTTTACTTTTAATAAATACCAATTAATATTAAATTTCCGTAGTTTTACTTACGATTGAAAAATCAGCCATTAGGTAAAGAATTTATACTGCGTAATTAATAGATGGCGGTGTTAACATTGAATGAGTCGTATACATTAAGGCGGTTATAGACATTTAATTTATTAAATATGAACTTTGCCATATTTTACAAACTTTATTTAGTCGGTCAATCTACACAGATAAATAAAATTGAAGTTGTCTGTTTGTAATGTCAAAATAACAGCTTTTTAATTTTTACTAAGTGCATATGAAATTATATACTGGTAGGTACTTTTTTTGCCTGTCTGTCCGTTTGTTCCTTCGCTAATCTTCGAAACGGCTGGACTGATTTGACGGGACTTTTACTAGCAGATAGCTGAAGTTATAAGGAGTAACTTAGGCTGCTTTTATTTTAGAAAAAGAACCTGGGTTCCACGCAAAAAAAATGAAATCCATGAAATTGTGAACAAAACCTGTGTACCTATCTAGGGAGACACTCGAGTGAAGCGAAGGCACGTCTCTAGGGGAAAATAAATGTCAAGCTACAAACATACTGCTTGAAATAAAACTATAAGTCCTAGAAAAAAAAAAGGCTAACGAATCTGGCATCAATTCAGACATAAAAGCGATAAGGCAGCTCTAAACAAAACTAACAAGGATCTTAAGTATCGGACAGAAAATGTGAGGAATACCACTTTACCGAGCAGATTAGTAAATCTCACCACTACTGCTCCAACGGATCACTCACTTTGGAAGAGCACGAAATCGCTTAATATGCCCAAGAGCCTAATAAAACTGACACAGGATGGGCAAGAACCACAAATCTAAAGTTGAAGCCTTTGCAAAACATCTTGCTGTAGTGTTCAATCTAAATCATAGCTTCAGTACAGACAATGAACAAGTTATTGATGCAATAATGTACCAAGATCTTGACCTATCTCCTCCTCCAAAATTTATAACTGTTAAGGAGATCAAGGCATTCATAATAACCTACAGAATAATAAAGTCCCAAGCTTCGACCTAATAATGAAAGAAGTCTTGAAGCAGCTCCTGAATAAGGCACTAAGTCTACCTTCCCGGGTAAAAAAATTTATATATAATTATATATACTTATATGTTATTATATATTACTTATATATAATTATATATTACTTACATATAATTATATATGATTATATATAATAATATATAATTAGATGCAGCATTTTTTAATAATCATATACAATTATATATAATGATATATAATTATATATAATAATATATAATTAGATGCAGCATTTTTAATAATCATATATAATTATACATAATGACATATAATTATATATAATTGCATATAATTATATATGATGATAACACTTTTCCGATAATTATATATAATTAGATATAATCATATCTAATTTTATATTATTCTATAGAATTGTACAAAAGTTACAAACATTATTATATACAATTATATATAATGATATGTAAACTGATAAAAGGATTTATTAACTATTTAGAAATTTAAATTGTTTGAAGACAATTTTTTAATTTTTTTTAATTAATTTTAAATAATTTTAATTATTTTTACTTTTGATTTTAAATAAATATTTTATAAATTGTATTTAATAAATAATTTATTAACTGGTAATAAATATCTATTAAATCTCATGATGTTGAAAAATCATTTATCAACAGTTAATAAAGCTCATTATAATATTTATAAATATAAACTGTCAACTATATCGATACATTCCGTACAAAATTTAATCGTTATAATTATCAAAATCGAATGAGTTAACAAAATGTGAATATAACATATTTATTTAAGGATATTTTCAAACTTTTCATACAATGTATACTTTTAAATAATATTTGCTTTCAATAGTTTCTATTTTCATAATTGACAATGATTAAATTTTTAAATTTATGATATTAAAATCGATTATTTTTGATTATACAGTAATCGATTCTGACACTAGTAAACACTAAACAGAACAGGCGGCGCTTAGCCGACAGCCGTTTTTAATGTTATATTATGTGAAAAGGAAATAAATATAGACAATTTATTAGAATCACGGTCTCAAAACCTACATATTCATCATGGCTTATCATTATGTTGTTACTGCTCAAAAGCCAACCGCGGTCACAGCATGTATAACAGGTAAATAAAGCTGGTATTTGTATGTTGAAGATTCGAGGTTAAGTCTAATAGTATAACAAAGTTATTTTCAGCCAATAGGATTATTTTTGTTATTGATGTCTGAAAATTTGCATTTTGTATGCCTTTTAAATTATTCATAAATATTTTGTGATGGATTTTAACATTAAGTCAATGTTAAAATTAAAATGTGTCCCATATATTTTAAGTTTTGGTTTATGTACATCTTTCGCAACGTTGTATTTATTTAGTAATTTACAAATGTTATGATGATACATGTAATGTTTAAAAATGTATATATTAGACCAAAAATTTAGTCTAAAAATGTCAGTAAATCATTTCCTTAATTTTAGGAAACTTCACATCACCCACGGATCTAAATTTGCTGGTAGCAAAGGTATCTCGTCTAGAGATGTACCTTGTGACTCCAGAAGGTCTCCGACCTATGAAAGAAGTTGGTTTATATGGCAGAGTGGCTAAGATGAAATTATTTCGACCTCCAGTTTAAGTGATAATATTTATTTATATCATTATGATGATGTAATATATCTTGAAGCTATATTTAATGATTTACTTTGAATTTCAGTATAAAAACAAAGATTTAGTATTCATTTTAACTGCCAGATATAATGCAATGATATTAGAATGGAGGACAGGTAGTAACAGTGAATTGGAAGTGGTTACCAGAGCACATGGCAATATTTCTGATAGAATCGGAAAGCCTTCAGTTACCTACAGTATTAATTATTAACATATTTAATAATGAAAAATGTGAAAATGAGTGCTGCATATATGCAAAATAAAGAGGATATGATTTAAATTAGACTTATTTTGAATACCAGCAACCCTTATGAAATAGATTTATAAATATTTATTCCTAATAATATCACAATATATATAATCATATATAACTTTATATAATTATATATAATTATATAGGGCCATTTTTCATATATAATTATATATGGTATTATATATAATTATATATAATTATATAGGGCCATTTTTCATATATAATTATATCTAATTATATCTAACTTTTTTTACCCGGGTTACCAGCCTCTTAATGGTATATTCCGAGTTCAATACTTTCCTAGACTTTGGAAAGTATCCATAGTAACTATGAGCCACAAAATAGGTAAACCTCTGGAGAATATCATCTCCTGCAGGCTCGTAAGTCTCTCAGCTACTTTCTCCAAAGTTTTAAAAAATATACTGTTGCATATAATTACACCTCTATTGCAAGAAAACCAAGTAGTCTCAAAACATCAGTTCGGTTTTGGACCATATCACTCAACAATAGACTAAATGCACAGGGTCTATGAAAAAACTCGAAGATCACTAGAGCGCAAAGAGTTCTGCTCGGCGGTATTTCTAATATCCATCAAGCTTTTGATACAGGCCTACTATGAAAAATAAAAAGGTCCCCCCCCCCCCTTAGTTATTTTTTCTTAATGAAATTGTACCTATCCGATCATATTCTAAGTTCGAGAAGATGGAGAGACATCAGAATTCCACATGAAAATGGCAGGAAATCTCCGAGGCTCCGTCTTAGGCCCAGCCCTATACACAGTGTACACTGTACACGTCTGACTTCTTAGAAGCACAGGATGTGGCCCCTGAAACATTTGTGGACGATACCGCAACCCTCGTGAGCAATACATCCTACAGCTGCATCGGACATCCTGCAGGGAAGGCTCAACAAAATGAACAAGAATGAATAAAAATATAAATTCCCAGCAAGTGTATCTAAGTCAGTAAACATCACATTCACCCTACGAAAAGGAAACTGCCAACCGGCGACACTGGGCAGTAACATATTGTCTCAATGTGACCTCGGCATCCATATGGAATGCAGCAGCTCTGGGATAGCGATATACTATTTTATGTCTAACGCGGAGTAAGGCGCTTAAAATGAACATTGTCAAAAAAGAAATATGTCTCCAGGCAGAAAAATATAAAACCCAATTGGAAAAATACCCAAAAGATTTAGCTAACCAGCTGACTAATATGAGATACCACAAACGACATATACAAAACCTAGACACTAGACATTGGAGAGCCTCCTCAACCTAACATGTACATGGAACAAACCTGCTTTTAGTCACAATCAAGACTGATCGCAGATATGAAGGGGAAAAAAAACAAAAAAATATATACAACTTAAATATTTAAAAATAATTTAGGTTTATGGTTAGGGTTAACCCACTTCAGTAGGTGGTGAACCATAGGGGTCGTTCCTGGTATTTCTTTGACAGCAGAGTAGACCAAGGAAGCAACCCCTTGGTAGTGTGGTCTGATTCAGCAGACCTGCCATTGGGGCATTGTGGTTGAGTGCGTAAGCGATCCTGCGACATGAAACCCCATGAAAGATCAATGGGAGAGGACTGGCTTTCTAGTCAGAAGTACCACATAACCATCTGTATGTGTACAGGTGATATGTGTAAATGCATTTCCAAACATAAAAAAAGGTTATTTAATTATTAATTAAACTCCAAATGTCTAGCTGTCCAATAACTGAAAAGCTGTAAATAAAAAACTAAATTACTAAAATAAAAAACTTAACTGCTTAAAAAGATAAAAACAAGTTGACAAAAAAATACAGTATTATGCAGTTGAAGACATACATATGTACTTACATCTTTCAGCAAGTACATATGTCTCTGATTGTATAATACTATGTTCTTTCGTCAAATTGTTTTCATCTTTTTCAGTTCTTTTTATAAGCAATCATTTTTTTTATAGTCATCTGTCTATTTGAAAAATTGTAGAGTTCATTTTAATTTAATTGACAATATTTTACTGATAATTTAAAATTGTGCCATTAGGTAATAAGTTTGCAAATAGTGCTGTAATGTAATTGCCATCGGTGATATTTTTTTTATGCAATTCAGTGACAAACGAGCAGACAGACCACCTGATGGAAAGCAGTACCTGTCGCCCATAACACCTACGGTTCATGCACTTAGGTTTTAAGTAACAAAAATGCTGAACCACAGCTGCGTTGTCACTGTGAGGACTAAGATGATATGCCTCTTGCCTGTAAATGTGCTGGCTACCTTATCCTTCAAACCGGAACACAACAATGCAATCATTGTTGCTTGGCGGCAGAAATAGATAAGGGGGTAGTACCCATCCAGTCGAACTCCTCAGGCTTGACAGAGTCCTACCACCGGTAAATCTAATAAATAAATACATGAGTACGGTTGGCTGTTTGTATTTTATAGGTTGTTTACCATGGTTAATAAATGGCTTAAATCACTGACATTTGGTTATTTAAATTTTTTTAATAAATTATATAAATAGAGAAATAAAACACAGAGTCAAAATCATTGTACACTAAACAAAAATGTTGATTTGATCGTTAAATATTGTCAAAGTAACATGGTTTATGCATAAACATTATAATATATATGCATAAATAGTGTTATTTGACAAATATGATATAATTGGGTACAAATTCTGAGGAACTGTGCTTGACTACCTTGCACTGCTATAAACTCAATAAATATATATATTTTTGAGTTTAGATGAATTAGCTATGGCTTCTTAGCTTGCCGCCTTTCCACTATTGAAAGCTGACTATTGTATTTATAATTTTAATAACATATACTGTAAATATTAGCTAAGGGTTGGACCCCTCTTTTTATAATCAGTTAATATATTAATGCAAGCATATATTAAAAAAAAAGACATGTTTCTGAATTTTCACTATAGTAACTGATACTTCAATCTCCAAGTCTTTATTTGAAAGAAGAAATTTTCAAAACAATTACATTTTTGTTTAGGGATGAAATAATTGTAATGATTCTAGGCTAATAATGTTTATATTAATTAAAGGATAACTGAATGTATGTATAATACTAATATTAGTGTGACAATCATTTGGCATAGACCATGTTGCGTTCATTCCTGAGATTATAGGTTGCCTAGTTAAATTAAAAAAAAAACATTAAAGCAGTCTTGGCAAGTGCAAAAGAAATGTTGTAACACATACAAAGCTAATTTAACATCATTTATTATCTTTCAACACGTAAATGACAATGATGAATAATTCAAGAAGAACAACAGAATAAGAGGCTGTTCATCAGTATTTTCATTTATTATAAGATTGTTGAATGCACAAACTTAAAATTTAAATTTATTTATATTGAAATTATGTAGAAAGTAACACTCGTTTTACAAGAATAAAATATTTTAATTCTCCAACACTAAATATTTTACTTTTATGTCTACATTTTTGACACATATATAATAGTGTCTAGGAATAAACTTATCATTACTATACATCACTCAAACAAGTGGCGTAATATTAATTTTATAAAAAGTATGTTGTATTTTTAATTGTAAATATAAAATTATAGTTAAGTTTCCAATATAATATGACAGCTTTACTTACCCTCTAAGAAAACCTCGATTATAATTTTGTTTGACACTCACAAGAAAAATTAAAGTAAAAATTAAAAAGAATTCAAATATTCAATAAAGAAAAAGTCATCAAAAAAATTAAAGAAATTCATGAAAAGAATTTAGCCACAAAAGAAAAACAATTGCACATCTCGTCCTCAGAACATAAACCACAGACAAACAAGAACAAGAGATTAATTCAACAGATAAACATTTTTACAAAGACTTTGATTTATTACTTAATGCTAATAAAATAAAACTCTATGAGTTCGTAATATTTAACAGTTACGGTTATTAATCATTATTTAGCAATTATGATTATCCAAAAAACATGTTTTCAGAATATATGTCCCTTATTCCCGATTTATCTTCAAGAGGATTACTTATCCAACTTTATCGCGATTTTTTATTCCAGAAATTTATTCAGCATATATAAAAAAATAAGAAATTGTCACAAAATAACATTTTCGAGAAGTTTTTTTCACAAGTCCATTTGGATTTAGAATTCATGTATTTTGAAATTTTATCATGAAGTAGTAAATGTGTCGGCGCCCGACCCTACGTGACAAAGAAAATATTTTTTAATAGAACCGCTATTAAGAAAATCTGAATAAAAAAATATACAACTACATCTATATAGACTACATAATATGTTGTATGTCCCCTTGATTATTAGAGCCTATAACTTTTACTGGAATCCATGGAATTAAGCAACCTAACATTACACATTTCGCACTGTATACGTCTTTTTTTAACTCCTATCAATATGTCTGTTTTTAAATTCATGTATTAAAATAAAAGATTTTAAAGAAAAAATTACAAAAGTAGGTAGGTAGTAGGTTAAATGTGATCTATAGCTGGATTATTACAAACGTGCGAACTGAGTAATAAATCATTTTTTCAGGCCTCTCACTCGCACTTATAGGCATATCAAAACTCTCGCTCGCACTTCTAGTGTTGTGTGTAACAATTGTTGATAGTCAATAGCAGGTAATGAAGGAAAGGTTAAGAAAATAAGGTAGGATTATTATATATTATATACACTCCTTGAACATTTGAGGTAATTTAGTTGATTAATTATCTCAAATCATTATACCTATAATGACTTTATTTCATTTATAATAATTAAGTTGATAAATTATCCCAAATCAAAATACAGTCATTATCATCTCAAATCAAGATTCACTATTAAGACTAACTATTTTCTTAACGCGAATGGACTGTCACCTGCGTCCGAGCGGCATCCGTTTATCAATAAAGAGTCGCGCGGCATTGTCACATTCCTTTGACTTAATGTTTTATGACTCAGTTTGCACGTTTGCAATAATCCAACTATAGGGTAGGGTTTTTGTATAATATATCTGGCTCAAAATATTTATAATTTTTTTACACACTTTACTATCATTAGGTATATAGAAGTGGAACCACAAAGAAACTGAATGATTGCAAAAACTCTTATATTGGCTCACTAGCGACTCACGCTCGCTTCGCTCGCGTTCGTCTCTAGGTACGTTTTCACGGTTAGCTATGTTTAGGTACACATAAATAGTAGCTTGCTACTCCTAAAATATTCATTTATTTTAAATTATATAGCGATTTAACCTCGTTTCGCTCTGGTGCGTACGCGGTACGCGGATTTTGTTCACAATTTCATGGGTTTTAATTTTTTTCGCGGAATCCTGATTCTTTTTCTAAAATAAAATTAGCCTAAGTTACTCCGTATAACATCAGCTATCTGCGAGTGAAAGTCCCGTCAAAATCGGTCCAGCCATTTTGGAGATTAGCCGGAACAAACAGACAGACAGACAAAAATTGTAAAAAATGTTGTTTTGGTATATGTACCGTGTATACATCCATATGCATTTAGTAAAAAGCGGTTATTTTAATGTTACAAACAGACACTCCAAGTTTATTTATCTGTATAGATTGGTAAACTACACAGTTACAGTGCACAGACAAATTTCGTTATCAGTTGAATAAAATGCCACTAGATTAATGAATATATATATATATATATATATATATATATATATATATATATATATATATATAAATTAGAATAATAACTCAGGGATTTTAAAATCTAAACATAATCAAATTCATTCACTTCTGCAGACTTTCATAGAAAAAATAGCTGAAAGATGGTAAGAGTACGTAAGAACGAGAAAAAAACAATTTTCGAAAAGTTCGTTAGTCCAATTGTGTGTCTATTACGCAAATAATATTTACTGTTTTAAACCTAGTTGTCGTAAAAGTGAGTATTTAGTTAGGTAACACCAGCACTTTTTTTAAGTAAAGTTAATATTAGCTATATCCTATAGTTTGCGTGTAAAATTATTCTAAAGAACTTTTCTTTTATATTATGAAAGAAATCTACGTAGCGTAAAGCAGAGCTCTATATGACTTACCTTACAGACCATTTTTTCGGCATAGGTACTATATTTACAAATGGTTGTTGTGACTCACCAGTTAGAAAAATCTGTTTTGTAATATTCAAATTACACCTTATCACAGGGTCACGGCTGGCCTATTGAGATAAGTCACGAAAACCGGGGGGTAGCCCTCAGTCCTCTGCTATCAGAGAGATACATGGAGCAACCCTCATCATTATAGGGTCCAAATATATACACTAAATCTGCGTTGAGCAATAAGAATATGTTAACGGGCGTTGAGCAATAATAAGATTAATATACATGAAAATCTATGCTGTAGATTCTTACATGTAACCGGATAAGAATTTCTACCAACATTTCCGGTATTTCGGAAACGGTTCTAACGATTTGGATCAAATTTTGTTTTCAGATAAGATTTTGCTTTTTAGGTTTGAAGGAGTAGTTTCTGAAAAAAACAAAACAATTATTACACCCTTTCTCTATCTGCTCTCATGCTGACAATGTCATATAGCGCGATCTCGTTTTTTGTGGCACTTGCGTTGTCGCAAATGGGTGATAACCTACTGAACCAGGGCCTACGTCGAGCAAAGCCTGTTCGTCCAGGTACTGTATTATTAATAGAGAGATTAATGTCAACGAAGTCACGGGCACAGCTAGTTATTTAAATGTATTATTTTGCGCCACAATCAAAGGGTGACGCACGCTTCAGCTCAGCGAACCTCGGGAAAATAAACGCGTAAAAAATTGTGGAAGCTGTAACACTGTCATATCAGGGATTACATTTTAAAATTGAGGAAAAGTGAAAAGGAATTTATCCCAGTTTAAAATAAAATGCTTGTTTATTAGTAACTAGCGACTCACCCTCGCTTCGTTCCGGTTCGTCCCTAGGTACGTTTGCACGGTTAGTATAGTATAGACTATATATGTACATACATAGGGATAGAAAAGTAGGTAAGTATTTTTAAAAATAAAAAATATATATCCTTGAGAAATGATTGATTACCTATTCAAACTTCTGTCCCACTTTTTACCCCCTTAAGATATGTTTTCCGGGATTAAAACTATTCTATGTCCCTCCCAGGGTCTCAAGCTATCTCCATACCACATTTCATCAAAATCGGTTCAGCGGATTAAGTGTGAAAAGGTGACGCACAGACAGAGTTACTTTCGTATTTAATATTAGTATGGATATACATTACCGTCTTTACCATAAGGGCACACGGGGCACCGGCCCAGGGCCCCCAGCCCCACGGGGGCCTCGCAAAGTCAAAATATTCTTTTACATGAAACAGAGAGAAGCTTGATTTTTATTTTCTTTGAACTATCATTTTTTTGTAAGAAATTAAATAATATAATATTTATCTTTAATTTTATCCTAGGTAAGTACTAATCATATTTACGAACGACTATCAGTGTGACGAGGATAACGCTATACAACTTATATAGCGTTATTTCTTTTCTTTTATAGGAGGGAAATGGGAATAGACAAATCATTCGTTCTGTCGCATCACTAAGTAATTTTAAAACAAGCTTGTTTTTTAAAGGTCATGGTACGAATAAAAGTAAGATAATTGTAATCTTTAAACAAAACAGCCTTGAAGTACGAATGTTTTAAAAAAAGTGATGGTGGCGGCCCCAGGTGCGAATCTGTGAAAAAGGTAGGAGAAAAAGTGGGTATGGGCCAGTTACATCCAATTTTGATCTCCTCTTTGCAAGTTCGTCAGCTGCATCGTTGCCAAGTGAGTCATTGTGTCCCTTGATCCATTGAATAGTAACATGATTGGTTGATGCTATTGTACCAAGGGCATGGTGACACTCAATTATTAGTTTGTTTGTTTGCCAACGCCTTCGGAACAACCGCCCTGTCGGAGAGGATTTTTATATAATAGTTGTTTACCTCTCGTCTGTGCACGGTTCTTGCGGCTTCCGTTATGGCTACACATTCGCATTGAAAGATCGAACTGTGTACCTAAAGGTATGTTTATGTTAATGTTTAGGTCGAGAGCGAATATTCCAGCTCCAGTGCCCCTTTGTGTTTTGGAGCCATCAGTATAGATTCGTAGCTCTTTCGCTACTGAGTGCAGGTCTGTTCTCTCTTCATATCATATTTATGTTCTATTTTTTGTTGAAAATGGGTTTGTTATATATTCTGACACACGAGGCGGCAATAAGTGGTAGTTGTTTTATTGCTCTGTCCAGAATGGATTTATGTGGACTGTTGTTATTTTCCCCCCATAAACCCAAGTGCATCAGCCTTATGGCAGCCATAGTCGCCTCTCGCTGTATGTATAGATCCAGAGGTATTATTTGGAGTGCTATCTTTATAGCTGCTGCTGTGGGCTTACCTTTGAAAGCTTCCCAGTTTTGTGATTACCGTCCGGAGTTCCATTCTGGTCCACCAAACCAGGGCCCCGTAGGTTAGCATCGGTCTTATTACAGCAGTGTATAGCCACATTGTTATTTTCGGCGACAAGTCCCATTTGTTGCCTAGCATCTTTTTGCATTGATAAAAGGTAATGGTTGATTTATTGAGTTTGTAGTTAGGGTGCTTATTCTATAACAGTTTGCTGTCCAGAATTATACCTAAGTACTTGACTACTTCTTAAAGTTTTAGTTCAGTGTTGAAGAGGAGTTTTGGAAGTTTATATGGTCCAGGTGCTCTTCGGTTGGTGAACATGATCAATTCTGTTTTCATGGGATTAACGGAGAGTTCGTGCTTTAGGCACCAGTTTTCCGTTATCTTGAAAGCTTTTCTCATGAGGTCACATAAGGTGCTTTCGAAGTTTCCCGATATTAAAATGGTTATATTATCAGCGTATCCTACCGTGTAAAAGCTGTCGTTGTTAAGCTCTGTTATGAGCTCATTCACAACAAGGTTCCATAATAGTGGAGACAAAACTCCGCCTTGTGGGCAGCCTCTACTTACGATTCCACGCGTCGTAGTATCAATGGTAAACTCGTGTATAGCTCGTTGTTTTAGCATGTTGTTTATCCATTCTATGAGTGTTGGGTTTACACCGCTTGTATGCAGAGCTCTGCTTATACTGGTGAAGTTCATGTTATCGAAGGCTCCTTTTATGTCAATAAAAGCGCCTGGGGTTGGTTGTTTCAGATTTAGCGAGCTACCAATGCGAGATACAACGCTGTGGAATGCCGATTCCGTAGATTTGCCTGCGCTATAGACATGTTGGTTAGGGTGTAGTGGGTGTTGGAGAGATATTTGGCTTCTGATCTCTCTAACCCCCTTGTCTCTCCAACGTCTTTGGGAAAAACGAGATGAGGTTGATAGGTCTAAAAGATTTAGCCAGGGTGTAGTCCTCTCTGCCCGGTTTTGGGATGAACATTATCTTTACTTCTCTCCATTTCAACGGTATGTAGCGGTGTGATATGCAGGCTTGAAACAGCATGACCAGGTATTCTGCCACGATGTTGTGCCTACTTTAGCAGCCCGGGAAAAAAACCATCAAGGCCAGCGGCTATGAAAGACAGAAAGGTGTTTATTGCCCATATTATTTTCCCTTTATTAATCATGTTTTTAACTGAGTTCCAGTCTACATTGCTGGTAGCCCTCTCGCCGTAGGGTTCATAATTGCATGTTTACAGTGGGTTGTTAGCAGTAGTTCACTGGTCTCCGTATCTGTTTTGGTGTAGGAATTGTCAGGTTTTTGAGGCAGCTGATTGATGCCCGGTTCCTATAATAAACAATTAGTATTGTGCAAAAAGTACTATCCATTTTGAGTAACGAGTAACGGACGATAAATGGTGTTCCTAAAAAATTTTGCCTCATCTACCTGCAACGAACGGACATTGCTTACCCACTTATCGAAGCCCTCCGTCGCCACAAGTTCGACTATCCTTGCGTTTCGTTACAATCAAGCATGTTTAGAATGAAAGTTAAAACCTATGCATAATACACATAATATAACATATTTATACTTTTAAGAAGAAAATTTAATTTTCATGTTTATTTTATAATTATGGTGTTGAAGAAACCTCTTTATTTAATAAAAAAATTGTCTTGTTATTCGGGCTACTGAAGTGAACAAAACGCGATTGAGAGCGTCTGGCTTGACAAGTTGACACATGCATTTTAACGGAATTCATAGATTTAAATTCTAATCTGAGCAAAAATGTTGTGATTCTAAAGTTTTATAATACAAAATGAAATTCATTATTATTCGAGATACTAAAATGGCCAACAAAGACCAGTTAATAAACTGTGGTCAATGAGTTGTTTAGATATCAGCCTCATTGTGAACACTGTTTGTAGACCCAAATAAATAAAAAAAACTATACATTAATATAAACCTATAACTATTATGTTGATGGAAGTTGACTAGTACTTATTATAAAAGATGTGTAGTAACAATTACATATGTATAATATTGTTTTTCCTAGTCCATCTCTAGTTTTGCTAATTGTAGATGTAAAACTATCATGCAAAAATCAATTTTATCAAGTGTCAAAAATAATTATCTTTCTGAGGGATATGCCATTTATTTGTTTCTTATACTAAAGTCAAATAAGACACATTTAAGAGATTGAAAAATACTCTATTATAAATATAACACAAAGATGTCTTCAATTAGTTAGAGTTATAAGAGCCGCCACCAAGTCACCTCTATGCTCTCTCAGAGTTCTTTCTGCTAAAGTCCTGGATATTTCCATTTCTTTTACCTGAAAACATTATGCATGTATAACTATATAACATAATATTATAAAAGTATTATTTAACTGTTTGAGTAAGGCCAAATCTGCAACACATTCAGCAGGTACAATAATTGTGTTATTTCTAATAATCAAGATGTGAGACTGGTTATGTATGTTTATATGTTAATATATATATTTTCAAATCAATCCTGAAACTCCTTGGTGACATCCATTAATTTGTAAGTGTCCCATTTTGCCCATTGAAAAAATCTCAAAGTTATAAAAAACATTTAGTTTAATAGTACCTAAACATTGTATTATTTTTAAAACAACTGAAGCATAAATTTCACGTAAGGGGGGGGGGGGGTCCCCCACCAAATCTTATTAAATCTCGCCAAGGAGGGAGCAGCACACATAAAATTAATGGATGTCTCCTTTGATCATTTCCCTGTTTGCTGAATTTTCTGATTGCAGTCCACTTGAACAATTTATATAGTGTAACAAAATGTTTACATATATTTTCCTACATATATATATTCACTTACTATTAATTCTATATCATCCTTTTTGACAGACACCTTTTGAAGTTCTTTTTCTTTTTCAAGTCTTTCTGCAGCTTCTTTATTTCTGCGGTCACCAATTAATGAAAGAGCCTGGAATATAATTATAATAAAAAATTATACTACTTTACTAATGGAGATACAATATATAGGGGATAGTTTCTGAAGGTGAGGGTTATATTTTCGAGTGAGGAAGTCAATAAGCCAAGGTATGTTTAAAATATAAAAAATATTTTGAAGAAATGAAGAAAAGTATAAGTTATGGTTCTTATTCTGAAATGGATATATACTAGACTTAAAGCTATATTATCCTATACTTCACTAAATAGTATAAAAAAGTCGCTTCCTGCTGTCTGTCTGTCCCTATGTATGATTGGCAATTATAATTTGGTAATGTAAAAGCTGAGCAATGACAAAACTTAACAGCCAAAGCCTTAAAGTGTGTCAACATAGGATGGAGAGGAGCATGCTTAACATAAAGCTACAGGATAAATGGAGGCTCTCAAAAATTAGAGCAGTAACGAAAGTAACAGATGTTACCACTAGAATAAAAAGACTAAAGTGAAGCTGGACAGGACACATGATGAGATCCCAGAAAGACAAATGGACTAAAGAAATAACAGTATGGTATCCAAGGAACGGAAAGAGAGGAAGACAGGTGAAGAGATGGGAAGATGACCTTCCACAGGGGTGGAGAAGATATTCTCAAGATCGTGTCAAGTGGGGTGAGCTAGAGGAGGCCTACGTCGGAAGACGACCTGACCAGCGATATAATATTGAGAATTTAATTAGTCATAAGGAAATCTTACTGGTCAGAGAATAAAGGCTATTTTTATTTTATTTATTTTTAATGTAAAAGCTATATTTATCCTGAAAATCATCCTGTAAGGGGGTGAAAGTGGGGATGAAATTTGTTTTGGGAAGCAAGCTAGAGACGAACTCGAGTAAAGTGAGGGTGAGTCGCTAGTATTATGTAAACACTCCACACTTCAATTCTGTCTATAACCTTATCTATTTTTTTATCATCAAAAAATACTAATATTCTTGATACTTAAAAGAAATAATTATGTATCCTTTAAATTGGATAAATAAAAATAAATATTTGTCCAATAATTTTTATTAAAATACTTCAGTGTATAATTACTAAATTGTATTTCTTTAGTGTGGAAATAAATAAAAAACTATTTATTTCAGCACCCGCCAAACCTCATCTTTTCCTTTGAATTTATGTAAATTATTACTAGAGACTAAACTAAAGAAAATACTAAAAAGTCATCTGTTTTAATGAAATTCTTTGTTGTGGTAAATTGACTTGTTATAATATGTTTATCAAGTACTTACCCCAGATATGTCTTGAGATGATATTTCTTTTTCCTCAGCATAATCTGTTACTTTTTCTAAGTCAGCTACTCCACTGTCATGTTTTGCAGCCTTTTTCTGAGTTTTGTCCTTTTCATGTTGTATGTCATCGGTATCACCATTAACCTCTTCATCAGCCATATTTATTTATATTAAAAAATTCCAATATTAAATTAAGAAGCAAACAATATTGATAAATTTACATAAATAACGTGAATGATATTATGTAGATTGTAGGTATATCACGTACGAAATAAAATTTAAAGGAAATTAAAATGTGAGTGAAAATTGAGCGTGACACTTGACAAAAACACTTGGTAGAAGACAGAACTCAGAAGTTAGAACACTATAGCAGAGACAAGGAACAACTATAGATAAAATTAGGCATGTGTCGTTCGCGAATGACAGAATCGAACGATCCGTGTCGCGAACACTTCGCCAACGATCGGGTAACCACGAAAACTGCGATTCGTTCTCGTTCATTCGATCCAATTCACAACTCAAATCTGGCTTATCAAACTTGGCCCCCCAGAATTTTTTTATTTCTGATTTTTTAATTTTTATTCTCACATATTGTTAGTTCGTCGTTTGTTCTTGATTGTTCACCATAAATAATAGTTTCACCATAAATAAACAAAAATGTACCCTCAAAACAGCCCCCTCAATCGAAATTTATATCTTTTCTTGTTACTAGGTGTCTTTAAACATTCATTAATGTTTGTTCTTGTATAAAATACGTTTGTTCTATCGTTAAAGTGCCTGTTTTTTGTTCAGTTTATAATTTCATTTGGCCCCCAGGATTAAATTTCTGTAATTTTTTAATTTTTATTTTCACACATCATTTGTTCGTCGTTTGTTCTTGATTATTCGCCACAAATAATGGTTTGTTCGTAAATTGTTTATTTTTATAAATAATTAATCAAAAATACAATCTCAAAATAGTCCAATCAATCAAAACTTATAATTTTTCTTATTACTAGTAGTCTTTAAATATTCATTAGTGTTTGTTCTTTTATAAAATATGTTTGTTCTTTCGTCAATGTGCCTGTAATGTAAGAAAATAATAATGGACCTGGAATATAAACACGAAAAATATAACAAAATAATTGATACTTTTTAATCACTTTTACTATCTTTTAAATAAAAAAAAATACAGATTACATAATCAGCACCATCTAGTTCCATGGTAAGCTACGAGGCTTGTGTTATGGATACAAGATAGTTGATACACTACACATACTTATATAACTTTAAATTCATACATATTATAAATATAAACACCCATGACTGGAGTACAAACATTCGTGCTCATCACACAAATGAATGTCCCCAGCGGGACTCGAACCCGCGACCGCTGGCTCAGCAAGCAGCAGCAAGTAAGATCACTACTAACTGAGCCAAACGTGTTGTCGAAATCAATCAGCTGACTATAACATGGTGGATTATATGTCAGCTGACGAGGTTTCCCTCGACTTACCATCAGCGGATTTTTTTTATTAATTATAGCAGTGTATTGAAAATTAGCCAACAAATTTTCATATGAGAGGAAATGACGTCTTTTAAATTATTCGGCATTACGCTTCAATCAAATAAATCTTCCGTATAAATACTTTAAAACTAATAAGGATATAATTTTGGTGGTTGTTTGAGACGTGACGAATGAACACAAATAAAAGTCTATGTTACGTCACTAAATAAATAATTATTATTGAAAAGTCAACATACACGAAAGATAGTAGAGAAGAGAAAGGTTAGGGAGATACACAATAACATAAAAAGTTACAGTACAAACACAAGAAGTCCATATACAATAACTCACGAAAACGAATAAATTACATTTATAAAACAAGTAATTAGCATTACACAACGCTCTACACTCTAATAGTGTTGAGCTCGAGTATACATTAAAATACATACCTATGCTCGTGTTAATAATGATTTCAAAATATACCCGACCGCAACATTATTCTGGGGTATATATTTATGTATCCTACATGAAAGCTAATTCTAATATATACCCGTTTTAGTGTCACTTTATTTTGAACTAACGACTCACCCTCGCTTCGCTCGGGTTTGTCCCTAGGTACGTTTTAACGGTAAGTATAGAATAGTATAATATACATACATAGATATAGAAAAGTAGGTAAGTATTATAAATATATATATAGATAAATAAATCGAATGGAGTGTCTGTTTGTAATATTAAAATAACCGCTTTTTACTAAATGCATATGGATGTGTACACGGTACATATACTAAAACAACATTTTTTACAATTTTTGTCTGTCTGTCTGTCTGTCTATCTGTCTGTTTGTTCCGGCTAATCTCCGGAACGGCTGGAGCGATTTTAACGGGACTTTCACTGGCAGACAGCTGATGTTATAGGGAGTAACTTAGGCTACTTTTATTTTAGAAAAAGAATCAGGGTTCCGCAAAAAAAAAAACCCTCAAATTATGAACAAAATCTGCGTACGGCCTACGCACCCGAGCAAAACGAGGGTAAATCTCTATATAATATATAATTTAAATGAATATCTTAGGAGTAGCAAGCTACTATTTATGTATACCTAAACATAGCTAACCGGGAAAACATACCTAGGGACCAACGCGAGCGAAGCGAGCGTGATGATATATATATATTCCTTATTTGAGAAATGATTAATTCCTCATTCAATCTTCCACCACCTTTTCCACCCCCTTATATATGATATGTTTTCCGGGATGAAAACTATCCTATGTCATTCCCAGGGTCTCAAACTATTTCCATACCAAATTTCAACCTAGCAAAATCTGTACATGATTTAAAAAAAAAAACAATTACTGTAACATATTATGTACACAATATAGAACCCAAAACAATAGTTATTAAATTTTTGTCTGTTTGTGTGTGCGCGTTTCACGCAAAAAGTAATGAACTGATTTCAATGAAATTTGGTGAAGTGACAACTTATTACTAGAGTCAACATTTAGGATACCTTTTACTTCAAGAAAATCTTCTCAATGAAGACCATAATATCTAAAGGTATTATGGTCTCACCACTCATTGAGAAATTGTCATAAGCTATAATTAGGTATTTATTGTTATTATTAAGCATATAAGTAGGCATCTACTTTAATTTTATTTTTTTAAGAAGTTGAAGATTATAAAAAATCTTCTTGAGTACCAGCCAAATAAATAATGTGTGACTATCAGCACCTTTCGTGCGATGCGTGTATCTTAATTTATGGATGTCCTAATCATGAGTTGCTTAGCCTAATCGTCTTATACATTTGACATCAATTGATTTTTGTACAGGGTTAGGTAAAAATTAAAGTGTGTAAAATATAGGAGTTAAATAATAAAAAAGGTACTTCGAGATCACCAAGAGAAATCGTTTGTAAAACGAATGTAATATTTTCATTAACATATTATTTATTATTTACATTGTTCTTATAATTTATTTGTACCTACACTTGCAGCATTATTGCACTTTGATGTTAATCGCCTTATTTAGGTATTTGTTATATATGGATCGTTATATTTTCTTCGAGATTACGCTTACTTTCGGAAGTGTACAATGGTGGAGGCAAGCTGTTGTCATGTACCTGATGTAAAAAATATAAAAAAATATTTTAATTATGCTTATACATAATATGTAGGTACATATATTAAAATGATATAGACCTCAATTTCCTACAAAAGATTCCCATCGCACGAATGCGATATATCCTGTGGGCCTGTATACGAGATAACACAATACCTATATCTTAACCAAAAGAATAAGATAGAACGATCGACAGCGTGCATAATATGCAGTGGTTGAATCCTGAAATCGCTATTAGAATTAACTGTACAAAATACATTAGCTAGGTACCATTCGCTGCGCCCGCATTACGTGCGACAGGTCATTCGTATTTTTATATAACAGTTCCTTATGAAAATTGTCGTTTTTTGACAACCCTTGTATTTCCGTTAAGATCAAAGGCGAACCTTCATTTAGGATTTTTATATATGTGGTAAAACTTTGAAGGACATATAGGGAAAACAAAAACAAACCTATCCCACGGGAACCGTACATTTTTCCTGGATAAAAAGTAGTCCATGTGTTATTCCAAAGTATAATCTATCTCTTTGCCAAATTTCATCCAGATCCGTTTAGCCGTTCTGGTGTGATTGAGTAACAAACATCTATACTCACAAACTTTCACTTTTATAATATTAACATATATAGTACTAGCAATAATTAGTTATAAAATATTGAAAATAATTATTAGATTGACATACAAATATTTTTTGTGATAGGTTCGGCTCATTTATTTTTCTACAGGGTGGTCGTAACGTTGACGTCCAAAAATAAAACTTAGGTCCCTCGTATCATAGAATATCCGAATCACCCCCATAATTATGTTACGTGACTTTTCATAGTTTAGGAGCTATGAACTTTTTTCTGAATTTTTGAGAATTTTCGACCTGACGAACTTATAAAATTTCTAAAAAATAAATAGAAGACTTTGTCAAGATTTGTTTCTTGCAATTGAATCTTCATAAGTAGTACTTTTATGAATAAAAAAATCAGCTTTGTAACTGTGACGAAAGTTATGAAAATGTTGGTCTTAAGTGAAAAATTTACGTTCGGTCAATTATGACTTAAATTTCAACATTAAATAAAAAAATCTAAACAGGTGACTTTATGGTTTCTAAGTTGACTTAAAAATGCGCCAGACTCTCAACTTTTACAATCATTAAAAAAACTGATACTTAATAGGGCTAACTTTGGTTAAAATCGACCTTCAAAGACAGCGAGGTGGAAAATTCTTGAAATTAGCTTAGCCATGCTCTGCATATGCTTCTGGTCTATCTTATTCTATTAGTCTGAGGTCAGAAGGATATATGGTATATAGCTTCACTAGGCTTAAGAAAGGCTTAATTATTATGATTATTCTATTATTTTAGGCTCAGTACTTAAAATAAACATATTACGGAGATATGGGGAATTTCCGTAAGATAAACGTAGGAAGTGTGTTAAAACCTATATAGGGTACGTATATGTATATAGTATGTACTACTGTAATAATATACAGGTAGATGTAAATGAATTAAACACCTTTTATTAATTAAAAATTACGATTATTAAAAGTAACTATTAGATTTTCGGTTCTAGTTTAGCCATTTAGGGTAAACGAGGGTTTAATTTTAAATAAAGATAAACTGCATAAAGACTTACAAAGCTATTATTAAGAAAATTATCAGTCGGATATATCGCAGAACCTGCTGGTGCTGTTCTGGAATACCTGAGTAAAAAAGTATTACATATTTTTTTAATTAATTATAAACAAAAATCATTTACTTGTTTCCATATTATGTTGATCATATTTAACTTACTTTGGAGGTGCATCTTTTAAGCGTTCGCGAACATAAATTTCTAAACTTCCCACTGATAAACGACTTTCATCAAGTCGTGCTCCAAAAGGACTGAAAACATATTCATATTTATTTGTCTCAATATCTTCTGCCAGCGGTTTCTTCTTTGCATGATTTTAATTAAGTGCATAACCACTCAGTACAAGCTCCGCTTAATGTGGGAGTTCGTATTCTGAGTCAAGCGTTTTCAGACAAACAGGTAAAAAAATCTATATTTATTCTAAAATAGTCCAATTACATTTTTTGCATTATAATATTATACTTATTCAGTGTGTAACGCATAAGTGTGGCGTTATAATTATAAATCTACTGCCATTATTTGTATCTACATATATGCTCTAACAGATTTAGAACCATACCTTATGTTACTGACAGCACAAAATAGGTAGATTAATGTCAAAGTAGCAATAATTCCAAGAACCAATGTGGCTGCCATTACTATTTGAGATCCTGTAACTAGTATCATTTCTTCCGTGGGTTCCCTGCAAAAATTATCATGTTAAATAAATATGAAGACGAAGAATGTCTATATATATATATATAGCTGGTGTATATAACGTATTAAATAAATAATTAGTTATGCAAATACAAGTTTGAGAATGTATAACTATGTACTAATGTTGTTTTTTTTGAATTTTATAATTACGTTCTTATAAATGAAATTTCATTTTACGAAATATTTCTCAACTTACGTTATCCTAACCGGGTCTGTTACATAATCGAAAATGAAAAGTTTGAAATAAATAATCTTTTATCCAGATGCTCTAAATTAAAAAAGACATGAAATAAAGTAGCTGGAAAATTAATTATATTAGTAGTATAGTAACTAGACTAATAGTCACTACATTTTTTAAGTGTAGGCAGGAGCCAGGAGGTCTCATTACTAACAAAAAATATATACATATTTAAATTATTATCAATAGATGGCATTACATGTATCGATGTGTTATTAAAGTTATGTATAATTAATAATAACAAATAATACATAATAAAAGTATTATCTTATTTTATCCCAAAAAGATATATAATGGTATTAAGTAAAGGAATTTTTGAAATTAATCCTACAAGGCTGTCAAATAGGGGATGAAAGTTTGTATAAAACTCTATAATTGATGCACGGAAAATGGTATTATCCTGTGAAATGATAACTAAAACAATACAAATATATATTTTTTCGAAATTCATCCCTTCAAAGGGTACAAGGGGGTTGTGCTGTTTATATGAGGAAAAAATTGTTTATGATCAGAATTACTTGAAACTTGGTATTAATGCTCTTCAATACAATTAAATAAACATGTATTGTAGATTCTTTTTAAATTCAGCCCCTAAGTAGGTAAAACTGCGCAGTGAAGTTGGAGTTGTTGAATATATTTAAATAGAATAACATGACTCAAGTTCTCTGTAAGTGCACACTAATGTGTGGGATATATCCCACTTATTATATTATTATAAAGGAAAATTATGTATAACTTTTCGGCTGGTCACAGCAGCGACAACTATAACAGACCTAGAGCGTGAAAGAGAGAACCTAGCTAGAGAGTATCCTGCTATCTTTATCCTTCTTCTGAAGGTTGACACAGCTGCAATAAAAAAGTCGCTTAAGCTTTGTAACGGAATTAGACTGTAAGTAATTCATTAAACATTATAGTGGCCACTGTGTTTGCTGGATGTGCTCGGGTGCAATCCGAATTTATACCTCGAATACTACTAATAACCTCTGACTACGTCGTTGAATTTAATCTATCGTAATTCCTTCTTATGCTTTGCAATGACCTTTTATATATCTCAGGGCCAGTCCTTAAAAGTAGCAGGCGTAGACTTAAGAGATAATTGCTTCTCACAGGTACATTTTAGCAGAACTCAGAACTAGACATAACCTCCATCAATTTGGTATATTTGTGGTTGGTTTTTTAGTGTAAACTAACTTAAGTAAATCTAGAGTTTTACTCTAGACATAGATAATATTAAATATTCGATACGACAACAAATAAATTCAATGGAAATTAAAACTGAGCAAATTTTTCAGTCCACGCAAGCGTAGCAGCTTGCAAAACGCTACAGCAAAATAAGAATGGCAATTTATATATGTAACTTAAAAAAGGAAGGAGGGAGACAAGCATTGGGTCTTTAAAAATAACGTAGATGTTAGCCTGTTAGTATGTTAGTTAAAACACCCATATTAGCTGAGTTACATGATTCGAAAGTCGTAAACATTGTATGCGATTGTATCATTGTATTCTCTTCTTCTAACTTTGGAAAGATGGAGAATAGAAAAATGTGCAAAAAATATAGGTAGTGTAGCTTGCTAAATACCTAAAGTGTAAATTTATTTTGTAATTATTTTGCAATTTATTTGTATGTAAATTATTTATTACAGAATATACGCGTAACATCTTTGAAGATACTGGATATTTTGAGTTACGATCGCTAAAATGAAATTTGTTTTCCTTATTTTTGCATGTAATAAAGTTTGATCGCGGGCGTAGCCGCGAGTTCTACTAGTTTTAAATAAACTAAGGTTTTAGACATCTCAGAGGCGTTATATACTTGTTACAGACAGTGCCTACCCACAATTTTACAAAAATGTTTTTAAAAATTCAAAAATGGCACAAGAGTGCCTTACAATATTTGTTGATTTTAATTCTAAACATTTAAAAAAAGAACTTGACCTGTTCTTTAATTTTTTTTTCTTGAACTCTTCTTGACCTGTTGATGCTTGGCTTATTGACCAAACATGTTTTTGCCATTTTAATGTAAGTTTAGTTAGTAATTCCTTTATAAATAACTATTGTATGTTTCAAATACAATATATGCCGCCTTGAAGTTGAATCTTATCTAAGCTAAAACTTGGAAATAAGTAGGCACAAGATCAAGTGAGTTAGTAACAGAGGTGTCCAGTAGTTTTGAGATGGTGCTGTGTTTAAAAAGGACAAGCTTTTTTCTTTAATGCTGTAACAATCATTGCAGTAATAGCTGTGCTAAATTTCAAATTCACCATTCGGTGTGCTTTGATTAGTCTGGGCTGGCACCGTCTTCGAAAATATCTGTTAGGTATCTATTCTAAATGAAAACCCCCGTTTAGTTATTTTTTACTTTTCAGTGCTTGGAAGTCGGTTTTTTTTAGTTTTTATAAATTAACCGAATGGCGAAATCACAAACATAATCAGCTACAAATAACATATAATATTTCATTGCATTACGCTATAACGCCTGAGAGCTTACAAGTGATAACATCTGAAAACTTAAATGTTGTAGATACAACATTTAAGTTTTCAGATGAAAAAAATATATAATAAAAATTAAGGGCCTACGCACCATCTAAATATTCTGGCCATGTCATATTACAAACCTGCAAATCCAATTACCAAGAGGTTTATAGCAATTTCGGCATACACCTCGCCAGCATTGGAGTGTTTCATTGACATTTGGACTACAACATTGTCCGTAGCACATTTCCCCCACTCCTACCGATATGGAAATAAAATATGAAAAAAATGTAGGCGCTGTCTTGCTAAGTTTCTTATGGACTTAGTTATTTCTACCGTTAATCGCTTTACATAATAGCTTTATAGAGGATTGCGCAAAAATAGGATAATAATTTATAGGCTTCTTTAGATATACGCGATTGGTTAAAATGATTATTTAATTTAACCATATAAATGTAGCTAGCTAGTAGCAGTAGTAGCCCAGTGGTAACGCGTTCGCTTGGGAAACCGAGTGAAGCGGGTTCAAATCCCGGGTCTCGCACCTCTGATATTTTCATGTGCGTATCATTTTCTAACTTGATTATCACTTGCCTTACGGTGAAGGAAAACATCGTGAGGAAATCTGCATGTCTGAGAGAACCTAGCAAGTTTTCGAAAGACATGTGAAGTTTGCTAACCCACACTTGGCCAGCGTGGTGGACTATGGCCTGATTCCCCTCGTATTGAAGGGAGGCCCGTGCCCAGCAGTGGGACGTTAAAAAGAGCTGAATACAATATAAATATGTACCTGTATAAAACTACATTACAGTATATATGCCTAGTGTGTTAAAAATAGTCAATTTGATTGATTTGGAAAATTTATAAAAAAAATATTAATATTTCATGTACCTACTATTTACATAAATACTTACAGAGGTACCTATAATAAAATTGTAACGGAGTCATTGTGACAGTTTTATTATGGGTATATATTGTTTTGTTTGCATATTTTACTCACCAGGACATTTCATGCAACTGGTGTGTAGATAATCTGGTATAAAACCGGGGGCGCAATAACAAATACCATTTGTGCACTCGTACCCATCACCGAAGCAAAATGCGCATGTATCTACAAACGGAATAACATACAATAGTTTTGAAATCGCAGGCATATTGACGTGGTTCCAGCAACACGTGTTATATATTTTGTGTTTTTGAATATTAAAAGGCAGTGGTAGCACAGTAGTAACACACTTGTTTGGTAACCAAGTGAAACCAGTTCACATCTTAGGTCTTGCACCTTTGACATTTTCATATGAGAATCATTTTCAACTTGATTACCATTCGCCTTACGAAGAAACTTTCTTCTCTGGAAGAACATAACTAGTTATCGGAAGACATGTGATTTGTGAAATTCGCTAACTTGTACTCGGCCACGTGGTTGACTATGACCTGATCCCCCCTCATATTGAAGGAGGCCCCTGCCCAGCAGTGGGATGTCAGAAAAGGCTGAATTATTATTATTACAATATAAATTAAAATACTTAAGATTTGCAAGAAAATAATGCATTTAACATTTCAGCAATTATGGCATAGTTACTTACATAATATATCAAGTTCATGTTATTAAAATAATTTATTAGTCCGAAATCCGAATTAGATGTAATCAAGTAATTTCTATTCACTACCAATTATGAAGTTATTTCTTATTTTTAATAAAAAAATAGTTATTACTCGTTTAACTACGAGCACTTATCTTAGGATAGAAAGATATCACAAAAAAACTTGCATGTTGAGTGAACCTGAGTAGTTTTCATCACAGACATATGTGAAGTCCGCCTACCCGCAATTGGTCAACGACGGACTGAGGCCCGATCCCCTTTTCATTGAAGGGAGGCCGGTGCCCAGCCGTAAAACAATAAAAAAGGCTAAATACAAGTGTACTAATTGTTGTCGAAAGCTATCCTCTGGTTTAGGGCACTTTAGAAAATTTGCAGCAACAATCCTGCGACTTAGGTAATAGTTGAAATATCAAAATATAGTTATTGATTAATTGATGCTTTCGAAACCAGGAACGACTCCGAAGAGTGACTCAATGTCTTTATTCTTTAATAACAAGTATTTTTTGCCTACTCAGGTCTCGATACCGGAGCCTTACGATCTACAGTCGAAAATGACGAAAAAAATCTATACGTATTTATATACATACATACTATTTAATGGTATAAAATATGATTATAAAAAATATTTACGATAGTAGATGGATTAACTACATTGTTATCACTAATCACTTATTTTAGCTTGTCATGGCCAGTGAGTTCGTGAGACAGTGGGGTGTACGTATATATTAATTATCGTATAACAACTATTCTTAACATTAATATTATAATTATTTTCTAAGATTTATATAAATCATCGTTTACACTTTTACCTTCATTACTACTAACTACACTCTGTAGCGTGAGCAAACCGAAAACTATAGTCCAATAAGCCATTTCTAACTAAAACTTTTACACTACTACATTACTCTAAAATAACTTTTTCGAAACAGGAATAGAAATGGTGCATAAAGTTAGCTCCGAACACTAACAATCAACAAAGAAGAGGCGTACTGATAATGTTATCACAGATTTGTGGAGGCATGATACGATATAATAGTGTTATCGGTATCTTCACATTACTCTTTTTATCTACCTCATGAATGTTTACAACGTTGTCAAAATTACTTATGTCACAAGGTTATCTATATCTATATATACATAAAATGCTTTGTCCTGACTGACTGACTGATCGATCAACGCAGAGCCTAAACCGCTGGTCGTAGAAACATGAAATTTAGAGAACACTAGTGACTCACTCTCGCTCCGCTCGGGTTCGTCCCTAGTTACGTTTTAACGTTTAGTATCGATTTCTCAGAAATGAGATATATTCCCGCAATAAAAAGTATCCTATACTAGTGACTCACCAATAACCAAAAACCAATCTATCCCACGGGACCCGTACACTTTTCCGGGATAATACATAGCCTATAGCCTTCCTCAATTAACGGGCTATCAAATGCAAAAAGAATTTTTCAAATCGGATCAGTAATTCCTGAGATTATCGCGTTCAACCAAACAAACAAACATACAAACTCTTCAGCTTTATAATATTAGTATAGATGTTGACACGGATAACCAGCTATCATCATACCAAATTTCACCAAAAGTGGATAAGTGTGGATAGACCACTGGTTTTCCTGTGATGCGGTAACAGACAGACAGACAGACAGACAACATTTTTAAAAACTATAGATTCGGCCTCTGTATCGATAATAAACTCTATTTCAACAGAAGATTTTACAAAAAATATTTAATGTACAGATTCGGCTTAGATACAATTTTACTATATGTATAAATATTCCTTATACAATATAGGCATCCGCTAAGAAAGGATTTTTCAAAATTCATCCCCTAAGGGGGTAAAATAGGGGATGAAATTTTTGTATGAAATTCTGTAGTTGATGCACGGAAAGTGGTATTTACCTTTGAAATGAACAATAAAACAATACAAATAGTTTTGTTTTTTTCGAAATTCATCCCTTCAAAGGGGAAAAAGGGGTTGTGCTCTTTATATGAGGAAAAAAAATGTTTATGGTCAAAATTACTTGAAACTTGGTATTAATGCTCTTCAATACCATTAAATAAACATGTATTTTAGTTTTTTTTTTAAATTCAGCCTCTAAGTGGGTAAAACTGGGCGGTGAAGATGGAGTTTATGAATATATTTAAACAGAGTAACATAAATCAAGTTTTCCGTAAGTGCACACTTACTGTGTGGATATAAAGTAGAGAACGGAAATTATTCCAAACCCAAAGGAAAATTATGTATAACTTCTCGGCTGGCCACAGCAGTGATAACTATAATGATCTAGAACGCGAGAGAGAAAACCTAGCTAGAGAGTTATTTGCTATCTATATTCTTCTTCTGAAGGTTGCCACATCTGTAATGAAAAAGTCACCTAACCTATGTACCAACGGGATTAAACTGTGAGTAATTCATTAAACATTATAGTGGCCACTGTGTTTTTTGGATGTACTTGGGGGGAATCAGAATTCATACCTCGAATGCCACTGATAACTTCTGACTACGCCTTTGAATTTAATCTATTGTAATTCCTCCTTAAAGTTTGCTTTGCAATGACCATGAATATAGTTCAATGCCAGTCATTAAAAATAGCAGGCGTAGACTTTTTTTTTTTTTTTATTTCCTTTTTGCGGCTGTGATGTCACTGCGACCATTTCTGGTCTATTGTGATCGCCACAAGGCGTAGACTTAAGAAAGGATAGCTCCACACAGGGACATTTTAGCAGAACCCAGAACTAGACATAACACCCATCAGTGTGGTATATTTGTGGTTGGGTTTTTTAGTGTAAACTAAGTTAAGTGAACCTAGAGTTTTTCTCTAGACATAGTATTAAAAATTCGATGTGACAACATATAAATTCAATGAAAATTAAAAGTGAGCAAATTTTTCAGTCTACGCGAGCGTAGCCGCGGGCAAAAAGCTACAGCAAAATAAGAATGTCACTTTATACAGGTAACTTAAAAAAGAAGGAGAAGGAGGCAGACTCTAAGCTTTAGCTGTACATAGCATTAGGTCTTTAAAAATAACGTAGATGTTAGCCATTTTTCATGATTCTAAAGTCATTGTATATGATTGTATGCGATTGTATCATTGTACTCTCTTCCTCTAACTTGAGATGGAATAGAAAAATGAGTAAAAACTACAGGTAATGGAGCTTACTAAATACCTAAAATTAATATTTATTTACAGAATATGTTACTATGTTTAACATATTTTATGATACTGTATATTTTGTGCTACGATCGCTAAAATTAATTTGTGTTCCATATATCTTTAAGAAGACGCAATATTTAAATACGAACTTACTTTTGCAAATAATAAGTATGCGTAGCGAAAACAGTTTATTTTTTCCGTAATTTGATCGCGGGTGAATCCGCAGGTTCTGCTAGTAAACATAAAAAATAGTTCGTTTGCAGACTTTTGGCGTAAAAGAAGCAAAAATACCTAGTTAAGTTTTAAATATTGAGCAATTTATTGAAAAACTTAAAAAAAAAAAGACTTCCAGGCACTGAAAACGGTGTGCTTTGATTTGTATTGGCTGGCACCGACTTCGAAAAAAATTGATTAAGTATCTATTCTAAATGAAAACCCCCGTTTAGTTATTTTTTACTTTTCAGTGCCTGGAAGTCGGTTTTTATTTGATTTTTTTAAGTTTTTATTTCTCCATTTTTAGTGTAGACGTATCATCAATACAAATTAATCAAGCCCAAACACCAGGTAATTGCTGTAAATCGTTGAGGAGTTCCCTCGACTATCTTTCGGGTCCATCATCAGATCGACTACAGACCTTCATTAAATAGTAGTGCTTTAAAATACCTAATGAAAATGTTATCAAACGCACTAGTCACCGCTACAATTTTCGAAAGTTCCCCTCGAGTTCTCTGGGATCCCATCATCAGATCCTGGTTTCCTTATCATGGGACCACTCTTGGGATATCTCCTTTCCAACAAAAAAAGAATTATCAAAATCGGTTCATAAACGACGTAGTCAATTTTAGAAAACAACATCGTTCAGATATATCCTTGACATGAAATAGTACATATAAATAGTATCGTTTTACCATACCCACTGTTTAATCTGAGGTCAAGTGTCAATACCCAAGACTAAAAATTCTTCAATTTAACTCAAAAATATCATAATGAACTCATAATTGTAATTCCACTAAGTACCGTTTCTTTGATTGTAGGCCACAAAATACAATATAAAAAGGAATATTCTAAATATATTAAATATATGTATATATTACTAATTCGTGTGTTTGTGAGCAACGCAGTGGAGAATAGCTACGTGATACGTTATTTGCATAGCGCTATTTATCTGACTGTGGTGAAGCCCAAAGGAGGGTTATGTGTTTGACCTGTATGTATGTCCGACCCCATGTTCCCTCGTAATTACTAAACGGCTTAACCGATTTAGATGACTCATACGTCGTTGGGTTGGTCTTAATAACGCGAGTATCATAGGCGGAACCTAGGCGCCAATAGTGTCATAAAATTTTTTTTTCATTCGAATCAATCGAGTAGGGTAACAAAATACAGGTTTTTAAGAAATGATGACAAAAATATACACAACTTATAAGTTTAAAAATAGTTTAGTTAACGAAGTTAACAAGTTAACGAAGAAACAGTATTATGCAGTCAGACACATATTGTATACATACAGGTAGCAAGACTAACAGCTAGTATAAAACATGTACCTACGTTTTATTTTTTGAGCAGAACCCTTATTCTTTTAAAAAAAATAAAAGTAGCCTAAGTTACTCCGCATAACATCAGCAATCTGCCAGTGAAAGTCGTGTCAAAATCAGTCCAGTCGATTCTTGGATTAGCTGGAGAAACAGACAGACAAAAAGTGTTTTTCTTATAAGTATTGTATATTATAATTTTATATGCTTTTAGTAAAAAGCTGTTATTTTGACATTACAAACAGACACTTCAATTTTATTTATCTGTATAGATTTGGACCGACTGTGGATGTACATACATACATCTTGTAATAAGTTTGGATAATCTTCTTTAGTTAGCTTTATCATTTCCATTTTTTCAGAAGTTTACCAGAATGATATTTACATAAAATTGAAATTATAATACACTAGAGGCTCGCCCTCGCTTTGCTCGGGTTCGCCTCTAGGAAAACAAAAACAAACCTACCCCACGGGAACTGTACCTTTTTCCGGGATAAAGAGTAGCCTATGTATCATTCCAGACTATAATCTATCTCTGTGCCAAATTTCATCCCGATCCGTTCAGCCGTTCTGGCGTGAAAGAGTAACAAACATTCATACTCATAAACTTTCACATTTATAATATTAATTATTTGCTTAGTTCCTATTTAAGTTATCTAACTCTAGATGTGGGTCAAGCTCCATTTGAGCAGGAATCACAACAACATTGACTGAAAAATTAATTCTTATCTCATACGTATTTAATATTGTTAAGTAACCTTTTTATTATTTATTAGTTAAAGTTAACTCTTGTTAAAGGTCAATTGCACTATACCTACCCAAATGTGTGATGGAATATTTATATATTTTATACACGAAAGATAGTCTTGTGGATTAGTTTAAAAAAGTACACCTTAGTTTTTACTTTTTATAATTAGCCAATAAAATTAAACTTTTGACATTATCATCATCCTTCGTCTATTTAATTTTATTCGAAGTTCAGCCATTTTTCTCGTAGACTAATAATAATTAATTAAAAATAATCCGTTCTGCCCCACTACCTTGCCCTGTACTAAAAATGCAACCCATACACAGTGTTATAAGAAGTATAAGGTAGTTATAGTTTTTATTTAGTCATATCCGTGTGTAAATATACTATGTTGCTAGAGGCGGCATGTTTGATTTATTGCACAATATTTATCTTAATTAAAGAATGAAAAATTAATTAAAACAAATAGCAAATGTTTTGCATCATATTTGCAATTACTGATCGGTTATTTTTCCTCGATTAACTTTGGTTAGTATAAAATTAAAAATATGTATTTTGGAAAAATATCCCGTGTTCGAGTCCTAGTTTGGGCTAAGTACAATAAACATTGAGTTTTTCTGTCAAGTTCTTCACCTTACCTATACCTAATATACCTTACTATAAGTACGCCTCAAAGAGAACGTTTTTTTAAAGAGTATGCGAACACCACATACTCTTTTTCCGTGTCTTTATTTGAGATTTGATTTTAATTTGTTGCGATTTCTTTCTTTTTTTTTTTGTTTTAAAAAGTTCAAACTTGAGATAATTCAGGCTAAATGAACCCACCGTTGCAATTTTTCGGAGCTTTGAGAGCATTTGTGCTACAAGTTGGTATTGCGCTCTCAGGTCGTCTTCGTGTGGATAACTGGCATTTTTGGTGTAGTATGCCAGCGGAAGATTTCCTCTTCTTCTCACGGCGCTCTCAGGTCATCTTGGCGTGAGATCCTGACATTATTGAGGTAGGTTGCCAGCTTCCCGATTGGTTTCTTCGGCTTCCTATGCTGGTACGTTTGGTATAGCACGCCAGCGTTCTGAAATTAACCCTTCGTCTCTCTGCGTGATTACCATTTTTAGTCATTATAGTCTATTATAGCCCCATTTTAGGGCTCCGGTTCTTCCTTCTTATAACGTGCTTCAAACTATAGGAAGCCATGTGATTGGTGGGGTTGCTCCATGGTTTGTTGTCCCTAATGTATTCTGATGTTGTGTTCGTGTAATGTATTCTGATGTTGTGTTCGTGTAATGTATTCTGATGTTGTGTTCGTGAAATGTATTCTGATGTTATGTTCGTGTAATATATAATGATGAGAAAAATAGCGATTTTTTTTTCCTCGAGTAATAGTTTCAGCAAACCCTCATTCCCAAGTTCAAAGAGCTTGTCTGATATTTCACATGTTGCAAGGTACGTTTTCCCAGTTTCTGTCACAATCGTTATAGTGAGCTACTGTAGGCGTTTTGCTTGTGGTATCTGGCTTCTTTAGCTGATGGGAAGTTTGGTGTCCTGTTCCATCTCGGTTTTTGTCCGATAAGTCTTGCTTTTAGTTTCAGGCTTATCGGTGTTTGGGGCTGTCTGTGGCTTTGTTCACGTCACGCTTCGTATGCCTGCTGTGATTGCTACGGCAGTTGTATGTGACCCAGTGACTAATTGGCAGGGTCACTATGTTACTAATTGACTGGATCACTAATTGACTGTGCCACTAATTGACTGTGTCACTCAGTCACTGGATCACTTAGTAACTGGGTCACTTATCTACTGGATCTCTATGTCTCTGGGTCACTACGTCCCTAGTCACTTATTCACTAGGCCACTAATTGTATGGGTCGCTAATTGACAGGGTCACTAATTAACTGGGTCACTAATTGATTGGGTCACTAATTGATTGGGTCACTAATTGATTGGGTCACTAATTGATTGGGTCACTAAGTCACTGGGTCACAAAAGTTCACTGAGTGACTAAGTGACGGAGTGAATAAGTCACTGGGTGAATATGTGACTAAGTTTAGATAACTGTGCTACTGAGATTCTTGAGCGAAAAGAGGCCTTGGTAAATCGCATTGACCTAATTCTGAAGGAGGTTTCCGCCTGAGCAGCGCCTGATTCTCTATCAGGCTCAGTTCCGCTCAGTCATGACGTACTCCTGCCACCTCTGGGATGGCTCTGCCAAGTACCAACTCGATGCTTTAGACTGTATAGATCGCCGCGCCCGCCGTATCATAGGTGATCAATCACTAACGCAGGCGGAAATGCTTAGTCTACAGTATCGACGCAATGTCGCCTGTCTATCGATATTCTATTGAATATACTTTTATTATATACTATTGTTCTCAGGAACTTCACAACCTTGTGCCTCCTTCACCGTTCTACCACAGACCTGCGAGAAGTCGTGAGCATTGGCATCCTTACGTGGTAGAAATCCAACCTACTCGTACAAAAAGGTATGGAACGGATGCTAGACGGGTGTCCAGCATCCGTCATCTTGTCAATTCAAATAAATTGTATATTATCCATGCGTTTATGAGTGCAGTACCAAATAAAAATTCCATCATCACTTTACGATACCACTTCAGACCGGGTCGTAAAGTAGTATAGTATCCCACGTCGATGCTAGGACAACACTAAATTAAAGCCCGCGCCACCCACCCTCCCTCTCTTGCGTCTACGAGGCGTATAATTCCACGAGTATCGACATGTCTCCTAACGCAAGAAATGAAAATAATTATACTACTGTGCGTTAGAGACCTAATCCATCTCTATTATTATTTTTTATGTCCTTGAATTCACCTTTAAGTAGGAAGCAAATATGTATATTTTTCTTACTCATACTTAAAGAACTTTACACGTTAGAGCTTCCCGCAAGGTGTGAAACAACACGATTATAGTCAACGCACAATACAAAAGTCCTGCAAGAGATCTGATAGATCTCGTAACGCAACGAACGTGTTAATTGAAAAGTTTAGCTTAAGCTTCGAATTTATGAATGCTATCGACTCACCCTCGCTTCGCTTTGGGTTTGTCCCTAGACAAAATCAAATCCCTAGACAAAAACAAATTCCTGAGATTAGCGCGTTCAACCAAACAAACAAACAAACTCTTCAGCTTTATAATATTAGTTCATTATGGTGGCATGAATGGGACATTTTTGATTTTGAGGCTTTAGTAGGTGATTGATATAATATTTGGAACTAGTTGGAGTCGAATGGGAAGCCTCCATTATTATACTACTGAAATAAAATGCACTAATTCTCATTTCTTTATTCTTAGTTATTTAATTCCGCATCTTAAAAAAATGTTTATTGTGTCCCTTTCAATAATAGCCTGTATTGAAAGGAACGCAATAGTTTACGAGAGACAGTATATAATATCAAGGAAAATCAAAATTAAATACTTGTGATGAATAACGTATTTATTTGGATAAGGATTAAGATCATGTTTATAAAAACACCTACGGAAGTAATGCATTATTTTAGAACAAATTTGATTGCCATAAAAAGGGTTATATTGAGTCAACCTTAAAAGATAAACACATGCTGTTGCGGACTAAAGGGGAACAATTCCGTCATACATGATTTTTGCGTAACATTAACCGTTTACGCAGCGCACGCAACGGAAGCTCTCAAAAGGAATCATTTTTTTCCCGTTTTTGCAACATTTTTCATTTATGCTCCGCTCCTATTGGTTGTAGCGTGATGTTATATAGCCTACAGCCTTCCTCGGTAAATGGACTATCCAACACAAAAAGATTTTTTTAATTCCAACCAGTAGTTCCTGAGATTACCGCGTTCAACCAAACAAACAAACAAACAAACAAACTCTTCAGCTTTATAATATTAAATAAGTATAGATGTGTACAATAACTACTTAGATATGTTTCAGAATCAAAAAAAGGTGACTGTAATTATTATTTTTAAGTAGTAATGAGCTTTTTTGATTTTGAAACATATCTAAGTAGTTGTTGTACACATAGGTACTTCATATTTTTAGAACATGTGTAGCAAAGTGCAAACTTACTATTTTCATCTTACAGACCAACAGAATTAAACACAACAGTATATATAATATACCTAATTTAAAGAGAAATCAACAATATCATAATCCTTTTCTTAGACATAATGCACTCAAACAATTATTATTGCTTTTCATATAATCAACTCTCTTACACTACTACTACTACTACTCTCTCAAGTCTTTTACAACTAACAAGAATTGAAACATTTATATAACATTAATCATAAATCAACAATTTTAAAAGTCTTTTCTTAGTTTTAAATAGCTTTATAATCAACAGTCTCCTTAAAGTTTGGTACATTATCTTAAAAAGTAATCAACTTAGGTAATAATAGTTATGGTTTTAAGTGACATAGTGAGCAAAAGAAATTAAAGATACCTTAATGCCGCAGGTTTCGTGTGCTCACTTCGAGCAAATTTTACATTGATACCAATCTTCAGTGCTGTCTGAATATTTTTTCTTACAAACATTACATTGATCATCGACTTCTGTTTTATTTTTTGTAATGCTGCGATTTCTTAATCTTGGAGTGACATCTTCAGTTTCAGAAGTATCATCTATTGAGTCAGAATCATTATTTAGATTTGACAACGAATCGTTGCTACTGTTACTGCTTGCAATTTTACGTGCAGCCTTCTTCTTCTTTTGACCAGCTTTAACATTTTTCTTAAATTCGATTTTCTTCTTTTTACTCTTTTCGTTACCTATGGGTTTGTTTGATTCCTGATCTATTAAATTGCATTTAAAAATTTGTTTTACATGTTTTAAGTTTTGTTTCTCCGCCTTGGGCGTTTTCTTTTCTAAGATATCCATCATGTTTTCTAGAAGAAATCTATCTTTTTCGGTGGTTTCAGTTATAATCGTAGTTTTCAAGGTGGAGCTTTAGGAAATGGGCGAATGAGTTCCGGAGTTATTGGGGGGTAAGAAGAATTTGAAGCTCTAGCTTGTGAAATGTCAGTATTAGAATATCCAACTTGTGGCTAATTAAATGAAGAGGGTTCAGGTCGTGACTCATATGAAGTAGATGTTCCAGGTTGTAGTTCATTCAAAGTAGATGACCCAGCTTTTGATTGACTTAAAATGGAAAGTGAAACACTTTGTTCATTTGAATTAAGTTCAGAATCAACAAGGTCATTTATTTATTTATTTAAGGTATTCACCTTTGTAATGCATTTATCAAAAAGAACTTTGTAACATAGCATAATTATAACTTTAATATTGTAATTCAACTAGAGAATCCTAATAAATAAATAAACAATAAATAAATTTATAACTAAGCCAAGACAAAATAGCAGTTATGAAAGGGACGTCCCGTTCATAACCGTTTGTTGTGTTCCTTTCATAAATATCATACCGAAATTGAAAACATAACTACAAAATTTGCAATTTTATATTAAAATGTACTGACCTTTTATTCTCGTATCTGTTTATCTCTAGCCGATCGTAAACAGTGGATCATCAAAATCTGCGTAGTGGTTTTTTTAGGATGCGCTCCTAGACAGACAGACAGACAAAAATTCTAAAAACTATAGATTCGTCCTCTGTAGCGATAATTATGACTATTTCAATAAGATTTTTCAAAAAATATTTAATGTACAGATTCGACTCAGAATTTTATTATATGTACCTATAGATGAACATATATTTTACCATCATATTTACATAGGTACCTATAAAAAATATCAGCTTAAGTTCAATTTTAAGTAGCGTATATAGAAAGGTATTTAATCGTTTAATTTGTAAAGATTATTGTTTTTTACAAATGGAAGAACGAGAATTATAAATTAAAAACCTTCTCTTAGGCACGTCTATTCTAATAAAACGTCACATTAATTAAAATAACTATCGTAGTAAAATATACATAAACGTCGATTTGTGTGAGTAAACAATGACCTTTTATTTTTAGTTTGTCTGTTGACACTCGCCACCTTTTGCTCAGTGTCCTTTGATATCGCTGTTGCTATGTGCACTTAATTAATAACAATAGATGCTCCATATTTATTTAAAACAGTTGAAATTTTAAATATATTTATTTTTGTTTGTGATCTTTAAGTAAACCTTGTCACCAAAACTAATAAATCACTATTGTTATAAATATAAAATCCTAATTTATTAGATACATCCTTGTATTATGTGGTTATCCTCGTATTATTATATTGACTGTTATTATATTATTAGCAATTTTTATATCTCTAATATTTACATTTTTACCTCGCACGTGCAAAATGAGGAACGATCTTCCTCCTGAGGTTTTCCCTGAGCGCTATAACATGGGGGTCTTCAAGAGCCGTGTCTTCAGGTCCTTAAAAGGCCGGAAATGCATTCGCAACTCCTATTGTGTCGCAGATGTTAATGAGCGGCGATAGCCACTTACCATCAAGTGGACCGTTTGCTCGTTTGTCCCTAATTTCTGCAGAAAAAATTGGGTCGTGTGGGTGGGTAGGTGTTGTCTACAATATCGTGTTACAATTTGCAACATTTGAACAAGTAGAGAAAAGTTTAAACACCTGAAAACTAACGTTTATGTATTTCTTACATTTTTATCCGTATTATAACTATTGTTTTTGTTGGATAAGGACGTAGTAGTATGTAGTATTCAGCCCTTTTTTTAACGTCCCACCGCTGGGCATGGGCCTCCCTTCAATACGAGGGGAATCAGGCCATTGCCCATCACGCTGACCAAGTGCGGATTGGTGGACTTCACATGTCTTTCGAAAACTTGCTAGGTTCTCTCAGACATGCAGGTTACCTCACGATGTTTTCCTATACCATAAGGCAAGTGGTAATCAAGTTAGAAAATGATTCGCACATGAAAATATCAGAGGTGCGAGACCCGGGATTTGAACCCGCTTCACTCGGTTTCCCAAGCGAAGGCGTTACAACTGGGCTACCACTGCCACACTGGGCTACCACTGCCACAGATAAGGACGTAAACGCATTTAATTATCTATATTTCAATATTTTACTTTATATAATGATTTAAAATATACAATTATAAAGATTAACATCAAAAATAGCCTAGGAAACTATATTGGAACGGTAACTTACACGTCCTTTATATCCCGCATCCTTTTATAATAATGGTCGTTCTAAAGCTAAAATGATATGGCTCTCCCGATATTAGAAAAATCTCTTATCGCATTGACAGTGTTTTGTAAATGCTATTAACGATGTAAACAAGTTTTAAGTAATTCCGTAAAATAGACCAAAGGGAGATCATTTTAGAACAACCGACTTCTGTCATTCATTCATAAAATAGAAGCTAAACAGGCAAAACATTTATTTGTGCTCTTAATGGAAATACATTAAAATATATCTAACTATAAATGGATTTCAAATATTTTGTAAGTTTTGTTTGTAGTATAATTTAAATATTATAAGTGTGTAATATGTGATAGATACAATTGATTGTAATCAATATTTTTTTTAAATTGGTGACTGTATTTAATCATAACTTATATTGTTCTAGATATTTATAGTTCTTTTGATATGTAGAAATGTTAGTGCAGAAGAGAACTCGGAAGACACAGAAACGTATAAGATGAGTGATCGAGTCTACATGTGTAGCAAATGGTTATCATCTGTAATAGATAATTTTTGTAATAATGTCTATAAAATTGTTAAGAGAGACACTTCACTTATGTTGGGTATGTATCGCATGATATAACAAAACGATTTTCTCCGTCATTATTTTTCTGTAAATAACATGTGAAAAAGAGAATAGGTACTTAGGAATCAATTTTTTTTTCAAAACAGTGTGAAAAATTTAATAATTAATTTTACTAACAGTTTCTTCATGTACATGTATGTATGTAGATTGGATAGAAATTTGTAAAGAATGTCGTAAAGTATTTTTTTATTGTTCAAATATCCGTGATATTTGAACAATAAAAAAATACTTTACGACAAAAAATACATTAATAATATAATTATAAAACAATTTTTAAAAGAACACAAAAATAAATAAAAACATTTGTTATAATTGCTCATAAATAAAATTAATTTTTACTCACTGCTTTTCAATCCCGACTTAGAACAAATAAGTGTCGAAATCAATTTATAATAACTAAAAAAGTATACAGTGTCAACAATCGATACTGATAATAATTTATAGCGAAAAAAATATTTTAATTTATAAAAATCGAAAAAAAATTGCAATTATGGTAGGCCTACTACCGGACTGGGCTTAAAAATTGCATGATGGATAGAAGTTTAAAATAGAAAATTTTCTAAAAAATCGAAGGTAAACACAGTTTTAAAACACGACTGAAAACTTAAAATTTCAAAATCTCGATAAAAACATTTTAAATATTTTTTTTTTATTTTTTTAAGGTCATCCATAAACCAAAAAAATGAAAAAAAAAATTGAATTTCGACCATTATGAAAGTATGAGTTTTTTTTGGAAAATTCGATATTTTTTGAACCAGTGATCAAAGAAACCAAAAAATAAAGAAAATCAAAAATAAAATTTTTTGAAACCGTCCAGTTTGGCGTGGAATGCCCGTACGGAATGTACGGACTTAAATTTATACAAATACAATATGCTTTTGACTAATACAATAATTAAAACTAGATAATTATTAGGTGTAATCGACTTAAAATCCAGTATCATTTTATTTCAGTTAAGCTGGCTCCTAAAGATTTGCTTAAGAATAGCAATAAGAAGCGTCTGATCACAGAAGTGAGCAGGCTGCGTGTGCGCAGACAAGTTGCGAGCGAATGCTGCGAACGGCCTTGCACTGTTGGAAATATTATATTGTACTGTCCTGAAGATGCAAAACTCTTAATAGAAAATCCGAATATATTTGATTAGGCCTTTATTATTCAATTTATAATTTAATACAGCGTAAATTATAAAGAATCTTTCGACATATCCACTAAGAGCACAATTATCTAACAGTCAGTATGCATCGTAGTTTAAAATTGAATTTATGCATCTATAGAGAAAAATATATATTTTAAAGACTTTACAGTAATAGTATTGGTTCCCATTGATTCTAAATAAGTATGTAATGAGCATTTTTTCTACCTACTGTAATAAAAGTGTTTGTCAAAAAACAATGATGTGTATATTTTTAACCACGTAAGTACCTTAGTTTATTCTACTTTAATCAAAAAAAATTGAAAACACAAAATTTTCCAATGTGTAATTTACGTTATACACATACAAATAGAACAAGTACCTACTATCTGCTAATATTACTACTCACACTATCGCTCTTAGTACACTAGCGGCTCACCCTCGTTTCGCTCGGGTTCATCGCTCGGGAATAGATAGACTATATATTATATTTCTGCTCCGTTCCCTTGCGTAGTAGCATGATGATATATAGGCTATATAATATATGTGTGCCAAAAAAAAACTTAACTTTTTTCCTTTAGTTATCATGAAAATATCGACCAAGATGACGAAAACAAAATCTGGTAAAGTATGAGCTCTTAATATTAATAATAAGAGGTGGCTCATCGTGATTTTTAATTTTCCATATAAATAACGCGGGAAAATTTTATTTCTTTTCTTAGAATTTTAATGCGCTCAAACGAATTATTATCCTGTCAAATTAAAAACATATACTTGTAGGGAATTAAACGATCTACAAAAAAGATCTGATATGATTTTTTGCTTATTCGACTCGTTTAAAAGTTATTCGAGGTAAAAGTTCAACCTCAAATGGTAAATGATGACTTTTACAATTTTTCATACTCTATCACAAAGTAATGGCTCAAAAACATAAAATATCATATTTTTCGTGAAGTTTATCGAGTGTTCTTCAATAAAACAATATTTTTTTTACGAAATATCAATAAACGTGAGAAAACCAAAATATCATATATTTTCTCTCCCGTGACCGTGATTGCGGTAAAGCATTCGAATCTCTTAATATTAATAGCTCAAACTTTACCAGTTTTTTTTTATTTTTGTATGAAAATAAATTAAATTTTTTGGAAATAAATTTTCTAGTATATTCCCAAAAGCGCGGGCCGCATGCGGCCCGTGACTGTTTTATAAATAAAACTTCTATAAGTACTCTTTATGGGAACTTTACTTATTCATGCGAACAAACTTTTTCAATCCTTAAATACCGAAAAAATATATATGCTTCTCGTCTCACAGATAAGCATTTAAGAGCCATTTTACGAGTTGTAGCTACTAACATGAAAGTAAGACACTTACAACAAATAGCCGCTCAAATACAGCCTCAATCGTCACACTGAAGTTTGTAGTTATATATTTTGTGGTATATCTCTATATCTTTTGTTATTTTTTGCTCATTTCTATAAATAAAACACAAATAAAATGTTTTGTTTGTTTTTAATATAACAAAGTGCGGCCCGCCTTTACTAGATATTGCCACCTTGTGGCTCTTGCCTGCTGAAAGGTTGCCGACCGCTGGTCTAGATTATAAGCAGGGCTCGGAACCGGTTTAAAAAAACGGTTTATTTTGGTAATGTAATGGTTAATTCATCGCTCGTTCTTTAACCGGTTAATGAAAACAAACGGTTTAGTCAACCGAAATAATAATGGTTAACAGTTATTCTTAGAGAAAGGTAGGATTTAGGTTTCGATATCAAAATAATCCGGTTAATTTATTCATAAGTAAGAAACGTACATGCAACCTTCTACTAAGCCATTCACCATTAGCAAAGACGCGCCAAATGTAAACACACCAAAACTCATTTTAACCGGTTAATTTTGTTCATGGAACCTAAATTCGTCAAGATCCGTTCTTTTGGATTTAATCGTTTAACTGCTGATTACAAGTTGAAAAAAGTAAAAATTAGAAATAAAGATCCTAAACATATATTTCTTTTATTAGGCTTGAGAGCTAGCCTACGGGATGATACCGGAATATCTGCAGCCGAATTAGTTTATGGTACACCAATAAAGCTTCTAGGATACTTTTTATACCGTCAGCGCAAATTTAATTTAAGAGAGCGAATGCTAAGGTTAGTGGCTGCCCCAAGAAGACGACAAAAACAAGATAAAATATTTGTACATCCAGCTTTAGAGTCATGCACACACGTATTTATTCGTTGTGGCCATATTACAAAGCCTTTGACACCTCCATATCCTGGACCGTATAAAATCACGGAACGAAGGGATAAGCATTTTAAAGTAATGATTTCGGACAATATAAAAATTATTTTAATAGATCGATTAAAGCCTGCATTTTCAGTCCAATGACTCAGAAATACATATAATACGCTCCACCAAATAAGTCCAAGGAATGCAGAACAAATTCCGAAGCACATAGTAACGACTAAAATGGTCGTGTAAATTATAACAACACTTATAAAGTCGACAGTGCATTTTGTGCTCGAATAACATGGTTAAATTGCACCATTACTTATTATTGATTCGTCGAAAAGTGAACACTCTCGATCATTACTACTAAGGGGCCGTTCATAAAATGCAGAGTTGCAGAGTATGACAAGATGTGACAAGGGGGGACGGGGGATCTACGGCAACGTGACGTTCGCCGTTTATTATTTTTCGACATGAGTGCAAGCTTTGTGGCCGCTCTAGCGGCGTTGCGATCCGTCACAACTGGTTTCTTGGTTTTTCCAATACTTGAGAGAGTAACGTTTCCACGTACCCTGCGTTCTCGATTCAGTAACAAATGAAAATACTGTATCTCATGTATTTATTATTATATTATTCTTTCTTTCGCCATTTAGCAGTGAACTAATAATGACGCTTTTTTCATATTTCTCAATTTAATACTCTTTATCCCCCCGTTTGTGGAGCGCGCTGATCGCGCGTTGGAGTGATCTACGTCACGAGTGCTGTGTGCTGTGTCTACGTCTACCCTCACGCACGCTACGGTATCGGTTATCGTGATTTAAAATGAGATTATCTCGAAAGTTATGTATTGGAGCTGTATAATATATATCTTATATCGTTGGAATCGTTATGAAATAACCTTAAAAAATGGTTTATTCCAGTTTTTTGCAATGTATTAGTAAATACATAACATGCAGTACATGCGTACTCCGCGGCCTGATAAGGGTGATATGCATGTAGTTGGTGTTTCCCAAAACTTATATGCAGTGAAAGTAAAAAAAAAAATTTAATATGTGTTATTACTTATTTTCTTAGTTAAGAGTGCAAATCGTTTGAAAATGTAATATAAATATATGTAAATCTCATGCGCCTTTTTTATAATATAGATTTAACAGTATTTTTTTACAAAATAGTAATTTTTTTTTCTCTTTCATTTTTGTGTTTTCATTTTTTTTAAGGGGGAAGTAGCCTACTATGTAATTTATAGTATAACAATATTGCACTACATAATATTGTATTGCATCATCTCGGCACTTTCCCTATTTGGCCTTATTTTAATAATATTTAGGTCTTATTTTAATAATATTTTAGTCGTAAACGTACGTCGCAGTCGCAATCCAATTGTCGGTACAGTTGTAATCTTCTACAATATAATATAATATATACTCTAAGGTGTCTATTCCCTTCTATGCATCATAAGTCAGAGATATTGGATATATGTCTATAAAACAAGCATAATATACATGCCACAATACAAAGTGGCATAGTATATTTATCGAAATCGATGATGTAAAAGAAACAATGTGTTACTACATTGTTTGAGTAGCAGTATGCATCAACCTACGATTCAAATGTCAACCTTATATATAAACTAATTGTTATCATAATTATGTGTATTGAAATTACCGCTATCTGTGGACAAGAAGCGGAATGTTAGAATACAAAATAATTATCATAATTACGTACTACAGTAGGTATAGCAAAATAATTCTTATTAATAATGGAAAAAGATAAAATTTTAATTATGCTAGTTTTAACTGAAATAAAACAAATCTCTTGTTCATTTGTAGTGCAATTTAATATATTAATTACTATTAATACGCTTATTTGTGTGTTTGGCGACAGTTGCCGATACAGTCACATTTAAGTAATCTTGATGGCAAAAAATAGTTTTGCGTAATTTTAGGAAAACGTAAGCTGTGGGTAGTTAATCATGTTACGATATCACTTAATTATTATTTACGCCTTCATTTTTAGCAAAGGGCGGTTTTAAAGCCTACGATTACCTTCTTAGTTATGGCCATATATATAGTTTTTTCAGCTAATTTCGATGTCAAATGTTTTATGAGATTATTTCATTGCTATTATAAAACATACATACTTTTGTTTAAATAACGGGAACTGTGAAAATGATTACAATTTAGTTTTTTTTATAATTCATCCTACAAGTAGCTAGTTTTTTATCCATAGGCTCGCGTTAAGGTTCACGCGATTTTATAAGGAATGAAAACAGCACCATCTAGTGACAAAAAGGGACAGCACTTTCTCTCGTGACATTTAATATGGGCCATTTTCACCAAATTCATTTAAATCAGTCGTTAGCTAATCACTATTTATATTTATTTAAAAATACCATCTAAATACGTATTGGATAGATACTTGTTACATATTGAAAATGACTGAAAACGATAGATAGATAGAATTATACCATAATAAAACTAAAATTATGACCACGATTTAATAAAAGTATTTTAATGTGATGAATGATTTAGAAAGAATATGGTAGTTGTCCTTTCATAAAGGCGCCGTCGAAGCACGTATTATGAGCTTAGATCGTCTGCGCATATTTTAGACTGAAAAAAAGATAGATTATTTATGTTCATATTCATGTAAATGCATAATTCAAGCGCGTTTAAAAGTCGTCTTACGTAAATAAGTACCTGTACACCACTATTCACATAACACTATAATGAAAAGTAACTCAAATGTAACTCATACTTTAAACTCAACTAAAATGATAGATTAACTGGCAGTAGTCAATTTATGGTTATTAGTTTTATTTGTCATCCATGGACATTAGTATCTGGTTGTGTCATTTACTAATGAATTTGAAGATAATAAGTGAATTATTTTACTGATTTCTATATATACCTTTCATCCCATAAACATTCAGTTACATTCTTAACTACTATTACTATGGGTTCTCATCAGGAACAAAGAAAAATTAGAGTACGCTGCATCCGATAAGAGTACGGTGTCAATAGCCACGACGTTGTTTACGATCCGCGGCTAACTTCAGTGTTATTTAAAAGTGTAAGCTAGTGCGAAGTGCTATGGAAAAAAAGAGAAAAAACTACAAAAACACAGAAATTACGTAAGGGTAAACATTTTTATCTGTTTTCTTAAATAATTTTAGCATTTTGGAAATGTATTGGCGATAAAAATATAAATATTTTGAAAAATACGATTATGCGGCTTGATCGGCAAGAAATTCACCTAGGGGTCACAGCAAGAGCTATTCCGATCAATACTAATAGATAGCGTTGCGCTCTGCTTGATTAAGAAACCGCGAATATGTACAAGAAGTACAAGTATGTTACAAGAGTACGCGTGTACTCTTATACACAAAGATATTAATCCAATACTATTGATTTAAGATAACCGCACGTCCCATTGCACTTTAGAGGCAGTTAATTTTTTCACACTTTGACCTCAAAAGTAGTACCAAAAAAGAAATCAAAAAAGGATTGCAAAACTTACAATTACGAACGCTGAAAAACTTTTCCAAGTACTAAAGAAGACACCCAAAACAAAAAGAGAATGGGGAAATGCCCACCATGTGGTGAAGTATGAATGGACTCCCTAAATGAGATGTTCCAAATACCAGGAGTGGTGGCATGAAGCCGAATAATGAGATAATTTTTCCTGCGTACTCTTATCGACTCAATACATGCGTACTCTTATCCAATAGCTCTTGTAAGAGTACGCAATTATCACTTCTGTTAATTTTTTATTTTTCTAAAGATTTTGTATATTTTTGTTACATTTCATGTGGTTTTATGAAAGATGTGATTATTAAGTACAAAATAAAAGTTAAGCTGATTGTGTAGAAATGTATTCAGCCCTTTTTAACGTCCCACTGCTGGGCACGGGCCTCCCTCAATACGAGGGGAATCAGGCCATAGTCCACCACGCTGGCCAAGTGCGGATTGGCGGACTTCACATGTCTTTCGAAAACTTGCTAGGTTTTCTCAGACATGCAGGTTTCCTCACGATGTTTTCCTTCACCGTAAGGCAATTGTGTGTGATTGTGTAGAAATATTTAATTTAATTTTAGAACTATTTGAACCTTAAGGCCATCCCCCGAGCAAACGAACTTCAACATTCAGCTCCATCCTTCCCCACCTCACGTCTAGAAAAAACGTAATGAATACTAGCGACATCTACGGAATAATAGTTAAAACAATATTGAACATGTCATAAAATACAGAGAATAGAATTTATAGAGGCGGTAGTGTGATATTCACCGTTAAACCGAAACAGTAATATTTTATTATTATTTTATTTATTTATTTAGTAACTCGGCTAGATCATGTCAATCAATCACACACCAAATGACTGTTTGAATGAATGAATGAAATGAAAAAAAGAATGAATGAATTTTTGTTTTTATTAGCTATTTTTTTTTGTATGGGATGAGGCATCTGTATTAGTATAGTATTATGTGATCTGTGCTATTACCAACGGTATTAATATTGGGTACTTAATTTTAAACTATCCAATGATGTCACGATAGCTTTGGAGATTAGGTGAACATTTTAAAGTTAAGTAAAAAATTCAAGATAATACTCACATGAACATTTTTAAAGAGCGTGAATTCACAATAAAACAAATCATTTAGCTGAAAAAAATTATATTTTATGAGAAATTATAATTTACAATATTACATACAGGCATCCATCTTCAGTCGAAACTTAAGCTAAAATTCTCACAATCTCACGCAAAAGGTAAAGCAACGTTAGACTATAATATAGTTTTAGCAATTGTAGGTAGTCATTTTCCAATCGTAAAAACGAAAAACAGGAAAGAACGTCAACACGCTGTATTCAGTCCATTTGTGAGGAAGATATGAATGTGAACACTTTTGCATTTGTTTGACCGCGCCCTTGGGCACGTGTGATACATCCGGCTATATATACGAACTGTTTCCTACACTAGCTATTGCGCGCGGACTGACTCGCTTCAAATATGAAAACCATGTCAAACATCAGTCCCTATTTGGAAGCTAGAAATGGGAGCGCATACCTGAATATTGAATTGATTGGATAAGTATATAAACATAATGTAGAGGAATAAAATTAGATTTCATACCAAATAAAATTAAAGCTTTTGAATGTACAGACATAACCCCTGAAGTAATTTTATACCTGACTAAATAAAGCTAATTGATATGGGGTTGCTAGGCTCGAACATTAATAGGTATAAAACATCCAAAAATCAATTTCCGACGCCGATTAAACCGTTTTTATATCTTCTTACTTATTTATCGCAACGTTAAGTTTTAAGCGCAGCCTAACATCATATCAATTAGCTTCTATAGTGTAATAAATACGATAAAAATATTAGCCATATCATTCAATACATTGGGGCAGTTTTCCATGGTATTATTTCACTAAAAATGTGACAAAGTCGTCGTGTTCTGTGAGGTTTAATACAATATCTAAACTTGGTAGAACGACGAGAACGTACTGTACAACATAAAACAATACATATAATTAATTGTGCCCTTAACTCTAAAAGGTTAATCGCCGGAAATGACTCTAAAGGCCGCATACAAATTCGCTAAATCGTGTAAAACATTTCATTTCCAGGTAATCTAAAACCCAACTTTGGTCTTACCTTAAGGTTGACATACTGGCCTCCACGTATGAATAAACGAATTCAGGTACAACTATGAACACTTAATTCAGTTAAAAATTAAATAATTAAATGCTTAAGTATATAGTAAACTCAAAAATGTCGGAATTACTAAATAAATCAAAATCGACAAACCGGCCATAAATGCTTCTATATCACGCAAGCACATAGATAATCATAGATACACTATCGAGTATTTCAATATAAATAATATTTATAAATAAATAATTAATTACTCATTGTATCAAACGTATAGCGCAACATATTTTGTTCTAAGTGCTAATTGTACGTAGTAGCGTCAGCGTCAACATTCTATAATAATATAAAATGATTACAAATAAATAAATATATATACATTTACAATATATTTTTTGGTCTGTCTGGATGTATTCACACGGCCGAAGTGTCGAGTCTGCGCGACGTCACACATAAAAGCGTCAGGCTCAAAAGATATAAATATCGCTGTACAATTGCAATAAACGAAATAGTAATATATACAATGCAAACACAGATACTGCATGGATATTAATAAAAAGTATACAATATTTCATGTTTTGTGCGATTAGTTCCAATTTTACCATTTTTGAGCATTACAGACAGCTGTATATAACTTAGAGCATACAGTTTTGCTATTGACAATGTCGAAGTTTAAAAAGCTCATTAGAAGAAATCAAGTTTACAACGACGAATAAGTTAATTCAATAAGTTACACCTCCATTAGAAACTTCGTTTCTAATCAAATAAACAACTAAAACATAACACAAAGCAACACACAAGAAGTAAATAATAAAAATACTATAAAATATGGACAACAATAATAAAGTTGTATATTTGTGCTTCGTTCAAGTGTGCCAATAGCAAAACCTGGCATTGAACTCGTGCCCCGGCGCGGCGGGGCCGGCTTCGGGGGATTGCCGTTTTAGAGTCTCGCCTCTTCGTCTAACCGTTCAATTAAATCGAGTAAAATCAACGTTTTCGTTTCAATTGCTGTATCCAGAAAGTAAGTAATGTATAAGGTTTCATAGCCTCGACGCCGCCCCGCAGAGGGCACGACCTGCTCAAGCTCAACTCACTCAGCACATTTAGTCCAAAATGTACAATATATTACATTTTTGTGTTTAAGAGTTGTGCAAAAAACCATCGGCACCGCTTCATAATTCACATTTTAATGTAACCTGGGTTCTAGTAAAAAAAGTTATACAAATGCTTCAAAAATATCCTTACACAACTAACGTAGTAACGACTATTTGACATAATATGTCTAGTGAAATGGAAACATCGGTTAACGGTAGGAAAGGACCAAATGAAACGCCGGACACGAAACCTACGAGCGTAAATCATTTTGCGTCAAGTCGATTCGTGTAGAAAACACCAACATATATAAACAGTTTAAATAATAACACAACATGTATCGATTAACAAAATTTCAATGTACAAAAGTAACGTATGTTCGTTAAAATCTATATAAATGAATATAATCTTTCGAGTAAGCGAGACGAAGGACACGATGCAGTACTACTGCGAGTCGCTCGGTCGCCACCGAATATTTAAATAAATACCTAATAGTAACGGGATATCGACGAGGATGATAAAACTCGCCTAAGTTCATTGGACTAGTTTGTTCAAATCCATCCGTCTGGACATGTATACTTACGTAGAAAGATATAATGGCAACAAACTTTACAAAAAAATCTAAAACAATGACTAAAAGCGGCGCAGCGAGTCTCGACCCGCCGCTACTTTAAAATGCATTTAATATTCACCAATACAGACACATACATAAGTCGTGAATAACTTCATCATAAAAAACTTGTCAAAAAACCAGACGCGTTATGAGGCGACCCTCCCCGAGGATCGAACTGGTGCTAATATTGATTAAATGACTTATTATCTAATCTTATTTTTATTAAAAAATCAGTTTAGGAGTCGAGTTCGTCCTCAGTTCGTAAATATACACTGTCGGCTGCAGGTGTTACACACAATCACAGATCTCTGCCGGTCTCGGGGGCGCTTACACGAGGTTATACTCCTTGAGGTTAGACTGCAGGATTGTGTCCTTCACCGCAGCGAAAACGAACCGAATGTTTTCAGTATCTGGAATCAGATTCGAAATATGTCACACTTTACAACACAATATATTTAATTAATAAACACATTTATTTTCAAAATTACTGCATTCACTTTTTGTAAATTAGGTAATTATTGTTGTTGATATGTTAAGACAAAGATTTAAATAGTCTTTTAACAACTGGTTTATTCCGTATAGCCCAGCTATCCCTGGAACCTGGACGGGGTGGACAAATGCACTCAATTCTGATTGTTATTCAGATTTTTTACCTAAAGTTAAAAAAAAGTTATAGTAAATAAATAAAAAAATATATACGGTATTAATAATATTTGCCCTGGATTATTATATGCCTTATATAAAATTCTAAATAAATTTATTTTTAACGGGATTACATATATGTATACGATTGACACTGTTGAAACCATCACGAGTTGTTTAAAGTTGTTGAGGACAAAAATAGCGATGATAGTTTCCATTTTGAAATATTACGTGAACTGCAATCTTCTTTACTATTATTTAATATATTCCTAAGCTAATTTTATATTAAACGGCCTAATGCAAAATATTGGATTATGTGCGTAAGACTAAAAGTCACGAAATAAACAAATAAAAAAACATTATTATCTAATATCTATACATATTCAATAGAAAAAATCGGAAAAAAAGTCATGCAGATTACGATTATCCACTCCCTCTAGGATGGACACTAACACGTTTTCAAATATAGAACTATAAAAAAAAATTGGATGACTGTCTAAGGGAGCTTAACATAATAAATTTTACAACTTTATTTCCTTATTATTACGAAATTTACATTTCTGTGCTTTATATTGTATGTCTGTATCCTTAGTGTCTATTTTATTACTAAGCCATATTTTATTTAGTGCATATTACAAAGATTAACTTAAAATATTTTTTATGATACAAAAGATCTTTTATAGCAAATGTTTATTTTTGTTAAAATATTGTGATATTTCCCTTAAATGTCGAATTATAAAAATCATAGACGATCTAGTAACAATTTCTTCCTTTAAATCACAAGTTCTTATAAAATGCGACAGTAGGTATACTGTAAAAAAAATTATAATTAAAATTGTTCTCACTAACTATGGTACATTTTAGCTACTGTGACGTCGAGTAATAGCATTAAGTATAAAGCTTATGTTTTTAATGTATTGTTAGAATAATTATATTTTAAGCATATACAAATAAAAGATAAAGAATATTCATAAACTTAAAGCATTTAAACTATATAACAATAATGTTACAGTAACATTCAGTAGACACACTTATGTTATTTTATAAGCTTGCGAAGAAATAAAACACACTTAAAAAAATAAAATAAATATTTATTGAAAATAAACAACTAGAAAAAAAAAATATTATGCTAAATTAAATTCTTTAAGGGCGGTCTGCATTATAGTATCTTTTACGGCACAAAACACTAATTTAATGTTTTCAGTGTCTTTAAAAATTTCCAAAGCAGCATGCAAAAATAAAATTAAATAGAAGTAAATGAGTTCAATACAAACAACAATAATGGCCACAAACATAGTATATTTAGAAAACAATTATGTCGACGTTTGTTATATCTATGGGTTCGACTCCCGGTTCACCATTTTGGTATTTCAATACTGTTGTTATTCTCAAACTCGAGACGAAAGATAGAATAAAAAGATATATAAGGATTCGTCTTTTACTAAGTTCTGTGTAAACCTTCGTCTATCAGGATGATATTGGGTCATTTGATACTGAAATTGTTTTACGAACAGAACTTTAAAATCGGATCAGCAATTTTGGAGTTTATCTCTTACATCCAAATTCACAATAAAAGATTATTTTTTATAGGATTAGTATAAATTAAGAGCGTTTACGCCTATCATGCTTTGTTTAGCTCTAAAACTGTAGTTTTCAAAGCTTTCATGTTTATCAAACACTAGTACTATGTTACTAACTTTAATAGAATATTTGTGAAATATAACAATATAATTTACGATAAATTTCAAAGCTGAATTATCTGAAATGACGTTCTAAAAGGGTAAATTAAATGATTCTCGAAACCCATAGAATAGTAAGCCCTATAAAAGTTCAGCAACATAAGCTAATTAGTAATTACTTAAGCACAGGTACCTACCTACGCTTCAAATTTGTACTTGCATGTAATCGTCTTATTTTAAAATTATCTTAGTATGAAAGAATTATCCAAATATCCTACCATCATTTGTATTTTGCCTGCCTTTTATATTTCTTACTAGCGACTCACGCTCGCTTCGCTCGCGTTCGTCCCTAGGTATGTTTGCACGGTTAGCTATGTTTAGGTATACATAAATAGTAGCTTGCTACTCCTAAGATATTCATTGAAATTAAATTATATAGCGATTTACCCCAGTTTTGCTCGGGTGCGTACGCCGTACGCGGATTTTGTTCACAATTTCATGGGTTTTAATTTTTTTTCACGGAACCCTGATTCTTTTTCTAAAATAAAAGTAGCCTAAGTTACTCCTTGTAACATCAGCTATCCTTCAGTGAAAGTCCCGTCAAAATCGGTCCAGCCGTTTCGGAGATTAGCTTCAATTTTATTTATCTGTATAGATTATTTACCTATTATATTTCTTATTTTAAGTATTCAAATGTGACTGACTATCGAGAACGCGTTGTCACTAACATTTAGGCACGTGTGCTTTTATGAGAACAAACTACGCCTCATTTGTCAAGACGTCCTAGGAGTAAACGCTCTTAATACAATATCACTAAAATAAAAACTTATTATGTTGAAAAATAAATTGTATGGTATTGCAGCATTGATAAGTGCAACATGTTAATATAATCACAATAACAATGAACGGGTTTAAATATGACTTCACTTTGAGAATGTTTAACAAAAGTGAGAAAGTATATGCCCAGCATTAGTCCGGGAGACAGTGACAGATTTACATAACCAAGTTCCTCTCAAGCGATAAAAAAATGTAATTATTTCCTCTGAAAATTTGTTAAATTGTTGTCAACCCAATATCTCTAGGAAAGAAAATAATCAGCTGACTATAACATGATGGATTATATGTCAGCTGGTCGCTCGAACATGAAAAAAAATGTATACTTTCAATGATTTCCTCTCAACTGTAAATTTATCTGATGGTAGCTTATATGCAAATATGGATAAATCTATGCTTCAGCTGGCTATCTCGGTGGAAAGACCGTTCGTTGATACTTTGAAAGTCATAACGCAGGAGTTAGACGGGAGCATCTAAGGCCTTTTTAAATGCATCAGCTGACGAGATTTCCCTCGACTTACTGTCAGCTGATTATTTTTATTAATTACAGCAGTGTATTAAAAATCAGCTAACAAATTTTCATATGTGAGGAAATGACGTATCCTAAATTATTCTCTAAAGATTTTTATTACATGTTATTTCTAAAGACTGAAGCAACACACGCTAGTATAGCATAGAGTATAAAAAGGTATGCTTGGGTTTCACCAGTTTTTGGGTCTCTCAGGAGAATAGCTTCCTATTTTCTACTGGATTGTCTCAATACTCTATAAATCTTGTCATGCATTCTTTCTTTCTCTTGGTTGGTACAGAATTCCTTCCATCCTTCCGTTTGGACTTTTTCAGCTTCGGCCTTGTACTTGTCTTTTACTCTGATATATTCGTCCACTACTAGTTGTTTTCTGCTTGGAGCTGCCGTTCCTTGTGCGTCTCTTGTGTCGCAGAACCTTCCTTTTTAGGTGGTCAAGGAGCTTGGACCACCATGGTGGTCGAGGGTCCGCCTTCTTTGTTCCAGCTGCCGGCATGGTAGCTTCGCACGTCATATGTATGGTGTTGGTGTAGTTGAATACTACCTCCTCCAGCTCTGCCGGGGTTACTACTTTTTCGATACTGTCAAGCGTGATGTTTTCTTCTCCTAGGAATCTACTGAACAGTGTATCGAACTCTTCCCTGCTTGTCTTCTTGATGTTATACCTTCTCGTCGTAACGGGCCGCTTGGTGGTGAGAGCCCGGTCTAGACGCAGAGTTGAAGGTGATGGGGTTGTGATCGGAGGTGATAAGATTTCTATTTACTTTGGTTGGCTGGAAGTGGTAGCATCTACTATGCTTATGCAGATGATGCCTCCCCTGATAGTTTCGAATGTCGATGTATTCCCGATGTTTACGATGTGAAGGTACATTTCGTTAGGAACGCGCTATATTTCGTCTTCGCTCCCTAAGGAATACGAGATTTACGGGCACTCAAATCGCAGCGGACTCCCCAAACACCCTGTATATAACATACACGCAAGATGAAAAACAATACCTAGTCAGCGAAGGATACGGGAGGGGAGAAAGCTCACGCACCCTCACGATCAACGAGGCTCAGGGATTAACATATGAGTCAGTAATAATCATCCAGACGGAAAGTCAAAAATCCAAAATCCATGACAGTGTCCCACATGCCATAGCCGCCATCTCTAGATACTCGGTCGGATGTACCTACTACTCTGACTCTGAGGAAGACGCCATTGGTAGATTTATCCGGCAGACGAACAAAGCAACACCCAGGGCTATCTTAGACTACAATCTAAAAATGGCAATCTCTCATAGAGACAACAAGGCGATAAAGTTCCTGGCAAACATCATCTACCAGGCAAGCACCACACCACAAGCAAAAGCAACACCATCAAGCTCAACCCATGACTCCTAACGTCCTTTATTTTATTAAATAGCCTCGCATATAACACACTAAGCTCATTTGGGTAGACTCTTAAAGTCCAACCGATCCCATAGTTTTGTTTAGCTTTTCTTTTTTGTTCTGATTTTTTTTTGATTCTGAAATTCTACACGCACGAATCCATCTTAAATAAAATTTACTTTTTTAAATAAATGGCTTAATCGAATGGTATTAAAAAGCTTTCTTCTTGTAATTAACTTGCTTATTACGTTTACACTAAAAATGGAAATATAAAAACTTAAAATAAAAACAGACTTCTAGGCACTAAAAAGTAAAAAATAACTAAAGGGGGGTTTTCATTTAGAATAGATACCTAATCAGATATTTTCGAAGTCGGTGTCAGCCGATGCAAAGCAAAATTTGTTATTTTTTACTTTTTAGTGCCTGAAAGTCGGTTTTTATTTTTTTAATGTGTAGTGTATTTGTAAAAGATTTTTGGGAGAAGTAGAAAAGAAGGTTATAGAATAGAGTAGAAGTAGTAGTAGAAACTTATAGAATAGAAGCCAAACGTAGTCAGTTGAAGAGAGTGTTGAACACGCATTTGTATAGTGACCGTTAAATCAAATAAAAAAGTCTAATGTAACGCCTTTTTGCGTCTTTTGCAAAAAACAAGTTTTTATTTAAAATTATTTAATGAAGGTAATTTAATCAAATGTAGTGCTACATTGATTATTGGAAAAAATTATCTAGCTGGACATGAAACTGTACTTCTTACACAGTAAAACAATTTTCAGCTGTACCACAGTGATTTTTATACAGATGATGTTGAAAACATGAGAGCAGACAGCTCTGACAGCGAATCCGAGAGAGAGAGAGAGTGACATAAGCCAAAGCGAGAACGAAAATGATTAAATTACATTGTTAGCTATACAGATAAATAAAATTGGAGTGTCTGTTTGTAATATTAAAATAACCACTTTTTACTAAATGCATATGGATATATACACGGTACATATACCAAAACAACATTTTTTTTACAATTTTTTTCTGTCTGTCTGTTTGTTCCGGCTAATCTCCAAAACGGCTGGACCGATTTTGACGGGACTTTCACTGGCAGTAAGCTGATATTATAGGGAGTAACTTTTATTTTAGAAAAAGAATCAGGATTCCGCGAAAAAAAATTAAAACCCATGAAATTGTAAACAAAATCCGCGTACGGCGTACGCACCTGAGCAAAACGAGGGTAAATCGCTATATAATTTAAAGAAATATCTTAAGAGTAGCAAGCTACTATTTATGTATACATAAACATAGCTAACCGTGAAAACGTACCTAGGGACGAACGCGAGCGAAGCGAGCGTGAGTCGCTAGTATTTAGTAACTTTTTTGTAATAAATGTTATTTTATTACCGAGTAGTACACCACCGGTGGTAGGACTCTGTCAAGCCTGAGGAGTCCGACTGGATGGGTACCACCCCCTTATCTATTTCTGTATAAAATAAATAAACATGCAAAACAGAAGTACACACATACATAAATGTTATTGCTAAAACAAAAAGTGCAATATTACTATATCAAATATGAGATCAACGGAGGAACCTTTGTGGCATTGTCAATCACTGCCATTATTTACTAATCATGCGGTGCGCAATGAAATTGGTATATGTAAGAGAATACTAATGTGTAAAACCTAAGAATTTGGTTTTTGATCATTTGAACGCGGGCGGAGCTGCGGGAAATGCTAGTATATATATAAAATTCGAAACTACAAAATTAAAAGAAAAATATAAAATAAATTACATCCAAATATGTCAAGATGCTTAATGTAATGCGTAATGCCGAATAATTCAAAATACGTCATTTTCTCTCATATTAAAATTTGTTAGCTGATTTTTAATACACTGCTGTAATTAATAAAAAAAATCAGCTGACGGTGAGTCGAGGGAAACCTCGTCAGCTGATGCATTTAAAAAGGCTTTAGATGCTCCCGTCTAACTCCTGCGTTATGACTTTCAAAGTGTCAACGAACGGTCTTTCCACCGAGACAACCAGCTGAAGCATAGATTTATCCATATTTGCATATAAGCTACCATCAGATAAATTTTCAATTGAGAGGAAATCATTGAAAGTATTTTTTTAGTGTTCGAGCGACCAGCTGACGTATAATCCATCATGTTATAGTCAGCTGATTGTTTTCTTTCTCCGAGATATTGGGTTGGCAACAATTTAACATATTTTCAGATAAAAGGAAATGATTGAATTTTTTTTTCGTGCGTGGGAGACTACCACCGCTCATCCCCCAGGAACCATAGCTGACGTTCACGAAGCTTTACAACTCTCATATGCATTCCACTAATTATTGCTTGAAAGGAAATAATTGATAAAAATTTTAACTGGCTCCTGGACCATATTAGAAGCACGCGAGAATCAAACACGTGACTTTCAGCGATCAACAATAACTACCAGAGATTACAACTACGTTATCGTCGTCAGTTAACGAAGCAACATTCATAAATTATAATGTATCTTCAACTACATTGTGCATAAATAAACGCATTTGATAACTCATTAGGTTTAATTAGTTATAGCGAACTACGCTACATTATTGTCATTTATATAATATAATTAGCGCAAATAAATAAAACTGCCAGCAATACGAAATGAAAAATTGTAAAGCTTACCTCGTATCCTTGAAAAGCAGTATTTCTAATTCTAAATCTTATTAAGTTATCTTATGTTATAAAATATATTTATAATTTATTGAGTGTCTTCTACAGAAAGAGTAATTAAAGTACCTGTTTGTGTTGTATTATATAGGACGATCTATATGCCGTAACTTCCTCTAAATATGTTAAAAAGTAAGACAAAATGATGTAAAGCCAATTCTTTGCTTCAGTGGGAATAGAACCTACATAAGTAATTTATAGTTAACGTTATAGCAAACACTCAATATTTATTCTCAAGAATATTTTTTTCAAAAATTAAAAGAGAAATGCAGTAATTTTGAATAGATATGTATATATTTTATTTGTTTTTTTTTTTTTAATTTATTTAATATTGTTACCAATGTAACAATTTGATACAACTTTTATATTAATAGGATACATGACATATAGGAACAACTTCAAAATGTCCACTTTAAATTTAAAAAAAAAGATAACGGGACACAAAAGTAAAAAATAATAATATGGATCTCTAAAGATTTCGTGGGATCTGATTTTGTAAATTATTAATTAATTTATCAATATTTTTGATTAAATAATTTAATTATTTACACATAAAAAAAAATCGATCCGATGAAACCGATCTACTTGGGAACTGCGTTCCGACGTGCAGATCAGGGGTCAACAAGTATAAATTAATTAAATTTCTTTTTATTTTTTCATTATAAATCTTTACTTTTGTATTTTTTTAATAAATTATCTTAAAAATATATTTCTTTTAATGTAGTTCTTTGATTTTTACTTTAATTATACTGAGTAAAATAAATGTCACGATTTTATGGCAATAATAAAAGAAACGTCTGTCTGTACTTATGTACGCATGTAAGAAGTTACACTTTTTTGGCGTAACAGAACAAAAACAGCTAAAGATTTCATCCCGTATGACACAATTCTCTGTTTGTAAAAGGAATGATAAATTAATTAAATCTATACTAATATTATAAAGCTGAAGAATTTGTTTGTTTGTTTGTTTGGTTGAACGCGCTAATCTCAAGAACTACTGATCCGATTTGAAAAATTCTTTTTGCATTTATAGCCCGTTAACTGAGGAAGGTTATAGGCTATATATCATCCCGGAAAAGTGTACGGGTCCCGTGGGATAAATTTGTTTTTGCCTAGGGACGAACCCGAAGCGAAGCGAGGGTGAGTCGCTATAAGGCATATTAGGCATATTACAATCATATATTTATAGAATATCATTTAAGGAGAGAATATAATATTATATCATGTGTCAGACAATAATAACGGTTACCATGGCAACAAACAGTTATCATCTAATTTCATCATGTCGCTTTCAAATAACTTCATAAGGTCGCATTTTGGCTTTCGGTGTGCGCGCGCATCGTAAAAATTTTACTCTCATAATTTTTTACAAACGTCCCAAAAGAAGTATAACTTCAATAATTCGTCCCCTAAATATTGCGAGAAAAATCAACTACTAAATAATTTTGCTCTTATACTTTGTTTTTGTTGACAGTATAAAAAAGAGGTGCAATACTCGGTTAACACATAAACTAATTAATAATTATTATGGGAAAAAAGTATCATCAGCTTGATCGTAGAAGAAAATTACATGGTCAGCAAATATATACAACAAGTTAGGACGAAAATTATATCTATATTTACTTATAGACCGGTCCTACTTGGATTATAGTTGTTGAATAAAGGATAAAGCCTTATTTGAAGCTCTTAATTTTGAACCTAGAAACCTTATTACTTACAGTGCTGTAATACAATCAATGATTTACTGTTGCTGTAGAAATAAAATTATTTAGCAAAATAAAATAAATTTTACAGTTTACCAAAATCTTTAAAACGTTCCTTTAATTAACTTATTTATTAAGCAATAAAAACCATTTTACAGCTGGCCAATATGACATTATTTGCTAAAAAATATTTCTTCCGACACGACCGACATAGAAAACATTTTAGAGCTGAACAAAATCTCACTTTTCAGCTGACCTTTTAAATCATAGCTGATATTTTTCGTGGTTTGCACATTTGAATAACTATTTTTTTTTATAATTTTAAATTTGACAATTGTCTGTAGTTTTCGTGTTACTATAATAACGTAATTGAAAATTTTATCTCAATACGTAAATATTTCATAAGAAAAACGAACATGTTTACAAATTGTATCGAAAAACTTAATTGTTACATAATATCTAGAAGTTATATGATATATTTTGAAAATATCGTCTATACTGTCATGTATCCTTATTAGTAGTAGAAAAGTATGTATTAGTATATGATAAATTATTATTATTATTGGAACTAAAAATATCAATAATTAATTGAAATAATATTTTTTTTGTAAAAGCAATTAATGTAAATAATATTTAGAAGATTACAATCTTCTAATTATTATTTTATTGATGCTGTATACGTTGCATTTTTCAAGTGCGTGGTGGGTGGTCATATTCGAAACTATAGGTCATCGTGAAAAATGCTAAGCCATTACAAGGACGAAAGCCGAGCTTTAGCTAAAATTATTAGAAATAAATAGTTAATGATGGGATCGATTTTGAACCCATTTCGGGATTTTAGTTAATTTGTCATGTTAGTTATCCTTTGCTGCCATTTCCTATGGTTTCGAATTTCGACATTCACGACGACTTGAAAAATTGAATACAAATTGTGTTAACAAAAAATTACAATTATATATGGCGGGTGTGAGGCAGTCGTAATGCGCTCGCTGAGAAGAAAACAAAGGAAATGGGTTCAAAGACTCGCATCTTCTGAGATTTTCATACTATGGTAATTGTTTTCAACCAATCGTCTTACAGTCAATGAAAACAGTATCGGAAAATCTGCTAGTCTAAGAGAACCTAACTAGTTTTCGAAAGATGTAAAGTCATCTAACCGCACTCGACGAGCGTGGTGGACTATGGTATGTTCCCCCTTGCATTGATGGGAGGCCCTTGCCCACCGGTGGGACGTTAATAAGGGCTGTACGATTGTAGCTGTTATTATAATCTCACTCTAGCTGTATTCTTATCAGTTACATGGTCAGTGTTTGATAAGAATATTTGTTGATTCATTTTTTTTTTGTATTAATAAAAAATAATCACGATTCCTGCTTATTTAAATAAAAAACAATTCTTGCTCAATTAATTTAATTATTAGTCATAGTTTATTTCTGTACTAAATGATCTCAAATGAAGGATCTTTATGCCCATTAGATTATCTAGTAGTGAACGTTAAATATATTAATTCTAGTAAATATTCATACAGTCCATAAAATAACTTTTATAAGCAGGTTTTTAAATCGTGACTTCTTTCATAATGACATTCCCTTACCACTCTGCCAGACTGTGGACAACGTATTCTATACTTAGTTATATACCGCCATATATAATTGTACATTTTATTAACACGTTATAACAATGCCGTTTCAGATCAATTTGAAAAGCATATAAACGGCTGTTTACTTATATCGATTACTGCGAAATTGAAAGTATTTCAAAGTAACAGTTGTGATACAAGTATAGTTATTGGTACAAATCATGAGCACAGATAGGCATTTGGGAGCCTGTAATATATGTACGTAAGTTTAGTAATCGATTGAAAAAATACCAAACAGATCAATATGTATGGTCACGAATCGTACCGATAATTATTATACTATAAGAATCCTCCATGCGACCACGACCATGGTCGTGGCTATCGATTATTTATATTATATTGTGACTTTGACCACAATAATTATGTCCTCCTGACCGATTTTGGTCACGGCGGCGAACTGCGCATAAGATATTATAGTGCATAAGTGTACTATTTCTGTCATTCTCATACTCCGGTCAGGCGCAGGACCGACAGCTTTATTTGAACCACACCACCAACTTCCTAACTTACTGAAAATCTTGACAGAAAAACCCATTAACTTTGCTCGGCCCGACCTGGGACTCGAGATCAGAACCAGGTCATGTCATACACGTTAGCCACTAAACCACCGACCACCGTCGACCGACCATAGTCGTGGTCGTGAGGACTCTAAGAACAATATAAGGGGAATATAAGACAATATATCTCACCGGTCGCACACGTGAAGTGCGAGTATATGATCTTCTCGGCGTCGGGGTTGAGATCGACGAACATTCGCAGTATGAACTCGCGCGCGGTGCTCGCGTCGCGCTGGGGACCTGATCACGAGGGACTTGTACTACTCTAATAAAACTTTATTATCATTATTGGTTGTTTTATTTCTTAATATGAGTAATATTACTCATTACTAATACGAGAACAAATAGCATTGCTAAATAAAGTTCACTTATTCGTGAGATTCTTCAATTTAGAAAAAAAGATGACATTCTAAAATCAATGAAGAATGGAAATTTTAAAAATTCTATTAAAATGACAAATTGAATAGTCATATCATAAAATCATAATAATATGTCACTCTCACATATTTTTTGATTCCAACTCTTCAATGATAGTTGAATATCTGGTCTGATCCCAAATGATACGTAATTTTCAAAAACAACCAATAAAGATTTATACAACTAGCTTTCACTAGCGACTTAACACGAATTCCATAAATCAATAGCTTAGCATCTACTGTCACACGAAAAATCCTAGCAGTTAAATACTAAAAGATATTACAGTGAATAATCTATGTTTATATTCCAACTTATGCTGTAATATTATCGAGCTTATTACTTTATTAAGTATGTCAACCTGTGGCTGTAGTGAAATGTGAATAGCACTGTCTGTCCGGATCGGGGTTCTCTTTCAGATATTTCTGAAGAATATATTCTCGTGCTGGGATCGGATCACATTTTGGTCCTAATAATATTCAATGAAATTCGTTTGAACAACTATATATGTATATAAAAAATGTGTAATATTGTCCATATATATCCTAATTAATAAGCTCAATTAAATTTTATTAATATAAAAAACAAAACAACATATATGTAAGGTAGATTCAAACTTAATGACGGTTCTGAACATCGTAGGTCCCGATGCGCAGAACACAATATTAGATAATGTCAACGCATACGTCTGAGCCGCCATTAAGTTTGCATCGAACTATACTCGTCGTCCAAAAATACTTTGATATTTTAAACATATACCAACTTACAATATTTTTTAGAAATATAACATAGTACATATAACTTTTTTACTGCCTAATATTGACTGAATATACCAAAATTGGAGATATTCAATTCAGTGTCCTTTGTCCATTTTCATCAATATATTCACCACTGTTAAACGATTTTAATGAATATAATTAATTATAAATAGGTTCTCTTAAGTCTTTTAAGTGACAATATCAAAATTTTTAAGACGATGTACTTTTTTAGTAAAAATTAAGTATTTCTACATACCATCATACTCTGGGAAGTAGTCTACGAGATGGGAATACATGATCTTCTCTTCAAGCAAATCCTTTTTGTTCAAAAATAGAATAACCGACGAATGCTGGAACCATGGATACGTGATGATCGTCTTAAACAACGCCTTTGATTCTTCCATTCGATTCTGTAAACAATGTTTGTATTATTTAGAATTTTACCATTACACATTTACTAAAACTTCAAATGCGAAAGTTTGTGTGCACGTTTGTTACCCCTTCACTTTGAATCGGCTGGACCCATTTCGATGAAATTGATTACAGAGATAGACCATGTCTTGGAATAACACAGTGTTAGGTACACACACAAGCGAAGCGGCTTGCCCTCGCCAGAAAGGATCCGATTAACAACTACCAAAAAGGTCTTTTGATTTTCTTATTCTTAGGATATTTCACTATGCTTTACAGATTTTTGAAAAAAATACCATGTATACTAACGTACGAAAATGACTTATGACTGAAGCGGCTTAGTATGTAATTTTTTATTGAGATTACAATCCATGTCGACGAAATTGATATTTACGTATGTTGTGTCTTGTTACTACTCAGTACCAGTAATAATTTTTACAAGGTTAAACTGTAACTACTGACAATTCATATAGTTATAAAATTTTGCTAATAACATACAAATCGTTATTCCTTTAGTATGCATCAAACATACGGATAAAATAAAATTTGTACAACTTATTTTGATATTCTACGCTAAATAAATAAAATACAATGTACAAGGCGTGCTTTGTTTCTGCTCTATTGAAGGTATGTGTGAATCGAGGAAAACAAAAATTTAAAGATGATTTTTTTCCCTTTTTTTTCAAATTTAGTCGAATTTAGCCGCTTTCGTCACGAATACGAAATTCTACCTGCTTCCTTAGTAATCATTTTTTTTTCAGTTTTTTTGAAATAAGTTCCTAGTTGTTATGCATTTTTGGAGACCTAAGAAAACGGTTATATTTTTAAAATAATCTGTAAGCCAAGTTTTATAACGTTTTTTTAAGGCATTTTAGTGAAGAAAATTTAAAAAAAATATTGAAATAATATCGTTTTTCATCTCGCATTTTTTAATTTGGACCGATAATTGTGGTTTTGTTATTGACAAATAACTGGTGTTTAATCGCTTTTATAAATCAGAAGAGAAAATGAGATTTAAATTGATATTTTTATTAATAAATTTTTGATGTTGCATTTTTGACTTATTTTGAAAAAAAAGCTAAAAAACATGATAACTCAAAATAGGTTCACTTTTGCATAATGCATATGGGGGTTAAAATTATCGCAAACGCGGTCACCCCTATCACCTCCTAACGGGAATACGTCGAATTACCAATAACCCTGTATATGTATTTATTGTGTTGAATGTAACAAAATAAATTTATTGACTCACCTCGTTTTCCGATTCGAATAAAATTTGATCATATTCACTAAGAGCTACTAAGAATATGATAGATGTGACGTTTTCGAAACAGTGGATCCACTTCCTTCTCTCGGATCTCTGGCCCCCGACATCCACCATTCTGTTTCATAATACCCAAGTAAGTACACCAAAAATTGAAACATGAAATGGTTCATACGAACAATAGTTAAATTTATAATATATCATGTGAATAATATGTTATATAGAATTTCTATAATAAATCCATTAAATAAAAAATATATATTAAAAATAAATAAATACACCAAAACCAAGAAGCAGTAACTATAAACTAATCTAGCTTCAACATGCATTTGTACAAAGCTTCGAGCATTACCAAGGAAATACCTTGAAACATCTTGATGATAAATCCCTACTACAAAGTTTAAAAATGTGTTTATTATTAGATTCAATGATTAACAATATGGAGTATATGAAAGATTGAGTAAAAATGTGATTTATGTTGTATTAAAAATATTTGTTTTTAATAATGGCATGCGAAAAATGTAGTAAACATATGTGTGAGAAAATTGTAGTATCTTTTAGTCATTTTTGGTAATTATTTTATTCTTAATTATTTGATTCGGTTATTATTATTGAAGCATTCATATAATATAGACTGTGCAATGTGAAAGTTTAATTGTTAAGTGTGTGTTTGTTTGTTACTTTTATATGCTCAACCGACTGGAAGGATTTGTATGAAATTTAATACACAATGGGCTGGAGTAACCCATAGACGTCTCTGGTAGTTTACATAAAAACCATTAACATACGTTAGTGACGCATTATTGTAATAATTAATTCAACGAAGTCGGCCATTTTGGTTTCGAAACTCACACTTTTACTGAATCTTTCCAAAAAGGAATATTTCTCTTAATTCAGTAAAATATAACTACCTAATATGCAAATCATCCTTTTTTATTTCGGAACACGAACATAGTAGACGTCGGAGAAATCTCGCAGCAGTTGAATAACTTGATTTTGTACGGTAGGACCAGAGGCTTATGAAATCATGAAAGCGCATTATCAATGAAAAAACCGAAATGTCTAATTGTTACAATTGCTTTACCACAGATTAAACAAATATAAAATCATAAAATATAACTTTTTAAATCTAATAAAGATTTAATGATTTATGTAAAAGTTGAAACTTAGCTTCGATACTTCTTCAGTATATTCTATACTATTACAAGAGCAATATTTGTATAATATACATGTATTTGTAGTCACGTTTTCGAAAACGGCTCAAACGATTTCGATGAAATTTGCAATATGGGGGAAAAATTGATCTAGCTAGGTCTCATATCTGGGAAAATTTGTTTACTCGTTCTTGGCCCGCGCAATATGGTTCTAAATTTCGCCGCCGACGCCGTCTGAATAGCCTAATGGTTAAAACGTTGACCTACTATGCCGAAGGTCAGAAGTTTCTGTTTTTATTCATATAGTAGGTATTAAAATGAGTAATTCTTGTACAATTATATACGAATTTATTTCGAGTATCTCGGAAACGGCTCTAACGATTCGGATCAAATTTTGCATTTTTTAAATTTAATATGGTTTTTAAGTTAATCTATATAGGTATATTCTCTGAAAAAATGCAAAAAAAAAAAAATTTAATTTTTGTCTGTTTGTTTCGGCTAATCTCCGAAACGGCTGGACCGATTTTGACGGGACTATCACTGGCAGATAGCTGATATCCTAAGGAGTAACTTAGGCTACTTTTATTTTAGAAAAATAATTAGTTTTCCGCTCAAAAAAATTAAAACGTACTTAGAGACGCACCCGAGCAAAGCGAAGGTAAATCGCTAGTTGTATTATAAATGTGATATTTATTAATTTTGTCTACTTTATTTTGATATTAAAGTAATTTTAAATAATGAAGACGTCAAAGAATATTTTAGGTACAGTTAGTAAGTAAAGCAACAATTATTACATTTTAGTTATTAGGACGCTGCAACTTAAAGCTTTGTTTTTATTATCTTACTAATATTATATGCACATGTTTTACTACGTGTTTGTAACTTGTTTCTTCTGTGGACGCAAAGGAACTTCATGTTCTGGTTTAGTATATTAAACACAACAAATCAATCTTTCTTGCAGCCTAATACTTTATTATTCGAATGTGTTACTTAAATGAATGTATTTTTAAGATCCCATTTTCGTGGTACGAGCATGTGTTCATATTAAAGAAAGGCATATTATTGAAATGTGCTAAATGAACTAGATTTAGGAATTTAACATAATTTGTAAGTTGTTTTATATGCAAAGCACTTGCTTTACGCAAAACATTTTTTACTACATATTAATATTATTTTTGAAGATTTTCTTTTGTAATTGTAAGTGTATTTCAAAATGACATGTGTGTACTGCATAGTGAGTGTAAATAAAAATAATGGTGCTATGTACATACATAGTAACATGTGAGCAATTCCATATCATGTTTCATAAGTTTGATAGTATTGATATTTATGATTGATAGAATAGTAAGATTAGATAGGTACCTACTATATGAGTTTAAAATACCAAGTACATTTGTACTATAAGAATGACATTTTAATATAATGGTTAAAGTTACATTGTAATCGTTAAAATCCTTGTTAACGTTTGTACGAAGCATTATACACACATGTTATAGCGCTAAAACTATCCATAAAGCAACATAAATGAAAAAGCTTAAGCAGGTAGAATATATTAAGAGCTTACTAATTTACTCTTTATAAAAAAAAAAAATATTATTATACCACAGCCAATTAATTAATATTAGTTTCTATTAATACTTTCTTATGTTTACGCGAACATTTGCCATTTTAAATAAAACTATCTTTTTGGTTTTTTTCGCGGATTTATTTTGATTTTTGGTTACCAACGTTTCGAATGCTTTACAGTAATCATGGTCACGGAAGGGACCATAGAAAAAGGATAGTTTTATTTAAAATTAGTTTTTACTATTCTATTATAGCGAGCCTTACATTCGAGTATGTTTGGGGGAAAATCAGTGCCATATTTTTCTAGTTTTATTTAATACATAATATTGTCTATTAGATAGTTGTAATAATGGTAATACAATATAAAAAGCTAGTTTCGCTATAAATATCACGACTAAAATAGATGCGAAAGTTAATATGTTTGTTATTTGTCCACTTTTTTTTCACGGATTTAGATGAAATTTAGGACACATACAGGAGTTAAACACAGTAAGCAATTAAATTTGTCAACAGATAAGGACACACCCTAGTGAAGTGAGGTTAAAACTATAGTATTATAATAGGGTTAATATCATGGTTAATAACTATTTAAATTGTACAGAACCTCGACAGTGAACAAAAAGAAAGTGATACCAGAAAATTTGTTCAAATACCCAATAGCTGACATGTGCAGTATTAAAAAACTAAGCAATAGAGTTAAATTGAACATTATGAATTACGATTATTATTAAAATATTTGATTAAAATTTTTTTTCACAGCAATTAAGACTTACTGACAATATTATTACTGAGAGTGCTATACATAGGGTACTTTAACTCGGCAGAATACACAGTTACCGTGGTAAGTTATTATGTTGGAAAACGTAGCACTAGTTTAAAATAATAAAAGGGACATTGGTGAAGTGATTTTTGCAATATCCACTCTGTGAAGGGGTCTATAGCTTTACTACGAACCTGGTTGTTCGTACCTAAATATGATTCCATCTAAATCGAAAGGATATTCAAGTATGCCGGTAGTGGGTTGTCGAGCGCGGAGGATATCTTGCTCAGTTGGTAGATAACCATCACTCTCAATTCTTGCCAAATCACTTAAATAACTGGAAATTCATGCTTTATACTAATGTGTGCGTACGAATTGTGTTTTGAAAGTATTTAAGGTACAAATTATTTCTTAAATGATTAAAAAATTGTGAATATGCTTAAGTTAAATTACATATTTATAATGAAATAGAATATCGGTTAAAGATACGTGACCTCTTGACTCGATCTGAAGGTAATTTGACCACGACAATGTTATTTGCGGTAAGCGCGTACCATTATACAATAAATAGAACAGGAGTATGATAAATGTATTGAAAAAAATAAAATAATTTGCACCTTATTTTGTAATGCGAATAAAGACACAACACAAAAAGTTAATAAATAGAAAAACGGATAAATCCGTTAGTTAATAAATAGAAAAACGGATAAATCCGTTATAGTTTATATAAACATGGTTAAAAAATAACATTATAAAGAATAGTAACAGCAAGATAATAACGTCATACAACTTAATATACAACCCTGCAAATAAATACTAAACACAAAACATATCCCATAAAACGCACATGTCAAGAGAAACATGCAAAATTGCCACAGAAACATGCATACAGGCGAATCATGCGATTTCTTACACATTTCGATATTTTACCTAAATCTTATCTCTTCCAGGTCAAATGGATATTCAATGATACCAGTTGTGGGAACTCTCACGCGTAGTATATCTTGTTCAGTTGGTAAGTAATTTGGTGCCGCAACGCGGTCTATCTCCTGCAAATAGCTATGGGAAATTGTTCTATGTTAACTTTTCTTCATTTGTCATATCATTCTTACCATAGAACTAGAACCGTCATGGCGGAATGAGGCCTGAAGGATATGGTTCACATAAGACTGCCTTAGATTTAATCGGGTATTTGATATTTTACATGAAAACTATCCTTTCGGATCATGACGTAGATTTCTTTTGAACGTTTGAAACGGACGTTTTAAATTCGTTAAAGTGGACAAAACACTATGCTGACGATAGTCGATTCGATTCACATATTGAACCAAAGTTGATATAACGATATAATTTGAAACTTCTGCTAAAACAATTATGCATTTAATATATTATGTAGAATCAATTTGCTCTAATACAAAACAAAATAATGACTCAATAATTTCCCCAGTCAACATGTTTGTAAAGTAAACAGTTATTGTAATCGTGATCTAATCCAATTATTAAGGTTAATGTTATTTTACAACAACTACTTTAACTCTTCAAGATATTTATCGAATGCTGTAATCATACATACATATGTAAGTATTATTTTTTGTTGTATTCATGTCATATATTAATATATTAAGTAGTTTACTAACATAGCATGTATAAATATCACGCGACGAATTACTGTATTTTCCGGGTTTACGCGTGATGCCATGAACAATATCCTGAGCAATAAGTTAAATTTAGTGTATATAGACATAATATAAATATAATTAGAATTGTTAAAGTGTAATTTTATTGCACAATAATAAACTTACTATTTGGCAGAATCAGTTAGTTGATACTCTCGCCTGCGGTCATAGCACTCCTGTATGCCAGCGTCTGCCCATAGGGCCTTTATAGCTTCGACATACGGACTTTCGAACGTTGTAACGCTCTCATAGTCGATTGATGATATCAACTCCGCCTTTTCCTGTAAAAATTTAACGTTATCTCTTGTATTATCCTAAAATACTAAAATGATTTAGTTATTCCGGTTTGTGTCATTAATATATATGAAAGTTTGTTTGCATTTATATTTTTTGCGCTTTTTTTACGTACCTACTATCTACTTTATATTCAAGAGTATTTAATTTAATCTTATTTTTAACAGGAAAAAAACTAGATTTGAAAATTATATCGGTATTTGCATAATCAATGCAATGGAACGATAAAATATGTACTATTTACTAATAAGACACTGGAATGTCAAGCTTACTCGAGTGCATCCTTAGCTGCTTTAGAGTATTTGTTACTAGAGGTTATGACCTCGATGTGTATCTTGTAATTTTCATCCAAATCCATCCACCCGATTCGGTGATGAAATAATACACATAGAAATGTTGTTTCACCTCAGGAGATAAATGGTTTTGGAATGTAAGTATGTAAGACTGTGTAATTATGCTTGATAGAAATTTAAGTCCACTTGATTAAAAATTTGTCTTAATAATTACAAGGTCTGACATTCATTTAGACTTTTCTGATGTTCATTTGCTTTTAACTAAGAACTTTTAACATTTATAATTGTATTCGTATTGTATTGTATTCAGCCCTTTTTAACGTCTCACTGCTGGGCACGGGCCTCCCTTCAATACGAGGGGGATCAGGCCATAGTCCACCACGCTGGCCAAGTGCGGATTAGCGGACTAACATTTATAATAAAACATCATAATTTGTTTAAATTATCGATTAACAACAGATTCCAATAATAATTTATCTGTGGTTTTCCTTACTAGAGTTATAGGTACATTTGACATAAGCTCTTTACAATTAATATCAAATTCCAATCTCTATTAAGGAGTATCACAGATAGACAGGTTATTAAGATTCACCAAACAAAATAATTTTAAAAATCTGCCATTTTTTCATAAAAAGATGTTATTTACGACTATATTGGCGTATTTGGTGTATTAAGGTATTAGAAGCCTAAAATGCATTCTTTAAACTTCAGATGCTTTTGTTCGTCAGTTTATTTTACGCTGAAATTACTGACAGGATCCTAATAGTAATATTTATTGTAAAAGTTTCGGATTTGCGGTTTTGCGGATTACGAGGTTTTGGATTGAATAGTCAGAATTTTTATGCAGTTATATGAAAATGCATCATATTTACCGCATTGGACGGATTTCCGTATTGTATTTTGAGTAGATCCATAGCGCGTATCATACTCTGCATTGCCATGAAGATGTTTTGGTAGACCAGCTTTATGAAGCCGCGTTTATCCTCGTCGCTGTAACCAGACCCGTGAATGATTCTCATCTGCTTGATGAATGTTGATTTGCCGGACTCACCAGTGCCTTGGAAGAAGAAAAAAAAACACTACTTATTAGGGTATTTTTAGAAAATATAAAAAACCGACTTACGCTCATTTCCCTCGTTTGCGTTTTTATTACTAAGAGCAGTTTATGTGTTACTCCAGGTATTAATCTATCTGTGTACTAAATTTCATCCAAAACCGTCCAGCCGTTCTAGCCTGAAGAGCAACATACATACACATAAAAACTTTCTTATTCAAATAGTAGTGCCGAGTGTGTCTAATCGACTTCCTAATATTAATTAGAGGTCACGATTATGATTTTCGTATGGACAAAATGTTGCTTCGACCATACAGGTTCTTTAGGTCAAATTAATAAAGAACAGCGTTGGATATTGGGACTCATCACAATACTTGATATTATACTAAGGCTGAGAATTAAAGAAGATAATGAGAGAATTTAGTGTTGTTTGTCCCTATTTAAATTATTAAAAAAAAAAATTTAGAGTGCTGATATGTATGGCAAATCTTAGGTTTGCATTGTAAAAAGTTAGTGATATTAGCGAAATAAATTACTATTGGTATTCTTATCTTCACTTAGCATTAAGACTCTCTAAAGTCACTAATTCAAATGGAACATTAAAATGAGTTGGGCAGCTTGACATAAAAATGCTAGTGAATTTATGTTGACTCAGCCAATAAATATAATATTTTTTTTTTTTTTTTTTTTTTATGTCAATAAGGGGGCAAACGAGCAGGAGGCTCACCTGATGGAAAGCGATTACCGCCGCCCATGGACATCTGCAACACCGCAAGGCTTGCAAATGCGTTGCCGGCCTTTCAAAAATGAATACGCTCTCTTCTTGAAGGTTGCCAGGTCGTAACGGTTCGGAAAGACCGCCGGCGGCAGCTGGTTCCACAGAGTGGTTGTGCGGGGCAGAAAGTGTCTACGAAAACGCACTGTTGTGGAATGCTGGACATCGAGGTGGTGTGGATGGAATTTACTGTTTTGGCGCGATGTCCGATGGTGAAATTCTGCGGCCGGGATCAGTCCGAACAATTCCTCAGAACATTCCCCGTGATAAATGCGGTAGAAGATGCAGAGTGATCCAACATCTCTACGCAGAGCTAAAGGATCAAGCCGATCGGAAAGAGCTTGATCGTCGATAACTCGAGCTGCCCTACGTTGAATGCGGTCAAATGGAAGCAGCTGGTACTGGGGAGCTCCCGCCCAGAGATGAGAACAGTACTCCATGTGGGGCCGAATTTGCGCCTTATAAAGATTAAGGCGCTGACGCGACGTGAAGTACTGTCTCGCCTTACTGAGCACACCAAGCTTCTTTGAGGCCAATTTGGCCTTACCTTCCAATTGACCGCGAAACTGGACGTTGCTCGAAATATCGACGCCAAGTATTCCGATACTGGCTGTGGTGGACAGGGGAGTGTCCTCAAATTGAGGAGTTACGACAAACGGCGACTTTTTAGCGGTTAACGCGCAGACTTGTGTCTTTTTGGGGTTAAATTGGACTAAATTTAGTCGACCCCAATCCGAGACTTTGCTTAACAAAGATTCGACTTCAGACACAAGTTTGTTCCGGCTCTCGTCGACGTATTCCCGAGAAATATTAGCGCGATATTATAATATGTAAGTACTTGCTAAGTATATAAATAAATACTTAGCAAATACCTAAATGTTTATATTATTGACAATAAAATAAATGTGTTTATAATGATCAGAATAAAAAATGTAAAAATAGCCTTAAGATGTGTTCATATGATAAGAAGTATATATTCATACTTATTATACATAGCGACTCACCCTCGCTTCACTTCGGGTTCATCCCTAAACTAAAACATTTTATACAGGAACCGTACATTTTTCCGGGCTGATAAATAGCCTATAGCAATCCTCAATAAATGGGCTATTTAATGCAAAAAGATTTTATCAAATCAGGTTAGTACTTCCTGAGATGAGTGCGTTCAATCAAACAAACAAAATCTGTCGCTTTATAATATGTATTAGTATAGATATACTACTACTATATCTACTTACTTTTCTCTTATATTATGCATGTAGATTATCTACTGAAATGTAAGTTAATTGTAATTTTTTTGTCCATTACTGTCTCATGTCAACTCATATTACCAAACACAATCTTTAATTGATATAAATTATTAATACATAAATGAAATAAACCAATTATAATGTAATATGCAAGAAACAATTATAAATTAATCTGAATTTTGTATTTTTGGTATGAAGCAATGATATGGTATAAGGAGATTATTTTTACTATCAAGCATTTTTTCATAGATTTGTTTGAAAATACCATGTAGAATATTTAAAACACTTTATTTCTTCGCAATGTACTACTACCTAGCACATTATCTTATACCACCCAATTTTTTAAATAGACTAGTAACTAGTTTGTATTCTTATGAAAAACTAGCAACTCACCCTCCCTTCACTCGAATTCGTCCCTAGGTTATTCTTTAAATTAACATAACTCTTTTATTTATGAACCCATTGAAATAAAACTAATATTAAATTTTAAGTGAAGCATACCACAATACATTAGTGAAAACTGCACTCAAATTGGTTAATACATTTCTGAGATTAGATTTTTAAAAGTTTTGTCTATGCATTTGTGCATGACAAACACATAGACAAAGGTGCCAAAAATCATTGTTCTGTTGCTTTAATAACAACCCTCAATAAATAGTTTTTCTCAAATATATTTTATGTACAAATAGCGATCAGTTACACTTTTATTATATGTATCAATTAGTGCATAATTTGGCTTTACATTTATCTAATACAGGAAATCACACAAAAACACCTAATGAAATAAAAAGTACATATAAAAAAATATTGCAACTTTATATTTGGTTTATATGTGTTTTAATAATTTTGACATTCATTTAATGATACTAGATCAGCAATATTTGAGTTTTTAATATTAATAAATATTTTTTTAACAATAAGATTTTTATTTCTATCTCAATAAATATCCTTGTAAGGCATCCATTTGTAATTTTATAATTACCTTTTTTTTTAGTTAATCTTACTTCTTTGAGTTCTCGAAGAATTAAAAAAAAATTTATGAAAGTTATGGTACAATGCAAATTATTTCATTATTCAATAATTTTTTTGTAGGTACATAAAGGTGCATAGTATACTTTCTAAGTTAGAAATAATAAAAAACAAATAGAGTTCACAGTATAAATGCATTTCAACAGCTAAATTAAATTTCATGAATATTTCTCGTCACTATTTAGTGTTAGTCAAAATTTGTAGCAGTTAATAAGATTACACTAATAAGTTATTTTTACCTTTAAGTTCTTTACTTTTTTCAACAAATATATGCAACAAAATGAGAGGATATGACTGAAAGATAATAATTATGTGTTGAGAACTAAACATCTATCTATATCTACAAGCTTCAGTTTTTTTAAAAAAGTGTCTTATTTGTGAGGTGTTTAAAAGTGATACTTTTTAAATATTTTAAAATTATAGTAGTTAAGTGTAATTATTTTAAGAAAATAATGACCTAGATAAAATTACATTTTATAGGCATAAAATTACATTTTATAAGCCTATGAAATGCAATAAATTAAATCTTATTATTTAAAGAGAGAACAGGTAAATGCATCAGATAAATGAAATAAAAAAGATTAATTACTATAATAGTTTAGTTTACACATAAATGTGTTTTGATTGTTAAGTTTCAAGGTTATATTGGTTATAATTTTATAATATTTAGATAAATCAGGAGTTTATTAGTTGCCTAAATATGTGTTAAAATTTTTTAAATATTTAAGATATTGGCTATTTTCAAAGAAACTGATACACTAAAAAAAATATTTTACTCGAAATGGGTTTCTAACTTTCTATGTACTTTACTATTCAAAAGTAAAATGATAAATTTTTATCAGAAAAACTTCTATAATAATATCAGAAATATTTTAAATCTAACCTTTATGGTAATTATAACTATATACCAATGATTACAGAGTAGTAACATTATCTGTTAATTTATAGTGAACAATAGTCATTGTATTTCTTTATAGTTAGATAATTAAACAGAAAAAATAAAGTTTTTTTAAAGTTATGAATTTTATTTGCTGAATTAGATAATGATTGTTATGTAAATTTTGTAAAAAATCAGGTTTATAAATGTAATTGTCTAAGTCTAGTAATCAACCATTAGTTACTATTTAAAATTGTTGATGAATATAAAATATTATCATTTTGTCGTCAAGCTAAGATTAAAAAAATACTATTGTTAGAATTAATCAATTGGATGTTAAAAAAAATAATTAAATAATGTTTACCAAGCAAGAGCAATTTGAGCTCTCTTCTGGCATCGCGCTTATCCTTTCGGAGTTGCCGCTCTATTTCTTGATTGATTCTTTTTTGTTCCTTTGCTTCTTCTGACATGCAGCACTCCATGTTTCTTCAGGGCGGAGGGCCTCAGACCGTCCTCGCGCGCGGATCCCTGTCCTTTCGGCAGGCCTATCAACCGAGGCACACCACTCCTAGAAATGATATATCGTTACACTCACTGCATCACAAATATTGTCCGTCACAACGATCACAAAACCACACACCGACTAGATAGCACGTGAACAATCATCCGATCTAAAAACTAATAAATCCTAAAACCGACAATCCGGTCACTGGGTGTGGTGACTTATGATCAGTCATATACATATACGCTTCTGTCAACTGCCGACATAAACACTTCGAAATCCGTTTATATACGAGCGTCGAACCTTGTGAAGCGATCGTATAATCTCATTAATGTAACTAGATTCAAGAAACCTCTGACTACTTCCCGCACGTGTGTAATAATATAATTAATACTGTGAGCAAACAGCGAATTGATGATACCTAGGCGATCTACTGATAACTAGAACGGCCTATGTCTAGGTTACGATGCGATTTACCTTGGCTCACTGTTTGATTTAAAACACTCTTTAAAGGTATATTCTTTCGCGTTACGTACCCGAGTATATATCCATAGGGCAAGATCAAATCTTTCACTTCAAATTATTGCACTAACCACGACTTTATTCACTCGAGTCATAAACGTCCGCCTCTCTCAATATGGCGCTGGGAGATTTTAGGCGAAGTATCTACTGCGCGTGCGTCGTGCCAGTATAAGCAAATAAAAAATAGTGAAACGTAATTCGATCAAGCTGTAGAAAAGTTGGGAAATTTTTTTTTAATTGTTTCGGATGGGATTCTATAGTCGAATATAAAAATAGGATTTATAATTTTCATGCTCATCAAATTCTATGACAGTCATCTGTCAATGCGGCGCGCCCAATTGTCATTCGACATTAAATCTCGATCAACTCCCCTTTTAACTTTACTCGATTTCATTCATAAATCATGGGACTAGTTAATTAATTAATTAAAATTTACTATAAAATAATTATTTTGGTTCTTAATATATGAATGCATCTTATATATATACATATAAGCACTACGTATAGGGATATGCTTCTATAATGTAAAATTATTTTAACAAATAATCAAAATTTAATTATTTATAAAAATTATACAACTTTCTATGTTGATGTTACATAGATTAAAAAGATATTTTTTATCTGTGGTTATTCAACAATTAATAGGTACTGGTGTTTCTGCTTACGGCTACTAAATAGAATACTATATTTTCCCCGATATTTGCGTTTAATTAAAGATACTTTATGTAAATGTTTGTGTATTTTTAAATAAAAATATTTAAATTTAATACAAATGTTAAAATTATATAAATCTAAAATTATAATATTTTTTTTTTGCTCGCAATATTTCAACTCGTTTTCTTTCAACTCTTTATATACATGATTGTCGAAATAATTTTAACTTAAAATATAAAGTACGTTGGCAAAAAATTAGCTTAACTTAATAAAATACTGAGCGTGATTTTTTAAGTAGGTAAATGTTATTTTAGAAAAGTTATATTAATAAAATATCTGTAATATTAAATACAGATGTATATAATTTATTTATTAAATACCTACATTTTAATGTAATAAAGTATGTTATTTTCAGTATATTAACGTTTAGAAATACTTAGTTTAAAGCGCCAATATTATTTGCCAGTTAAGAGGAAATGCGGCTTGTGGCGATTATTATAATTATACACTATACATATTAGGAATATTTCATATCGTTAATGTTTAATTATTCAAAATTCAAAATAGTTTTTTTCGAAATAAATATATTCAGCAAGAATTTCATATAAAATGTTGCTATTAATTATGACTTGGTATTTTTGATTACGGTTAACCAATAGGCTATTTGACAGTGTAAAAAATACTGTTTTATTTATTGACATCCGCAAAGGGCATAGGTTTTAAATGCGATTTATACATTTAGGTGAAAAAAATATGTTATCGTATGTGTAATAAAGCCTCTAAAAACTTAATTTATTTTTCTTTGTTATCACGTGATCGAAAACGTTTTGGATTGGCTGACCGTAGAATGACGTCACAGACTAGTAAGCTATCAAGTACATGTCTATCAATGAGTATTAACAGTCTGTAATTGCCCACAGATTAAGAAGACTTAAGTGATACTTATTTTACTGAGAAGTGTACAAGGAGCAAATTAAATCATTTCATTAATTAATGTGCAGTTTATATGTATAATTTAAAATATTAGCTTAATGTTTGTTTCCCGAAAGTTCTATTAAAAAACACAACAACATCTAACTTAAAACAAATTGCTAACAAGAAAATATGTGAAATTATTGATTAATAATAATAGGTAATATGTTTACTTACATTAAAATGATCTTCACAAAAAACAACTTAAACTACTTTGGGCTTCTTCGGCACACAAACGAATAGTTTTTCTGATGTCTTTATAGTAGTATTTGTGCACCCTGGCACTAAACACCATTTATACATTTTCTTTATTAGATAAAATGCTTATTAACAAAAATGAACGCTAACTTGGGTCGTGTCGGTTGATTGTTTATAACTCCTTGTGACGTCACTGACGCCATGTGGCACAAAAAAGTGTTTCAACGGCCTATTTGAATTGTAATTTTTTTAATAGCAATTTTTTGATAAAATACTTATAAGTATTAAAAATAAACACTTTTTATAGGCTCAGTAAACACCAGTAAATAATTTAAAAAGGTTTCTAGAAACCAGTCAAATAGCCTATTTATTATGAATTTTCAAGTATCGGGAATACCCAAAGATACTAATAAGGAATGTCATAACTATTAAATAAAACTTACCTTTAGATAGCGACTTCAATCCAAAAAATCACTAAAAAAGTACTTTTTTTAATATATCAAGCCTAAATTCAAAATAACAAAAAAAAAAAAAAACATACCTACTTATGTTCGAAGATTTTGCCTCAATTTCAAATTTTTGAAACAATTTAAACTAATTTAAATGTTTTTTCTAAAGTAATAAAAAATTAAATGTTAGAGACACATTATAGACGTTGCTTCTATATTGCCATTCTTGATGTTTCTGATTGGGAAACCTTGTAATGTAAATGCTGTTATATATGTAACATAATACGTCAGAGGATTTAAGTAATAGAGTGTCTGTTTCGCAGAAGCTCTAAAAGTGTGACCAAGGTAGTCAATGCTGCTACTGGTAACTCCCATAATATGTCGCATGTTCGTCCTAGACCAAGATTAACCGTACATTATTGATATTGTTGAAAGTCGAACAAAATATTGTTGGTTTTGGGCAATCCACACGTAAGTATGCAGGCAGGTTTCATGTATTTTTTTAAACCTAAGTATATAAAATACTATTACTTTTGAATGCTAGCTTAAGTCATTAGGAGTTTATCAGAACTCTAACATTGACCTATGACATCTAAGTACTGAAGCATGTCTAGGTCACTCTTATGATAAAAGAGAGTTATGGTCAAAGTACATACCATATTAAACAAATCAGAAATATTGAACAATTATTTTTAACTAGCGACTTACCCTCGCTTCGCTCAAGTGCGTCCCTAGGTACGTTTTAACGATTAGTATGGAATAGATAGTCGACCCCTTCCTTTATGAAAAACAAAAACAAATCTATCCCACAGGAACCGTAAATTTTTCCGGGATGAAACGTAACCGTAATGTGCTATTCCACACTATAATCTATCTTTGTGCCAAATTTCATAAAGATTCGTTGTGTATCAAGAAAATCCGAGTAGTGTATCAAGAAAATGTAGATTTATGCGGAAAAACTTGAAAAATATAAAAACTAATGGATAAAGCCAAAACCTCATCTTAATCAATTATTTAGAATATTTATCAGTATATATTGTCAATTATGCCATACTTTTTTTATTGTTAAGGATTTGAAATTTAAATTTCAAAAATTACAAAATCAATCAAAAATTAAAAAAATATTGATAAACTCGAAAAAATAACAACAATAGATTTTAATGAAAAAAAAATACAAAAGAAACGGTATATATATATATATATATATATATATATATATATATATATATATATATATATATATATATATATACGCTTTCCATTTTTTTTTTATTTTTTCACGACTCTTCAAGTGCAAAAGTGGAATGTTTAAGGTGATATTGTATAAATAATAGCGTAAAATTAGAAACTTAAGCACACCATTTTTTTCGTTTTTCCCGCAAAATACATTGGTGTAGTTTATAAATATTTGGTCAATTTACGTCACAGTAAGCCGAAAATTAATAAGAAACTATTTTTCAACATTTTCATTCATCCATTTCTCGAAAGTAGCTGGGACATCGGGGGCATTTTACGGATTTTTGTTCCATATATACCTACCTACTAACGTTTTAAAAACATAAAACTTCGGGTTTTAATTTTTTGTTTTCAAACCGGATTCCGATCGGACTATATTGATACACATCTAAATAAGTTGATTCGATCAAAAGTTATCGCCATTCAGAAATTTTCAAAACTAGTTTCAAGGGAACAGAAATGGCCTGTTCAGGTTCAACCATTTTCGAATTTTTCTATTTCATTTCTCTCTAATTATATTAACGAACTATCTGATCTAGTTTACATGTAGGTCGCAAGAGCAACTATCTGATCTAGTTTAAATGTAGGTCGGACCCCCTATCCTACCTACCACCTAGCTTGTGGGGTTTATCGCTTGCTCGTGGGGGGCCCGCGCAGGCTGGGGCCTGGCTGACAAATGCCACCTCGACTGTGTGGCCAGTCCAACGCTGATGATAGCTGGTTATCCAGGTCAACATATAGGATACTATTTACTAGGTCAACATATTATATGATACTTTTTACTGCGGGAAAATATCTCATCTCTGAGAAATCTATACTAAACGTTAAAACGTAAGTGAGAACGAACCCGAGCGGAGCGAGGTCGAGTCACTAGTTTCATTTATAAATCATATGGATCCGTCCATCAGACTAGCTCCATGACACTAATTGTATTGTTACTGAAATTACTCAGTTTTTCTCCATTTAAATCGGAGTCCAGCAAATGTCTGAAAGTGGTAAGTATATAAATTTTGCCTATGAAAAATAGGACGACATATGAATACTAAGTAATAATTACTTTTTAATTACAAAGGTAAGCCGACTTTAAAATCATTTACAATGTAATTTTTTTACTTCCAAGGATGGAATGTTATAAAAAACAAAGAATTCTGAAAATCTGTTCCTAATTGGTGAAATTATCGCGTTACATACACATACACAATAAATAACTTACACCTGATTAGAATTAACTATTATTATTTGGTTTTTAAATATTTCCGGGTATTATACTAATAAAATACTCTCATTTTTTTTATTTCGTGTATAAAATATAATATAAAACTTTTTACAAAATATAAATTACTAAGCAGTTTTAACACAGTTTAATAATTCTTTATTAGGCGGCGTCCATCCTCCAAACGCTTTTTCAAATTCTTTTGCAACAGCTATGCTCAAGTGATCATTTCCCTTATTAGCTATGATTTGTATGCCCACTGGAAGACCGCTCTCAGTAAGTCCTAAAGGACACGCGGTAGCCGGCAATCCCAAAGCATTAAATATCGTTAAATAACCAAAATTTAAAAACCTATAAAATATCCTGTAATGCAAATGAGCTGTATATGGGAAAGTCGGGAACAATAATACTGCATCATCTGATAATGCTTCCTGGAAAATAAGAACGACAAATTAATTACTTAGTAGGATTCGTAAAGTAAGCGTGGCTCTCTAAATTTTCATAGATTTTTAGTATTTCACAGATTATGATTTTAAAATTATTATTTATTTAAGATTTAAGATAGTCTTTTAAGTATTCATACTTACACCAATATCAGTCTTAATTCCCTCAAACACAGTAAGCAGTTTATTGTAATAATTCTTTGGTAATGCATCGAAAAACTTCTTTGTTGGTCCATAAGCGACTGCAGTAAATGAGTGGTTTGATAGTCCCATCATCTTTTTAACAACTTCCGGCCAAACTGAAACCCATTGATCTCGTTTTTTGGGGTCTGTGTATATATTCCTTACATGCTGTACGTTGAAGAGAACGCGGACGCTTATTTCCCACATGTGCTCTATATTCGCTATTTTTAGCTGGAATACATTAAACCATTGGTTTTTAAAAAGCTATTCTTAGATTTGTTAACAAATTACCTCAAAATCTTTAGTTGATTTGAGTTCTAAATAATTCTAAATAATTTAATATATCTACATTTATTTACATTTTTTTTATTTTTTTTTTTATTTTTTTTTATAAGGATCTCCAACGTTAGTACACAAAAAACTTACACTAATATACATTCACAAAACTTAACCTATATGCACTCACAATTATAGGAGAACACAACATGCTTCGTATTTTATAAAAATATCTTAAGACTAGACAGACATTATATTAGAGATATTGAAGACTTTACATAACATTTTTAATAGTAATAATTATAAAAATGAAACTTAAGGATAAATACACAATTTACTACAAATATTATATCGTACTGTAACAATTCTCACATTTTTTGGTAAACACTGACAGGCTATCGTGACCTATGTCTAAGTCCGATTCACGGGTCGCACATAAATTATATGCAATCGACATGCGAACTAGCGGCGCGTTCTTACCTAATTTAGTTTTACAAGCACCATATGTAAAATATGCACGTTGGTGCCTAGGCGGCGCGTGAGGTACATTTATACATAGTTCATGTAATAAATGTGGACTGTCAATAACATTGTTAAATAATTTATATAAAAATTTTTGGTCTAATATAGATCTACGAGCATAGAGCGATTGCATTCCAAAATATTTAAGTTTTTTGTGGTATGTTTCAAATTCCTGTGGGATCTTGTAACGGAATGCTAGGTGTCTAATAAACCGCTTTTGAACTCTTTCAACCCTGTCTATATGCACTTTATATGAGGGATTCCATACCTGGCAACAGTATTCCAATCTACTTCTCACAAAACAGTTAAATAATTTTATTATGGTAGTGTAATTTTTAAATTCCCTGGACTGACGGAGGACAAAACCGAGTGATTTAAATGCCATAGTTACGACTGAATCTATATGTTTATCAAATCTTAATTGGCTGTCAAAAAATATTCCCAAATCACGAACTGTATTACAACTTTTTATCACTTGGTCTGAAATATAGTAAGAAGTTAACATTGGTTGTTTCTTTCTAGTAAAAGTAATGTGGACACATTTGGAAGAATTTAAATACATTCGATTATATTTGCACCAATTAATTAATCTATTGATGTCCTCTTGTAGTAAAATCATATCCGATTCATTCTTAATAACCTTTACTATTTTAAGATCGTCAGCGAACATGTACGCGTTTGATGAAGTAAATAAGTCAGCCAGGTCATTTACAAATAGAATAAAAAAAAGTGGACCCAGGTTTGATCCTTGAGGGACCCCGGATGTAGCACTAAAAGATTCTGAGTGGCTTCCGTCAATCACTACACATCCTTTCCTGTCATGAAGATAAGAACCACACCACGATAAAAACAAACCTGTAATACCAAAGCTTTTAAGTTTTTCCAAAAGTATATCATGATCAACCTTGTCAAAAGCTTTCGAAAAATCACTATATATTACATCTACTTGTTTGTTATCATCCACTGCCTTTATGAGATTTGTTACATATGACAGTAGATTAGTATTTGTGGACCTTTTGGCAATAAATCCATGTTGGCGTTCCGACAAGTGGTGTCTGACATGGTCAAAGATGAAAGGATAAATAAGTGATTCCAATAGTTTAGACATAGTTGATAAAATAGAAATAGGTCGATAATTACGAACATCCTCCCTCTGACCATCCTTGAATATAGGTACAATTCTTGCCTCTTTCCATTTTTCAGGAAATTTGCCCTTCTTTATCGAGGTGTTGAAAATAATATACAGCGGAATAGAAATGGGATCCATACAGGCAATCAAAAAGATGGGTGGGATATTATCTGGCCCAGCTCCCTGTTTTTTGTCAAGTCTTTTTATTTTAGCGATGATACTTTTTTGTGAGATGTAAATACTTGGCATGTCCCCTAACGGCTTAATAGGACTTGTATCATAATTAGTGTTATTTAATCTTTTCTCAAATACTGTGGCAAAGTGGGTTGCAAAAAGATTAGATATTTCTTTTTTATCACTTGATTGCTTATTTGCTAGTTTCATAAGTGCTGGATAGTTAGACATTTTATTTCGCTTATTTTTGAAATGCGTCCAAAAATACTTAGGGTTTTCACCTATTGCCGATTCAATTGTAGTTATATAATTAGAGTAACAATAGTTTATAAGTTTTTCGCTGTCATCACGGAGATATTGGAATTCCAATCTATCAAGTGGATTGTTATATTTTTTAAATCTAATATGATATTTATATTTTTTTCCTAGTAGACGTATTAAATGAGAGTTGTAATTTTTATTAGGAGTATTTCAAAATTTACGTAGGGATTACATTTTTTACAACAAATTTTTGATTGACAATTACAATATACTCACTTCTTGAACTTCTACATTATATGTGGACTTAATATAAAGTTTAGCTTTATCCAAAGCCTTTTTTACATCTGGTCCAATTTTATCGGTAACATTACTTCCATCATCCTCCATATAGTAAAATTTCATACGAGTAAGGTCCACCTGAAAGAAATATAATCCTACTAATATTATAAATGCGAAAGTTTGGGAGGACGCTATTTACTCTTTCACGCAAAAACTACTGAATGGATTTTAATGAAACTTTACAATAATATAGCTCATACATCAGAGTAACACATACACTTTTTATTCCGGAATAATGTACGGTTCCCATGGGATTGATTTGTTTTTTTTTTGTAGAACCCGAGCGAAGTGAAGGTGAGCCGCTAGTTACTTATAAGTAATATACTTATAAATAACATTGAAGTGTCTGTTTGTAAATTCAAAACAGCTTTTTACTAAATGCGTATGAAATTTATATACGGTACTTATAAGATAACGATAATTTTTAACATGTTTGTCTGTTCATCTGTCTGTTTGTTTGCTTCGGATAATCTAAGAAACGCTTCGACTGATTTTGAAGGAACTTTTAACTGTCATAAGGAGTAACTTAGGCTACTTTTATTTTAGAAAAAGAATTAGGGTTCTGCTGAAAAATTGAAATGTACATATGGAAACACCCGAGAGATGCGAGGGTAAGTCGCTAGCCCCATAAATATTATAAATGCGAAAGTTTAGATGAATGGGTTTTTGTTAATCATGCTAGAACGGCTGTACGGACCTAAGTGAAATTTGACACAGAGATAGATTATACTCTAGAATAGCACATAACATAGGTTACTTTTTATCCTAGAAAAAATTACGATTTCCGTGGGATAGATTTGTTTAATTTTTCACAGAGCAAGGGGTCGACTATCTATTCCATACTAATCGTTAAAACGTATTTAAGGATGAACCCGAGCGAAGCGATAATATTATAAATGCGAAAATTTGGATGGACGTTTATTACTTTGGGGTAGATTTGTTTTTCTTTTTCAATTCGTCATTTTTAACTTAATTAGCATCTGATCTAAAATATTTGTGTGTGTGGCAGTGGTAACACGCTCGCTTGGGAAACCGAGTGAAGCGGGTTCAAATCCCGGGTCTCGCACCTCTGATATTTTCATGTGCGAATAATTTCTAATATGATTACCACTTGCCTTACAGTGAAGGAAAACATCGTGAGGAAACCTGCATATCTGAGAGAACCAAGCAAGTTTATAGCAATATATGTGAAGTCCGCTAACCCGCACTTGGCCAGCGTGGTGGACCATGGTCTGATCCTCCTCGTTGTATTAAAGGGAGGCCCGTGTCCAGCAGTGGGACGTTAAAAAGAGCTGAATACTACAATATTTTCTTGATCAATAAATAGGTACAGAATTTGATTTAATTTTTACACGCATCCCTAGGCATTGCTTTACCTGATCTCAATAATTAATTTTAAACCTTGCTTTCAACTCTTTCTTTAAGTCATCAGTCATACTTTTGCTATTACAAAATATTAAGAAATCATCTCTAAATACCATTACAATTATTTTATACGAATCTACATTTTTAGTGCACAAATATGGCTCTAATTTAGATTTTGTTGTACAACAAAGTTGATTCAAACAATCATCAACTCTTTTATTTCTAGTTCTAGCCGGTAGCTTTAAAGTTTAAACCATAATATATTGCACGTTTTTATTTTAATACCTTATTTTTGTCACAATTTAATAAACAGAAACTTGCATAATACATTTTCATGAAAATTGCCATTTAAAAATGCTGTGGTTACATCGAGACTAGTAATATCTCACTTAAGTTTAATACTTCGAGCAAATAAAAGTCTAAAGTTGCATATCGCAAGACAGATGCCTAAGTTACTTTATAGTCTACATCTTCCTTCTTCTGTAAACCCTTTCGTGACTAGCCTTGCCCTATATTATAACTTACTAACTACTACCTAATCTATCTGCCTCCTTATCATCCACAAATTCCTATGTTTTATTTTCATCGAAAGCTTTTAATTATTCATTTTTCCACTTTTCTTTTTCTGATACCTACATTTACAGCTTCATTATATGTAATTTCTCTATAGATTTTTGGATTAACCAACGCACGCAAGTTACTGAAACTATATCTATCAGTTTGTCCCCTCTCATGTTTTGCTGGTAATATAAGCATTTCTTGTTTAATGATGGCATTATCTTCTTCTGAATTTGCAATGAAGTAGTCTTCTTCACTTTCGCTTGTACTGAATCCATTGTATACACAAGTAAGATCAGTATTGTCAGTTATCATTGACTGCTGTTAGGTCCTTTTCAGATTTATTAAGTGTGTCCTCTGTCTGTATAGTATACAGATTATTCCTTCTTACTGTCAACTATAGCTTCTACCATGTCTGAGTTTTCGTTTTCTTACGTGATAACTACATTTCTGCTTGTAGTGACTTGTTTTGTTTCTGGATTATACAGCCTGCACGCTTTTACATTACCTGAAAATCCGACTAAGATGTACTTGGAAGCTTTTTTATCCTATACCTGTCTTTGGAATATGGACAGAAACATAACAGAGTTACCAAATATTCTAATATAGCTCATATCAGGTTTCAGTCCTATCCATGTTCAGGTCATGTCCGGGTTTCCATCGGGCCGCATAAATCCGAATATATTAAATCTAATAATTTATCACTTCTACGACCTTTTAAAGGAAAGGGTAGATAGACTGTTTCCCCTCACAGCATACTTCGCAGTTGGATTTTCGAACGTCAGCCTTATAGTCATAAATAGACATCGGATTATATACACTATCAAAATGCCAAAATATGCATGCAAATATGCACTAAAAAAGGCGGAATATGCATAATTGTTATCAAAATTTATATTTATTTTCTGGCTCTAAAGTATATATACTCGTAATTCTTATGACAATATACAATTATATATTTTTCTAGATTTTTAGAGCTATGTGACGTTGTCACTTAATATTAATTTGTAGGCTGAAAGTGGCCTCTCTGCATCGATTGACGTTACTAGACAAAACTCGAAATTTGACATTTCTGCAGAAATCTCTTTAAGCAGAATCTCACCCGTGCCGTTGATATTTTTTTTTGTGTGAAATGCATTTACGCATACCACCTGTATATAGACAGGTGGTTATGTAGAACTCGCCGGCTAGAAAAGCCAGTATTACCCACTAAAACCCAACGGAACCTCCCCCGTTTTAATGGGGCGTCGCAGGATTACTTATGCCCTCAACTACGATGGCATTACCCCGACGGCAGGTCTGCTGCAGCAGATCACATTAGCCATGGGATTGCCGGACGCTAATAAGCCCCTCCACCACGACAAGGTGAACGCATGTTTGGGGAGTTGATAAATACGTTAACACTTTACTTTTTTTATTCCCTTAAGAATTCTTTATTACTACAGAACAGCATTTAATTTGCCACGGACCTCTTCCGATAGTCAACTCAGAAGAGTGTTAATCTGTTATATCATTTTTGATTTTCAGTATTTCCAAGGACTTGCACAAAGGAAGGAGTTTAGTTCCTAGTCTCTTCACGGTAATATGCCTCACACATTTAACTACTGAAATAAGCACTGTCAATGAAGAAGTACTAAAATATGCAATAACGCAAAAAAAGTTGCGTTTTATGCATTCGCATATGCAAACATGCAAGTGCATATAATCCGATGTCTAGTCATAAAATACACCCTGTACAGAACTATCTTTAATTTTTTGTAAGTCTTTAAAATGAATATATCCTCCTTCTATGCTATTTTTTAGCATTAGCCGCCTGAACCCCCGCAACTTATTCATTCTCTGACTTCCCTTTCGCTATCAACTGGTTGACTGATAATTAATTTATCACTAAGCTATGCATGCAAAGAATATCTTGATCTTGGTCTATGATTTTGAAATTGTTACCTGAAGTTCTTAATACTGCTACTAAGCTGAACGATTGAGTAATTTGAGAACCCAAAAACCAATCCAAATTTTCTGCATGTCTCTCCATTCACACTCGGTAATCTTCGAAAAGGCTGACGTCATGCTGGGACTATCACTACTGGGCAGAGCCGTAGAGAATTCAAAAAAGGGTGAAAATATTTGCTACTAGCGACTCACCCTCGGTTCGCTTCGGGATCGTCCCTAGACAAAAAAAAACATATCCCAAGGAAACCGTATAATTTTCCGGGATAAAAAGTGACCTATGTGCTATTTTAGACTATAATCAATCTCTGTGCCAATTTTATCCAGATCTGTTCAGCCGTTCTGACGTGAAAGAGTAAGAAACATCAGCCACCCTCACAAACTTTCACATTTATAATATAAGTACCTATGGATTTTCTAACCTCATAATATGAATTAATAGGGAAAGCTAAATAATACATATATTAAAAGTGAAAAATCTGAAAATGTTTAAGATAGAGAAAAAACAGGTACTGTTATATAATTCCAACATGAATTATTTCAAAAAACTTCAAAAAACTGCGGATAAATAACAGGTATGTCAATAGATTTCGTACATATCGTGTGCAAGCGTTTGCATGTGTTCGTGTCTGCGTGTGTCTATGCGTCTGCCTGTGACAACTAGGGACAACTTTTTGGGTTAAATCGCTAGTTAATAATATTCATATGTAATATAATAAGTAATAAGTTTTATTTAATACTAGCGACTCACCCTCGCTTCGTTCGGGTTCGTCTCTAGGTACGGTTTAACGGGAAGTATAGCATAGACTATATTATATAATATGTACAATACAACATATGTTTTTTTATTATTAGAAATGGGCTTACTCTTGACCTTAATCTTAGCTCGAAAGCACAGACAAGGTTTACGAAATGATTGATTCCCCATCCAATCTCCCATCACCCTTTTCACCCCTTCATATATGATATGTTTTCCGGGAGGAAAACTATCTATATCCATACCAAATTTCATCTAAATCGGTTCCAGACAGACAGACAGAGTTCTTTTTACATTTAATATTAGTATGCATATATAGAGCTGGCTTTTCTTGTGGTGCTGGTCTATCATCATCGGCTTGGACTGAACGTTGATTAGTCACTCAGTCGCGAGTAGTTCATAAAAACAGTAATTGTGAATGTACCTTAGGAGATAGACATATGCTGTTGAGAATTTTTCTGTAGATCTTTTTAAGACCTACAATTTTCTAGTACATTGTTTTGATGTACCTCTTAAGGTTTAGCCAGCGTTAGCCGTATAAATTTCTAAGGACGACTCGATAGAACCAGTCATTGCGTTATCCCGCGGGAATGAAAAATGTGCCTGTAGTAAAAGGTATCCTAAATGTTGACCCGAGTAATAAGTTATCACTATACAAAATTTAGTTAAAATCGGTTCAGTACTTTTTGCGTGAAATGCGCACATCGATTTGACTAAGTTAGTTTTATTATAGGTATAGATACGAATAGGTATAGGTACATATACTATTGCACATTTTTCTGTTGTCCTTTTCGAGACCTACAACTTTTTAGTACATTGTTTTGATGTATATCATAAGGTTTAGCCAGCGGGAGGTTTCTAAGGAAGATTCGATAAAACCAGTTATTGTCATTTCCCATGGGAAAGAAAGATTTTCATGATGTAAAAGGTATCCTAAATGTTGACTATGTTGAAGTAAAAGGTATCCTAAAAGTTATCACTTCACAAAATTTCGTTGAAATCGGTTCATATTACTTTTTGCGTGAAACGTGCACAGATAAAGAGACAAACTGACAAACAGACAAAAATTTTAATAACTATTGTTTTGGGGTCTATATTGTATACATAATACGTTACAGTCATTTTTTTTTAAATATTTGATGTACAGATTTCGCTAAGTTACTGCTTTATTATAGTATAGATGATAATTGTGAAAGGATGTGAAAATTAAAGATACAAAAGATTTTGAGAATGGATCACTAGGTTATTCAATCTTACCGGTTTACTCAGAGGTACATCAGGCCCGGAGGGTTGCTTTAAAACATTTAACAATAAAGGCAAATCCTCAGCATATCTCGTAATAGGACCGAGTGCAAAGTACTCCTCAAATTCAGGATCTAAACAATCCGGCACATGACCTGCAATTAAAATATAACATAATTACTGGCAGGTAATGCATTGATACTGTAATAATATATTCTTAATATTTAGTGGTGTGACCAAGGAAGATGGAATTTTACTATACTCGTAAGTTACTGTTGGAGCTTTGTCAGAAATAACACTGAGTCTGATTACAAGAGCTCACAAAAAAAACTTACATTTTAATTAAAACTGTAATTTTATGTCATTTTAATTAAAAATGTAAATGCTTTTTACAAGAAAATCGTGATTTTTGACTTGCCTATTTCTTATACTTAATAGCAAGAAATAATAATTACATAGCGTGAACTCAAATAAAATGAAATGTTTGAAATTTATTGAGTACCTACCTAGTGTAATTTACTAATTATAATAGTTATCTACGATATTTACGGGTTTTTGAAATATTTACTGTTCATGTAATAACTACTCGTGCTACCCTTACATTCTCATTACCATTCGTTTTATTCTTATATTTTGTTGTAAAACTTTACCTTCAATGGACAGTAGTTTCGGAGATGGCTTGTGACCGAATATCCCGTTGAACATGGGGGGTAAACGCAAGGAGCCCGCTATATCCGATCCCAGTCCCATTATTGAAGCTGCAGATGCTATTAATACCGACTAAAATATTAAATTAATTGTATTAATATATGTATTAGAATATATATGACTATATTATATCTGTATATATATCAAAATATATTTGCAAGGTCCTTAATAAATTAAGATTATATGTTTATGGATTCGCTCCGCTTTTGGGAAAGATGCGTAATACTTTCTTCGATTTACACGAATATTTGACATTTTAAATAAAACTATCTTTTCGGATTATTTCGCGGATTTATTTTGATTTTTGGTTCCCGACGTTTCGAATGCTATACAGCAATCATGGTCACGGGAGAGATTAAGATTTAAGTAGTGTCCGACCGAAAGTTCGGTTTCGGTTTCGGTTTAGTTTCGGTTTCGGCGGCAAACCTGCCGAAACTACGGCCGAAACCGAAACTGCATTCGGGGAGTTGAATTCCATCCAAGCGATGAAGACACTTTGCCGCGTCCACGTGCTTAATCATATCGTTATTGGCTTGTGTTTGCAGTTACTTTTGTTTGTTGTGAGTTTTCGTGTGATTTATTTTGAATTCAGTAAGTTTTATCACATGATATAGCATAAAAGTAGGTAGTAAACATCAAAAAATAATTCAATATAACAGATTAATACATAGATTATAGTAGAATCAAGTTTAACCTAACTAAAAAAAATTTTGGTTAATTTAAACAAACATTAGTGTACTTGGTACTTACTATAGTGTGTATATTAATGGTGATAATATTCGTGGATTCAAAGTTTCAAAGTTCATTTTAATACTTATTTTATTTTATAACCAAGGTAGCCAAGTGGCAAGTACAGTTAGATACTTAGGTACCTACGTCTTAAATCATTTAAGACGTCTCAAAGGCGTTACATATTTGTTACAGACAGTGCCTACTCACTATTTTACAAAAATGATTTCAAAAATTCAAAAATGGCACCAAAGTACCTTACAATATTTGTTGATTTTAATTCTAAACATTTGAAAAAATTAATTAAAAAAGTATTTTAATTAAATATAGCAATATTATTACTTAATTTTAGCTATTATTATTACAAATATTACAATTTTTTAAAAAACTTTATTAATTACTAATCTTACTTAGTGTTGCTATTATTATATTATCTGTAACCATAAAGAATATTAAACATTTAAAAAAAATCTTAATTATTTCTTTAAGCAATATTATTGTTTTATTAGTAATTTAAAAGAAGCTAAATATAATTTAGGTTGTTATTAATTAAATATTAAGCAACACTATTGCTAACTTTATAGATATTTTTTTATCTATAAAGTTAGCAATACTTTAGGGTACTTTAGGGTTACTTTGGTAAGGTACTTTGGTGCCATTTTTGAATTTTTGGAATCATTTTTGTAAAATAGTGGGTAGGCACTGTCTGTAACAATATGTAACGCCTTTGAGACGTCTAAAATATTAATCTCTCCCGTGACGCATGATTGCTGTAAAGCATTCGAAACGTCGGGAACCAAAAATCAAAATAAATCCGCGAAATAATCCGAAAAGATAGTCTTATCTACAGATGTGTGTCAGGGTATTAGTATAGTATTATGTGATCTGTGGTCAGGGTGAGATGAAAACGTTTTGTGGTGCCAAGCAGGCAACCAATGCAAGTATTCAATGGTTAGGTTGAAAGCGGAGAAAAAATTAATATTAGAAAATATAATTGTGTCTATTAGGACATTGAAGCTTTAACTACGAGAGTTTAAGTACAAAAAGAAAAATGTCATTACAATTGACATAACCTTTTACATATTTACTTACTCTTCATTATAAATATTTTTTTTAGCTCTAATAGGGTAAAAGAGTGGAAAATAGAAACAGCTTTTAGTTTTTTGGGTGTCTGTTTGCTCATAAAAAAAGCAAGTGAAGACGCAGACATGAACTAGGCTTTGCAGATGAATAAGTAGTTATAGTCGTACCTCTCCTCCCGAGGAGCCACCAGCAGTTCGCCTCTGATCGTAGGGATTCATAGTCAGTCCAGTAACATTGTTATATGTTTCCCAATTCATACATAGTTGTGGTGTATTTGTTACTGCTATAGGAATTGCTCCAGCCGCTCTAGCTCTACGAACTATGTCCGCGTCTTTTTTAGCTGGATTTCTATATGGGAAGACTGTACCGCTATCGTTGCTCATACCTACAAAGTATACAAAGTACTGGCAATAAAAAATTGTTTAATAAGTAGCCATTGTAAATAATAATAAAAAAATCTACAGTAATGATATATACAGGTTGATTTTTTTCAAGTGGGCGTGCATGGCTAAATCCGAAACTATGAGGAATAGCGAAAAGTATTCCAAGGAGTCTCGGGCCCGATTTTCATGAAAACTAAAACTGCATCATTGGATTTTTGAAAAATCAATTTTCCTAGCCAGGAATCGAATATTATATTATTATTATTGATAGTGTTGCTAATATCGAACGAAAAATTCACCCTGTATATGAGGGGGTAAAAGGTCAAATTTTTTTCTTTTTATAAGTATTAGTATCTGGGCGACCGAGCTTCGCTCGGGGTTTTTTTTAACCGACTTCCAAAAAAGGAGGAGGTTCTCAATTCGACCGTATATATATATATATATATATATATATATATATATATATATATATATATATATATTAGGGTGGTCCTTATTCGTAAGAAAATTTTTTTTTTAATTTCGCAGGGCACTACGTAATTTGATTATATACCATAAGAAAGTATTTCAGTATTTTTTTTGAATTTTTTAAATGACATTTAGAGGTCGCTAGTCGCTACCAAGGTTTGAATTTTAAATAAAAACTCGAAATCTGAATTTATAGATTCTTTTATTTTTATAGCCAGGACATAAAAAATATTACAAAATTATTGTTGTTGTTATGGATTAAGATATTATGTAGATATTTGTACGTCTTATGGGTTATGTTTTCGATTGTTTGAACGGTCTAAATCTCGACGCGTCGGTACAGAAGAGAGGTCGAGGGAAGGAAGGGATAAGAAGCGATTGTTTATGCGAGTTTCACTTGCACGTAAAATGTGATATAAACACCTAAATGAAACATTAATGAAACCATCATTTAAGCTGTCCTTCAATGCTTTTTGTAAAAATTTTGACAGCTGGTAGCGACCTCTAAATCTTAACAAAAAAAAAAACAAAAAGAACTTATTCCATATTTAGAGGTATATAATCAAATGAGAAAGTCCTCGGGGATAATTCAAAAGTCGAAAAATAAGGACCACACCAATATATATATATATATATATATATATATATATATATATATATATATATATATATATATATTTATGTTTGTTCGGGGATTTTTTCGTCGTTTATGAACCGATTTTGATATTTCTTTTTTTGTTGGGAAGGACATATCCCAAGAGTGGTACCGTGATAAGGAAACCAGGATCTGATGGTGGGATCCCAGAGAAATCGAGGGGAACTTTCGAAAATTGTAGCGGTGACTAGTGCGTTTGATAACATTTTCATTAGGTATTTTAAAGCACTACTATTTAATGAAGGTCTGGAGTCGATCTGATGATGGACCCGAAAGATAGTCGAGGGAACTCCTCAACGATTTACAGTGATTATCTGGTGTTTGGGCTTGATTAATTTGTATTAATGATACTTCTACACTAAAAATGGAAAAATAAAAACTTAAAAAAAAACCGACTTCCAGGGACTGAAAAGTAAAAAATAACTAAACGGGGGTTTTCATTTAGAATAGATACTTAATCAGATTTTTTCGAAGTCGGTGCCAGCCAATATAAATTAAAGCACACCGACTTCGAAAATATCTGATTAAGTATCTATTCTAAATGAAAACCCCCGTTTAGTTATTTTTTACTTTTCAGTGCCTGGAAGTCGGATTTTTTTTAAAGTTTTTTGTTATATCGTATTTTTTAGATAAAAAAACTAAAAACTTCAATAAATACAAAAAAAAAGGGTAGAACTTTATACCCGATCGAGATTCGAACTCGGACACACCTATGATTTTTAATCTTGCACCTTGGTCGCTTGACTACGATGCTTATTTATGCCTGAATGTAAGAAATTATCGAGCATATTCTGCGTATAATAATGCAAAAGAAAACCACATGAAAACTCGAAATCGTGCGTTTTCCCAGACTAAACTAGATCGATTTTTCGCCCCCGAAATTTCAGCGAAATCGTTAGAGCCGTTTCCGAAATCGTTGGCATAAATAAATATATAAATAAAGATATAAATATACAAGAATTGCTCGTTTAAATATATAATTTACCTTCAACTGCTATACTTTCTTTAACAGTAATTGGAACACCAAGTAGAGGGTATTCTTTAGCCAGGTCTTCAGGTGACCGATCATTAGAAGCGAGCATTTTGTCTATACATTTCGCTTCCTTAATCGCAAAGTCATATCTAGGTTCTACAATAGCATTCAAATAAGGATTGACCTCCTTACATCGATCTATATAAGCCTTCACTACTTCTTCTGATGTGATCTGTAAAAAGGTTAAATGAAAATCAGTTAAATCATCATTTAAATAACGTCCGAGGATTAAATTTCTGCGAGTAAAATTGTCGAAAAAAAATTATAAAAATGATTCTGAAGACTCTTGTACATACAAAATGGTGTCAAAAACTTTATTTTATTATTTTGTCTACAAATTACTATTAAAATTAATATGTTTTTTATATGTATCAGACATATATTTTAGCTATAAATATGATCAATATCTTATTAGAGTTATATTGTACGTAAGAAATTCAAACTGGATGAAATATTTCTTTTGTGACGTTTTATTTCCTTTAAATAAAGAATCAAAAAGTTGTTGTAGTTTCTGCATATTATTAAGTATTTCTAGTATATTCGATAGCCTGCGTATATTTACATATTTTTATTTATAAGTTCTTCATTTATATTCTATCATACATACATACAGATAAATAAAATTGGAGTGTCTGTTTGTAATATTAAAATAACCGCTTTTTACTAAATGCATATGGATGTATACACGGTACATATGCTAAAACAACATTTTTACAATTTTTGTCTGTCTGTCTGTTTGTTCCGGCTAATCTCCGGAATGGCTGGACTGATTTTGACGGGACTTTCATTGGCAGATAGCTGATGTTATAAGGAGTAACTTAGGCTACTTTTATTTTAGAAAAAGAATCAGGGTTTCGTGTAAAAAATTAAAACCCATGAAATTGTGAATAAAATTGGTAATTGGTGGCGTACGTAATAACGTACGTACGTAACATAAATAATTAAATAATTTAAATAAATATCTTAGAAGTAGCAAGCTACTATTTATGTATAAACATAGCTAACCGTGAAAACGTACCTAGGGACTAACGCGAGCGAAGCGAGCGTGAGTCGCTATTATTTAATAAAAGTCCTCTGTTGAATATTCGCTTACTGGTAACTTGTTCAATTTTTCTTATTTTTTATATATATAAGAGTAACGGAATAATAAAAAACATTTATCATAAATAAACTTTGATTATAAAAAATAACTAAAAAAATAAAAACTTAAATAAAGTAATTTAAATTCTACCTGTTTGTTTCTTATCATCATAGATAGTGTAGTAGCGGATTTGAATAGAATTGGATTAGTTGGGGGTGGACATTTTCTATTCCTTTTGATGTTTAGTAAATACGTTACTGGACGAACCACAATCTGCAGGAGCGACACCAGGAACCGAAGGAGCCATCTCATAAATCCGTTCATCATGACTGCCTAAAACATTGTTATAAATTATGAATTAATAAAATGAATAAATGTACCTATAGTATTTGGAGTAAAAATCTGCTTGCTCTGAGCAGCTATTTAATATTTTGAATAATCGTTGATATCATATCCAGTTTATGCGATTTATTATTAGAAAGTACCTGGGCGACCGAGCTACGCTCGGAGTTCTTTTTTGTTATATCGTATTTTTTGGATAAAAACTAAAAACTTGCATAAATACAAAAAAAAAAAAACAAATATAAAAACTTTGTATTCCGACCGGGACTCGATTCTGGGCATATTATATGTTGTCAAACTTGCGCCTTGATCGCTTGACCACGATGCTTACATCCGAGTGTAAGAAATTATCGACCATATTCTGCGTAGAATAATGCAAAAGAAAACCACATGAAAACTTGAAAACACGCGTTTTCCCAGACATGAGACTAATCTAGATCAATTTTTTGTCTCCGAAAGCCTCGTTATACCAAATTTCAGCGAAATCGTTTGAGCCGTTTCCGAGATCGCTGGGATAAATAAATAAAGAAATAAAGATATAAATATACAAGAATTGCTCGTTTAAATATATAAGGTAATATAATAACCCATATTAGTTGAGTTACATGATTCTAAAGTCGTAAACATTGTTTGCGATTGTATTATTGTACTCTCTTCCTCTAACTTTGGAAAGTTCGAGTACAAAAATGTGCAAAAAATACAGGTAGTGGGAGCTTACTAAATACCTAAAGTGTAAATTTACTTACAGAACATCTTTTAAATATTTTTTTTATTTATTTTGCGTTACGATCGCTAAAATTAAATTTGTTTTCCATATATCTTTAAGAAATAATAAAACTTACACGAACTTATTTGCGCAAGTAATAAAGTATGTATTACGAAAAAGTTTATTTTCGTAGTTTGATCGCGGGCGAAGCCGCGGGTTCTGCTAGTGTTAAATAAAAACATATTTTAAATTCAGGTTATTTTTATTACGGCAATAAAATTCTTGTGTGTCCAGTTGCTCTGAGCAGTGAGCATTGCATAAATCAACTGTTAGACAAAAATTGTAAAAACTATAGATTTGGATTCAGGTGATGCCAATTTTTATTTGTCATCCATGATGCCAATAGCAAATTATTTAATAAATCTTTAGTGTCGATATTTGGAACTATTTATCTTTTCTTTATATATTTATAAGTAGATAAGTCCGATTGTTGATTGTTGAATTCATTATATTTCTGAAGTCATATATTATAGGATTATGATTGATAGAGAAAATATGCTAAGAACGTTACTCACGTTTGTACTTTCTTTATATTATGTAGATATTATATATGTTGTAATAAAGTTAGGCATGCTTGGTTTCCTTTGTGTAATAAGTAATATTTATAACATACAGTACAATGAAACAGGTATATTATCTCATACGAATATTTAAAGATTACGGGGTTATATATGCTATGTTTATTATAAACTGGTTTGAAGATCTCATAATTTGAAAATCCATGGAAGTTCCTTAACTTGTGCTATAAGGCAATCAAACAATAAGACAAAAAATGTAGGTTTGATATTTATTTCTATTCACAATAAAATATGTAATATACAACCTTTTTTTTTATTACTATTTAATAAGTATTGGACGCCTGTGTAATAATATTTTCTTTAGGGAAAATTACGCACAAATATATATGGAAATCTTTATTGCATAAGTACCTGTGTCGTGAATCTTCTAAATGTAAGAAATGTGAATTTTGACATTTTTCTTTGATTCGACTCCACTAATTTTGATAAGCGTTCGGGATACCACACGCTTGAGTTATTTAATAACACTTCCATCAAAACAAATGCATGATAAACACTTACACTTAAAATAATTAACACGATGCGTGTAAAAACAGTAAGACTAGTGTTAAAACATGAAAACCAAAAATTTGTTATTGAATACTTCATAACGAATTACACGAATAACTATTTTCTAGTGTTCAAATGCAACTACCCACAAACAGATTGAACGTTCACTGAATAAACAAATAGTACGCAATGGAGTTCATATGAAAGGTCAATGTACAAATGCAGTGATAAGTTATCGAATGATGATTACATAAGTCTTTATTAGGAAATTAACTGTTTAGGCTGATCCGTTATTTATAGCACAGAAATGAGAATACATTTTACACACATTATAGTATTACTATAGTTTCAGCAGATTCATTGATATATTATGTAGTTATTGGACTTGTAATCAACAATTAAGATGGATCATACTGTTTTATTTATTCGTATATTTCTAACTAGCGACTCACCCTCGCTTCGCTTCGGGTTCATCCCTAGACAAAAACAAATCTATCCCACGGGAACCGTACATTTTCCCGGGATGATATATAGCCTATAGCCTTCCTCAGTTAACGGGCTATCGAATGCAAAAAGAATTTTTCAAATCGGATTAGTACTTCCTGAGATTAGCGCGTTCAACCAAACAAACAAACAAACTCTTCAGCTTTATAATATTATACAGTATAGATTATAGACCAGGATCTCTGGTCGAAATAAGGACTAAGTGTGAAATTCATCTTAAAAATATTTTGTCAGTAAAATGTGTTTGTGGCTGGTGATGCTGAATAATAAAAAAAATATTTACAAAAATATTATAAAAACTCGACTGCGTAAAAAGCGAACTAAAAAGATGAAAACAAGTCGATGAAAGAACATAGTATTTTGGAGCCGGAGACATACATATGTACGTTTTATAATAGCTGCGTGTGTGTAACATTCGATAGGTCTTGAGGATTTTTTTTAATATATAATAAGGCGTCAAAAATCGGCCATTTAAATCTGTATAAATATTATAAACGTAAAAATTTGTAAGTATGGATGTTTGTTACTCTTTCACGCCAGAACTGCTGAACTAGATGAAAACTGGTCCAGAAATAGAAAATAGTCCGGAATAACACAAAAGCTACTTTTCATACCGGAAAAATGTACGGTTCCCGTGGGATAGGTTTGTTTTTGTTTTCCTAGAGGCGAATCCGAGCGAAGCAAAGCGCTAGTATTTTATAATTGGATATACCCAGTGTCCTTCACAATTAAAACAAATCTAAGAACACCTTTCTAGCTAAACTCCATCAAGCCGTTTAGGCGAAAGAGCGTGCCATATACATGTGTACATACATATACTCGAAAATCATAACTTTTCTGGCGCAGTCCGGTAAAAATATAAATTTTATAAAAAATAATTTTGTATACTGCCTCGTATTGGCCAGCTAGTTCGGCTTTCGATCGAGCAGCCCGAGTAATGGGAAGTCGGTGTATCACACCACCGTACCTCCTGCACCTGATTTCATTCATCGTGTCGGATTTTCTCCAACCTGACTATGAGTGCAAAAAAATAGACATAGAAATTTATTTAGATACACTTATTTTATAGATCCTTGCTGAGCAGGCGCAATGAGAGAATTCCTACTTCTAACCACCATGCAAAGTTTTTTTCCTTCCAATTAGTTTAGATATTTTGTTTATTTTTAACATTTAAATAAATGTTAATTAATGTAACTGAATACGATTACAGTTAACTTCAATCATTAAATTACTATTACATTAACATGAGACGGATGTTCTTACAAAAGGTTTTAATTATTAAATATTTTATAGGTACATACCTACCTTTACAAACTAACAACGTGCCGATAATCTGAAAAGATTTAGGTAATGAGTTAGATTATCGCATTAAATGGAACACAATATGAGGATATCGTCAATCTCTTATCGTCACGTTTGCTCTTTCTTAGTTATCAAATTTAACAAATACATTTTAATTTACTTACAAAAGGTTTTTTTTTTAAATTTGAGTCTTAATACCCACCACCAATCACAAAAGGAATATTGGGAATGTGGTTAAAGATGTAGTTGTAGCTTTGCATATTTTTTTATAACTTCCTCTAGATATCGGAGGTAACCAACCGTTGAACTTAACCTTAAAAATTATACACATATTATAAGGCCTATCACAAAATGTACTGAATTGTATGGTATTGAGTTCGAGCGGCCGACGCATCGCTGTTTCTAGCATTTTCTGCAGTTGTAATTACTTCTACATAAAGTTCTATAATAAATTATTTAAAAAAAGTATGTAATTACGTTTCTTTTGAACGGACGTATATTCTGGTATAAATTTTACTTACTAATATTAATGTTGTAATTTACAGCTAATTCTGAATGTTTTTAGTAGTTTTTAAGATTTTGAAAAGGATTTTTTTTTTTGTAGAAGTCCAATACATATTTTCAAATTTCGAGGCCGCTATAAACTCAACCACTATATACGAGATATTATAATATATTTTTTATTTCGTTTGCTTAGTATAGTATTTCAATCCATGAGTTTGAAAAAGTGTCGTCGCGCATTTTATTAAAAAACTTGCTTCGGAAATAATGAAAATTGCGAAAAGCGAGGCCGCTATGAGCTATATTAATAATTATTCTCCGCCATACAATAAGTCAAAATTGTCGAAAAGTTTTAGTTTCTTTGAATAAGAACGTCAAAAATGGGCATGAAATTGAAAAATCACAAAGAGGCCTATTACATTCTTAACAAAATGTCTACTCAGCCTGATATCTGACTTTTGAATGCATTTCTGTTCAAATATCAATTCCATCTACAATTAGATGCAACCCTAGGCGATGTGTGGAAATGAAAGATTAGGTTTTTTCGCTTTTCTAACTAATGTAATAACGAAATATTTTTAGATTTAGTAGCAACAAATATTTCATTATTAATTTAATTAGATTAATTGTATTTATCTAACGCAAACTGCAAAGAACAATGACTAGGTAGACAGAAAATGAAATCTCACAATAATACCTACTGTGATATGTATAGTATTCGGGCCTAATTATAAGTTTTGTGGCTTTCTTTTTTTATACTCATTTTTATTATGTGGGCCATATTTTATTATGTTTATTGTATGCTGGGTAGCATACAATAAACATAAGAAAATATGGCCAGCCCGGCACGGCAAGCCCCACGGTATACTTCTACGAAATCCGGCTCTGCATACTGCCTAGTATAAAAATATTCTCACAAGTACACTCAATGACTACAAAAGATAGAATTTAGAAGTGTTCTATAAATTAATAAAAATTAACAATCATAAACCTTTATATTCTTTAACATTTAATTGTAAGATTAATTGGTTCATATTGTCCCGCTACAGGCATTTCAAAACCTGATAGATATTCTGACAAGGTTGTGTCAGTACTTAGAATAAGGTTTATTTCGCAGTTACTTATGTAGAAATCGGGCAAACAGCCACAGCACCGGTTGGTCAAATAACTTCTTGCGCCATTGCTTGCGTTTATATTACACGTGTGCATAGTTGGTAAATTTTCTCGTTTCCCGACACTGTTAATTAATATTATTTCAATTATTTACGCAAATACTTTTCATTAATAATGTATGATAGTATAACGACGATGGACACAATAGGTATATACTATGTAAGAGGACAAGTTTTCTGCAAAATTAAGCAAATTTTTAATTGTACTAATCAGTATCTTGCTACTAAAGTGTGAAATTGTGAGTTTAGTTGAGTTTAGAAAATCTTATGACAAGTTTCTCTATGGGTCTGCTTAGCTTCTTTTTTTATTTTTCAAATCGCTGAAAATATTTTATGAAATTTGAAAATTTTATAACTGAAAGGAGCAACCTCGTCTAGTCTCGTAACGATTTCTTCTTCTAAGCATCAAGTAAAGTTTCAAGTATTCATATTTTAATTTTTGTACTTTTCATTATGGGAGAAGTCATTACACGTATGTAAATTAAATTGATTCGTAAGTAGCTTTATTTCTTTTATCGCCTTGAAATGAAGAATTAATCAAGGGCGAGGCACATTCGTGCGCCGAGTTTTTCGTGCCACCAAAGGATATATATTCATTTTCCTGGGGCTACTATACAACGATGGGTTCAAACTTCAAACAAAAAATTCGGGTGGGTATGTGTCAGGGCACACCGCCGTTGGAGTCTATTTCAGCGAGTCGTTTTTAGTGTTAAAGATTGGAATGAAAACAAAATTGACTTCATTCTAATTGTTTTACTTACTATACCTACTGACACTGAATAGGTAGTATATATAAAGTTCTTTTGATTAATATTGGATCACAATTTTGTTAAAAATTGGTCTGTGGTATGCAGGCCCAGATTTAGGGGAGGGCAGCCGCGGCTGCAGAACCCGGGACCTCCATAAGAGAGGGACCCCCACAAAAGGGAATTAAAAAAAACCAAATTCTGACTGGTCGACAACTTTTTCGTTTTTATTTTTAACAAATATGATATATATAATTATTATTATGATTGATTATATATAATTGTACTTAAATATTAAAAACAATTTAGTATGATTTGCGGTTAGGTTATTTCCGATTCTGACAGAACAAACGTTGAAGATTTGATTATTTCATGTCCAGCTTCACCATCTTTAATGAACAGAACAAATGTCGAAGATTCGATTTCATCATGTCCAGATTCACCATCTTTATTGATAGAAGTCGTCCATTCTTTGGCGGTTTTGTACACCTCTAATACAACAACAGATCACCGTTTAGTCGATTACAGTTCATCAGATTCAGGAGACCTACCTATTCAATTACAAGAAACAAATACCATTACAAGGCGACCAATTATTTATAGCTCAGATACCAATATTTCTGTTGAAGACCTTATGTCTCGTCTAGCGAATTATCACAATAGAAAAGATAACAAAAACTTATGCAGCCCCACTTCTTCAGAAGATCAAAATGTAGTTCCTCCATTGATGCAAGAATATACGCCAGAAAAAGGTATCAGACACGGTAGTCACATACATACTAATGCAAGGCAACGATCTGATAGCTTGTCATCAGAGGATTCAGAGGATAATATACCATTACTGAATCTTAAGCAGAATAAAAGTTTAAAATCTCCTTTCCAACTGCTAATACCAACTCCAAATTATGCGGTGGCGGTAGAGACTTATTTATGGAAAGAGAGAAAACGAAAGAGAACAAGAAGAAAAAGCAAAAGAGACAGCAAACTCCTAAAGGGCGCAAAAAGGACAAAGAAAATAAAAAAAACAAAAGGGATCCTGATGATACGTGGTTCTGCTACGCATGTCATACGGAAAGCATCCGAGATATGCGACAATGCCAAGTGTGTCAGAAATGGTATCACGAACAATGTGTTGGCCTAACGAAAGACGATATCAATTTTCTTTGCCCCGAATGCAATTAAATGATAGCTTTAGTTTCCAGGCCAAACCGAGGTTAACATTAAGGATCGTATTTGATTATAGTTAATTACTTGTGTTATTTAATTAATAATGACAATACGGTGAATCCCCCGACCATTGATATTTGTTGATCTCATCATTCTATTTAGATTTTTCATGCTTATTACTATCTCATTATTTTAATAAGGGTCAGGGTATTTGGTGACAAAAAAATAACTATTTATTTTTTAATTTTTGTTAAACTATATTTTGAGTTAAGAGGCTTTTATCTAAAAATAGTATAAATTTGTTGATTATACATAAATAACTACTTATTATTACAAAATATTTATTACTTGAGTTTTATAAGGACCAATTTCTATTTTTTTATTATATTAATGGTAAACTGTTAACTATTTTGTTTGAAAATCTTAATTATGTTGAGTTACAGTCATATATAGGCTTTTTTTAAGATCTCAAATAAATAATGTCTCATAATATTCCTGATTTTTATTTCAACTTCACCTATTTTTTTTAATATTTAAGTTTTAATAATGCCGGCTCTTATTTACCGCAAGTACCTCATGTATTTTTATTTAAATCAATCGTCAATCAATCAATCGGAATAAATTCTATAAGCACATTATAAAATTACGGCGCTATATCATGTGTGTGTCGTGAGTTACACTGAATAGAAAGGTAACAGTAGTTATAAATATTTTGCATATTTGAAAACACATTAGTAAAAATAATAATCTTTGAAGATAGCAACGGAAATAATATCTATACATATAATAAAATTGTAACTAAGCCGAATCTGTACATTAAATATTTTTTGGAAAATCTGAATTAAATAGACATTATTATCGATACAGAGGCCGAATCCATAGTCTTTAAAATTTTTGTCTGTCTGTCTATGATCGTGTCACGGAAAAAACCACTGGAGGGATTTTGATGAAATTTGGTATGATGATAGCTGGTTATCCGGGTCAACATATAGGATACTTTTTTCTGCGGGTAAATATCTGATCTATGATAAATATATACCAAATGTTAAAACGTCAGTAGGGACGAACCCGAGCAGATTGAGGGTGAGTCGTTAGTCATATACATGTATTGTCATTTTTCAGAGAATTTTATTTCGTTACGGTCCACTTTTCGGTACCCGTATGTTGTGTTTTTAAGACATCAAAAAGTGAAGCACATGCAATAATAGGTGGTCTTGATCAAAATCTGTTAGTTTAAATGTTTGACTTATATTTTATTGTTTTTTTGAATATAAATTTCATTTACAACTTCTTAAACTTTGAAAGCGGCTAAAATAATAATTAATAATTTATATGTACTTATAACTTACGTTGAAGAATATTTAATAAAATACCTAATTTTTAAGCTTCGTTACTCTTTATTTTTTCACTTTACTCATTTTATCTTAAGCCAAAATGCATATATTTCAAGTACTTCGTAAAAGTTAAGTTTAAAAAAAATCCTAATAAGAGGATGTTTCTCTAGAACTAATTCTAGCCCAAAGAAATCTGTGAAGCAGGAAAACACAGTCTTAGTCGCCTCAGATAAAAATTAATTTTTATAATAAGCTTATTCTGTTTTTGTCTGTAAAAATTCTTGTATAAAACGAAAATGAATATGTATTTTAAAATAGAATGTGTATTTAAAATTGAAAGGAATATTAATGTTTTTACAAATCTTATATTATATTTAGGTATTTAAACGAGCAATTCTTGTATATTTATATCTTTATATCTTTACTAGCAAAACCCGCGGCTTCGCTCGCGCTAAAACTACAACAAAAAAACTTTGAAAAGGTAGGTTTCATACAAATTTTCATCCCTTATTTTATCTCCTTATGGGATGAATTTCAAAAAACGCTAAAACACGTATTTATTTAATTGTATTGAAGAGCATTCATAGCAAGTTTCAAGAAATTCTGATCATAAATATTTTTTGGGTTGTGTTATAACGTGTACTCCCGTGGGAAGGAGATAATCTCCCGCGGTAAAAAGTATCCTATATGTTGACCCGGATATCCAGCAGATATCATCATACCAAATTTCCTCAAAATCACTCAAGTGGTTTTTCTGTGATGCGGTAACAGACAGACAGTCAGTCAGACAGACAGACAGACAGACAGACAAAAATTCTAAAAACTATAGATTCGGCCTCTGCATCGATAATAATGTCTATTTCAATAAAATTTTCCAAAAAATATTCAAGGTACAGATTCGGCTTAGTTAGAGTTTTATTATATGTATAGATTTCTTTATTTACCAGCGATCTCGGAAACGGCTTTAACGATTTCGCTGAAATCTGGTATGTCTCCCACTTTCGGCGCCGAAAAATCAATTTAGATTAGTCTCATGTCTGGTAAAACGCATGTTTTCGAATTTTCATGTGGTTTCTTTTTGCATTATTCTAAGCAGAATATGCTCGATAATTTCTTACCTTTAGGCATAAGCATCGTGGTCAAGCGGTCAAGGCGCAAGTTAGACAACAGATATGCCCGGGATCGAGTCCCGGTCGGAATACAAAGTTTTTACTTTTGTTTTCTTTTTTTGTATTTATTCATATTTTTAGTTTTTTTTTTAATCTAAAAATACGATATAACAAAAATGAACTCCGAGTGAAGCTCGGTCGCCCAGGTACCTACTCTTTTGTAAAAACGTTATATATAGAGGATGGAACAAATCGATGGGACATGGAAGAAAAGTACCTTAAATATTGAAGTTATCAAGATTTACTCAAAGGAAACATTTCTTTATTTTAAAATATAATAATAACTGCATAATTTTTTCCAGGATCAGGAATCAAACCAGATAAATATGCAAAAAAGACACGGTCACAATTTTATCGAATTAATCGATAGGGTTCTAGGGTAGGACTCTAACATCGTGGAACAAACGCACAGGATATGGAAGAAAAGTGTCTTAAATACTGAAAATATCAAGTTAGTAGGTTATAATATTAAGCTAAATAGAAATATATTTTAACATGTTAAATATATTCAAACTAAATGTTTACATAATTAAAAATAGCTTTATGTACTTACCTACTCGTAAAGTGGAATCGACGATAATTAACATAATCCATACTAATATTATAAATGCAAAAGTAAGTCTGTCTGTTTGTTACCTTTTTACGCTTAATCCGCTGAGCCGATTTAGATGATATTTGGTATGGAGATAGTTTGAGACCCTGGGAAGGACATAGGATAGTTTTTATCCCCGAAATAATCCCTTAAAGGAGTGAAAGGGCGATGAAAGTGTGTATGGGGAATCATTTCACAAGTAAGGTCTATATATGTATATATAATTTTAATTTTTATAGTAGGTAGTATAGTATTTGCTATACCAAAACGTACCTACGCGAGCGAAGCGAGCGTGTGTCGCTAGTTTATAATATATATTCGGAACACAATAGCATAAAAAACTTCAACAAAAATCATGATAAAAACCTGTCTATACTTATATATAATACACATTATACAATACACATTATACAATATACAGTATCGTCCAACTTTACTGTTCTGTTTGTGATTGAATATTTAGTTAGCCTTATAAGGCTCATGAAAGGGCCATTTGATTATAATAATTGTGTAAAAGGCCATAATCGAAAACGATTAGGTGTATTCAGCTCTTTTTTTAACGTCCCACTGCTGGACACGGGCCTCCTTTCGATACGAAGGGGATCCATAGTGCACCACGCTGGCTAAATGTGGGTTGGTGAACTTCACATCTTTCGAAAACGGCTAGATTTTTCAGACACGCAGGTTTCCTCACAATGTTTTCCTTCATTGTATGACAAGTTGTAATCATGTTGGAAATGATTCACAGATAAAAATATCAGAGGTACAAGAACCGGGATTTTCTACCTATTAACCCTACTAAATAGCTGTTGCATAAAATTTCTTTCCTATTTCTAATTCTTCACACCTACTAAACATCATTTGGAAGCTCAGAACATTGGATCTACTCGACTAGTTACATATCTCTCATATATGAAATAATAAAATCTGTAAGTATATTACATAAACTTTACATAAATATAAACACTACTACCTAAGTAATATACAATAGTAGTATACATACCTAAGTAATATACAATTTATGTGTTTGTAAACAAAAATTTGTTAGACGTGGGAATCGAATCTACGATAACTTGTGTGATTGGAATGTCAACAAAGGATACCAATATGACACCAAAGAGCATATCCTATATGAAACTAGGGCGCTAAGGTTGTAACTGTTTTATAGAGGATAGCGGTTACTTTGTAACGAATGCAAGATGCGTAACGGTTATGCTTCGCCTACTTTAACTCTATCCTGTTCATCGATTCATTTCACATGTAATTGATTTTTAAATAGATTTTTCACAATTTTGCACTTTTATACCGATATTATAATTATAACAAAATAGACATAAAAAATTAAAAGTAAGTAACCGTCTAGTAATAATTAAAAATATTGCCTATGCATTAAATCGCACTAGTATTATAAATACGAAAGTAAGTGTGTATATTTGTTACTCCGTCACGCTGAAATAGTTGAAATTTAGTACACAGCTAGATCTGAATATGACCTGGAGTAACATAGTTTGTTAGGCATTTAAGGACGCACCCGATCGGAGTGAGGGCAAGTCGTTAGTATTTGCTTAAATAGGTTTTAATGTTTACTAATAAATATCAAGATGCCTATAGCAAAAAAAAAACAATCATTCCGAAATAATAGGTAGATCCATTGCTTAACACCTCCTGGATAATTTCTAAGAAATTAATTGTTAACTGACACGCCGGCGTGTCCGCGATCCTCAACGGGTTAACTTTATCGGTGAACTGATAAAAAAGAATTTATTACCTATATTATTTATACCTAAAATAAAAAAATAAAACATTGGAAACTTTCAATTTCAAACTCATCATATTCAGTTTAATAAAACTTACATTATACTGTATAATTGTATATAGGGGTCTATAAATACAAACATAAGCACAAACCCAGATCCAGACAAACATTTTCATGGCCAATATTGACATTTAACATATTATGTAGGAATCTAACCCGCATCCAACAACGCAGAAGTACCTATATTTTGTGTCCGCTGCGTCAGTGGTGCAGTCATTAAGATTATTATACCCAAACATAATTATGACTTTTAAAATAATTTTAAAATGTTTCCTAGAATTTTCATTTGTCTTATTTCTTATAGCAATATCATAAATGTAAATCATAATTTATAAAAATTAACTGTAAGGTTTTTTGTTTTAAAAATTATAAATTATTTTATATTATTCTATTTGTTTGTAGGTATTTGATATTTAGTATTATCACGGTAGCTAATACTATAACATTACTGTGGTATTATTTTGATTTAATTTAACTTTATCCTGTATGTATTAGGGAAAATATCATGAAGAGACCAAATGAAAAGACTTTTGATTCATGAGGATACCTCTAAATCAGTAATAAACTCATCAATAGTTAGAATTTCTGGGGTTTTCTCATTCGAAAAACCTGCGCTCCTGTCAAAATTTAATTTTAAAAATACCTCCTCATTCCACTTCCTTCAATGATAAGTCATTCAGCGTAACTGCCTCACGACTTTGGGATTCTCTTCCTTTGAGCGTTAGAGGCGCCAAAACGTATAACTCTTTTAAAAATCGGTTAAAACTGTATTTCCACTCTGTTTATAAACATAGGTAATCTGTTTACCATCTTTGGATGTTTTTATGCCATTTTTACTTGCATATTCTATTATTATTTATTTAATACAATATAATATATTTATTATTATTATATAGTATTATTTATATATTTATGTACTCATTATTTATTATAGTATTATTATTATGTACATATGTATGTAGGTATATATTTTTGATATGTAAATCTATTTATAGTATTATAAAATGAATTACTGTTGTTGTTGTATTATTACTATTATTTCTGTTTTTGTTTTTCTACTATATTGTTCACACCCCTTCCCTTACAGTTTGTCAATTCCAACACCTTAAGGTTGCCTGGAAGAGATCGCTGTTTTAGCGATAAGGCCGCCTCTTGTACATATGTAGCTCTTTATATATTTTTCTTGTACAATTTTTCTTTTGTGGGTGTACAATAAAGAGTATTTATTATTATTATTAATAGTTTGGTTTCATGTCTCTTCTCTCCATAAAATATATTTTCCCTCTTTCCCGATAGACTGATTAACTGATTAACATTTAAGTATACTGGTGAGGGATGAATAAAAAGTAATTATGTGAACGCATGAATTTTATAAAATATTTTTAAGACTTCACGCGAAGTTAAAAATTTCTGATAATCCCTTTAATATTTATTATTACGTATCTCGGAATTTTAAGCACAATAATAGATACTTTTTTAGCTTTTAGAATGATAATATAATGATAATACAACTTAGGAGTACGCTAAAGATCCGTTCCTCTGTTCAACTGTGTCGAGGAAAGTAATCAGTAATCAGCTTTCTATTTCTTTTAAAACACTACTTGAGTCACATGAAACCTGCACTTTCTGCAATTGTATATTAAAACTTTCTTTGTATTTATCATTAAAAAGAATGTTTCCATTAAACATATGTATATTCACAATATATACCTACTAAATATATTTTTATTTTTAATTTGTTGTGTAGTAAATAAAAAAAATCTACTTTTAAGGTAAAAAATAAACTTTTATTTAAAAAACAATATATTCAAATATTGCATTTAAAAATAATAAACAAAGTAAATACAAAACTTTTGATAAAAAAGTAAATAATGCTGAATTAGGGTAGTAACGAATTATTTATAAATAACTGCACACAAAAATAATTTTCTAGGACTCTACCTAAAAATATATTAAAATTTATATAATAAAGTTAACTTACTCTACGTTTAATACTTACGGTTTAAAATCGGCAAATCACAACAGACGGTATTCTACGAGACACGTTATTACTAGAAGTGGTATGTACGAGTGTTGGTGGAAGTGGCGTGCGCACCTCGCTGGCGCGCGCAACTGACTTGCCGTGTTTAATACCAACGCCCCATTTACTCTTATCATAGTAAAGCTGCCGTTCTACAGGTAAAACCACGCTAGCTTATATGTTAGGCTTTGCTATAGTTTAGTTATTTTTAATTTTTATAAAGTTTTTTGAGCCAATATTTCGAAAACTTTACGTTCCATTGGATAAAATTATGCTAAGTTATGATAGGTTTCACTATTATTATTTTGCGAGTAAAGTTCGCACAAATTCCAGGTAATTTTACTATGAAAATACATGATTAATTAAGTAATTACATTATTACTTTTATATTCATGAAGTGATTAATTTCCAACAATCAATAAAACTGGAATCCATTTAATTAATGCAATAATATACCTAATTGAGAAAAATATCAAAATTTAGAACAGTTAATAAAAGAAAATACAGATAAAAAAAATTGGAGTGTCTGTTTGCAATATTAAAATAACCGCTTTTTACTAAATGCATATAGATGTATACACGGTACATATACCAAAACAACATTTTTTACAATTTGCCTACAATTTGTCTGCCTGTCTGTCTGTGTGTTTGTTTGTTCCGGCTAATCTCCGAAACGGCTGGACCGATTTTGACGGGACTTTCACTAGCAAATAGCTGATGTTATAGGGAGTAACTTTGGCTACTTTTATTTTAGAAAAAGAATCAGGGTTCCGCGAAAAAAAATTAAAACCCATGAAATTGTGAACAAAATCCGCGTACGGCGTACGCACCCGAGCAAAACGAGGGTATTTAGCTATATAATTTAAATGAACATCTTAAGAGTAGCAGGCTACTATTTATGTATAAACATAGCTAGCCGTGAAAACGTACCTAGGGACGAACGCGAGCGAAGCGAGCGTGAGTCGCTAGTAATAAAATAAAATAAAAAAATATATTTATTTCATACATTATAAAATGTATGGATGATATACAAATATTTAACAACATAGTCATTGTTCTTATACTAATTTAGATAGTACGATGATGATTATAGCGCTTTGTCTTTGGTAGAGAACAGGCTTTAAAATAATGCAACAAATTATTCTTCAGTGGTAGCCAATATCCCTATTTTAGCCGCGTAAAAGTATATACCTACTTTTAAACTTTTTTATCATATGGTCCAACAAATGCTTTTATTTGCTTTATAAACTTTTTATAAGTATACAATTATTTTACCTTCACAAGATTTTTTTTACGCTATTGACCGACAGAACATTGACATAAATTGTCGGTAGTACATGTCAATGTTCTGCTATACTTTTTACCCGACTCCGATGAAACACATACATAATGCTATGTTCCTTCGTCAATTTATTCAAACCTTTTTCTTCGCTTTTTAAGCAGTCGGGTTTTTACTATTTTTTGCCCTACTGGCGTCTGGCGGACTCACAAAATTAAAATCTTCAAATCAAGTAGTATGATGAAACATATTAAAAGTGAAAGAATACATAATACATATAATATTACAAAAGCGTAAAGTACAAGTCTAAATGAGATATAATTTTATGGTTAAATATTGAGGATAAGACCATTATTTATTTACATACATATATGTATGCATTTACATAATAGAATCCTTTAAGATATTGCAAATGCAATTTAGTAAAACCAATATTTTAGAATCATCTCCAAAATATGCAAAATTTTAAGTCATTATTTTAACTTTAATATTATTCAAACATGAAACAAATCTATATCCTATATATAAAAATTTCTTAAAAACTATGTATAAAAAATTTCTTTGTGTAAGTTGATACTTTAATTTCTATATTTTTAATATCATTTTCATGATATTTATTAATTATTTTTACAAGCTTTTATTTAATTTACAATACTTGTTACTTGTTGTTTGTATGGGTCAAATCTTACAAGCTTTTTTTTATTACTAGATAGGCTTGCGTTTGACGACAATCAACGCTGGGAAGCACTGATGAGGTCTAGGTTGGAGTGCGCTTGCCTAGAAGATGCCTATTCATTCACTTTTGCCTTGAAGGTACTCATATCTGGATGCTGGAAGGGTGTTCCACGTCCTAGCAGTTCTATTCAGAAACGTAGAACTAAAGTGTTTCGTGTGTCGGTTGGATTTCTATTACGTAAGGATGCCAGCGCTCATGACTTTTCGCAGACTGTAGTAAGACGGTGGTTTTCCGGTGGTAGGACTCTGTCAAGCCTGAGGAGTCCGACTGGATGGGTACCACCCCCTTATCTATTTCTGCCGCCAAGCAACAATGATTGCATTGTTGTGTTCCGGTATGAAGGATAAGGTAGCCAGCGCAATTACAGGCAAGAGGCATATCATCTTAGTCCTCACAGTGACAACGCACCTGTGGTTCTGCATTTTTGTTACTTAAAACCTAAGTGCATGAACCGTAGGTATTAGGGGCGACAGGTACTGCTTTCCATCAGGTGGTCTGTCTGCTCGTTTGTCACTGAATTGCATAAAAAAAAGACGGTGAAGGAGGCATAAGGGTGTGAAATAAGTTGACTTAGAACCACTTTCTTTTATCCTACACAGTTGAAATTTTACTTATCGGTCTAGTTTTGCGGAGTTCGCAGACATGCATATGTACATCTCGCAGCAAGAATGAAACGTGTATATCTCCGACTGCATATACTATATTCCTTCGTCAACTTGTCTTCATCTTTTTAGTTAGCTTTTTTGCAGTCGTGTTTTTTATTTTTGTAATTTTTTTCTTAATATTAGTAACTATGGATGACCTTTATGAAGTCATAAGCTTTGATATTGAAATACTTATAAAGGGCTTTTGTACAGCATATCTGTTCGATGTTAATGCTGGTTAGATAAGAAAGTTCGTCTCTACAATTACCATTGGCGTGAGTTTAATTTTTATGATAACTGATAACGTACATAAACGTAGGTAACAATAACAATAATTGAAACCTAGTAATTCTTTAATTTCTAGTAGGTAATAAAAATGTATCTAATGTAGGTACATTTGTGCATTACGTTTTTAAAAAGTATTATGTATTTTTTACTTATAATATGTTTTATAACGACTCAATTTTAAAATCATTTAACGACATTTGTCTTTTATCCTTGTATATTGGTTATTTTTATTCTAGGTATGCGCAAAAATCACATCAATATATTTTAATTTTTTGACACTTGTTATTATAGACATTGCTTCCTTAATAAAAATTCCTGTCCCCGATGGCCTTGTGTGTCTGGGCGGTTCTTAGCGCGCTACACCCGCGCACCCCGCACGAATACATCGAACAATCCACGCGCTATGCACCCAGAACACCGATCAAAGAATATGCCACATAAGCGCGCGGCATAGTTTAGGTACTGCCTACGAGCGATCCGAACAGAGTCAGAGATGCACTGCTAGAATTATTGTACTATATAATATGATTAATTATAATCCTACTAATAGTCTAAAATATTGTCTAAATTATTGAAACTGCAAAATATTCACAAATGATAATTTATTAGGGCTTCCAAACATATATACAAAAAATAGGTGTATGTAACATACAATAGTATGTTTGTCCACGCATTTCTTCGGTACTAGTAATCGGATCGTGATCATTATTTTTTTATATGCTTATAGTCCAGTCATTTAAGCTCAAATTAGGTAAGAATCTCGGAATTCGAGATACCCAGCTGTAAGTCTGTAAATACTTGTATATTGACACCCTAAAAATTGTCTCAAAACCTACATATGGTAGGGTGTACGCAACTATTAAATTTCAAGGTCAAAGGTCACAAAAATCGGTTTTTTGCTATTTGTATTTATTATCAATATTATAGAATACAAAATTCTCTACAAATTTTGTTTAAAATTTTTTTTTATACGGTGAACCGTTTTCGAGATAGAGAGCGGAGAGCGCGCGGTCACAGCATCACTTCAGGTCAACCGGTGCCTCCGGTCGAAAACGCGCCATATATAGTTGATGAACTATCGATAAATCAATGATTATAAATATTTGTCAATTTTTATTAACTATTATATTATATTTTATCATTTTTTCCTAACCTATCCACTTTTTATTCAGTATTAATTTATTTAACAACACTTACGGTGTGCTTTGATTTGTATTGGCTGGCACCGACTTCGAAAAAATCTGATTAGGTATCTATTCTAAATGAAAACCCCCGTTTTGTTATTTTTTACTTTTCAGTCAAGGAAGTCTTTTTTTTTTTTAAAGTTTTTATTTTTCCATGTTTAGTGTTGACGTATCACCAATACAAATTAATCAAGCCCAAACACCAGGTAATTGCTGTAAATCGTCGAGGAGTTCCCTCCACTGTCTTTCGGGGCCATCATCAGATCGACTCCAGACCTTCATTAAATAGTAGTGCTTTATATTACCTAATGTAAATGTTAACAAACGCACTAGTCGCCGCTACAATTTTCGAAAGTTCCCCTCGATTTCTCTGGGATCCCACCACCAGATCCTGGTTTCCAGATCCTGGTTTCCATATCATGGTACCACTCTTGGGATATCTCCTTCCCAACAAAAAAAGAATTATCAAAATCGGTTCATAAACGACGAAAAAATGCCCGAACAAACATAAAAAATAATATATACGGTCGAATTGAGAACCTCCTCCTTTTTTTGGAAGTCAGTAAAAAAAGGCCAAAAATTATTAGAATCAGGTCATACTTTAAATTTAATTAAAACAGAAGATGAAAATAAGCTATTAACAGAATTATATGATCTGTGCTATTAGTCATAACCATCACAGTTGTCGCTAAAACCAGTGTTTCTAATGTTTACAGTGTGACAATTATTGTAAGTATTAAAAATTATTTTTATAAATGAACTGTATGATATTGAAAATAGTTGAAATCTAGTAATATTAAAGCTTTTTGAAAAGTGTTTTAAATTTTGGCAAAATAAAAAAAATAAAAAAGAAAAGCTAAAGATATTTAAATATTTAGAAGTATAAATAATATTATTTAATAATTTGTAATCACTTGAAATAAAACAATCTGATGATTATTATTTTCAATATTATTATTTTTTAAAGAAGCTGTTAATAAATTTAAAAATATCATTTTTAGCTAGATAATAATCTTTTATTATTTATGGAAAAAAATTAGAACTTATCTAATACCTGCCAACTGTAGTATCTATCTCTTGGTTATACTATCTATCTATTGGTTATACTAATATACACAAAATAATTATTAAAATTAATTAGAAGACTTTACTTACACGTGGTTTTTTATTGCGTTTATCCATTTTTGACGTTTAAAGATTATCCACGCAGAGTTCAATGAACTTTTGGAAAAAAAGGATAAAATTTCAACTGTGTATTATTTTTATACGGCATATTTTAACAGCCACAAATATAGCAAGATACTTTTAATGAAGACATCTCAAACATTAATTTGAATTAACAAAAAATAATTAATTAGAAACGCTGTATACCATCACTTTGCTTGCGTTTTTCCCCAGTAGATGGCATAGTTACCTATGTAGTTGTGGGCAATTCATAAATTATTTAATTTGATTGAGATTTTACAGGTTTCCTTTACTCATTAATGGTTAAATTGGAATTGTATACATAAGCCTACGCCGTCTTCTCGACTAATAATAAGCTGTATTTTTGAAGCCTTAGGCTTCGGGAGTCGTTTAAATTATTCACAAAATGATTCGTTTTTACCACGGAAGGCTAAATTATCTACTACAAAATGAAGAATCAAATAGAAAGTAAAAATTAAGAAGCTGATTTTGAAGGTTCTCTTTGTGTTAGTGTTTTAGAAAAAAATTTGTAAGAGATTTAGAAATCATGTATACAGACTGCGGTATGTTATTTTTTTAAGTTTATAAATTTAATTATAGTGGGTAGGTCTCGATCGATGTAGATGGTTTTTCCAATGAATGGCTTGTTATTTATGCAGATTTGTAAAGACTGAAGTTTGGTTTAACTCGAGATATCTCTGCTTTATTTATTTTACTAATATTTTGCATAAATTGTAAAAAACTTGTAATTGAATAGTTTATTTTTCATACATCAGGCCTTTTATTTTTTTATACAGTGCAATAATGTGGTAATTGATTAATTTATATTACTCATGAGGTTATCGGTTTTTATATTTTTAATAAGCGCCATCTATATATCATATAACGTAACACAGAGTTCTTATAATAAATTTTCATATTCTTCGGCTTTTCAACAATAGATGGCAACTATTACCGATAGCTTATTGCAGCCAAATATATTATTAAGAACTACTTTTTTTAAATAATAATACTTCTTTCTTTTATAAAAATTTTACAACTTATTTATTGTCGAAAAATTAGAACAATATTTATTTATTTTTATATTTGTTATAACATCATATTAACTATCTAACGATAGATGGCGTTGTAATCTCAAATGAGCCTTTAATATAAAAATGTGCCAACATTATTTTTTTTTATTAAAATGTAGTTTATTGATAATAATAATTGAAATTTACAAAAACGGTTTCTGTACATCAAAAAATCTATGTCATCCTGTCTTCATTTTTAGTATTTAATGCCATCTGTATAACATTGTGGAACTACTTATGCTATGTTACGCTATGAATTTCTTACCGACGCGCGGCGCCCAACGTATTTGTGATTAAGTATCTAACTAAATTACCAAAATATATAATTTTATAGGATATCATGATATTATTTGCTAAGTAGAAATTGTAGAATAGCCAAGGAAATAGAATAAAAATCAGTTAATGACAAAAAGCGAGCTTGCCGTACGCGCTACTGGCGACATGTTACCATAAATCAGAGGGGGGCGCCCACCCACTTCGGGTAAGCATGATCTTTTTCCAAGATCCTACATTTTTATAAGGAGCATCCGCACGCTTTTTGCTACAATGAGGGAAGTACTAACAGATTTTTTGCTTTTATCTTTCGAGTGGATAATAAAATTAAATGTTCGACAATAATAAACTTTACAATTACGATCTTTAGATAAAATAAAGAAGGACACTTGCTGAAATTATAGTAAGTCTAGTCTAGTATAATAACATGTTGGTAACGTTGTTTCATGAGGTTGCTATTAAAAGACAATTTAGTACGTCATAGAAATAAAAATATCTTGCGTCAGCGCATTATTATTGAATAGATTTTCAATCTCTTCAATATTTGTAATAATGTACAATATCAAAATGAGTGTTTTATAGATAATATTATATTTTTATAGAAAATATTTTAAGTGATTTTAAATAAAAATGATTGAAAAAAAAAAGATTCTTTATTCAATTACTTATTTTATCAAGAAACACACTCATAGTAGGTCAAAACCCCTAAAATATAAATATTTTACTCGTTTCATGTAAAATATCTACTAATAAACAGGAAGAAGCTTAAAGCTCACAAGGAAGCAGAGAGCAACAAATATAACCAATTATTTAAAAATACAACAATATTCTTTATAGTATAATACGGAATACCTACTCAAATTATTCAAATAAGTTATTATCAGGTTAGTAATGTACAACTTCAGAGTATAGTTTACGTCTTGAGACATTGTATATAACTAGTCGCTTACCCTCGCTTCGTCCGGCTGCGTCTTCAGACATTCAGACAGACACCTTTTAGTAAATTTTATTACTAATAATAGCCTATATTACTCCATCTCACAGTCTATCTATATATACAAAAACTTTCGCATTTATAATTGTATTTTATTTTTCGCATTTATGATAATAGTACTTTTATTTTATCTATATCTATTATTACGTACCTATAAATAAAATAAAAATGTTTGTCTATATTTTTAGATTAACTGCCCTATATTATGTTTATATTATGATTATTTACCCAGTACAAAAGCACAATATCAAAAAATGTCCAACAATATTAACGAAACTGAAAAGAATGAGTGCACAATGCGCATGGGCATTACGAGTATTAGATAGATCTTTAATATAGGATAAAATGTTACTTACATAGTTTAAAATAGTAAGTTTAGTTCGATTTTAGCTGATCGAGCTGATCTTTAGATGAAACTGTACACACACTTTAGGCTAAATTCCGCAAGCTAGAGCGATTTTTTTACTTTGATAGGAAAAGCGTAATAAGTTATAGTATATGGTATCTACCTACCTAAAAAAATCTCGCGGCATTAAATGACGTAGCTCAAGAATATGTAGGTTCTAGCAGGATCCCCAGAGGCCACTGGCAGTTCGTATTCATAGTCAATATCACAAAAAAAAATCATTTACTCGTGGTTGTCATTGTTTCTAACACTAATAACATTCACAAAGGAAATGTTCTAGTTACGAGAGGAAAAGGCGAAAAGGACTCCAGAGTGATTGAACTTTTGTATTTTTTTGAAATACAATAAGTTGAATAAAACTGGCAAAAAAAAAAATATATAATTGTCCTCACTGCCAAATAGTAAATTATATTTACTTGTATTATTATCTACTATCGTCAATCGTGTTTTAAATGAAATCTGCGTAAGTATTCGTTGACTATCTATCAATATACTAGTTGGAACAGAGCGTTGCTGAATTTATTACTGACAGCATGCATGTACATTTATTTCATGCCAATTTCATTATTTTAATAGTGCCATTTCTTATTTTGCAAACTTAACATTCTATTCCTTCTTTTAAAGTAAGTATATATTTAGATTTGAGTGTGTGTGGAAATGGCACGATATACACTAAGTTTTTAATAACACATAGTTTCACTTATTTCTATAAAATTTTCCGACTGGAACAGGCTTTTAGGTATTTTTGGGATACAAAGAAGCCTTTGTAACTGAATCGAAGTCAACAAGTCCGTTATTATTATAAGGCCCAGTACCTTTTGTGTAGACTGCGTGCGTGCTTTAAGTATGACAGTACAAAAATATATAGTCTTCCTTAGGCATAATTGACGCCAAAACTATCTCTGGTTTTCTTATAGTCTTCAAAAACTTCAAAGAATTAACTACGTGAATTTAGTTTGCAAAATAGTTTTTTTTTTGCTACTATACCTATTGCTAGACGGGAGGGACGGGGGTCCACATTAGTGTCCAGTTACTTCTCTGATAGTAGAGTGGACCTCATGCTTTTTGTGGTCGGACCTGGTAGGTCAGCCGTCGCAAAATAAACCTAGCATTATGGTAAGTCCGGGAGAGTTGCCTATAATGGAGAGACGCCTAATAAATTTTAAAACTAAATTAATTAATTTTAATACGTCAATCGATAGTCAATGTCAGTGTGGAAGTTTTTACACAAATATATATTACTTTTAATTAATATTTTGGTGTTAATTTGTAAAATAAGCGTTTACCTGTAAGCTCTTTGAGTTATAGTATTAATATGTGTTCCAAATAATAGTGTACTATCCAAGATCTTATTATCAAATTTATAATTAAAAAGGATGGGGTTCTTTCTCTTAGTAAATGATATGATATTATATTTCCTGATGTTCAAGTAAAGATGATTTGCTTTAAAATACTAACTTAATAATAATAATAAATAATGAAACCTTTTTTATTTCCTTAATAAAATCACAATAATATTATATTTATAGAGCATGCAATTAATATACCTATAACAATTTTATAAAAATAAAAAAATAAATAAAAAAACTTTTGTCTAAATTTTATTTAATTTATTTTATTAATTATATGTTTCTTTTTCTTTCTTTTCTTTATTGAGTAAGGACCTCTCCATAGAGTAAAGACCTCCTCCATTTTCCTCCACATAGTTCTATCACTCGCTTTGTCTGTCCACTATTTCCCTGCTGTTCTCAAAATTTCATCGAACCATCTCTCCGCCGGTTTGCCATTTGACGATATAAACTTAGCCTACATAAATGTTTTTCCTGTATACAATGCTTCTTATACCATATGGAGTACTAAGTGTTAAATCAATTATTTTAAGGGTGAGCACAACCTTTTTTTTTTAATTTTGGTAAATACGACGCATATCACCTGTAATTACAGGTGGTTATGTGGGACTCATCGGCTAGAAAACCTAGTACTACCCACTAAAACCTAACAAAACTTCCCCCGTCTTAATGGAGCGTCGCAGGATCACTTATGCACTTAACCAAGATACCCCGATGGCAGGTTTGCCGAAGCAGACCACAACAGCCACTCTGCTATCAGATAAATACCAGGAGCAACCCCCATGGCACACCGCCTCCTGCTTCCCGGTGCGTTTTTGACTTCGCGCCCGGCTGGATTGTGCGACTTTCATGTCTATCCTAAATATATGTATATTTTTAAAACATTTGGATGGTGTTGGAAAAATTTAGCTACCATTATATTTTATGTAATAAAAGCTCAATGGAAACTTTTACACGGTACAATATTCACTCTGTCGGATAAACCATAATAGATCCTGAAGTGAGGTGTGCAAAACTTTTTTCATAGTTCGAGTGACATAGGCCGAGTTAAAAGATTTGAAGTACACGTTTTTCCACAATTGGAATAGTGAAGTGAACGAAACCTGAAAAAGGAGTCAGTTCAGTCAAGTCAGTCAGGGTTGATAAAAACTATATAAATGATGACTATTTTAGCTATCTCAAATATTTGCAGCTTTGCATTAAAATATTGAAAGGTCGTATAAATAATCATTTCACATTGAATGCATCAATATTCACTTTCTTTTTTTCTTTTCCTTTAAAAAAGCTTTATCACTTTATGATAAAGTCACCATTATAATGATTATATATACAATTAAATTACACATAATCATACAACGTAATCAACTCATTTATGGCTGTACTTTAATAAACATCTTTAATTTTCTTCATTGCAAATCGTTTTTGTTGTTCCAATAAAGGGGAATCATGACACTGTCGCAACTACTACGTTATATTTTTTTCTAAAAATATATATGTCGACATTAAGCTAAGTTCCTTTTACATTCCATTAAAATATGTTAAATTTCATCCATAGATTTGATAATTTGAAAATTCCGATATACTCATTAAATGTGTGAAATTGTTCAACTGTACATGATCCGATATCAATAGCGTGATCTCATATCTCCTTCTGTTTTATTTATCAAAACATAATGAGAGAAAATATGTGGTAACGATCCATATTCATGCAACAATCTCCAAAATTAAACTAAATTCTAGAAAAAACTAATAGAATTCAAAATGTATAAACAAAATGGAACGAAGTTCCTTTCGATTAAGAAACACTGTCAGGATTCATTATTATTATTATTATTTATTATTTATGATGTACAAAAAACCTGTATACACTCAACAAAAATAATCGTCGCGACACCACACTGTTCAATGCGAAATAGAAATATCTGGCTTGCTTTTTATAAGAGAGAGAGAGAGACAGACAGAGAAACATGCGCACGCCGCACAGCTTACAAAAAAGTGTCGTTACAACTTTTCGTGAGATTTTTTTCCGTCTAGCCCCCTTTCACAACGCGCGATAAGGAACTTCGTTCCAAAATCTACTTGTGAGCTTTGCTATGTAAATAGTGTCGTGTCGTAGATCTTCTCAGTATGATGTAATTCTTCGAAATACCACCCTTCTAGATGCATCCTTTCAGGAGTTATGGTTAAGTGGTTCTTCTTTAGAGAGAGCTGAATTTTTCACTATTAGAGAAAGTGCCTCACTGTGCACTGTGAACGCATCTGGTGTGGATGATTTCTTTAATCTCTTATTTTTTCATGTCAAGATCATGTTTATGTTAATGATCAAGAACATTTGATCTACATGAAATTGGAATTAAGAGTAGAGTTCAAGAGAAATGTAATCCTTTTCATTTAGCTATTTAATTATTATAAGAGCGTATCTTGATAGAATAAAACTATTACAATATCAGATATACTTTGACATTCAGGAGTGTGTTATTAGTATTTAATTTAGTTCTTTCCTTTACATTAGTAGGTTTTATGGAATGCTTTATTCTCACATTTTGTCATCCACGATCAATCAAACGATAGCTACTTCAAAATGGTTTCTGTGCTAGAGCTTCTTTTCTCTGGGCTCTTGACAAGACTTTTGAGAGGAATATTTTTCAAGTGTCTTTGTCAACTTTGTACACACCGAATCGCATTCTATGACGACAAGAAAGACGACAAGAGCCGCTAGGGCTCAGATAGTAGTATTTCAGGTTTTATTTTTTCAACCCCCAACTCTTCTCTCTTCTTCACCTTCCGTTTTCCGTCTTCATGTAAGTTTTCTTTGACATTCATCATATTCCTAAGAAAAATAATTAGTACGAACGCGTCCAATCACAAGAATATTGTGATAACTTTATCCTTCTTAAAGGTGGATGGATCGTGTGATTGATATCAAGCTCCTTGAATATCGTATAGAGTTACCAGAGATTGTGCATATTAGTCGCTAGCTTTATATCCGTATACATTTTAATGCTATATCAATTTATTCTGATGTATCGCAAGGTTCATTGCTATCGTTTTCATTGTTTATGCTGTATATTAGCAATAAGTTTCTAATTTACTTGCGAATCACCCTCGCTTCACTCGGGTTCGTCCCTAGGTTGATTTTTTTTTTATGTGATTCAGTGACAAACGAGCAGCCAGACCATCTGATGGAAAGCAGTACCTATCGCCCATAACACCTACGGTTCATGCACTTAGGTTTTAAGTAACAAAAATGCAGAACCACAGGTGCGTTGTCACTGTGAGGACTAAGATGATATGCCTCTTGCCTGTAATTGCGCTGGCTACCTTACCCTTCAAACCGGAACACAACAATGCAATCAGTGTTGCTTGGCGGCAGAAATAGATAAGGGGGCGGTACCCATCCAGTCGGACTCCTCAGGCTTGACAGAGTCCTACCACCGGTAAATTCCCCATATAAATTTTCATCCCCATTTTCACCCATTTAAGAGATGATTTCCGGGATAAAAAGTACCCTATGTCCTTCTCAGGGTATCAAAATAACTTCTTACCAATTAAATCGGTTCATTAGATCCAGAGATTACCCCCTACAACATCACAAAGCCACAAACTTTACCTCTTTATAATATTAGTATAAAAAATACTGGTACTATGCAGATGACAGGTTTAAATTTTTTTCATAGTAATGATTCTTATTAGAATATTTTCCAAATTTTATAGCTGGTCCTGACCCTATTCTGATTCTGAGTATATTGTGAATTAGATCTTTGGTATAAATCAGGAAGGAGAGCTAGTATTCACAAGCTTAATTAATTAAGAGCACTTAAATTGTCTTAATTTGTATGTGGGTCAGGATACATCAGTTTGGCCAATTAAGATATTTGATCCGTCTGGAATTCAAACCCGCGACTTCCAAATAGCCAAAACGAGTCGAAATTTTACAAAAATTACGATACTCTCTTATCAAATATTAAAAATCTCTTTAGTTTCATCAACGTACGATGGATGGCGCAAAATGTGTATGTATGTCATTTATGAGATTTACTATAATATAATAGTATGAATTCCTATATAATTCATTATATAACAAAGAAACTTTGCTGAGTTACCGTGTGCACAGTGCACACCCGCTAAGGTTCGTTCAAAAATACGATAGGTGGTAGTGGAGTTGTTTGGGATAATTTGAGGTACTACGATACATTTTATATTGTATTCAGCCCTTTTTAACGTCCCACTGCTGGGCACGGGCCTCCCTCAATACGAGGGGAATCAGGCCATAGTCCACCACGCTGGCCAAGTGCGGATTGGCGGACTTGACATGTCTTTCGAAAACTTGCTAGGTTTTCTCAGACATGCAGGTTTCCTCACGATGTTTTCCTTCACCGTAAGGCAAGTGGTAATCATGTTAGAAATGATTCGCACATGAAAATATCAGAGGTGCGAGACCCGGGATTTGAACCCGCTTCACTCGGTTGTCCAAGCGAGCGCGTTACCACTGGGCTACCACTGCCTTTTACATTTTTTTTTATATTGCTTTGACATAAAAGGTAGCTATGTCGAACTATTAATACATTTTATATTGAAAAAGAAGCATCACACCTCCTGCAGGGACAAATTACATCACTTGACGCCAATTTTTCAGGTTATGATGGGATTCAAATACCACTCTCCGTTTTATATTTGCCAAACATTTAAAAGATTTCGTACCCACTCAAAAAATGAACCATAAAAACTTTTTCTTTACTACGTAAAATTCACATTAATAAAATTTTCATTCACTATAATCAACAATTTGTATTTCGTTTGTTACCGCGTTTTTTCGCGCCAAACTTTTTCAATATATCGTCGGTGAGAGCCACGCTCTGCCACCATTAACCGCCGACACTTCACCGTTGCTATAAACTCACAAATCATGAAACGTGCCATTGCAATAGTCACGGTCAAAACACGACTCTATCACTCTCATACAAAGTTCATTCTTACAGTGTTCCGGAATTACGATCAGTCCAGAACAAAATGTTTTCCTAACAGATTACTTTGAACCTTAATGTTACTTTACGGAAAACTTCTTTTCAGTTAGTCCACCGGGAAATTGTGAAACGAACAAAGAGAGCGAGAAACGAGGCCAACATTCGTTAATAATGTAATGTATATTTATTGGTCTACATTATTTTACCGAAGTCGGCTTACTCTAAATAGGCTTTTATATTAATTATTTTGAAGATTAGACACTGAAATGGAATATTTTTTTGTTACATTACAGACAGACCTGATCATGATGATGTTCGATGTGATGATAAAGTCGATAATAGCAGCGATCCTAATTATTATTAGAAGAGTTCTTCTTATGGTGTTACAAAATAATGTTTGAAAGAGAAAGAGCATACAACATGAAAGCGAATGTTAGCCTAAAATACAAAAAATATATATATATATATATATTTTTCCTTCTCAAATCAATAATTTAGTATTTTAAATATTAATAAAATGTAAGTCAAACTTAATACTTTTTTAAATCAGTTTTTCTGTGCGGCCTAATTTGTATGACATCGGGCGTTCCGCATCTAATCAATACACAGGCTTGATGCGGCGGCGGGCTGGCAGGCGCGCGCTCGTCACCTTCGGCCGCGCTCGGCAAACATCGGCTCGAGTGGGGCGCCCTCGGCGACGTTCGGGTATTCTCGCTTCAATCGTAATTCCATTTTCCGCCCGCCTTGGCAAATTGAAATGTCGTAACTCTTGGGGGAATATCGGCTTTCTAGCCAAGAAAAATATTCTGCTAAGGCATTGTAATGACGGCTCTGATATTACGGAATATTTCCAGTTCATCATACGGTTCGGGGTGATGTCCCCTATTAAAATGATTACAATTGTGAATTCACCCGCCACTTCGCTGTTCGGGTATAGTTGTCATCTTCATTTCCGTTCTTCATCCGCGCAGATATGAAGAAAATTCCTGGATATTAATCTCTTTATCTATTAAACTACTGTGAAGATTGCAGGTTCGAGCCCTGATATTATATAAGTAGTTATTTCAGTTAGGTGTAGTTTTAATGGATAGAGTAGAGTAATTTGGTGGCGAGAGTAGAAAGTAAAGTAGCAAGTTACTATATTCTACTGGTTACTCCATGACGTGGACGTAAAATACAGCGTGAAACATGATTTTAATATATATTTGGTTATTATTGGGAATCATAATAATTGGGAATAAATAAATATATTTAGTGTAATTTTTTGCGTTTAATTTTCTAAATTTATTATACATAAAATATAATATATTTTCTAAGTAATTTATTTTGATTTATAATAAAAATAAGTAACGATTATAATAAATCATAGTATTTTCGGATATTGTATTAGTTGGAAGCCCAGTAGGTCAGATAAATTGAACCCTCGGTGGTGTTGTGTTCACACGTAAATAACATGTAGAGTTTGGGCGAGGGTGTGGGCGGTCCGTTCACGAGAAACAAAGAAAACATGCCGTTCAAAATCGTTGTACTAGCTAAAATCAACTCTATGTAGTTGTGATAAGCGATATCGAAATAAATTTAAGCGTAGCATTCTTGTGACCCCCGTGACAGATAGCATCGGAACGTTTGCGAACGGAAAATAAGTTTTTGCCCGAAGTACTACCTTATGACGTGGGAAAAGGAAAATTGATGTTCTATTATGACTTGTGCGACGGATGGCATTAGAATAGATTTCATCGAACACGCAACTACCCAAAGAGGTAACTTTGATTTCACTTTAGCGGTCTTAATTTTTCAGACTTTTTGTCCTTGAATATGTTAATTGTTAACGTATTAACTTAAAATTAGTAACTATAATATCTTATACTTATTATCTGTTATTGAACATTTTCTTCTTAATTATATAAAGATTTTTATTAACTGTCGATAAAAACGATTACATTTAAAACATACATTATGTTAAATATTCAAATATATATATGTATATAAAGTTAATAAGTAATGAAAGTAAATGAAAGGAAATGATATACTGTAGGTATACACTGTTTACCCACAACAGCTTATATTGTATCTGGATAAGGTTATTTTGTAACCTTTCAAGTAGAGACCTCTTTGAAGATATTGCGGGATTTGGGGGTTAGGGTCGGTGGGATGGGTCGGAGAGGGGCTTGAGTTTTGAATTAATAATGTTGATATCGGCCTGCCTTGCGATTAATTTGATTATTTGTCTTATGTTTTGTTATCTACAGCTGTTAACACGTACCTTTACATTATGTCCGGGTAATAAAAGCTTATTAAGCGTACACTAATTGATAATATTTAATGTTAATAACAAAATAGCTTTTTAAGCTTTATTTTAATTGAATGATAATAATATAAGGAATATGCTAGTAATTAATGTATAAAGTGTTAGGTTTGGTTAAACAAAATAAAATCGATACTTTTTATGCTTATGGAATAGACAAAGAAAACATAGTGACTATCTTTTGTTCTCTATTTTTTATTAAATCCGAGACACTATATTACGTTAAGTGTCCAAGGACCACGTTATACACATGTGCCATAGTGGTCTTGAGGCTAGGTGGTAGCTTCGTAAATGAAATAATGAAAAAAAAAAATGGAAATAAAATTGCAATATTTTGTTACATTTAGCTGCGACGCAAATCGTAATCCATGACTTGAAACCATAAAACAACCACTTCGACAGTACACAAGTTGTCAAAGTGTTTAAGAGAAAGATCTTTGAATTTTGACTATTGATCGTAAACTAGAGTACTTTTATTGAATGTTTTTTTAATGACTGTAAGTTAGTTTAAAGTAAAACGGTTTCAATATTAGAAAAAAATACTTTCCATAAGAACAAACGTTAAAACGTTTCTTCTCTAATTTTATATGAACTTTTAACAAATAGAACAACAAACATGGTTGTAAAAGATATTAACATTAAGTTTTAACAAAGTTAATTTAAGCCAGCATTATAAAAGTGACAGTTCGAAAAGAATTAATTAATGTTTAACGATGGGAGATAATAAACCGGCATTACGATACTTCGGGAATGTTCGGGCGCGCGCAACCTTTCCTTAACTTAGCGAGATTGAGAACGTAAGTATATAGAGTAACTTTAATTAAGACGCCTCGCTGTTTTGCTAACGTGCATTGTTTATGAGGTGGAATAATTTGGACGGTTTTCCTGAAAAGATTGGTAGATTAGTGTTATGAATAAAGTATATAGAGACTTTATTTTATCCAAATTTCATATTAATTTTAAGGAAAAATGTGGGAGACCTACTTTTTATTATAAAAAATCATAAATTGGAAAAACAATAATGAAGAAAGGGCCCTTTCTTTGCTATCTAATAATAGCCAATATTTTTGTAATTAACGCTTTAATGAATTATGCAGACCAATGACACACTTTTCAATCTATTCAATACGTTGTCAACTTGACAAAGACTTTTGACAGCTTGATGTAGTCACAGATTAATTATCAAATATCTAAATAGTGAATTTGTCCTAATAATATAATATTATAATTATATATCGTTTTTCAGGGTTTCGTATCCGAAGGGTGCCAAGGGGACCCTATTATTATGCCTGCACTGTCCGTCCGTCTATCAGGGGGCTGTAACTTGTGAACTGTAATAGGCAGAGAATTGAAATTTTTACAGAGTATGTATTTCTATTACCGCTATAACAACAAATAATAAAAATAAATAAAATCAAATTACAGGAAACATTTTTTAGCGTTCGAATATAATATAGTACATACATACATAGAGCAAAAGTCATTTTAATAAAAAGTACATATACTAGGGCATGGAACGCTTAGTGTGCGAATTCGACTCATACTGGACCGATTTTTTATATTTTATTTATTCGATAAAAGAAGTTGTTAATATTATTATACAATAAAAAAAACTTTTTTTTTTAATTATTCAACTGAAAAAAATAAATAAAATTAACAAATATTGGAAGGTCTCTTCAGTGCCATTTGTCTAAGTCTTCCAAATTATTAAATTATTTTCTTGGTAGATACTAGATACTGTCTTTGAGAACATTTAAATTTAAAATGTTTAAATTTATTTAAAATGTCAAATATTCGTGTAAATATAAGAAAGTATTAGTTTTAAACCTTTCTTTTCTTTCTTTCTTTCTTCTTTTTTTCGTTTTTCCGACTAGAAGAATATCGTGAACGAACGCCATCCACCAGGGCGTACTCCTGTACTTTACCTTTTATATAAAATTAACATGAAGTATCAGGATATCAAAAATATCATCATCAGTAGTTTATAAAATGTTGTCACATAAAAATTATTATTGACACACCCGTTTTACTGCTCGGCGTTAACCAAGATTCACTTCCCGTAAGTTTGACTGTGGAAAGGAAAGTTTGGTCCGATGAGGCTGTAGACAATACGGCTACTAATAGGTAGATATAGGTAGATCGGGATATACTAGACATACGTACTCGTATATAAGCACTTATAGCTTAATACAGCTTTTATTAGTCTCCCACATGAGTGACTTGATTTATTGACGTCACAAACTTCGCATCCATGATATAATCTGTTCTTGTTATAATGCTATATAATAAGCTTAATACCATAATTTGTTTATATGATTTGAAATTGAAATATTTAATGAAATAAACTTCATATTTACCTTTTTTTTGTGCTTAAACTTTAATATTTAGTATATTAAACGAAATTGTTGTTTGGATTGGTTAAAAAATATTTTAGGCATATATTTAAATAAACATTTTAGTTAATATCTTACTAACAGACTGCTTCAGGTTTAAAATGTTTTCTTTTTTGTATATGTATAAAGTTTCATAGCTAGAGCTGCTCTTTTGCGGTATGATCGGTGAATGAAGTTTCTTCTAAGACTTCTAGGTTTTCTTTGTATTTTCAGACGTTTTACCACGTTGAATAAATGAAGTCTAGCAGTATTAAGCTTGATAAAAGTTTTTATCATAAAGTGAAATATATTTCAAAATGAATTCCGTATTTTTTATACGTAACTTACTTTTACTAAGGCGACTTTGCTATTTCAAAGAAATAAATTAATATAATTTTGGGATTGTAAAACATTATAACATGTACTTCTATTAAGATGGAGGACAAGGGCGGTCCAAGAGTTTCTTAGCAGTTGCGGCGTGAATAAATTATAATGATAAGACCATGCCTTCGCAATATTGGAGCCGTTGCGATCATTACTCGGCCCGCCCCGCCCGTCCTTCCAGGAAAACTTTCCGGACCCCAGTGTCCTTTTTCTTCGAAGCCTTCATGAGAACACTTGATTTACTTTCATCGAAAGATTCACAATTTGTATGATTTGAAGTAAAGCAAGTAAGTAAAATAAAAATAAAACATAATAAATGTACTTTAATGTTATTTTTTTCTTTTTATTCTAAGCTTAAAATTATGTATTACAAAGCAAAATAATTTCAAAGTCATCTTAAAATTTATTTACATTTACACGACTACTATACATATTAATTTTTATTTTTATAGTATAATCTTGACTATGCATGCGATTTGGTTCTTACATCTTGAATTGGCTTCAAAAAATTACGTTCAAATTAAAAGATTACAACATAAATTTTCCGTTATTGGTTTGCAAATAAATGCTAAGAAAACGGTAAAGATGAGGATAAACTTTCAGGCTTTGGAACATGTCTATCTAGATAAAATCAGCTGATTAATCAAGTAGATGAATTTTGTTACCTCGGTAGCATAATCACTTCTAGTGGTAATGCGTAGACTTATGTGGAAAGTATAATTAAAAAACCGGCCAAGTGCGAGTCGGACTCGCGCACGAAGGATTCCGTACCATTATCTATAAAAACGGCAAAAAAATCATTTCTGTTGTATGGGAGCCTATGTCTTAACCAGGCGGATAATGATTTTTTTGTTTGACTCTGGTAAAGTCAGTCCTTCATCTAATTTTTTTAGGATTATTCTTCGTATTTTCTGGTCTAACACAATCAGAAATGAAGATCTGATGAAAGCATACCATCAACTCCTCGTATATGAAGAGATAGCTCTAAGTTTGTTGCGCTGGGTAGGGCATATTTTGCGACGAGAAGAAGGAAATCTGTATAAGTGGCGTTCCAATAGCAGCCTGCCGGTCGAAGAAGATCTGATAGACCAATTAACACTTGGAGGAAATCCATAGAGGCGGACCCTAGAAGGCTGGGAATTTTGTGGAACAATGTTCATGCAGTAGCTAAAGATAGAAGAGCATGGAAAACTATCGTTGCAGCCCTAAGTTCCACGACGGAATAATAGGACAATATGACCCATACTAATTTTATTATAAAGTATTATATAATCAATAATTCTATCCGTCTGTTTGTAACCTTTTTACGCTTCAGCCGCTGAATAGATTTCGAGGTTTAGCAAGGACATGGCTTTCATCCTGGGGACGGAGGGCTTTTCCGCACCGCTTACCATGCAAGCGAAGCTATGGACAAAAACTATTAAACTCATATTATATAGCTTAAAAAGGTGTCCTTCAAATGAATGGCACCTTTGACTTTCAGCGTTGCGTGTTGTTAATAATAATTTTCAGCTCATAATACTCACATTAAATATATATATTTTTTTTTAAATAACTATAAAATGATAAGGCTCTTAATTTATTGGATAAGTTACACGAATGAATGTTAAATCCTAACCTATCATCAAAATTATATAATACTCGCGACTCACGCTCGCTTAGCTTGGGCTTGTCCCTAGTGAAAAACAAAAACAAACCTAACTATAATCTATCTCTGTGCCAAATTTCACCCAGATCCGATCAGCCGTTCTGGCGTGACTGAGTAACAAATATCCATTAATCCAAACTTTAGCATTTATAATATTAATGGGATAAAAAAGTACTTAGTATTTATTTATTACTATCGTATGTTTTCCTCCTTTTCTTGGTATATTTCCTATTTTGGGAATGAAAATATTTCTCTTATTTCGCTATCTTTGTTTTCGTTGGATATATTGTTAAATTTTGTAGTTATTAGTAATAACGACGTTAATCTAACGTCTTAATAGGGCGCCGCAAGCTCAAAGCACTTAACCACGACACTCCGAAGACTGGCCTACCTAGGCAGTCATCCTCACTAACGATAAGGACGGCCGCGCCTCGATTACGCATAGGATTCGGGGTCATTTTTAATGAGGTTGCCTACCTTCCAGGCCACGACAACCATCTGGTTGCTGTCACAGTCCACTCTAACATGTTTCTCTAATGCTAGAGTCGACCTTGAAAACAATCACCCACCAGGACAAACTGGTAAGGTACACTTCCCGCTTCAAAATGTGAGCCTCATTCCAAGTGCTTTTCCTCACTTTATGGCCGGCTAGATAGCCTGTTATTACTAAGTCCACCCACCACGACAAGATGAACATAAATTGGGAGGGATCTTATTATCTACTTTTTTTAACGTTTCCCAAGCCCAATTTTTTATCGCCGAGACAGGCACAATTATATATAAACTGCAAGCATTTTTTCTATGTATGAATCAATCGATCAAAATTTCAACAAAATGATCACTTACTAGTACGAACACTATTACTGGAAGAGCTTATTGAACCCACATTTGGACAGCATTGTGGCCTAATCCGCGTCGCAGTGAGATAATCGGTATCATATTGAACGCAAAGGTGGGCTACATAATTAGCCAAGAGGCATCACTCAAAAGTCTTCGTTTTTTCGTCTTTATCTAAGCCTTATAGAATATATGGAATTATCGTTATGGAGTCTGTTCGTAATGAAAGTCTACTTTGTTACTTAAATATATCAATAAAATACATGTATGTATAAGCTGGGTTATGATACAAACAAAATCCAATGTGCGCTTACCTTGTCGTGGTAGGTAAGGTAGGGAAGGAGCTTTTTAGCGTCCGACAATCCAGCAGTGCGCGAAGACAATTGCCACCAGGGTTGCTCCAGGTATATCTCTTATGGCAGAGTGGAGAGTGGAGTGGAGAGTGTGGGAGCAACCTTTTGGTTGTTCGGCAGGTCTGTCGTCGGGACGCTGTGGTTAAGATGGAGGAGGTTTTGTTAGGTTTAAGTGAGTAGTACTGGCTTCTCTAGCCGGTGAGTCCCACAACCATCTATATGTGTATGCAAGTGGAATACGTCAATACATTGGTTGCAATTGTCAAAGGTGTGTGGGTATTAGGTACCTACATACATAAAATAAGCGTTAAAAAGAGAAAATTTACCATGTAATGAAAAATTTGTATGCTCAATGATATGGTGGGGAGTAAAGTTACTGGCCACTGTTAGTTACTAAACTGGAATACGTCAAGTCGTAGTCCTAATATCGGTCAACTGTTGTAAGTATGTAGTAATGATGATTCTATATTAAAATTTAATTTTAAAGAAGTCAATTGGCGTGAATAATATAACAACTGTGTTTATTGAATGATTCCCATTATACTAAGAGAATAAACAGAGATATTCTTTTTAAATATATTGATAGTGTGAATATCGTTTTTGCTATGATCGTCTTGCAGCAATTATCTTACCTACCAATCTCCACAATTCAAAGACTGCACATAAAATCATTTTTCATTCAATACCTGGTAGAATTAAAAAGAAGAAAATAGTTACAATACATTTAACAACTCGGAAGCTTTAACGTAAAAATATTATAGTAACTCAAATTTACTAAGATTACCTATAAGAGGAGAAACCTGGATGGAGCAATGCCTGTATTTTGATCCTCGGTCTACTAACAGACAAAATTTTATGATATTACAGTCATATTTTTGACTACTCTCTCATTGTTCTGAGCCTTAAATTATATATATGTACTTACTCCATTTACATTTTACATGGGTGAGGACTGAGGATGGGATTTTCATTTGTAGTGCAAAATTGAGCTATTGGCCCAACCAATTATTTTAATTAAATAAATGCTATGTTTATGTTGGGTTTTGTTCCAAAATTATGAGAATATTAAATTGCAATCTGACCAGAATTATGAGGTATGTTACCAATTGCGTCATTATCAATATTACCAAAAATTGACAAAACTTAGTTTTTGAAAAATTAATTAATAAAAATCAAACATAAGCTTTCTAAAAATTATTCATACACATAGCGGAATAATAGACAGCCTCGGCATTCAGCAACAGCAGTTCATAAGCAGAGATTCCCGCTGAGATCAGTCCGTATCTTAAATAATCTGTAGACTGATAGATCGATATCTGTTAAGTTTGAGCTACTGTTCCTCTCATACTTCTCTGGTAAACTTTTTTTTATCTTGGGAAATGTATTTAAGAATACCACCTAAACACCTACAGGTGTTATGTGAAACTCACCGGCTTGAAATACCAGTACTACCCACTAAAACCCAATAGAACCACCTCCGTCTTAATGGGGCATCGCAAGATCGCTTACGCACTCAACTATGAATACTATCAGGGAAGTACCAGAAGCAACCTGCTTGGTATACCACCTAACGCAGTGGGTCTCTTAAGTGTGTCTCTTGGCTTTGCACCCGGCTAGATAGTCTAATTAAGACTTGTGTAAAGTTAGATATTATTTAATATTTTGTCCTTTACAAAGTATTGGGTTCCGGATTAGCTCATATGCGATAATTTTATTTAGATACATTTTTACATACACATACATTTTTTTTGTCAGTGTTGAATATTTTTCAAAAACTATCAGCGTTTTAAACAATAGTAAAATAAAGGCTTTTAATTGCATACTTAAAGTACAATGTAATCTAATCCTAAATAATTTATTCTAAAGATTGATCGTGCGGGTAGAGTCTTGTGGAGGAAGGAAAGAGAAGAAAGTGGACACTTAAGGACCCTTTGTAACTTTAAAGCTCACTTTCTTTATTCACGTTTCTCTTTGTTTCCATATAAAGATTTGTTGTAAGATTTTATTGATGACGCTTTAAATATTTGTTTTGAGAAAGAACTTAAGCTAGTTCTTGTGATTGAGATTTCGTTGGTATGCATCTCAATTCTACTTTAACTACATATGAATTGACTATAAACCTATTTTTGCTTTGTCCGTTCGTTGCTTTGCAACACCAGCATTTGTTGACAAATGAAAATTCTTTTCAATATCGCGACAGTGCGCCCCTGCTATGATTTTTACCTATAAGTATCTTTTTAGAATGTATTAATAGCTTTTAGAAGCTGCCTTTGGTGACGACCAATAAGGTGTCCACCTTCACACAAGAACAGATGGGAAGCTTTACAAAGTCTCCCTTTTAAAACATTAATATTCCATATTCGCTGTGTGCACAGTATCTTGGACAGGGACAGGATAGCAAACGAAGAAGTCCTTGCTAAAGTGCAATGAACTAGACTGCTTTGCTGAAAAACACCATCTGTCTAGTCCTTGTGCCGCGACATTCACCTGCTCTGTTTGCTTGGTCGGTCATGCCACTCCAGAATTGGATTGCAGAGTCACCAACGGAAGTATCTAGAGCAACCATGCATTGCTTAAAATAAAGAAGATAAAAAGGCCAATGATGAGAGTGCAATTTTAAAAAAATATATGAATGAAAGTTTTATAAAAAGGGAAAGTTGAAATTGTAAAATTTGTCACTTCATGGTTATAATGGTGAAAACATAACGGCAAATTGGCCCGTATAACTAATTAAAGAAGATAATGTACTTATAATTATATGTAATGTATTGTTCTTATATTAATTTATTTGTTTAAAAGGAAAAGCGTAAGATTGTTTGCATATTAGAAGTTGGTGTCTCCATCTTCGGTAATTGTGGATTGACGTCAAATTACTTTTCTCATAGCGAGTGGAAAAGATTTACGTAGGAGGTATTAAAGTTCAACTTTATTTGATGTTTATTTTAGAACTAGCGGTTCACGCTCGCTTCGCTCGGGTTCGCCTTTAGACAAACAAAACCAAATCTATCCCACGGGAACCACACATTTTTTCGGGATAAGTAACCCACTTATAAGGAAATAAGGGAAAAGTAGCCTACTTATTATTCTGATGTATGAAATTTATTAAAATTGTAGTTTCATTAAAATCCAATCAGTAGTTTTTGTGTACTAAGCTGTATAAGTTAGTATAGTTTTTTAACTATCCCATGGGAACTCTTTAATTTTCCGGAATAAAAGTATTTAAAATGTTGACCGGGGATGAAATTTTCCATGGATATAAGGTACCACCAAGGAAAATTTCATTTAAATCGGTCCAACACTTTCTGAGATTAGCCCGTACAGACAAACAGACAAGCAGACAAACAGACAGAAACAAAAAATTTGAAAAAATCTGTATTTATTCTATTTCTTTTCTTACATTTTCCTGACTCGGTTTTTAGCATTTTTTTCTATGTACTGAAATTCGACCTCTACAGTTTTATTATATATATATATATATAAATATAGAAAATAGATATGGAAAAGCTTTCAACAAAAAATAAGTACACAGTAATGGAAAAATAATTAAAAACGCGAAAAACAGGCATAAAATTTGACGTGTTATGTAGTGAGATCGGCAAAAAACTGTTGAGGAATAATTTCATTATACTGTTTCTACATATTATAAGATGTTATAACTTTCACGCTCTGTCCTACTTATCGCTACCACACCCTATGCTAGCTATTTAACTACGTTTTACTTCAAAACTCGGTTCTCTCTCTATCATATTGAAATGGAGCAATGTAAAAATGATGTAAGTTTTTATAGGAATTCTCAGGAGTAAATTTAAATAGCAAGATAAATAGTAATCTGTAACTTTATATTATAGTATATTATCAACGTGAAAGTTTATGAACATGTTTAGATCTACTCCTTCATGTACACCGTTGAAATGAATTGGACGAAAATCACTGAAATACAATGTACGAGTGGCTCACACTCGCCTCGCTCGGGTTCGTCTCTTGATACGTTTTAACGGTTAGTATGGAATAGATAGACTATATATTATATTACTACTCTGCTCCCTTGGGTAGTAGGCAGTAGCACGGTGGTGTATAGCCTATAAACGGGCCTTCCTTAATAAACGGGTTATCTAATGCAACAAGAATTTTTCGAATCGGATTTTGAATAAACAAACAGACAAACAAACAAACAGACAAACAAACAAACAGACAAACAAACAAAGAAACAAATAAAGCAACAAACAAAGAAACAAACAAACAAACTTTGTCTTTTTATAATATATTTGTATAGATATACAGGAAAACGTTACTGTTTATACTGGTAGAACTTACACACACTTATCCATGTGGAGAAACTGGTTTGATGTATTTTAGTGATATACATATATACGCGTAATTAATGTCAATTATCTCCAGCAGGATTCATCAAATGCTTCTGTATATCCATTAGTATTTTCTAAATTGTGGAGCAAAACTTGAACGTTGAGATTTACGAAGATTAGCGCCTTAGCGCTTTAATATTCTAGGTACTCTTCAAATACAACAGCTCACGTTGTATGAAGTGCATAATTCATTAGTAAAGAGTCAAGAATAAAAAAATCATATTATAACCACACTTGCTTAAAATTTGAGATGTGATGGTATTTTTATAATATGGTAATAATATGTCATCACTGTAATGTCATGTCATACATTGGTGTCCCTCAGTAGCTCGCGTCTAAACTTGGGATGAAAGCGAGCTTTTACGTCGCAGACTGTATATTATATCGTTACGTGTTGTGTAGATCTTCTAAACGCTATGTGTAAAACCTACTGATAAGCAGCAGAAAGTAGTTAATTTCATTTATATTCTAACTAGCGACTCACCCTCGCTTCGCTCGGGTTCGCCTCTAGACAAACAAAAACAAATCTATCCCACGGGAACCGTACATTTTTCCGGGATAACAAGTATCATATTTGTTATTCTGATGTATAAACTATATTATAGTACAATTTCATTAAAATCCTATCAGTACTTTCTATGTACTAAGCTGTATAAGTTACTATAATTTTTAACTATCCCACTATCCTAATAGATATCCCAATATCCTATAAGGTACTACTATGCAAAATTTCATTGAAATTGGTCCAACAGTTTCGGAGATTAGCCCGTACAAACAGACAAGCAGACAAACAGATAGAGAAACAAAAAAAAAACTGGATTTGTTCTATTTCTCTTCTTATATCCCGCTGACTCGGTTTTTAGCATTTTTTTTCTATGTACAGACATTCGGCCTCTACAGTTTTATTGTATGTATACGTTTATATTCTAATACGTCTATCATTCCTCCGTCCTTCATTTTAACATTAATGTATCTGTTACTGATCTTCTACCATATTTTTATTTATTAATTTATGACGCGTAGTTTGATCATGTTTAGTAAATAAACTTTTCAATTTTTGTAACATAGTAACTGTCGTATTTTTCCAATCAATTAATAATCGAATCGGCTGCAACGGATGTTATGAGTGCATTCATCGATAGATTGACAGATGCATAACGCTTACTGTTAGCTTATGTATGTGTGCCTCGCAGGGTATGTGTGTACTGTATGTGAACACGTAGCTGTAGGGAGGACTGCGCATATGTCGATAGGGAGGGGAAGAAGTGTGAGTGGGGTGTCGAGTAACTGCTCAGGCTTGTAGCTAGCTTGGTACATTTTATTGTAGCTCGCCTCTCTAGATACTACTGACTCTGAGTGGAGTTTTACCTTTATATCGATATCGATAAAAAAGAGTAATGGCGATTTTAGCTTTCACATTAACAGTATTTTTTGAGAGTATTAATTTTGTTCGTACGAGCGAATAAGTGAGTTTTTTTAATTGTAAAAGTATAGTAGGATTTTGACACAGTATATATGTACTTTGTAATATTATATTTTATTTGTGGTTAAAAGTGTTTTCTATATCTTAAATACTAGCGACTTACTCTCGCTTTGCTCGGGTTCATCCCTAGGTTTATTACCCATACAAATTTCATCCCCATTTTCACCCCCATAAGGGATGATTTCCGGGATAAAAATCTATCCTATATCCTTCCCAGGGTTTCAAACTATCTTCTTACAAAATTTCATCTAAATCGATCCAGTAGTTTCGGAGCTTATTCAGTACAAACAAACAAACAAACCTTTCCTCTTTATAATATTAGTATAGATTACTGGCTTGTTTGTAATAACATAAAACGAAAATAAATTATTATTGAAGTTATTCCAGCGAAACCTAAATAGTGGAATATCTCTATATATTATATATCTTTATTACCGATACTGCGAGCTCGTGAAAAGTACATCACTGAACAGGTTTACTCGTTGCCTGCGGGGCGTCGTTTCAACTGCCCTCTATGAAGCCAATAATTTTATTACAAGTTCATTACGGCGCCATTGCTTGCTACGCTTTTTTGACCGATTGTGATTGTTTATTGATTAAAACTTTAAGTACTACATAATCGTGTACTAAATAATTTTCAAGACAAAATCTTGTATTTTGTACGAAGATACAATTTCTATTTGTATTTCTTTAATACGAGAGGGGATCAGGCCGTAGTCCACCACGTTGGCTATGTGCGGGTTGGCAGACTTCACATGTCTTTCGGAAACTTGCTACGTTCTCTCAGACATGCAGGTTTCCTCTTCTTCACCGTAAGAATAGTGGTAATAATGTTGGAAATGATTCGCATATGCAAATATCTGAGGTGCGGGACCCGGGATTTGAACCCGCTTCACTTGGTTGCTCATGCGAACGCGTCAATACTGGGCTACCACTGCCTTTTATTTACCTTAGACTTATATTTGAAGTAATAAATTGAAATATTTTTATATAAATATTCATGGTGTTTTAGTAATCCCATTAGTAATATTATAAATGCGAAAGTTTGGATGGATGTTTGTTACTCAATCACGTCAGAACGGCTAAACGAATCAGGCAAAAATTTTGTACAGAGATTACTTTTTATTCCGGAAATGTACAGAATGTAGATTATATATACATATATACATGCATGTTTTAAGCTATATCCTTTTCGGGGTATTCAGAGACAGCATAGGACCTAGAGTTACGATCTCTACATATCTCCTTCAATTCTACAAATGTTATTATTCTTTACATACACGCTCATTAAGGGGTTCTCAGACTTTTGATCTAACCTTCTTTAGTATAATAAAAACTTGAAGATGTTTGATCTTAAAAGTCCTCTGAAGTCTTCCTTACTTCGCTTACACTCACTCTATCATCAATACCTGTTGAACTATTCTTTCTTTGTTTATTATTTCTACGCGCGCGACCCACCGAATCAATATTATAAATAAAAAATGTTTACAAGCTTTAATTTCAATTTTCTCTTACACAGATTTAAAATTATGCATGCCCATTTAATAACTCATATCAACGGTGTTTAATTTAGGAGTTTTACATTTTGTCGACATTTAGTCTTGAAAAATAAAAAGTGGCATTTGAATTGGAGAGCAGCGCTGGCGGGCAATTAAAATTCGTAATAACTCTGAGGCCGAGTCAACGTAAGTTAAACAAAGCGACAAAAATAATTAATCGCTGACACGCTCGCCCAGTAAAAATGTCGTACCACTGGGAATTTGGCGACACGCAAAATGATTATTTATTTACAATCTTACCGAAAAGTACAATGAATTAACAGCCACCTGAATAAATGATAACATCGCGGTAAATTTGATGTCAATATGTGTTAACACTAAGCTATTTAGTTCACGACTCGGACCCCTTTACCGCCCGGCCCCCCTCACTCACACGACGGCGCGCACCCCTCCCCCGTTGCAGGGTTCGCTTGTGTGCCACTTACACAGCGGGAAAAGCAATTTTTCACAGGTTACACGTAAACACACTAACACAACTGAGTAAATGTAGTGAGTGCTTTGCCCCAAGAAAAGTTTTGTAGTACAAAATTTGTTCACTAGTTGTGTCTAGACATGCTATGCTTTTAAGTTAGAGGTGAATCCTTCGAGACTTTCTGAACTTGCTAAGAATAATTAAGGTTACATTAATAATGAACTAGTATCGCCTTAATTGTTCTAATATATATGTTATCTAATAAATGATTTGATAGAGTTTATATAACATAATAGATATTATAACTTTTATGGAGTTTTGCTTAGTGATATAAAAAAAGTAGAGGTAGAAGAGGCAGGTTTTTTAGTTAGTGTTTACTCTCAAAATTTTATTGATATTTGATTTTATATTCGAAAATAAAAAAAAGAATTAAATATGAATATATGCATATAAATAATAGGTATGAATAAATGTTCGCAAAATGATATAATATGTACCTGTGTTCGCAAGTGCCGCGGGAAAATCATGGCAAGAGAATGCATCGTAAATGATTACGGAATGTGCTCGAACAGGACGGGGATATTGCAGTCACATTCCGCTCAGTCTGTTAGACAGAGATCAAATATTGAATATTGTGCACATTACTAAAAAGGGTTAGGTTTTTCGGGATTCCCCTGGGAAAATGTACGTTTCACCCTCGTTTCAGGGTTGGATTTTCTGTGAGAGAGACTGCATATTATGACGTATTAACTTCGGAAGTGGTGGCGGCGGCGGGCGGGGGACTCGGTGGCTCTCAACTGTGGCAGATAATCAATATCCGCTTGGCTTGTGGACACTATAATAATATACGTTATTTTATAGCTGCGTTGTTCCACCGCGCGGTATTGCCTTATGCGCTATCTCTTTTGCACGATTATCTAAAATGGACAGTGGCGTAGATTTGGTAAATGATAAGTGTGAGAAAGTATTTATCACTACAATGAAGCGTGATGTGTAATTATATAACCTAGTTAGGTCGTAGAGGCGATACGGTATGGTACGGAGGGCGCTAAATTCACCGGGCGGCGGTTTATTAGGGATATATTTATTTTTATTGAAGGCATGGAGGTGTTCGTTCGGACGCACGCGATGCGGGCTTTGCTTCTTCATTAAGCGACCGAATCGAGTGCTGTGAGCCACTTGATTGACTTATCTAATTGAGGTCGCCATATCTTTACTCTGTTGTTATTAGTGCTAGTTAATTGACAAAATATAACAATGGAATATATCTGTGTATGATTTATTATATAATATAGTATGATTCACTTAAGTTTAATATATTTATGAAGAAATGAAATTAAGGATATAGTTAAATGAGACTTTATCAATTTTTAAGTAACTAAATCAGATATCTTTTATTTATAAGATAAAATTTCATTATTGATTCTTTATTCACCCCTATTATGACACTGCAAAGTGTTTTCAAATAGTAATGGAAACATAATTGAATTGGCTCCTGTTGATAAAAACTTGGACGTAGTACTCATCTGGAAGAGTTTACCAGATTTTTAAAGAATCAGTACTAATATTATATAGCTGAAGATGTTCTTTGTTTTATGTTTGTTCGAATGCGCTAATATTTAGACATTAGCTTTTCATAGCCTATTTACTATAAAAAAGGCATTGTAAAAAGAAAAACTTTTTTTGTGCGTGGATCTGGGAGTCCGTTCGGTATAATTCATTAAAGAACTAGTTAGGTATTATTCTATTGTATATTTAAAGAGAAAATCAATTATCTATACAGATAAATAAAATTGGAGTGTCTGTTTGTAATATTAAAATAACCGCTGTTTACTAAATGCATATGGATGTACTACGTAAGATACACGGTATATATATACCAAAACAACATTTTTTACAATTTTTGTCTGTCTGACTGTCTGTCTGTCTATCTATCTGTCAATTTGTTCCGGCTACTCTCCGAAACGGCTGGACCAATTTAGACGGGACTTTCATTGGCAGAAAGCTGATTTTGTAAATTTTGTAAATTTCAGCGGATGTTGTAGGGAGTAACTTTTATGCTACTTTTATTTTAGAAAAAGAATCAGGGTTCCGCGAAAAAAATGAAATTGTGAATAAAATCCGCGTACGGCGTACGCACCCGAGCAAAACGAGGGTAAATTGCTATATAATTTAAATGAATATCTTAGGAGTAGCAAGCTACTATTTATGTATACCTAAACATAGCTAACCGTGAAAACGTACCTAGGGTCGAACGCGAGCGAAGCGAGCGTGAGTCGCTAGTTAATAAATAAGAAACCTGTGTGTGTATTTTATGTACGCACGTAAGAAGTTATACTTCTTTTGCGTAACAGAACAAAAATAGCTAAAGATTTCATCCCGTATGTCAAAACTCTGTTTGTAAAAGGAATGCAGCTTCAACTTCAACATGTCGCTTTTTGGCTGTTGGTGTGCGTGCGCATCATAAAAATTTTACTCTTATATTTTTTTTTATAAAAGAAGTATAACTTCAATAAAAAATTTACTTATTCTTTTCTACTCACTGTAACTTCACACTTAAGTAGTGGGACAAACATGTGGAACATGATGTAGAAATCCAACACACTACGTAAGATAGATTAGGTAGGTAGATAAATTATACCGCAATACATCACCATGGGAGTTTTTTTTATCTTTAACAAAATTATATAATACAAAGCCACTTCCTGTCCTTTTTTAATCTATGTATGTACTATCATTCACAGATTAGTCAATGTATGTAAATATATTAGTAAGTATCGATTTAGGTATATTTCACAATATGTGAGTTTGATGCCTTATCAGTAATACATATAGTGAACCCCTACATATTTATCATGAATCAGATCAATAAATTAAGCACTTTGTGACGCAAATGCGATACGCTAGTTATTATTGAAAAACAAAATAGTATATATTTTGTTACAAAATTATGAATATTAATTAATATATGGTATTATGGTATATATATGGTATTTCTCGATCAGTAGTGTCATTGAGTAATAAATTTTGATGTACTCATAAGACGACAGCTAAATCCAAGATATTTATACTTCATACAATGCTCGCAGATCAGTAACTTTTATAGTCTTTTATATTAGCTTTGACCGCACGTTTCGATAGTAAAAAATATTCTATATAACTTTCACCCGACTTCTCTTGTATTTTTTTTCTCACTGGAACTCTTTGTCTGGGGCAAAGAATTGGGTTATGTAAAAATGGGTTATTTCAAAGATGAGCGAGTAGAAAAAAACAAACAGAAAAATGTAAAACGGACGGACGGTAAAATGTATTTCCCTTAAACTTAATGAGATCTTCTAAGATCTGTCTATTTGATCGTGCTTCATTCTTGAAATTGTCTGAAATAAAATTCTGTAATATTTTTTTTAAATCCGTTGTGTATGTTAAAATATAGCTTATGTCATAGTTCTACGCACTCGTGTATAAAACACGGTATAATATATTAGCTTGTAGTAAAAATATTAAAAAAAAATATGCTCCGTACATGGAAATAATCAGAACTCATTATTCATTGAAATCATATATGATGCTGTAGTTACCAAATTATTATTTAATAGCAGCTCATTGCACATTGATATTGTAATCGGCCTACTATAATTGTCCAAATCCTATACAATTGGCAAAAGTTAGAAACAAATAAAATGAAAAAACTGGTTTTTGCCATTTAGCGTGATAAAAATAGCCTGCGTGTTAATTTAGGATGTAAGCTATCTCCGTGCTAAATTTTACTATACATAAAACGTTTCAGTGTAGCAAATCAATTAAAAACTTTCGTATAATTATAATAACAGTGAAACGGCTGGTCAGATTCGGATGAAATTTAGTAGTAATCTGGAGAAAGACATAGGTAACCGTTAAGCATAAGGCATCTGGGGGCCAGGGTAAGTCACTAACTTAAAAAAATAATTCCTTCAGGTTGCAATGATTTAAGCTTTTTTTAAACAGTTTCATGAAAAATTGCTTATTTTACTTCATGTAAAAAACGTGTCGGGTTAGGGTGTAGTGGGGTCCCCTCCCAACGTGTGTTTAGCTTGTCGTAGTGGGTGGGGGGGCTCATTAGCGTCTGGCAGTTCAGCCGGGCGCGAAGCAAGAAAGCAGAGAAACGCACAGGAGGGTGACGCAATTCGGTAGTGCTCCTGTTACTTCTCTGAAAACAGAGTGAACCGTTGGAGCAACCTCATAGTTGTTGTGGTCCGCTTTGGCAAACGTGCTGTCAGGACGTCGTGGTTGAGTGCGCAAGCGATCCTGCGACGCCCCATTAAGACGGGGGAGGTTTTGTTGGGTTTCAGTGGGTAGTACTGGCTTTTCTGGCCGGGGAGTCCCACATAACCACCTGTATGTCTGCAGGTTCTATACGTAAATGCATGAATCAATCGCAGTAACTACTACATCTCATAAAACGGGTTCGATTTTAGCATAAAATGAAACTTGACATATATGGTCCATTTTGGGACGAAGACTCAGAATGTTGTCTTAACCAATTTTGTCAGATATAGTAACAAAGATAAGAATGACAAAGCTCTTAAAAGCCAATTAATTTTTCCACTATTCCTATATAGTGTATTTTAGTATCATGTGTATATATCATATCTTGCTTAGAATATAGTTATAGTTTTAAGAACTAGTACCTGGGCGACCGAGCTTCGCTCGGAGTTCTTGAAAGATTGTATATTTTACATTAAGTGACTAAGTGTTACCGAGAAAGTTGTATAGATGTCGCGATAAGAACAATTTTCTTTTTAATTTGGCTTAAAAATAATTTTACATTAAGTGACTAAGTGTTACTGAGACAGTTGTATAGATGTCGCCATAAGAATAATTTTCTTTTTAATTTGGCTTAAAAATAATTTGACATTAAGTGACTAAGTGATACTGAGACAATTGTATAGATGTCGCTATTTAATTTTGCGTAGAATAATGCATAAGAAAAACGCATGAAAACTCGAAAACACGCGTTTTCCCAGACATGTGACTAATCTAGATCAATTTTTCGCCCCCGAAAGCCCCCATATACAAAATTTCAGCAAAATCGTTAGAGCCGTTCCCGAGATCGCTGGTATAAATAAATAAATAAATAAACAAGAATTGCTCGTTTAAATATATAAGATTTTATGTGCCAAACTACTTTCCACTTTATACAATATCGAAGGACACGTTATATACCTCATTATTCTCGGTCATTGAATTTGAATATATAATATGTTAATATAGGTAATTAATACTCGCAAATTGCTATTGAGCATCATTGCCACGTTACGTATGTAATACATGTGCCAAAACGTTATTGCAACTTAATTAAATATACTGTATATTTAGTGTTCTACTAATGTTTTAACGTTATTATAGATTTTTTTGAGATGATATATTTGTCGCAGTAAAAAATATCCTATATGTTGACTCGGATAACTAACTATCATCACACTAAATTTCATCAAAATACCTCCAGTTGTTTTTCCGTGATGCGGTCACAAATCGACAGAAAGACAGACAGATAGACAGACAGACAAAAATTCTAAAAACTTTAGATTCGGACCTCTGTATCGATAATAATGTCTATTTCAATAAGATTTTCAAAAAAAAAAATAATGTACAGATTTGGCTTAGTTACAATTTTATTATATGTATAGATTATATTCTAGATTAAAAGCGAAATAGTTCATTGAGTGAAAAACAGCCCCAAAATGTTGAAAATTCTACATTACGAAGTTTTTTAATAGGATTTTTAAAGAAAGCTGGTAATCAAAAACAAAGCATAAATAGTGATAGCAATGAAGAAAAGCTAACGTTACGCGGAGCTGTATGTTTGGATCTACTTAGAAGATATATATATTTTTTTATATTTATTTTGAATAGGTTTGGTCATAAAGTGAACATGGAACAGTTCATACATATGTATGTATGTGTATACACTAGTTTTTGCCCGAGCTTAGCTCATTTGGTTTTTTTATATTTACTCCCCTCCTAAACGTCTTAACATGATGTTAGATTCTCAAAAAATTGGGTATAAAATAGAAAAAAAACTAATGTAACTAACTAGTAACTCCACAGATTAGCTAGTCAAATCAACGAAGACTTCAGCATTATAAAATTAATATACTATATATATATATATATATATATATATATATATATATATATATATATATATGTGTGTGTGTGTGTTATCCCTAAGAGATGATGCCATTGCAGACTTTTCTGTAGACCTATATAAGATACATAATCTCACCATACATTATTTTGGTTTAGGTAGCGTTTTCGTTGAAAGCTCCCAGAAGGCTTATTTTTTTCTGACACCTCCAACAAATATCGTTATATTTTTGGCATTGTACCCAAAAACTTAACAAATTATATACTAAAACCTTTTTCTTGAATCATTCTATTTATTAAAAAAAACGCACCAAAATCCGTTGTGTAGTTTTAAAGATCTTAGCCTGCATATGGACAGACAGACAGCGGGAAGCGACTTTGTTTTATACTATGTAGTGATACTGATATTAAATATCTAACAAATAATGAAATTTAGTAGAAGAAATAGTACTGATCGAGTCATTTTCTTTCTTTATGAGACCCAGGTCACGTAGGGGTAAATCGGAGATCGTCCGCCAGTCGCCCTCCTTTGTTTACAGATTTTCCAAGAATTGATCGAATGCCGTGACCCTGAGAAACTAACTTATAGTAACCATTGCTTTATTGTTAACTAGTATATTAGTTGTTACTAATATACCTACTAATATTATGAAGACGAATTTTTTTTTTTGGTAATTGCTCTTCGGTTTGTCATTCTTTGACGCAGTAACACGCAACAGATTGTTGTGAGCCTTTTTTTTACTCGTATTTATCTATTCTGCCTTTTTTAACGTCCCACTGCTGGGTACGGACCTCCCTTCAATACGCCCTCGTACTTTGTATAGCGTACGGATCAGGCCATAGTCCACCACGCTGGCTTAGTGCGGATTGGCGGACTTCACGTGTCTTTCGAAAACTTGTTAGGTTCTCTCAGATATGCAGGTTTCTTTACGATGTTTTCTTTCACCGTAAGGCAAGTGATAATCATGTTAGAAATCATTCATTATACAAATTAAATCAAATTATACTTTAAATTATTTTAATGACTTTAACAATCACCTCAAAATTATCACTTTTTTACATTTAATAAATTGTCACTGTCATTCTTATGAAGGTGTGTAGAATTTATCGAAGACTCGAAAGGCAGTTTAGCTGAGAAAAAATCAACTCTTGATTAAAAAAAAAGCCTCTTTAAAAATAGTATTTGTTAAAAAAAAACTGTAATATGATAATTTTGTACGTAGGAAATGGATATACTTTATGGGCTGGGGAACCACTTTTCATCACAGTTTATCAACTTTCCTTGGAATAGTAGCATACTGGTAACAACTTATTACTCGTTCATTTATTGTTGAGACGGAAAACAATTTCAATAAAATGTACTATGTATGTATATATATAAGCATAGTTTTTTAATTTTTTACAAAGATATATCTTTAAGATAATCTTATATTTTTAATAAAATATCTAGTCTTGAAATAGAATAAAATAACCAACCAACATACTGACGTTTTTCAAATTAAGAAATTCTGATTACATTTTACCAGAAGCTTATAAAAAACTCAATTACAGCTATATATTTTTTTTTAATTTCACGAGATCGCGTTGGCTTACGACTAAGCTTGTTGTAGAATGTTTTATTTTTAAAAATAGAAGTTATAAAGTTTAAAAATAGAAATATTCACTTGTTAACAAATTACAAGAATGTCAAAATTAAATAAACAATTAGTACGTAAATTACTTGAAAATAATAAAATAGCATAAATGGCAGGGAAGTTGAAAAGTAACAGATTAGTTTAGACATGTCATGTGGAGAGATGAAAATCACATAATATTCAAGAGAGCTCTAGGTGTGAATATGTATGGATGTACAAGTAGAGTTCGACCGACGAAGTGTAGATGGACTGTGTGGAAGAGGACATGTGTGTGAAAACAAAACGATTCTACATAGTGTGAAATGAAGACAAGCAAAAAAAGAAGAAATTACCTATAATATAATGCTTTAACACTACATACTTAATAATATTTGTAAATGCTCCCTTATATTGCTCATAAATTGTACTTATAAAATCAATAAGTAACATCTTTTTACGACGATTGATTAACACATGCTTTATTTACCCACAAAGGGGCGCTCTTCAAACTTATTTTTTCAATTAAGCTGGACACAAACGCACTTTCCCCTTCGACACGTGTATACCCTCACTAACACCCCCTCTGTGAGACTATGAATTGTTCATCAATTTATGAATCATCTTACATTGATATATTGCTCTACGTATAACCTAAAATATTTGCTATACTACATAATAACAGTTGTCATAATAATACATATATGATATATTTTTATAAAAGATCTCCTTTTCTGACCCTTTAAAAATATTTTTTAGAACACTTTCCAACTTACAGGATACCGGTGGCTTTTCCAGAACTAGTAGGTAATTAATATTAAGGTCATGTTGTTATTTATTGGAGCTTGCCGCGAACAACTGTTGTTAAAGACTGTTGTATATGTTTGACATTTTTTGTCGAGGCTTATCTTTGAAACGATAGATCCAAAGCATAGAACGATGTAGATTACTTCTTATTCTGGAAAGAGAAAGAATTCAAGTCATTTTTAGGATACAACTACAACATTGATTTAAACGTATCCTATAAAAAATTGGTTGATTTATATAAACAAATGAAGAGTATAATTATTACTAAAGAAGAAACATAGAAATATATTCTTATACCGATAGAAATATACTACTGATAATCGCTTACTACCGATAAAAATTTGACATACGAATAACTTGTATGAAACTTAATATGTCAAATGTCTGTCTCTAGTTAGGACAATCGTAGAACCTTTTTAACGTCTATTGGGGTCTGTCCGGATCCGCTAGTGTCCTACTGCTGGGCAAAGGCCTCTCTCTTCTTTTTTAAATTACTTTTTTATTTTGACTACTAAAATTTCAAATAATTACTGAAACTTATAACTTATTACTATTAATGTTTTATTGTTAATATTGATCAAACTATTTTTATTTTACTTTAAATATAGAGAAAATCTGGATTAAATGAAAATAATTTAAGTCACACTTTCGATGTTAACGTTGACTTGCGTTGTTTTAGTGCCTGTAACGGGAGTGGAAATTTGCATATTATTAATTTACATCAGATCGGCTCCAACAGTTCACAATCTCTGTAATTTGGGCGTTTAGTAGTTGTCTACAACGCAACGATCTAGCTCAGTCTCGCTTTGTAATGACTTTGTTTGGCGACATTGGATTGTTTGAAACTTAAATGATCTTATAAATCGAATGCTTACTTAGAACAATGTTGTAATTTTCATCAGGATAGAATAATTTAATTCGAAAGCTGTATCATTTATCGGACTACTATAATTATATACACACTCGCAGTGCCAGCGGTCGCGGCTTCGAGTACCGCTGGGGGTATTTATTTGTGTGAATGTTTTTTCTTCAGTAATGGGTGTTTATATTCATAATATGTATGAATTTAAAGTTATTTATGTGTAGTGTATCAACTATCTAGTATCCATAACACAAGCCTCGTAGTTTATTTACCATGGAACTAGATGATGCTGTGTGTTAATGTCCCATCATATTTATATATATTTATGTATATATGCAAGAGTTTGTATGTGTGTGTACTGTTTATATTAGTTTTTTCTTGTTTACTACTTCATGCTTAAAGGTTGAACGGATTTGGATGGAATTAAGTACACAGATAGACCATTATTATTACATAAAGTAATACAAGATACTGTTAGGCAGCTAGGGACTCCAGTGAAATGAGGTAAAAAGGGTAGAGTCGAGGACCATTTTATGTCTTTTTTTCAATTTACTGTTTTTCATCCGAACCATCTCCAGTCATACTCGGAAAGATTGATCGCAAAATTAAACCGGAAAAAAATACTGTTTTGTATTAAAATTGAAACAAATGATCATGTACATCAGTAATACATATAATCTCTAAAAATCAATAAAATAACTTAGTAATTTTACTTATTTGGAACTCTAGTAAAACGATTGTAATTACCGTGTAGATTGCAAGGTAGATGCTACAGCTGGGAGTTTTTCAACATATTTTTACGTAAAATACTAATATATAGAATAGACATATATATAGGTGCGTTAAGTAAGTACATTTAATAACTTTAGCACAACTTATCACATATTGATGATACATAGTAAATAATTGTCAGAACTAAGCCATATTACCTTCAAAGGTGTGCCGCACGACTTACCAAAGTTTTATCGCAGTTATATGAATACTATGTAGGGCATATTTGTTATAAACAGACCAAAATTTATCTTATATAGGTTTAGCTAACCTAACCTACTTATATACCTAAGTATATAGATTTAATAATTTAAAAAAAACTTTTTTTTTTTTAAATTATTTGTAACATAAAAAGTTTTTGATTTTTAAGAGCGAGCGATAAGATCAGCCTTGTGAAAAGACAAACAATTTGCGTCCCCATCGATTCAAATGAAAAGTAGTTAGTAATATTCTCCATTTGCATATTTTAATTGTAACGGGGGAGTCAGTGTAAATGTGGCATAGGCGACTTATTTGCATACATCGTCGCGACGCCTTGCCAACAAATTTCTAACCCTTATGTTATTAAAGAGCTTTTATGATTGAATAAGGGTGGTATTGTGATTAGTTTGTACTTAAAACATTTATTTTTGATATAATACCTTAATAGATAGATATTTTTTATTATATTTTGATATTTTTTATTTTCATATCATGTTAAAAAAGATATGTTACTATGACAGATAATTAAAACTTATATTTCAATACTGACTTTTGGGATTGGGATACTTGAATTCGGGAATACAAGCATCTCTAAGATATCCAGAAACTTATTTATATAACAATAATGCATTAAAAATAGCCAAATAAAAGGTTAGGTACCTATTCAATCTTTCATCGGATATATTACTTATGTAGCTATCATCGTTTCTTAATACGGCGCTCGTCTTGTCATAAACAAAGAGGTTAAGTGCTCCGTAAATAGCTAGTCTCCCTTCTTCTATCATACATTTTTCTTTTGGCTATTTTCAGATCCAATATCTGTGATTTGACGAGAATCGAGAGGAAGCTGTTAGCATGTGGTAGCAAGACTACATTTATTTTAAGACTTAGGCCTGAGTGTTATAGAATATATCTACTTGTTGCGCTATTCAAAAGAAAATCTACTTATATCCTGCATTATTTTTAAAAGATTATTTCGGAATTACAATACTTTATAAATATCTATAAATATTAAGCAAATATATTATACTTAAATCATTCCAATGATGCAAAAAAAATTACATAACTTAATAAATACATAATTACAATAATAAAATATACGATTATGTTTTTATCATTTGTGAAATGATCTTTAACTATGCATTGTACGAACCTTACATAACGTTGTAGATATAAGTAGAATAGGTACATGTTACTTTTATACTCCACTCATCTGGATCAATATTACATACACTGTGGTGAGAGAGACTATGAACTACATATAATAATAAAAAAATATTACTTTGCGATTTGTTAACAAATAATAAAAATGTTAATAGTTAATGATTTACTTACTCTATGTTACAATAATTTAACAAGTTGTTAATTTTTTCAACGTTTCTGATTCTTAACGCCATCTGTTGATGGATGGCAATATATAGTCATTTTTCCTTTAGTTTTCGACCTATTTATTAACTCATTTATTTCGTTTATATTTATATATTTCATTAAAGTAACATATTTTTAAAACTTAATTACGTATTACACTTTCGTAATTCATTTTTCATGTATTATGATAGAGTATTATGTCTTAGAAAAATTAAAAAAAAAACTTTTTTCTTCTGTATAATAGTTATACTACATTAATGTGAAATATATTTTTTAATATTAAAAATAATACATTCTTTTAATATATATTTAAAATATATAATGTATTTTTTAAGCAGCGCCATCTCTTGGTGAAGCTATGTAATTCATACGTTCTAGTTATGTTTACTTTTGTTATCTACTTATCAATAATGCTATAAACCATTATCCTTGCCTACATTAACAAAATACGTTTACTTCAAAATGAATAAAAAAACTACTGAGTATTATAATTGGTCTATATCTGACAAATACTTTTTTAAGAACAAGTACAAATACATAAAAATATATAAAATACGATACCTACTAGTAACGATCAATGAAGTATTGTAAATAATAGAATTAAAACAAGATAGAAAATATGATCAGGCACTATACAATGAAGAATAAAAACAAATAAAATAATGGACTAAGTAATAGAATATATGATTAATGTGATTTTAACCAAAAATTTGTCTGGATAACTTTTTTTTTAAACAATAAAATATGATAGAATGTTATCATTATGTCACTTTTCTTTCCTATTTCAACGACTTATCGAAAGTTTGTATGTTACTTAAAGCACAGTTCGTAAATAGTACTTATAGTTATAAGTTACGAGCCACTCACCATCAGGTTCGTCCCTAGAAACGTTTTAACGGTTAGTATAGATTTCTCAGAGTTGAGATATATTTACCCGAATAACCAGCTATCATCATATCAAATTTCATCAAAATCTGTCCAGTGGTTCTCTTGTGATGCGTTCCCAGACAGACAGACAGACAAAAATTCTAAAAACTATAGATTAGGCCTCTGTATCGATAATAATGACTATTTCAATAAGATTTTCCAAAAAATATTTAATGTACAGATTCGTCTCAGTAAGAATTTTATTAGATATATGTATAGATGACAAACTTAATAAAAGTACGACCAATATATGATTCGAACCAGCGACCTTTGACGCAATAGAGTCAGGCCAGTGTAAACTTCGCTGCACCACGACGGCTTTAAAATATAATATTATTATCTTATATTCTTGAATAATAAATTTTCTTATATCACGTATCTAAGTACGTCATAGATTTCGATAGAACCGAGATATATTATAGTTACATAAGTATTATAAAAACTTTGCATTGATACTAAATTTCCTGCTAAATAAAAAACTACGTTTGTCATATAAAAGCACTATTTTAATTATAGAAGTATTTAGGTCGTTGGAATTTTACTAACAGAACGTCAGGTAGGTACCTGGCAAATGCGAGACTTTTAGCCTAAGTAGGTCGTACGGCGACCAATACAATTGGAACTTAGGATCTGGTTGGAATTTGCTCTCTTACCGATGAAAAATAATCAAGCCGAGGGAGCGGGTGAGGTCTTATATAACTGGGCGAGGAAAGTAATACACGTTCATAATTTATTCACACTACAATGCCTGCACTACGATTTACGAAATAAAATAAAACATCAATTACAGAGAGTAGTCGTAGAATAGTAATTAATAAAGGGTTGTAGCGTGTTAGTTCAGTTATAATTTTTACCATGAATACACGCGAGTGCTTTACTTATATTTCATAGCCTCCTTGGGAAATTTTTTGACCTTTAAATACTCAATAGCCCTAATATTTATAGTACATTTGTTGTACATCGCCATGGATGTATCGAAAATTTGACGTAGTTTCTAGCGGTTGTTAACTGTATAAAATGTTTTGTCTTGGGTAAGATTTTTATTTTTCAAGGTCTTAACATTAGTCAATTTTTTTCTAAAATACTAATCATGCTAGGTCATTAATTAAAAGTGATTGAAATTGTACCAGATAAGTCAAATGGTACTCCTTATTGCTAGTCAATTGTTGAAAGTAGAAATTAGAATTACGAAATCATCTTTACCATGCAATAAAAGCTGTAACATAAAGACAATGAGCACTGGTAGACCACCCGTAAATTGTTAGATCGGTATTCCGTGGTTAACAATGATCCAGCATCTGGTAGGTTTATATCTGTAATAAATCAGAGGAGGCACGCCAAAAAAATATCTATCAACGAAGTGTCGAACTAGGTCGGTTAGCGTGCATATTCGGCTTTATCGATTTTCATGACGATTCTGGCACATATTTTTCATAAAATTCATGTGTTCTACATACACTCTATATATGCATGTGTATTTTTAATTCTGTACATTCTGACAGTACCTACGCATACACACATAAAAATAATAAAATCCCGTTTAACATTATTTCCGAGAACTTATTTAATATACGTGTATATTTCTATATCCTTAACAATAGATAATATAAAATAATATCATAGTAACCTCCATAGAAGTACAGAATCTAAATAAATGATAAGTAAAGAGGTCGATTAACGACCTCCCTACTATTGTTTTATTTTCCTTTTCAATAAAAACTTATTGTGAAATAAATTTGTATCACAATATAATAGTATATGTATACTACGCCTTCTAAAATTTCATTTGCCGCGATGTGATCTCTGGGAATTATTTCAAATAGGCTGTTAAAGCTTGCGTCAGAAGAAGCTAAATTAAAACGACTGTAAATTAAAGTACGTTGTGTAAATCAATGGAAGATTTACACCTCGGCTGGAAGAATATGTAAACAAAGTCAAAAACAGCCATGACGAATCGATTCCAACGATAATCTCTCACGATGAAATCACTTTTAATAGATAGCGTTCACTACATTATTATGAAACCGTAATATATTCTTAACAAAAAAATACTTCTCCACTATATGTATATATTCTGATAAAAGATGTAATTACTTAGGTTTACTGTTGTCAATTGTTATATAATAATTTTTATACACGTGTCTATTAGGTTAACGTAAGGAAATAAATTATTTAAGAGCAGATACCTATAACGTTATTATTAACTGGTATATTATTAAATAATATTTTATAACAAATATACTATTGTATTAGTTTAATAATGATAATAATAGTAATTGTTATATTTATACTCATTGTGAAAGATTTTATTACATATTGCTAATTGAGTTTACACACAGTGAAGTTGTAAGAGAAAATGTGAAACGCTTCTCAGTGGGTGCTTTTTATCACTGAAGTCCATTAAGACGTTTTGAAAAAATCAATAAGATCTAAAATTACTAAAATAAAAGAAAATACACCCGATTCTAGAATAACATCTTACTTTCTGGAAGCGAACTATAAGATAAACAAGATTGATCCAGAAATAACGGTCAAGGAATTTCGATTGCTATCGTTACTTCTATTTACTTTATTTTTGGGCTAAAGATAAAGTGTAATTTGTCTGAAGATTGCAAAATTTGAGTTTATATTATGTGAAATAATATGTAAATAATAATTATAATTGTCTGCGCAAATCACTAATATATTTTACATTAATAAGGTATTTTAATAAAAAAAATGTTTTAAATATTATAAAACAAGACTATAAAAATTCTTCTACTTGATACTAGGTGGCGGTAGCTGTCGTTTAAAAAGTTCATATAAAACAATGTAGTTATTGATTTCTAAACAAACAACAACTAATATACACTACAATATAATATACATGTAAAGATGCTAATATACGGAAAAAATGTTATATTGTCAGTTGCTAACGTATTATACTATGTAGTTACTATCACTTTACTTACTTTTTATGTTTGTGTATACACAATAATGTTAAATATATGTAACAGTACTCTGTAAATAATCATACATATATGTTCATATGTGTATATTTACAGAATTAATTTGGATACAACTTCAGAGAGATTTGTTCTTTACGTTCTGTATTCTATAAAATCATTACAGTTCATCTTTTTCTTATAATTTATTATTACATTATTATATAAAATCTCAAGTTCGCAATAAATAATATATATTTTTTTAATGTCATTGAAGGTATTTACAAAGTTATAAGTAGTTAAGCGCAAGAAAATTACTCATCTCTTATTATGACTAAATTTATTACGAGATTAGACTGTTTGAGCAAATCTGAAACTTGCGCCTTAATGCAATAAATTATTACGAAAATTAGCTGTTATGATGGAAGAGTTAAACTGTGAAAGCCGAGGAAAACATTTGTCAAGTACCATACGGCGGCTAATTTGCGATCATCGCGTGTAAGTTGAAAAGTCACCTGGCGGCATACGTCATACGAAGATTGTATCCTATTTATATTAGTATTATTCTGCCTACTTACAACTGCCAACACACTTGCCGCTATAAAAAGCCAATATCAACTTTAGCGTCGTTGAGATTGCCCGCATTATCTCATGATTATCGCGTGTCAAAACATCGCCACGCTCGCGATACTTCGCATGTAATCTGATAAACGATGTACGCTGCACGCTTCGCGCTTTTAGGCTCTCCCTCTCTCGCATGCACTTGTGCTATCCATCCATCTTTCTCTGCGGGTCATCCATTTCATTCATGCGCGGTACACCTCGGCGGGCGCGCTGTTTACAGACACAAACAAACTGTACACTGCAAACCGCTTAGCTTTAAGTACGAGACCGTGAAAGTGATATTGTCAAGTGCTTCCATCTCGCTCTAAAAGCCGAGCCGTTAGTCCATGAAGCGCCGATAGATGTCGCTAGTGGTACCGTTTTGTAGCTTATGCGATATAAATGTCACAATAAATTTGGGCGCGACGTTGCCGGACTTCGCCACCCGATGCGATGGCGGGCGTGAGTTTTATAAGCGCCAAGTTTATAGTAGTATCAGTGCAGATGCTATAGCGAGGGTATAGAGGTTAAATTGGGTTAAGCGAATGGCATGAATAAGTTGGCAGGTGTATGTGAGCGTCACGTAACGTAACGAGCGGCACACACAGTCGTACATGTACGCGAACTGTCAGTACTCAGTAGTCAGTGGCTAATGCGTTATGCGAGCGATGCGCTGTGATCGCTTGTGGCAGAGCTGTGTGGCGCACTGTCCGCGCGGCTTAACATTTAATTCAATGGAGTAATTGATATGTTTCTTTGACCACTTTAGTATAATTTATTATATTTATAATAAATATGTCCTGCGTGACAAAAATTATGTAGACACAATGTCAGATAATTATTAAGGAAATATAAATTATAATAATGTTATTGATCTTAATTTGTATTATTAATAATGTAAAAAGTTAATAGCACCAAGATCTTGAGCAACAGTAAATGTCAATTGTTTTCCTGTTTTTTTACAACAACCTGCTAAGAAATAAGTTGTACAAAACATTAAATTAATAAAATATATTTAATTATTACTGTCATACATCAATTATTATATCCCACAGGAATTATAAAGATATTTATCTATTTAATCTAATTAAAACAAAATAAGAGTAAATTGTCAAAATGACATGTGCCTAAACATGGTAATTCACGCTTCGCATTCTTCAATACACCACCGGAACCGTTGCGGCTTACACACTTACACAACATATTCTCTTTTCCCTAATGCCGTCTTAATTTACCGTAATAATGCTCTAAACCTCTAGAGTTAAAGCTCAAAATCCTGTAATTAAGGCGTACAATATTTATTTCTGTGTTTCCCTCACACACACATCGCGCGCGGTAGTGGACATGTTGTGTACATTTTGACGCATATTGTACCCACTGTTATAAATGAAATGTGTAGCTTTCACAGAGCACACAACTGTACTTTAATGTTTAATCGATTTTAATGTATCATATATTGAGTTCTATCGTCATAAAATTACGGCTGATTTTGCTGTTCAACGAGAATCGGGCGTTTATGACTTTCCGTTGACGATAGTAGAGTTGTTGGTAAATGCGTGACCTGTTATTGTGTGTATTAGGTTACTTTAATCACAATTTGGAGTGGGCCGCGATATGGCTTTGGAAGTGACGACCTAGCAACAGGGTTTAAATGAATTGTTTTATTGGTTCACTCATATATTTTTTTAGTAATTTTACGTTATTTGTTTTTTTGTTATATTATTTTTCAATATTATTATTTATATTAGATTCAACTTATGAAACTTTGACAGCGTACTATTATTAATTATTATTTAAAAATATAACTTTAGAATTATGAAAGTTTATTAAGCTATCGAGAGTCGCGAGCACACCGGTGTGCCAATTAACAATTGATTTCTTAGAAATTAACCAGGAGGTGTTAAGAATTTCTTTATACGTTGCAAGTAAATGAGTATAATATATTATCTAAAATAAAAATGTAAAAGTTATAAAATATTAGAAACATCCATAAAGAGGATAGTTCTGTGGCGATGGTAAGCGGCGGCCGAGTAAATTAGAGAAAGACCGGGCTGTAACTAAGAGTTGCACTGACACTGAGGAAGAATTGTATAGACATTCCGTTAAAATAATTAAATATTTATATTTTTAACATATTTTGTTTTTATTTCAGAACTGAGTAAAAAAAAAAATTACAGTAAATATGAAGTTTTTAACAATTTAAGAACATTTTTGCTGAAAAACATTAAGAAAAATAAACTTGAAAAATAGTTGTAGGCATAATGTGGTTGGTTAGCACATCATATTAGCAAAAATGTATTACCAGCGATTATAATTCAAAAAATCAATAATCTATCGATTAGAAAAATTCATATCATATTCGATAGTCAAAAGCATCTGCCACCTAAACCAGTTATGGGAGATAAAGTTCTTAAGGTATGTTCAATATATAATGAATTTTGCGAAGCCCACATGAAATCGCCAATCCGTAAGTATATACTCATATCTGGCATATACACACGGATCGCACTTTGTTTAAATACCTGTATATCCAAAGTTTTGAATGCTGCATCCCTGCGACATGTTGAGAAATATTATGAATATTATTAATAAAAGTATTATATATTTACTACAATATTTATTTGCATAAACAAACAAGTTGTGAAAATTTTCCTTCACTAGGTTCATTAAATTTAATAATTTTCTTAAATTATGACATTTTGTTTCACAAAGTGTATCCACACTATGTTATCCTTCGTCTTAACCTGGAATGTTGCTCCGCGACTGTTGTGATGCATATCGTCCGTATGGTAGTGTCCCCGCCTCGCTCTGTATCGCTACTTCTTTGTCTTTAGTATGCGCAATCAAATTATAAGGCCCATTCTTCATTTTACTTATTTTATAATGTGAACTTTAAGTGTTAAACATTTATATATAGGAGGATGGAAGAGACGTTGACGTTCATTTCTTGAATTATTATTTTCATAATATAGAAAATACACATTTACTGTACTCTAATAACGAACTTATAGGTCGAATGATATTAAATTATATTACAAAATATTTATTTATACGGCATAATATCACGATATTTTTTTTTAAATAAGCCATAACAGAACAATATAATATCTCTTATTTATCTTTTGTTATCTTATATTATTTTGGTACTTATGTATTAACGCCACCGCAGAGAGCGCCCGCTTTACTAATCAGTATTGAAATAGTATTATATTACTAACGTTTTAGAAGCTAGTAATTAGAACATAATATTATTAAGATAGTTTTTTTTTTACTAAGTTATATATATCGAGTTTGTCTTTAATGTATATACTTATGTAAATATTTGAAATTGATTTTAGATGTTTACACCTTAAATAACATATGTATATTTATTAAAAAAATAATGTTATTCAAAAATGTATAGTAAAATTTTATTATTGTAACATGGGTTTCGTATGAAAGACTTCAACGCGCCAAACGCCAAGCCAAACTTTGTTTCTGTTATATTATTGTACAAATCCAATGATGTTAAATGGCTAAATTTATATTCTATGGAAATGACATATGCTCTACGTATATGAGTTTTAAATTTAAAAAAATGGACTCACAATGTCTGAATAAATGTACAAAGAAAAACAATAAAAATAAATGAAATATATTTTCGTTCGTTTTTGCATTGCATTTCTTTTTAGAAGGCTAACAAAGATTTATATCCAAAATTTAAATGGATAGAAAACAAGACTATCAACACTATGCAACATGGCAAAGAGCCCAAATACTAACGGAACACTCACTTTGGTTAGGCGGATGTGTAGACAAGAAAGCCACACGGTTTTCACTGTATATATAAACTGTACTGTAAAAAGACATTTAAAAAGGGTAACTTAATCAATATTAATAGATATTAATATTAACAGACAATAATCAATCAATATTAATAGACGATGTGCTTACAATTATAATTAAGTTTGTCAAATTGATTAAATTGAGTCTCTCCCGTAATGTCGGGAATCAATAATTAAAATAAATACGCGAAAAAACCGAACATATAGTTTTATTTTAAAATATCTAATATTTGCGTAAATCTAAAAAAAGTCTTAATTGTGTGTTACGTGCACCTAGTGATAATCAAAGTTATATGTTCTATCTATTATATACATATAGATTTTTGTTAAATATATTAACCCCTCGAGGACCGCGTACACGCCGGCGTGTACGATACCAATTGAATTCTCGGAAATTCGCAAGGATTTCTTAGAAATTATCCTAGATTAAGCTTTGTTTTTTATTGTGTCTTCATAGGTAGTTATCATATACTGATTTGAAACTTATTTATATATTTAAATAGTATATTTATATATGTTATTGCTTTTCCCCTATTCAATATTTTGTGAATCATAAAATTATAATCACCTTTTTCAACCAAAATGAACTTATTCCTTACTTAAATTCGAAGGACATATAATTTATGATTTTAAAATATTATATTAATTTATACAACATATTCCAACATGTTCATACAAATACATTTATTTAATTATAGGCTTTTATTTTAATTTAGCACTGTCAAAAATTGTGAAATATTTCATGTACATAATACATATGTGTTTTTAAAATTGGTATTATTGCTCTTCTATACATATAATAAAATTGTAATTAAGCCGAATCTGTATATTGAATATTTTTTGGAAAATCTTATTGAAATAGACATTATTATCGATACAGAGCTCGAATCTATAGTTTTTAGAATTTTTGTCCTTCTGTCTGTCTGTTACGCATCACAGAAAAACCACTTGAGGGATTTTGATGAAATTTGGTATGGTGATAGCTGGTTATCCAGGTCAACATATAGGATTCTTTTTACTGCGGAAAAATATCTCATCTCTGAGAAATCTATACTAAACCTTAAAACGTAAGAAGGGACGAACCCGAGCGGAGCGAGGGTATATCGCTAGTATTCAAATTAACTTTTAATGGTAGCCTTAAGTTGTAAAGTTTTGGAGCTACAGTCCCGTGCCTACGAACTATAAGGGTGAGGAGAAATAATGAGCTCTCTAATATCTTGAAATATTTTCTGCATATGGCATCTTATTTTAGTAATATGGGTCACCATGGCCAAAATCTGTTACGTATGAATTTTACTATACATATCTTTCTCATATTTATTCATATATAGACACAGATAATAAATAACCTTTAACATTTTTAATTTTGAATTTTTTATCTTGCATTGTTTAAGAAAATGAAGTATTTTGAGGTTAAATCTTAATATTAAAATCTTCACAGAAGTGAAGGAAAGAAAAATTAAAAAAAAAACGAGTGCCTTGTATAAAAGAAGCTTGATTACACGTCACTATTCCCAAGAACTTTTGTTTCTTTGTTGAATTTTAATTTTTTTATGTTTACCTTTACACATTTTTAAAGACAATATCTACTTGTATATGTACATACTCAAAATCACTGTGTTAAGGAAAATCAGAGATATAGGTGGTGGTTGATTTCAATTTGTGTAGTTATATGTAACCATTCTGCGTTCCAGACAGATCTTTCATATTAGAACGGTTACGTTTTTAACCAAAAAAATATCGAACTCCCTTATTATTTAATAAATAGATTCTTTAATAAATATTTTTTATTAGATTATTTCGTATTAGTTGTACCTAAAAAAAAACACAAATAATTATTTATTTCCACTGGTAAGTACAATTTGGGGTGTTGGGTTCATACATAAGAAATAACATATTAGTTGAATTTTGCTATTTTAGCAAACATCTTAATAAAATAATCCCGTTTCTACGGTAAATAACGGTAATATCGTAGGTATATTACCGTTATCTATACTAATATTATAAAGCTGAAAAGTTTGTTTGTTTGTTTGTTTGGTTGAACGCGCTAATCTCAGGAACTACTAATCCGATTTAAAAAATTCTTTTTGCATTCGATAGCCCGTTAACTGAGGAAGGCTATAGGCTATATATCATCCCGGAAAAATGTACGGTTCCCGTGGGATAGATTTGTTTTTGTCTAGGGACGAACCCGAAGCGAAGCGAGGGTAAGTCGCTAGTTATAAATAAAATAAAGAAAAAGAAATCCTATGGACCGGAATAAATGACTCTTTATAAGTGATTTTCACTTAATTACTTAACTATCACTAAAAGTTAAAAAAAAAACATGTGTGTACTTATTTACGCACGTTAGAAGTTATACTTCTTTGGCGTAACAGAATAAAATTAGTTAAAGATTTCATCCCGTATGTAACATCTGTTTATAAAAGGAATGATAAATTAATAAAATAATTAAATAAGGCATTATTGGGCATATTACAATCATAGATTTAAAGAATATCATTTAAACAGACAATAACAAGGATTACCATGGCAACAAACATTTATCAGCTAACTTCATCATGTCGCTTTTTGGCTATCGGTGTTCGCGCGCATCGTAAAAATCTTACCCTCATTTTTTTTTTCTAACACGTCCCAAGAGAAGTATAACTTCAAAAATCATGTAAAATTTTATTCGAAATCCAAAAAGAAAACAAAAATCTATTGGATCAAGACATTGGAAGTGATGAAGTGAATTAGAAGGAAGTGATGAGGAGTTTTGAGTCAAAAGTCCTGTAATTTTGAGGCAGTCCGTTGTGTTGTGTGTAAGCGAGAATTGTCGAATGGGATTGGAGAAGAGGAGTTGACAAGTATCAGTTTTTCGAAAGAGAGCTTGTAGCTTATTATTTTTTGCAATTCTTCACAGTACACCTCTGCAGTAATTATGTTCCTAGTTTTAATAAGCTGTAATGAATAACGTAATAAAATTGTAACTAAGCCGAATCTATACATTAAATATTTTTCGATATAGAGACCGAATCTATAGTTTTTAGAATTTTTGTCTGTCTGTCTGTTAGCGCATCACCGAAAAACCGCTGGAGGGATTTTGAATGAAAATTGGTATGATGATAGTTGGTTATCCGAGTCAATATATAAGATACTTTTTACTGCGGGAAAATATCTCATCTCTGAGAAATCTATACTAAACGTTAAAACGTAAGTAGAAACGAGACCGAGCGGAGCGAGGGTGAGTCGCTTGTCCACTATATATTCAGAAGCTAGTTTTCACTCAATTTGCACTTGGGACATGTCTTCACTAACTCTTCTGGCTAAATCAATGCGACAGACATTCTCAATTGTCATACTTTTCACCACAAATTTCAATCCAATTCAGAATTCCTTCATTTATGAGCCTATTCAAAAAATTAAGACAACCTTCTTCGAGATTCTGTTGTTTTTCAGAAAGTTCATATAGTCCCTAATATTAGAGGGTTACAACTAGCACGTTTTAAAGTTATTACCAAAAAAGTTATGTTGAATTTCAGAGTCTATGTAACTTGTTAATTTAACCTTAATTAATCTGTATGATTTGGTCACAGAGTAAGTTTAAAATGAACTTGCTTCCAGAATGGCGTTGATTTCATCGTTATCTTCTCGAGTATTAAAGACGCACAATCGATTTTACTATGATTGTGAAAATAGTGATATCATATAAATGTTGAAAGACAGAATAACAAATTAAAATTAATTTGAATTTGGAACATCAAGTCGGGCGCAAGTTATCGAACTTAACTATAGTATTAGAAGTAAGTAAATTTGTAAGCAAGGACCTAATATTCTTAAAGTATCCTTATATCCTATATCCTAAATATTATAAGGTAATATAGTCCGGAAGCCAGATACAAATTTGGTCGATTATTTTCTCTCAAGCGATAATTAGTGAAATGCATCAGAGAGTTGTATCATAAAGCTTCGTGAACGTCAGCTGCGGCTCCGTTGGTGGGATGAGCGGCGGCAGCCTGCCACGCATGAAAAAAAAATCAATCATTTTCTCTTACCTGAAAATTTGTTAAATTGTTGCTAACCCAATATCTCGACGAAAGAAAACAATCAGTTGACTGACTGACTAAGTCGATCGAACATGAAAAAATATGTATATTTTCAATGAACTCCTCTAAATATACATGTCAGCTGGCTGTATCTCAGAGGAAAGACCAATAGTATTTTATAAAATATCCATTTACGCCCGAAAGCTTCTACTGTTTTCTAAACGTATGTATGAAATGATTTATAAAAAAAAAACTTTGCGTATTCTCAAGTATTTTACTGAACTTTTTTTATGAAGCACAGAATCGATGTTGGTATTATTTAGTATTTTTATATAAAATCATTTTATTATAAAATCACAAATGTAAGATTTATTACGCAACAAACGTAAGTCCCAGAAAACCAAAAGAGGAAAGATGAAAGGACACAAACAAAATAAACTGACTCGATAGTTACCTAAAAGCCTTGAAAAAAAGTAGCTCTTCTTATTGGAATTTTCTCTATTTTATTTGTGCTTTATCTGTTAAGGTAATCTCGCCTTAATTAAATTTGCTAAATAAAAACCAGTTTAGATACTGGTTTGAACATATTGCCAAACATATCGGATAAACATATTCCTGTACACAGTACGTAATTATTATATACATACTCGTACATACCATGTGTAATTATATAATATGTATATTATCTTTGTTTCAGATGATTCGCATGAATGGGCGTGCGCGCCCAACCTGGCGGATATAAGAAGCGAATTCACAGAATATTTTGGCATATACATATAAATTATATAAAATATAATTTGGAGTAGGGAGGAAAATTATTTCTTTAGATAGCAGTCTGTTCTATATCTATCTATATTTTTATAATATTTACATAAAATAAACCTTATTGTTTTTTCGAGTCATATTGCTCTGAAATTATGGAAAGTATTTGAATTACATAACTTGTATATCAAAGAAAAAAATCACAAAAGTATAAATTTCATAACAAGCTCGTAATAACAATCATCAGAGAAGGATCGTGATGGAAAAATACGACAGTGAAAGACGGCGACATTTTTTCAGCAAATTACACGCGTGTCAAATGATTACACACCCAAACACAGTCAAAGAGGCAAACCGAAGCACTCGTGAAACATTCGTGCCAGAGAGAGATGGAGGATCGAAGTCTTACTAAAAAAACTCGAATGCATTAATTTTTTTTACTTTACATCTTCTCCTGAAACTTTATAAAATGTCTCTTTTAAATAGTAATATTTCGAAAGTTTCTTACTCAATAATAAAGTATTTTTTTCGAACAAATGTTTTAAGTAACGAGATTATAGTGAGAATCGCAACACTGGTAATGATTCGATGGTATGAGAAAGGGAGAAAAAGGGTGTTTAGGGGTGAGAGGGCGATGGGGATGAGAAAGTTATTAATTCTGGAAGCGAGAGGCGCCAGCCTACGGTCTCGACTGCAACAGAGTGGAGGCTTACCTTAGATTCGCTTAATGTTCTTCTGATATCATTATTATATTGCTATATTTTGGTTTCCTTATTTTATGCAATATATAAATATATCATTCTTATAAAGATTACAATTAACAAACGTTTGTGTGGTCTCATATACATTAAAACCAAATTTAGGTGCATCTTTCACATCAGTAATGTTGCATTATGCCACAGTATTATATACAGTTGTTATAAAGCCTTCATGTCCAAGTGAATCGATTGTGAATTTAATTGCCTAATGCTGTTAACATTATTATATACTTGAGTGTGAATGCTACCAATATCGAGACATAATACTTTTGGCGTTTATTATTAGTTACAGACGACTTACTCGTATTTAGCTTTGCGTTCTCCGCAAAGTTAAAGTTCAAAGATACTTGGGGTTAGGTCTCTTTAACGTATAGGTATCATAATGAAATGGGCTCGATCACTATTTGAAGGCTATACAGTAAATCGTTAGAGGTTGAGTGCTCTTATTAAAATAATTTTCACATAAAAACTTGAAATCCTTTTATATTTTTACGTCCATCAAGCTAAATTTTCTTTACCATTTTTTCCTTTAATTGTTTATTTCAAAAATAATAAATAATACTTTGTATTGTAATTTGTATTCTTGATTTCAATGTCAGTTCTTAATATTATAGTATATTTTTTATTATTAATTCAATTTTTGATATATCTTTGTCCTTTTCCATTTTATATCAGAAAACGCAGTAAAAATTCAGAATAAAAGCATTACCAATAATACAAAAATGGCGTTGAACAGTGGCTGTAGTTAAATAAATCAGTTCATTAACTTTAACCTTTCGCATTTATAGAAGCTGAAGTATCAGATATTGCTCCGAATACAATATTAGCTTGGAATTACGTTTTGATTAGTATAGTCCGACCTCGGGGCTCGAGCGCATAGAGCTGTGCCCGCTCATATCGATCTTTATATGAATATTTGAAGCCGACCCGTCCTTGCAACGTGCTATACGCCCAAAATAAAGTAAAAAGTATTTTTTATCTTGTTGCTTCAAATATTAAGTACATTCGCACGAATCATGCATAAATCAACAATACAATAACTATGCATAAAAATCCGTAGTCTTAGACTGCTCTTAGTTACTTTTAATTTAATTTTAATGAAATTATGTTATATTTGCTAATTCATTTTGCTTTCAAACAAGAATCGAATTGCTCTATGTTATTGTAATCAATCTAAAATTTATAATTATCTTCTATATTTACGTAAAATACAAGGTATGTATACGATAAAAAGTTTTATAAATATATAATATATAAGTATTATGAATTTTATTACAAGTTTATTTAATGAATTATTTTAGGAAAAGTTGTTGCTTTCAACGCTTTTTAGCCTATTAGCGAAGAGTGCGACAAACGTTGAGATTTGGCGTTTTAAGTTTAACCCAGTGAAATATTCAGGTCAAGCTTCATATTTATTAAGATGTTTTACAATTTTATGTAGGTAAGAAAATCATTAATAAAAAATATACGGAACTATATATTACGTTATACCTGAAAAGTCATAATTAGATAAGTGTAGGTATTAAGAGGAATACAAAGTGTGCACATTTGTACAAATTTACTTATTTTATTAACTACAATAGTGTAATTTTTAACATAAATTATGTTTTACTAAATAACCTAATTCTGCCTTCTCATTTAAATCATCGTGGGCTTTGATATAGAAACATTTTGACATAAAAAGAATGTATAAAGAGTTAATAAGTGAAGCCACAGTGAAAAATTAGTCTTCAATAATAATCAACGTGGACGCAGTTACGACTCTCCATCCATATTCGAGGTAATTGGATTGTGTCGGGAGTGTATTTGGGTCACCATTTACAGAGACCTCTCGTGGACATGCCCACTCTTCTCGGTGAATCGAAATTTTTCAAAATTATTTTTTTAAATCTTGTACCATTAGACTACTACTACAAATGCGAAAGTTTGTATAAGATTGTATAATATGTTACTCCTTCACGCTAAAACTACTGGAATATCATATAAGCACCTAAATATATTCGAGCAAAGCGAGGGTAAGTCACTAGTTAATTATAATTAAACTAAATGTGGTAGGATTAGTTTGTCTCAGTGACCACCATTGAATAGAAACAGTTTACTCCAGACAGAATAGTTAGAGATTAGGTATTGTAGGGTGTAGGACATTAAAATATGATAATCTTATAGACAATCAGTGTAATGATTTTTTGTATCTATATAATTAACTTTTTATTAATATTGTGTATAATTTTTATATTTTTTTATTAATTAATTTAAAGTTACATTATAGATTTATGCTAATTTTTATATATTTTATATTTATGCCTGTCTTTTTAAATCTATACATATAATAAAATTGTAACTAAGGTGAATCTGTACATTAAATACTTTTTGGAAATTTTTATTGAAATAGACATTATTATCGATACAGAGGCGGAATGTATAGTTTTTAGAATTTTTGTCTGTCTGTCTGTCTGTCTGTCTTTTACCGCATCACAGAAAAACCACTGGAGGGATTTTGATGAAATTTGGTATAATGATAGCTGGTTATCAAGGTCAACACATAGGATACTTTTTACTGCGGGAAAATATCTTATCTCTGACAATTCAAAATAAAACTATCTTTTCGGATTATTTCGCGGATTTATTTTGATTTTTGGTTCCCGACGTTTTGAATGCTTTACAGCAATCATAGTCACGGGAGAGACTAAGATTTTAGACGTCTCAAAGGCGCTATATACTTGTTACAGACAGTGCCTACCAAGTACCTAGTAACAAGTATATAGCGAAATGAAAAAATAAAATAAAGCGAAATGTCAAATATTCGCGTAGATCTAAGAAAGTATTATAACTCTGAGAAATCTCTATTAAAGGTTAAAACGTAAGCAGGGACGAACCCGAGCAGAGCGAGAGTAAGTCGCTAGTAATAAATAAAGATATATTTATATTTTATTTATTGATATGGTTCTATTGATATGTCACATCATGTACTTAATATTTTTTTTATTCCATAGGTGATCTCAGAAGAAAAATTATTTATATAATATCATCGGGTTATCAAACTCTATATAAATGTAGCTAATTTAAGCTTTTCTATCAAGTAGATATGTAGATTATAAAACTAGATAAACAGTCACGCAAACAGACTGACAAACTCGCAACTGATTCTATAGAATTTCGTTTTTTTCGTGAAATGAGTTTTGGACCTCCAAAATATAAAAACTCTCTTTTGTGGTGTATTGTTCCTAAGGCGACGTAGATTTGCATTAAGCAAGGAATCTATTTTAACCATGTACATGTGGTTATATAACAATAGTGACTTTACACCGTTAGCATATATATGTATGTACATATGTTATTAGATTATACAACATATAATAGTCGGCGTCTCTAACCTATACCTACACTAACGATATATGCGCAGTAATTGGATTGAATTGAATTGCTACGATGCTCCAAGTTTATTTAGGTCATAGTAGTAGTGATGTTAAGCATATCGTTTTTAATACAACTTCCATAATATTCGCTTTAAAATGTAATGAGTTTATAATGCAATAGATTCTATCTAGGTCGTAGTAACTGAGACAGTAACTACGTGTTGGCTGTGATGAAAAGAGTTTCGAGTAATATACATGCACAAGCTTTGTGATTAGAAATATGAAAATGTCAAAGTTCGATTGATAAATCGCATTGTAATATGACATAATTCTCGATATACACTTACATATTTAAATTAACTATTCTAAATATTATGAGTAGGAATGTAGGCTACATTATAAAATAAAATATCATTCTCATGACTAATCTATATATATAACAAAATTGTAACTGAGAGGGCGAATGTATAGTTTTTAGAATTTTTGTCTGTCTGTCTGTATGGATTTTGATGAAATTTGGGATGATGATAGCTGGTTATTCGGGTCAACATATAGGATACTTTTTATTGCGGGAAAATATCTCATCCCTGAGAAATCTATACTAAACATTAAAACGTTGGTAGGGACGAACCCGAGTGGAGCGAGGGTGAGTCTATATTATAAATAAGAAGATTTTTTACGGAACTACAGTCCGGTTTCAAAAAAATGCAAACCGGGAGGAAACGTTAGGTTTAGTGATTGTCTCTTTGTTTGTTTGTCTTCTATGCATTCCTAAACGATTTATCTCTAAGCACGTATCCGTATGAAGCGGGGGTAAGCCGCTGGCTTATTATAAACAAATATAGGCAGATACATTTTAGTGAAAACGACATAAAATAAGATTTTTTTATATAATATATTGCAATATATAACAGATTTTCTGAACAACAAAGGCTGAAATATAGGATTGCGGATCACGTATTCAGGTCAGTATACGACTTTACCCGTTATTATTGCGCGACTAGGTTTCTTTGTCCAGGATCTGATCGCGGGATGATTAATCTATATATTTATAATTGCCACTATATTGTTACTTATTTTTGTAGATGTTATTTTTCTTGAGATTCAACATAAATAATAAAATTGTAAAAAGGTCAAAGTTGCACATTAAATATAATATTAAAAAAAAATTCGTTTAGGCGATGCCCGATATTATATAATAGTAACAAAATCTTTAGATTTAACTTGTGTACTTATCAAACGGTTATAGTTAAAAATTACTGGAAGAATTTTAAAAGGACCATCTTTATAAGTTAAGTATGTCTATCTTCTTCTATCTATGTAAAAGACAAAAGTGATTGACTGATGTATCAACGCACAGGCCAAACCCTTAAGGCTACAAAATTGAAATTTCGCACACGTATTCCTCATATGCCGAAAGCATCAACTAAGGAAGGATTTTTCAAAATTCAACCCCCAAGGGGGTGAAACGGGGGGTAAAAGTTTGTATGAAACATTTTATTCTTTGGACATATTTTTAAGAAATTTCGTATGAATTAGGTACGGCAAAAATAATGAGTTACATATTTCAGCGTTTTCTAAAATTCAACCCCTAAGATAAAAGTTTTAAATAAACGTTCAGGCCAAACCTTTAGGGCTACAAACTCAAAATTTCGCACACGTATTCCTCTTATGACGTAGTCATGCACTAAGGAAGGATTTTTCAAAATTGAACTCCCAAGGTGGTGAAATAGCCAATAGGGGATTAAAGTTTGTATGAAACTTTTTATTCCTTGGACATATTCGCATGAAATTTCTTATTTTTCGTAGTTTAATCGCGAGTGAAGCCGTGGGTTCTGCTAGTTCTGAAATAAAAAAAATAGTTGCTTCATTTGTATCAGTCGAAAAGGTTCAAAAATACACTGATCTACCCGATCTGTGTATCTATACTTAATATTATAAAGCTGAAGAGTTTGTTTGTTTGTTTGGTTAAACGTGCTAATCTCAGGAACTACTAATCCGATTTGAAAATTTCTTTTTGCATTAGATAGCCCGTTTACTGAGGAAGGCTATAGGCTATATATCATCCCGGAAAAATGTGCGGTTCCCGTGGGGTAGATTTGTTTTTGTCTAGGGACGAACCCGAAGCGAAACGAGGGTGAGTCGCTACTTGTTATATAAAGCTGAGGTCATTTTTAGTGGTTGTGGACTAAACAGATATAAACATGCGTCAAGCCGCAGACAACAGATAGTAAAAAATCCATTTATTTGACATATAGAGTCTATAAAAAGTATCGATTGCATTGTTTTAATCCGTCTTTAAGGATCTACCTAAGGATATTATTAAAAGCGTTCAGTATCCTTTCTTCTTTTCTAGTTTTTTTTACTTTACTACATAAAACGTTTTTTTTTTCAAATGAAAATAAATCCCCTATTTCTTTTAAAAATAAATAATTTAAGATCAAACGTGTTTCAATAGTTTTACAGGACTTTCTTAAGTCCTGTCCACACCAATTTGCATGTATGAGTTTTATAATATAAAAATATCTCTATATAACGTCCCTTGCTCCGCTTTCATGGTGGCTTGCAATTTATTTATTTCTAGTCATATTATATGTATTACTAAAGTAAATTTGCGAGAGACCGTAGCTCATATTATAGGAAAAGGTAGTAAAGCTTTAAATACTACTATTGAATGTAACGGCTGTATATACATATGTACCTATGTATACGACTCCATGAGAGTTGAACTGACCTAATACAATGTCACTGACTGTCGCGCTTGAAATGCTTTTATATTATACTGTACACACATATTTTATTAATTTTAAAGGTTATACTATGTATGTATATAAAATATATATTGTACCTACATGTGTACTTATTTATTTATATATATTATAATAATAAAAATTGGGCGAAGCAGGGGCAGGATTGCTCGTAGGAAACTTCTAAAAGTAAAAATAACCTATTTGACTTCAATCGATAAAAATTACATTATATTTTATTATGTAAATAATTAAGAATCCTTTTTTTTTGAAATCAAAGGTGAACTGAGTCACCTTAGATTATTTTCGTATGTCATCCAAAATACCTTTCGATTTATATCTATTACACACCCGTTGTTGGAGTCAATATAAGTTTCACTTCAAGCATGGAATAGTCCAGCGGTCTGGTCAACGACGAGGTACTCGTATCACGAGACAATAATATGGTAGACATACGAGTTGTTCTGAGTTCGGTTTACAAGGGTTCAAGCGAACAGTCAAGGGTAACTAAGACTGGATTCTTAGACACATCTCAGACTCTGATTAATCCCATATATCCGTACACTAAACAGCTTTCAGTTGAAGTTAATTATTAGGCGTTCTTTAGCAGTTTTCTCTTTTTACCTTTTCAATAGGCCAAATTTCATGGGTATTCGTGAAGTTCGGTGAACATTAGTCTGTTGAGAGAGTGGACCCGTGACTCGTGAACTCAAGCAGCTGGCGCATTGGATGTGGTTGTTTGTGGTTTAATCAGCTGAACTAATATATATATACACATATGGATCATAGCTTCTCGTCCTCTACATTTGGAAAAAATAGTTGTGACAGTCAAACAGACACACGGAACTTTACAAAATAATATATTCTAAGCTTAGTAAAAACAATGATATAACTTAATTAAACTTAGATTTAATAGCATTCAAGAAAAGAATTTAGTATACATAAAGCCAATAATCTTGTAAATATACCTTTTGCTCTAAGAGCGTCTGCAGGTCGTCTAAGGGTCGTGAAGATTGAACACTTTGTACATAAAATATTATCAATGTTATTTCTATTGAACTTAGAGACATTGGAAAAATGAGCAAGGTCTTCTAATAATACCTATGTATATACATATTTATCATAAATGCCACCTATTTAAAATTTAATATTTGATAATATATGTAGTTAGAATTTTCATCAATAACTACATACATGTAATGGGGACTAGCTTAGAGATAAAAAGAGAATATATTATTAAAAAAAAATACGTAAAAAGCGAAAAAAGTCATCCAATTTCCTATTGTCTAAGAGCCGGATACATTCCGACCTTCACCGATCTGTTAACTAGATGAACCATATTTTTTATAAAGTTTCAATAAAAGATAAATACGCCTAAAATAGTTTGCCTATCGAAATCTTGACCAGGCTATTTTTTAAATTATTTAATTAAAATTTAATTCTGTTTTTTTATTCTTCATCCTTCTTGTAACCAGCCGAATTTTGTTCTAAGTGATTGTAAATAATATAAAGTATATGCCTGTGTAGCCTTGCTTACTCATTTCTTGACCACACTACCTGGCAAGCGAGTATAAACAGGTAAGTTACTATAGGTAACTTTACGGATACTATAACGCTACCAAGTCATATTCTTTGTATTATTTACGGTTAGAACAAAATTCGGCTGGTTAACAGAACGGTGAAAAAAAATATATATATAAGTGTAATTAATTTAAAAATAGCCTGGTCAGGATTTCGATAGGCAAGCTATATTAGGTGTATTTACCTATTTTTGAAACTTTATAAAAAATATGTTTATCGAGGTTTCTAACCAAGATTGCGTAGCTCGAGCTTTATGGCCCGGCGCCGAGTCTCGCTGAAAGGACCATTCTTGATTATTGAACGTGGTGTTTTTAACGGGCTTAACTACCTTCTCAAGAATGGTATCTTAATATACTTGTGCCGATGTTTTAATACCTTTTTCACAAAAATATGGCTCAGTCACTCCTTTATAGCTAGCACCCCACCAAACCATTACTGAAGTCGGACAATGCCCACGTTGTACTTTGTTGCTTAATTGGGAAGCTTCTTTAGAGCTTTAAGCATAAATACGGTCATTTTGTTTGTTAAAATATTGCTCAATTGTAAAAAATTTCTCATCCGTAATCAAAATTTTTCTGTGACTTCCCATTGCGTACCGCTTAAGTAGTTGTTTTGATTTTAACACCCTATTCTTTTTTAATTTATCAGTTAAAAAATTACCAGTGCGTCTATTATAGGCTGCAGCCCGCAAGTCCTAATGTCATCTTTTAAAATACGCAACATGATTCTAGGTACTATTTTCATCACCCGAGATAAAATCTTTTGCTTTCGGACAGGATTTCTTCGAAGTTTTTCCCTTACTGCTTTGATCGCCTTTTTCGTACGAATACTACGTGGACGGCCAGATCTTTTTTCTGTCATAAACAGAGAAGGTTTCATTATATTCATCAATAGTCTTGTACACAAATAGTTGACTAATATCAAGCGCATGGTGAGTTTTAAAAATTATATTTGGCTCCATACTTACTTAGTGTAATGCAATCACAGCGATTCGATTCTCTTTATCACCCCACTCCATTTTAATATCACAAAATATTTTACAATGTATTGGCGCGAAAATGAGAAAACACAATGAACGATCATATAAAAATGACAGATTCCAAATTCAAATGTAATATTTTGTTTATTTTTAATTGTAACCGTATTTATGGCTAAATAAATATAGGGAATACGTGACATATTAGAATATACTAAGGAAGTAAAAGGTAACATAAAAATATATTTTGATGAACCCTTCATAAAACACCATTAGATAACCCATTTGTGATTTTTTTTGTACATTGTACAATGTACATACATATATTATGATAAACCAAAATACTTTCAACTGGTAACCTTAGTTTGGATCTTAGACTAATATCTATACAGATAAATAAAATTGGAGTGTCTGTTTGTAATATTAAAATAACCGCTTTTTTACTAAATGCATATGGATGTATACACGATACATATACCAAAACAACATTTTTTACAATTTTTGTCTGTCTCTCTGTCTGTCCGTCGGTCTATCTATCTGTCTGTCTGTTTGTTCCGGCTAATCTCCGAAACGGCTGGACCGATTTTAATGGGACTTTCACTGGCAGATAGCTGATGTTATGGGGAGTAACTTAGGCTACTTTTATTTTAGAAAAATAATCAGGGTTCCGCGAAAAAAAATTAAAACCCATGAAATTGTGAACAAAATCCGCGTACGGCTACTCACCCGAGCAAAATGAGGGTAAGTTGCTATATAATTTAAATTAATATCTTAGGAGTAGCAAGCTACTATTTATGTATACCTAAACATAGCTAACCGTGAAAACGTACCTAGGGACGAACTAGTAACCGAAGCTAAGTTCATATACTAAATTCTAATATGTTCATATAATTTTTACAACAGTGTATACATTTATTTACTTTTACAGCAAAAGTTATGAAAACATTTTTTAAAATTACAGTATGTATATATTTTGTTTACATATGTATAATGTGAAAGCTCATCGGACTACTATTATAAGTATGAAAGTTCTTGTTTATGTGTGTGTATATGCTTCTTAATTCTTCACGCTACAACCGCTGGGCAGATTGGGATGTTTAGCTTACAGGTAGACTATGATCTGGAGTAACTCATAGCCTACTGTTAGGCAACTAAAGACACACCTGAACGAAGAAGGGTAAGTTACTAGTACAAAATATATTTATTATGAAATATATACATATGTTTTTTTTGTACACTTGAAAGCTGTATGTATAAAATGTATTAAATATTTTAAATGTACCTACTAAATATTTACCATTTATTCGAAAAAGAATTGTAACAAAGAGCGCCAATAGTAAAAGCCTGCAGACTACTTTACCCGGTACGAACATTCGAATCTTGGGGTGGTCACCCCCTCTCATTTAACGTGATTGAGTAGGTAGGAAATTGTTTAAAGTAGCAGATTTTTTAATTTCATTACGAAAGAGATCTTTTGTGTTATTTTAAAGGATTGACGCTGAGTAAATAGGAAAAATGATGATGGTAAATAGTACAATGTTCTTTAGTATCTTTGTTTATTATTTACTGTATAAAATAATGGATTTTGTTAATAATTTAAAATAAAAATATACATAATAAAGTCATTTATTATGACATAATTTTCAATCAATGATTTTGTATAAAATTAGAAATAGACATCTATTCGAATTCTATACAAAATAAACTATAAACACTGTGAAATTAGGTAATATATGATTAAAAAATATAATATCAATTATAAAAAAAATTGTTTTTCTTTGGAATCGAGAAAAATTGCACTTCGATCAGTGTTGCTGGACGGTGCCGTATTTAATTAAAAATAATGTCTGAAGCAGTATTTCCTCGGCAATAACCGAGCCCGGGAAAGATAGCTTGTTATATAAATTTCTGCCGACTCCTGGGGGACGAGGAGGATAAGGCGAGAAAGCAGCGGCGGTAGTGTGAGTATATTATACCCATTTTCTGGGTCGTCCTTCCTACAAATACGTTTTATGCGGAAGCTAGTCTAACTCATTGTGTTCATGCCAACAACAACTCTATCACGTGTACTTAAAGTTTTATTTTAAAAATTTTAATATCCATCCCGGTAAAAGGTACTTATTTGATTAGGGTGTCAGGCGTATCACTGCGAGTGTGAGCGCTTACCCGAGGTTTTGTATTTACGTATTTTGGCTCCTCGCATGTATCGCGTTTTATTGATATCATATGATATAAAAATGCATATTTTCGCGTAAATGTATCAAATTACATTTTTGTACAGATTAACTATTGTGTATTGTCTTTACCTTTACCATGGATTATATTTTTAATTTTCTTAATTTATGTTATCTTATTTAGAAATAGACGCAAGGAAGATTTTCGTTAATTTTTTTTTATATAATCAGAAAAATGTGTATTAATTATAATAATAAAAATAAATATTTTATAAAAATTAAATACAAATAAAAATATAAAATTAATAATAGTTGTAAAAGTTAAGCGAAATATAACACTTCTAACTTTATCTGCCTCATGTATTCAACTGAAAAATTAATTTAGAGATACAGTAGAGAAATCCATACGACCTCTGGGAATAACGCCCTTTAACAAGAGGACGGGTGCAATGTCACAACATTCGAGTATTCAAATTAAGCGTCTGGTCAATATGAAAATGTAAAAGAAAAAAATTGTTGGCGAAATGAACGGTCGATCGATCTCCGGTGACGCTTGGATTTTCCACTGGGAAATGAATTAGCTGAGAGCTGAAGCGAATTTACATTTTTATTGACAAGCGATCTATTTTCGAAGCAGATGGCAATTGGAGTAAAATATCTTCTGTTGATCGAGACGAAATCGTTTAGCGTTTAGATAATTAAAATGAGTCACCGTTGTCAATTTTGTTAATAATGTATTTATACAACTTACAAGCTTGTATCAAACAGCTTTTTAAGTCAGTAATCAGCTACTCATCAGCTATTTTTGTTCCAAATAATATAACACATAAGTATAATTGCGTATTTTCATATTTACAATGAATTAACAATAAACTAAATAATTTACCGTACATTTAATTCATTGAGTAAAAGTATAATTTCCGGAAAGCCAGTTAACTACTCCCCTTGTTTTAATCACAGCATCACCAGCTTATCACATTAAGCCGCAACGCTAAAGTAATACGTATAAATGTCACCAGCACCGATACGGCGTTGGCTCATCTGCAAATTGAGCCAAAAACGCGGAGTAATTATTTAAACCGTCATATAAATTACTGCTCAAACTTTTCACGCCGGGGCGCGTGCGAGTGTGCGTGTCGCTCAACGGGACGGGGTGCGTTTGTCTGAGTGGGTATCTCACGGTGGGCTGAAAATGGTTCCATCATTTCATTCCTCCATCCTTTTTCAGCATTGTGTAACTTTTATATCGTGTACCGTTCACAATTTATACATTTTTTTCAAATTATTTCCAATTAAAACTCCCTTAAATTAATTGTTTTATATAATTTATAATATATATTTTTTTATTTTTATAAAATATATGGAGTTTATTATTTTAATTTTTTATATTATATATTTTATAAGTTATAACTTCTAATTTAAAAATGACAATAATGAAATATTAATCGACAATGTACTTTAACTAAAGCGTAAAAATGAGTGGCCACAACTTTTCCGCGTACTGTACGAGGGTGAGTATCAGCTTGAAACATATTTAGCTTTGTTCCCTTCACTACGGTTAATCTGTCCCGTTTCCTCCCATGTCAAGCGCAGATAGACTTTTTGGGTCGGGTGCGGGCGGCGAGAGGGTGAGAGGGGTCGCATCGGATCCACCACCCTTCCTGATGATGAAATATTGTACACGTGGTCTGATTTTGAATGACAACGTTTTCCTTGGTGCGGGGCACCCACTTTCGACGCGACGTTTTATAGCGAATTGAGGATTTGCTCTCTGTAACGATCATCCTCTTTAATGTGAATTGTTCGGTGTTTTTTACAATCTTTGGGCCTAGAAATTTATTGACCCTTAAGTAAATTCCATCATATTTATAAAAAAAATGCAAAGGCAATTGAGAAGCAATACGTGTTGTAATTAAATAAACCAGTGGTACCCAAAAGTTTAAAGTTGGGGTCTCAAGGTTGTTTGACTGATGCCCTTAGCGGGTTTGTTTATTAATACGCGCCTGATAGCAGCCCGCCCACTGACCCATTTGCCCTGTCCTTAATAGGCGGGAAATAACGCAATATAGCTTTAAATTTTGCCGCATCTGTATTTAACTTTATATTTTAAACACTAAACGCTTTTAATAAGTGAAAACCTTGATGAAATGCGAGAATTAAGTGCGTATTTATTTATTAGAGAAGTGTTTTACAACAAAGATTGCATTGGATCCAAATTTATTTAATTTATTTTCCATTGCTGAACACAACCACTTTAATCTCTTCCAAGTGTATCACCGAATAAAGCCTTACTATTTATTCCCACTTCTTATTTTCACCTTGCTTACAGTAAATAAACACAAGTGATACGAAAGAGTTTCAACTTAACTGTGACTAACTAAAGTTGACTTTACTTAAGCCGCAATGGTGTGATCTTCAGATTGGTTGCCCGATCTGTCGAGTGATTAATTCGCCCCTTACCTCGAGAGGAGATTTATTGGTTCCGCCGTACGCAAAACTGTGGGTTCGTAAAAAAATCTCCATCGAAAATTGAATAGAAAAGCCATTTCGGATGCTGGTACGAACGCATTTGTTCATAGTTGATAATTTGCACGTTGAATAATTACTTGTATTCTACGTACTTATATATTCACTAAAGTTAATACACCAGTCTCATGAAAGATTTTAATTAAATAATATATTGAGATTAGTTTTCAAAGTTTTTAATAATTCAAAATTATACAAGTTTCCAAATTTTACTATTTATATAATACTAGCAACTCACCCTCGCTCCGCTCGGGTTCGTCCCTACGTTTTAACGTTTAGATTAGATTTCTCAGAGATGAAATATTTTCCCGCAGTAAAAAGTCTGCTATATTATATTGACACGGACAGCCAGTTATTATCATACCAAATGTCGTCAAAATGCCTCCAGTACAGTCACAGACAGACAGACAAAAATTCTAAAAACTATAGATTCGGCTTCTGTATCGATAATAATGTCTATTTAAACAAGATTCGGCTACAGTTTCGGCTCAGTTAGAATTGTACCTATATGTAAAGATTATATGTTATTCATATCTAAGTGTAGTCCTTATATTACGTCAAATCTGGTAGTGGGCTGACGTCATAGCCTTTCCGCCAACATGAAATTCATTGCACTATGTCAAGAATCTATTAAAAGAAATGTCAAGGTAGTTGAAAAGTTAAGGTATTAAAGTTTATAAGTAAGTATATGGTAGAAATCTAATAATATGCCTTTTGACTGATTTTGCCTATGATTGATTTTATATTATACAAGCGACTCAATCTAGTTCCGCTCGGGTTTGTCCTTAGATACGTTTTACGGATAGTATAAACTCATATATAAAATATTTTCCCGCAGTAAAAAGTATCCTATTTGTTGACCTGAATAACCAACCAGCTATCATCATACCAAATTTCATCAAAATCTGTCCAGTGGTTTTTTCGTGATGCGTTCCCAGATAGGCAGACGGACAAAATTTCTAGCTAATAGATTTTATATTATTTTATTACAACGAAAAATTTGTAGAATACAGAAGCAAATTTCAGTACCAGTTGATTATCGCAAAAAAATCGAGATGTTCGAGTCAACCTAACATCCCAGTAATATGTTTGGGGATTAAACCCCTCCACCCGCTGGGAGATTTTATTTTCGATCTTCTTTTATACGTGGACGTACGGGGAAATCATAGAATATTTATAACTAGAGGAATGTGAGTCTGTGTTGCCTTTTCAGTCATTGTTCGGGATATCGCATGAAAATGTTTCGGTATTTTAAAGGGTGAACCAGCAACAAAGGAAGTATATAGATAGATATCAATTGAAGTGTAATATCTATAACATTGAACTTTTTAAGTAATATATAACCTTTAAGACTTTTGAAAGAAAACCCAGAACTTTGCGTTAAGTTCAATAAAGTTTATACTTTTCAGCGAATGTTTCTTTTATGTAACGCTATCATTGGCTTCAGCGTGCAGAGCTATTATTGTTAATGTCGTACCGAGCGGCCTTTAAGACAATATTGACATCCACAAGTCAGTCCTTGAGAATGTGTAAGGTCGCGCCAGCTAGGGTTAATCATGAAATGTTAAGTATGGAATTGCATGACTTGTACGACAAGGATCGTAATAATACGTATGTATTATGTACCTACATTAGTATAGGTTTCTTCGTACATACTACATTGTTAAAGATATCTTCTTACTTATAAAAAATATTATTCATAGTACTTTCTTAGATTTACGCATTTTATAATTCATATTAACGACTTACCCTCGCTTCGCTCGTGTGCGTCCCTAGATGTGTAATACTCATAGTAGCATATTTTTTATTCGCAGTTATAGTCTACCTTAATTTCATCTAAAACCTTCCAGTCGTTTCAGGGTCAAGCATGAACATATATACACACACATACATTCACATTTACAATAGTAGCCCTATTCACACGATATATCTATAATAATGTTTGTAAAATTTCGTCAAAAAAAGTGAACGTCGCGATAACGAGGTGGTTGATATTTTTATTTACTGATTGCACTAAACGTGTTATCGCGTATCGATTGCAAGTAGTTCTATGGTATATTTTAGTTATTCACGTTTTGTTTGATAAATAAATAATAAACTACATAAGCTATTTTTATTCACATTATAAGTTTTTATTATAAAATAAGTACGACAATAAGGACTGTAGGTATAGTATAAACAAAAATTCCTCGTTTGTCTAATGGTAAATACTTTATATACCTACTGTTTTTGACCGACTTCGAAAAGGATGGTCGAATGATGTACTTAATGGTAATGTAAATAAAATCATATTTGTATAAAAGATCTCAAGAAGAAAGTTCATTACTAGAGATGTACCGACTTAGAGTAGCAGGTTAGTCGGGAAAGCCGACTAATCTGCTACTCTAAGTCGGTCCGGTTTAGAGTATATTAGTAGAGTCCGACCGGTATTTATATTCGACGACTAGTCAGCAATGGCACTGACTAGTCGGGTCATATTATTTTTTTTATTTTATTTTTTATTTAATCATTTATTTCAGGCAATATTTACAAAAACATCTTAAATATGTAAACAGAGCCTATAACATATATACCTTACAAAACTAACATTAGTTATATAATTTCGGTTTTCAGTAAAAAGCATGCTTTTTAGGAATAGAAATTACATTTGAAACTAGTTTGAATAATTCATGAAGACTTTGCCTAAATTATTAGCGATACGCGAAAATAATGTCACAATAATATAGGGCTAAATACCTATTACCCCACATTATATATTTTATATAATAATATGACCTTCAGTGCAATGAGTACGTAACATCATCATAATAGGGGTTAAAGCATGAAATTGCCGTTTTATTGTAATAGTTACTACGAACTGACATAGAACCTTCATGGTTTGAGATATTTGAGTGAATCTTTTTCCACATGGTACCTATGTAGTTCTTCTTTTAAAAAATGTGCAATATTCGATTATCGACTTTCAGTTGTTTTTTTATTCAGCTTAGACAAGAAAGATGGATACTTCGAAAATTCGAGTGAGAGTTTAGAGAGGGGATTGCTAATGAACGCACCGTGCGATTTTGGTTTAAACGCTTTCGTGATGGAAACATTGATTTGAAGAACGATCCACGTGGAAGACCGCCCCACACAGGTGAATAACAATGAATTGAAAGAGATGGTGGAAGCCGATTCGAGCCAAACTACCCAGGAATTAGCGGCATGGTTTATCGTTACCTTACCAACAATATTGTCTCATTTGCGTCAAATCAGTAATATAAAAAAATATGAAAAATGGTTGCCTCATGATTTGACTGATTTGCAGAAAGAAACGCGTGTTGAAACTTGTGTTGCCTTGTTGAATCGATACAGAAATAAAGGAATATTGGATCGAATTGTGACATTTGATGAAAAGTGGATTCTTTACGATAACCGTAAGCAAAAAATGCAATGGCTGACCCCAGTTCAAACCCAGTTCAACAGTGTCCTAAAGCAAAACTTACCAATAAAAAGGTAATGGTAACTGTTTGGTGGTCTCAGCATGGTGTTATTCACTATAGCTTTCTCCGATCTGGTCAAGCAATAACGGCAGATGTCTACTGTGCCGAATTCCGAACAATGATAGCAAAACTAGCAGTGAGACAGTCCCGACTCTTGAATCGATCTTCACCTTTATTGCTCCATGATAACGCGAGACCTCATACAGCACGAGAAACCGTTTTAACTCTACAGGAACTGCAATTAGAAACCATTCGTCACCCTCCGTTTCGCCAGACCTTGTTCCAACGGACTACCATTTTTTTCATGATTTGGACAATTTTCTACATGATAAAAAGTTTTCTTCTCAGGAGGCAGTACAAAATGCTTTCACACACTTTGTCGAATCTAGATCACCAGAGTTCTATCGCAAAGGCATAAATGACCTTCTTATTAGATAGCAGCAATGTATAGATAATAATGGTAATTATTTTGATTAAATAAATACGTTAAATAAAAAAAAAAACGAATTTCAATTTTTCAGTACAAATCGGCAATTTCATACTTTAACCCCTATTATGTCATGGATATTAATAATACTTTTTACATTTACGACGAATATTTGACATTTTATTTTAAATAAAACAATTTTTTGGAATTTTTTCGCGGATTTATTTCGATTTTTGGTTCCCGATGTTTAAATGCTTTACAATCAGCAGAAAGCAATCATTAAAGCAATTAGCAGAAAGTCATAGGTACATAGTTGTTAAAAATAGTACCTACCCACAAAATGTACTGCAAATAGTACTTAAGAAAACAAAGATAGTTTTATTTATCATGGATTTTATTTAGTTTTAAATTTATTTATTTATTTACTTACTTACTTACCTACTTACCTACCTACCTACCTACCTACATACCTACCTACTTAGCTACCTACCTACCTACCTACCTATCTATCTATCTATCTACTTATTTATTTATTTATGCCGAGAAAATAGAAGATTTCCACAGAAAATTTAAATAGTTCTCAACAGTTTTTATATAATCTTTATATATAAAAGGCAAAAGTGATTGACTGATATATTAACGCACAGGCCAAACCCTTAAGGCTAGAAACTTAAAATTACGCACACGTATTCCTCTTATGACTTAGGCATTCAGTAAGGAAAAAATTTTCAAAATTCATTCCCCAAGGGGGTGAAATGGGGGATAAAAGTTTGTATGAATTTTTTTATTCCTTGGACATATTTGCATGAAATGTATTTTTCGTAGTTTGATTGCGAGCGAAGTTGCGGATTCTGCTAGTTCAATAAAAATTTGGTTGAGTTTGATTATAATTTGATTGTAGCATCAAATATACCAAGATTTCATGGGCTGAAGGATGAAATGTATTGTAACAAGAAAAATAAAGAGTCTATGAAGAGATCAAAATGATATCACTCTTAGTTAATTGTAATTATTTTATTATTATGTCGTAAACCGCTTTTAGTGTCTTGACACAGGCTAGCTAAGCCATAATTGCATCAAATAAATTTAAGTAATATCCCTTAATCGATATCTGTATCTTTCCTATAGTCACTATCGCTTTATTTTTATAGGTATATCATGTTGGTAATGCTTAAAAGCAATGTATTTACTTAGGATCTTTAGCAAATCTATAGTTTATCGCTAGTACTTGTTAATGATTTACTATAAAATAATACGTGTATCTACAATAGAATAGATTTCTCGACGATGTAAGTATGATAGTGCTACAATGTAGCAACCTCACAATGACTTTGAATGCCACGGTTGAAATAAAATATTCAGGTAGATCGATCATTGGCCGAGAAGACGGCGAAATATGGCATTGTTAAAATAGGCGTTGGTTTTCTCACGTACCGGGCCTTTCACTTACTTGCCTTTTATAACTGACACAGTTCAATTTAAAAATATGCAGCGCACTTATACGATTCTGAGCCATATAAGTTAATTATTAAAGAACAGACACTTCTTTTGAGTTGTGTGTGAACGGAGACATTCAAATTATTGTTGTTGTCCAACCGTGCAAGTCATTTGTGTGTATGTAGATTAGAGGTCATCATACTGTACTACTACTGTACTCTACAGAAGATCAGTATTTTAGAATGTTAAATACGTTTAGTTTAAGATATCTTTAAGTAGCATTTGTTTATGGAAATAGTGTACTATAGTACAGCAAATTGATCACTAGCTAGCTATAAGATATCAAAATTGATAAAATGTGTATTGTGATGTTTTTAAAATTATACTTGGAGCTCAAATAAGTACCTTATTTTTAAAGCTAAGTTAACATTAAAGTTCGCCAAACATCCCATTTACCTGGCTTACACGGACACTAACAAATGATCGTTTTTATTTTGCGCCCGCGCACCGGATACGCATTGGTTCCTGTGAGAATGTCGAACCCGATTTTTTTACCCTCCAAAAAGCGGATGTCCTTCGTTCGACCGGTTATGAAAGGTGTCGAACATATGCCTCGTTTATGGGCTGATATACTTCGATTTGAGTGTTTTATTTGATTAACTATTCATAACAATATGATGAATGAAATTGATCTAAATGAGTTTTGAATTATTTTGCTATTTTATTGTTATACTACTGCTATTGCCGTACTGTTATAATAATATTATCATTGACGAATAAATAATAATTAGCCAGATCATACTGCAAGCAAGTATGATACATAAAGCGTGTGTATTTATGTGATATTTAAATATTACACCCAACATTAATGTACGGCTTATTGATTATACTTCTTTGTATAGTGCTATACTATTCCTTATGATTCCTTGATAAAACTAATTATAATAGTTCACGCGTGTAGTTTTATGATCCAACACACGATAAGCTAGTATTACTTGAAAGCTTATAAACAAATGTTATTCTTTAAAAATTGCAAACGAGTTTTTGCAACATTAACTTATAACTCTTGTTTACGCTAAAACTTAATAAAGTCATGAGTATACTGTCAATTCCCAAAATTAACATAGTACACAATACATATATAATTATAATTTTCAACAATAATGAACGTTTGGCTTATAAGTAAAAATTATTTTGTGGTAGTATGATAGTTTTGAATTTTATTTTACGATACATAAGTTTTTTACCTAAACAAATAACACATTAATTTACAGAGTGTAGTTAGTTATATGACATTGAAGAATGAGAAATAACTAAGATAATAAATGTGAAGTTTTCTTTCTCTTTTAAATATAATAAAAATATAATATAATTATAAATAAAGTCGATAAGGTAATTTTATACTAGCACCTGCCAGTCTTTAAGATCACCTGCTTAAGAAACAAAGCCATTGAGCGTACAACTTGTGATGGCTGCGTTCCCATTGTACTCGTGCGTACGTATTGCGGAATACATACGCCAAGTTGCGTAAACTGTCAGATGAGTCTTCGGTATTGTAAAATGTAATATTTGAAATAATAATATAAAATTATTAATCAGGATCCAATAATTAATGAATACTAGCGACTCACCCTCGGTCCGCTCGGGTTCGTGATTACTTACGTTTTAACGTTTAGTTTAGATTTCTCAGATGAAACGTTTTCTCACAGTAAAAAGTATTGTAAATGTTGACCCGGATAACCAGCTATCATGATATCAAATTTCATCAAAATCCCTCCAGTGGTTTTTCCGTGATGCGGTCACAGACAGACAGAGAGACAGACAAAAATTCTAAAAACTATAGATTCAGCCTCTGTATCTATAATAATATCTAATATGCTAAAAAATATTTAATGTGTAGATTCTGTTTAGTTACAATTTTATTATAGGTATAGATATATAAGAAAACGACAGAAGTTTTGTGTATCTCAGCCTATCGCAGGAATTCTCATTCTCGTACTCGTATCGTCTTATCCTGTCGCAGATATCATACTTATTGGATTTATCTTGCTCCGTCACATTATTAAGTCTTGGCTGTGACGGTGTTCTTGTAGGACTTCGCTTTGATCTTGAAAAACTTCTTTTTTGTTTTGAACGACTTTTTTTTGTTACGTCACGTTACTTCGTTGCACGTTTTCACAAGTTCGTCGTTTTCTTTGTCTTTCAGAATGACCACGTGATCGTTAGCGAGGATTTATGCATGTTGAAGACATTCTGATGTAGAAAATGACAGAAGCAATTTTAATGATTGTCTGCACTTAACGAAAATCAGAGTGAGAATAACTGTAATTTTCACTGATCGAGTCGGTATTTACCCTCACTCCGTCACAAAAACAATGCAGTGTCAATAGTGGCAGATATATCAGTTACTTGATCCCCCTTTTTTAAAGGGAGGCCCGTGCCCAACAGTAGGACGATAAAAAAGGACTGAATACATACACTGATTATCTCTTAAAAGTAAAAATTAATAAAACAACTTATATTACATGGATTGTTCATACTCAGCATAAAGAATGTATTTATAAAAAGGAATAATTTAATCTCATTTATGAAATAATTAAATAAAATTATTGTGATACAATTATTAAATTATTCTGCTTTGTGTCGTTGTCAAGAATTGTCAAGGATGCCCTCTTGTAATAAAAAATTGAATAGGGCAGTTAGTTATATAAACATAAATTAAAATTGGTATTTACTCTCCTTTTTAAAACATTGTATGAATAATATATTCTTTAGAATATGAGCTGGTAGAAGTATATATTTTTAAAGATATGTATAAATAATAATTATATTTGTGTATCAATTATTAGAAATACACAATATATGTCGCATTTTGCTGCTATTATGGAAACACACATTGGTAATTGATACATGAAGAAATTTATTACATACAATTTGTCACTAAAACATACATTTGTAACAAAATTTTATACCTACAATTATATTTAAATTATAAATAACAAAATATAATCCACTCCAGAAAAATTTCCAAAAAAACAGTTCTGTTAAATATCGTGACATTCTTCTTAACTCGTCCTTAATTTTTGTGAATATCTTATTTTATTAATACCTGTGTAGACGATGTTAAGTAAATGCCACGCTCAAATTAGAATAGAGTGAGTTTAAAAATAGGTTTTATAAAAAATCGAGCGCAGACGAAGACAAAAGGTGTTCGTAGCACGTGCGTAGTTGGCAGATGTCGTAACGACTCGCACCGACACTGTTGACCGCGCGTTCGGTGCATTCTACATATATGACAACTAGCGACTCACCCTCGCTCCGCCCGGGTCCGCCCTACTTAAGTTTTAATGTTGAATATAAATTTATCATAGATGAGATATTTTCCCGCAGTAAAAAATATCCTATATGTTGACCCGGATAACCAGCTATCATCGTACCAAATTTCATCAAAATCCCTCCAGTGGTGTTTCCGTGATGCGGTAACAGACAGACAAAAATTAAAAAATTGTATCGATAATAATCTCTATTTCTTAAGGATTTCAAAAAAAAAAAAAATATTGTATAGATTCGGCTTAGATACAATTTTATTATATGTATAGATCGTATGGTCAATAATCAATTTTTAATTAATCTTTTGTCCAAATATCTAAAAAGAGCGCAATTTACACCTATTGATTTTAAATTCTAAATTACAGTTTATATAAAGGATTAACTAGCTTAAACAAACATAGTTTATAGAATCTTTATAACTAAACTGTTTTGCTAAAATCCTACGCTTATAAAGAGTTAAAGGTCAATATCATGCAGTAAATAAATTTTTGCAGCGCATTGAATATTTACAATGTGAGATCTAGCTCACATTGTAAATGTGTATGTAATTCTAATGCAATTAATTTATGTATAATTTGAAATAAATAGAAACCTTCTTAAAAATAAATCTATATTCTAAATTATTCTGGCAAGAAAGGGAAGTAAAAAATATAGAAAAAAAATGTATTTTTAGTTTAGGGACTTTTACCAAAAAATGAAACAAGCTATAGGTGCCAGTACTTAAATAACGACATGCACATACAATTAACGCATAAAATTCTTACCCGTTGTTAAGTGTTCTTTGCACTTGCTGAGAAAATTTTGTGTCATACGCTTTAATAAAACAACGACAAGAAAAATTGAACTATATGGGCCAAAAAATAAGATAGCCTTTAAGACATCCTGTAGTGTTGAATACTTTTCTATATAGATTTTGATGTAAGAAGATTCATAAATATTATAAGTATTGTTAAGTTTTAGGTTTTAAAATTTAAGTAACGTTAACTTCACACGTAAAATTAGCATTTGCATAATTAAACTCAAATTTTGTGTCACACACAATTTGGCCAATGCCGGAAATAGCCAGTTTGACATTGTAGAGTTACGCTCTATAGGTGAATTGAAAGTCACGTATGCGCTCTATTGCTTTAAACTTAAGTTTCTGATTAGAGTGACACCATGCTGGTGTTATCCTAGTATTGAGTGCCTTCCACGACAGTATAACACATTCTATCCTCATTTGCATGGAAATGAGATCCCTGAACATTCTCGGAGGCGCAACCCTCCGTCTTCCGGCGCCTCCTTTGCTTAATTACAATGACGACATACTCGTTCAATATGACGTTACTTATAGCTAGAACCAATAAAAAATATAGTATATGATAATAATTATTATAAAAGGCGTATTTACGTTTATTATATGAAATGTATGTATATTTTAGTAACAAATCATTCTGGATTAATATCATCTATTTTTTTTGAAACAACAACCTAATACTGAAAGGTAATTTTCTATTTTTTTTTCACTATTTATGTCAAACCGAGCGCTGCATCACATTTTTAAAAGAGAAATTAGGTCATAACCTCATAAAAAAACCATCATTAACATTTATGCTCGTCAATCCCATTATACAGATTCTACTAACATACCTTTGTGTATATTTTATAATCCGAATGATACGGTTCTATAACGATTTTATTATTTAAAAGCTTTCAGTTAATTAATTCATCCATGAAAATGTACATAATTACTGCTTATTTACCGGTCAGCACACATTCGCATGTCAGGGCACGCAACCACCTCCGCCCGCCACCCCCGTTTTCATACTAACACCATTACTGTAATTAGAATATGCTTAGGCATAATTGATGGAGTCATAAACTAGTTTCAAGATAGAGCATAGAATAATCGATTTACTTAAATTTTTAATGTATATGTAGAGGTTAAATGCAATTATAATGCATATGACTATATTTCAATATTTACATCATATATAGAAACACAAAATTACTATCTGTATTTCTTAAAAGAGAAAAAAATAAAATAAACTGAGGCATTAGTATAAATATTTTTTGCCACAGGCTAACTTTTGCAGCAAGATTATGGCATACGCATAGAAATGCATAATAAAAAAACATTCAATTCATAACTATTTTTAGTTCGTACCTTTGAATAACATAACAGATCATTTGTTACGCTAACACTTGGCTGCAGATTCCCACGCACGCGTTTTTTGTTTAGTTGTCAATTACTAGATAATCGCGATTCCTGCCCCACATGTAAACGCACACTACTTAGAGCTTAGGCTATAAAGTTATAAACTAAATCGATTAAAATATTTTTTAATAAAGTAAATCTTTTAGGTTATGTTTGATTTGAATTTTATATAATATGCACATAATGCAACAGACTCGTGCGCAGTCTAATACTTAAAGTTAACTTTAGAATATACCTAACTTATACAATATAGTTAAATTTTCTGAATAATTACTCTCAGTATTAATTAGTTTTATCAATATTAGTTTAATCTTTTACACGACGAGAGAGATACAGTCTCTAAAACCCTATTCAAGTAGATCATTGGAGTGTAAAGAAACCATAAAGACATTTTACCATTAAACCCTCAGAATACAGAACAAACTCTGTATTCTGAGAATAAACCATAAAATTGTTAGCAGTTCTAATAATTTGAAATGTATATAAATAAATAATTTAAATGCCATCCTAAGTCACAAGAGAAGGAGCGAAGGTGACTTATTAGTGCTCTGTTTATTACATCTCCAGAGCATCGTGTCTATTGTTAATTACTTTAAGTTTAACATGTTACAGTAATAACTACTAAATATTAAATTAGATTTTGATTGTATTCTGGAATATTGTCATTACGTAAATGAAATCTTTAACAGAGTCGTGTTTGTTAATCATATTTTGACAGCTGGGGATCAATATTTATAGTGACTCTATAATAATGATCTTTGATATCATAATAGATGATCAGATATTGGCTGATTAAATATACAGGAATCATGGCATCAATTATTTGTAAAATAATACTTCTTTTGCTTTTTATTTGTTGATTTTAATAGTATATAAGTCAGGTATCCCGTCATTATAGCGTTTACTATTTTATTATCTGTATATATTAAAGGTAAGAGAAGTTGCAAGCATACCGTAGTCTTGCATATTATTTTTAGAGCTAAGTGAAGGTGCAAATAGTTTAGTGCAATAAAACCGGTTCTGGGCGGTGTCCTAACTCCTGCCATTCCCGGTTTGCGGACAATCCGCCAGCTTCCTATGTTTCACTATAGCTATGAGTATTCGAGAGCTTGACTTATTGCTCGTTCTTATAAAATATTATTTGTGAACTAAAAATATAGTAATAAATAGTGGACTACGATTTTTTATGTTATTAATAAAGTAAAGACTCGAAAAACTTATATCCTAGATTACAGATCTGAAGAGTATATTGTTTCGATATCATATAGTTATAAAAGAGAATTTTCAGTCCGGAAATTTAGGATGTGATTGCATAGAAAACAGTACTAGACGAATGTTTAAACTAGTATGTAAGCTTAAAGTTTAGTATTTTTTAATTTAGATTTTAGTCTCTATACTATAGACTTACAAAACTTGCAGGTACGAAGTCAACTTATGTATTTATAATGTTAATATAAATTGTAAGTCAATCCTAATTTTCAGAAAGTAACTAAGAGTATTAAATCTCAACGAGAAATTGCCATACAAATTGCAGAATTATTAAGTTTGCACATTTTCATAAGGTTGGCCCAGAGTAATCGCTTTACTTGGTCCAGATGATTTTAGATACGCCCGTACAACGGCCATCCAAAAGGGACAGAGTATTTAAATGCAACTGGTTCGAAAAAGACAACATTTTCCCTACCTAAATTAAAAAAGCCATAAATCACTTTTAGTTAGTAGTCAAAACTAAACTGCGATGCCTTTTATTTAGGGTTTATTTTGACTCGTATTCAGTTAAATATATTGTCTTTTCCACTGAAATGTTAACGGGAGCACATTTTTATCCATAGAAAGAGTGAGTCGGAAATTACAGTGGCATAGAGTGCGAAAAAGACAACGATACATAACATTTATATTCTGTACGTGTAAGTTTCAGGCAACGGTCGCTGTGAAACTCGTAAATGGGAAAAAAGCAACAACGGAAAACTCAACCGCCTTTAGAGATGGGAAAATCGTTAAGGTATTTTTTAAATATGAGGAAATTTTCAGATTTAATTGTTGATTTAATAAACTTTATAGCGTTTAATCTTTAGAAGGTATTGTTTTTTCAGGTTTGGATATAATGTATAATTAATACACAAGATTTATTTCAAGGTATATCTATATCTAGGTATCGTAAATAGCAATATATAACTTGATGTACGTCTATGGTACTTCCTTTGAACTAAACAAGTTTTATTCCGCTGGCATTTTAATAAATACGTTCACGTACCGATATATACATTTACATCAAAATACTAATGTTAAGTAATTAATTGGTTATTAGTTCAGTGTATTTATTAATATTCCACCATATAAAAGTACCAAGAACGCCTGATAACCAGTTCTAGGCGCGTAACATATTATTTATTGCTTGCCTTAGATGCTATAGTGACCACCGCAGGATTCAAATAGAACTACATAATTTTAGTTTACTCACTTATTATTTTTAGTGTTTTGAACAGATCAAAATAAAACTTAGTAATAATTTTAAACACTGGTTAGGACTAGCTATCAACTTTAACTAGCAGGAAACAAAAAGAAAATTAATATTTTCTACGTTTATGAACAAATAATCCAAATTAATAAAAGATAAGGTAAGGATGAGGTTTCACCTTTTTTAATTTTTTAATTTATTTTATGAGTAACTAGCGACTCACGCTCGCTTCGCTCGCGTTCGTCCCTAGGTATGTTTTCACGGTTAGCTTTGTTTAGGTATACATAAATAGTAGCTTGCTACTCCTAAGATATTCATTTAAATTAAATAGCGATTTTCCCTCGATTTGCTCGGGTACGTGCGCCATACGCGGATTTTGTTCACAATTTCATGGGTTTTAATTTTTTTTCGCGGAACCCTGATTCTTTTTCTAAAATAAAAGGAGCCTAAGTTACTTCTTATAACATCAGTTATCTGCCAGTGAAAGTCCCATTAAAATCGGTCCAGCCGTTTCGGAGATTAGCCAGAACAAACAGACAGACAGACAGACAGACAAAAATTTAAAAAAATGTTGTTTTGGTATATGTACCGTGTATAAATCCACATGCATTTAGTAAAAAGCGGTTATTTTAATATTACAAACAGACACTCCAATTTATTTATCTGTATAGATTTAGTAATGTAACTTTGAAAGTTAAAACTATCAAACGTATATTAAATCTGAAATATTCGTAAAGGCCATACAAATCATAATATTTCTCATAGAGGGGTTACAATGGGACGCTTATTATTCTAAAGTTACTACATATTGTTTATAAACTCACTTGTAGCTATAAAGCTAACAACTAGCTAAGGCGGATGAAAATTAATTTTCCTATAGGTAAAAATATGAACTATTCTTATGTAAAATGTTTAGATTCCGTATACATTTTAATATTATAACCATAATCTATAACTTATTTCAGTAAAATAAACCTTTTTTTATATATTAAGCTTAGTATGGCGGCAGATTCAATTTAGAAGTTATCTAAAATACGTTATAAAGGCGGTTAAATAAAGCAAGTAACATAAGGTTTTTATATAACATAAGGTTATGCGTAATATTTTTGGGATGTTGAATATACTCCAGTATACTCTACTTGCTATAGAGCGAATATTAAAAATATTCATTAAATATCTTTTTCTTCAAAATGATTCAGAATATCGACAAGCAATTAACAGGGAGCGTTATTCGCATCCCTAGCTACTCGTCATCAGAGTACGAGCCACGTTGATATTTCCACGTAGATTTCACTCCGTAAAACCTTTGCCGTTTATTTTTATATACATTTTTGGTTGGCACATCTCTTTTTATTCACGATCACTTCAATATTGCGCGTGAACTTCTCAGACTGAGGGTATTTTAAGCTTTTCATTTGATTCAAAGCAAGTACATTTCATAAAACGTTCGGTATAGGTACTATATTGCTTGTTGAATTTTCAAAATCAATCTTTCATTTTAAGTATATTCCCAAAATTATATATTCTTAACGTATAATTTATATAAACTTATTATTATTTATACTAGCGACTCACGCTCGCTTCGCTTGCGTTCGTCCCTAGGTACGTTTTCATGGTTAGCTATGTTTAGGTATACATAAATAGTAGCTTGCTACTCCTAAGATATTCTTTTAAATTATATAGTGATTTACCCTCGCTTCGCTCGGATGCGTACGCCGTACGTGGATTTTGTTCACAATTTCATGGGTTTTAATTTCTTTTCGCGGAACCCTGATACTTTTTTAAAAATAAAAGTAGCCTAAGTTACTCCCTATAACATCAGCTATCTGCCAGTAAAAGTCCCGTCTAAATCGGTCCAGCTGTTTCGGAGATTAGCCGGAACAAACAGACAGACAGACAGGCTGACAAAAATTGTAAAAAATGTTGTTTTGGTATATGTACCGTGTATACCTCCATATGCATTTAGTAAAAAACGGTTATTAAAATATTACAAACAGACACTCCAATTTTGTTTATCTGTATAGATAAGTTATTATAAATAAATAATAAAAAATAAAAAAATATTATTATTATTAAATAATATTTTATTTTACTGACGACACTAAAACAGAAAGTCGATTACGACATCATCGAATATATTACAAAGATGAATAAAATAGAATACTACAACTAAGTATTCTATAAATGTACATAGTAGCAACTTACTTAAGATCGCTTACGTAACGCGATGCACTGATTTCGTCAACAAAGCGAATTGTAAACAATCATTATGTAAAGAGAAAGCTCTCGGAATAACTGAGAATTATTAAGTATTAGGTAATAGGTATTCCTTCGAAATATACTTAGCTTACCTTTTGAATAGTTTCGTTACATTGTATTGAAATATTTATCATACATACATAAATTAAGAGAGATACGCCAAATGCTGAAAACTTTTACGCAAATACGTACATATATATATAGTAAGTACTTCCTTGAGTCCAACAATATCCACTCCTACCTTACTTTTGTAACTTATTTTTCTACGTGCTTAATCCATCTAAGCATGTTTATGTTCATTTTTACAATTACATTTTCATTTAACCTGCTACTCTGCTTATCTCTATATTGTATAAGATTCTATTAACTCAATGTCATTTGAAAAATATTCTTAGGGAACGCATTTCTATTGCTTTTATCCTACTAATAATCTTTGTCTAGATTCAAGTAAAGTTGGCACCAAAACTGCCTGAAACACTTACAGGAGATCAATGTACTTAGGGTGCCGCCTATGAATTTATCACAACAGATAGAGCACGAATAACTCTATTACCGGCAGAACGACATGTTCAATAACCATTTACATCATTCACATTTATTCATTCACATATAAGAATATTGCTAAATACGGTCTCCAAAGATATTATTTCATTTATTGGCTCTAGTAACTTATTATCTACCCAAACAGTAAAATCTAGCAATAGTTCTTCCCCTTCGAATACCAGCATATATTATAGCCATTTAAATTTATAATATTATTATTTTATCACGTATGTAATGATAATTTCTACTTTAATATTTCAGCGATTATGTTTTCGATTTCCAAAAATCTAAAATATTATTTCGAAAAAGGTATATTACCTATTCATTTTAGCGACCATCCGGAACAAAAAGGTCGGACCCATACATCCAATTCTCGGTCTGAAACCTTGTGCCTACTGTCATTCAGACAGTTCATTGGCTGGCAATTTATGAACCTTCGCTTTTATATGTGTCAGGATGACAGCGTCTCACTAATATTATCATATACCTTTCTCGTCTTCTAATATAAGTTACGTAGAAGGCAAAAGGTGGCCAAAACCAGGGCCAAGCATATTTTGATCAACTAATCGATGACCCGTGAGCGAACATGGGAAACATCTTTCAACGTATGGTATTGTCGTTTTCAGATACTAGATATTTTGCATAGGAGTATTCGGAAAACATGCCATTGCCATCTATAAATCGCGCCATTAACTCAAAACGTTTACCTCTCTTTCCCATTGAAAGCTCTCCTTTCTGTCTGTAAGTTACCAAAAAATATTTGTTTTTTGCCAAAATAGCTTCGTGATATACGAGAAGTTCTTTAATAATCATCTTTCATTCAAATCCTTTTCACTTAATCTCAATTTTGCAGTTTATATATAATTTTTAATATACCGTCGAACGAATCGATATACCTTTGATCGCATGCGTCAAAAGTTCGAATGGATCCGAGTTAGTTCGCAGATCCACAATTAAAGGGTCTGTCTAGTGTATGGGCAATGCTGAATTGTTTCAAGTATGGTCGCACGTGAAAAGCGAGAGAGAATTCGTACAGTGAATGTCGAGCTTAAAGCTCGAATAAAGGCGTTAGATAAATAAAAAAAGATAGTATGTATAATGACTTCTTACCTTGAAGGCCGTGCAGTGTTATGGTAAAACCTCAGCAAAGAGAGAGTATAAGAACACAAATCCATTATATATAATAAAATTTTAACTGATCGCTGTTTGTCCATGGAAGATATTTGAGAAAAAATATTTTTGGGGGTCTTTATTAACACAATAGAACCCAAAACAATGATTTTTTAGAATTATTGTCTGTTTGTCTGTGCGTTTGTGCGCTCTAATTTTAAGAAACGGTTTATCCGATTTGGGCGCGGTTTTTACTAATACATTCACTCAACATTTAGTATTTGTTTTATTTCAAAAAGTTCATATATAAAAAAAAGTTATGTCAGTTTAAAGAATCATTAGTGTAGTAAATTTTATAACAAATATAAATTAAAATAAACGTGTAGACAAATACTACTGATAGTGTGCAACATTTAAACTACTGGCGCAGATATTCTAATCCCTCGTGTGTCATTGATCTTGAGTGAGTCGTGAAAACTAAAATTAAATAAAAAATATATAAACATACTACAATTATATAATACTACTCCCGATATCTTTACGTAGAGAATTTGATTTCTACATATATGAAATAAGTTTATATAGAAGCCAATAGAAACATAGCGTATATTCTAGATGCGTTGATGATACATGAAAGTTTAAAGTCGACAATGGGATAAGAAAAATTGATAGTAGCAACTCATCTAGTCCGCGAGAAACATCTAATTAATTAATACAACGCGACGTCTAAAAATGATCTTTTGAGTTGCCGATGCGTTTTCGGTCATAAAGTTGTCCGAAAACTCCGACCTAAGTGAACGACACTTTTAAATTTATAACCATACAAATAATGTCTTCCTGACTAATTTCAAGTCACGGTTATGGCGGTCTATCTTTTTCAGACTAGCGATCTACTCAGAAGACATGATACTGTGTGCGCAAACGCAAGTGCACTCCCGTTCCTTTTACTCTCTAAGTTCGATGCAAAGACTATTTAATATGAACGCTGAGAGGCGCAAGACCGATGGCTTTGCGTGCAGTTTGTGGTTAAGGGATGTGCCGCGTGACACCGCCAACTTTCCAACGACGAGATACTACAGACATGTTGTTTGACAAAACGTAACAAAAATTGTACTTGGCCCGACTCAGGATTCGAACCGAAGAGCTACAAATCTGCAGCCATAAACGCTAACCACAAAACCAAAAATGATCTATGTATATTTATTATAAAGAGCACCATTTTTAGTTTGAACTACTCTTTAAGATCTAATAGCCTATCTTGAGTCAGATGTCGCATAACGTATGTTCAAGATAATTTCACCTGACCCCTGCCAGTTCATTGACTGCGAGTGCGGCCTGCATAGTGGCAGTGGTATACGCATGTCTAGTTCGTGTAGAGTCCAAATTCAAAAGCATTACAGTATTACATTTTCGTTATATAATACATATTATCGGTGTAATAAAAATCGCGTATTCATTCTCCGAATTACTTACTGATAGACAACGTACAGCCTAAGCTTTTAGTACTAAAAATATTCTTTTTTCGCAGTTTTTCCTATTACTACTACTTACTACTATTTAGCTAAGGTGAATTAAAAGCAGGGATTCTTCGAAATATATTCCTTAAAGGTTGATACATATATTACCTTTAAAGAATATATTTTAAGAGATGAAAAATTTGTTGTTCATTTGTTTAATATATAAGCTTAAAAGTCGAGAGCCTTATTTAGCTCACTATTAGTAAATAGTAAAAATTAAGTCATCTTTCAAATAGAATGTGAAAAAGTATATTATACCTACATATGTAATATTTTATTATAATAATAATGAATACTTTATTGCACACCACACAAGAAATACATTAAGAAGACAAATATACATAAAAAAATATGCACATCAGGCGGCCATATTGCTACAAGTAGGTACACTCTTACTTAAAGGTAATAAGAAAAACATTAAAAAAACGAATTAATTAATAATATGTAATACTTACATACTCTTACCATACCTACATACACATGACAAAACTTTCATAAAACAGTACTAAACAAGGACTATAATTATAATATCACGATAAGAGGGATACAAAATACTGTTAATTAAACAAAAAAAAAAAAAAACGTTCCAGAGATTTCATTATGAAATAAATAAATATAAAATTATCTATTAATTATTCAATTTATTTTTTCAAAAGCTTTTCACTTATACCACACTCTACATAACCGAGAGCCTACTGTGTATCAAGTATTTCGATATATAAAGGAGATGTAGAAACAACGAGGAAATTTATCTCTTCAAGCGTAGGTGTTAGATTCTAGAGATGAGCTTGGGTTAGTCATCGAAATTCAATATATATAAGAGGGTAAGGCTTATTGGTTATCTATCGTATTTTAATTATTATAATGTATATACAAAGATATTACATAATTATATCTGTAGTAAATAAACATATTATGAACAAACTAAAATTCAATGAATCCAAGAAACTATTTTTTAGTTATTTTACATCAGTGCGATTTTTTAGAGAAAATGTAGTATATTTTAAAACACTTTTAAAAAAGTAAAGTAGAAAAGATAAAAGTTCACTAGCTTTTAAGTCGTTGTAAAATGAGGAATGTGTGCGTAGTTTTGTGTTCATTTTATTAGTTTATGCACATCGCATAGGTACTGCAAAGTGAACAGTACCCACTTGACAGTAACTAAAGTGGATAGACTGCCATAGACGTATAAAACTATGAGACATACTAACGATGTTTTAAAATCTATATTTCTATACTATAGTCTATAATACAATAATATTATAAAGAGAAAAAAAAATGTTTTTATATGTTTGTTTGTTTGTAACGGATAAACTAAGAATTCGCTCGTATGAAGATAATATTTGAGACCCTGGAAAGGACATAAGATAAAGAATCAATCATTTCCCAAGTAAGGAATATAAAACTCATCATGTACACATTATATACATATACTAATATATAGTCTATCTATTGCGTACTACCCGTAAAACATACCTAGGAATGAACACAAGAGAAGCGAGGGTGAGTCGCTAGTATTTGATACAATCGACAAAATTTTTACTTCCCTTATATTGTGTTGGTCTTGTAGTAACTTGTACCAACTGCCGATCTTTAAAATCAAGCCTATTCGTTAATTATCAATTAATTATTCTTAGTAGAAGCTCAGAGTAGGGATGTTAATAGTATTATTGTCTCGATGTACTGTGACGGTCCTGCACTTTGATTATGAGAGTGTAATTTTTGTAACTTTTGATAAAACAGCTTTTATTATTGATCTAACGATTTACCCTCGTTTCACTCGGGTGCGTCCCTAGGTGAATTTTAATTTATTTTGAGCGGAACACTAATTTTTTTTTCTAAAATAAAAGTAGCCTAAGTTACTTCTTATATCATCAGCTATCAGCCAGTGAAAGTCCCGACAAAATCAGTTCAGCTGTTTCGTAGATTAGCCAGAACAAACAGACGGAGAAAAAAATTTTAAATTGTGTTTTTCTTATAAGTATAGGTATAATTTAATACGCATTTATTAAAGAGCTGTTATTTTGACATTACCAACAGACATTTCAATTTTATTAATTTATAGATATAATGCAGAACTTTCTATTATATTTAAAAACTTTAATCATTTGTATCTGTGTCTCAGTGCAGTTTACGAGCGATGTCCTATCGGGCACTCCGCACCTTACGAAGTTTCTAGTCTCAAAATACTTTTACCAGAGAGAAGTTTGCTTCATTGTATGTTTTATTTGCGTATGTGCAGACTACGAAAGATTATTCTCTAGAAAAATAAGTTGAAAAACTATTTATTGTATTCATTAGCAAGGCTATTGCGACTTGGCGCGCTGATGTGTTTTGGACAACCTTGGTTTCCGCTTTATATGAGGATGGAGGATGAAGAGCAAACTACTCGGACAGTAGGTTGTAATTATATATAATATGACTTCAAAATTTTCATAACTCAGTCTGTTAGTAAAATACTTAACGCTTATCACTGTTATTTTTGAGTTTTTTTCCCATTTTCATTGATTTAAATACACACAATACTTATTTAGATTTGGAATCTATGAAACATTAACATATTATCATGGTAAAATTAAAACGTCACACGTTGTTAAGAACTATAAAATAATTAGAAAAAGTTTGATAAGTATATTCTTGGTAAAATTTATTGGTAAAAATAGAAGTAGAAGCTTCCCTTACTTACTTACTCTCTTACCCTTACCTCTTACTTACCCTCGCTTCGCTCGGATGTGTCCTTAGGTACGTTTTAATTTTTTTAAGCGAAACCCTAATTCTTTTTCTTAAATGAAAGTAGCCTAAGTTACTCCTTATAATATCAGCTGTCTGCCAGTGAAAGTCCCGTTAACGTTGATCCAGGCGTTTCGTAGATTAGCCGGAACACGCAAACAGACAGACAAAAATGTTAAAAATTGTGTTTTTTTTATAAGTACCGTATATAATTCCATATGCATTTAGTATAAAGCTGTTATTTTAACATTACAAACAGACACATCAATTTTATTTATCTGTATAGATTCAAGTTACTAAAAAATAAGATATGATGGCATATGTTAATTTTATATAAACGTAAACATACAAATAATTTATATTTAACCTCACTAACTAATCAACAGTTGTAAACTAGTGTGCAATACGGCCATTTGAATAATTTATTTATTGGTTAGATAAAGACATTTATTATTGTTAAACTAATTTATGATGACTATTTATTAGCACAGATTGAATATAATAGACACATAGATTAGATGAGTCAATTACGTCGCGGGTGGTCTCAATATATTTTAATATAGTTAGGCTTTTAAAGAAAAAGTTGCATATTTAGCATAATGAATACAAAATCGAATAGTTTTACATGAACATAAATTAAATTGTGAATAGGATATGAAAATTGAAGAGCTATTAGTGTTACATCTGATTTCGTGATAGTTAATATGCAGGAATATGGATATTAAATATAAGGTTTTAAATTTTCCTAAGCAGTCTAGACAGTGTTAAAGTAGTGTTTCTTTACTCTATTTCTTTCTTTTCATAGTCAATTAGCTTTTTAACTTTAACATTTGAACCGAACAGTTACTTATTTATTAGTGCAAAAACAACATACTAAGTATTACATAATAGTCTCCAACGCATATGGCAGAAATTTTAAATGTCAATAGGCTCTGAAAACCACTTGTCGCATGCGATGCCACCCTTTTTGATAGTGATGCAACGTATAACCGACTACATACGATAGGAATAAATGCTGAATACACAGTAAATAAAGTACTTTGTTTTCTTTTTCTTTACTGATCATGTCTATGAATTTATGATGCAGAAGAAATATAAATCATTTGTAAAAACAAACAAACAATTGCACCGACATACAAAAGATTATGTAAATTGTACCTAGTTTTAAAATTGCAACAGCCATTTACATAAACATCGATTAAAACAATAATTTGCAAACATTTGCCTCCAATTAGTTTACGATCGTGTAACTTTGTATTTGTAAAGTTGTAACTTTATTACAATAATAAAGTTTTCAAGCCGCCAACAGAAGTAAATAATAATAATTCATAAGTTGACAACACGTAAATAATTCGAGTCGCGAGCTGTTATCAGCCGCACTTGCGCATTGTGTCCGCCGCGCCGCCCCGCACGCGTGCCGCTGCCACTCGCACCTCTGTCGACCAAACATCGTCTGACCAAACGATGACTCCAAATTCCCGCAATCTACATCGCCGCTTCTTTACTTTTCAACGTCGCTCACGTATGTCTTATGCGTTAAACGACATAACGTAACTGTCCATCGTTTCGTGATACTTTACAGTAACAACTCCAAAAAAGACCATCACGATATACTGTAATTAACCGCCACAATTAACAATGGCGGTAATTTAAGGATTGCTAAAAAAAGACTCCAAATTTCATCGTTCCCAAAAAGCAGTAACAATTTACGATAAAAAAGATAAGAGTCAATGTAAGCCGAACAAGATTCCTCCACGCTGCAGTGTTAAACGCCGGCCGCGACTAATTGCCCGATAAGTCGTCGATTCGCGTCTCGTTTTAATAAGGTGCGCTGTGAGCATGTAAGCGTAGATGCCGATGGAATGCCACGGTCAGGCGCTTCTGTGCGCGTTAGCTGCCTCGGTGTGCGAATGACGTCTGCCACACGCTCAACAATCCAGTATAATTCGAACTTCTACTCTTCCTTGACTTGTATAATCTTTGGGCGTCGCCGACGCTAAGAGATGAAAATACAAAGCTCAACTTTAAATGGTCATGTAATACTGTAACTACATGATCGTTGTTGCCACGCAAAGCCGTACTGATACTTGCGTTTGTGTGTAACCTCGATTCTGACACACTAAGATATGAAGCATTGTGGATATAAACACGTAGTAATTCGCGAATATCATTATCCTAATGAGTGTATACCTAAAGCAAGTCTTCGTGACATGATTGGAAAATAGTAGAAACGTTGCTTTCGACATTTAATGATATGACGCTTTAGTGTTTTGAAATGTATACTTTTATATTTTAAAAGAGGTCAACAAAATTTTTAACGTAAAAAATTAACAAAAACAAAAATGGTTTTCCATTTAGGTACGTCCGTTCCCAGCGTTCGAACGTTTTCCCACGGTGGGCCGTGAGTCGCCTCCCTGCCCACATCTACCGCTCCCATCGTGGCGTGTGTTTGTAGCTCACTACGGGTTTAGCATTCAAAGCGACACAATCCTCTCGCGACATTATACTTGGATATTTATTGCCAAGACACCTCTTTTTAACCTTCAGCCAGTGGTCGAGCGATCTTAAGTAAAAATACAAAATATTTTAAAAATAACTAGACATATATGTTTTGCTCCTATTTACGTCATTGTTATAAAAAAATAAACAAATTAATTCTTGAAATTTAGAAACAAAAAGCTAGATTTATGAGAGTTTTTGTTCAAAGTAGATATTTTTAGGAGTTATTGAGCAATCATATCCATAACATGCAAAATAAAATTAAGAATATATTGCCAATTTCATTTTCTGTTAACTTCATCAATTACGTTTATAACTTTGTATTCAGCCCTTTTTAACGTCCCACTGCTGGGCACGGGCCTCCTTTCAAGACAAGGGGAAACAGGCCATAGTCTACCACGCTGGCCAAGTGCGGATTGGCGGACTTCATATGTCTTTCGAAAACTTGCTAGATTCTCTGACATGCAGGTTTCCTCACGATGTTTTCCTTTACCGTAAGGCAAGTGATAATCAAGTTAGAAAATGATTCGCACATGAAAATATCAGAGGTGCGAGACCCGGGATTTGAACCCGCTTCACTCGGTTTCCCAAGCGAGCGCGTTACCACTGGGCTACCACTGCCTTATAACTTTACATTACAGGAATTTTCAAAAAAAACTGATTATGTCGTAAACCTCGATAAGTTAAACTAGAGCCTATGCTCTAGTTTTAGTAGCTATCATTATCTGAAATAAGTTACAGTTACAATTTCATGGTTGTGTCCTTATTTTGTAGTATTCATACGAGTACGGGATGAAACTTCAAATTCTTCAGGAGAATTTCATACACAAGTCCATTCTTAAAAGTTGCAACATTTTTAGGGTTTTGTGTAATTAGCCATGGATCATACTATTACCAAGTAGAAATGTACTTTTTCATATTTAAGTTAAGATAAAATGTACATACAATATTGTATATATTTTAAAAACATAATTTTTTAAATTTTTGTCTGTCTGTCTGTTTGTTCCGGTTAATCTCTGAAAAGGCTGGACCAATTTTAATGGGACTTTCACTGGCAAATACCTGATATTATAAGGAGTAACTTAGGCTTCTTTTATTTTAGAAAAAAATTAGGGTTTCACTCAAAAAATTTGACGATTTGATGCACCCGAGCGAAGCGAGCGAGCGAGGGTAAGTCGCTAGTTTTGTAGTAAAAATTTCCAAATATATGAAGTAGCTCATCAATATAAAAATAAAATTAATTTGTTAGAGGGGGAACGACTCGTGGTCGTGCGTTATTTTCGTCGCCAACTTACGCGTCGATAATTATTCGGGAATTCGAAAGATCACCCCGGAGCGCCGGTCGTTGCCTCCTGACTCATTCTTTTGTTTGTTGTGTCAGTGATCACTTTTGGGATAACATAAGGTTAAAGTGAAGATAGAAAATTAAATAAAATTCCTATAGTAACAAAATCTTTGTTATCCTCTGCATGTAGATATAAATTGTAAAGCTAAATTTTCTTTATTTTCCTTATAAGAAACATTTATTTTTTAAGAAACATATTTAAGTTCTTTTATAGATAATTGGTAGTTTAGAATATGAAGTGAAAGTTGGATAGTGTTAATGTACAGCTTGCATATGACTAACTGACTTATGATTTTGGTGAAGTTATTCATCAATTATATAAGTAGGCAGAGTAGCAGAAAAATTATCACTTAAATAACAATCATTAACTGTTTGGTTAGCATTAGAGATAAATGAAATAGGAAGAACTTAAATAAGCTTGTAAAAATTGTTTAAGATCATGATATATAACTTGTGTGACTTAACTCTTCTGTTAATCTGCTAGAAGTTCCTCATAACGAAGTGCCTAAAAAATAAAATACAAGTGAATGCTTTGCTAATGATAAATGTCTGTAGAAAATATTTTGTGTTACTTAGAAATATTATAGTAGCTTGGTGATAACACTTGCAGTCATACTTAAAATTTGAGACATACAATGAACATGTTTAAAATAAGTAATAAAACGTTTGGCAAATCGCGCGAATTAATCCATTTGAGATCGATTAGAAACGTTGGATTTGATTCGAGTAGCTGCCACGTAACATGGATCTGGCGCAACGTACCTACGCCACGAGTAATTTGAATGTTGCTAATTATAGGTGCTATTGCGGTTATAATAAGATCCTCCCGACTTCCCAGAAACGAGGCCGGCCGCTTTATTAATATTTATCCGATACACACTGAATGCACGGTCCCAAGTTAACTGACGTAGTCAAAGAAAACATGCTAGCCAGAAATAAAGTCGTAAAGTACCGGAACGGATTCAATCGATGTTCTTAGTTTACATACCGGATTATAAGGCATAGTAAGTATTAAAGAAAGTGGACTTTTAGGTAAATGTTCAAACATGTCGCTAATAAGTATTTCCACGGCTTTTTTGTTGTAGTGTAGAAAAAGTGAGCAGGGCAGAAATTTTGCACGTTTGGTCTTTTTCGGAGAGTGATTTAATTGGCCCTCTAGGATGTCCCTAATAATTAAACACTTCAGATTCATTAGATTCAACTAGGAACTCTTTGTTTTGAAATGTTGGAATATAAACTTTTATATGCATTAAATAAATAAACTACGAATTCTTAAATTTTATCTGTGTCATATACTATGTGACACCACCTAGGTCATACAATACGTAACGTTAAGGAATTTCGTTATTATTTAAATAACGAAAAAAAAATACATATGTGGCGTCACTTCTCTTTCTGTTTATGACTGAATGAAAATTTACATATCTATGCATATAATAAATTAATATTGTAATTTATTATATACATACATATGTAATTCATTGTGTAGGAAACAATCTCCATAAAAATATGATAACCACCAGTTATAGTTTCTTTCTATCAAATAATTCTTAAAATTACATGCATAGGTAAGTTTGTTCAAATTGCACTAATACATTGAGTTTTATTTTTTGCGCATTAATTATAAAGCGGGGTATGTTTAATATTTACTACACAGTGATTAAATAAAAGTCACGTAGTATCTAATCAGTCAATTCTATTTTTATGAATATTATCTTTAATATTTATGTTATTATTGACCTTCAGGTGAATAGAATGAACGAATTAATATTGCAAATTATATCATGTAATAGAAAAGTAATTTTATAGAAGTGGCAGTTATTCGAACATTGGCTGTCTGCATTCAGCTTTATACTCGTACCTATCGCATGGCTATTGGTATCTGTAATACAAATAAGTAAAAGTACAAAAATTAAGATTTGATATGACATTTACCAGTATTATAGATTGACAGTTTATATTTTTACAAGTCTATCAGTAAATTCTCGCCGTTTAAGCCGTTCTGGAGTACAGCGGGTATAAAAAGCTAGAAAAATGTATTCATGATTGTCGTGGTTTAGGTATAATCTATACTAATAAAGAGGCAGAGTTTGTTTGTTTGTTTGTTTGAACGCGCTAAACTCAGAAACTACTAATTTTATTTGAAAAACTATTTGAAGGCTATATATCATCAATCTACTACCCAAGGGAGCGGAGCAGTAATCATAAATGTCGACACAAATCGGGCAGACTTCTATACATTATTATAAAGGGAAAGGAAAAAAGAGTTCGTTATTTTGTTTTTTGAACGCGGGCGCAGCCGCGGGTTGTGCCAGTTATATTATAAGCTCAATGTATAAAAGCTATGTATTTGAGGGTCATAGGTAGACGCTATCTTTTTAGTTATTTATATAAATTTGAATCTTTAATGCTTTAATTATAAATCAATTGCATTATCATTCTAAAAATTTTAACATAAATTAGGAAATTTAAAATTCTGCCATTTGCATTTAATGATATAATTTTTAGAATAGTTTTTAAATCTCTCGCCTACGGCTTCCGCGGAAGCTGTTGAGACCGCATGCAGCAATGCGCGCACGCAACACGCAAATCATTTATAAGAATATGTGTATATATTTACAGGATGAGATACGTATGAAAATAACATTGTACAGATTTTTTCTATCATTTTCGGCCATAATTTTAGCAAACGTTCAAATATATCACGTTAGTTCTTCATTTGATTTTATACTATGGACATATGGGATAAATAATGTGTAGTTGTGGGAAAACCACAGATAAATAAGGTACATACCTACACAGCGTGATTGATTTTCGAGTGTTTATTGTATTATAATATTATGCAGCGGTTGTCGGACAGTGGACGCGTTGGCCACTCGCCAATGCCCTGGCCTCAAATTGATTTTGCCGCCGCTGTACCAAAACTCTTGTGCATGCATTAGTAGAGCAAATTAATTTTCCTATGGATGTAAAATTATTGAGTCATTATATATCCTATTATTACCACAATATACAAATTACAATCTTTCGTATATAACAGTTTCAGTGAATAATAATTTGAATTTACAATTGCGTTTACGTTACATTCTTCGCTTTCTACCGAAGCGGCGCAGTGTTTATCAAAACTTAGCCTTGCCTTATGTTTCAAACGCTGCAATTCTTTTAAAATCTCTCCATGCAAGAATATTAAACGATGTGTTACACCAATATCACATGTAAAATTCAATAATAAGAATAGTACTCAAAAGTTATATGATGATTTTATTTAAGCTTTTATCTGTGTATGTTAACATTGTCATAACCTAAGACCCATTTGACATCTGGCCAGACGCCAAATTATTTTAATTTTATATTGTCCGCGCAGGATTATAACTAAAAGTATATTCTTATAAAAATTAAGTTCACGGTTGGCAAATCTTCAAACTTCGATGAACAGATGAAACAGCGTTAAAATCCAGTAAACGATTAATCTTTATAATAAAAAAATGTACGCACGTCGCGCTCCTTAGTACTGTTTTAACTGAAAAATATTTTAGAAAATATAGAAGATTTCATAAATTAAGTGAATAAAGTGCGCAGGCTGCATGTATTGGTGCTCTCCGGGTGCGGTAGCAAGCTTATTTCTACTGGCCGTCTGCCAAGTCTGCGCTTGAAATTGCTTTTACTTTACATTGTAGCAATGATATCGTAGCTCTGCACTGGATACTCGAGCCTGATATGTGTATAGGCTGATACATGCACTAAACTTTTAGCCATCAATAAAGGGACAATCTTACAAGCCAATTGCGATTTTATCTTAGAATTTCAAATTTCTAATAACATTTAAAGGATTAAAGTTTAAAAAATTTTGGTACTGTATATTTTGGAAACTCAATGATGTTTGTGAAATTAATGAAAACATGTTGAAACTAAGAGTACTGAACTGTACTAAGAGTGTGTACGAGTGATTCGAAAAGTAGCCAGTACATACATAGAATATGAAGCTACCAAAGCTCGTAGAGTTCTACGTTTGGTAACAGTGCATTCAAACGTAAGGTATAAATTTCAATTGCAATACAGGAAAATAGTAAAAATTCAAACCTTAATTAACGTGGAAAATGAAAAATCTCCGTTCAACACTCGGGATTATTTGCCATAATAACATGCCAAGTTATCGCCTTAAAATTTTTCCGTAGTGCTCTCATCCGCTGCAGAGTATAATCCGTTGCCAAGAAGAAGTTATTTTTCTCGTTTTTAACGAAATCGAGATGCGTATTGCGGCAGATATATCATGGTGCTGGTCCACAATTTTAATAATGGTACCTGAACATTTTAGCTGAGCGAACATAACAAACAAAACATCCTTCTCGCCGGATCATTACCGACCCGAATTCTAATGACCCATTTGATACACTCCTTTTCTTTTTCGCCTCGAATTTAATCAAATTATAGGTTGAAGCGTATAATATAATTTCAATACAACTCAAGCGATATCGTTTGTGGAATTTTAGCTTTTTATTATTCAACTTCGTTTTCGTTTCGGCTTAATTTAGATGGTCTAGACGGAGAAAAAATTAAGTTAGCGGAATATCTGAGATGGATTCGAACATTGTGCTTCATAAGTATTAAATTAATATACTTACACCACAATATCAATTTTTACATAAGCATAAAAATAAAAAGAACAATATTGCTTTTTTCTTGTTTAAATAATGTTTCCTCTTACTTTACAAGTTTTGAAGTTTGCATAACGCTAGAAAACGTGAAAAAAGTAAAACCTTCGGCCTTAACTTAATGTAATGACAAACCTTCTCTGTTCAATATTATAAGCGAAACAAGGACAAACTTTTCATGGCATTTTCATCTCTCTGTACAGATGTGATGGAACAAATACATGAATATCATACTGAAAGACCAAAAAAATCATTCGCTATATTCAACTTAGAAAACAGTGCAGTAAAGCTCAGATTTTGTGAGCACTGAAAAATCTTTTCATAGTTCAATAGCAAAAAATCCTTATACAAAATGAAACCATATTCTTAACTTGACAAAGTCGAATTTTAGCTAACCGGATACTGCCTTATATTCTTTTTGACTTAAAGATACGTCGCCTGTCCTTTACAGTTTCAATGGTGTAAGAAAGAGAGGACAAATGGGGTGAATCTCAACCCCCTGGCTTTGCGGGTGGTAAAAGATTAACCCAGTTTTGTTATTTGTCCACTGTCAGTTGAGTACCTATTCACAATGCGGCCTGAGTCTACCCGTTGGAACCTTCAACCGTTTAAGGTAATTGTAAATGATTAATGTGCTTGTACCTTAACGAAAAAGCGTCAAGAACTGTTACTGGTACTCTAGTTTTGATCTATAATGTATATTGAGAGCCTGAAGGAAAAAATCTTATAAGAAAATCAAGATGACTTATATTTTTTTTTTGTTTTTTAATAATAATTGATGGTAATCGATAGTCGGATATGCAAATGATATTCAAAAAAAATGGAAACTACTTGATTAAGACAATAAATTTACTAACTAAAATATAAAATGTAGAAAATAATAATGTACAAATAACGATACAATATAAGCAATAGAGATTGGATATTGGAATATTCGAGTATTCAATGTAGGCTACTTTCACGGCCAGACGACACTTTCTCGAACTTCGTCTTAACTAGAGTTTGTATAGATATTGCTTCTTAATAAGTAATGTATTGTTATAAAATTGAAATATAAAAAAAAATAGATCGTTAAAAGTTTTGAAAAATACTTTAAAAATCCATGCTAAAATTAGTATTAATATAAAAAACAGTAGATTTTAAACCATAGAATAATAAATAAATTAGGTAACTTTGTTTTTCCTAGTACCATTGAGAATTACTATAAAACACTAACCTTTATAAAATGAATATTGAGGCTTAAAAATTAATTAATATAATATGTAATTAGTAATGTGTAAATAATTATTTTTTATAAAGGTTAAAACATGACACCATGTCAACTTTTGGTGATACGGAGCCCTCAATGCGCAAATCATTTGCACTAGTCCGTTTTTTTATTATTAATTGATGTAATTAATAAAAATATACTTTAATAACTTGTACATAGCTTTATTACGAGAGATTCAAAAAGGAGTAACACAGATAAAAATAGTGCTGTACTTGTAAAAAAAATGTTATTGACTACAGATAAAGAAGAGTTCAATTAACCAATACAACATTAATGATTTTTATTTTTATAAGTAATAGATATGAAGTAAGTAAACTTCTTAATATTTTTGTTTCTGATTTGCATTTCTGAAAGGTTTTTAATTTTTCTCCTTCGTATATATATTGCAACTTCTTTACTTTGATATATTTATTTACCTCTACGTATGTACGTCGTACAAGCAGTATTAATATGTCATGAAAAACGTTATAGGTATCTACACGTTTTTATGCTTGAAAATAGACATTTTTAAATAAATAAGACAAACAGTATTAGTTTGTATAAAATAAAAATTAAGTAGTTTTATGAAAACTACTTTACATTAACATAATTAGGTAATTACCAACGATCTTTGAACTGCCAAAATAAACATTGGTAATTTTTTACACCTAATTTAAATAGTTAAAGGAGAATTAATTGTCTAAAACGTAGTTAACACACACGCACACTACACTACACACAAACTGTATTTTAAATAAAATAAAAGGTATTTTATAAACACGTGCTCAAATTTCGTCCACTTTCATGTCTGTTTTAGTCTCAAGTTTTCATTTTCAGTTGACAGATTAAAGCTTTTTAAGATACCTAGTTACAGTATCAGAGAAAATTATAGGGCTTCCCCTTTGGCGTAATATTATGTATATAGAAATATGGATACAAATGTAAATTAAACGAGTGTATAGCAAACGAAGGGCTGAGATACAAGTATTTGCCTCGAACCAAGGGGTGCGGAAAGTGTTGGCTGCGCATTATTTTAGTAATTTCATTTGAGTTCAAAGTTAAAGAACAAATTTTTATTTAAAATTATAATTATATATTATTATTGCAATTCAATTTTGCTGGATGCATTTAATATACTTATTACATTGCATTGTATTTATATGTATGTGTATGTTTGCTACTCATTTGCGCTACAATTATGACCTAGAGAAACAAATAAGCTACTGTTAGAAATAAATTTTGCCACTAGGTGGCGCTTCTTATATATATAATATTATAAATACAAACACAGGAACACACCCAAATGCATCCACACCTTCTTATACATTAAACGTAAACTAAAATGTAATTATATGTAAAATAGGCATAAAATTTAAGAAACCGAACTGAAAATAAAAAAAATCTTAGGTATTATTTATCATGTATATAGAAAAAGTCATAAGACATGCAATTACACTAATTTGCGCCCGTTCTTTTAAAGCTTGAAATAAGAGTAAAATGTGATAGAAAGAGACGGAATTATCGTTTAATTCGTCGTGAAAAAAGCTTTCTACTTCGCTGCGACTTAGCCTGCCTGTGATTTTAAATATCAGAAGGTGAGGGCTCGCGGAAGGGTTGGCGAGGGGTCGAAAAGAAGAAAGCCGTTATTAAAACGAAAAAGATTTTACGATTTTATTTTTTATTCTAAGGGATACGGTTTATAATGATAGCCTTGAAATGGTCGAGACAAAGAATAATAAATGATTTAGCTATGCGAATGTTTATTATATTTTTTAAAGTAAATAACTTTAATATAAACATAGATTAGGCAGTGCTAGAGCGCTTGCTTGGGAAACTGAGTAAAGCGGATTCAAATCCCGGGTCTCGCACCTCTGATATTTTGTCTGAGAAAGCTTAGCAAGTTTTCGAAAGACATGTGAAGTCCGCCAACCCGCACTTGACCAGGGTGGTGGACTATGGCCTGATCCCCCCCGTATTAAAGAGAGGCCCGTGCACAGCAGTCGGACGTTAAAAAGGGCTGAATACAGACATAGATTAATTTTGTAGGTATGATTTTACTATTTTAAAAACGTAGGTTTTAGTTTCACTTCTGTCCTCAATCTAACTCTCTTAAGTTGCAACTGGAGGACTATTTAAGTTGACCTGCAGATTCCATAGATTCCAATTGTACAAAAAGAAAAAGATATACATTTTTATTATTTTTAAAAAATAAGTGACAGTTTTTTATGATAATATGAGTGTGTAGTGTGTAAAAAAAATTTTGTATATAAATATGTTTTTTTACTATCATTATAATATATACATTATATTGTTTTAATGACAACAGTTAAAATGTATTACAAATACACCTTTTTATTTTTATTCAGAAATTTTTCTTTATATATCTGTTAGTTTAAGAAAATTAATGAGTATAGGTAGTATTTTAATCGGTCACACCCGATAATGTGCAGAATATTATCTTGTCATTGTGCTTATTAAAATACTCCAAATTTTTGCTGTTCCAAACGTTTGGCTCAGTTTGTAGTGACCCTGCTTGCTGTGCCAGTAGTTGCGCATTCGAGTCCCGCTGGGGACATTCATTTGTGTGATTAGCACGAATGTTTGTACTTCAGTCATGGGTGTTTATATTTATAATATATATATATGTATGTATTTAAAGTTATATATGTGTAGTGTATCAACTATCTGGTATCCATAACACAAACCTCGTAGCTTACTATGAAAAGTAGATGGGGTTATTTGTTAATGTCTCAACATATTTATTCATTTATTAGTTATTATATTATTTCTTTATTAATCCACATATAACTTTAATAAACGTAATGCTCGTTTGATGTCTCAATCCAATTGACAACGTTGCTTGTGCACTTGAGAGGCCAATAGAACTGAAAGTGCTCTACAACAAATGGCGCTAATACCGCTCGGTCACTGAGGCGCACGTAATTTAATATTGACTGTGTAGTGACGGAATCTATCTTCGCTATAGATAGATTTGTTTTCTCCTTGCTGTCTTCTTCTTAACTATCTTCACTCTTCAAAGAAAGTTCTCTCAGATAAGATTTTATGAATTTTCTATCAATATTAAGAGGCTGCAAATTATTTGGTATATTTATTGGTACTATATTCAAAACGAAATATACCTTCTAAACTAACGTGATCAATTCATAGTATTATCTTTTTAACATTTTTATATAAAAGAAAAATATTTACGATCCTAAATGTGTAAGTTTAAATTTCTATCAAGTTGTAAACATTCCCAACATTCTTCGAGTGTCATAAGACGCCACAGACTATACGCATGATAAAATGATCGGTATATTATCAAACGAAATTGTGGATTTTGTTAAGATGATTAAAATGTTGACAATTCACTGAAACAAATAGTATCGCTAATATTCCACCCGGCCAATACGGCAGGCGTAATTTAATCCTGGCTCGGCGGGGCATCGAGGAAAATCTATAAATCTGCCGCCATTAGAGCTGAGGACTCCCCGGGACTCTTATTTACTTCGGGCACAAATTCAGATGACAATGTTTTAGGGGAAGGAGCTGTGTAACTGCCCTACAATAAGAGGTTAGGGTTGGCGATATACGATGAATTGTGTTTTGTGCAATGAAATACAGATATTTAGCCGTAAAATTACTTTTATATTTATTTCTTATACGAATAGTAAAAATTTGCTATTGATATTTACAACAGTTTTGTATGATAACATTCAAATAATTTTCTAATGTAGTATTTTTTATTTATCGAAGGATATTAAAGATTATGAAATAATAAGAAAATGTTTTAAAATATCTTTTAATGGTGTTGATATGTTGAATGGATTTGCTCGATTGGGAAGTAGCAACTACTTACAGAACATCGACGTACCTTACTGTTTATTCTCACATCTCAGGTCGGTTGATGCTCTTAGTATTATATATTTATAAATAAATATGTTAGGACATTAACATACAGCACCATCTAGTTCCATGGTAAGCTACGAGGCTTGTGTTATGGATACCAGATAGTTGATACACTATACATATATAACTTTAAATACATACATATTATAAACATTGCAACACACACACCTATATATATATATATATATATATATATATATATATATATAACTACGTTCTTGCAATTTACAGTATTGCAAGAACATAGTTTACTGATTACCATCAGCCGAGCTAGTTTACTTTGGAAAGTTCAAAAAATCGTAATTATGTCTTGTAATGTATCAACCCTAGATGCATATATCCACCCCCGTCAATTACCAACCCTGACCGATCCGAGGCGAGACTTATTGACGGTCGCGTTCCATCGTCTCTGTCTAAGCTTTACGAGTCATCGTCAAATAATACCTACTGCTCGCCGCCAAATCAGACTAGACTCACATAAATCGTGTGTTACTTTATTGTTCATTTGCAAAACTCAATAGCTAATTGCTATTATATTATATAATTTCTCAAATTTCCTAAATTGAAATTGAGTTGGTTTGTTTTTGAAAGTACATTTTAGTAAATAATATTTTATCCAAGAATAGAACTGTTTTTTTTTCAAATATTACATAATAAGATAGGTACGTACGTACGTAGTATTTCAGTATTAAATTAAATGTATATCTATACTAATATAGTAAAGACGAACCCGAGCGAAGCGAGGGTGAGTCGCTAGTAATACGTAGTTTTATAACATGTTTTGTGATTTATCACACCGTATCACAAAATGACTGAACTGATATGTACATATTTTATATTTTGTACTGTATACTTATTAATATATCTATATACAGATAAATAAAATTCTAGTGTCTGTTTGTAATATTAAAATAACCGCTTTTTTACTAAACGCATATGGATGTGTATATGGTACATATACCAAAACAACATTTTTTTACGATTTTTGTCTGTCTATCTGTATGTCCATCTGTCTGTCTGTTTGTTTGTTCCAGCTAATCTCCGAAACGGCTGGACCGATTTTGACGGGACTTTCACTGGCAGATAGCTGATGTTATAAGGAGTAATTTAGATTACTTTTATTTTAGAAAAAGAAACAGGGTTCCGCGAAAAAAAATTAAAACCTATGAAATTGTGAACAAAACCCGCATACGGCGTACGCACCCGAGCAAAGCGAGTGTAAATCGTTATATAATTTAAATGAATATCTTAGGAGTAGCAAGCTACTATTTATGTATACCTAAACGTAGCCAACCGTGAAAATGCACCTAATATAAATTATTGGCCAAGACTAGAGATATACACAAAAATAATTAATCTACATATATATAAAAAACAATGAAACTGAATTGAATTCCCAATATATTGCTCATCAAAAGGATATCCTAATGATGTTAACATTATTTTTCATTCATTATCAAAATAATATTTACTGCTCATAATATTTTGATTCTGACTGTATACGCAAATATCAAAAAAGATTTCCTGTAAAAGTAAAAAAAATAAAATTTCTCATCTCCCAACAAGCAAAACGAAATATTATATTTAAGGGTAGTCATATGAGGTCCGTCACCCTCACAGGGTGACTGGGGATGATGCTGTGAACGATACGCCAAAAGCTCAATCGACATGATACTCGTACATTTCTGTCCTATACGCTACGGTGCCGATAATCCAGTTATCTTTCAATATCAAATACAATTTCGATACAGTTTTTTGAAGATATATTTTTTTATTTACAACTGTGTAATATAAAGATACACTAATAGTAAATTTTTGCAAATATAGTGATCTTTCTTTTGAATTATTTGAACAAAATGAATATAACAATTACATAGACCACTTTTTGTCACAGAAAAATCTTTTGTCCCAAGGGTAAGAAAATATCTCACCCTGCGCATACTGCTAATGTGTTCTAATGAAATTTATGACGTATTTTTCAATCACTGAGACACCTTCAGACACCAAGAATCTCGAGTTAAAAATTGTAAGTAAATTTTACTTTTATAAAATTCTTTTATAATGTAACGCTATCAGTTTATCGTAAACATTACTTTTAATAAAAACAAATATATATAATCTAAAATTATCTAAATAAAATGAACATTCCGCAAAACTTTCAAATGCAGTACCATTAAACACCATACATCGATGTATTGCGTAACTAGGATAGAGTATGCAGTGTATTGGAGGGCATCAATATTTCATAGCGCGGGTAATATCGGTTTAAACTGGCCGACTCGTTATTGCACATCTGAACTTTATGGGGAGTCACCCCTGATACATAAATTGGGAGAAGTGCACTGCTTTTATGAAAAGGTAAAATGTGTTCTACAACAAAGTATTGATTTTACAGAAAAAATAGTGTATTAACACCTGTATTTTCTAAATGTTTTTTTTTATATATTATGTATTTTAAATACTTATATTTTTATTTCTATGTAGCTCCTATATTTTTTTGTTAATTACTTTCAACAAATGGTAAAGAAATAAACGTTTCGTAATGGCAAACAACAATTTTAACTATTTTTTGTTTATCTTAAAATAAATTAGTTGTAGACGCCCATAAATAATTGGTACGTAACTATGCATATGGCGAAGTTTTGATGTGTCGCAATCATCTCTTCATACAAAATGTCCCCTTTCAATCTTGCCTGTAATAAATAAAAAGGGGCAATAAAATAGGGACTATTCATGGGTTGGGCCCTAACTTTACTTTCTGCCGGACAGAGTCTGAACTCTGATGATATCTCCTAAAATGTTATGCGAAAAATATACACAGTTCTTGTTTTTGATTTCTGATGATGATTTCTTATAATAATTTGTAACGTTTACTAAATATTTACCAACAAATATAGATTTTAAGCTATGTCAGTGATGGTACTACTTGAAAAAGTCGTAAAACTTAATAAAATGAAAAAAAAATGAATCCGTGACGGCACTATAATAATTGCAATGTAATTGGAGCTTTAGCCTATATAGATGGGTGGTTATTTTTAGGAGCGCCAGATGAGGAGACAGATTGGTAGTGCAGTGTGCAGCCTTGCTAGCATTCCACTTCACTTGCCCGTCATCACTGTATGTAGGTTACATTCTTGCTCACATTAAATTACATGAGTAAAGTGAATTTTAGCGATAAATATCGTTAATATTGTAAAAATATAGAAACAGAAATAGCGACATGCCTTCCATTATTATTATATAAGTAACTTTTAACAACAGATTAACACTAGGAAATCACTTACTTATAATGTACAGGGATAAAAAGTAACCCGTTTAATTCTTCGGCCCATAAACTATCTCTTTGCTGAACGTCTCATCGAATAGTAGCTTCATTTCTGTGTGAAGGACAAATCAATTTATATACTCACCTTTATAATATTAGTAGGAGTAAGATTAAGATCGACATTTATTTGGACATAAACATTCTTTGTACATACGACTCATAGTTGAAGAGTCCCCTGATTCAATTTCCATATAATAAAGGTATTTTGAGTTTTAACTGCTGTCGTTAGTAGAGAATTGAGTAAGACGTATATGGTTAAAAGCCTTAATTTTATAGATATAATTAGCTAGCATACAATTTGTATAAATTCAGGCGATATGCGACAAAATTCATTATAAAACTTAAAAGTGCAGCGTGTGCAACTTAACAGCACTACACTTATCTCGTCCAACGTCATTATGGGATGGTATAAAAGTTACATTTTTATGCCGATTGAATTACAGTCAGGTTTCTCGTGATTTATGATGGAAGATAAATAAAAAGTTATAATATGTATACCAGTTTGCGAGATCAAGATTTTCTTTTAATTAGGTACTCGCAACTTTTTCTATATATCCCTCGTATTGAAGGGAGGCCCGTGCCTAGCAGTGGGACGTTAAAAAGGCCTGCATACATACATACATACAACTTTGTCTAAATATTGTTTATAAAACTAAATTTATTTAAGAAACAACTCTTAAAAATTAGCATATTATACTTAAGTAATTTGGAACAACTAAAAAAAATTAACTGTTTGACGAACACGAATTTGTTTACAAACAAGCGTATAATACAATTTACCTTCAATATAAATAGAATTATAGCCAGTATGCAGTGTACCACTTTATAGTTTATCACTTCATTTGTTCGCCATCATTGTACGAGGGTACTCTTCTGTACTGATTGAACGTTACGCAAATTAGATGCAAATGGTATATAGTGATAGCCATAGCAGTATTTACATTGCAAAACGCTCACATTTGCCTATCTTCTATTTTTTATGTTTAATAATTATTTTAATCTACTGAATAAGCTTGAACGTCTCCAAAATCTCGCCATAAGCTTTATCTATGGTCTGCGTAAGTATGATCATGTCTCCGAATTCCGAGCTCAACTTCAATGTTCAACTTTTGTTTCTGTATAATATTCTTCTTACTCACAATTTTCCTTCTTACCTTCGTTCCCGGTTTAACCTTCTTCCGACTTCTACACGTTCCAGGCGGCCCTGCATCATATCGATGCTTGAGATACCGAGAAGTAACACCAAGTTTTTACAAAACTCTTTCTCGGTACGTGTTATGTTATGGAATAAACTTCCTAAAATCCTACAGGAGAGCCCTTTTATAGCTGCGTTTAAAGTAAACATAAAAAAGCATTTTCTAGCTCAATCTTGAATAATTTATTTTTCTCTTTAGCATTTATCTACATATATTATATTTATATAGTTTTTGTATGTATTACATGTTCATAATATATAGTTATACTTGTATTTATGTATTAATCATATATAATATGTATGTAATTAATATATGTATAAGTTTTATATATTTATATATGTATATATATACATATTTAAGTTTTATTTAGGTATGTGTTATCCTTATATATTATACTTTTATCATTTTTTCTGCACTTTCTCTTTCTGTCCCGCTATTTAACACTATTTCCCACATACATGGATTGACTGGAAGAGATCTCTTATAGAGATATAAGTCCACCTTTGTCCACGTCACTTTCTATGCATTTTATTTTCTTATAATTTATTTGTGCAATAAAGAATATATATTAATCTATGCTAATATTATAAAGAGGTAAAGTTTGTGAGTTTGCGAGGTGGTAGGGGGTAATCTCTGGATCTACTGAACCGATTTAGATGAAATTTGGTAAGAATATAGTTTTAAAACCCTGAGAAGGATATAAGATACTTTTTATCCCGGATATCATCCCTTAGAAAATTAAATTGAGAAAATGTGGATGAAAGTTTGTATGGGGAATGTACCTAGGAACGAACCCAAGCGAAGCGAGGTGAGTCGCTAGTAACATAATAAAACAATGCCGAAAAATATCATACAAGTACTTATACGAGATGATCGTATTTTGACCATAATATCTCAATAAAATCTTTATTTTCGTGCACTTATGCTAAAAAATTATAAAAGTGTACAATCTCAATAAATCTAGTGAAAGATTAAAAAGCGTAAGCAAATGATACATAAGCACTGTATGTACTATCCACCCCTGGCAAAAGACACATATTATGTAAAAACGTTACGGGAGTCACTACAATCAATACACGCACTAGATGATTTAAACACTTTGACATATATAGCTTAATGATTTAGAACTCTCAGAAAACAGTCATAAGGTTCAAAATAATTAGGTGAGAAAGATTTTTTTCTCCAGACGATGTGAACAACAAATATCCTGTCGGACTATATTCGTTCTTATGCCAAAGTAAAAACATTATGGCACACAATGGAGCATCCCGGAGGGACGAAGGAAGAGTTAGGTTTTTTGTGAATATAAAAATATGAGCCCCCTTTACAATCCCATTGTGTGAGATATTGATCCTCATAATAGTTTGAGTCGACTGGTCCTCGCGTCTTAATACAGGCACAATGATTAATGCTTCTCTCAAACATTCAGATTAACCAATATTACCTATACAATTATAGTAAATTAGAATTTAATAATAAATTATTGTATTAATTATGTTAAACTAAAATATGTAATAGAAATAAAATCACAGAGTCATGAAATATTTATATTAGATATAAAATTTTAAAATGTATTTATTATACAAATTACGATTGTACAAACAATCCCCTACTGTGCTAACGTCTTATATATTCACAAATGCAAACATAATTTGAAAAAACAAAATAACATTTAGTAAAATGACCATTAACATAACAAGATTAGATCGTATCGAGCGTGAAAACAATTCGGTAGTAATTAAGGCATTAGATTAATTATATCAAACTTGTAACTAACAAAGAACGTACAGTAATTAATGCTTAACAATTGTTTGATCTCATCTGATAAAACTTCAACACATTTTGTGTATGAAAGGGTGTAAATCTTCAAAATTATATTTTGAATCATTATAATGACGGCTCGCTATTAAGTGAAGAGATCTGAACACAACAGGTTCACTTCTCGTTTTAAGTAAGCTTTTGTGGTATCCTTATTATAGTAGCAACCTACGTAATATAAATTATGTTTAATGTATACATATATGAAGGGTTCTAGCAAAGAACAGGGAATGTCACAATTTTTGTTTTTTTATTTTTGTTTTGTACTGGTAACAAATCTATGTCTCTATGGTATTTGCAATCCAACACTAGTTTTTACAAATACTTAACGGATGTCGCTAAGAATAGTTTTTATCTGTGCCCAAAGTGAAAAGAACTGGGAATATCCATGACATACCGGTAAAGAAGAAGGATTGTCCAAAAATGTAGTTTAAAAAATTAAAAGTTACAGCATACTTACTCAATGAAAATATTATAACTTCTAAACTATAAATTGCTTCTTTCTCATAATCTATTCGTTAGGACAACTTTATTCTTTTTATACTTAAAACTTACAAATTTTAGCATTATTATTCAAAAATGGTGTAAAATAAATATTTATATCATAGTATTTACATAGTCATTATAATTCTTATAGTAGTAGTAGTAATTATTATTCTTTTTTTTTTCTTTTTCAACAAAATGCAGGTGAAAAAGTTCATATTTTTCCATATGAACCAGTTCATTTTTTCATATTTTTATTGTAAGTAGAAAATCATCAATGACAAAAAGTTGCCTTGTGACATTTATTATAAGTAAACATCATGATTGTTTTGTTTATCCAATAAATATATAATAAGTACAAACAATTATTATGATATTTAAATTATTTTTATGTTAATTACATATTTTTATGTTTGACCTATAAATTAGGCGATAGGGTTGAGCGACGGCTATGGCCCGTAAGCTATATTACGTAAAGTATGTAACCGGTGGGGCGTTGACCCCTTTAGCGATCTGCGCGAGCGCTTGTCATCTAATCGAAGCTGACGCCGTTAAATTAAAAGATAGATGTAAATTTGTTTAATTGCAATGTTTTTTTTTTATAATGTTAAAATAAAAAAAAAGATTTTTTGTATTGTTATCAAAATATAAATGTCAAAGTGAAATTTTCTGTGAAATCTTCTTGATGGAAAATTTCATATGTCAATGTTTTAATAAATTTTGCTTTCAGAGTAACTCTAGAGACATCGAAATAGCAATATACATGCATAAAAGTCAGAATTTATTTATTAGTAAATTGAATAATATAACAACTTTAACCCTTACAAGTTGTGCATATAGAATAGCAGGACTACACCACTTTTACGTCTCAGCTGTTCTTTGAAGAAACTTCTAGGACGTGTTTCATTCTCGTTAACAGATCTTCCTTGCGCACCATGGGACGCCAAACATCGTGACGTTTATGGCTTTTATTATGGCCATTGTTAAGACTCAACGGTACACTCGGCCTATCAAACTAACAAGAAGCCTTCAACTTTATTACTATACTAATAAAGCTTATTATAAATCCAAATAATAGGCAGTATTCCTTTAGCGCATAGGTAGGGAGTGCTAATTACGTTTGAACGAAATTATGTATTTACAAGTTGCAAATTAATAAATTTTAATATACCTACATAGATAGGTACATATATTTTTAAGTTAATATGTAAGTGATATTTTCGCATAATTTATCTTTATATTCTCTGTTTCGTACATAATAAGAATAATTTTTAATTAAGTCTTTTTTACTATAGGTAAGTAAATAGGTACCTTGGTTTGTATAATTACTCTACTCACTAATATTAATCAGCTTACGAGTATCAACGAACTCCATACACACTGAAAGGTAAATCCAATTTAAATTTTTTATAAAATTCAAAATATGTAACTTCCACTTTTTTGGGGTAATTTTTTTTTTTGTGTACTACATTTAAATAAACGCCTTTGTTATATTGTAAGTGTAAATAGCATTTTATAAAATACTTAAGCTTAATTTATGTTATATACAACCATCAAATGATTCAAACAAAATCAATTTGCCAATAAAACTACCTAAGTGATTTTGCCATTTTCGTATTTCCTTTTAAGTTAGAAGCGTGATGCCCGAGGGTTAGAGATACGAGAGGCAATTGATTTCCGCGTTATACGTCACAGATCAGACTAGCTAAGTTTCGACATCGAACCTGTAATACATATTTAAATGCACATTTTAATTATTTATTTCAATATATTCAAATTCTTATTAAAAATTGAAACAATATCTTGTTTTGAATACAATAATGCATTTATTATATATACGAACGAGTTAATAAAAATTGGGACGCTTATTAACACATTGTTTATATGTAATTAATGTTGAATTAGTAAGATATGACTAAAAATAAACCAGTTAAGATATTTACAGTTAAAAATTTACACGTTTAACAATATTTAGGTAATATTTTGCTATGTTTTCTGTACATATAAAACAACTCCATAGAAGATATTATATAACCCATGCATATTATACTTTTTTTATTAAACATAATATATTTTATTTTAATCGTTTTTTATTTTATTCAGATTAAACTGAAACTATCACATTTTTTTTAGTTTGCTTTAAAAAAGAAAAGGTCAAAATTAAATAACAATCTAAGATATTGATCTACTCTTTCTTAACGGTACGGAATAATTGATCAAGTGAAAAAAGTATATAATGGTATTGTAACCGCAGTTACAAAATTTGATTAGCAGAATGATCACGTCGGAATTTGTCTATGAACGCTCACGACACAAGGAGAAAAATTAAATAGTATGGCGCTATGGATGTTCCAATTTTTATAAATTGAAATGCTTTAACGGACTAAAGATTTATAAAGATAATTAATATAGTTTGTATGTGTATATACTGTATATATTTGTTACCACTTATGCTGAAACAGTGAGTCGGATTTGAAAGTCGGATTACTCTTGAGAGATTACTTAGTAAATAGGTTACTGTAAATAAAAAAAAATTAACAAAAGTTGTCGCTGTTGTGTATTTGTGCTGCTTACACATCATAAATACAAAAAGCACCTTCATCACATCATAATCAAGATTATTCTATTAAAAAAGAAGCATTTATATGATTATAAAGGCATAAATTAATCAAAAAGTATGTTTTTTTTCCAATAATATAAAAAAGTCATAAAACATATGAAGACCATTCAAAATGAAAACTACTAAAAATAATAATAGTGCTTAACTTCATATAAAAAGTAAAAAAGTATGATGGTCTGATTTAAATGTGCCGCATCCAAAATTCATAGTGCTCAGTACATTCGTATATTCATGTTTTTAGTTTCGTCGCGTTCAGGGGCAAGTGGAACGGTACTGCGGGCGACGACCCGAGATCAGCGCCGATAAATCATCGCCGTATTTATTCACTATTATCGAATCGTGGCAAATGAGTGAGTGCTTTGTGACTAATTTGGCCATTGCCTCTAAATATAGAACGTTCTGGAAAAAGTGGACCATATAAAATATGATGTCACTTAAGGAAAAATATCAGGAATCATAAATTTGATACCATTTATAAATATCTTTAGTTAAAGCGAATGTTTGTTTATCTTTTTCAAAACTTAAGTCAAAGTAACGTAGTTTGTTTTGAAATAAATGAATTAATATAAAACAGTGGGCATAATAAACGAGAGCTGTAAATAAACTGGTTACATGTACATATAGTGTGATATTGAAATAGAACTGGTTCTTAGCTCGGGAACGCGGTGACCCCACGCGGACTCCCGAGGAATATTGAATCGCAACAATCTTGAATGCAGCACAGCATTACGATGTAGAAGTGGCGCCGGTGATATTTATTGACATTGTTTAAATTGCCACCAAACAACGTTATGTTAAACAGATATGTTAAATATGTTGTAACTTCGTTCTAGTCAGTGATATGTCCAATGGAGACTGCTAAGATGTTAATATCAATATAATTGAAAAAAAAAATCAGTTTTACTTTGCTTTAAAAATCCAAAATGAGATATATGTTTCAGAAAAATAATGGTATTATGTTTATTATGTAGGTTATTATGTAACCTAATGAATGATGTAAGTGTAGAATTGAAGATATACATATACATATGACTGAAAAGTTCCAGTGTTAGGATTTTCCACAAGGAAAAAATAGGAGTAATGTAAATGTTCGCTCGTATTTTAAAATGTTTTTTTTGTTTCTCCCTATAATGTCGTCTTATAATTAATTATATAGTTGTTTCCAACGTTTCGAATGCTTTATGGCAACCATGCTCACGGGAGAGACTGAGGTTTTAGACATCTCAAAGGCTTTATATACTTGTTACAGACAGTGCCTACCCACAATTTCATAAAAAAATAACGTCTTTGAGATGTCTAAAACCTTAGTCTCTCCCGTATCCATGATCGCTGTAAAGCATCGAAACGTCGGGAACCAAAAATCAAAATAAATTCGCTAAACAATCAGAAAAGGTAGTTTTATTTAAAATGTCAAATATTTACGTAAATCTAAGAAAGTATTATAATATAATAGTTGTGTTGAAAAGAAAGCTTGAATATTTTAAACCAAAAATTCACATAGGTATTCATTTGTTAACAAGCTCATTAAAGATCGATATAAGTTATATTCGATATCTTATTGACAAAATAAAAAAAATCATTTCCAGGCAAGGTTGAAATACATCACAATTTTACAACCGACAATTTTATTAAGGGAATTCTATTAAAGAATATTTATTATTCCTTAATTTTGAAGTAATCTAACGAAAGACGCAGATAAGAAGATGTATACCTACATATTTTGAGTACTTAAGATTTATGAAATACTAAAGATAACACCGTAATCTTATTTTATAACATAATCTTTTCTTTTATTAAAAAAAAGTATTCAGTAAGAAAACGTTTGATAAAATACTAGCAACTCACCCTTGCTCGGTTCGGGTTCGTACGTATTCCTAGGTACGTTTTAGCGGTTAGTATAGATTTCTCAGAGATGAGATATTTTCCCGCAGTAAAATGTATCCTATATGTCGACCCGGATAACCAACTATCTCCATACCAAATTTCATCGAAATCTGTCCAGTGCTTTTTTCGTGATGCGTTCCCATGCAGACAGACAGACAAAAGTTCTAAACAGTAACAGTACACACACAGTTATTCTAAAACCTGTACAAATGTTTGTCTCCGACTGCATAATACTATGTTACTTCATTATTCTCTTCTTTATAGTTCACTTGTTACGCAGCCGTTTTTTATTTTTTTTATTTTTGTCAATATTTTTTTATTTACGACTTTTGCTGAGTTAGCGATTTTTAATTTTATTTGACTATTCTTTATCCTAAATTACTTTAAAACGTATAAGTTGTATATTTTTGCAATTGCCTTTTAAAAACCTGTATTTTAGCATCCCACTCGATTTATTTGGATAAAACATTTTTTTCAAGACACACAAATTGGCACTTAGGAGCCGCTATTTTGATTTTTTAATATTTGTAAACTCTATAGCAAGACGAATCGAATGACGTATGAATCATTAAAATCGGTTTAGCCGTTTAGTAATTACGAGGGAACATAGGATCGGCCATACATACATATCAAACACATAACCCTCCTTTAGGCTTCGGCGCAATCGGGTAAAAATAGGATTTTTCTATTTAGTATCTTTCTTTCCAAAACCATTGCAGCGATTTATTGATATTGCTCGAAAGCAGCTTAAATATCTTGAAATCTAAATGTGCTGTGTTTCTATGTAAAGCTTTATACTAATAACTCGAGTAGGTACTTTTGTTAAAGTCCACAAGAGAACAACTGTAAAACTTGAACAATTCTTATAATTTATTAAGTAGGTAAGTTCCTGAAGATGTTTTCAATTTTTAGAAGGTACTAGCGACTCACCCTCGCTCCGCTCGGCTTCGTCTCTACTTACATTTTAATGTTTAGTATAGATTTCTCAGAGATGAGATATATTCCCGCAGTAAAAAGTATCCTATATGTTGACCCGGATAATCATCATACCAGATTTCATCAAAATCTCTTCAGTGGTTTTTCTGTGATGCGGTAACAGATAGACAGACAAAAATTCTAAAAACTATAGATTCGGCCTCTGTATCGATAATAATGTCTATTTCAATAAGATTTTCCAAAAAATATTTAATGTACAGATTCGGCTTGGTTACAATTCTATTATTCGTATTCAGCCCTTTTTAACGTCTCACTGTTGGGCACGGGCCTCCCTTCAATACGAGGGGAATTAGGCCATAGTCCACTACGCTGACCAAATGCGGATTGGCGGACTTCACATGTCTTTCGAAAACTTGCTAGGTTTTCTCAGACATGCATTTCTTCACGATGCTTTCCTTCACCGTAAGGCAAGTGGTAATCATGTTAGAAATGATTCGCACATGAAAATATCAGATTTGCGAGACCCGGGATTTGAACCCGCTTCACTCGGTATCCCAAGCGAGCGCCTTACCACTAGGCTACCACTGCCTTTACCTTTAATTACCTTTAATTTGATTATGTGTATAGATTATTAAGTAGTTAATTTTACATTTTTAATGTTTTAATATAGAGTCCTTTCGAAAGGTGTTCTTGCTTTACACGCAGAGTGAAACACGTAGTTATATGCTTGCGGTGTGTGCGCGTGCATTGTGATGTGTTGGTATTTATCCACATTAGCATGCATCCGTTTCATTGATCCGACCTCTTTGTTCACAAAACCCTTTATTTATCCAATTTCTAAATAATATTACACTTAATAAGTTTATTGTGCGGTATTTAATCTCGGGTGATATTTTATCTAAAACTAAATAGTCGTAAAATTTATTTGTTTCTTTGTTTGTTTGTCAATTTTAGCAGCCGATCGAGGTATAATCCTGTACCGAATTAACACCAAGCGCTTTACAAAGACGCCACGAAGAGAGACTCCAAGGCGAAAAGAAGGCTCTTTTGAAGAAGTCTTAGGGCCAGATTTAGGGGATTGCACCTGTGTGATTTTTAAGAAAAAATATGGGGTATGAGGGTGAAAAATACTTTACGACCTATTCATACCCGCCAAATATACAAAAAAAAAAAACATTAAAATCGTTCAAGCCGCTTCGGAAGAGTGCGACAATAAACATCGTGACACGAGATATTTATACATATATTAGATAATATTTAAATTGATGATGAGAATGTACTTTTAGTCACGCACCTTAATTGTAAAATACAATTAGAATTTAGATTCACAGGAGCATTTCTAAAAGATGTTAGACGCACAGTAGCTTATCTATTAAGATTGTTAATAAGAAATAAAAAAAGACGAGGTTTTGTTCACCATCACTTTCATGAGATTTTGTTTTGTACCATTCGTCGAATAGCTATAGAAGAGGCAACTAGCAAGAAAACCTAAAGAAAAATCAAGCAACAGGAGTTTCATTTTGAAACCCTTAAATACAGACCACCTCCACCATATTTAAAGAAAATATCCATATGTTAAAACACTTAAATAAGTTTGAAATATGCTGTTGCTGATATTTGCTTTTTTACCCTACTGCGGAGTGACAGTATATACATGTATTTATGTATGTTTGTATTTATGTATGTTTGTATGTCTGATTCTATGTTCCCTTGTATTTACTAAACGGCTTAACTGATTTTGATAATTCATACGTCATTCGATTCGTCTTGATAACGCGAGTGTCATAGGACAAGTACACGAAGGAACACAGTATTATGCAGCTGGAGATACATACATATATGTACATACTATGTACCTACATATTTTAGAATAGCTGCGTGTGTGTATGTCTCCGACTACAAAATAATAATAATATTATGTTCCTTTGTCAACTTATTCTCTTCTTTTTGCTTTTTATGCAGTCGGGATTTTTATTTTTGTAATTTTTTTTCTGGAATAGTAGAGTAGAATAGAAACTCAAAATTATTTGTGTCTATTCCAAAATATAAAAATAGCTTTCCGGCTTTAACAAATCAATCTATCACCTCCTAGTTATATTCTAAGAAATCAAGTATTAACTGGCACACCGGTGTGCCTGCGACTCTCGACAGGTTAAGGAACTGGAACAAGTGTTCAGCGAAATCATCAACGATTAAAATAATATTTTATTTAAATAATATTTTAATTTATTTCGCAATAAATACTTAACCCCTCCCGGACAAATTCTAAGAAATCCGTGCGAATTTCCGAGAATTCAATTGTTATCGAACCTACACGCCGGCGTGTACGCGGTCCTCGAGGGGTTAAAACACTTGACTTTAAAAATTGATCATTTTATCCTAAAAATAAATAGGGGCCTCCAATCCTTTGTTGCCCTAGGGCCTACACACACCTAAATTCGGCCCTGAAAAGACTCTTCCAGTCTTTTCAGTCTATCAGTCAAAGATTTACCAAATTAATAATATTGAAAAATCTTTTAAACTGTGAAGCTGAAACACAAACCTACTTTTATCAAAAGATAAAAAAAGCACAGACAAAATTGTATTGTAAAGTATTTAGTGTACTCATAGCTGTGAAATAATAAAGTAATTTTAGTTAGTTGTTAAATGGAAAAATAAAACAGGCTTTTATATAAACAGTATATGTAAATAATTTATTACTCACTGATGATTTTTCGTGACTTCCAACGTAGTATAAGAAAACTATTAACCACATCTCCATTCATTCTCCCATACTAAATTAGCAATAAGGCCGCATGTTGTATGGCAAACATATTTAATCCGTAATAATTATTTTGCTTTGAATGTTAAGGAGAAACTTTCAATCTCTCCCAAACACTCAAATAGAGTAGCACACAATTCAAAGAAATCTTATTATAATTGCTTTCTAACCAATATAAACAATATCATTATTTTAAATTTTCTAGATGTTCTAAAACGGCAGCATCATTAATAATTTATATAATTTCATATAATACTAATATATCTCTTACGTAATCTCTTTATCGTCAACATCATTAACTAGATTGCGTAACTTATATTGCATAGTGCATACAGAATAAGTTCGTTGTGATAAAATTGTTGGTAATATTAAATATTTCTTCCAAACATTTTTATATTTTTATGTTATTTATTTTGAAAGGTTTTTCTGAATATCACGTAAATGTATAAAATACTTATATTTATTTATTTTTTTAAATAAATATTGTACTAAGATATATTATGCAAAAGGAATTGAAATTATTATGTAAACAGATATTGTACGTTTAAATTTCCGCAGTCAGCGACCGACTTCGCTCTTATAAGGATATAATGATATCTTTCTCTATTACGTATTTCATACTTAAGTACAACATAGTTCTCTGATGTGAAATATAAATTGAAATCAAAATATCAACATTAAAATTATTTATAGTAATGTCAAAAAAAGATTAAAAGGTTTATAGTTTTTTTTTTAATTAGGAGTATGTAATGTAAGGAATATTTATGTTTATTTTGATATAACTTTTGACATTTTAAATATTATAAGTGCGAGAATGTTCTCTGTTGCTTCTTAGTGCATTTCAATTTTGAACATAAAAATAATACATGGGCGGGATAATTACTAAGATTACTTTTATTCGCGTACACCAAGTTAATCCCACAATATGATCTATTAAAGTACTCATTGATAAAAACTAAAAACTAAAGCAATTCATCTTTTATTATTTAAATAAGTTGTCATTATAAATTATAACTAACAAGCTATTAAATAGACACAATAGATCAAGTTTAATGTTTCCTTACGTCTCTGAGGTACATACTTGTACATACCGGTGCGTATATTCTACGGAGGCAGCTTCTCACACAAAGCCTTATGTATTAGCGTACTAAAACAAGTAGCATTACGTTAACGGTGTTTCGATGTTGTTTCCTTAAAATTTCCCTTGGCTGGTTAATACTGTCGGCCAAGTGTGGGTATATAACAATATGTAACCTGCGCCGAGTCGTCGGCATCTCGCAATAAGTTACTTTTGTTTGTAAGCGCTTAAAACTATAGACTATGCTAAACTTTCACATGCCACTTTTTATATAGGTACCCATATAATATATTTTTATTGCACACTTATATTTTGGTGTGATAGCTCGGCTAAGTAAATGTAACTAAATGTTTTTTATTTTTTTTACAATATTAAAATTTAAATATTTTCGTTTTTTTATGAGTTTAAAGCATATTTATTATCTTTGCTTATTCTAAAATAGACTTAATAATTACATTTTTCATATTAATTAATTATCCTTAGCTAAACTATACTCATTTTAGCTAAGTAGTATATATAATATGTATATGTTCGACTTCATTAACTAAGTATATTGAGACGAAGTTTTTAAAAGAATCTCTAAATACCAAAATAAAATGATTGTATTAAGAAAATATAAACATTAAAGCATCTTAAGACTTGGTATATCCTGTAAAACGAAGCGCGTACCGATTAAATGAGGTGCTCGCGTTTCTCCAGATAACCAAGCGGGATTTTCGTTTTCTCTCACACACTTATAATTTACATTTACCATCTCTCTCCTGCACAGCCCCATCGCCGGCACCTCTCCGTCGCCTTCTAGTCACATATTTTATTTGTAGAGCTTTCCTGCATCCAGAACGGACTAAAGCTTTCCACACACAAAACGATCTTAGACTTTGCTGCGGCCTTATTTACAATAGTTTAGATTAAACGGATGCGCACTCTAATATACTCTGTGCTTACATTCGTCGTGTGATGCATAGCGGATTTAAATCTTCTTCGTGTCAGAGACCTGCCAATAATATTCACCCACACAACTTACTGAATGCAATGATGGTAGTCGATTTTATGCTTATGGCTAGTGGATACATACGCCAGTAAATGACGATCTTATAACTACTTGGATGGTATATTTTGTAGTATTGTTAGATAATTGCTCCGTGTATTACATTATAAGATATAAGGTAATTGTTAAAATAATTTATAAAAGAGATAGTCTTATCATTTTATAATGTAAAAAATGTGTTTGTCTTTCTTTTACGCATCAACACATCAGACACAATGACGTTTTTTATTGCATATGGGTAAAGTGATATAAGCTACTTGTTATTTCGGTATATTTAGTGATACAGTAATGAGTGATTCAAATCAACCTAAAATATAATTTACTCCAAAAGGCTTTTGCAAGCACTTTTGTTTTGTTTTTTTTTTATTTATATAAAATGTCGTCAGTGTCAAACCTATTTTTGTCCATGAGGTGGCAACTAGCTGCTCAGAAGGCATCTGATGTGAAGAGCCGACGAGAACTGGACAGTGAAATTGGATTAATTGGAACATTACTAAATATTGTAAATCGATAATTTTAAAATTATAATAATAGTATTACAATAATAATTGCACATTTACCTAATTTAATTATCAACCAAAATTGCTTTCATTCTACCTTACCTTTTTCCTGCGACTCCAATTAAAAAACCTATCTATGTCCTAAGAAACATTTATTATAAAAAAATATAAATATCATATAAAAATCATAAAAAAATTATATATGATTTTTATACGATATATATATTTATCAAATATCATATAAAAATTTGATATGATTTAAAAATAAAAATCAATTCATAGCAAGTAGGTACATGATCTTGATTCGTGGGCAATTTCCTAGTTTTTCATTGTTTGAATGTAAGAGTGCAAAAATTACTATACGAGAAGTGATTAGCTACGGCCCAGATCACGTCGCGTACAAAATGAACAAAACAACGGTATAGATTAGTGAATTATAAACTTATTCGTAGAAAGGTCTGTTTCTAACCGACTTTACCGGATGTATTACACTGAGCTAATGTATGAATAAAGATTTGTAAATAGTACATCATATGATACATATCATAACAAAAACTTTATTATTATCGCTCTCTGTGATAAATTTCATCCAGATCAGTTCAGCCTTTCTGGCGTGATTGAGTAACAAACATCCATCCAAACTTGCGCATTTATAATATTTAGTACCTGGGCGACCGAGGTTCGCTCGGAGTTCTTTTTCGTTATATCGTATTCTTTAGATTAAAAAAAAACTAAAAACTTAAATAAATACAAAAAAAACAAAAGTAAAAGCTTTGTATCCGAACGGGGCTCGAACCCGGACACCTGTGACTGTCAACCTTGCACTTTGGCCGCTTGATCACGATGCTTTTGCCCGAGCGTAAGAAATTATGACCATATTTTGCGTGGAATCATGCAAAATAAAACCGACATAAGACCAATCTAGAACGATTTTTCGCCCCCAAAAATCCCCACATATCAAATATCAGCGAAATAGTTAGAGCCGTTTCAGAGATTGCCGGTATAAATAAATAAATATACAAGTATTGCTCGTTTAAATATATTAGATTAAATATGGGATTAATAATAACAAAAGCAAATTTTAATATCGGTTACTTGATTACACGAGTCACTAGTTCTTTCTATAGATAATGTAGATAGGTGTGTATAGTTTACATTTTTATTTAAAAAAGGTAAAAATGATTTGCAGCTCTGTAAGAACTTTTATTTACAAGTACAGAGTTTATTTGTCTGTTCTTCGAAAAAAAGCCGTGGTAGGTAGGCTTATGGCGTTCGATGAACATTGTAATCATTTAATACAAGGCAGAAACATAATTATATTAAATAAAATGTATATCATATAGTTCATAATTTTTTGTTTTTTTTGCAAACTAATGTAAGATAATTTCTTACTGTTGTATTATGAGTAATTCGCAAACTATATTTTATAAGTAGCTAAAAACGTAGTAAGTATTTGTAAAAGTTAGATCATGGATAATGACTTGTGTATTTTTATTTGGAGCATTTTGACTTATACTTTATATATCAACATAATATCTTTAACCTTTAAATTTAAATAAAAATTAAATTTAAGTTTTTTTAATATAATATTAAAAGATTTGATCACTATTTAACAAATAAATAAACGCGTGAAAGCCAATCCATAGCTTTTACAACGAACAAAATATAATATACGTAAACACGCTTTACAAAATTATATTAAAAATTAAGAAAAAACAGAATATTTTTTATCTTAACATTGAAAAATGCTTCCACCTAATTACCCGACCTTTAGATGTCAATTTATCACATTTTCAAATATGGTGTTTGTCCGCCTACGAAAGAGACCGTTAATTTACAACTGAGTAAGCTATTGTGGTTACTTTTCATGTTGGTTACTGCAATATGTGTAAATAATTAGAGATCACTGAACTATGATTTAAAAAGCCATATTAAACAACCATGACAGACATATGAAAGAAAATTACAAAAAAATACACTCAGAATTTTAAGTGAAATCTCTTTATAAAGTGTTACATTTTGTAGTTCAAAAGGTACTTCATAAATATTTTAGCAACCACAAAACAGACATGCGTGTACAAAATTGACCATAAGTATTTTACGAGGTAGAATTCTTGTCCTCTAAGTTTACTGCCGCACTTCGGTGATGAGTCTTCGGGTAGGTGCAGATTATTTGCTTCATATTCACGAAGCTCTTCATTAATTTACGCGACGGTTCCCAAGAAATGCTTTAAATGTCCGGTAGAAGTATTAAGAAAGTCTCGAACGGCTGTAAAAATCACCACATCAGACTTGGAACAATTTGCAGACGAGATGACTTTAAGAAAGAAAATGTTTTAGTACTCATTTGCACTCACAATGATGTAGCCTTTTAATTTTTTATTTTATTTGTTACGCAACATTTTTATGAGTCAACGCTTTTAGTATGAAGCGGCATCATTTACGTGCATGTTTTATTTTCCAAAATACATACGTTTTGGGATCGTGTATTTTATAAGTACCCAAAACATTTTACTTTAATTCCTGGTACATATAAAAACATAATTACATCATGTTGTATATTAAAATTACACTTATTAACTGATTAACATTTTACAGTTCCGTAATATTCGAGATAAAAAGGTAAAATAAAGCAAGATGACCAGGAAGAGAACCGGCCGTATTACTAATACAGAAAGAGACAAAGGAGGCGAGCGAAGTTCACGCATATTTAAATAAATAAACTTAGCTAGAGCGCTGCGGCTATAAGGCGTATGCGCAGATTATATTGGTCAAGAACGCCTTGAACTAGTAGATACGTCGGCAAAAAATATAATTTTTCTATTGTATAAAAACTTATTTCATGCTTCTATAGATTCTAATATTCTCACCTATAGTCATAAGCTTAAGTTTTTCTACGTCACTTTTATATCTTGGAAAATAACATTTTAGTGTGTACCTATACATACCTATTCCGCATTTTTTTACATTTTTTGCAATAATCAGTATTCCTTTTTATGATTTAAAAAAAAATATTGGTTTTTGTTGTAGTCGAAGTATATTTAGGGGAGATGCCGCATCCATCTGAGTGCACTTGTGCACTAGCATCTAGAACAAATGGCCGCGAATATTGTCTCTCGGCCGTGAGAATCGGATCCTCCCGATATGCCTTCTATACTTAGACCCTGGACACTGCTTTGTTCATGCCTTGATAGGTGCTTGTTGAATGTAAATATCTATTGTGATCAATATTTACATATCCCTATTTTAGTATTTTTCTAATTTCGTAAGTACTATATTGCTATCTCTTGTCCACAAATAAAATAAAGAATATGTAAGTTAAATATATTTAATCATAAAGACCTCCTAGTTCCCACTATATTTCAAAACTTTTTGTTAAATTTTGAAGTATGTTTAATAATTAATTAAAACTCAAATCGTTTGAGTAATAGGTACATACTTTTTAATATTTTATAATGTAATACCTACTTGTTCTAAAATTTTAAACGTGTACAATTGTTAAAATATGTTAACAGTATTGTAAATTTTGAGCATAATAGTATAATTATATTCTAATAATCTGTGTGCTAATGAGAAACGTGCATAGATTATATCGGATGGCCCGCTACTTTACAGAAAAAACTAACTTAGTTCCGCTACGGAGATTGAAGCTCGAACCAGATATCAAAAAAACAATAAACACCGCTTAGAAACTGTATTAACGAAAAGTAATGCCTAGCTATTTTATCGTCATTTATTTTAATTACAAAAGTGTCTATGTAACCTAAATTATCGCTTTTTATATTTTTATTATCTGTTTATTATTATCTAAGACAATTGCAATTTAAATTCACATCACGATAAAGTTCTCAACTAACATTACAGTATTATTCTTATTGGATGTATTCATTTTATTTAAAGGTTCTATATAAACAATAAATATACTTGCCTTGTCTTTCGCGGCTGACTCTAGGTAAATCTATCAGAGAGCTGAGTAACACAAGAAACGCACAAAGATGAGTAGATATTATATTCAGGAAAAAAACGACAAAGTAATACCACGTTCATTTACATATTTTTTAGGATAGAAGTGTTCATTTGATTAATTGTTTATATTTTAATTATATTTTGCAGCTGTAGGTATTCTTCGCGATTTGAATGTCTAATTGTGTTTTATTAATTTTATTTCTAAAATTGGTATTTCAGTATTACTTGCTTTAAAACTACAAAATAGAGCAATACACGTTTGGCTCAGCTTGTAGTGACCCTACTTGCTGTGCCATCGGTCACGGGTTCGAGCCACGCTAGAGGCATTCATTTGTGCGATGAGCACGAATGTTTTTACTCCAGTCATGGGTGTTTATATTTATAATATGTATGTAGTTATATATGTGTAGTGTATTAACTATCTGGTATCATAATACAAGCCTCGTAGCTTACCATGGAACTAAGATTCTGTGTATTAATATCCCTATCCGTATAATATGAATATTAAAATTTTGTATTGAACATACTGTAAATTTTGAAAAAAATATTTAAATAATAAACCTGAAATAAAATACACTTATTTATTGTTGTAATAGCCTTCAAGTGGTTGCTACTGTTTGTAAAGTGATTGCCTTTTGGCCTTAATAAAACATCAAAAGTATAAAAGCATGATATTTTGTGGTTTTCAAAAATTAAGAATTTAATAACTACTAAAAGATTCTTGGCCTCTCCTTATATGTAATGGACTATTTTTATGTAACCGATATAATTACAACCAATACATTATATACATATATAATACAACTTTGAAATTTGCTAAGATAGAAAATGAAAATCTGTATTAGATGCAATTGTTTGCTATAAAAATATAATTTAAAAAAAAATACGTATTCCCTGTATCTTTTTCGTGTTCCTTCCGGAATTGCTAGCGTAGGTATAGCCTACAGTTATTTCTTAGCATCAAGCAGGGCGTATGTTCCTTTGTAATTTTATAAAAAAAGTATAAATAAAATGATGATATAATTACATTATACAGTACATCAATAACATGTTGTTAATAATGAAAACGTCAGTGGCAAGTAAAATGCTTCGTCCAGTGTCACAACAAGGCTGCCAGTTATGGAAACAATTGTGAATAATTTTCCTTGTTCCTCAACGGAAAACCTTGCGCATCGCGGAGGTCACATCTCGCCAACCAAACGTAGTACCTACGAGTACGTAGATGGTTACTCCATGATAATTATATTGCTTACTTCTACTTATTAATTTTTGCATAATAATAGAAACATACATCTTCTTTTACGTAGTTGTTACGTAGATTCCTAATATTATTATTATTTTATAATGATTGAACTTGATTTATTACTTTACATTATACCATTAAAGTAGTATGTAAAAATAATGTGCAACGTAATGGCACAAGGATATAAAACACCTATTAACAGAATTATGAGTGTCAACAGATTTCTTGTTAACATCCATTATACTTATCAAAATACAAACCTTCTAACCGATTAACCATATGACATTTTTTGTTAGCTGCTTAAGATGCAAGGTTTTTGCGTCCTTTTAAGTATGTATATACAATACACGTACATATATTATAATAACTTAAATTGAAAAAGTTGGAGTTCCTAAATTCGGATTTCGGTTATAAGTTTATTGTTGCATAAAACGAGATATTCAGCTTATTGTGCAAGGATTTTATGGTCTCTTTTTTTAAAGTATAAAATATATCAAGGGTAGTCTTATGTTAGGTACATCATTTCTAAAGAAAATGTACCTCTACGAGTGGGACAATTACCTACTTTTGAGGTGATTTCAAAATCGGTATAAAGGACAATGGGCATTTCGTCCCCAGAGTGTATCAAGTTGAGACATATGTCATTTTGAAGAGCAGAAGAATAGCTTCAATTTATTGTATGACACCAATACTGAGGCTCGTGCAGGAAAAGAACTATGAATCATTTAATTTTATTAAACCCGTGAAAGTCTAGAACAGTATGACTTATGTACATCACTTTAAAGGTCATAATAATAGCTATATTTCATTGTATATCGCCAAAAGTGAGACAGTTGCATGGATGATGGAAGAACTATGAATTATTTTATTTAATGAAGTTAAGATTACTTTTAGGTTATTCACACTTTTTCATACATTTCCTTGTATTTACAGAAATTGACAAAACACTCAAAGGACTTGATTTTTTTACTTTGACTGTGACTAGTTTATAACGTCTTTCCAGCCGAAACACATCCACTGCTGACATAAGCCTTCCCCAAAGATTTTCACGAATGCCGGTCTTGTGCCATACGCATCCAGTGGGCTCCAGCGTTCTTGACCAAGTTTTCGGTCCGCCTTGACGGAGTCTTTCACCTTGGGACTATTGGTCACCCGGAAGTAGAATAGGTTACCAGATTTGAGCGTTAACGAGTTGTTCCTTTTTCTTCGAACTTCCAATAACCCTATAATCCAAAATAATATAATTCCAATAACCAATCTTAACCTGCTCATTTCTTCGTCATTTATTCATTCAGCTATTCTGTACAGGGCTGCAAAAGTCGCAACATGTGCGAAGGTAAGTGTTAGGAAACACAGACGGTACGGTACGATATAAAATAATATGTTTGAAAATATTGTACAATCTAAATTATACTGTTTTACTTTCACGAATTTAATAAAATTAAATGATTCATAGTTCTTTCCCTGCACGAGTCTCAGTGTTGGTGTCATACAATTAATTGAAGCTATTCTTCTGATCTTTAAAATGACATATGTCTTAACTTGATACACGCTGGGGACGGATCCCATACGAAATTGCCCATTCTCCTTTATAGTTAAAATAATTATTATCTACTTTATTTATTTTTACCTTAAAATAATAAATAAGATAAAAAAATGAGCTAACCTTAAGGGGAAATAGGTGATGTTTAATTTCCACACAAGGAAATTTTTTTTTTTTTTTTATGAGATTCAGTGGCAAACGAGCAGACAGACCACCTGATGATGATGATGGAAAGCAGTACCTGTCGCCCATAACACCTACAGTTCATGCACTTAGGTTTTAGGTAACAAAAATACAGAACCGCCGGTGCGTTGTCACTGTGAGGACTAAGATGATATGCCTCTTGCCTGTAATTGCGCTGGCTACCTTATCCTTCAAACCGGAACACAACAATGCAATCATTGTTGCTTGGCGGCAGAAATAGATAAGGGGGTGGTACCCATCCAGTCGGACTCCTCAGGCTTGACAGAGTCCTACCACCGGTAAATACACTTAACATTAAGTATAGCGTAAAGACAATAACAACTTGTGACTTAATCTTGTTGTGGAGAAACTATAAAACAATTTGAAATTAATATATTTGATCCTGTTCACGTCCTCGTGGAAAAAGAAAGAGAGACACAAGAAAAAAAAACTCCAAGAAATTGGCTTCTTGCTAGCTTACTTTAAGCGTTTAGCTTTTTTACAAAAATTTAAAAGATCTGGATTTATTCTGTTTCTCTTCTTACACCCTGACTCGCTTTTTAGCATTTTTTTTTCTATGTACAGAAATTCGACCTCTATAGTTTTATTATTTGTAGAGATAAAGTCAATTAATAGGATTTGGAAATTATTAATTAAATACATTTTATCATCAAAGACATTTCAAATATCAAAGTGAAGTCCTTTGCGTGGTTACTTTTCATAAATTGTAAGAAATAAATAACAAAAGTTAAACACAACAAAAAGTAACAAAATAAATGTTATAACAAAAACAACAAAAAAGTCGTAAGTTTAGCTTTGCTACACAACTAACATATCCAGTAAAAATATCTAGAAATTATATATATAATATAAATCTAGAAATTATATATATATAATATGATATAATAGACAGTAATAAAAATAAGTCAAATATTATAAATAAAATTAAAAACGTAGTTTATCTAGAAAGTAGCTAGTGTGCCAAATAATTTCATGTGCAATAAAATGGCACCTTGAAGATACATTTGTTAGTGAAATTTCTCATAATTTGCTTCGTGGCAAGCTTTTTACTTGCAAGTTTGTACCAAGAACGAAGACGCACACGCGCCAATACCGTGCTTCTTGCACGATAGTCAACGGCCTGTTAAGTATGTCAAAAGAAAAAAATTACATGCTACAAAGACGGTTCCAATAAAATCTTCAATTTAATCTTTCTAACTGGAACACAAAAATGCATTTGTTACAAAATCGGCAGTTTTCTCATTTGCTTTAAGAGTACTATCGTGGATATGTAACACGGTAACGATTTCCTAACTCCGAAGTAATCTAGTAATGAGCAATCTCAGGGACTCTCTCTCGTTTCACATGGTGAAAGTGTATTGCATAAGATGCTGTATCTACCACAAATCATAGAAAATTCTTGTTCATGTAACTGCTCATGTAAATACTTCGTTCGCCCTTTCTTACTTGTGTGATTAATTACCTTTAGAATTCATCTCATGTTGATGTTATGATCATTATAAAATAAATGAAATAAATCGCATGCCATTTTCAAGAAATCGATGTGGAATGAATATTTTAATAGTGAAAAGATAAAGTTCCTACATTTAAACTTATCATTTGATTTATGTTGTTGCCTGTTGACGAGTGTATTCAGCCCTTTTTTAACGTCCCACTGCTGGGCACGGGCCTCCCTCAATACGAGGGGAATCAGGCCATAGTCCACCACGCTGGCCAAGTGCGGATTGGCGGACTTCACATGTCTTTCGAAAACTTGCTAGGTTTTCTCAGACATGCAGGTTTCCTCACGATGTTTTCCTTCACCGTAAGCCAAGTGGTAATCATGTTAGAAATGATTCGCGCATGAAAATATCAGAGGTGCGAGACCCGGGATTTGAACCCGCTTCACTCGGTTATCCAAGCGAGCGCGTTACCACTGGGCTACCACTGCCTGTTGACGAGTATAATCATAAAAAATATCGTAGCGATATATTCATAAGTCAGTTAACTCTCTTGACGACTCTAAACGGCGAAGTGCATGGAATCAGAAAAATAGATTAATTTATTTATTGCCATTAAATACTTTTAGTATAAACATATGTAGAAAGAGGCAGTTTTATTTGGAGCAAACGTATATAACGTATTTTAATGAAATGCCTATAAGATTTCAGACGAAATATCAACAAATAATTATTATCGGAATTAAAGCGTAAATTTGCAGCAGAACGTGAAGAGTTAATCTGTGATAACAAAACATTCGAAAATTTAAAGGCGATCATAAATATAATCGATTTGACGTATTTATTCGATTACAAACTGAGATTCCATCGATTGTAAACAATGTGAAACATATCGAAGGGTTTAAACTTGTAAAAGAAACATGGCTATTATTAAAGAACATGTAGGTAAGTAGTGAGTCAATGGGACAAACAGGTCGGGACGTTTCTCGGAACTCTTCTGTTGTTGCATATCATTCTCATTGCCCAATACGAATTTTGATTAATATCGACGTTAAACAACCGCTGATTTTATTGAATTATTTATTGATAGAACTAATCTTTTAGTTTTTGTCTATATAAAAAATAAACAAACGCAAAGACAAAACGGTTCAGTATCTTTTTCTTTTCTCTTCTGTTTGTCAACTGATTTTCTTTTTTTTCGACTATTGCTATTGACGAGCTTTAGTGTTATCGATAAAAAAACAATTATGATCGAATTTCGACCACTGAGTAAATAATAAATAAAAAAAGATGTTGGGACATTAACTGGGTGAATACTATAATAATTATACATATTTTTTTTATTAAATGACGTAATAAGTATAATAATTATTAATGAGGTTTTATATGTGTGATCTATTCAGTCAACAAAACAAACAAATATACATTAACCATTGCAATAGCTGTTAGTTCTCTCCTTATAATAAGTTTCTATATTCTTTTACTTAAGTACCCTAACGTGTTATTTACTTTCGATAAATAAGGAAGTATAGCAACAACAATAGTTTAATTTATTCGTCAAGTTAATCAAGAGAAAAAATATTTGTTGACATTGTAATTTAATACTTTGAAAATCAGCAACTTCATACGGCGGTTCAAAACGGCGATGTGAAAGGCTGTTGATGTGACGCGTCGGCGATCCTGCTAGCTTCGGTCCTGTAGGTCGCCAGCGGCAGGTAACGACACAAAACAACACGCGTCATTCCATATTAAGAATAAGATTCTTTACAATATCCGATATGTTACATTCATAAAAAAATAATTGCTTGTTTTTGATTAAGTATTGAAGTTTTATTCTTATATTCTGTACTTGTTCTTTGACAAGTTTCTTTTATATTATTATTTTTTTCAACTTTGTATAGGTACTTTATTGAATTTAAAAGTCAAGAAATATTTCAAACATTATCAGTATATTTAAGTATATGTAGGTGCCTAATAGTAGCCATAGTAGATTTGTGTACTAAAATTTCATCAATATCCGTCCTGCTGAAGGAGTACCTACCAAACATACATCCTCTCAATATCACACATTCATAATAGTAGTATGATTAACGCTTAAAAATAATAATGGCTTACAAAATTAAAGACCTATTTAATCATTTATATGTTGGGATTATATCTGTTAAACTAAACGTCTTTCTGAATCTTCGTTGATAACAAAGCGATTCGAATGCATTCCGAAAGATGGCAGACCAGTTTAATAATAAAGAAGTGCAGACTAAGTATTGAACATTAGGCCGGCTAATATTTACTCTTTACACTGTGATTCTGTTAGCAACTTCTTATCAACAACTTCGAAATTTATAAAAAGCAGCTATAAAAATAAGAAAACGTTTAAAAACTTCATACAGATGTTTTAAAAATGTAATTTATTTTTCTTTAGCGTGGTAACATCGATAAAAAGTAGTCTACATATTAAATCCAGATTATAAGCAATGCCCACTCGGACTTCAAGAATTAGATCTGTTGAACTAAGCGTGTAGAAACAACAAAAATGCTCATGCACTCACAAAACTAACATTTATTGGTGTTAAATACATTTTATCGATGACAGTTTTAGTTACTTCTATATATTAATAGGGGTTAAAGTATGAAATTGCCGTTTTATTGTAATAGGTACTTCGAATCGAAATAGAACCTTCATGGTTTGAGATTTTTGAGTGAAACTTTTTTCACATGGTACCTATGTAGTTCTTCTTTTAAAAAATGTGCAACATTCGACTATCGACTTTTAGTTGTTTTTTTATTCAGCTTAGACAAGAAAAGTGGATACTTCGACAGTACAGCTCGCAATATCAATGTTGCGTTTGGAGAAGGGACTACTAATGAACACACCGTGCGATTTTTGTTTAAACGCTTTTGTGATGGAAACTTTGAAGAACGAACCACGTGGAAGACCGCCCCTCACAGGTGAATAATAATGAATTGAAAGAGATGGTGGAAGCCGATCGAAGCCAAACTACCCAAGAATTAACGGCATGGTTTATCGTTACCTTACCAACAATATTGACTCATTTGCGTCAAATCAATAAAATAAAAAAATATGAAAAATGGATGCCTCACGATTTGACTTATCTGCAGAAAGAAAAGCGTGTTGAGACTTGTGTTTCCTTGTTGAATCGATACAGAAATGAAGGAATATTAGATCGAATTGTGACATGTGATGAAAACTGGATTCTTTATGATAACCGTAAGCGAAAAATGCAATGTCTGACCCCAGGTCAAACGCCGCAACAGTGTCCTGAAGCAAAGCTTACCAATAAAAAGGTAATGGTAACTGTTTGGTGGTCTTAGCATGGTGTTATTCTCTATAGCTTTCTCCGATCTGGTCAAGCAATAACGGCAGTTGTCTACTGTGCCGAATTCTGAACAATGATAGCAAAACTAGCAGTGAAACAGCCTCAACTCATGAATCGATCTTCACCATTATTGCTCCATGATAACGCGAGACCTCATACAGCACGAGAAACCGTTTTAACTCTACAGGAACTGCAATTAGAAACCATTCGTCACTCTCCGTATTCGCCAGACCTTGCTCCAACGGACCACCATTTTTTTCGTGATATGGACAATTTTCTACGTGATAAAAAGATCTCTTCTCAGGAGGCAGTACAAAATGCTTTCACATAGTTTGTCGAATCTAGATCACCAGAGTTCTATCGCAAAGGCATAAATGACCTTCCTATTAGATGGCAGCAATGTATAGATAATAATGGTAGGTAATTATTTATGAATAAATAAATATGTTAAATTAAAAAAAAACGAATTTCAATTTTTCAGTACAAATCGGCAATTTCATACTTTAACCCCTATTAAATTATTATTATTATAGGACAAATACACATTAAATTTATGATATTTAATATTAACATCAAATACTTAAGAATAGCACTTGTATAATAATATGTACGCTTAAACGATTGATTTAATGCGCTAGACGACCTTTACAGCACCTTGTCTACAAACATGACATCACAGCAGAGTAATCAACTTAGTCTAGATTTTATTAATTATAATTATTTCTGTAACCGTGGAATATATCGTAAGATGGCGAGTAGGTAGATACAATAAAAAGTGTATCGCAATTAGCCGGCCGGCCATCACCGACGTGGGTGTAGCGGTCAGACGCAATTCTCAATCAGACAACAATTACCTATATTAAAACAACCAATACCGTCGAGTGGATCCCAAGGCCTTTATCCTTGTTTGGGAGAACATTGTATCTCTGCATTATTGAGACTCCTTTGTTACGTGGAACCACCATTTATTGTTCCGCGTCAAAATGAATGTAAATAAACAAGATAACATCTGAGTATTAAGATATGGACCCGTCGCGCTAGTCGGCCGCTCGCCGGTAATAACAGCAAGTGAGGCATGAAACTGGAAAATTAAATCACTTCAGATCACTCGATGACATCAATGTGTAACACGAAACCATAAGTTGCAATGCCAAAGAGTCAATTATTGTAAAACAAATACGCGTTGTGGGTGCGGAGGTGCGGACATAAATATAAATATATTTATCATTTACTTTTACAGAGTATGAACACGTAATTTGAAAATTGTTTCACTGTAGTAATCTACATCGACGTTATAACAATACTACCAAATAATAATGTTAAAACGGTTGACGTTTATTAAGTACTGTCAGTTGCTAAAGTTACTTTCCATATTTTAAATGATTTTATCGAAAATATATACATATATTTTTTGCAAGGATATAAAAATACAATTTAATAGACATTTTTAAATTATTTCATTTAATTTACATTGTTGTACGCAATGATTTTCAATGTTAATAACAAATTTATGTTATTGGCAATTAGGCAATATGCTAGTTTCTTTAAACCAGCATGACGCTGTTTCAAAAGCTTGTGACTTGATTGGCAGAACTGCTCTTTACCTTAAAGCTGATGAGGGGTTCATCCAGTAAATTACCAAAATCTGTTGCACTAAAAGTTCTCAGAAACCAAATTGAAAGTCATGAGGATAATAAAAAATTATCTACATCATAACTTCAGTCCTCTACATGCAACATCTTATATAATATTATGTAGCTATATTTTATAAAAAATTATTATTTTTCATTTTTATAAAGCTGTCCTACTTCATTTATAAATCCTATTATATAAATCTCTTAAGCATTTAATGTACAAAATATATAATATATTCGAAAAAATATCAGAAATCAGAATTTTTACAGCAGAAACTGCAATACGCAGTGAAACAAAGAAACGTAAAATATAAAAGTGAACCAAAACCTGCCCACATACCTATTTGCATGTAGTTTATAGATACTGTTGAAATTAACTCCGAAAAAACTCGTATCGCCATTTAAAGTAATAAGACAATGTAGTTCATTAGTGTAGTTAACCTCACCTACGCTTGAGTAACACCTTTAAATATTTATGTAAAACAGCCATCAAAACTTTGATGTCTTTATCTAAGAGGTTCTTCAAGGATATTGTATTACTAGTAATAAAATAATATCTTTATCATGAAAATAAGCATTGGGTAGAACAAAGTTTTATTTGACGTTATTCAAATGTAAAATAATATTTTATTTATGTTATATTTATACATAATTATGTATGTCTATTTCATTATTTTAGCACATAAGGTATCAAACAGGCACTCAAAACTCAAAAGTAGAAAAAAATGCTCCTTTGAGAAAAAAAAAGGTACATAGATTTTAACTCTTTTTTGTTATAATATAGGGTAAGTCCGGGGGAGATGGCCCTACTAACTTTAAAGATCTATAGCCAGGAAATCAAGTACAATAAAACACCTATTTTAATCACAAACAAAACAATATTTATATTTCTTATGAAATCTTAATTGAACACAGTCTTTGAATCAATGTAACATAGAAATATTTTAGGTTAAAAAAAAAGTACGACTGGCCATCTCACACCGAGTGTCCGGGAGTGATGGCCATAGGGCTCGGGGGGAGATGACCAGTATTTTTTTTGCCATTTACTTTGCCCTTCCTGTTTCTAACCTTCTCTTTTTCTTTATTTTCGCAGTTTAGGCAAATGTATTTAACTCAGTGCAATTTTTATGCACCTAAAGCTGCATAATATATTACATTGCAACTTATAATCGACTATTTGTGTCTTATAATAGTTCTCGCAGTTGTTCACATCATTTTCGTCTACTTCACTTCCAGAAAAATCTTTTGGTATTTCTTCGCAACTGCTGTCTAACATTCAACGAATAGCTTTACGTTTTTTACTCTTTTTTTTCAACTTTATTAGTCTTTTTCTCTTTGTTTGTTCTGTATTTTATCTCTGTCGATGTTGATATGCGACAGCTTTGGAGCCTGTCTCTGCCAAAACATGTCCAGGACGATTGTTGAGCTCTAATTCTGTCTCATCCGTGTTAAATAGATAACCAGGTTTGTCAAACAAATTATTTTCACTGAAGACTCCTTTCATCATCTCAAAATATCCTTTTACTTCCGTTTTATTCATGTCCTGGCTTCTAGCATAAGAAACTAATTGCTTATATATCTATATACTGCGTATTTCTTTTCAAAAATAATTGCACCCAATCATACCCAGCCTTTTCATTGGTTATGTTAAATTTGTGCTTAATGTGTAATTGTCCAGCGAAATTGAAAGCCATTTTTATTAAGTCATCAATAGTAAGAGGAAAGCCTTTAGACTGCATAGCCTTTATATGTTGGCACAGTTTCTTTTCCTTCTCAGTACCAAATGTACAAAATGGGTACATTGGCCCTTTAATGTTTTTGTTTAATTTAACCCATCTTTCCAAAGTTTTTCTGGGTATACCATATACAATCGATGCTCTGTATGCAGACATTATCTGCTTTTTTACTTCCTCTATTACCGTTTTTAAGTCTGATTTATCCCACGTACGGAGGTGTCAAACTACTACGTTCGAAAAGCGATGTCTGCTAGAGAGCAGACATTGCTTTTCGAACGTAGTAGTTTGGCACCTATAAAAAATATTTGATCTGAGCACAGAGAAAGACTATAAATTTTAAGGAGGCAAAAAAATATAACATAAAACTATATGGCCATCACTCCCTTAAAAATTAGGGTCATCTATCCCAAATGCACAGGAGAGATGGCCATATTAATTTCAAAAAGTATGATGCGACCTATAACGACCGTTTTTAGGTTAGAATACGAACAAAGTTATTGACTTCATAATAAAACATAAAAAATAAGCGAAATTGAAGAAATCTCTTTGTGACCACGTAATATATTAGCCCCTTATCTTAGATCATGCACCTGTAATAAAAACAATGTGGAATTTACTTACTTTTTCAATTTTTTTTGCAAAACAAATACGCAGTAACTTGTCACCGGTCACACAACGAAGCGAACTAAATTACTATTAACACCATTTATTGTTTGGAACTCGCACTACTTTTAGTTGGCCATCTCTCCCGTACGGCTATCTCCCCCGGAATTACCCTAGATATAAGCGTTATATCGCTTACTACTTAGGTCGTATGGACATATAATATGTAAACTATCTCTGATTATAATTATTACTAACTTTTTCTGCGACTTCGCTCGCGTAGTACATTTATGTGTAACTGTTTCGACCTAAAAAGACCTATATTTAACCTTCCATAGGAATTGGGCTATCATATGAAAAGAGATTTTTCAAATCCGACTGGTAGTTGGTGAGATTTGCGCGTTCAAACGAAAACACAAACAACACCAACAACAACAGTCTTCAGATTTATTATATTTGTAAAGAAACACGAAATATTCATTCGTTTGTAATTGATAAACTTAAACTAACGAACTGATTTTAATAATTCTTTTATTTCATTTCGAAGCTACACTATCCAGAGCTAACATAAACCATGTTTTAGAGTTTTAATGTGAAATATAATCCTAGTATTTTTTGTTTATTTTTAAATATGTGATACAGTAGATATTATAAATATTCAACAGGCCACGAATGTAAGCTTGTTAATTATGCACAATAATATTTTTTAACCGCAATAGAGGAATAACTACAATTGATATAGTAAATGATTGAAAATGTGTGATAGCGTAAATAATAATGAATTCATAAATACAGTGTGTACATCTGAATTTTACATTAACCTGCCGCGTCAAATGAATACACTCGGAGTTGCAGACAATGAATTATGAACCGCGGCCGCTATTGAATTAAATAAACGATAAAGCCATATTTTATTTAGACCGCTTTAATGTGATGAATTAAATTTATGTTATCTTTGACATTTTAACGTGTAAATTTTAACAAATAAGTTTTTAAATATGTATCTACCCACTTATTTATATCACGTTTTGCAATTTTTATTTAATTCTATTAATTCTATTTCAAGATAGTTACTTGATATAAAGCTAAATATGATTATTTGTACAATACAAAAATCCAAGAAATAATTTAATTCCAAATTAACTTTTTATTTTTTAAATTGATTTTAAAGGGACTTTCACTTTAACATAAATATTTTTACGATAACGAGATAGGATATTTTTTATTTTGGAAAAGAAAAAAAATGTAGAGCAAACAGAAATAATATTTACCATGGTATCACGAGTGATCGGGGCCAAGGACAAAAACATATATATCTAATATGTATATATATATATTCTATCACCATTGGAGAATATTATCCAAAAGTAACATAATATGCTATATTTTATTTCACTTATAATTCAAATCATCCTGAAATATATATGAAAATGTGCCTGTTTCATAAATTTTATTGATATTAAAACTCTTCAGAATTACTTAGAAAATATTTTTTTTTAAATTATGATGATGATTATAATAAATGAGCAATTCTTAATATATATATATATATATATATATATATATATATATATATATATATATATATATATATATATATATATATATATATATATATATAAATTTATTTTGTGTATCTCCAAAACGGCTCTAACGATTTGTATCAAATTTTGTATTCATATGTAGTCTAGCAACTCACACTCGCTCTGCTCGGGGTTCGTCCCTAGTTACGTTTTAACGCTTAGCTCAAAGATAAGATATTTTCCCGCAATAAAAAGTATCCTGTATATTGACCCGGATAACCAGCTATCATCATACCAAATTTCATCAAAATCTGTCCAGTGGTTTTCCCGTGATGCAGTAACAGACAGACAAAAATTCTAAAAACTATAGATTTGGCTTCTGTATCGATAATAATGTCTATTTTAATAAGATTTTCCAAAAAATATTTAATGTAAAGATTCGGCTTAGTTACAATTTTAGTATATGTATAGATAAAGTTTTGCTTTTTAAGTTTATCTATATAGGAGTATTTTCTGAAAAACCGCAATTTTTATATTTTTACCGCAAAATACCGAGCGAAGCTCGAACATCCAGGTACTATTAATAACTAAATTCAAAATATGAAAAAGTAGGCCTAACTTAGCAATACAATAGGATAGGTACACCGTACACGTGCGTAGCTTATACATATATGTATATTGTATAAGTTTATGTATCGCTTATTTGTTACCAGATATGAAATATTCAAGCTAAATGTCAATGATATCACCTGTGTTATTACTTTAACCGGCAAACTATTATTATAATATTGGGCTCAATTATTTCTCTACCACATTGTATAGTGTTGACCAATAGTCTTAGACACAAATGTCAGTCACATCACACTTGACTCAATGTTGTAAGTTAAATGCCATTAGATTTGCTTATTTACCTATCATAATAATAGTCGGCGCCAATCCATGTATGATTTGCAATAAGTAATATAATAGAGAAAGATAAGTATATATCATCAATACAATAATATTATTGAAGATGGTTTAAAATTACAATTGTAATATAATTATTGTATGTATTATTATTCTATATTTTTGATATAGATAAAGATTTCAATTATCTACACCTACATATACCTAATAAAACTGTAGAGGTCGAATGTCTGTACATAGAAAAAAAACATCTAAAAACCAAGTCAGGGGGATGTGAGAAGAGAAATGGAACAAATCCGGATTTTTTTCATTTTTTTTCTTTCTCTGTGTGTTTGTCTGTTTGTCCGTTTGTACGGCCTAATCTCCGAATCTGTTAAACCGATTTGAATGAAATTTTGCATGGTAGTAACTTATATCCTTGATTAATACCTTATACCTTAGATACTTTTCATCCCGAAAAATTAAAGAGTTTCCGTGGGATAGTTAAAAAACATAGATTGGATTTTAATTAAACTTTACAATAATATAGTTCATATATCAGAATAACCAATAGGCTACTTTTCATCCCGGAGAAATGTACGGTTCCCGTGGGATAGATTTGTTTTTGTTTGTTTAGAACCCGAGTGAAGCGAGGGTGAGCCGCTAGTAATAAATGCTTAAATACTATATTTAATATTGACAACTTATTTTCATACAGTTATTTTTTTAAACTTTGTTTTATTTATTTTCTCAAATCATAAATAATAAGTTGGCAATAAAAATTATTACATTATATACTATTTTCACAAAATTATCGCCTTCTTCCGCAATACATTTTAGTAGAATAAAAAATTCACAAGTAATCTAAAGAAGTTTCATAGTAAATACGTAATGAGCTGGGAACTTAGTATAGCGGCCATTGTCCGGAGTCAAGCGCCTTCCGCTAAACGAACCGCCACTTAACAGAGACCTTTCCACTGAGTTGCGTCTTCTACTTAAATATATTAACCTAACTATAGTATCCGTATTATAGGAGAGCTAGTTATGCTGGTTCACTTCTAGATTTAGTACCTACAGGAAAGTATTGAAAGGCGGAACGCTGCGATTGAAAAATAGGAACTGTATGCAACAATGTGATATAATTAAATAATTGTATCTTTACTACCTACGGCTATGGCGGCAGCAACCACGAAATTTGATCTATGTTTAATAAAGAAAGACTCAGAATAGAGAGCTCATGCTGTATTTAAATAAATTCAACCAATTGAACCTAAAAATTTATTCATAGCTATTTTTTAGTTTGTTAGTTCCAAAGTAATGTGCGATAAAACATATTAGAAAAAGAAATTAAAAATAATTGATATTGCTTCTATAAACTACTATGTAAGTATTTGAAAGCTTGTTTGTGGACACGAAAGGTAAGAAATCAGGTAGTCCCCTTAATTATAATTATTGCAAAAAGTTTACAAAAAACGCGCAGATTTTAGCGAATGAAGGCGTGGGTGACTATTTTTGATATATTAAGTAAAAAATAAGTAAACTGAAAATGCTTGAACTTATATAAATCAATACATAAAAATAGAGTTAAAAAATATTTTAAGCGAGAAAGTTAATTGTAGCGTTGCTTTACACTGTCAAGTAGTGTTCAGGTGTATGTATTTGGTAAAATATTATTTATTCGTAATTAGTCTACAGAAACTACAAAACAAAGACTTTGGCGTGACGTACAAATATTTTATGAGTGAAGTTACTCCATAATTGTGTATTCATATACATATATGGTGACCTCACATATGTACATAGCAGTAGCATAAGCAATCTAAGCTCTAAAGATATTAGGTTCCTTACCCTTCATTTACTTTATGGACACTTCATACATCTTTCGCTTCTTAACAACTCTAACATGCAGGCATAATAGGGTTTTCGATCTTTTAACCTATCAGTCAACAACATAAGCAACATAAGCGTCTAGTTTTTCGAAAGACGTATTCTAAAATTTCTTTGTTGTAACAGCATGAAATCTTAATTTGATGCTGTTTTGTTAAAATTATCTAACACGTGTACGCATGCTTCCATGATATAAATAAAAGCACAATAGCGGAGTACCACAAATAGGAAATCGTCGCTCCAGTGGCTCGAATAATTCACTAAGAATCTCAGTTTCACGTGAAAATCGTTGTTCTGTATGCAAATTGACCCCACTGAAGTAATAAACACAATTTTCATCTATGCAAACATTAAATAAATTATATGTTGCACATAATGACATGATAATGAGCAGTTTTCTCTCATTACTATTTACTAGTTATATAATATTTTAATATATGATTACATATTTTGTGTTACTACATTTGAATAGAGAGTGCTTTATACACAAAAAATGAAAATAAAATAAGAAAACATATGTGTGTACTTATGTACGCACGTAAGAAGTTATACTTCTTTGGCGTAACAGAACACAACTCTCTGTTTGTAAAAGGAATGATTAAAATAATAAATTAAATAAGGCATATTAGGCATATTATAATCATATATTTATAGAATATCATTTAAGGAAAGAATATAACATTATATATAATTTGTCAGACAGTAAAAACGGTATATGTCAGACAATACCATGGTAACATGGTAACAAACAATTATCAATTAATTTCATTATGTCGCTTTCAGCTAAGTTCATCATGTCGCTTTTTGGCTGTCGGCGAGCGCGCACATCGTAAAAATTTTACCCTCAATTTTTTTTTCAAACTTCCCAAAAGAACTTCAAAAATTTCGTTTCAAAAATTATAGTATAAGCCTAGTAAATATCTAAAGTTAGCATAAACGCTGAATCTCTCTCGCTTATATATGTATCTATACATATATATGTACATATAATATAACTGCAAAGGTCGAATGTCTGTACATAGAAAATAATACTAAAAACCGGGTCTGGGGGGTTTAAGAAGAGAAATAGAACAAATCCAGATTGTTTTCAAGTTTCTTGTTTCTCTGTCAGTTTGTCTGTTTGTACGGGCTAATCTCCGAAATTGTAGGATCGATTTAAATAAAATTTTGCATGGTGGTACCTTATATCTCCGGTCAACATTTTAGATACTTTTCATCCCGGACAATTAAAGGGTTCTCTAGGGCTACTTAAAAAACTATAGTAACTTATACAACTTAGTACACAAAAACTACTGATTGGATTTTAATTAAACTTTACAATTATATAGTTCATACATTAGAATAACACGTAGGCTTCTTTTTACCCCAGAAAAATGTACGGTTCCCGTAGGATAGATTTGTTTTTGTTTGTCTAGAGACGAACCCGAGCGAAGCGAGGCTGAGACGCTAGTTTTTTAATAATGTTCTGATTAAAGTTTAAAATAAGTTTAATAAGCTAAGCTAATCGATATACTAGTGTCTACTTCTAACCTTGTATTCTTAAGTTTGATTTCCGCTAAGGACAGATCTACCTACCTATTTGTCAGTGTCCACGTACAACATTGTTTGATATGTATTATGATTCATTAAATATGTGATAAAATTGCCAATTCAACGAGTAACGATAACATAAATAATTTGTTAGACATTTGACACTTCTTAGGCAAATTGGTGTAAGTTATATACTTATAAAGTTTTTGGAGTTTACTCCTAAAGAATCGATTTCCATATAAGGCCCCCGGTATGAAAATTTTATGAGGAGTGAAATTAACGTAAGCGTTAACTTAAAAGCGTTACGTTTTTCTGCGCAACGTATCTTGCGCACCTTTCACTTTAAAATGTCACAGTGATTAATAATGACGAGAGTATTGATGTAATTAATATTCAAAGTGATATTAATAGTATAGAAAATCAACCTTCCTAACAATGTATTCATGTAATATATAAGTAATATATAATTACTAGGATTGCCCGCGGCCCCGCCCACGTTCAGATGACCAAAAATCAAATTCTTAGGTTTTACATATTAGTATATTCTTACATTGCAGTTCTTGTATTTTTTCTCAGAAATATGATATTTTCCCGCGGTAAAAAGTATTCTATTTGTTGACCCGGAGAACCAGCTATCATCATACCAAATTTCATCAAAATTCTTCCAGTGGTTTTTCTGTGACGCGGTAACAGACAGACAAACAAAAAATCTAAAAACTATAGATTCGGCCTCTGTATGGATAATAATGCTTATTTCAATAAGATTTTTCAAAAAAATATTTAATGTACAGATTCGGCTTAGTTACAATTTTGTTATATATATAAATGTAACATGATTGATGTATTATATTTTACTGAATCAATTTGAAAAATGTGAATAGAATATATACATGCTTTCAGTATTGTAAAAGATGTGTTTATTTATCCTCTTTGCCTATTGCATATTCAAAGAGAATCGTACTTTAGGTGTAATTTCCATGCATGCGTCGGAATTAAAAGACACATTTTTTAATAATAATAATAATTAGTTCAAAACATGTCACAATGTAAGAATCCTTTAGAAGTCAGCCTTCAGGCATTAGATGTATGATGTCTACATAAACGGTAAACATTCCAGTAAAAAAACATACTATTAATACAAATGAAAATTAAGAGATTAAAACGACCATATAAATAAACAAATATATTTTGAAATAATTTTCTAAGTAATTTTAGCCTTTGTTTTATAATTTATACCATACCGGTTAGCGGTTAGAAGTCAGGCGTCAAATCAGAGTGAATGATACGAAGCCGTCCTTCACAGATGAACGCCGTCACAAAACATGCTGCCATACGACTTTGAATAAAACTGCCATTTTGTGCTAATTTATGCCTTCAGTACTATTACAAATGACGTTTTGCAATTAAAACTTAATACTAAATAGATAAACTGTTCTTATTTCTAGAAGTTTTGAATGACGTCTAAAATATAGGTAATTTGCAAAATAATATAGCATAAAAAGTGTTAAAATGAAATAAAAATAGCAGCTCTATTACGTTCAACTACATTGGAATAATCAGGTTCTTATCACTGTACATACAATATATGTTAACCGCCACGCAATCATGCATTTCTAGATAAAACGTAATCAATGGAAAAACATTTTTTCCCTGTAAATTTCTAATAACGTATACACTTTGTTATTGTCATAAAGAGCGGTATATTAGGTAACCTCGTTACATGTTATATTATGTTTTTATTTTTAGCGTAGAATTTATTATGATAAACTTCTAAAATATTATATTTGTGTTACTTAATAGGTTTATATTATTAAATACATTAAAAACAAGGAAGATATTTATTTAAATTTACATTAATGTTGCGTAGTACAACTGTGCTCTGTTGGCATTGTTTTTTAGAGAAGGTTGTATATCCGATTCTGTTAGTGGCAAATACTTAAATTATCTAAACAGACGTTTATCCTAATCCGGCTCTCTTAAAATCTCCGTAATCTGATTAAGATTGTTAAGATAAAAAAACTCTTATTTAATACATGTATGGACAAATACTAAAAATTGTTCTTTTCGACAATCAACCCACGACTTCAAGTGTAGGAAACAACACATCAATAGAACTTAATAATGAAAAATTAGGTGTATTTTTACTGTAGTATATTTTGTATAATATAGTAGAGTAAAATACGCCTATTGTCACTCTGCAAACACTTTAACTATGCAGAAAATTACATCGATCCGTTGGTCAATTACAGGGGAAAGAACGAAAAACGAAAAAGCTTACATTCGCGTTAAATATAATAACACTAAGTATAATAACTTGAATATATATTATGTTTAACATTACATGCTGTATATTCGCGTGCGATATCATACTAAGTAACGTCAATAATAGTTTTTACCACAAATATGTCGAAGAAAGTTTATATTTTACCGTATGCATTTTTAAATATCTTGATAGAGATATTTAATAAATACATTTGATTATTATGTAGATTGTCTTGCATATTTTATTAGAAATTTACTTAACTAATGAGAATTAAGTACGCTTGTTATAAAAATATATACCTGTAAGTGGACCATGCGCCGTCTATTTGATTCAGATTTTGGGGATTTTTAGTATTTCTGTTGACATATACATATATGTTATGAGTATTAGTCATATTAGTCCATATAAATAGAATTTTTTAACACCTTAATTGCTGCACCACCTACCGTAATATGCAAAACTTTGAAATATTATCTCGACTAAACACATTATACATGCATATATAATCGTTCAAGTCTCTTATGTCAACCTCAATCGTTCAAGTCTCTTATAACTTACACGATGTCTTACTTACCAAGATTGTTTTATATACTAACTAGCAACACCCTCGACTAATATACAGGTAGCGCCACCTTTTGGCAATTTTAATTACTAACAGTAGTCTATGTGTTAATCCAGGCCATAGTCTCTTTTTGTTAAATTTCAACCAAATTCATTTAGTGTGAAACAGTAATAAACAGAAACACATAGATACAAAGTTTCGCGTTTGTAACAGTAGTGTGATAAAGATAACTTATTCTAATAAGCATTTCATTAAAAAACAAGAATTCAGTATTCAATTTAAAGTAAATCGTAAAGGAGCAAAATTCTAGAATGGTTGCACGAAGACTCGAAAGTACACATAAAAATGCTACTTACATATTCCTTGTATTATTCGTATATTATAAAATAAATATTTTACATTATTATAGTTTTAACTTTAAAAATACAGGTAAATAATAAAATTATTTTTATGTTTCTTGTAGCTAAAAGTTATGTATGTAGGTATTGCATTATGTGTTTTTTGCACATCTTAAGAGATTAATGATATAATATTAAGTTCTTATTACTGTTGTCGTTATTTTGAAAAATATTAAAGTTGATAATAATAATATTAATGTTTACTTTTTTACTAGATTTTTATCAGTTTAAATATAATGTTCCAAACAAATGCATAAAAAATAGACGTCCGAAGTAATCATTCAAGATACTTTAAGAAGCAATGTTTTATTATATTTTTATTAAAAGTAGATCGCTAGTTAAAAATCTCAAATATAGATAGAGACCTTTTTCGTTGTGTGTGATCCAGGAAGCGAAAGGTCTTTGGCTCCCACCGGAATGCGCGCTGCGTGGGCGCAGCTCCCATGAACCCGACTTTCCATTGATTTAACTAGCGCTATCTTATCTTGCCCAATAACCGTATTATCTACTGTTTAAACTGTTTCTTTAAAGTGTCTCATTTGTTAAATTGTTTTACATTTTTTATTATAATCAAAAATGATATGACAAAACTTAATATTTTGTTTGAGAAAACATTATTACAAATAGAATGCCTAAACACTCTATGTAATATTTACAATATAGTTATATTTTTTTCTTTATTTTTACAAGTCAATGCTTTTTTGGTTTTTTAGAAAAAAATATTTAGATATTTTTACCTACTTTTTTTCTCTCATCAAAATCTTATCAAAATTTCGGTATTTATCCGTACTTAATCAATATTCAATACTAGTCTTTTTGTTGTTATTGTTTGTGGTAAAAAAAGTACATGTAAATTATATTGCCACAATTGCATGCCATTCTTACAGTCAGCCATGAAAAATAGATGGATATAAATTTTAATAGAGCTGATCATAAATTTTATCAAATTAAGACTTCCTAGAACATCGATAACGGAATGTCAAAAATCACGGAAACGCACTCGCATTGCATTAATCATAATACTTGTGTATGAAATTCTGACATTATCCTTGTCTTTTTTAACGCATATTTAATTATTGGTATAAAATGACGTGTAAAAACTATTACAATATAGTGTCAATAAAAATTTAGAATAGTACCTACTATAGTTATATCATTAAGAGCCTCACCTCAAGCCGTGATACCGGTGCACTACTAGATGGCGCTGGTTGAATTTGTTCTAAACAATATGTACCAATGCAATTATTCAACGCTTTTATAGTAGTAATAACTTTAATTCAATGAATTATATATTTATACATATTTCAATCGTACATCTTTAAAAAAATCACTTTTGTGGCTCTCACTGTACGTAAATTTTTTTAAGCTCGACCACCACCACCACTTTAAAAGTGAGTCATGTTATACATATATAGAATTGCATATACTCAACGAAATGAAATAAAACTTAGCTATTTTCAATAAGTTACAAATTATATTATGTTAAATGTTACCGCAAGCAATTTTTATTCATTTTAATTAGAATCGCCTCATCATTCCTATATATTTTCAAAAAGGCGGTATCGATTTCATTGCCGATAAAATTTCAACCATAACGAGTGAACCATATTAAAATGCTGTTAATACAATTTGCACCTTTTTATTACTCCTTTATGTCGAGAGTAAGTAATAATCTAAAATCATGTAGCGTGTTCAAACATAATGCTTCATTTCAACGGCGATTTAAAAACAATTAATACTTTATGTCTTCATTTGTGAAGAAATACATTTGGCAGATTACTGCAAATTATATGATATTATAATTATTACTAAGTACCTGTTACTAAGATTAATAATCTACAGCTATGAATAATTACAACTTTATACACAAATATGCAACTACTAGCGACTTACTCTGGCTTCGCTCGGGTATGTCTTTGAGTCGTTGACAGTATCCTAATGTTACTCCGAGTTATAATCTATATGTGTACTAAATTCCATTTAAATTCAAAGTAACAAACATACACAGATACACACACACAAACTGCATATATAATTATTACAGTAGTTCAATATAGGATAATAATAAAACAAAAAAAGTGTGTGTGTCAGCTCCGATGTACGACCGGAGTTTACTCCATAAGTACGATTGTCTTTGAAAATGTTATAGACAAAGAGGGTAAATAAACGCATCTTTTATAATACGATATAGGATGTAATGTATTTTTATTCTAGTCGCATTTTTCATATTGATTCGATAAAATATTATACATCAATCATTTAACATAAATTTATATTACTTATAATACATGAATACATTGTTAGGAAGGTTGTTTTACTTCACTTAATAAAATAAAATAAAATTAAATGAAATTTACTTCGTTGTGCAGAAAAACGTAATGCTTTTGAGTTAACGCTTGTATTAATTTCACTCCTCAGAATTTGAACCCCGGGGCCTTTTATGAAAATCGATTTTTAAGGATTAAACTCTAATAGGTAATTATTTTACAAAATCGTTACATAAATCTACGTTGAAAGTGATAAAACATATAAATATTCTGTGTATAAACCCTAGAAATTCACAATCTGCTCGTAAATTCCATTTGAACCAACTCATTGATAATACTGGGACATCCCAATTCGTTACATAAGGCAATATTCAATTCTTCTGCTCTAATGACTTTAAGTGTGCTTTAAAGTGTTTTACAGAGTCTTATGTTATAGATAAGAACATTTTGTTGATACTCACATCAGTATTGACAACTCATAAACACGTGTAAAAAAGCAAAAGTTAGTAAGTATTTTATATGATTCTTCGCCGATATAAGATACTACTGATAAACTATCTGTAACACTTTTAGATTATAAGATGCGAGCTCAGTATCATACATCTTAAGCAAAATGAAAGTTCTATCTGTGTTATTATTGTTGTTAGGTAAGTTTTATTAAGAAATCTTTTTCATTTTATATTATTTAAAAAAATTTAATACAAGTTAACAAGCATCACGCCTTCGATGGCTAATAAATAAATTTTGATCGACTTCAAAAAAAGGAGTACTCGATTCGGCTGTTTTTTTTTGTGCCTATGTTACGCGACGTCTTTGGCATTCGTGAATCAAGTGTCATAATTAATTTAATAAATATATTATACCTCATAAGTCTTTATTTAATTTGTAATAATTGGCATAAGTACTTGTAAATGATTTTGAAGTCGATATCTCTTTTGTATTATAACGCTGACAAGACAATATTAATATATCTACTATCTAGGATAAACAAAAAAATAAATAAAAAACAATTTATTTGATAAAATGTGCATCTCGTCTTATATTTTTGGTTATCCGTACGTAAAGTATTAAACAAAAGTTGTCGCTTTATACAAAAATGATAGTTGTGATGAAAGTTTTCCTTGTTTCAGCTTTAACAACAACAAGATTTTCATATTCACTTCCAGTCGATTTGTTAAACCAGACCAGTAGAATTGTAAATGGATTTTCAATCGACATAACACAAATTCCATATCATGCAGCGATTGGTAAAAAATCAACTTCAGGGTTGGGTTATTTGTGTGGAGCCGCCATTATTTCGAATAGGGCACTACTTTCAGCTACGCACTGTTTTAAAATGTAAGATAACATTTAATTATTCCAAATGGCACTTCTAAGAGCCAATGTACAAAAGAATTGAATTGAATTGATCATTTAATTATTTTTAAATGGTCGGTTAAATCATCAATATTCATACGTACTATCTAATCATACTTCTATTATAAATGCCAAAGCTTGTATGTGTGTATGTTTGCTATTCTACTCTGAACGACCGGACGGATTTTGAAAAAATTTAGTACACAGAAAGACCTGGACCAACACATAGGTTATTGTCAGAAATACGACATGCCAAAAAGTGGCGTTATCTGTATATAACATTCAACGTTTGTTTAAACAAAAAGCACTTAAGCGATGAAACTTAACTGATATATAATAATACGAGTATAGGTACTTACAGTAAAAAATATTGTTGATAAAAAAATAATTTTTGGTAAAATTTCTATGTGCAGGTCAGAATTAGACCCATCATTGTACAGAGTCGTAGTAGGCACCTCTTACCGGCTTTTAGGAGGAGATACTTATGAACTATCCAGACTCTACGTGCACGAAGGTTATTCTTCTGTTACGCTTGTTAATGATATAGCAATGCTTGTAACCAGTAAAATAATAAATTTCGGTCAAAATGTGCAGTCGGTGTTTTTCGCTCCTTCTACTATGAGTGTACCAGATGGCAAAACTGCTTTAGTATCTGGTTTTGGAAAAACAGCGGTAAGTAATATTTCTAGGGTATAAGGCTCCAATCTATACAGATAAATAAAATTGGAGTGTCTGTTTGTAATATTTATGTAACCGCTTTTTACTAAATGCATATGGATGTATACACGGTACATATACCAAAACAACATTTTTTACAATTTTTGTCTGTCTGTCTGCCTGTCTGTTTGTTCCGTCTAATCTCCGAAACGGCTGGACCGATTTTGACGGGGCTTTCACTAGCCGATAGCTGATGTTATAAGGAGTAACTTAGGCTATACGATAGCTAGCCGAGAAAACGTACCGGGGACGAACGCGAGCGAAGCGAGCGTGAGTCGCTAGTAATCAATAAAGTCATTACAGTACAGCATGCTGAAAGATTTAAATGTAATTTAATTATTTTTTACTTTGGCTGAACCTATTGATACGGTAACTGTCTATTACTATTAACTGTATGACTAATATTATTTTTATTTATTAGTCTGGCTATTGATTATGAAAAAAAAATGTTTTTGTTCGAGTCGAAACTGTCACCAAATCTTAAATAACATAAAGTATTCATAAATACTATGGGAGGTTTTGGGTTTGAAATAAAAAAAGACCTAACGAGAAGACTAAGGCGGGAACGAAGCGTAGCGTAGCTCCCGCCTTTGCCTTCTCAATCTACGCTATCCAAGTCGGGTCGATCGGGACATAATCGAAAATTAAAACTTACAAATAAATAATCTTTTATTCAGATGCTCTAAATTAAAATAAAGCAGCTGGACAAATGATTATACATTTGTCGTACAGTAACTGGGTTAATCTTCACTTTCTTTGACTTTTGATCATATAGCCACCTCCCTATATAATGTTTGTAATACTATAATTATTTCAGTACGATGGCATGCTATCTTCAATGCTCTTAGCCGCAAATGTAGAAGTTGTTTCACAAAAAGCTTGCGCTCGCGCTTACCGAAAAATTGCAACTATTTCTACCGGAATGATATGTGCCTCAGCCAATAACCCCCCTAGAGACGCTTGTCAAGGTGATTCTGGAGGTCCTTTGGTTATGAATAATATCTTAATAGGGATTGTGTCTTGGGGTGAAGAATGCGCCAATGTGTCCTATCCAGGAGTATATACACGAGTTTCAGAATACTATTCATGGATAATAAGTAAATTGGCGTTGGTGTAAATATATTTTTTTAATAATTTAATAAAAAATATTATAAAAATGAATTTAAGCTTCTTATTTTGACTAAAAGACAACGCTATGCTGTATCTAATATTTGTATCTTTTAAAGATTTATAATGAATAAATATAAAGCCTTAATAATTTGCTATTGTAATTGAAACAGTTGCAACAGTGTTTTAAAAGCATTTTTAATTTTCATTAGTAGAAAGTTAAAATTATTTCTAATACTGTTTTATGACACATCATTAGTCTAGATAACACCACTGACAACGTGAAATTTAAACTTAGAAATTAATAATTACTAAGGCGTCGATAAAACATACAGTACAAATATGACGTTTGTTATCTATACTTAATATTATAAAGCTGAAGAGTTTGTTTGTTTGTTTGTTTGTTTTTTGTTTGTTTGGTTGAACGCGCTAATCTCAGAAACTACTGATCCGATTTGAAAAATTCGTTTTGACTAGGGACGAACCCGAAGCGAAGCGAGGGTAAGTCGCTAGTTTTTAGATATTTTATATCATTGCACGATTATTAAAAATAAATTAATTATTGTTTTTTTACAAAAATCTAACACGACTTAACTGACCGAATTTTTAAAGTAATTATTTTACCCATATGCATTTTTTTTACACCTAGTAAAAAAATACTCATACTAGTGTTCGCTCAGTGGTGGTGAAACTCGACCATAATCAATGACCCATATCTATATAAAAACTGTTTTCAAATTATTTTATCTATATACTATAATAAAATTGTAGAGGTCGAATGTCTGTACATAGAAAAAAAAATGCTTAAAACCGAGTCAGGGGGGTGTAAGAAGAGCAATAGAACCGATCCAGATTTTTTTCAAATTTTTTGTTTCTCTGTCTGTTTGTCTGTTTGTACGGGCTAATCTCCGAAGCTGCTGGACTGATTTGAATGAAATTTTGCATGGTGGTACCTTATATCCCTGGTCAACATATAGGATACTTTTCATCCCGGAAAATCAAAGAGTTCCCGTGGGATAGTTAAAAAACTAACTTATACATCTTACTACACAAAAACTACGGATTGGATTTTAGTGAAACTTTACAATAATATAGTTCGTATATGAGAATAACAAATAGACTACTTTTTATCCCGGAAAAATGTACGGTTCCCGTGGGATAGATTTGTTTTTGTTTGTCTAGAGGCGAACCCGAGCGAAGCGAGGGTGAGCCGCTAGTTGATAATAAATTGTGTTGCTGACATTTTATATTAGTGAAAAAGCCTGAAATAAAAACATTTATTATAAAAGAAATTTCTCTTCTCTTCTTTATTTCAAAAGAACCTAGAAAGGCCCTAACCAAGTGTAATAAAATTAAAAATTAGTGTGACTGAAAGTACTAGAAATCGTTGAGGTTGCTAGAAATTTTCGTGTAATTCAACAGGTGTTTAGTATAGCGGCTTTTTGTAAAGTGTAAATTATATATAAAGGAATATTTATTATTTTTAGACTGTTTTCTAATGACTTAGGTACTACACCAGTAGATGACACTACAATTGGTAAAATGTGAACAGTTTTGGGCTTGCCATTTTGTTTTAATTTCTATAGCAAGGTCTTGATATTTCGACAGTTTCTCAGACACAGTGGCCTGAATATTGTGTGTGTTAGGGATGGCTTTATCTATTAGAAAGATTGTTTTATTTTTCTTGTCATAAAAGGTAATCTCTGGTCTATTATAATGTACTGTTTATCTGTGAATATAGTCCTGTCCTAGTAAAGCTTATAGTCACTGGTTTCTAAAACGCAATCAGGTTTATATTTATAATATGGCTGTTATTATTATTATTATTTATTTTTATTAAATTTGATATCTCAGGTTGTGCCTGGTCATATGACCCAGCACGGGCTTAAACCAAGTGCTGATCAGTTCTGGGTGACTTGTTGTACTGTTTTATCGTTATCTGAAGAAAGTTGCAAAAATTTTCTTACTGTCCTGCAGGTGTTTAAAATAGCAGCTTTCTGAAGAGCTAAACATGTAAATTTAGGCAATGAAAGAATGCTTAAGAATTAAATAAATGTTTCGGAATAACGCATGTTGTGGATACTATTATAGGTACTATTGTGACATTGGTCATTTTCCAAACTCTCCTAACTTCTTCTTGTAACTCTGTGTATTTCCTTATTTTTTAACTGATTGTTGCTTATAAGTTATTAGTGTTAGGTACTGCTATATCTATTATATATGTATGTTTATTATTCTTATCTCATCTCATGAATTGTATGTGTCTGATAATTTCGAAAAAAAAAATGAACATTTTGAATGTTTGCATTTGGAAGAAGTTAGGTGTTAGTGTAAATTATCGTCAGTCGATTCTTTTAATTCCCCCTGTCACCGAGCACTGACTCCCTGATTGATAGCCTTATTTAAATCTGAAGAAGATTTAGTTATGATTAACAGTTTTATAGCTTTGAATAATGTTTTAACAATGATCTTAGTAAAATAGTAAAGATTATATTAAATTAAAATATGAAAAAATCATAATCATTATAATTTTTACGGTATAATGTAGAAAGGACATAAATTGTTCGTAACCAAGTAAATTAGCACACGTTTGTTGATAAGTAACTATTCTTTAACCGTCTGATACTGCAGCGTATACAAATTCGTTTATAGTTAACGGCTTAAGTGATAAGATAAAGAACAAAATAATTAGCGTTGACGTATTTAACATTTTTTATAGTCTAAAATGTTACCTGTAAGTACCTATTACAGTCGCAATACATTTAAGGTCATTGAACTTATAAGATAAATAAGTACATAAACTTGGGCTTTGAAGGTATATTTTGATTTTGAAATACTGGAACCTCAATTTTTTACAATATCGTAAAAAAATGAGGTTCGAGTATTACAAAATCCGCAAAAGGTAAAATAAAAGGTAGTGTCTATCCTCCATGATGCAATCTATGTGCATTGTGCATGTCATATTTTCTGAATTTATCTATTAAATTTCAGCGATTTAAACAAACAGACAGATAGAGTTATTTTCACATTTCATTAATAAGAATTATAACGGTAAGTTATTCTCCGGTAAGTTTCATCTAAACACTGGACGCTGCTATAAAATTGATGATCATGAAGTCATACAATATAGGTTGATTTCGATCACAGCAACTGACGTAACTGGGTAGGCATATTCAGTTTTAAGAATTAAAATGTTATTATCCCTTTTATTTTGTTACTCAAAAAGGTACGAGCATATTTTATTTTGGGCATCTTTAGATACTTCATAACGCTGAGTTTCGAAGACGTTGTCGCGTTGATGCATGGAAAGTAGCAATTTAGGTCGCTGTATTACCTTATTTTCCAGTAAGAGAGCCTTACATATAACAATAAAAAAAATTGTGCAGTTATTGTAGTCTGACATCGGATGTCCATTATCCATTATTATACATATATCAGAGACTAGTGATATGAAGTCTGTCGAGTATACATATACTTACGCTTGCTGTATATGATCCAGGTGTCCAGCGTTTACTTTTCATGATAATGCAATATCTTTAGTAGTAACTCCTCTTCTATAGGACCTATTCTAATTATCTTTGCATCTAGATTGCATTGATGTCATCTGCCTCAAAAATATTTTAACTACTCTATCCTTTTTAGAATCTGTCTACCAATACTTACACTGGAAACAATGTTATTAGTAATATTAGTATTATTCTTGATTTACTTTTTTTTAACTAAATCTGGTGCAAGCATCATCCAGACTCAAGATTTAATTTAACAGTACCTTCAAGAAAGAGTACCTTCACCTTGCACCCATGACGTATTACATTTTTGACACTAAGACCCTTAGCAATTCAATCCCGTAAAAATATGACCCCAGGACATGGATTTAAACTTTACAATAGATTTTTATTGTTACCACAAAAACTTGTTCACTCCTTTTTTCTAGCATAATAACTTTGACTAACTAAAGACTATGCAATATATAGTAAAACTAATCATCGCCTTGTCCAATACACCGTACGTTTTTATCATGAAGACATCAAACCAAGCAAAGCAAGCTAATGCCAGTCAGATGCACAATTCCTACAATACAATTTGAATAAGAGGGAAGTCCCCTAGTGACGGACACCTAAGGTTTTCAGAAAATAAAACAAGAATTACTACAAAAAATGAAACTTTATTTATGAATTACTTGAGTCAATAAATTATCAAATCAAAATAAATCAACAAAAAAATTTATTAAGGAAACCTCAGTAAGTTTTGATAAGACATAACATAATCTTTGCCAATGGCATCTAGTACCGGACAGACTTAGCTTCGAACCTCAAGTGTGTGACATTATCAAAACATCATGCATTGATCACATATATAGGCATCTTCACATTCAGTAATGTCTGCACATCCTTCATGAGGCAACTCTAGGCAGCTGAAGCATCGTATACAGTCTTCACCATGATCCTCTAAGTACACTACTGGTACTGCTAATTATTTGTTCATTGGTAGATTTTCTATCAATTTCTGTTGATTTTTCTGATACAAAATTAGTTGAGAGTTTTGCATTGCAGGACGTAGATGAGCTATCTTCATAAAAGAAAAATGAGAGATCATAACTTCAGCTACATCTAATACTAACTTCAGAAACTCCTTTTTCTTTAGCAGCAGACATCCATTAGGCCAATTTTTACGTGGTCCACTAATACTTGCTCATATTCGGGTGAGAAGTTAGTAGTGAATCCACTGATTATTGGTTACAATATAGCGTGCTCTTTGGGACATTTTCCCTTAAACTCATTTCTATGGACAAAGCCTTATCTTATAAATTGCAGTTTGTTAGCTTTGTTGGTTCCATTTTCCTTTATTTTTCTTCTCCTCTATTTCGACATATGCCAGTGTTGATATCCTCTAAAATAACGTACAATAATTATTATAATAACTATAAATGTTTAGTAAAAAGAAAAACTTGTAAACTGTCCGGTCTTAAGGGACATCTTCGTATCCGGTACTAGGGGACAAGAAATCTCCCAAAATTACGTGTTTCATATTAAAACTGTAGAAACCTAATAAAAACTTTCACAGTCTACAAATTATAATAGAACATTATCTTTATTAATAACTAACATAAACATTTTATAGACAAAACCAAAGCAGTAATACTCACTTAAAATTTATGTGATGCAGCGCTTTCCCGCTAAAAACAGCAATCTTCCACTCCCACCGTGTCTGCTCGCGTCACTACCAAATTGTGCCCCGTGACCCTGTATCACTACGCCCCCCCGTACCCCTTTCATCGATATCTGAATAGATAACGTTGTCAGTTTTCGAGATAATGCGAGTGTCTGACACTAGGTACCGTCCGGCGTTACGGGTCTTCCCCCTATTTTGTACAAAGAGGACAATTTTGGAGGACAAAAGGTTAAACGTATTTTTAAATTAATACGATTATTATACGTCTTATTTGTTGTCTGGAGAATTGTTAGTCAGATCTAAGATGCTTGCAATATACTTATAAATTATGACTAATCGTCTATGCTCGCCTTAGACAATTCTTAGGGTGGGTGCAGTAGTACTGACCGCCTGTGTTGCAAAACAAATTCTTAATGTACTCAAATAGATTTTACTGTCTTCTTAGTTAATGTAGCTAATGTCAATTTTAGTTGATACTTTCATGAACACATAATAAACAAATACATCATTATTGTAAAGGATTCGCGAGTATAAGTTAAAGGAACACCCTTGTAATATGTAGTTAAGATTAACATAGTATTTAATCTCAGCAATTATAAATTAATCTTTCCCATTAATTTGTAAGTCAACGCGGCTATGTGTCGCCAATATTCAATTCGATTAGGCCGTTGAGCGCCTAAACCCACCAATAAGTATGTGTAATGCTATAGTCCCTCGGCCTATTACCTGGCAATTTCACAGAACAATCTACGTCGGATCGTGTCGACAGCACACAATCATGTGACACACACCGGCTTTGTAACCGAGAGGGACGGCACTTACTCCTGCGATTTGTTTACACAGTGTAGCTTTCCCTTTCGCGGCGTGCGTGTGTGCGACCATCTGGCGGGCGGTGGCGGCGCTGCGAGTGTAGTGGTGTCGCCCCCACAGCGATGCACCCCCTTCGGGGTAGCGCTGCGCTAGTGTGCGTGACCCAGTCGAATAAATCTAATCTAATACACACAAACATATTGGCGGCCCGGCGTGTCATTTTTACGCTTGTGTTGTCGCTACTTGGGGTTCTTTATGCGGTGCGATGATATTATTATTCTGACGATTACGGCATCCTTTATGCCTACAATCAAATAATTAATAAGGGATGAAGTGTATTGTTGCGCGGCAGTTAGTGATCGGTATCAGACCACTTACCTCATTCATGCTTTAGAAAGGTTACCATGAAGTTTATTATAACGTGTTTATTGTAATTGTGGCTCTATTGTTTAAAGCCAAGCTGCTGTGTTATGATCTGCAGCTACAGGGGCTATTAACGGTACTGTTTAATAACATTTAGCCTAATGTATAAGTAACCCTTACCCTAGATATTATTTTTAAACATTCACATTTTACTTTGTCATAGTAGCTAAATTGTCCACGATGAACGAAACCATTGAATTGTAGTGACGTCAACAATGAAGCTATCGATAAGCCAAATAGCAAGTCATCCTTACTATCCTATATTATTTATTATATAAAGTTAAATAAATCTAATAGAATGTATAAATATCTAATATTTATGAGCATTTTTCTAATTTACAGAAATATTGTATTTCGTACTTGAATTTTTAAACGTAGCGGGTTTTTTGTAAGTTTATTCCATACAACAGTTGACAAGTCGTTCAACCCTCGTAAAGTTTAACAATTATGCGGCCGGCTCATTTCGATGTGACCCTCTCCACCCATTGTAGACACCAATACACTATAACCAGCCTAAACGGATCCCTTAATTCTTATACAAAATTCCTTTTTTATCGCTTTTAATATAGAGAAGAACGGCAAGAAGGATCAAGATAAAATGAAAAACTATACACAAATATTATTATCCAGCCTGTTCACAAATATCAATAACGTATTACCGGCCTCCGGACAGATTTAAAAAGTTAATAACGAACGTTTTGAATTATGACTTAATGTGTAGAAATAAATAAACTTATTAGGCAGTTGATATTTTGATATCGTTATATCAACTTTTAAACCGCACGTTACATTTAGATAACTGTGTTTAAATAACTTTGGTATATTTTTATGGTATCTTTAAGAAAAATAACACAATCGCATACCAAAATTTTATTATATTAAATTTTTTTTATAAAATATTTAGGAGATGGTAAATAATGTATGTAATAGGTAATGACTTATTTTCTTACTTCATATTTAAGTTTTCATAATTAGTATTCTGACTATGTGCCATTTTTAATTTACAGGTTTTATTTTATTTACAGTTTTAACTCTGAACTAAAAATTACACAATACTTAATTACAAAGTACAATGCATGTGTTCATATTACCCATAAACACATGATTAAATAAGTCACAAATGTGATGCGAAAATATTATTTAGATTAATAAGCTATTATAAAGATTGGGGCCGATAAAAGCTTAGAGGTTTCACCGCAAGTCTTACTTGTACTGGAGTAAATACAGATCTAACTAAAGAGACAATATCTCCGGCGTTAAAAGGCCAGCCCGAGTGGATCGGTGGATGGGGCGCCACCCTCCTTGCGAAATTACTACATTTGAAGGGAACAACTTTTTATGAGAAATAAGCCGCCGCTATGAATCTGGAATTATAAGCGAATCGAGTGGTGTGAGTACATTGCCCGACTGTATTGATTTAACAAGAGCAAATAATGGAATTTGCTGCATCCAATGCGTTCCTATTATTGAGTAATAGTTTGCTAACAACCGCGTTTGAAACATTTTCAAATGAATATGTTTCTATTGCATAAGTAAAAATTTGTATTTATTTTATTTCATTGGATAATAAATCCAAAATTTAATGCAAAACAAAATTACAGCTTGTGGTATTTTTTTTCGTAATTTGTCACGCTGTCATTAACTTGTTGTTATATAATACATCAAGAGATCTAATTGTCCTTGATAAGAATTATATTTATGAAATTTATATTATTATCAAAAAAATATTATCTATTTAACTAAGTATATTCTGTTTGCTTTGATAAAATGGTGGCATTAATTTTTTTTTGTATATTTATGTATATACAAAAAAGAACATGTTTGGTGACATAACTTATACGAATGTTACAACCAATTTTTACTTAACGAAAATCATTCTTATTCAACTTAATTAGATATCTCCGTTGATATAATAAAACGAACAGGTGAATCAAGTAAGTCAATCGTAACCGAATCCCCACGAAACATTACATAATACAAGCGTGAGATATTCCTCAGTGGGCGTCGGGAACGGAATGCCGGAGGAAAGCAGACGGCCTTGACACCACAATATTTGGTGCGGTAAGCTAAACAACCCCATACAAACCGACTTCCTCGACTTCGCTTCGAGAACAAGCGGTATCACAACTATCCGAAACCTGTTATGCACACTCTGTGGACTTTAATAGCGGGGTAATGTGCGCGTTTATTGAGCTTTCACGCCCCGTGCGCCAGCGCCTGCTATCTATCTACGGTAATTAAGATTACTGTATCGTTTGAATAAGCTCAATGTTAAACATTTTTTGGCAAAAGTCGTGAAAGTGTATGATATAAAATATTGTTTTCACAAGCGCAGACATTTGCTTGTGAAGCAAAAAAAGAGAAAGCGGACAAGCGATTAAAAATGACCCACGTGAATGTATTCGTGCGGACAATATTTTAAAACAAAATGTCACACGCTTTCTACGGGTGCCTGCGCCCCCTCGTCTGGGAGGCGGGCGAAGTGAGGGCGGATGGAGATCCCCTCAGCCGACGGGGTGTCATTGTGGACTGTGGTGTCGTAACTCCGCGAACTTTTTAATTTACAATTAGGTAGCTTCCCATTTCTCTGCCCTATTTAGAGCTTCGTTTTACCGGTAGCCACAAGCGAAGCCTGTTAAAATTGCTTATCATGATATTATGCGCTCATTGAAAGAATCAAAGTCAGCCACTTTTTGTTATTCATGCAAACAACTTAGTACTTTTTTATTGGGTTTAATTTTCATTTGTTATCAAAAACTCGTGTCAAAAAAGTTGTGTGTTAACAAAATAATTTAAATTATAAGTTATCCCACTTTTTATTTAACAACTGTTTATATAATATTGTTTTTGAAGTTTACATAGCGTTAAATGGCAAAAATAATCTCCTACTTTCCAGGAGACGAAGTAGTTGCTTCGCAACCACAACAAATAAATCAAACCGGTTCACGCTTAGCGGGTGACATCGCTGTCCGCTTATTGTCACAACAGGCCAGCTAATTAACTTGTTTTACAACAATTCACTGAGTTTTTAACACAAAGCAAAACATCACTGTGATTTAGACACAAAGCAATTGTTAAAACTATTTGAGTAACATTATGAGAGTATATCCGAAATATCCTTACAATACGTACAAGTGTTTCAAAATAATAAAAAACCTCCACTGAGATCTTTATATTGTTACAAAACGTAATTTAGAATAAGTATAAGTACAATATCAATATGAATAACAGTAATTAAGCACTTTAATATAAGGATAATTATCTATTAAATACACTTCCACGTTGTTGTTGACTAAATGAAAAATTTTAACATCACTTCATGTCTCCGCCAACCTCCACTACAATTTGTATTACGTAGCAAATATGATCTGTACTCGTATCTATATAGATAAATAAAATTGAAGTGTCTGTTTGTAATGTCAAAATAACAGCTTTTTACTAAATGGACATGGAATTATATACGGTAATTATAAGAAAAACACTTTTTTTTTTTAAAAAACTGTCTGTCTGTCTGTTTATTCCGGCTAATATCCGAAACGGCTGCACCAGTTTTAACGGAAATTTCCCTAGCAGATAGCTGATATTGTAAGGAGTAACTTAGGCTACTTTTATTTTAAAAAGAGGGTATCCCTCAAGAAAATTAAAACCACCGGGACGCACCCGAGCGAAGCGACAATATCCTCCCCCTCCTTTTCGTTCATTTGATATTCACTATACCCCGTAGATAATAATCCAAAAAATTCTATCCCTTATTCCATAGACATCTCTATTTGTGCCACTCGAACGAATCCTACCACAGAAAATCCCATCAAAATCGATATAGTTTTTCAATATCTTATCCCATGGGACATAAATTCAGAATATTATCATTATCATATGACATCATCTTATTAAAATCTAATTTGTTGTGTAGAAGTGTAGTTACAATCAGACACATGATTTTTAACGTATTTTGAGTTTATAATCGTGCAATTTGGAGCTCATTAACTAGGTGTTAGCTAGGGGCAGCCATTTTGAAATTATTAATAGACGGACAATAAAATTTTAATCATTTTCAACATCATCATTTGAATCTATATTTCCATTATTTCGTCATTTTACTTATAATAAGGAATTATCAAAATAAGATCATTGTGTTTATAACCATTAGGTATCATCTGTAGTTGTTAAAAAAATAGATCTCTTACTTTTTTAAGGGTTAGAAAATTTTATTGTTGTATGTAACATCTATAATAGCTAAAAAAATATTTATGCTATGAAAGCACTTTTCCTATTTATTTCATTAATAGCAGCCTACCCTCGCTCGTGTTCATCCCTAGGTACGTTTAAACGGTTTATATGGTATAGACAGACTATTCCATACTACCATTATATTACTGGGCCGCTCTCTTGGGTAGTAGCATGATGATATATAGCCAATAATCTTCATCAATAAACGGGTTATCTAAGGCAAAAAGAATTTTTCAAATAAGATTAGTATTACCTGAGATTAACGCGTTCAAACAAACAAACAAACAAACAAACAGACAAAATTTGCTTCTTTATAATATTATAGTATAGATTAAAGTAGCATGTATAAGATTTGATTGCCAATTTTCCCGATACCGTCGCAAGTCGCAGACTGACCCTGCTTGACACTATATAAAACTATGGTTCATTGTACATTTTTATACAACTAAGTATAATGTTGAATCGATGCAAACGCGCCGTTGCATAGATATCTCCATGAAACACCGAATATAAAGGTGAATCATCTATACTTACTTACTAATATTATAAAGCTGAAGAGTTTGTTTGTTTGTTTGTTTGTTTGGTTGAACGCGCTAATCTCAGGAACTACTGGTTGGAATTGAAAAATTCTTTTTGTGTTGGATAGTCCATTTACCGAGGAAGGCTTTAGGCTATATAACATCACGCTACAACCAATAGGAGCGGAGCATAAATGAAAAATGTTGCAAAAACAGGAAAAAATGATTCCTTTTGAGAGCTTTCGTTGCGTGCGCTGCGTAAACGGTTAAAGTTACGCAAAAATCGTGTATGACGGAATTGTTCCCCTTTAAAAGTTCTAAAAAAAAGTCCGCGGCAGCATATGTCTATCTTTTAAGGTTGACTCAATATAACCCTTTTTTATGGTAATCAAATTTGTTCTAAAATAATGCATTACTTCCGAAGGTGTTTTTATAATCATGATATTAATCCTTATCCAAATAAACTTATTCATCACAAATATTTAATTTTGAACAAAATTGCCCTTGACATCATTTGATTTCAATGAATATCTTAGGAGATATCATAGTTTTAAAATATACATATTTAACTTTACGCGGTCTATGGGTGAGCGCGCTCTCAGCCCGATACAAGGCGAGGGCAGGGCGGTCGTAAGGGGGGAGGGCGCTGGCCGCCGCGCCGGTAGCTCTGCGAGCAAAGTCACACTATTCCACGCGGACGAAGTCGCGGGCAAAAGCTAGTATTAAATATTCGTGACGAGGCATATTTGCAGATAAAAAAATTAATATTGCGTGTTAGACTTACATAATTTTTTTATCAAAATAACACCTCTCTCTCTCTCTCTCTCTCTCTATCTTTTTCTTTGTATCGTTGATTTTTAAACATTAATAAGTAATAATAAAATACAAAAAGTCTATAATTTAAAATAAGCGATTTATATCAAATTTAAAATGCTTGAAGATGAAATAAAATTTTACCTTACTATTTGTATTAAAATGTATGAACTTAAATATTTTCCCACGTATCATTCTGTTTTATCAAATATGCTTACATTCTTTAAACAAGAGAAAACAGTGTCTTGAAATAAATACAAAAGGGCAATCACTTCAGGCTATTTGTGAACCATAGTACTATTTTCAGAGTTCCGATATACCATAACCAATGAAGCATTTCCTAAAAACTGTTAAAGTACATCTGATGTTGCGTAGATATTTTTGTTTGTTGTATGGGTTTGGTAATATTGCAAAATGACTACAATTACACTTATGATAAATAGCATGATACTTGATTCTTATTTTTTAATAAACTAGCGGCTCACCCTCGCTTCGCTCAGGTTCGCCTAGACAAATCAAAACAAATCTAACCCATGGAAACCATACATTTTTCCGGGATACAAAGTCGCCTATTTGCTATTCTAATGTATGAACTACATTATTGTAAAGTTTCATTAAAATCCAATCAGAAGTTTTAGTGTATTAAGCTGTATAAGTTACTATAGTTTTTTAACTATCCCACAGGAACTCTCGAATTTTCCGGGATGAAAAGTATCTAAAATGTTGACCGGGGATATAAGGTCCAGCAGTTTCAGAGATTAGCCCGTACAAACAGACAAACAGACAGAGAAACAAAAAAATTGAAAAAAAAAAAACTGGATTTCTTCTATTTCTCTTCTTACATCCACCTGACTCGGTTTTTAGCATTTTTTTTCTATGTACAGACATTCGACCTCTACAGTTTTGTTATATGTATAGATAAATAGAAATTATCAACCCAAAATGGCAAACTAACACAATAAAACATATTAAATATATCAGAATCCTTTGCTACTGGTACAGCCTTCGCTGATAGTCGATTATTGTGCCATTGTAACATTGTAAGAACCATATCCCGTTAGGTTGTCTTACATTGAAAGGATCAACAAAAACTATCTAACGTACCGCCACCCTTGACTGTCAACAAAAAACAGGAGCAGAAAGAAAGGTCTTCGAATTAAGAAACGCCATTGGAATGTTGCAATAGCACTACTTTGAGAACATTTGTATTAAAAAAACGTAAAGAAAATAAAAAATCTAAATATATCTAATAAAATCTAAGCACAAACAGCTAAATCACTATGAATATAAATATAATATCTACATACATATATTAAAATTATTATTATAATTTATTTATAAATATCTAATTTATACATTTATACGTAAGTACTTGTATTCAGCGATAGAATCAGTAAAATTATGTAGTGTTACGAATGGTTTTTAGTTAATTAATTCAAAGCAGAATATTTTATACCTAATCTTTTAACCAGTTTATGATTTAATATATGTAATTAAATTAAATATAATATTGCTGGAAAAGAATAGCAATGAATAACTAAACATTAAGAAAAATGAAGAATAACATAAGAACAGATTATTATCTATACAGATAAATAAAATTGAAGCGTCTGTTTGTAATGTCAAAATAACAGCTTTTTACTAAATGCATATGAAATTTTATACGGTGCTCATAAGAAAAACACTTATTTTAAAAAAATTGCCTGTATGTCTGTTTGTCCCTGTTAATCTCCGAAGCGAGTGGATCGACTTTAACGGGACTTTCACTGGCAGATAGCTGATGTTATAAGGAGTAACTTAGGCTACTTTTATTTTAGAAAAAGAATTAGGGATCCGCTCAAAAAAATTAAAACGTACCTAGGGACGAACCCGAAGGAAGCGACGGTAAGTCGCTAGTATCTAATAAAAGTGGCTAGTTTTATGCGTTAATGTAAAGCTTATAAAATACTGGTTCTTTTATGCGGCTTCGCTATTTCGCTTCGCATTTAACATGTATTTCCTTTCTGTTCATTGAACGTTCTTAGCCAACGACATCTACTATACAACGAAAACGCATAAGAGTAATACTTAGGCAATATTTAATTTTACTTAGGTAATATTGCATATATATAGGTCTAGCAATACTAAAACATAAGACTGTCACACATGTTATAGGTAGGTGTGTTCCGGATATTAGCGGGGTAATTTGGGTGTGTTAGCCTAGGACATAGTTAACCCCTTGCGGAACGCGTACACGCCGGCGTACAATTGATTTCTTAGTAAATATCCAGGAGGGGTTAATGTATGAGTTAAATTACTAATAATTTCATCCAAATCCGTTCAACAGTTTACGCGTGATAAAATTACAAACATGCTTACAAATTAAATTGCCATTAGTTAATATTCTTTGATAGAAGTTTTAAAATTTATACGTATTGGAAATGAATAAGCTTCACCATGACCGATACATTTCTAGAATATTCATTTATAATTTGGTCGTAAAAAATTTTACCTGATGTTAATAACGGAAAGGCCACGTGCGACGCCTGCAGCTTGTGAATCGAAGTTTTATTTGAACATTATAAAGCTATAAAAATATCGCGATATGTATTTATTTAATTAATTTTAAACAAAAATACAGCAAATAATTTACCATGACTAACATAAAATATACTATTATTATAAAAATGATACCAAAAATTAGTGTAATGTGTATTATGAATTTTACAACTATTATAATGCGAAAGTAGGTATGTATATTTCTATATTTGTTACTTCAAGCTGAAATGGCTTGACGTATTTGGATGAGATTTAGTACACAGATAATTTCCTACAATAACATATAGACTAATGTTCGTGATAAAATTTGTCTAAATATAGCGTTACTTATACCTATATATTAAATAGGTATTTAATAAATAAATGTAAAATGCACCAAATGCACCCAAGGACGAGCTAAGCGAGTGTAATTCACTAGTTAATCATAAAAATTATACTCGTATATACATATTAATAAAATCCATTCCTAAAATTTTTGGTCTTACAAACCGCCGTATAGACAGACGGCAGTCTAGCAACTCACCCTCGCTCCGCTCGGATTCGTCCCTAGTTACCTTTTAACGTTTAGTATAGATTTCTCAGAAATGAGGTATTTTCATGCGGTGAAAAGTATCCTATGTGTTGACCTGGATAACTAGCTATCACCATACAAATTTCATCAAAATCCCTCCAGTGGTTTTCTTGTAATAAACAGACAGACAGACAAAAATTCTAAAAACTATAGATTCGGTCTCTGTATCGATAATAATGTCTATTTCAATAAGATTTTCCAAAAAATATTTAATGTACAGATTCGGCTTAGTTACAATTTTTATAAATAACATGCATGCAATCAGGCGGACCAGTAGCTCTCAGCCATCAATCAAATGTGCGTACAAATTAATGAACTCGTTTTGGATGTATTTTTTGTTTATTTCGCAGATAAGTGATTTAACAAGTAGCAAGTGTTGACGTTAAGCCACGCAATAGGTGTCATGGTAATTTATTGCGTTAATGCTCTACGCTTACTGATTTTCAAGGTTCCTGTAGTATCGATCATATATTTTATACTTTTTGACAGCATATTAATAATATTTTTATATTTTTATATACACAATAATTTTAAGACAAATCAAAATGTTTTGTAATCTCTAGAATAAGTTGTTAAGGTATTGAGAAAACAAAATTTAAAGTATAATATAAATTTAGTTTTTAAAGTTTCTAATGAATAACATGAAAATCTACATATAAAATAATGAGAAAAGAAATGGATAATGCCCAATTGAATATGAAATATATATGAATAACATACAGCGTATGCAGAGAAAATTATTTGGTGAAAAGCTTTATTCCCCTCAGTTGCCACATCACAGTTCCCATTTTACTACAGTAAATGTTTTAATATGCACTAGTGTTCGCCCAGTGACCGAAATTCGACGAAAATCATTATTGATTTTTTTTCTTATTAATAACCCTAAAGCTTGTCAATAACTACTAAACAAAAAAAAAGAAAATCGGTTGACAAACAGCGGAGAAAAAGGTAGGTACTGAACTGTTTTGGCTTTACCAATTTATATATAGATAGCAGTACTGAAATAACCTTAATTATCATTTTGATTTTGGTAGAAATTAACTAAAAAATCAGCTGGAACTAAAAATTCTTCAAAGTAGAACACAAAAATGTACAATTATTTGATTAAATAGATTTCACATCCGATAATTGCAAGTTGTTGACGAGAATTATCGCCAATTTCTTTGAGAATAGCATTAAAATGAAAGGAAAAATATCTTGAAACGTAGATAGTCCTGGGCGGCGAAATGAGTTGCCCTTAACGTGCAAGGGTGTGAGACATTCGAAGTTCATGTGGGGTAAAAGTTAAAGACGATTCTACGTTTAAAAAGAAATGATATTCATTATAACTAGTTAGATATTTTCAAATACAAATATTTGTCAAATAATTTCAAAGGATTAGTTTGAAGTAGGTATAACAGATGAATATATTAAATATGCACAATTTATATACAAAAATTAATTGAATTAAAACACAGTTTTTTTAGAAGTATTTTATGAAATACTTCTAAAAAAACTGTGTTTTAATTCAATTATTAAATTCTGAAAAACTAACAATAGATACCTACTACCTCCCGATATAAATGTCAACCTAAATGACTTTTTTGTTTTTGCATATACTTAAATTCATTAATAATCCTTATCTATAGTACATTTAAATTACATATACGTACGGATAAGCTAAATTTAAAATACTTCTATTCCTTCGCTTAGGTTCAATTCACAAGTTAAAGTTTTCTCGACGTTTATATAAAAAGGAAAAGATATCTTATCTTATTATAGTTTGATCTAAGTTGCTTATACTTGTACCATCAGTTAAAGGAAGCCCAGTTAGATGGGTCTCTCCCGCTCTGCCATAAATCTTAAGACCCTCGACCGCCACCCGGTTTCACTCCGAATATCTATAAATACTTGTAGGTATTTCAAATAATAAACCGAAGATGGCCGGAGTCGAGTAACAAAGTCAGATGTCTCATCGATCTGGTAACAGGTAACATTTATATTTATATCAAACTGAATACATACAGTGTAGTTCATTTCTCTTTCGTTCGTAGCTTAATAAATACAATTGTTAATTAAAAATTTATAATCACAATACTGATTTCTTGAAATTTGTCGTGACTTTTCTCAATCTTAAATAGATTCATATTTTTTTGCGTATAATAATTTGTAATAAGCTAAATCTTTTAAGCTCAGCCACGTTATTTAAAAGGGTAACAGTGTTTAAAAATCAAATCTCCCCTAGACGCTATACAGCTAGGCGATCCGCCCCACCCACCACCCACAGCTCCCGCTTTAAAAACCACCGAAAGCTACCAACTTCACTCTTTGTCACAACAATTTATTAGATAACTTACTTATATAAGGTTAGGATAATCGATTTTACTTAAAGTATGCCGGGAGACAGGAATTAGTCAAAAATCTTATATAGGTATTAGGTACTAACTACATATTTTATAGGTAGATACTTCTTTAATTTTTTGTTGGTCCATATTTATTTAAAATAAAATGTTATTGTATAAAACGATTTATTGAAATTAAATATTGTTAATAACACTGTGTGACACGATTTTTCTAACATGAATAATGTTACCTATTTAGAAATACTTATTCAATTATTATCAAAAATTACCTGTAATGTGGGTATCCACCACGTCACGTTTCTAAGTTATAGCGCGAAAACTATTTTTATCTACCCTCTATAGGAAAAAATAAAATAAAAAATGTGTATTTTAAACTAATTTAGTAGATTTTTGGTAAATAAGTAGATTTTTTGTAAAAAATATGGAGAAAAGTGACCGTGGGAAATGTTGTAATCACTCAAATAAGTTTTGTTATGTTTGTGGAAAATATATTATCATTAAATCTCAAGGAGCCCAGTCGAATTAGGATTTTATATTGCAAAAATTTTTCATTGGTCACTGGAAGTCTAAATTTGGATTTTCGGTCATCCGCCATCTTGAATTTAAGGGTTGATTTTTGTTTATTGAGTAACTCGTTTATTTTCAATTTTACACTAAAATAGTTATTACAAAAGTTGTTTGAAATTAAATTTCCTATAATCTTGGTTCTTATCAATTTTTTCTTAGAATCGATATTTTTCGATTTATACCCGAAAAGAGGGGGTGAATTTTTGTTTTTTGGGTAAAATTAAAAATAAATGAGTTGTTCAATAAAAATAAAAAGGAAATATGCAGATTACTTAGTGTTAGTTGTTAGTGCTAGTTGGTTCATAAATTCACAAGATTTTACAATTCCTAAGAGGAAAAATTAGTTCTTCGTTATTTTTGCTCTAAATAAAAAATACTATTATATATAGTACACCTATACCTTATATAGTTATTTTTTTCGTCAATTTTGCTCTGTTACAGTTTATAATATGTAGTAATATTAATATAAAATAGATATTTCTAAATTAAAATCAAAATGTAGATTAATTCATTTTTTATAAAAAAATATGAATTGTCATAACTTTAAAATGATACGTAAAACACGAATTTCGTTTATATATTCTTCTTTAGCGTGTCAAAAATAATGGAAAACAGCTATTTAAATCAATGCTAGAAAACAAAACTTAAAATTTGTCACACAGTGTAATTAAATAAATTAAGTATTTATTCAAAATAAATATTGCGAAAATAGAAAGCTAAACCTGGTATCACGTAACATACACTAGATTGTGCTAAGCGATAAATTTAAGAATCGTAAACGACATATAAAAGATTCAAAAAAAAGTCTGTTTATAAGATTTGCGTCGGAGTTAAAAATACCGTATTGACTTTCCAAAGACGTTCGTTCAGGTGCACTGTAGCGTCGGCAGAGTGATTTGTATAGCCTTGGTCTATTCCGCGACGGCCGCTCTGACACGGTTACCAATAACGCTGCTGTCATACAAGCGATACAAGCGCGTACGTTCGTTTAAAACCTAACGTATAAATATATCATTATGTCATAATCGACATATATACGTCGTACGGTATAATGATCATTTTAAGTATCATTATATGTATATAATACTAATATGTTTAACGTTCGTGTGGCCGTAGCGTTAACAAGCTATGACTCAATCTTACACGTGACAGATCGCCATCCTTGATACATATTGTCTAGTGTTTATTGACTTTGTCAAATATTGATGTCCAAAATACTTTTATGTGAAGAACGTGACGTAAACAAGACGTCTAAGTTCCACCATCTCTTTTTAAAATCCTATACAGCTTTCAGATTCAAATTAATTAATTAATTGTTATTTATATTACTAATAAACAATATATTGGTATATATGGGTATCAATGAGAATGATAAAAAAATAGTCTACATCATTCTCTGGACTATAAAATATCTCTATGCAAAATAAACCACATCCTTTACTCCGTCATTGTAATAAATATTTTTCGTTGATATCTATTTATATGTTACATCTATTTATCTATTTATATTTTATTGTTATTAATAATGTAAAACCAATTAGGTTTACCAAATGATAAACAAAAGTATTTTTTGATTGCTTCGACTTAGAAGTAAGATTTTTTACAGTTCCAAGTAATTGCAGACCTAAGTATTTGATATTAATTTCAACTTGGTACTCCACGCGTTTCTGAGAGTCAGACACACAGACAGACGGACAACAAAGTAAAGTGAAATTCCTATAAAGGTTCCTTTTTTGCTTTTGAAGTACGTAACGCTAAAAATAAATTTGGAAATATTTAAGTAGAACAAATTGCAGATATTAGGTTAAACGGAATTATTTGTATAGTTCTAGCTAATAAAGAATATTTTGTCATTTTTTTTTTAACTGAATTTTCCTAAAATCCTTTCTGTTCGTTTTAATTCAGTGATTTTTTAATGAACGACTTATTTTAAATACATTAATCAATTATGTCTATTGAAATCGTGTGAACAACCCCGCTCCTAAAATATAAACTGGACGTAGAACAAATCTAATCATGTAGATTTTTCTTAAAAATTAATAAATTAACATTAAATTTACATCTGTACGTTTTAATAATATTGCCCCTGAAACATTTAGCATTGTCATAGTAAGCCACTTGCATGCGACCTCCTTACAAACTAGTTAGAATTGAAAGAAAATATAATTAAGTGGTCATTTTCCAACTGTTAACTTTAGTAAAAATTACTAAAGTATTAACGACACATCAATTGAACGGCACGAAGTAAAAATCTTTGTTAACACAATTTATTAATTTGTTATCTGTAAGAACAGTGAAAAAAAAGAAAATGAATAATCTTTAAGTGTAATAATTCGAGATTACATGCCGCCCCAGTTTCTTTATCATTATCAGTTGCGTACGCGCAAGTGACCAATAGCGGAAACGATCTCGCCGGCGACAGCCGCCATGACACCGGAAGTAGGATCCACTCATACAGGTCATGGACCCCGAAATTCATAATTACGCGAAGATTTCATTTGCAAACTGTTACAATACATTCTGAATAACAATGGACACACGCCTAGTACTGAATTAACAAGTGGGTCTTACTATTGCAATGTGTCCTATTTTACGACATTACATAATACTCTTATTCCTTTAAATAATACACTGCTAGAAAGTTTTTTATTTTTATACGATTTTATTTTTCTTTAAATATTAAATACTTGTACTTAAGCATAAAACGCTTTGCTTTATCTTGCTCATATTGAATAAATGTCGGTATTGAACTAATTGCATAAATCCATATATACAATAAAATTGTAACTAAGCCGAATCTGTACATTAAATATTTTTTTGAAAACCTTATTGAAATAGACATTATTATCGATACAGAGACCCAATCTATAGTTTAAAGAATTTTTGTCTGTCTGTCTGTTACCGCATCACGGAAAAACTACTGGAGAGATTTTGATGAAATTTGCTACGATAATAGTTGGTTATCCGGGTCAACATATAGGATACTTTTTACTGCGGTAAAATATCTCATCTCTGATAAATCTATACTAAAAGATAAAAACGTAAGTAGGGACGAACCCGAGTGGAGCGAGGGTGAGTCGATAGTATAAAATATTTTGAAAGTAATATTTTACTAAATATTTATAATAAATATATCAGATAATAAATATATATCTAGTCTCTACTATTTGCAAACGATGTTTGTCGGATTTCCTTATAGGGAGATCACGTACACGTAAAGGGGACAGAAACCTCATGCGATGTCTGCCGCTTCGCGTGGGCAGTAGGAATTATCTTTGGAATATCTTCCTAATGATTCTACGAGTATTTATATACAAACGCTGTATTTATAATATACATAATATATTACTGTATAATAAGAAATAATAACATCATAATATAATAAGAATATATAAAATGTGATACAAAGAAAGTAGTATACTAATTAATAACAATGTTAGTATACCATTAAATTCATCAAAAAGCATTAAAAACTTACTTAGTTTCGATAATATAACTTTGTATAGTTTTTTTTAATGTAATCTTTAGGTACATATATTAAAAGTGTAGGTAATCGCTGTGTGTACATGGAAGATGTTTGAGAAAAACTATTATTGGGGGTCTTTATTATAGAAATAGAACCCATAACAATGATTTTTAGAATTTTTGTCTGTTTGTCTGTGCGTTTGTGCGCACTAATCTCAGAAACGGCTTAATCGGTTTGGGTGCGGTTTTCACTAATGTATTATGATAAGCTTCAATTAAAATTTGGTATTAGTTTTATTTTAATCGGTTTATAAATAAAAAAAATATGTATGTCAATTTAAAGAATCAGCTAGGGACGAACCCGAGCGAAGCGCGGGTGACTCGCTAGTGCGAAATAAACTTCAATACTTGTGATAAACTTCAATACAATACTAGTGACTTATCCCTAGGTATCCTTCGCATTTAATATAACAAAAAAAAAACAACTTATTGCAAAAATTTATTATACTGTTATTATACCGTGAGTTGATTTTTGTATTATTATGTTTCTAAATTATAGTCCTTAGTAGCCTTCCTAGATAGTCGCTCTTTCTATTGGAATAAACCAAACAGAAAATGCGTAGTAGTTTCTGAAATTAGTCCATGCAAACACTAATTTTTATGATCACTTTAACTTACTACATGTAGTGATAGATATTAAAAAAACTTAGTATTAATATTTTAAGTAAATAATAGTCATCGTTTATCTCGATAGTGTTAAAGGGCGTCGTCCTACGGGCGCGGGCGCTGGTGGCGCCGTGCCGCCGCGTTCGCGACCTTATTACGCGCTTGTGCCGACTGTCGAGCTCACGGCACTGAGTGCTCGACAATCTCCTTGCTCATCGATTTCCATAATTCTTCCTATACTTATTCATCTATGCTATTATCAAATTAGGTTATACATATTAATTCATGTACCTACATATGTTATTAGCAGATTAGGTGAGAAAATAAACTCTAATAATATACGAGCATATAATATATTATAATAATGTATTCATATTTGGGCGAAAGGACACGTAAGAATAAACCGAGAAGGACGTCGATCGAGAAATTATTGTATTAAGAGAGTCGACCGCCTTTATGATGCTACAGCATTGAAGTATGAAGATTACCTACGAACACTTATTTTATACCAATACATTTTTGAGGTGAAAACATTTTGGGACAGAGATCGGCGAAAAAGTGATCCTGAATAAAATGTTTGCCAAAGATCATTTATCTTATTATAAATGAGTGAACGCAAAAAATCGTTCACATTGCTACGAGTTTAAAAAAAGATATGTATCACATAAACAACCGATCCAATGAGAGCTCATGATCACTCAATTTGAAGGAATGACACCGAATTGCGGCATACAGGTAAACATTTAGTGCGAGACGCGTACTTGAAAACGTGCCAATTATTGTTGGACTTCAATCGACCGAGAGACCTCCATTACTCTAATTTATTTTACGTATTCGCCGGATCATTATTTTGTCTTAATTTAATTAAAGGTAGATAGGTACATCAACATGCCGGTATAAATAAAATCCATCATTGTTTTGTTTTCTCTTTAAACTGTAACGACATTATCTTCAAAATGTACATAAAATCTAGTTGTATTGGGCACTCAACGTTTTCTAAGCCTATAACCGATTTAAATTAGTAGGTTAACAATCAAACAATTAGTGATGCGATGGACGAGAGTTAAGAAAGCGACAATACATTAACCTACACTGTTGTAGGGAAAACCGTCACACGAGTTTTGTTCAATTATAGAGAATACACAGATATAAGTTTACTGAATCGACAATTAAATAACTTTTTTATTATATATTTTTTTAATACACAGTGCAAATAATATTAAATAAAGGTAATGAAACTTTAATAATACTAAAAGTTTTTTTACTAATTGCTGATAATAGTAATATACATACATTTGTACATACCTATATATAATTAATTAGCAATTTAGAATTATAATAACTGACTGACTAAAAATGGTATTTTCTGTATGAGTACAATATTTTTAAAGAAAATGTCATGTAACTATTTTCAATATTTTCTTATTTAACACTAACATTACATAATAATTAATATCATTTTTGCACTAAGTTAATATAAATTTTACTATTCAATTAGACACTTCCAGAATAAGAATATCTTTCTTCTTGTAAAGGCAAAGCGGTAAGAAAGTGTACTTTCACTCTGTAAGTTGATGCTTTACTCCTTATTCTATCACACCTCATTTGATTCCAAGGGCCAACTTTATTGCGCCGTAAACTATAGAAAACTTTGTGATCTCGGAATTCTCATTTCAAAGTTACCAGTTGAGGTTATAATTTGAAATTTTGGAAAAATAATACTGAAAAATATTTTAAAAAGAAAGTTAATTAGTATAAAATATTTGTTCATGCAGTCTTTTATATTTACAATTAGTATAAGATATCTGTTTCTGCAACCTTCACCGATGTAATTTGAAAAAAAAGCTTGACGTTATCGTCTTGCCACGCTGTAAATTAAGAAATCTGACTTAACGATTAGCATAGTGACTAACTCAATTAAATTCCCTGAACATATTATGTATTTTACACTTTTAGGCGAGTGAAGTAGCCGCGATGTAGTATGACCAGTTTATAGAACACAAAGCTGATTGGAATTTTGAATTTCTGTGTACAGATTGACAATAGACGAAGTTGTGTAAGTAGAGTTAACAGGGGATGATATACTTAATTTTTTTTAATTACTTATGTAAATATTGTAGATAATTTCGTTTTTAAACTGTTAATATATAAAAAATCATTAACTAAATCATTATCATTTTCATAATATATCATAAAAATCATACAAATATTAATGATTCAATACTTTTTGTTGCTTTAAGATACTTGAGGTAACGTTTGCAATCATACTTTTGATTTCCTGTTTTTATAGTCTAGGGAAAATATTTCTTAATATTCATGTTTATATTGAAAATCAACTTTTCAAAAACTGTAAATCAACGATAAATAATAGGACATCAAGAACAAATAAGTAAATCACACAAAAACCCTTGTTCTCTGCAGAAAGTAAGCAAATAGCAAAAATCTTATAAAAAAAGCCTCTTATCCCAACGATGACATATTTTTATACAAAACTTTAAAATAAGATCAATTATAACATAGGTTTTCATCGATAAAATGACAATATTTTTTTTTATCATATGAGTATTTTCATATTCCCAATACGGTAAAATTAATATGTTTATTTTTCTTCATATTACACATACGTATATATGTACGTCGCAGATCGCGGCCTTATTCTTGAACACTCCACGCGCAATATTGGAATTAGTAGACATTATAAATAGGACAAATCATGATACCATTTTTTTAGTCTGAATTTAAAAAGTAAGGCTTTCGTGTTTGGTACGAGAGTAAAACGTAATATGAACTAGTTGCATGGTTATAACCTAATATAAAATATGATGATGTTCTCCTGACCGATTCCGGCCACGGCGGCCAATCTCATTGAGACTAGCCAACTGCGCAGGAGATATTATAGTGCACAAGTGTACGCGCAGACACAAGTGCACTCTCTATTCCTGACACTCTCATACTCCGGTGGGACGACTACTCGACACGACCGGTGAGAGTTAAGGCGCAGGACCGACGGCTTTACGTGCTCTTCGAGGCACGGGGGTGAAACACCGCCAACTTCCCAACTCCGGGCTGTTACTGAAGCTTACTATACAGAAAGACTCAATAACTAAACTTGGCCCGACCCGGGACTCGAACCCAGGACCTCAGGATGTGCAGCCGTACATGCTAGCCACTACACCACCGAGGCAGTATATAAAATAATAGAATGAATAAAAGAAACATCACAATATTGTATTGATGTATGTAAGTTCTTTAATTTGTCTCATTTAATTACAATTAACCTTGTTAGGTTAGATTACACGATATACATATGTATGTATAAGAACTCTATAAACTTTCAAGTAGTGGAAAGTAAATACAAATAACAAGCGTCAAATGTATTGCAATACTGAAAAAGCTAATAAAGTTTTATATGTTATCCAGTTGTCTATTTTGTTAACGGAAATAATACAAATATGAGTACAATTTGCATACTAGACCAAAATGTATATAAATGTAGATAATAGAAAAATTACAATTACGAAATTCTACTTCTAACCTCATGCCAGTGACTTTGGTACATTATACTGAAACTTTACTTAATTCCTTATAATACTTACATACATGAATAGCATTTGAGCTAGGAATTGGTTGACATAAAAAAGCGCTTTGATTTCTATATGTAGAGGAAAATCATTGAAATATACATCTATAGATGGATTTTATTAAATACATGTATCCGTCGTAACACTTAAAATATATATATTATTAATTGATTCAAATGTATTTACATCACGTGAATAATTTTAATTATTACAAGTAACAATCATGTAGTGGATGAGACAAAGTGGAATCGTTACTTCGTAGCGTAATGCACGTTCTTCGGTCGGAAGGTGAAAGGCGTATCGCTTTCGAATTAGATCGCGTTAAATCGGCAACAGTGAAAACATAAGACAACGACTCTCTCGATGTTTATGTAAACACCGAGTTGTGAATGAGATTAAAAAATATCTGTACTACTAAAAAGGAAATTATACCGAATAATACAGGAACGTAATCATGAAATCTATTCCTTTATTTAACTTTTTCTCATACTCTCCCTAGCGTATAGTCAACCAATACTGTTAAGAAATATAAATAATAATCTTAAATTTCATATAAATAAACTATATCTAAATAATTCTTAATTTAAATAGAATTTATTTATATGACGCATTTATATCACGCATAGTTAATACAAGAAATATTTGTTTTATTTAATTGTATCGACATTTACAACTGCAATTTAAGAATCCTTTGTAACATTATGGATACGAAAGTGTTATTGTGATTATTTTGTCCCTCTTTTACGCAGCATTGGAACTAACTACGCATCAATGTGATTTTTGTACAAAAATAAAGTAACTCTGTCTACTGTTCATCTCAATTCATCAAGTACTATATAACTTTTGTACATATGTATATAATAGATATTGTCTGTGGCAGAATGCGGTCTAGTAACGCGCTTGAGCAAAGCGTGGACAGATTACTACATTAAGAGCAAAAGCAGTTGCTCGCTTGATAAACCAAATGAAGCTGATTCAAATCCCGGGTCTCGTACCTCTGATACTCCCAAGTGCAAATCATTTTCAACATGACCACCACCTTACGGCCTTATCTTACAGTAAAGAAAGAAACATAATTATTACATCTGCATGTCTAAGGGAACCAATCAAGTTTTCGAAAATCATGTGATGCCCACCCGCCCTTGACCAGCTTAGTGGATTCTAATCGCCTTCGTATTTTTTTTCCTTAATGGCTTAGAGTTGCGTTCTCCTTCGTATTGAGGGGAGGTAAATGCCCAGCTGAGGGACAACACAAAATGGCCAAATAAAATATAAAACTGCAATGTCTATTCTACTCAAAATATTGTTCATTTTATTCATATGTTCTAAATAACGAAGGTTTCTTAATTATAGACGTGAAACAGTTGATAATTTTAATCCAGAACTCGGCATTGAATACAAATGCGTCATTAACGACGATAGTGATCTCGATATCTCGAGTGTATGATCGACCTATTTTTAATTTACTGACAATACAGTAAGTATTGCACGCAAGTTAAACGAACTAAAGTTACTAGAGTTCGTAATATCAATTTATTCATTTGTTTTGTTTACAAGATTACTTATGTGTTAAAATGATAAATTTTTATATGGTCAACGTTATGTTCTAGATATTTTAGTAATAAAATCAAACTTTCATCTTATTCTTAACATTAATAGACATTCATAAATGCTTTTAACTATTAAATAGGTATACATTTTAATCGCTACTTCCTTATACTCTTCATTAGCTTTAACTTACGCTGTACTAGCATAACTCCTAGAGGAAGTATTACAGATCAAATTGATAACACACCTCTCTTCCTGTCATCTTATAAATATTAGTACATTTTTATTACGATAAACCTTGAATGAATTTGTTAAATTTCGAATCTTGGTTTATTAGTCCCTATAGTAATATTTATATTTTTATTTTATAAACTTAAATAGTTATACATAATTATGTACAACATCCATTTTTCATATAAATGAAATAATACTAGAAAAAATAGTTTCCAAATTATTATAAACCAATATTGATCTAACTTTTGTAGACGTAAAGTGTAGGTCAACTTAGGCTTTAATATGTTTGGTGCCATACTATTTTTCTGTAATATAAACGAACATTGTGATATATACAGGCTATGGAGCAATAAAAGGGGACTTAATAATAAAAGTTATGACTCATCCCGTAATATTGCTTTCATCAACTCGCTCAGGTCAATGTAAATACTCGTTTATTTTTCGCACCAGTTATTTACATTAATATGTCTAATATGATAATTAAACATTTAATATAAGTGTATAGCCCCTGAATATTTTTTGTTGTCCTTTGTTGATCATTTTCCTTAGCTCATTATATGATTTCCTAATTAAATTAAATATTAGCTAGGCACAAATGCGAAAATGTGTATGTAATTTTGTAGATATACCTTTTTCTACGCAGCAACGAAGCCACAGATTGACATGATTTTATTCATAGAAATAATTTATGGCAGAGTGACATAAGCTTGGCATGGCAAGTAGTATTGGTGCCATATTATTATATTGTAAAAAGTTAGTATTCATTGTATTTAGACCGAGACAAAATGAGGGAAAATCACTCATAATAAACATGGTATAAAATTGAAAACTAAAAAAGTCAAAATTAAATTCATTGAATTATACTTTACAAATGCTTTCGTCAATTTAATTAAAAAACAGTCAGTGTGATCAGTCCGCGAGGAAGCTACCATCGGCTTAGAATGCTGATCTGCTGAGATGACACGGCGAGATACTCAACAGTTGCTCTTTTAAATGTCCAGTCACATTATCTTAATATCTGTAATAAGTATTTGTATTCATTACCGTTTAAATATATTTGCCAGTCTATAAATGTCGTCAAATGCGCATCCGGCGCCGGTAACTACGAAATGTCAGCCACGTCGTAAATCTACTGCAGAAATTTTTGTCATAACTGTCTAAGACTTGGATGTGGCAAATACATTGCATTTGCAATTTAAACATAATAATTAAACCTGATACCATTAAACAATAATAATACCTGATGAATATATGCACTGTGTCCGCTCTGTTTATCTTTAATTGCAGGCAACTTAATAACAAATAAGTTATGTAAAATATACGCTGTTGTTGTATATTATAGGAACATTTTAACGATATCAGTTTGATATTCTCTCTAATTTTAATTTACCACATCCAATCTTAGGTAAATTAACATCATGTATTCTAATCCTTCCTCGAACGACGCGTTGGGCCATCATCTAAAATAATCATAAATTTATTTCAAGCGTCTAAGGAGCAAGTACATACTTGTACATTGGCGAGCCGCTCAATGCCAATCATGAGGAATGGCAATAGCAACCATATGCAAAATTCTTCCCTTCTAATTTAAAGTTTATGCAATTTGAATACGGTTCACATTATGTTGCATGAATTTAACATATTTGCTTAAGTAAATTTGCAGTATTTTAACACACGCACCTTCATACGTAAAGAGATGTAACGGTGCAAGACTTGGCATGCACTGGTTATGTAATTAAGATGCAATTTATAATAAGAAAATCAAGTCAGGATATTATATAAAAGTTAAATGACATATTTCAACACATCAAACTACACCAACACTGAACCAAAAACATTATATTTTTTTTTTCTATTTGTTAATTGGCTAATAAAATTCATACGAAAAAATAATATAACTATACTTAAGTTCAATTACAGTAACAGTGAACTTAGGCTTCTGTTTACCTATTTAAAAATCTTAGGACTTAAATTAATAACCTTAATAAGTAAGGTTAATTGTGTAGATAGGATCTGTGAAAGCAAATACATAGTTTGATTTAATAGTCTAAAGTTTTCATTTTTTTATTTAGTTTAATTTTCAAAAGATATTCGATTCACAACATATTGTCAATGAAAACTTTATTTTTGTCTAAAACAATAAAATTCAAGTCTGCTAAATTTCAAATAGCTACCAAAGTTAGCTGCCCTTCTGACCTGACTGACCTCAAAATTCAAAAGTAATATGGTTATCATATTTTGTTTTTTGTACAGCTCATTTATTTTAATCCTTTTTTCTTAGCAATCAATATTTTGTAAATAGTTATGGTTCTAAGTTTATATGGGCTTCCACGCCTCCCGATCACATCGAGCCAGACGCTGCGTCATACACGATCCTACGGTCTACATGAGGAAAGTCTCGGTTATTTTCCATTTGTCGGACACTATAGACTGCTTGTATATATGTATGTAATTTATAATGCTCTAGGATGTAATTCTATATAGGTATATTTAACTTGAAAATGAGATCAAATGAAAAGTTTTATATCACTTAAGGGCTAATGGTTTAAATATAAAATAAATAGCTTTAAATTTATATTTTAATTGTAATAGACACATTATTTGACGACACGTTTGGTTCAGTTTGTAGTAACCCTACTTGCAGTGCCAGCGATCGCGGGTTTGAGTCCTGCTGGGGGCATTCATTCGTGTGATGAGCACGAATGTTTGTACTCCAGTCATGGGTGTTTCTTTTTATAACTATATATATATATAATTAATGTATATATTTAAAGTTAAATGTATCAACTATCTGGTATCCATAACACAAGCCTCGTAGCTTACTTACCATGGAACTAGATGGTACTGTGTTTTATTTATATGATAGATGCGATAGGAAGCCAAAAACACTGAATTATTTAAGTTACATGTGTTTTTACTCAGTAAACTCATCAAATTCAATGTAAAAATAAGATACATACACATACGAGATACGCATAACTAAAAAAAAAATATTTTTTGAAACTAAAAGAGTATTCATTAATTCGGCACATTATTCTGTTTAAGGTTGACAAACAATTGACGCAAAGCAAAAGATATCGAAACCTCTAAAGAATTTGCATGTTGCTCAAAGTTTAAATAATGTAAATATATTTTTGGAAACAAAAAGAGCATCAACGAACATTGTTCTTACAAGTATGCGCTTTTAATTCTCCTGTATGTAATTAATGCAGCCATCTACGTCCATCAAAGCTCTGACTGCGCAATCAACTAATTATATCGGCAGCTCCCTTATGTAATCGTAATTAAATATATCGCATCGATATACTTAAATTAAAAAGGAAATCTACCTCTGATTTTTAAAACTTGATGCGAATCGTCTCTGATTATTATAAAATTATGACAGAGAGGAGTTTCAAATGTACTAGGGCATAATTTTACCAAATATTATGCTTATTTATTTCATTACAAAAGATGTAAATTAAGTTTTGTACAAGAACAATAATTCCAACAGAACAAAATTTATATAAATTGACATTGTTTATCGAAACGTCGCGGGCGCACAGAAACAAATGAAAATGTGTCGGTTCGCCCCACGTCAAGTCAATGACCTCAATGATAATTTTTAAATTCGGATACAAATAACAAACAAGTTTATTAGGTAGGTATGTATGTGCGTGAGACATCGTAAGTATGTATGTGACCATTACCGAGCAGGACAAATGTGGTTCCACATCGGTGTCCTTGCTCGACTTACAAGCAAGTGATAAGGTGCACACAGAATGATAAACACAGCGGTCTGCTTCACGTAATTTTTAATTTGCTTATCTCTTGTTTTGATAAGAGGAAGGTATATGCTTGTGAACTAAATATAATTAAATAATAAATATTTATGCTAGCTGGAAATGATGGCCGTAGTAGTAAAAAGTAAATAGACTATACGAGTATTTGTCTGAAACTAGGAGGAATCTAGGAACACTATCATTACGAAAACCAAGCGGTCTCACGATATTTTACAGGAAGGTTAAGGCTAAAAGATTGAAAACAAATCAACACTTTTTTATTTCTCATTAAAATTTATTGTAGTGGAATGAAATTGAAAATGGCGAGGAGACAGCAAGCGCAGCGCGTGGCGAAGACGGCCGAACACTCAGCGCCAATTAACGCGGCGCGTTCACACGAATGCCGACGCAATACCAATACGGCGTGCCACCCGCACGTTTAACCACCTAGCAGACAATAACTAAACAAGACTTACAAAATGACATTCCATCATCGCTATCGTTAATAGAAAACGAAGAAACGTCACAATCACATATCCAAGTGTTTTCTATTAATACTAAATAGTTAAATAATAATATTTAAATAAATGTAGAAAGGCAAAAAATGTAGAAAGGCAAATTGTCTAAGGCTTAACACGCGCGTCACTAGCCTGGCTTCATAAGGACTCGCACATACCTGTTTTGAAAATAGAGAATCTCAACCATTCGCCTGATTATCGGGATCGTTGTCGATGGCCGGTCAGTGCGCCGCGGTCGACTTGTCTCGCCTCGCACTATTTATATCGAAGATCATTTCAACACGCCATGTATGTATTTGGCTTAATTTTAATTCCATTTAGAACCGGTTCTATCCATTAATATTTATTATTAGATTAAATTCATTTTTTTTTAATAAAGCACCTGTAATCTAGATTACCTACTGTTAAACTCTATTGCGTTAATACATTAAAATAAATATTTGATAAATATATTGTAAGCGAATATTCGTAAGTTGTATTTTGTCCCTTTGTATAGATTTAACATATTCGTATAAAGCTCAGCCACTGTCTGCAATGAATATAGAGCTTTCTATATATACTTCTGTAATATGTAGGTAATTATGTTTACGGATATTGTACGAAGACTTTTTTGTAAAATCATAAATACATATTTTTAATTATTTATTAAATTGTGTTTCGAATTATATTAATTTTGATACCTGGGTAGCTTAATACATAGTTATCAATGTTAGTCTATTTTTAATAAATATCTAACGTTAAAGTATTCAGGTACTCATTCTACTTTTTTAAAAACATTGCAAGACTTCTAAATTCACTAGTTTCACACTTATTCTTTATTTTTGTAGATTTTAGCTACACTAATCCAAAACGAATATCTACAATCTAAATAATATAAAAAAAAACGAATTCTACAGTGCTTCACATACCTAAAAAACTACGTTGTCATAGTTCGTCATATTACTCAAGCTAGCTTGAACAAAAACTATAAACCATGTTTAAAAATTTAGGCAAATAAAAATCCTAATAATATCAGTATATTGAGATATTTCAAAAAATGTGTCGTGGGAGTAGGATGCCACGTTTGATGCGCCGACGCGGCACGGCCAAGACAACTTTTTATTACCTACTACTACCTGCTCTTTTATGCAGAATCAAATTATATATTAAATAGTTATAAAAGAACCGCTTTTAAACTGAGTAAGCTAACAAAAATTGAATTTTATATCATTATAAAAATTATTTACAATAGAGTAACTATAATAAATATAATAAATTGTATAATTTTAATTACCAATAAGATATTATTGTAATGTTTATAGTATTTACTTACAATAAATTAGTTATAATAAGATTTTATAGTCAAAACTTTACATATAATAATAATTTAACCCTTTCTAACGTCCTACTACTGGGCACGAGTCTCCTTTATATGCGAAGGGGGTTCCGGCCACAGTCCATCTTGCTGGCCAAGTGCGGGTTGGTAGACTTTACATGCCTTTTGAAAAACTAACTAGATTCCGTCAGAAACACAGGTTTCCTCACGATGTTTTCCTTTACCTTAAGATAAATGGTAATCATGTTGTAAATAATTCGTAAATGAAAATATTAATTTCGCAGCTATTTTCATCTGGGGTTTAAACTCCCTTCATTTTGTTATCCAAGCGAGCCACTTTAAATATAACTAAATTGAACCTTAACGAATTCCGGTATGTGGCCCATTAATCAAAACTGTACCATCAAGGTTGGCAGGTCAATCGCGACGTGTTTACCTGCGTCCCGTGTGTGGTCCCATTTCTTAGTTCATATGTACTGCTACTATTAGACGTTTCCTATATGTTTATGTTAGTAATTTAGTTAGTTAGTAATTACAATAAATAATATGCTCGTAAGCTTATGTACTTAATTATTTGATACTGGATATAACAACATAATTTACGTTTACGCCATTTGCAATAAAGTAGTGTTTGTTTTGTTTGTATATTGAGGATAGTCTCAGGGACTAAGGTCTAAAAATAAATAAAATTATTTCAAAGATGGTAAGTTACATTTTCCTTGACTATTACAATAGGTAGCTCTCAAAAAAAAAATATTTACATTTACCTAAGTGATGTACACAAAAATTTTAGTTTAAGAAGTGGTTTACGTTCCCTAAACAGATGATGATTAGTATTATGTTAGACACCATAGCATTCTATTAGAGCTTACTTTTATACTCTTTTGTTTATATTATTTTAAATTGTCTAATAAATAATTTAATTTAAAGAAATTTACTATAAGTTTTAGACCTATTGCTTAAATGCATGAACAATTACAGCAGACCAAGGCCAGCTTGCATATTCCTTATGTTTACCACTACATGTTCAAATCAAACAAACGAATGGAACTAAATAATTAAATAGGTGGATAAAGAAGACCTAACAATAGTGTGAACTAAGGCCTCTAAATCATGTTGCCTGCTTTATTTAGAAGTACCTACTTCATTTAGTATGCCGCGAGCGAAGCAGGATGTTGATAAGATATTCGCATTGCCCTATGAGTTGCGTTTGCACCTAGTCAGCACTCATATTACTACGTAAAATATTTGACACGTAAGTATTACCATATAAAGCAACATTCCTTTTGAGTAAGTTACAACATATACCTACCTATTATACGTAAACGCTTGTTTTTTAGAACTTAGAATGATACATCAGAGCTTTAAGCTTTAAACTCAACTCTCAACTTTATATCACAAATTATATTCTAAATAATTTTAAAGTTAAATCTTATAACAATTTAATAATGTTTAGCTTATTTAAATTATTTAATTTTTTAGTTATTTCAAACTAGTCACTGTATTGTATGATAGAGATATTGTATGATAGGGAAACTCAGAACAAATTAAATATTTTTGGTTTAAATGTAAAATTGTGAATTTTTGTTGTCAAATCCATACATAAACTCTATACAAAAAATCACGTTGATCCCTTGCTGTGCTGGTAACTAAATGAAAGAATATAAGTCAATATACTAACACTCTCGTACATTTTAGTAAATTTGGTGTAAACAGTAAGTTAAACATGTACGGATTATTACATAAGTCTAATAATCGTAACAACTTACCTAACATAACCACCTGTGATACCTACTCCTACTAATTGTGAGTGTTAGAAGTTAGAATCATTTTTTTAATATTTCAGTTCGATTATAATTTGTGCTTAATTTTAAACTTACGTATTATGTTCATATCTTATTTATAGAAAAAAAACGATAAGAAAAATATGAATAGGTAAATTCGTTTAGAAATTACCTATTCAAATGGTACCTATTAGTAATTTATTTAATATTTAGATAATGGTTGCTATGGTAACAATCATCAAGTCAAAACTGTCTAATGTTCAATTCAATTCTCTTGTTAATGAGTTCAAAACGTGCCAGTTGAGCACAAGATAAAGTCAAATGTTTCATAATTACATAAAAACTTTAACATTAAGAGACAGTTTATAAGAACAATATCAAATTATTAGATTTACACTAGGGTAAGTTTGTCTTGTAAGTTTAACCTATTATGTTTTAAAAAACGAAAGTAATAAGATATGATGTACTTTTCCTTTCATTAGAATAATTGTTCAAGCGTCATAAAGGCACATTATTATTATATTTTTGAAATAATTTTAACATCTTCGAATAAATTAATATTTACGTATATTACCGTAATTTACCGTACCGTACGGCAGTATTGTACCGTAATTTGAACTCTTTTTGGTAACTTTAGTTAGGGTATGATCTTCATAGCTTTCTCTATTTAACCAAAAAGATAGTTTTATTTTTGAAGGCATTACGACAAATCTTAGAATTATTCCAAAAAAAATTTTTTAACTTTTTCACATTAAATCGTAACTATGCTTGGTAACATGACATTTTAAAACTTCGTTAATATGAATGTGTCGTTAGTAAATTAATTTAACAGAATATCTATAGGTGCATTTCACCACGACATGCTTGTGATTTTAATGATTTGTAAATTGAATCTTTTTCTATGGTACATACAATTAATTAAAGCAGTCACCAATTATGGTAATTCAGTCTGAACTAGTGTATTTTAATGAATTGTTTAAACTATTTTTTTCATTACCTACAAATGATATAATGATATCAATCATATTTTAATTAAAAATGTATAGAGTCACGTCCTTTTATAGTACATAATATATCATAATATACTTTTACATTTGTTTGTAATGATGATAATGTCCTTTCGAGCGAATTCGACCACAGCGGCTGATCTTACTGAGACTAGCCAACTGCGCATGAGATATTATAGTGCACAAGTGTACGCGACGCGCAGCACAAAGTCTCTATTCCTGTTACTCTCACCGGCGAGAGATTATACGCAGGACTACCCAACTCCGCGCTGTTACTGGGAGTTTCAGATAGACTCGATTAACTTAACTTGGGCCGACCCGGGACTCGAATCCAGGACTTTCGTATGTGAAGCCGTACATGCTTGCTACTACTCCACTAAGGCAGTACATCAGTAATATATACTAACTAAATGTAAAATAAATTTATATTGCCTTTTATTTATTTTAATACTAGCGACTCACGCTCGCTTCGCTCGCGTTCGTTCCTAGGTACGTTTTCACGGTTAGCTATGTTTATACATAAATAGTAGCTTTATTAATATAATTATGTATATAGCGATTTACGTTACGTACGTACGTTTTTTTTTGCGGAACCCTGATTCTTTTTCTAAAATAAAAGTAGCCTAAGTTACTCCTTATAACAGCAACTATCTGCTAGTGAAAGTCCCTTTAAAATTGGTCCAGCCGTTTCAGAGATTAGCCGGAACAAACAGACAGACAGACAGACACAGACAGATAGACAGACAGACAAAAATTGTAAATTGTTTTGGTATATGTACCGTGTATACATCCATATGCATTTTCTAAAAATCGATTATTTAAATATTACAAACAGACACTCCAATTTTATTTATCTGCATAGATGTTCTCATGTCTGGGAAAACGCGTGTTTTCGAGTTTTCATGCGGTTTTATTTTGCATTATTCTACGCAGAATATGGTCGATAAATTCTTACACTCGAATGTAAGCATCGTGGTCAAGTGGTCAAGGCGCAAGTTAGACAACACATATGCCCGGGATCGAGTCCCGGTCGGAATACAAAGTTTTTACTTTTGTTTTTTTTTTGTATTTATTCAAGTTTTTAGTTTTTTTAATCTAAAAAATACGATATAACAAAAAAGAACTCCGAGCAAAGCTCGGTCGCCCAGGTACTCAAAGTAAATATAAGGTACAATGTCGACAACACACATGTATGTAGGTACCTACTTATACCAACATGAATAAATCAATAAATAAATAATTTTAGTTCAAACATTCAAACTGCTAAGAATACTATTTATTATAATGAAATACGAGTGAAATTAAGTAATGATAAAAAAAATCTAATAGATAGTATAACTATCTCAGATTACGCGACTATTTGACATTTTAAACAAAACTAGATACATTTTCGGAATATTTAGTGGATTTATTTTGATTTTTGTTTTCGCGTTCACTTACATGTTCACGAGAGAGACTTAGGTTTTTGGCGTCTCAAAGTTATTATGTATGTATAGGTAATATCTGTTAGTGACTGTATCTACCCACAAAATTTAAAAATTGAAAATTTAATTTATTATTTATAATTTAATTTGGGTTGCTATTATTATAATTCTTACAAAAGTTTTAAAAATTGTACAATACTCGTTATCTATATTGCAAAGATAATTATCTTATCGTGACGTTATGAACGATGACGCAATGTTATCATAGCTACGATATTACGCAGACAGCAGAAAATAATCAATAAGTATCGCTAGTGTTAAACAATATTTTTGCGTGATAAATAACGTAATTTTGCATATCAAACTGAATAAATAAATTTATGGTAAACTAGCGACTTACACTCGCTCCGCTCGGGTTCGTCCCTAGGTAGGTTTTAGTATAGATTTCTCAGAGACGAGATACTTTCCCGCAGTAAAAAGTATCTTTATGTTGACCCGAATAATCAACTATCATCATACCAACTTCAACAAAATCTGTCCTGTAGTTTTCTCGTGATACGTTCCCAGATAGACAGCCAGACAGACAAAAATTCTAAAAACTATAGAATCGGCCTCCGTATCGATAATAATTGTTATTTCAATAAGCTTTTCCAAAAAATATTTTACGTACCGATTCAGTACAGATAATTTTCATTTGATTTTGGTACCAAATTATACCTATCTAATTAATATTTAACAAATACTAATTATATTTACATAAGAATAACAATACAATAAGCACTGCATACATTTTTTCTGTTTACTTTTGTATATTTTATATTTTGTGTAAAAGTGTGTAAGTACTTAGTGTTGTTATGTGTTTTGTATATTTGTTAGTTTTTTATTATTTTTCCACATTGTTTTTGACAATCGTGCGATTATGATATTTAAACTTTCTTATCATCGGTATCATTTACGGAAACTGTGATATAACTCTATATCAAAACTCAGTCATTTATATAATAAATACATAAACCACATTGGTGCAAAATTTTTATTATTTATAAAAAACTTCCATACCTATATAAAACTAGCCACGTTTCGCTCGGGTGCGTTCTTAGATAGCTTATTATACGTATGTACCTATATATATATATATATATATATATATATATATATATATATATATATATATATATATATATATATATATGTATTATTTTATAGTCAAATCTCGAGCAGTTTTATCGTAAAGGAGTATCAAACATACACATACAATCAATTAAGTATGCATATTCTATGTAGAAGTTAGCATGCTTATTTTCCATTATATGTTCCTTCCACACAATATAAAATTATGTGGCTAAGGTACTTATAAAAATAATTTATTTATTATTTATATCTACTTGTCTATGTTTATTTAAAATTAGTTATTCAATCTCAAATGCCTTATATAACTGTATTAGCTTAAACCACCGCCATAACAACTCGCTATTAATAAATAGTAATAGAGTTAATAGTGTCGCCTTGTACCTTGTCCACGTGTAACACTTATCACGTGGAATGTACGAGCGTCACAATTTGCCATCATTAAATCTAATCTTACAGGAAAATGCTATTTGTTCAGCATTCGAACTGGTTTACCTGTAAATTAAAATTCAAAATTTATCTATGTGTGTATTAAAAATTCATTGTGTATTATTATTAGGGTACTGTATGCTTATAAGGATAAAATAAAGATGGAATCCAATACAATACCTATAATTCGATTACGATTTTGACTCTATTCAAACAAGTTATAAATTGTAATAAAAATACATATTTCAATATAGGGTACAATCGTCATATTGATATTTACTTTATTTGTTATAAATATAATCTTTTATAAGCAGAATAACCATACGAAATACAAATAAAGATTGCAAGACGTAGATAACGAATGTCGCAGGTGAATTGCAAAATGTTATTTTGAAACGAGCATTGCGTTTGAAAACATTTATTATTACAATTTCCTATAAACCTACACACGCTACTATACTATATGTATACTAGCAAAACCCGCGGCTTCGATCGCGTTAAAACTACAACAAAAAACTTTAAAAAGGTAGGTTTCATACAAATTTTTATCCCTTATTTTATTTCCTTATGGGATGAATTTCAAAAAACGCTAAAACACGTATTTATTTAATTGTATTGAAGAGCATTAACAGCAAATTTCAAGAAATTGTGATCATACATATTTTTTGGGTTGTGTTATAACGTGTATTCCCGTGGGAATGAGATAATCTCCCGCAGTTAAAGGTATCCTATATGTTCACCTGGATATCCAGCTATCATCATACCAAATTTCATCAAAATCCCTCCAGTGGTTTTTCTATGATGCAGTAACAGACAGACAGACAGAAAGACAGACTGACAGACAGACATAAATTCTAAAAACTACAGATTCGGTCTCTATCGATAATAAAGTCTATTTCAATAAGATTTTCAAAAAAACAGGGTACAGATTCGACTCAGTTAGAATTTTATTATATGTATAGATATGTATATACGTATGTATGTATATACTGTTTATATAGTTATTTATTTTTATCATTGAAATTACTTAAACAAAATAATATTTTAATGCATATAGATAAAATAAAATAAAAATATATACATATTTATTATTTAAATTATAAGAACCATATAATTTTTTAAAAATGAGCTACAAATGAATTTGATGTTTATGCTATTTTCCGGGACTTGTTTTTTTAAAGTAAATAATTTATTAATTGAAATATGAACATTCAATTACTTAACTATGCAAAATATGTCATATCAATTTCTATAAAGGTACCTAAAGTCTCAGATAAAATATAGTTTAATAAAAAGTTTCAAACATACATATAACATACATTACCTAATTGTGTCGTATAAATAAAACTATCTTTTCGGATTCAGATTACTAAACAACAAAGTTTTCTAAAAAAATTGTAATAATTATAACAATAATAGCTAAAATTATATAAATAATATTTCATATTTCAAGTATAAAATAATTAAAATTATAAAATGTTTAAAACTTAAAATTAACAAATATCGTAAGGTACTTTGGTGCTAATTTTCAAAATTCGAATTCATTTTGTTATTTGTAGGTAGGCTGTCTGTAACAACTACATAATGCCTTTGAGACATCTAACACCTTAGTCTCTCCCGTGACCATGATTGCTGTAAAGCAATCGAAACGTCGGGAACCAAAAATCAAAATAAATCCGCGAAAAAATCCGAAAAGATAGTTTTATTTAAATGTCTAATATTCGCGTAAATCTAAGAAAGTATTAATTGTGTCGTACTTTTATCGCTTATGGAAGCAGAGTCAAGGAGTTAACGAGATGGTTTTATTTACCTCGTAGATGTCAATACAAACCGAAAACGAAGGTTTCAGGGAGGTCACCTACATACTTCCACTTACGAGTATCGGTCATGGTCGCAAAGAGACTTCATGTTTGCTAAATTTATAAGCAACTTACTAACTGGTAGCGATTATCATTTTGTGAAAATAATAAATTGAGAATAATATAATTACATCTATACATATAATAAAATTGTAGAGATCGAATGTCTATACATAGAAAAAAAATGCTAAAAACCGAGTCAGGGGGATGTAAGAAGGGAAATTGAACAAATCCAGATTTTTTAAATTTTTTGTTTGTCTGTTTGTACGGGCTAATCCCCGGAACCGTTGGACCTTATACCTTATATCCCCGGTCAACATCTTGGATACTTTTCATCCCGGAAAATTAAAGAGTTCCCGTGGAATAGTTAAAAAACTATAGTAACTTAAACAGCTAAGTACTTACACAAAAACTACTGATTGGATTTTAATGAAACTTTACAATAATATAGTTCATATATCAGAATAATAAATAGTCTATTATTTATTCTGGAAAAATGTACGGTACTCGTGGGATAGATTTGATTTTGTTTGTCTATAGGCGAACCCGAGCGAAGCGAGGATGAGCCGCTAGTCATTCATTATTACAAAATTACGTACTTACCTATTTAGTTAAATTATTTTTTATAGTATTTTTCAAATTAACAACTATCATCGTCATACAATTTTTAAAAAATAATTAAAGAAAGAATAATCACTGTGTACAGAAAGACGGCATAGTTATTGGTTATATAAAAGGTAGATATGTAATAATGTGTAAACGTGATAAAGATATCTTTGCAATATTATAAAAATGAAGCTACTTATCTCTTGTACAAGCGAATATCTTTACAAATTTCGTACTATATACCTTACCGAGTAAGCATATGTTTCATACAAAATATCTACGTACAATGTTTCAAGGGCGCACCAAAGGGTACAGTAACGAAACTCTAACCCTAACTCACAAAATAAAAGTAAAACCCATCCAGTCCTAACAGTCGCTTTCGTCGAAATCGGCCAAGAGAGATACCTACATACATGTGATACACTAAGTAGGTATAATATTTCTATATGTAAATAAGTAATATATAACTTCATATTAGTTAATAATTAAGTTACTAATTAGAGTGAAATAAAAAATAAATAAGCTTAATCGCTCTAAGCTTATTTCCTATGCTGCATGCTACGTGTATTGCAGATGAGCATGGGCCCGGCGTTCTGTAAACAGCCAGTCAAGCATACAGACTTGAACCATTCGTACATTACACGGACTGGTTGCGTAATGACGTACAGCGGTATGGAGTAACTGGTTCTTATTTCGTGGTATCACGTACAATACAACAAATATCGTGTCATGATAATAAAAATCTTAATATTTTTGTTTAATTTTGATTATCTAAACATATAACTATTCTTTATTGCACTTAAGAAATAAATACAGTAACTACAATGTAATTTTTGTTTGTAAATATAATTAAAAATAATAAAATTCTAACTAAGTCAAATTTGTACATTACATATTATACATTATATATTTTTGGGAAAATCTTATTGAAATAGTCATTATTATCGGTACAGAAGCCGAACCTATATTTTTTAGAATTACTGTCTGTCTCTGACCGCATCACGAGAAAACCACTGGACAGATTTTGATGAAAAGTAGGATGAGAGCTGGTTATCCGGGTCCAACATATAGGATACTTTTTAGTGTGAGAAAATATGTCACCTCTAAGAAATCTACACTAAACGTTAAAATGTAAGAAGGGACAAACCTGGGCGGAGCGAGGGAGAGTCGCTAGTTATAAAATATACCTAAGTCGTACTTTACATACTTTTAATTATTATTTTGACAATAGAACTACTGAATACCTACTATATAAGCGTTAAATTATTATAAACATTTATTGCATAATTATCTCTGCGCCTGCTCCTTCCTACAGCAGAAAATGCATGTTGAATATTAGTTAACATAAAATATTAACAATAAAGCCTTAGTCTATATATGTAGTACGTATGTAGTATAGTAAATTAAAAGAAGTGTATGAGCATAACCTTAGTAAAATAAATGAAAATTAAATTGATCTATACGTATAATAAATTTCTAACTAAGCCGAATCTGTACATTAAATATTTTTTGGAAAATCTTATTGAAATAGACATTATTATCGATGCAGAGCCCGAATCTATCGTTTTTAGAATTTTTGTCTGTCTGTCTGTCTGTTACTGCATCACAGAAAAACCACTGGAGGGATTTTGATGAAATTTGGTATGATGATAGCTGGATATCTCATTCCCACGGGAGTACACGTTATAACACAACTCAAAAAATATTTATGATCAGAATTTCTTGAAACTTGGTATTAATGCTCTTCAATACAATTAAAAAAATACGTGTTTTAGCGTTTTTTGAAATTCATCCCATAAGGAGATAAAATAAGGGATGAAAATTTGTATGAAACCTACCTTTTTAAAAGTTTTTTTTGTTGTAGTTTTAGCGCGAGCAAAGCCGCTGGTTTTGCTAGTTACTATATAAAAATGTAGTTAATATATGAAAATCATCTATTGTCATTATTTCAAAAGATACATTATGTGAACTTATCTACTGTTATATACTGCGTATTATATGGACGTGTTTCCTATATTTGTAATATAAGTCCAAACTTAAATTCTACTAAACAGGAATATATCCGCACTTTTGTCTACAGTAGCTGTGTAGGAAATGTATAAGTACAGTTAACTTGTTGTTTAAATAATGTCAGTCTAGAGTCAAAGACCGATAGGTTTAATTAGTAGGCAAAAAGGCGCCGGTGTAGGCGTGAAGAACTGACATCGTCGTCCATTTTACGTAGACTTGTAGAACAATTTATAGAGAACAGCTTAGTGAAGAGTCATAATCGAATAGGGTTCATTTAGCGTTGGCTGTACTCGTAGCGTAGGTGGCTCGAGACGTACGCATGCGGTCACGGTCATAGTAACTAGCAATGACCACTGTCACAATACTTGAAATTCGAGTAGGCGAAAATGTCACTAAATAATTCTTTTACAGGCCCTTTAAACGGAATAGTACAAAAGGCAAATAAAACAATGCGTTTTTTTAGTTTTAACTATTGTTAATGTTTCAATTAGGTAAGTAAGTAGAATGTTTAAAAAAGATTCGTTATAGGTTCATTCTAGTCGCATATTCATAGAACTACATTAGACAAAATCTGATCACACAGACTTTTCAATATTGTAATATGTATAGTTTAAACTCACTAAGTTGGCAAAGTAAATTTGAAATAGCAAAATTGTCTGCAGTTAGAGCTCTCAGTAGCATGTACATATTTCATTTACAGCGCAGGTTACAATTGTCTCGTGGTTAACACAATTTAAAGAGATGTACATGCGCAAATGTAAGTTAACAATACCATAATATTGATACAAATGTTATATTTTATTTCTTTAAAATCTTTTCAATTCAGTTTTCAAACATTTTAATTAATTGTGAAAAGTGACGTTACAATAATAATCAATTAAAATTTAATTTTCTTATGGTAATTTAAAATCTATCTTTTAATTGTATATGAGACGCTGTACGTTAATGAATCAATATCTATATCGATTGCTTTGGGTTTTGTGTAACAATGGCAAATTCTCACGCGCGTCCGCTCCCACACTACAAGCTGATTGATCATAACGGCTCTTGTCTTTTCAATTCTTTGCATCGGTCCATCTTAACGTTTAACAGATACTTTATATTACATAATATAATAGATTGATAATTATAGTACATTTTAACATCTTACTCTATACAGATAAATAACACTAAATCAAGTCAAAATAACACTTTTTTACTAAATGCTTATGAAATTATATACGATACTTATAAGAAAAACACATTTTAAAATGTTTTGTCTGTCGGTCTGTTTCGGCTAATCTCCGAAATGGCAGGATTGATTTTGACGGGACATTCACTGACAGATAGCTAATGTTATAAGGAGTAACTTATGCTACTTTTATTTTGGAAAAAGAATTAGAATTCCGCTGAAAAAAAAAATTAAACATATCTAGAGATGCACCCGAGCGAAGCGAGCGTGATTAAAATTTAAAGATTATCTATACGATACATTATTTTGTTGATAATAGATAGGGTAGTTTAATAGCAAAGATTACTTCTAATTTACATATTTACTGTGCGAAATATGTTATTGATTTAATCTATACTAATATTATAAAGAGACAGAGTTTGTTTGATTCTTTGTTTGTTTGAACGCGCTAACCTCAGGAACTTTTAATTCAATTTGAAAAGTTCTTTTTGCATGAAATAGCTCGTTTATTTAGGAAGGCTATATATTATATAGTCTATCTATTCCATAATGATCGTTAAAACGTACCTAACCTACCTGTAAATAATTGTTTGATTTCAACAAACTTCTAAGTAGAAGTTAGTAAAAATCTTTAAGCTCTTACTACCAACTTTTTTTGGTTAAAAATTTTCTAGTCTAATTTATTTGGTAAAAATGTGTTTTTACATATCTATAATTATTTATTTTAAATTGGGGATGACCTTATATAAAGGAGTAAACGAGATTTTAAGTAAATATCTTTCCAATTCATAGCCTAGAATTTTTTGACATTTTACAATAGAAATTCAAGTGAATATGGCTAAACAAACTATATTGGAATAGAAAAACTTACTGATCCACTACTCCAATTTCCACTCAACAAAACAATGACATACAATATGCTGAGTGGAGGTTCCCAACGTCAGGTTTTGTCAGGCCAATAACTGTTGTACAAAAATTATTTTTTGTACAGAGTTGTCATTGAGGTCATAGGGTCATCTTTCACTGACGATTTGTCAAGCAGGTTTATTGTTTTCGATTTAATGATGAGACATTTTATAATTGTGTGAGCAACTCTTTCGAGTATACACAGTTGTACCTATGTGTTGTAATGCATCCGACCTATCATCATTGGAGACAATTAAACACCTACTCTTTGTGCTAAATATAAGTGAAAAAGAAATAAATTAAAGTCTTGTTTAAATAGCATTTTAACAATTATCGTAGTTAATACTTTCTTAGATTTACGCGAATATTTGACATGTTAAATAAAACTATCTTTTCGGATTATTTCGCGAATTGATTTTGGACCATAATTGCTTTAAAGCATTCGAAACGTCGGGAACCAAAAGTCTAAATAAATCCGCGAAAAAATCCGAAAAGATAGTTTTATTTAAAATTATCGTATTTATACTTATCGTACTTATAAACTTTAAAATCCATAAATATGTACAAAATTGATTGATTATTATAAATAATATCGATTAATATCTCTTGATGTACGAGATTCACGAATGATTAATTTTATTAATGAATATAAGCGTCGGTTTATTAACAGATCTGTTTTTGATACAACTTATGAAAATAAATATTGTGATGATTATATTTATTTACGAGTCATTCCAAAGCAATGAGAATCATAATTAGTTATTCCGTGTACACCGCTCAGCTAATTCGCAAGGTTGAAGCAAGCACGAGCCACCTTGACCGTTAATAGTTTACACTACAACCATCACTGCGTGTTTCTTTGTAATCCGGCCGGTTATGCTTTTATTTTTCGTCATTTCAACATATGGATATCTTCTATTTTATCATACTTAGTGATGATGCATATTTAGAACTCTTAAATTGAAAAACCGATCAATTTAATGTGAAGTAAGAGAAAATAAGATAAGCAAAACATATAAATATCTCGAGATTCAGATACTTTAGCTGTTACAAAGAAGATAGACAAAATTACACTACACATCATAGAAACACCCAAATCATAAAAATTACATCATAGAAAGTTAATACTAATAACTAAAGTGCATCGTTTTTATAATCTTTATTCCCACGGTGTGTAATTTATATGTGGTAGAGGTTTACACGTGCCTACTGCCCTAGCGTATCAACAATAAACGACTTATCAAATAATCGATGCCTCGAGTATATCGCTACCAATACAAACTAACGCACCATCGCATACGATAATTAGATTCTGAACACGTTTCCAAACCTTATGTATACCTAGTTTATTACGTTGGGCCTAAAAAAGAAATTGCGTTTGAATTATAATCTGTCAATCATATCTATAACACATAAACTTTAACAATTATCTCTATGTACCTATACAATAATTATAGTTAAATAATGATTCAATTAATTGGATGACACCAATAATCCTTATTCAGTACCCAGTCTTTCTTTGCATCTTACATCTATATTAACCAACAATCTACATATTATACACTAATATCGGGTATTTGTCTAGGTACTAAAACACGCTAGAGAAAATCAAAAACAAATATTTCCATGTTATTAGAGATTATCGTTTGAAGTAGCAATACTTGAAAATAAGAATAACATTCTAGCATATTTCAATATTTGTAGGAAAACGGGAAATAGGTCAGAAGGAAAAATTGTAAGGGTGGATAATATTCATTGCGCGACGTTTCTTGTCAAGGTTGTTTTATTGAGGTCAAAAAAGAAATCAGCTTGTTATAGGCAATACCATAGGTACACAGTTAACATTATATAAGTAACCATATTGTTCCATCTAATATTTCATAATAGAGGTAGGTAATTTCAAAATTTTCAAAATTTTTCGATTTTATTTTTTTCATGATAAAATTGAAATTTGATAACCGCCGATATAATTGCAAAAAAAAATGGCAAAATATTGCTTTTTTCTACTTACTTAAGACTTAATTTTTTAAGTAACCGCTGCGTAAATAAAATAAAAACCAGAATACAAATAAAAAGAAGGTTGATAATGATTTTTATTTTTTTAAACACTGGCATTAACAAAGACAGACCAAATACAATTCAACATAGGTACCTACATAAAAACAGATAATTGTTTACAAAAATACAAACTCAAAGCTAAAGTTATATAAGATGTGATAATTCTAAACAATATATGTAATACATTAACTGATTAGGGCATAACAACTAATGTGACAACAGTGAGATAAATAAAAAAGAAAAAAAAAATATGGCTACATGATAAAAATTATAACTATAATACACTATGGACACTAGGATTTATAAAGTAATATTTATATTTCTCTTATATATATTAAAAAATTTAATTTTCTTGGAAAAATAGTTCTTTTTATGTATTTTTAGTATAATATTAGTTCATTGAAATGTAAGATAAAAAAAATGTTTTTAATTTTTTTCACATTCTTCCACCACATCAAAAAAATTGAAAAACATCGTGGGTATAAAGGAGTACAGAAAACACTTCCTGACAAAATTTGGAGGTGGACACTTTTCAAAAATACGGTAAAAAAATAATTTTAGTTTTATTTCTTTTCTTAAAAATTGGCTTTCGGTGCCATTATGATTCCCAGAATTATAATTTTTTTTCATACCTTTAACTCGTAAGTATTGGTAAAAAATTGGCGCTAATCAAATTTCAATTTTACTATGGAAAAAAATAAAATCAAAAAAATAATTTTTTTTTAATATCTCGATAACAGCTTGAGATGAAGAGCTCACATTTGGATAGAATTAATTTTATTTCGTACCAAAACAATCCCCAATGTACGAAGAGATAACTCCGCGGGGGCAAAAAAATATTATATTGATCCAAATTCCGTTATTTTGATCCAAAAGTTCAAACCGTTTGTCGAACTCAGTAATTGCGGTATTAGAATTGGTAGTTGTAAAAATTTACTTTAAAATGTGTTTTTGCGTGTTATCGGTTCATCAAGCGCGACAGCGGACGAGTGCGGAAAATTCTGCTATTGCCTCGACTTCTACTACCGTTTTCGCGCTTTTATTGAACTCCCAAAAGCGCATACATTAAAGAATTCAGACAAACTTATTTTTGGCTTGTTTTCATTTTAAAAGAATTTTTTTATGCTCTCTCTTAATAATCGTATTATTTTATTCTAAATATTATGGCCAAGATAATGAGTTAGGCGTGACTCAGATTTTTGGATAAGGGCAATGTGTTCTGTAAGCACATTATCAAATTTAGAGCTATCATCAACCAGCTTTAAAAAAATACCATTATCAGAATCGTATTTTTTTTTTCAAATCGCCAGATATTGCCTCGCTAAAAAAGATCATTTTGATTATTCGTTCAAGTACTGCCATCCGTTTTTTCCCGTTCAATTTCAACTTTGTTCAAGAAACCTACCATCTTTTCTTTTACATAAAATAACCGTTCTCAATGTAATTAGTTTCTTACGAGACATAGGTGCCCCAAGCTCTTTTCAAGACGTTCTAAAGCTATAGACAAATGCTGCCAAACTTTGTAACCTACGCGCGCCTTGTTTTGCTACCGCCGCCCGGTGTTGGCCATAACGCCAGCGCAGGGTCTTTGAGAGCGCCGACTGCACCGCAAACGACGCATGCTATTTCGAGGTGTCGCGAGCGGCGCTTGGCGCCCCCTCAGACGCTGCGCCCGTGTGCATCGCACACCCTGCACTATAGGTAAAGCCGCCCCTGTTATTGTTACACTAAATCATAAGATTTTTTAAAGTCCTAATTTAATAAACAAAACAAAAATGGATCTAATTTTCTTAATAAAATTGGTTGACTTTGTAACATCCACCGTTTCACTTTTAAAATCCATAATCTCAAATCATCTAATCACTATTCGCGGGCGGCACGTGATCTAAGGCAGGTTAGAACTTGAATAACCCAAAATTCAATATTAGGAGTGTTCTAATATAATAAACTAGCAAAACTCGCGGCTTCGCTCGCGCTAAAACTACAACAAAAACTTTAAAAAGGTAGGTTTCATACAAATTTTCATCCGTTATTTTATCGCCTTATGGGATGAATTTCAAAAAACCTTAAAACACGTATTTATTTAATTGTATTGGAGAGCATTAATACCAAGTTTCAAGAAATTCTGATTATAAATATTTTTTGGGTTGTGTTATAACGTGTACTCCCGTGGGAATGAGATAATCTCCCGCGTAAAAAGTATCCTATATGTTGATCCAGCTATCATCATACCAAATTTCATCAAAATCCCTCCAGTGGTTTTTCTGTGATGCGGTAACAGACAGACAGACAGACAGACAAAAATTCTAAAAACTATAGATTCGGCCTCTGCATCGATAATAATGTCTATTTCAATAAGATTTTCCAAAAAATATTTAATGTACAGATTCGGCTTAGTCAGAATTTTATTATAGGTATAGATGACATCTAACGTAGTGATACGGGGCACATTGCGAAAATTAAGGCAGCAAGTAATTTACTAGTCGAGTTGATCAGTGAGTGGATAGTTACCATGACATGACATACCGTTTCACAGTAATTTTTCCAAGCAAAACTGATAAGTATATAATAAAAGTGGTTTTAGTTTTATTTTTCATTACGCAGTATGTATGATTCATGCTTTTGAACACTGCAGAAACTAAGCAATGTATATAAAACAGAAGGAAAGGGTCAGTTTAGGTCATGGGTTAACGCAGTCTTAGTAAATTGCGGTTAAGTCGGCGTCTTAGCAAAGATCATGGCGTAATACTAGGATGGTCGATTAATTGCGCGCTCTGTTTTCGTGACAGATTGAGAGAACGTCTGAAAGTTTATAAAACAAATATTTCTAGGCTGTTGTAGCAACCGAGTGGTTTTGTAACTGATAGCGAATCATGCACTGCTTGTATCATTGTTATTCAAATTTATTTAAATTCTTACATAATATGTCATAGTTACCCAATACTGTTTGAAATCAGTGAAATCAGATGCGTTTCTTCAAATTAAAAATAACTAAACAATTTTTTTTTTGCCTAAACGCAAAGGTTTCTAGTATCAACTAAAATACCACGAAAATATAGTGAAATAGTTTACAAACGATAATAAAACTAATTAATTTACTTAATAGCTAATCTTCACACTGCTAAGCTTTAATTTTTTCTAATGTTTAGCTCTAAAATATTTCCACGTTTTTAAAAAATCTATATATACTCGTACAATAAAAAAACAGTAATAAGTATAACTCTTTATAACGAATAGATAAGTGTGATCCAAGTGATAAACGACACGCGACTTTATTGTACAAAACATATTTGATCTTATATTATAAACAGAAAATAAAGTTTTATAATATTTTATTATTTAATAATATTTTTAACAAAGATTTACAATACTTAACATATGTATATTATAACAATATCTTGTACGTAGTGATTTCTATACTCCTTACAAGATTTGTGTAACTTACTTTAAGTATATCTAAAACTAGCGACTCACCCTCGCTTCGCTCGGGTTCTTCACTAGGTTGATTCCCCATACAAACTTTTATCCCTATTTCCACCCCCTTAAGAGATGATTTCCGGGTTAAAAGGTTTCTTATGTCCTTCCCAGGGTTTCAAAGTATCTTCTTATCAAATTTTATCTAAATCGGTTCAGTAGATCCAGAGATTACCCTCTACAACCTCACAAATTCACAAACTCACAAACTTTACCTCTTTATAATATAAGTATAGATTGGGCGAGCGACCGATCAAGACAAATATATTATTTGTTTATTTTATTCTAATTGGTATCCAACTGAAAAGTTCCATTTTTATCGGCAGGTCAGCCAATCATTGCACATGCTGGATAGCGATAGTGCCTATATTTGGTTATTTATTAAAAAGGGCAAAGGCAATTTAATAATATGGAAATCGTGTGTAAAGATTGATTATTGCGTATAAACATTTATGATTAACACACGAAACCTAATTATAAAAAAATCGCCACTGCTTTATACTTAGACCATCTAACCTTTGTAACGTAACAATTACATAAAAATGGCGTTCACATCAGGCCATCGTCGGCGGTGTTTCCTCTTCGATCGTGTAAACTTTCACGATATCAAACAAAGAAATAGCTAAGCGACTCATTTGCATCATTCCCACGCGGACAAAAGAATGACCCAATCTGTTGGCAAAGAGTAATGTGTTACCCGAAATTCAATGGTCACGGTCCGTCTACCACAGTTCATTCGATCGTACTAGAAGAATTAGTAGGTATACGACGCGACCTTTCCCACATTTTATATAATCAAACAGAAACATTAGACCATTCTCAAAAAAATAAATTAGCTGTTATCAATGCTGAAAATTTAGTTTTACTAGAAATCTATACAGATAAATAAAATTGAAGTGTCTATTTGTAATGTCAAAATAACAGCTTTATACTAAATGAATATGGAATTATATACGGTACTTATAAGAAAAACACCATTTTTAAAATGTTTGTCTGTCTGTCTGCTTGTTCCGGCTAATCTTTGAAACGGCTGGACCAATTTTAACGGGACTTTTACTGGCAGATAGCTGATATTATAAGGAGTAACTTAGGCTACTTTTATTTTACAAAAAGAATTAGGGTTTTGCTCAAAAAAATCAAAACGTACATAGAGACGAACCCGAGCGAAGCGAGGGTGAGTCGTTAGTATAGAATATTTTATAAGATATACGAAAAATACTGAAGTCGAAATTAATACTCGTTATTCAAAAACAATTTGCTTCTCTCATTTCAGATGCGAACAGGTTTAATTAGCATAAAAAATGCAATAAGACAAGTTGAAATGACGGCTGATAAATAAGTGTCGTAATGAAGAAAACAATGGCAGAAGTACTTTCTACTCGCGCCTGCGACAGCGTTCCATAACCCCCCACTTTCTGGCCCCTTCCCCCATCAATACATACCTATAGAGAGTACATACCTATGAGCTGCCTACAGAGAAAGCCTTTGACCTCACAGGGCTGGATTATTAAACAGTATACTCGATTTAATTCTACATACCAATACAAATATTTACAAATCGCTCCATGGTCTCCTTATTAGAACATTCATGTCGAAAATTTATAGACCAAAACTGTGGCATATTGATGTAAAGGTCAAGGTTATACCCAAATTTATGTTAATATTCTACGTTCCAGATTTCAGATAAAAGTAACTTTACATAAACTACGAACAGTTACATTTTCAAATGTATTTATATTTTGTAGTATATTTATTATATACTATATATATAAAAATTATGTTAAGTAGATATATAAAACTTATCGCTTTCTTTGTTTGTTTGTTTGTTTCTTTGTAAGATAGTCCCGATTCTAAAATACATTTTTACTGATAAACAGGTATCGTTGATTTATATTATACTTCTGAGCTAGTTAATTAAATATTAATAATTATAGTTTATTATTAGAATATAATTTTGTAAATATAAAATGAATATGAATAAATATAATTGAGACAGATAAAAATAAATTATAAATAAAAAAAAATGTAATCAATTTAACTATACGTAAGTATGATCGGCCCTTTCAATAAAATAGCAGAACGAACGCGATAAAGACGCTCCAGTCCGAGGTCGTCCGATCCCGTTGAGCGAGAGACGGGTCGGGGTAACGGGCGGCTAATGAGAACGAAGCGGTTAAGCTATGCAGATGCCGATTGTGCACGAGCCGAGTTAAGACAGATTCACATCGCTGACTTCGAAATTTGTTCATATTTATACATATATTTTCTAGAAAATTATTCCTAAATTAGTACATTTATTAAACGACGACGACGTACCGTCAAAGAGCTGGCCTAGTGTCTTAGGAAACACTTAAAAATATTTAGGAATTTCCCAAAATTCGTCTTCTAATTTATGTTGTTTTACATTCGTTTTATAACAGCAACATAAATATACTTTGCATTTTTACAAAAATCGAAATTTTGAGAGAAATTTTGACGCTTTGTTGACACGTCTATTGTGAATATGTTAACGGTATGAAACCGGTAATAAATCATACATCTGCGCAGGCGCCGGGCGACGCGATGCATTGTGCAACGCGGCGCAATGTGTCCCCGCCTTCACGGCCTGCCGCTCCGACCGTCGCCTATCGATAACCAATGTGATTGTTTACTACGCGCACTTTGATGTATTTTATGAACGTAATCAAAATACTGAAATTAATTTTGTATATTAAATATCTATACTAATATTATAAAGAGGTAAAGTTTATGATGTTGTAGAGGGGACTCTGGGAAGGAAAAGTATCTTAATACTTTTTATCCCGGAAATCATCCCTTAAGGGGGTGAAAATGGGGATGAAAATTTATATTAGGAAGCAAGGTAGGGACGAACTCAAGCGAAGCGAGGGTGAGTCGCTTGTAAATTATACATCTAAATGTATGGATTATTTTCGTTGTTAATTAAAGAATCATTATTATTAAACAGATAATTATTATAATTTTCAAGTAAGTATAATATAATATGCAAGTGATAGTATCGCAGTTCAAGATCTTTGTCATTTAGAACTAAAATCCGATAATTAAATATAGAGCACTTTATAAATGTCCTTAACGAAACAGGCACTTGTTCCTTACTTCGGTATGACCAAGCAGTGATCTGCAGAGGATCGGCACGCAGGGAATGTTTCAGTGACTAATGGAGCAACCGCGGGCAGTTCAACGGTTACCGTCACAGTGTAAAAAAGACCAGAAATGACATCTGACTAAGCCATGTTCACTGTTTTATACATTAAAAATACTTAAATTCCAAAATAATTTTGATTTTTTAACATTATAATTATTACTTGATTTTATATAACAATTAGCTTATAATACTTTGGTATGTTTATATTACTAAAAGGTTTCGATTTTTAAATTCTTAAATTATTATCATTACTACCACTTCTAAAGAATTCTTTAGTTTAGGGTCCCTACAGTCTACAGTACTGTGACTTGCATCGCCGTATTTCATGCCACACTTACGAGCTCCAGACAGATTGTGACGTTTTAACAGAACAAAGATTTAATGTTCGTGTGTAAACCACAGCGCTTTATAAGTAACTGTTTGTCATCCGCAGTTAGGAATAAAGACCGTCTTGTATAAATATTTAAATCGTCGACATTGTAATAGGGACTTCCACTTGCAATATTTTGTATAATACACAATTTTAATAAATTATTTAGAAGTTTTTTACACTATATGTAATAATAACTTTCAAATTATGTTTATACCTACATATGCTCCGAAGAACATTTTTAGAATTAATAAATACGTCATTTTTATCTGCATGTACTTACAATGATACTTAATGTATTTTCATGTTTGTGCTTGTGCTTTAATGTAACATTAAACATGCATTTAAGTTTTATGACAAAACAGTGGTCCATTTTCATTGCCATATTCATAAAAAGAGTGATTAATAGCAATTCCTATCGAATAATCAAATAATTTCAAATAGCCGGCCTTGGAGAAATCGATGCAAACGGAAATATGCTGTTTTGTAATCATGACTAATGACAAATGAATTTATAAACAATAATTGAGCCTCAAACATACATACTGTATGTGACCGACAGAGCTAGAGCAGCCTCTACTAAGGCAATCTTTTAAAAAATATCAGAATTACCAACACTTGAGACTAATACTATAAAAAGTGCGCATTTATATTAGAATAATTAATATTTAGTTATGACGTTAGTGTATTTTTGCATATTTAATATAGAATTCATTCGTAATTCTGTCGTTTAGTAGTTTCTTAAGCATTGTCGCACGAAACGTGCCTATTATAATCGCAACGATTCTCAATCACGTCACGCGATGTGACGGTGATTCGATAAAATTCCATCGCCTTTCAATAAGTATGCCATAAATCTTTACGCCAATTATTTGTTCTACATGATTTAAAGCGAATAATAAATGTTAAAACATTTATAAAGTGTATTGAAGATGAGAGCACTTAGTAGTGGCTAATATGCACCGTCCGTACTGGAATGAAAGTAAGTATGAATGTTTTATGATATCTCATGCTAGAATGTAATCTTATTTCTTGACCGACGCTGTTACACAATGACGCCGAAACTAATACGAGTTAGTACACTAATCACTGTTGTAATGTGCCTATTTATTAATAATCTACAACGTAATTAAATACCTATATCACTAATGTAATTAAATGAAAAACTTATATTTATATGCTACGATCAAACTTTAACCATGTGAAACCCCAAAATGTAACAATTTATTGTTAAACTAGCGACCTACCTTCGCTCTGCTCGGGTTTGTCCCTAGATACATTTTACCGGTTAGTATATATTTTTCAGAGATGAGATATTTTCCGTAGTAAAAAGTATCCTATATGTTGATCCGGATAACCAGCTATCATCATACCAAATTTCATCAAAATCTGTTCAGCGGTTTTCTTGTGATGCGTTCCGGAACAGACAGACAGTCAGACCGCCAGACAGACAAAAATTCTAAAAACTATAAATTTGGCCTCTATATCCATAATAATGACTACTTCAATAAGGTTTTCCAAAAAAAAATTTATGTACAGAATAGACTCAGAAATATAATTTTATTACATGTATAGATAGAAAGATACATTATATAATAACTAGCGACTCACCCTCGCTCCGTTTAGGTTCGTCACTACGTTTCAAGCTTAGTATACATTTTTCAGAGATGATAATATATTTTCCCGCAGTAAAAAGCAACTTAAATATTTATACGGATAACCAGCTAAAACCATACCAAATTTCATCAAACTCTGTCCAGTAGTTCACTCTAATGCGTTCCCAGACGGACAGACGAAAATTCTAAAAACTATAAATTCGGCCTCTGTATTGATAATAATGTCTATTTCATTAAGATTTTCCAAAAAATATTGAATATACAGATTCGGCTTAGTTAGAATTTCATTATATGTATAGATATACAAAATTTATACCTATAAAAATACGTACTATACTTCATAGATTGAGAAAATAGCATAATTAGTATTGTAAATAATAATATTTACTTGTCTCTACTCTATCTACCGTCTATAAAGACGTTAAGTAAAGGATTAGTTCTTTAGTTATAATAATGATATAATAATAATTCGGCCCTTCCATCATCTATTGCTGGCATGAGCTTCCCAATAGTGGCCACTACGTTGGCCAAATGCATAATACTTCATGAATTTCACACTTGTTTTGAAGATATGCAGGTTCCTTCCGACTTACTATGTTTTATTTTACCGAATAATCAAGCGGTATGCACATGATACTCTCAGATGCACAAGAGTTTTTAAGCCCGTGTCACATTAATCCCAAAGCTGCAAGTATTTTAAATAGGGCTACAAATAGTAACCAAGTAAAGTAGCTTAGATTTTTCCAAGCACAGTGAATATTGTAAATATTCACTCATATTTATTAAATACAGCGGCTTACCCTCGCTTCTCTCGGGTTCGCCTCTAGACAAACAAAAACAAATCTATCCCACGGGAGCCGTACATTTTTCCGGGATAAAAAGTAGCCTATTGTTTATTCTGATATATGAACTATATTACTGTAAAGTTTCACTAAAATCCAATTAGTAGTTTTTGTGTACTAAGCTGTATAAGTTACTACATTTTTTAAACTATCCCACGGGAACTATTGTGGCGAAACACTAAAAGAGTTTTTATATGTTGTTTCGTCTCGCCTATTTTAAAAGAGGAAGAAAAAAGTTAAGTTGACTCACGTCATGTAATTTTGTTACGTTTTATACATTATTAAACTGATGTAAATAATTCTATTGGAGTTGGTTTTAATTTCTCTCATACTCCAAACTATTTGATTTTCCGGGATGAAAAGTAGCCTAAATGTTGACCGGGGATATAAGATACCACCATGCAAAATTTCATCTAAATCGGTCCAGCTGCTTCGGAGATTAGCCCGTACAAACAGACAAATAGACAGAGAAACAAAAAAAATGAAAAAAATCAGGATTTGTTCTATTGCTTTTCTTACACCCCCTGACTCGGTTTTAAGCATTTTTTTTCTATGTACAGACATTCGACCTCTACAGTTTTATTATAGTATAGATGAATAAATTAGAATATACAATAATTAAATACGATTATATAATTTATTTTAAACAAAAATTAGTTTAATAAGTAGTTGTTTTAAAAAGAAAATGGGAAACGCTTCATTGTAGATTACATATAGGTCCACATAAAACAGCTAAACTTTCTCCGTTTGTTTTGTTGTAACTGGGCCGCTGCGTCGGCGCAAGTAACAATACAATGGAAACAGATTGCGTATGTACATCATATTCATGTAACAAAATTACAAAAAAAAATTCTAAAAATTTTTTAATAGTATTTATTATTATTACGACTTTTTTATACAAAAATTACACATTATCACTAGTTTCCCCTATATCGGCGGGTGGTGTACCATACGGGTTGCTCCTGGTACTTCTCAGAGTGGACTGTGGAGCGACCCCATGTTTGTTGTGGTCTGCTTCGGCAGACCTGCCGTCGTGGCATCCCCGCGTGACGCCCCATTAAGACGAGGGAGGTTTTGTTGGGTTTTAGTGGGTAGTACTTTTCAAGCCGGCACGTAACCACCTGTATGTCTGCAGGTGGTATGCGTAAATGCATTTCCCAACATAAAAGAAAATAATTAAAAAAAGGTACTACCACTAGTAAAATATGTATATCTTTTGCTTGATCATGGATACCTAGGTAGGTATAACTATAAAGCATATCCTATTTATAAATCCAGGATACAAGCTGTCAACATTCTGAATTTAATTCTTTTTCTTACCTAAATTTCGTCTTAACGTAAAAGCTTACTCACTAACCGATTCACATACAAACTTTCGTGCTTATTCTATTAGTGTGACTAAAACAGAATATATTTTACCGTTAAAATATCGCTATCAAAATTGAACAATGAATTATTTCAATTTGCATTATAAGCTAATTGTTATTTGCATCTGAGTGAAGAATTATATTCATTCGGATACCATTAAATGTTTCACAACAAATATCTTCAATAGACCTTCACTAAGACAGTTGAATCGTTTTAAAATCCATACTTTGCTGGGCTCTCCGATAACTCCTCCAATAACAACGGTAAGTGACCTCGTTACAGTTACACTCGTAAAATGTCATGTACGCATTTTCAAACTACTCTAACTGGTTAGTAGCTGTCGTAAACAAAATGTATTTGCAGTGACCGGAACACGTATCTCAGCGGGTACCATATTTGAACCACAAAAGTAATACACTTCTTATATTATAAAGAGCAACAAGTTAAACATTTATGTAGCAATAAGCTCGCTACACAATAATAAGCTTTAAATATCCGTTTTGTTTATAGTTATCGAGGATCGTGAATTGGCCATCATAGTTCGTTTATGTATGTCAATATTGGCTTTTAATATTGCTACCGAAGAAATTAGGTATTAATAAGTAATGATAACATTCATTACTTATGTTTAACTAAATTCTAACGTTAGATCTTGGTCAGTTAGAAGCATCAGATCGACGTAAAAAAGGCTTTCTATGTATCCATTTTTCATCAGTAATTAAGATTTTTTTAGTATCTACGTCTCAGGGATCCGATTTAACACATAAACATAAGCTAAAACACAGTAGATATTCTATTGTACGCATAATTGAACGAATGTACAATAACATAAATATTATAAATGCGAATTTCGATGGATGTTTGTTACTCAATCACGGCTCAATATATCTGGATGAAATTTGGCATAGAGATAGATTATAGTCTGGAATGCCATACAGATTACTTTCTATCCCGGAAATGTACAGTTCTCGTGGGATAGATTTGTTTTAGTTTTCACTAGGGATGAACACCCGAGCGAAGCGAGGATGAGTAGCTAGTACTTAATACTTTGATCACACTCGAACTAAAATTATTCATACACTAGTGACTCACCCTCGCTCCGCTCGGTTTCGTCCCAGCGTTTTTACATTTTAACGTTTAGTATAGATTTCTCAGAGATGAGATATTTTCCCGCAGTAAAAAGTATCCTATATGTAGACCCGGATAACCAGCTATCACCATACCCAATTTCATCAAATCACTCCAGTGGTTCTTTTGTAATGCAGTAACAGACAGACAGATAGACAGACAAAAATTCTAAAAACTATTCGGCCTCTGTATTGATGTCTATTTCAATAAGATTTTCCAAAAAATATTTAATGTACAGATTTAGCTTAGTTACATATATGTATAGATAAGGTACAAATATTTAGTTCATGCAAAAACGATCCTATGATATGTAGTGTAACAAAGTCATTATTATTATATTTCTTAAACTGCAATCGTACAAATATGCATGTTCTTACTTATATAGAGACGCATACAGTGCAATTTAAAATTAAATTAAAACCAGTAGAACTGGTCAACTGTGGCTAAACTAGGTATACTCGTAGAACTTTCTTAGGGCAGGTCACGCAAACAACAGCATGCAACTACTTTGCCCCGCGAAGTAAAATACTTTCAATATATTACAGTATCCACTTTATACTCGTACTAAACATTTATGTTAGGTTTGAAAAAAATAACAAGTGATATAAAATTAGATAGATATGTTAATTTTGAAATTTGTTCGAAAGCATTCGATTATTATGTAAGCGTAGCAACAGCATACTATGACTAAAGTAGCCTAAAATAAGTCATAAATTGAACAATGAATGCCGCGACGCGAGCCCGAAAAGAAAATTAATTTAGGTATTGGTGTCGGTCGGCGAACCCGCGATTGTGAAACGCCGAGTGATTGCGCTCAGCATAGTTTGTGTAATCCAACAACGGCACAATGCTGCCAACCACCTCGGCTGGCCCTCGAAAATCTTCAATTACAGCAAAACCTTCGCAATAATATTACCTATAACTAAAAAACGCAATAAGAATAACAATATAAGACATAGAATATATAATTTTTAGGATAAACAAAACTCGGAATGTACTTTAAATATATTGAAGAAAATTCAATTGAATCATTTTAACATATTTTACTTTCATACAAAATCTAAACTAAATCTCTGATTGTAAATATTTATAATAAAGTTATAGCTGCAGTTAAATCATAAATTGTCGATTCAACACTTTATATAAATACGGTATCAGAAAACAATTACAACAAGCACTGAGCAGACCATACAGTCAGTAATTGGGAGATGAGATCTCGTAAGGAACATAGCCCGAGGCGGCATGAATGAAAGCCACTCTCTGGCATCGCGCTACACACACTGCTGCCGTGTCCTGACTGCAAACAAAAATGTCACTGTACATCTTAACTTGTGAACTATACATTGCCGTGTGAATTGAGAAGTTTTAAATCTTTCGCTTCAATAATGAACAATGTATTGTTACACTGAATAAGCAATGGTTAACAATAAAAGCCGTCGCGTAAGCCTTTAAGGATATCGACATCCGCCAAACGAGTTTTTCCAGTCTGTATCATCGCAATATCACGGTTATTATTGAAACGCGCTGCGGTCGCGACAGGTAAGTAAAACATTTATCATGATATGTTTACTTAATGAAGTGTATTTAGTGTGGCTAAGATTAGGTACGAAATCTTGTGTAAATGTCATCTTGATTTTTGGATGTTAATAACGTTATTTTAGATATGGTAGTGCATAAATTTAGTAAAAAAATCTAAATGCTGTACTAATTTATATTAATACTAGCGACTCATGCTCGCTTCGCTCGCGTTCGTCCCTAGGTACGTTTTCCCAGTTAACTATGTTTAGATATACATAAATAGTAGCTTGCTACTCCTTAGATATTCATTTAAATTATATATTATATAGCGATTTACCCTCGTTTTGCTCGGGTGCGTAGGCCGTACGCGGATTTTGTTCATAATTTCAGGGTTTTAATTTTTTTGCGGAACCCTGGTTCTTTTTTTAAAATAAAAGTAGCTAAAGCTACTCCCTATAACAGCAGCTATCTGCCAGTGAAAGTCCCGTCAAAATCGGTCCAGCCGTTTCGGAGATTAGCTGGAACAAACAGGCAGACATACAGACAGATAGACAGACAGATAGACAGATTGTAAAAAATATTGTTTTGGTATAGGTATGTACCGTGTATACATTCATATGCATTTAGTAAAAAGCGGTTATTTTAATATTACAAACAGACACTCCAATTTTATTTATCTGTATAGATATCTATCTATTTGACAATTGCAAAGTTACTTTTTGTTTCATCTAAAGTAGTATATAAATATTTGTGCTAAAATTAACGCTTTTTAATTATATTTATATATGTAATATGTCCACCAACCCGCACTTGGCCAGCGTGATGGACTATGGCCTGATTCCCCTCGTACTGAAGGGAGGCCCGTGTCCAGCAGTGGGACGTTAAAAAGGGCTGAATACATACATACATGTAATATGTATGTTTTAACTATATAAATAAATATTTTTATTGCAAATTTATGACATAACCATATCAAGAAAATAAAGATTTAAATTTAAACAAAATACTTTTGTCAGTTACTTTGTAGGTGTACCCGCGTCAATAGATAAAAATACACAACGACAAAAAGTTGTAACCAATAGCAAATTGAGTAACTGAACATCATATTTAATGCGTAAAAAGAAATAAGTATGTCAGGCGAATTTCGAAATTGCTTATAAATAACAAAATAATATTAATGATGTGTTGCTTTATCCAGGATTATATTATGTCCTCTGTTTAACTAGATGCCTTGTACTTAAATTAACAATGTTTTAAAAATCTAATTTACTCAAAAAAAAATTTCAGAACATATTGATTGATTAATAAATATATTTACTATACATTCAAATGAATCTATTTTGTTAGGGAGCGCGTGCCGTAGCTCCGTAGCGAACGTAGGGCCTTGACGTCACTATTCAACGCCTACGGTGTCTACACAACACGGGCTATAGCCTACATATAATAAAGTTTTCTATTTGAACTGCTATTTTTATTCGCAAAAAGTAATTTTATAAATAAATTCAATATAAACGATATTAGATTGAAATATAACGTTATCATGAAATTTAATGGACAAGATGAACGCACAGCTTAATTAATGGAGATTTAGATTTCCATAAACAAGAAATTATTTAACAAATCCCAACGACATGTGATATCTCCTGGAATTTATTCAAAATATTTGAACACCAAGTAATTAATAATGTCTTGATGTATTAAACAAAATGTTTGTGTGGTATTCCACAAAAACAATATTTCTATTTCGGTCTTAGCAGACAACAAGTGTGACAGAGCCAGGAAATATTACTGCAAAACTATTGAGGCCAAAAATTACAATAAATGATGAGAATTTAAAATCGATTGCGAGAATCTCAATATAAAGCATTCATTGTTTTTCTTGGAAAAAATATATATGACAAATTAAAACAAAAAGTAATAAAGTAGCAAGCAAGTGTGCGCTTTATTAAACTCGGCCGTATGCCACGGCGCACATTCCGGTCTTAAAACCTGTCCGAACGGGTGAAATCAAACACTGAAATGTGAAGTAGGGACCGTCCTCTTTACATTGTCTCACACATTGTCAGCGATTTAATTCGACCGTATAATATTCGTTTGAATCTGGGCAAAAATCAGCGTATGCCGTATAGTGTAAGTGGCCGCGATCTATGTAAATTGTAAAATGCCTACACGCACGGTGCGCTTTCGAGATGATATCAACAATGATGTAAACATTGTCTCGAGTTAGTAATGACAACCTTATAGCCTCATAATTTAAACGTAATTAACAATATTTTATGAATTACATCCAATTTAGTCACGATTCCACGACTTAGATATTGTTCTTATATTCTTTCATTATACAAGAAACTCGTATTCAGAATATTATAATTAATCATATTTCAATAAATTATTAACAATTCATTTTGAAACTTGAAAGTAGATAGCAAATGATCGAACATTGCAAACGTAAAATACCGATAACTACCGATCCGCTCTCGGTTAACTCAGCCTCCATCCACCGGGTACACTTCATGCTTTATTAAATTATATTTATTTTAAAAATCTTCCAGAATAACCACTTGATACACCAGGATATATTTCCAATATCGCTCTCCAGTACACAAATTATAATTGCTATGCAACAAAACACATAAGTAACAGGAAAAGAAGCCTTTTTTACATTCGTATCATAAAAGAATAGGAAGGATGTTGGTACCTAAATGTTCAACCATTTAAGTAATAGGTACTTAAAGACTTAGAAGAAAAACTTATCATCTAGAATATATTAAATTATAAATAAGAAACCAGAAGCGTGTCATTTAGTTCGATTTCACCGCAGCGTTTCGATGTCAGTGACTAACGATGCAGTCTACTTTGCAAACGGCGGCTCGCAAACAACTAAACACACTCGTAAGTAGTGTAATCTACATACATATGAACGTAGAAATGTGCGCACATTTCTACTAACGCTCGTGTGGATATGAACAGATCCAAACACCTTTCTCGTTATGTACATGTAAATTGCAAAGCTTATAATAAAGTGCTGGACAATTATACGCTCATTTAGATATTTAATATGTTGAATTAAAAATTTAAAATCGTCATAAAATTTTATAAAATATTACTTTCGAAATGATAAATTAATTATTGTTGTTTGCCTTAATTTTCTTAAGCTGATCACCAATCTTATATTGCTTAAATGCAAGATTTCACTTCAGTCTGTCCGTGGTATAGTAAATACAGAGAGTAAAATGTAATAAATAATTACTTAATAATTGAGATATCTATAAATGTAAATGTCTTATAAACTAAATAGTGCTAAAAACAACAATAAAAAGTATAATTTTTTAACACATGTATATACAAAACATTTTCAAAATGGTCGATTTTACTATAATAATAATTAACCTAAAATATGAAACAATTTTAGTATTAATTTTAGTAAATTCCATAAAAACTTGTAACTTACCGAGCTTATTTTCGGCCATTGACCCATCACTGACCCGGACATAAATCTTTGTATACTCATAATACCTAATACACTATGTATTTAAATAAAATTTTGTAAATCATTCATTGTTTATATCTATCAATCATTATTTTTTTCATAAATATAAATAAGATTTATACTAGACACTTTTAAAACCGGTAGCTGGAAAAGCATAGTATATAAAAAAAATATACCTTTCATGTAAAAAAAACACAGTGTGAAGTTTTGTTTTTAAAGTTGATACATATAATGTGTGAATATATTATGAAACTATTTGTAACTTATTTGTAAATATACCGTTCCTACTTTTAATACGTGTTCAATTTTCTTCTGCGATATAATTTTCACATTTAATGATTTTTTTAAATTATTTTTAGTGTAGTCATTGAAAACAACTTTTGTCTTTTAATCATTGATTGTGTTGCCACGATTGCGAATTTGTCACTACAACATCGTTTGTACAGTAAGATTTATAGCCTTTAAAAATTTAATGACTGCGCCTGAGCCAGCTTAGCTCAGAATCCGAATACTCAGAGGCGGTCTGGTCTATACATAAAATTAACATTAAATCAATAACTAGTTGTATAAATATTTTTTTAATATTATTGACTGTCAAAACATGATATGTCTGCGTACATATTTTAGAGTAACGACTCTTTTGATAACATGATATTTATACTATGATTTAAAACGTTAATGGCACTTCGACACCAATGCCTTCTTATTGTCCCCTGCATGTAGAGTTTGAGTTCAATTTTCCTTATATAGTTGGATGTCAACGCGGTAGCTTTTTCACTTTAAAATAATAAATACATCATTACCAAAATTGGTATGATGCATTACGGATTCACTTAACGTCACCCTTGGACCGTACACGTTCGGATCCGGTTCTGTGTCGAAATGAGAACATTAAGAGGAATAAGATCGCGTATTTCGACGAGTATATAATCAAAGTAAAGCCGTACGATGTAACTGTGAGGCAGGCATTTGTCGAGCTTGCCGTGTCAATAAACTTGATTCGAAAGTGGAAGACGCTCCGACTTACATAAGCAAGTAACAATGTGAGCCACGACCGAGTACGCATAGATTATACTATGTAGATGCGATGTTTTAAATTATTCTCTTAGTAGGTAAATTATAAATCATTTAGAACAAAAAATGTATACGTAAGAGTTGCCAAGACATATACCTATAAGTAATGTGTAGGCATTACCGAAACATGAGTAAAGAATAATTAATAATGGTTGTTTATAAAGGATGACACCATATCTTTTTTACATTAAATGTTATACTTATAATTAGTTATTATTTTATTTATTTATTGGAATTGAAAACTTATTACTTTTTATTATGTACCTATGCATGGATAATGCAATTTTCATTATAAATATATAAGTAACGAGTAAATCATGCAATTGGCATCTAGCATTTCTGCAACTCGAAATCTAGGCGAATCGACTCAACAGTCAACGCGGCCACGGATCGTGGCGGTAGTCCAGTTATTTGTAAAACCGCTAGTTATAGCAATCCCATAAGCGAGCAAGTATTAGGCACATTTAGCTTAAAAATACATTCATTTAAGAATATTTAAAGGTTGTTAATAAAATTTATATATTCCATTGAATGTTTAAACTCAATATGAAACATTTACATCGTGTGACCGTTTATAGTGCATGTCTTTTATAAAAATAGACGTATTATTATCAAAGTAGTCGTCATTCATGTTATTATTATAAAATTACTACTTTAATCTTGTCATCATACCAATAAAAAAGCATATTTAATAAAAATCACCGACTATCATAAAAAAATTTAAGATGTTATATCCAGTAATTTGATTTTTTATTCATTATATTTCAACAAAAAATATGAGTGTAATTAGTTATGAGCAAGGTTTCAAGAAATTTTGCGTGTATGTGGCGATAAAAAAAAATGTGACATTCATAAACTGTTGAATACTCTGTTTGCAGTAACATAAAGATAAATGATCATAATTTTTTAGAATGAATATAAATATGATTTAAGTATTTAAACTTCCTCTAAAGCTATGTTTTAGTATTAAATAGAATTAATCGACTTTTAAAACGTTACATATAAAGCCACAAATTATAAACAAATGTCAATTCACTTGCAATTTAAAAAATTTCACCTTCACCAACATTGTTATTGGTTATGTAGCAGTATAGTTTCTTCAATTTTCTTCGTCATCTTTATTCACGTTGCTAGAATATTACGAAATAGAATACAATTAAATATGTAGGTAATAGATAAATAGGTATGAACAAAAAATGCGTTTTGAACTTTACGAGAAAACTAGTATTTCCAAGGTCATATAATATCGAGCACTCCGCCGCAGGTGCTAATTGGTGATGATGACAGCTTGCTGTCAGGTGAAAAATTTGCAGCAAAACACGTTTTTATGAACAACTTTTTCATATTTATGACGAATAGTAGGCATTCGCCGGCACGTGGCTCACATTAATAAGGGATTACCGCGTTAAGTTTAAAATTTGTGCCAAAAGATTTACAATTTACATAAATAAATATTATAAATGTAATTCATCTTTAAGTATCTTAAGACGCGATTCCGCTGTCTGTGTAGCTATAAGCGTATTGTCGGCTTGCATATACTCAATGAAGTAGATATGCTATCGTTAACATTGATAACAATAGTTGATAACTTATCTCTTACACATTCCGCAATTGTAAACATTCTTTAATGTAAAAATATAGCTAGAAGCACTGTAAAAAGACGTAACTAAATATAAATGAAATAATTTTTGCTGTAGTTAACAACGAAAAGATGTTTTCTAACTTTAAGTTCTTATTTGATGATAATTCGATTGTGTTGTAATGATACAAAAATAATTATCAACTGTTAAAATACGTACCTACATGAAATGAAGTGCTTAAAAACAGGTTAAGATAGAAATAAGCTTTTATTATTATTGAATCATATATAAAACATCTATGTCTTTCTACTAAGAACATTATATTATTTGAAAAGAAAAATATATAAAAAGTAGCATCGCAGAGAGTTGGAACTGTGAAAATTTTTGATACTTCTTTACGCTTAAGTTCAAAAAAAGAGATGATTGTATTTATAAAATAGGTATCCAGGTTTGTAAATACTACTAATCAATATTGCAAATGTAATTTTTTTGTCTCTTTATTTAAAAGAGCTTTATCACTCAGTGATTATGTCGCCCCCATAATAAAAAATGCATATTTTATTTAATTGATTACGAATGTAAAAACATGTTTTCGTCAGTTTACCCTTCGAATCTAGCAAAAGATAGACGTAACGCTTTTTGTATATAGGTACTTACCAATTTCATGGATTAGAATTTGTATCCCGGCATACACAATATTTGCCGTGAGATTTGCAAATACTTACTGTACGAAGCGCGAATTGTTGTCACGGCCAAAAAGCTACGGTTAATCGCTAGTCAGTCAATCAGTCATATTATTTGGGAGCTACCATAATACTTTTTACATACTAATATGATTCTAATGTTTTTGTAATTAAAATAATGTTTAAACTACTTTGAATTTTTTTAAGAGTATGTATTTTCAATGTTAAGTTTATATATATTTAAAAATATTCAAATTACGTCATTTGACGATCAATTCGAAAAAGCGTTTAATCCGGGTCAATAATTAGACAAAGGATTGTAATGATTGTAGTAGTCTCCGGTCAGGTCGAGTCAAATACTTTACGGTGAGTTTATTAATTAAGGCAGCCGACCTTGCGAGCGGCACTTGCAAGGAGGTCGGGTGCGTGCGAGTGAGACGACACTCGATTGCGCAGCTCGCACCTCGAACACCGCCGATGGAATTGAAATTTGCCGTTTACGAAGGATACGTCTTGCTAAAATTACATTGAACGCTGAAAATGGGATTCAAGCAACATGTCCAGTATGATGAGCGGCAATAGATTAGAAAGCACTAAACCTAATTGCCATACCGCCCACTTGTCGTTTGACGCGGCGCGTCATTAAGCCTCCATGCGATCGACTCTCCTCATTGACCTTCCGTTATCTGCAGATTATCGGAGTTATAAACACTTTATTTGTATCGTTTCCTGAGATCCTACAAAATCGATACATAATATAAAACCTAGCGTTTTAACGGCTAATATTTATTCTGATTTATAAAAAGTTGTAACCTTCTAAATACGATAAAAATTTAAATGATATGTAAAAAAAAACATTTTTGCAGTTACGTATCTCCATTGCATATTTTTTGAAATCACAAATATCGAGTAAGTACCTAATGCATACAAAACAATTTGTAACAAGTGTTTTAAAACTATATAAATCAACGCGAAACTAATGAACAAAGAGCTTTAAAAGTAGCTCGAACGCAAAGCAATTATGGATGCTAAGAGGCGAATCTACAGTAAGCCGGTACACAATGACGTATCATACCAACACAAACACGAGCCGAGTAGCGGAGAGAACAATCACAGAAGAGCGCGAGCCGGCCGCCCAGAGATCACTCGAAACCGCACCTTAAGCTCATTGTCAAACCGATTACAATAAACAAACAGGGACAGACGCGGTTGGAATCCTGTCAAACAGGCGAGTTCGAGCGTTGACTTATTATCGGTAGAGCATTTCTGTCGCGCTCGAACCCAGTCTAATAATACAGTTATTCCGACTGAATACAGTCGACATTTGTACGACGCAACTATAGTACAGGTAAGACACGGGCGCCGTCGTTTACTGCCCACGCACACTAACGCAACCCCGCGCTGCCATAAATAAAAGATTCCTTACAGAAACAATTGTTGCGTGGAGGCGAGTTGAGGTCTCAGTGAATGTACATAGTCAACTAATCGCCGTCAGTCGAACGCGAAAGTAGGTGACCGCTCGTGATTGACGTTCTTATGAAACCCCGTTCGATGACATTTAAACTAGGATGGCCAATGCTCTACACTGTGCAATACTCATTAATAATATTTATTTTTTATTTATATTTCACCATATTTCAATATTTTATTCATAATAACTATCTCAGAAATAGATAAAATTATCTAATTTTTCCTTTAAACTAGTATGATTATTATCGTCATAATACGCTATTATCATGACAACTAACATTATCCAATAGAGTATCAAAAATAGTCCATTCACAAATTATTACAAATAAAACGAATTTATGTAAATAAAAAAAAAGATATATTTGTTTAATTAATCCGAACTCTATGGAAATCTTTGTTCCGAGATAAAGCCGCTCTACTTAACCTCACAACACAGAGACGCGTAAACATGAAACAATACGGTACAATAGCACAACTTTAGCCGTGCGTCTGACCTTTCTTCTTTAATGGCATGCTAGACTTTGTTGCTATTAACATAAGATCTAAGAGAATTTTACCGCTACTGATTTTGTAATAGATGTATGACTACGTGCACTCAAACAGCCGTGGACTGCTACGACGGTGCCCGCACACATAGGAGGAGAAGGTTCGCTTGCGTAGGAACGCAATGACGTTTATGTGTGGGAATGGTAGGGAAATTTATACGCGCTGTTCATTTCGTTCAGCATCACACGCTCTACGTAATTCACACATTTGTATCACTTTATAAAACATTAATACCCTATTATGTTAACATTAATTCTACAGACATTAATAGAAAATTTATTATAATATTATACTTATTACTATAAATGATTATAATTAAATTAATGTATATAAAACTTTAATTGCGTTAGAGTTTACAAAGTGTAATGATTACTATACTGATTAATAAAATGATATTATAATTTCTTGAACATAACAATTTCTGCCTGCAGTATAAATAATTTTGCAAAAAAATATTGATGATATTCAATTCATGAACTACTCAATATCTATCATAGATTCAAAATTAAATTATTAGATTAAGCGAATTTTTTAACTGAATATCTACGATTATCGAAGATATTAGCTACTATCACAACAACAAACTCCTAACAGACAATTTGAAAAAAAAAACGAAAATATGTGCGTAGCCAAACTCCGTTACATGGAGGTGAGAAAGATAGGATTAGGATTATATCTGCAAGTAATATTATTACAACATTTATCATGATCCTTAACATAAGAAAAACCTCAAAAATATCTATTATCACTGATATTCCAACTTGTTCCTTTAAAACTCTAAAAAAAAAGGTTTTAATAAAAAGCTCAGAATGTACTTTGAATAGGGCAAATACATTCTGAAATCATTTAAGGTTCAGCATAAGTTTTTTTCTGAACTATTACTTTTTGTTTAGTTAAGTAAGGGCTCTCTTTTTAATAATGAGATATACTAATTATTCATTAAAAAAAAACAATAATGAAATAAAAATTATTGATCTATAAATACACAGTTCAATTGTTTTACGTTACACTAAATAACTTAATTAAAATTAAATGTGATGAATAATTATTATCTTTGGTTGGTTTAAAAAAAATTATACACTGTGGGAATTAAAACCTATTTATATAGGTAAACATCTATCTACTTAATCAATAGGCAAAATAGGTATTCTTTTAAATAATAACTTCGGGCAGGCACCGCTGTTATTTATTATTACGAATACTTCTGTAGTTTTTCTCTGATTATGATCTGTTTACCGCCTCAGCGTACTTATTTTCAAGATTAAAAAACAGATAAATCCTAATACGGAATCATTATGTTAAAATTATACCATATCTGTACGTATGTCTTGTTTTTTTTTTAAAGATTACCGGCGCTTTAACCAAATATTTAGTAAAACTACAACAAAAACACTTTATAAAGGTAGGTTTCATAAAAATTTTTATCCCTTATTTTATTTCCTTATGAGATGAATTTGAAAAAACGCTAAAACACGTATTTATTTAATTGTATTTGCATTTGAAGAGCATTATTCCCAAGGTTCAAGAAATTCTGATCATAAATATTTTTTGGGTTGTGTTATAACGTGTATTCCCGTGGGAATGAGATAATCTCCCGCGGTAAAAAGTATCCTATATGTTGACCCGGATATCCAGCTATCATCATACCAAATTTCATCAAAATCCCTCCAGTGGTTTTTCTGTGATGCGGTAACAGACAGACAGACAGACAGACAAAAATTCTAAAAACTATAGATTCGGTCTCTTTATCGATAATAAAGTCTATTTCAATAAGATTTTTCAAAAAATATTTAAGGTACAGATTCGACTCAGTTACAATTTTATTATATGTATAGATTTATTAATTTTAAAATAGGTTTTTAGAATTTTATTTCTCACAACTCCTTTTTTAACTTTTTAACGTAAGCAAATATTTAGTAATGCTGTGTTTATCTGTAATTGGTATTTGTACTAGAACTAGTCGCATCTATAAAATCAAAATACTGTAATTACGATGTATTGCTGGCATATCTAATACATAAATAAATAGTCGCAAATATCATACATCTTTCTCTGTCTATAAAATTTAAAATATGGAGTGGAGAATTCTCAAGAAAATTAAACTTTTAAATTAGATGGAACAAAAATTATCTTTATTATCTGAAGATTTTTGAATATGTCACTATATCAAAAAGCTCTCAGTATCGATGTGGACATGACAGCTGTTAAGCCTTCTCATTTGGTTTTTAAGCTTATTCAAGAATATATATTTTTTAATTTATTTGATTAAAGTAAAAGTTAATAATGTGTATGAAAATGTACCACACTTCCTAGGTTAATATTAGAACAACTGAACCCAGTATACATACATACATAATCTCTAAAGCATATAATTTATACTTTTTTTAATTTTCATAACTACCCCAAGCGTTTTATTTTTTCTAGACATTTACACCTATATATGTATATGAAGAAGGAACTGATAAAATTGCATGTAGATTAGGAGCGCTAAATAAATAATATAAAATGAGCTGTTTATGAAAATAGGAAGATAATCAATACATTGCACCATGTTACTTAGTTTGTATTGATTCACAGAAGTCAATAGTTTTCAGCTGAACTCATATCATACGCGATATAAGTATTGATTTATTAATTCGCACACATACCTAGACACTAGCGGTCATTGTAACAAGACGCAGATACAACTACGTCCAGCTCGCATACATATTATGTGTATAACCTCATCAAGCGATAAGTTTAACAAAATATTATTACAACTGTTATTATTTTCATGAAATATGAGTAGAGTGGTAAATAGAGTCACAGTAGCTAAAAATTAAAAAGTATAGAAGTCAAGTACCTAATGAAACTCGCAATAATTAATCGTATTGAAATAATTCAACTGTGCAGCACGAGTCCAACACGTGAACTGTTACTGAAAAACGTAATTTGTGAACGATTATAATTACATACATATATAATTAATTATGGTAATTTTATTTATCGCTAATTTTACAATAAAAGGTTTCCTTTTTTATTTATAAAAATATAATTTGATTCTACGATATAGATACCTAATCTAAGGTTCAGTTGAGTGTAATAAGTCAGTAGTCCAATGTGTAAATATTCAATTTTACCAAAATAAAACTCTTTCTTAAGATCGAGTACCAAAAATAACACAAGTTTTTCTCTATTCACTAAAATGTGTCGTAATTAGGTATAACTTGTTTACCTTATACGTCACACTTTAATATTCGTATTGTGTAGTGACACGTGATATGTCACACGTTAGTTAGCACTTCACATATAACGCAATTGCTATGAGATGAGGTAAATACATAATTACCTTCTTAATAATTATTAAGAACTGTTGACGAAAATATGCTGCACGAATAAGGTCTAAAGAAGTAGGTGGACCTACATAATAAAATTATTTCGGGACCGAAAATATACGAAAAATTTTTTTGGATAAATTATGTGGGTTTTGGATTTTTTACTTCAGGTTGGGATAGAGATTAAATTAAAAACAAATAAGAGTCTAAGAAAAAACAACGTTGTCAAATAAGAGTGTTAAAAACACCAAGTTTGCTGTGAACCTTTTGTATAACTAGTATTCTTTCAAGTTGTAATAGAACGATAATGGCAAATAATAAATTGAAAACGCCAGTGCATACTGCAAGCAAGATAAGGATAGGATGTTGAAACTTTTTAATTTGATTTTTTTATTCCTTACTGACACTTTACAAGTAGCCAAAACAAGATAAATGACGTCCTATAATTTAATTACTGTATCCTATTATAACTTTGCCGCTCTGAAGTAAATTGCAAAGGGCTGCGCAATAGTAAATATTGCGACCAAAACACTAGTGTCTATACGCAAATGACTGTGAATGAGAGTGAAAAATTATCATAATATATATTATCAATGAAGAGATTACCTATAACTAGTTTGTAGATATAACCTAAGACCTATAAACTTGACCTATAGAGCCCTAATATGTAATAGACATAAACATACATACATCTATTTAATTGGGCTTTTTAACATAGTAATTTATTTTTTTTTTGTGCTTTTTTTTTGAAGATTATCTCTTTATTTATCTATTAAATACATATAATAAAATTCTGAGTCGAATCTGTACATTAAATATTTTTTTAGAAAAGCTTATTGAAATAGTCATTATAATCGATAGGAACAGAGGGCTAATCAATTGTTTTTAGAATTTTTGTCTGTCTGTCTGTCTGGGAACGCATCTCGATTAAACCACTGGAAAGATTTTGATGAAATTTGGTCTGATGATAGCTGACGTTGACCCGGCAACGTATAGGATACTTTTTACTGCAGGAAAATATCTTATCTCTGAGAAATCTATACTAATCGTTAAAACGTACCTAGGGACGAACCCGGGCGGAGCGAGGGTGAGTCGTTAGTTAAATAATATTTACTCATTTATATGCCACTACTTTTTTGCTCGTGGCTCCGCCAGCATTGTAGGTCCTACCTATATTATAAATGCGAAATTTTGTGAGAATGTTCCATACATTCTCACAAAATTTATTTTTCGGATATATTTTGCCTAGATGTATAGTTGTATGTTTGTTATTCTTTCACAGAAAAACTACTGAATGGATTTTAATGAAACTTTACAACAATGCTTGCGCAAGCCAGAGCACCCGCTTTCGGCATTATTTTCATCCTTCTAGGAAAATTATATTATAAATATTGATCCTAAAATTCCGGGAGTCGAGACGTTTTTTAGGAAATTTCCTTCTCTTTTTAAATCTGTTTTTATATTTGAAAAAGCTCAATTAGTTTTTGACATATTTACAAAAACCTAAACCCACTATTTAGTTAATTGTTTATAACTTTTGCAATTTTTGTAAGCGGAACTTCATTTTTGTCAAAAATCATCTACATGCCATTCCGAATCGAATCGAATCCTCGTTCACATTTATCCAAGACTGCTGAAAAAAGTTGAACAAAACGGCACTTGTTGACTAGACTATAAGCTGTATAAGCTTGATAATCAACGAAGAATTGACAAATACTTAACTAATACACATACACACACGTACACATTTTAGTAATTTTACCATAATACTGTGTTCATTGAGAAATAAAAAAGCCGCGAATAAAAGTTAGTAATAAGTACGTATGTCGTATATGTACATATCAATAAAAAGGGTGTTGAAAATAAAGAGAATGATGAGAATATTTCCTACCTCGTAGTTTTATAATAATAAGCATTAAGTAGTTTCGCTACCTCTGCAAGGCCTCGTCTCGTTGTGACATCATACGTCCGCGTCCAAGATTACAATCGCGACGATTTACATTATTGTCGTATTGATTTAGTGCCGCCATATATGTTTGCCATTGTGTTTATAGATACTACTTCAACTCGTTACGAATTAATTGGCCGCACACACTTAAAAGTATCATATTTCTAAATTTTGTTAAAAAATAAATCATGGTAGTTACAATATTATTTACCTCAGTTGACTCGAGTCGACGTAGTTTGCACTAACGATTGGAAACATAAAAGTTACCTTTTTCCGGTATGGACAATGACGCGAATGAATTATAATAAGAACATCCGTCGCATAGTACCGTACTCGACGTACATATGTACTTATATTTTACTGCGTAGGACCTACCTATTTTTTTTACATGCAAACATTTAATTATCACTACTAACTTTTGAAAAATAAAAAATATTTTAAAAATATATCATTCCGATACATATTCCACGAAAAATAAAATTACCACAAAGTATTGAAAGTCAAACAAATAAACATATCGTTAAATATTTATGAATTTGATTATCAAATGAAATTTACATAATCATAACTTAAATTTTATCATTACCTACTTTTGGTTACACTGTTGAAGAAAAGAATGGTGTGAAAATCCATGCTAAGTAATATTATAAAGAGGCAGAGTCTGTTTGTTTATCTGTTTTTTGGATCGCGCTAATCTCAAGAACTATAAATCCGATTTAAAAAAATCTTTTTGCATTAGATAGCCCGTTCATTGATATATATCATATAATATACATTTTATTACATACTAACCGTTAAAACGTACCTGGGGACAAACCCGAGCGAAGCGAGGGTGAGTCACTAGTATTTAATGAAAATCTATGATACAACAAGATGAAATGTCCACGAGCACTTGACTCTTGACAGTTATAATTTCTTAACAAATTCTCATTGGCCTACAAACAATGTTGACCAAGCCATGACATCAGTGACCAAGTTATCCATGTAATGATATTTTTTAAATTAAATATACAATATACATATATATTATATGTTAAAAAGCAATGTATTTGCAAACTCTTATTTCTCTATGTAGTGTGACTGTGAGATTTTATAACATTTAATGGTAAATACCCACCAATTAATTAAATCATTTTTGAATGATAACATTTTATTAATAATATTATACTTAGTACTTACCAAAAGGATTCTTATTTTGTAACGAAATGAGACATTTTCTTAATACATATATTAATTCAGAAGTACCTATGACTTAAATCTAATGTAATATATTTAAACGAGCAATTCTTGTATATTTATTTATTTATACATGCGATCTCGGAATCGGCTCTAACAATTTCGCTGTATGTAGGGGTTTTAGGAGGTGAAAAATCGATCTCAGTTAGTCTTATGTCTGGGAAAACGCGTGTTTTCGAGTATTCATGCAGTTTTCTTTCGCATTATTTCACGCAAAATATGGTCGCTAATTTCTTACATAAGCATCGTGGTCAAGCGGCCAAGGCGCATGACAATCAAAGGTGTCCGGGTTCGAATCCCACTCGGATACATAGTTTTTACTTTTGTTTTTTTTTTGTATTTATTCAAGCTTTTAGTTTTTTATCTACAAAATACAATATAACAAAAAAGAACCCCCAGGTACTCCCAGGTCGCCCAGGTACTTATACTAATTATCATTATCATCGTAATATATACAAGAATTTCCAAAAGGCTATAACTTTATTAGTCCTTAAACATTCTAGGAAACTATGCGCAAGCTCACGACGCAATATTGTTATTAATTACAAATAACAATTCCAGAATAATGGACGATAAGTTAACAATGCTAGAGTGAGACAGAGGGCGACCTCGCGACTCATCTGCCGTGCTTAATCGGGTCGAGCGTTCAATGTCACAGACGTCATCGTGCTTCAAGGGAGGAGGATAGTGACGATATCGATGATACTATAATTATAATATGTTTATCCAATATTTTAAATAAAACTTTTTTCTTCTGATATTTTTGCGGTTTTATTTTGAGTTTTTGGTTCCAGAACTGGTAAAGCAAACGAGGTTAAAATATAATGTTTAATAAATATAATGCTTTTGTGACATCTAACACCTTAGTCTCTCCCGTGACCATGATTGCTGTAAAGCAATCGAAACGTCGGGAAACAAAAATCAAAATAAATCCGCGAAAAAGATCCGAAAAGATAGTTTTATTTAAATGTCTAATATTCGCGTAAATCTAAGAAAGTATTATACAAACGAGGTTTGCTGTAAAACATTCGAAACGACGGAAATTAAAAATGAAAATAAAACCGAAACCGAAACGAAAAATCCCAAATAATAATTGAATTTAAAATGTGTAATATTTGCAAAAATCGAAGAGTTGTATCCAAATACATAAATAAGTCCACTGATGGTGGACATCTTTAATACCTTTAATATAAAATAATCAAGGTATCTACCTACTATATAGGTACGTTCTTACAATTTTTACTTAGTAAAAACATGTAAAATATGTTAAAGAAGCAACTGTATTTTTAAACTAAATAATATAATAAAAAGTGTACCCCTATAAAAATAAGATGATAATAAATTACACTTGGTCTGTATATATATTTTTGACTCCAGTGACAAAAGGAATTTCCCTGACCTGACCTACGCCCACAATCTACATTCTGGGTTATTCCCTAAACTAATTGTAAAACAAATCTGGAAAACCCATGCCGTACAAATGCAATAAATGATTTGTAAAGATTCATTACTTTATATTTTCACTGATAAAATACTAAAGTCGTCGTTTAGTAAATATGATTTTGAAACTTTGTAAACATACGAAATTGCTATGACAATACAAAAATTACATACACTCGAGCTGATCTGATGGAGACAAAAAGATGATAGTAGAGCTTTTCAATTGCTTCTAGCAAATCCTTTATTATAATTTGGGATTGACTTGTGCTCTAAAATATACCTAAGACATAACGTCAATATACCTAAGATATAGGAAAGTATGGATGACTCTATTCATTTCGTATTCTTTTTTGACTTTTAACTTTTCTATACAATTACTTGATTTTTTTTAATTCAAATTAGAATTGTATGTATTTCATCGGCATAATCGAACTAGCGGTAATAGGTATTTTAATTTGATAGTTACTTATTTAATTTTATGATCAACAACATTATTTCTTCCTAGAACATTTAACTTACCTTAAATAGTTATCATATTGATATTACGTGACAATATTCCTCCTAATTAATAGAGAAAAATGTGGTAAGTTGAATAAAATATTCTTTTTACCTATTACCTATTGGCTATTTATAAGCTTAATACGATAAAAAATGATTTTTTTATTACTGAAATTACCTATGTATTTACTTATAGATAGAAAATCTACCTAAAATTTGACATTTCAAATTCAACCACTTTTATCATTATACTTACCTATTTATAAACACGCTATAAATAAACATGATAATAATAATTAAACGGTGCGTTTTGACTTTTGACATAATCAATCATCGTTAACAAATTTATAACTTGTTCGCAGACCACAATCAAACGTGTTAGAAACATTATACTTGGTTAATATAATTATAATTTTATTTATTCCTTATCGTCAACTTTAGTTGAGAGTAAAAATCTATAAATACATATAGCAATGTGCTAATTATAGAATATTTTAAATGTACTTATCAAGCCAACAGGGTTAGTACCTAATTACGAGGCACGCGCAAACTAACTTGTCGAATTAGGCATATGTTGCACAAAATTTGTGTCTTAACCGATACAGCATTCCATACATCGTTGTATATTAACGCTTCTAGACTGTATTGAGGACAAGTCCGACCTAGGAAAGGTAAATGCCTCAATGCTAGTTGTTATAAAACGAACGCGGGCGGAGAGGTCGGCCGCTCTAACGCGGCCCCGAAACAAATACGCACTATTTGCCAATATACTAATACTTGCAGCCATATGTGGAATTATACGTGATGATGTCTACAATCCAATCATAGTATTTTACAAATTTTGTTTATACTTGTCCGTAGATGACATTCTATTAGCGAGAGCACTCTCGTGTGGTTACCTACTGCGTATATTTAGAGGTTGAAAATTAAATATAAGATGTTATTTTTAATATTGGTAAAATAAACTATGAACAATATACTTATAATATAAAATGTATTCTTATTTAACACTTTTTATACACTTTGTAATTATTATAACGTAAAATATATTATTAAACAAGAAAAAAAGGTGGATTACAAATAACGGATGATTAGAAATATGACGAGCCGATAAGATTCTAGAACGATTCAATCTAAGTGTGAATGTTTAACTGCAGTGGCGATCGCATATGATTTGTCCTCGAGTACACGTGACTCTTCGCGCTCGATTATAACAACAATAACCAAAGCTGCGTCAGCACTGGTTGAGAACTATATTATACGTTAGCAAATAGCGCTTATTAACAAACTATATTATGTAACACATTTCGTTTTAACATCTTAAGGTACACTATTTTATACATTCTTTTTAAAAGTATAATAATTGAAAATAACCATAATAATTTATAATGATCCGACTAAAAGAGCTTTCTTTTATTTTCACTGAATTTTAATTTGTAAAGCTTTATAACAGTTGCATAACTATTATATTTTACTTGTTTAACAAGTTTAGTCCATAGTTAGGGCATTGGCAGCATAGACTATGGACACTCAGGCGAAAAAACGTTTCAAGGTAAGTAGTGCAATGGATGCGACGCAGCGGTGCGCGTTCGTATATGGCAAGGTCGGCGGGTGCGCCCGCGCACGCGACATCAGCGCAATCACTTTCACTACGCGTCTTACCAAATGCACGGATCCAAACAAGCTGGAACAGGTACGCGTAGTATAAAAACTAAACAAACATACTTTTCCATCATATGAAACGCGCTTGCCGTTTTTATATAGTATGTAAATTTTTACGCCAATTACATAAGCGATAAGACGCTTTAGATCAATTTCAACTTTTAAAGGTTATAAACTAAACTACTTGAGATTAAGAGAATTATTTATGTAGAAGTTTATATACCTAGGTAGCTTTAGGTATCAACATAATTTATGCTCACAATAATCTCTTGAATGTGTTAATATATTTAAGTAATATCTAAATATACTCTCTTAAAGATGATAAATTTTTGTTTCTTTCTCTTCATCTAAATATTCCATTAAGTACATTATTTTTTTATAATTAGACGTATCATTTAGTTTGTTTCATTTTTTTCCAACAACTGACACTTCTAGTAAAGTACTGTCAAAGTAATATCAGCCTTTGCTTCCTCTTCACAGTGCGCTAAATTCATTTCAGTGCGAACTGTATTGTGCTTTCGTAACTTGACTAAGCTCACGTAATCGCTGTTACAAAGCACAAACAACATACGATACCCACACCCTGCAGCCTTTCTTAAAATATGATACGTATACTGAATACTGAATAAATACAATGGAAATACCTACTTATTAAAATATTTTCTAATTTTCGGTGTAATACAAGGAAATCTGAGTTTTACTTCAACGTAAAAATAAAAAGAACATTTTCACAAACAACTTAATTAAAATGCTCTAAAAAGAAGAAAATAAACTTTAAATCAAACCCATCAAGTTATTATATTACACTATAAAAGCTTGTCGCGAGATTTATCGATTATTTTTCACCAATATGGCCGTTGTAGCAATATTTGATTATTTTAATCTATTTTATTAAAAATAGAAATAAAAATCTTGCTTAAAATTGTACGCCTTATAATGTCACTACTTTCTTCTTTTTACAAATTTTAAACAATTTAATTGAGGTATTTTGTATTTCATTTGCATGTTATGATTTTACGAAAAATGAGCATGGAAAAATTGCTTGAGTGGCTCACAAATATTAACTGCAGCAAAGCTCAAACATATTTTCTTTCATATTAAAATCTACTTCATTTGAAACGATGAATTTGACAATTTCCTAATAATCCGAGTTTCTCTGAATTTTATTACTCACAGAACATTCGACGTGCGATGGCATCTATAAACATGACTCACCTTTTGACAAAAAGTTTTTAATTAAAATAAACGACTAATTCGTCCTTTATTGCAATTAATATTTAAATCAAAAACTTACTGTAATCCAAAGGACAGTAACGTGTGACATTTAAAATATTAAATTGTTATCTGGATTAAAAGGTCAGTTACTAGGTGAATGATGTAAGTATTTTCAAACGTTCTGACTTGTTCGACAGCTCACCCTGAACAAAATACTGCTATTGATACATTGTAATGTAATACTTTAGTTTTTGAATGTTCACTCTTCAAAAGGCCTCAAAATTCAATGTCATTTTTTACTAGAATTTACCACCTTTAAGACTTTATTTTAGTGTCACAGACATCCATTATGTCAAATGACTTCTCCATAGTTTTTATTGGCTTTTTTACATACCTGGAACATGTAAAGGCGATATAGCATATATACACATGATATGTAATTAAAGTTTTTATTTGCTAAAACGATGTAGCTTTAAAGAAATATTATAACAATTACTTATATTAAACTGCTATAACTATAATTTTAATATTTATACGATATGTGTACAAAAATTAAGAGACAGTAGATATTTTGTACAAGTAAAAGAAAAGGTAAAGAAGGAAGATTATTTCCAGTCAACTAAATAGCAGATTAATGTAAAACAATCCTATTTGGAGTAATCTAAAACATCTATAGTACATATAATAAAACTGTAGAGGTCGAATATCTGTACATAGAAAGAAAATGCTAAAAACCGAGTCAAGGGGATGTAAGAAGATAAATTTTGTTTCTCTGTCTGTTTGTCTGTTTGTACGGGCTGGTCTCCGAAACTATAGGACCGATTTAAATGAAATTTTGCATGGTGATACCTTATATCCCCGGTCAACATTTTAGATACTTTTCAACCAGGAAAATTAAAGAGTTCCCGTGGGATAGTTAAAAAACTATAGTAGCTTATACAGCTTATTAAAAAAAACTATTGATTGGATTTTAATGAAACCTTACAATATATCGTATACATCAGAAATATAAAGTTCATACATCAGAATAACAAATAGGCTACTTTTTATCCCAGAAAAATGTACGGTTCCCGTGGGATAGATTTGTTTTTGTTTGTTTAGAGGCAAACCCGAGCGAAGCGAGGGTGAGCCGCTATTTTTATAAATAAACATTACAAAGTTAACATAACTGCAAACCATTATGGCTACATGTTTTCTCGTCAGTTTTGTTCTCTCGTTTTCGGAAGTAGTAGTAGATATTAAGCTATTTTTTTAGATATACGACATGCATTTTCACTACATAATCGTTCTTCTTTTTAATTTGTAGCTTGTTTAGTTTTCTTTCTAGAATTTTATCATCAAAGTCCTAAAATGAGAAATCAAATTAAAGGGCTGATAAAACCTAAAAATAAAAAACTAAAAATTCAAGTCAGGCCAGCAGCCAAAATATCATTCCATTCCTTCATTACCAATTAAAATGAGGAAATGACGATGAGGGAATGATAAAACAAAACATAGCCATAAAATCTTGCGATATGAACTAATAGGAGAACTAATGCTTGATTAAATATGTGCCTATAAATTGACTCTTAGAAAAAAAAGTGTTTACTTATGTATATACGCACGTAAGAAGTTATACTTACTTCTTTGTTTTTTTAGGGCATTTAAATAAAATATTGTTTCTTTCTAAATGTTTTAACTTTTTTCAATGCTTTCTTTTTCACTATTCTTCTAAGCAAACCCTTTCATTTGATATTCATATCATGGGAATGCATAAAAAAACAATCCGCTATATTGGATTTACAATGACTTCACTTTTCTTATTGTGTTTCGCTCATCAAGCCCTCTCATTTGATGCTCATATCATAAGGGTCACTATAGAAATGAGATTAGCCATTTTAACGCAATTGTAACGTCCGTCATATTGTATTAAAATAGCGGCATTTAGGTAGTCGTGCAGTTACGAAAACCAAACGAGTGTGTCAAATTTCAGCTCAATCAGCCACTGGGAAGTGGGTCAAAATTTAACTTGCAAGATTTGATTACAGACAGACACCTGGACTAACTTCACACTATAGCCAATAACGACTAACTTCATACGGTAGTCTAAATATGTGACATCGTTAAAAATTCACTCTCATCATTCATTTTTTTTACGTGTTTTATATCAGTGGAGATAAAAAAAATATATTTATGTAATATCTTATATATTTAAACGAGCAATTCTTGTATATTTACATATAATATCTTTATTTATTTATAGCAGCGATCTCGGAAACGCCTCTAACGATTTCGCATAAATTTGGTATGTGGGGGTTTTCGGGGGGAAAAATCGATGTAGATTAGTCTTATGACTGGGAAAACGCGTGTTTTCGAGTTTTCATGCGGTTTTCTATTGCATTATTCTACGCAGAGTATGGTCGACAATTTCTTACACTAAGGCATAAGCATCGTGGTTAGGCGACCAATGTACAAGATTAACCATCACAGGTGTCAGAGTTCAAATCTCGATCGATAACAAAGGTTTTACTTTTGTTTTTTTTTCCTGTATTTATTCAAGTTTTTAGTTTTTTTTTTTTTATCTAAAAAATACGATATACCTAACAAAAAAAAACCGAGCGAAGCTCGGTCGCCCAAGTATTTATACCTATTTAAACGAGCAATTCTTGTATATTAAGCTCGGTCGCCCAGGTACTTTTTATTAATTTCTTATTCCTTTTACAAACAGAGTTGTGACATACGGGAAATCTTTAACTCTTTTTACTCTGTTACGCCAAAGAACTTATGTACGCACATAAGAAGTTATACTTCTTACGTGCGTACATAAGTACACGCACACGTTTTTTTTGTTTTTTTTTTACACTTATGATTCAGAAGTGATAACTGATAGATACTAGTCATCATCCGGCTAATAATATTGTTATAACTATAAAGAAACAAGAATTCGAGATTTCGTGAGAATTATCTTTATAATAAACAATTCGCTAATTTACCCAAATTTTGAAGTAATCAGTATAAAAATGAGTTATTTTGATATTTAAATTAATAACTAAATGTTAATTTTAATGATAGCATAGTTCTACTAGAACATGTTGACAAACAAGTTCTACGTTATTGTTTATTGAGACTATGATCTAAAGCGACTCGTCATCCAGACCGTTCCGAGGATGAATCAATGATCTGCATTTATGTCAGTAGGTATGTATCCGTGCAGTCATCACGTCCTGCACTATATTACCATGAATACAAAGGACAGGCTAATTAATTGATGCGTCTAATATACGAGGAATGTATGATATGTATGCGGTTACTTCTCAATGTTGCCAACTAAATAAGGATAAGATCAGATTTATTATTATTAACAGTAAAATACATTTACCTACATATAACATTTTCTGTAAGAATTTATATTAGTAAGTAAATACAGCAGTGAAAGCCCAGTGGTAACACGCTCGTTTGGGAAACCGAGTAAAGCGGGTTTAAATCCTGAGTCTCGCACCTCTGATATTTTCATGTGGGAATCATTTCTAACATGATTAACACTTGCCTTACGGTGAAGGAAAACATCGTGAGGAAACCTGCATGTCTGAGTGAACCTAGCAAGTTTTCGAAAGACGAGTGAAGTCCGGCAACCCGCACTTGGCCAGCGTGGTGGACTATGACCTGATCCCCCACGTATTGAAGAGAAGCCCGTGCTCAGCAGTGGGACGTTAAAAAGAGCTGAATACAAGTAAATACGAAAAAATATTCTAGTATTTTAGAAATTATTTTACTTAAAATTTCCGTACATACTTATTTTGCATGATGATGATAGTAGAACGCAGCAAATTGGAATCGACTAAATCTCCGTAAAAAATTATGGAAGCAAATAGTTGAATAGATATGTAGTACATTTTGAGAAGGTAGTAGGTAATACCCTAATAATAACTTGTCAATATAATACTTACGTTAAATAGGTATGTCGGCTGTCCGATGACGGAAGACAAAGCAAATAACATCATTATCCGGGTACAGTACATGTTACGAGCGACATTCATTCATAGCTATTGTTGTAATCGCATGTTTTGTTCAATGTCGCACAAACTACACTTTTCAACTGAATAATAGTTATTCCTCTATTTATTATAATAACTAGAGATTTGAAAAAAAAAACTCTATAAAATATTTGATTGTATCCATTATTACAAATTATTAATATTTTATTTATATAAATAGTTATTTTTAAGTTAATTTATTCTAACTGAACCGAATCTGTATATTAAATATGTTTTGAAAAATCTTATTATTACCGGTACAGAGGCCGAATCTATAATTTTCGTCTATTTATCTGGGAAAGTATCACAAGAAAACCACTGGACGGATTTTGATGAAATTTGGTATGGGGATAGCTGGTTATCCGAGTCAGGAACTATGCTGGTCAGAATAAAACCACGCTGAAACTATAAATTAACATTTTATATACAAACTACCAAGGTAACTTGCAAAATAGGTTACAAAATAAGGTGGGTGGACCATTTAAGGCCATGCTCTTTGTAAGGCCGATTATTAAAAAGTCCTAGTTATTGCCATGCGATGGCAAATTCTTTCTACTCAGACTAGCACCCATCGATCTTAAAAACACAGACGCGGCGGCGAGTCGCTAGCGCTGCTGGTTTGTCAATAATATCAATCCCTCGTTTTGTTGATTTCTTTCGTCGACGTTAAAATTCTAATAAGCGCTCATAGGAAAACGCTAGTTTTCAAGTAAACAAACTATTATATTCTTGAATTTTTTTTATCTGAATTCATATATAAGGATTTGCTATTATACTAAAGAAAAACTATATGATTTTATTTCAATTTTACTTAAAATGTCGGTAGTGTTCCTAGGAAAGCCAATGGTTCCTTGTAAAGCCGAAAAAAGATCATCAAAAAATTGACAGTTGGCCTTGCTAGGGCACAAGGACCTTTTTAGGAACATTTAGGAATCACGAAAATATTATTAATACTTAGTTTTTAGTTGTAAATCGTATCGGGAAAGGAAAAACAAAGTATAATTTCATAATATTATTGCTTATAATCATGCTTTAAATAATTTTATTTTAAAACTCCATTTGGCCTTGCTAGGAACATACCCACAAGAAGGCCATTTAAGTCTGTTTCAATTTTTTATTATTTCATTATAAGTGATAGTTCACTTGCCCGATTTTTATATTTCAAGATGAGAACAAAATGTACAAACACTTTTAATTTAAAAATTGTTTCGGGCACTAATCTATAGGTACTAATATTATAAACTAGCGACTCACGCTCACTTCGCTCGCGTTCGTCCCTAGGTACGTTGTCACGGTTAGCTATGTTTAGGTACACATAAATAGTAGCTTGCTACTCCTAAGATATTCATTTAAATTAGGTATATAGCGATTTACTCTTTGTTTTACTCCGGTGCGTACGCCGTACGCGGATTTTGTTCACAATTTCATGGGTTTTTTTTCGCGGAACCCAGATTTTTTTTTTTCTAAAATAAAAGTAGCCTAAGTTACTCCTTATAACATCAGCTATCGACCAGTGAAAGTCCCTTCAAAATCAATCCAGCCGCTCCAGAGATTAGCCGAAACAAACAGACAGACAGACAAAAATTGTAAAAAGTTGTTTTCGTATATGTATCGTGTATAGATGTGAAAGTTTAGATGTTTGGATAGATACCTATTTGTTACTCAATGACGCTAGAACGGCTGAACGGATCTGGATGAAATTTCGCACAGAGATAGATTATAGTCTGTAATAGCACATATGCTAATGGTGACAAACACAGCATGGGATAGATTTGTTTTTGTTTTTCTAGAAAGGAGGAACATTTGTGGCATTGCTAAATATTGCAATTTTTTCTCAATCTAGCAGTGGGCAATTTAAGTGGTACTTATATTTTAGTTATATGTAAAACTTAAAATTTTAGTTTTATGCCGTCTGAACGCGGGTGGAGTCGCGTGCAATGCTAGTAGATAAATAAAAAGATATAAAACAAATATGTCACACATGGTTTTCGTAATAAAACTTGGTAATGGCTATTTAACAAAATATATATAATATAGGTATTTGATATTTTTGATAGATGATTTATTTTAATTATGTCCTCATTTAGATACCTATCTTCCTAGAAAACCTACGTCAAGGACACCATAGAACCATAATATAAGCGTTATAAAATATTATATCTATACATAACGCTTATTAAATAATAAACTTATAATATTTTTTATTACCTACATATACAAAATTATTTTGGCCATTTAATGATGAAAAATAGTTTCATTTGGCGACGTAACTAATCCACACTTTGCAACGCAGGTAACATAGATAATTCCACTTGCTTCATTATTATAAAAATAAAAAGTTTTCCATTGGATTGAGAACGAAAATTTCATAGCCTTGCCCTAAATGTTATTTTAACGTTGATTTTTCCTTAACTTATTATATGATATGATAAATACATTAAGGAAAAGAAAGTTAGGTTAATCTGCCCACATTCCAAAATCTTACTTACTATATCGACAGCAACTACTGTAAGTACTGATAGATACACTGATTATAGACTTGTGATAGTCAAATTGGTACACGTCAAATATCTTAGATACCTATAATTTTGCTTGATGTATTAGAACCGTTAGCATACAATACAGATAGGACAATTTAAAGCTTAACAACAATTTAAATAACTTGTGACCGACATTATAATATAATTAATATGAATAAAATTACAGTTTAAAGTTACGTGTAAGTTTTATTTAGAGTAAGTACTATAATAATGTAATGTCATAAGATTACACTATTGTATAAATTACAAGGAAACAGCCGAATTAAGATAGAAAGGCGAACCAATTGTTGAAAAGCAGGCGATAGGTATTTGTTATGTATCATAAGTTATTATCCACATACAAAAGTATTAAAATATATAAATAAGTTATGTTTTTAAAGATCTTACCCAATACATTGATATATTATAAAATTAATTTAGAAAATTTAAGCAAGTCCCCTACTCTGTGGAGGCAAGCGTTATAAAGTAATTTAATTCAAAATGTACTAAAATAAACCATTACTGATGTATAAGGCACATAGCTTTACGTTTTCGATGCTGGCTTGCGGACAGAGACAAAGAATTGCCAATTATTCCACCTGCCCCCGCCGCACCTGGACCGGCTGCTCTTTTTATTTATTTCAACGTCGTCGATATTTTTATTGGTCACCTTCTGACACTACTCAAATGTTAGTCAAGAATGCACAATATTTCGCATTTATATTTGAATTGTAACAAATATGAATTGTAAAAGGAGCCTTACGCTTAAAACTTAGCCCTAAATATTTTTTCTCTCACTCTTCATGTCTAAAACAATACTATGATCAAAGATCAGCTTAGATTAGCATTACCAATATTATAAATTCCAAAATGATAACAAAAAAAATGATAATACACAATCGTTAAAGCTTTATACGGTACGAGTAATTAATTAAATTTAAAAAGACAAGTGAATATATGAAAATATTTTTGAAAGAACGCAGTATCTACGAAGCGGAAGTTTTCTTAACAGTATTTTGTAAGGTCTTGTCACAAAATGTCGCAATGAGAGTAGAGCACTTGCTGTTGCTTGCGTAACCCATGAACTATCATTAATCTCAATTGGACTACAATGCTATTTCAATCCTTAGTTTTTCGAAAAGAAAAAACTTACCATGGTAGCCTAAAGCTGACCCAACTCAAACGAGAAAACTTAAAGAAAAATTACTTATGTTATTAGTAGGAACTTTCCTTACGCTTGCTACTTTTTTGTTACTTCTGTTTGCGGTTAGAGTTTTTTTAAATTTCATCTAACCAATTTAAATGTATCAGAAGTAAATGAGCATTAAAAATCATTAAGATCCCTTCTATGAAAATACAAAAAATTGAAGCGAGAAGACACGGACAAGATGCGTCGATATGGTTCATCGACCCCACCGATATTTCTCGAAATTCGCCGCGGAATCTGTGCTCTTTTCGCTTTTTAATTGTAAGTACTCAGGCTACTCAAGGTGATATATTTCCAGCATATAAAATATGTTATTATCCTCGCACATAATTGTTTAATCTCTGAGGTCAACATCAAATTTTTAAGCATTTTTTGTTTAAAACGTTAAATGTGTTAATTTTAAGAGTAAAACTACAGCTCTTTAAAGTATTAGCAATATCAACATATTTTCAATGTAAAAATGCATTACATTGAGAAATTTCTCCTGTGAAAATTATTTGGTCAGAATAAGAAAACACAAATATTTGACTCTTTTACGAAATGATAGGTGTATTATTGTAATAAATAGTACATATGTTTATAATATTATTTAAAGGACACATGACGGACAGGCAGACAGATGGCGTATGTTTAATAATAGCACACTCTATAAAGCCATTTATATTGAAGTAGTAGGAACCTCCTGATCCTCTTTAAAAACCAGACATTCTTGTGACAGATATGATAAAAATACACCTATGTAGGTATAATAATGTTCTTTACACAGAACAAAACGCTTATTCCACAATCGCAGACGCAGCTACATTAGGGTTGTAACTTCACCAAGTCAACAAAAATATAAATATAAAAAAGTTTCGTAGTCGTTATATGAAAAATATATGAAAGAGTTTCGCAGTCGTCTAGTAGTCGTTGTTTTAATATCTTATTGTTACAGTAAATAAATTAATTAATAGGCAGGCATATAAAAATCGAATTTGTCTTTAAATGAATAGTTATATGTAGTTACTAGGTACCACCTACTATGTATAAATCCATAAGTTGAAATACAGAATGAATGAAAATATAAAATCCAGATTATATATGTATTATGTAGCTAAGTAATGGATGAACACATTGACAGTTTCAAACAAATTCTATTCAAATATTTACATTCGTTGTAGGTATGCATATATCAATTGCTTGGCTTGCCCGTTATGTTCTTAAAGTAGAAAGTTAGGATAGAAAAAAATATTTAAAAATACACTTCCGAGGCGCGACCCTAACTTACGAACACTCGATGATGTTTAGTCGATTATAATTAGCCGCGCTCCCGACCCGCTCGGTAAATGGTATAAGTTACGAGCGTTTACTTAAGGTTAAAAAATACAAACGGCACAAAATATTAAACATACTTAACTGAAGTACCTACCAAAAATAATATAATTTGTTTTGTAATATATAATAAATTTTTGTCGAATTAGTATTACCTACTAATGTAAAAGTTCGTACGAGTGTCTGTGTGTGTGCACATTTTTTACTCTTTCACGCTAAAACGGCTAGACGGATTTGGATGTTTAGTAGACAGAGAGACTATGATCTAGAATAACACATATGCTCGTTCGTCAAGTCGCTAGTAATATACCTATAGATACTAAAATAATATATAAATAGTAAATAGGAACAAATAGTTATATAAACAAATACTTTAAAAAATTATAATTGAATTATGCATTTCTGTTTGCAGCATCAAATCACTTATAACTTAAGTTGCCGGCTGCACAGCCAGCGCGTGCGTCCGCGCGGGTATCGGCAGATGTGCGCATACGACGTGTATGCGCGCTCTCATACACCTTTGCATAACTTACTCCTATTTGCCTACTGATATACTAACATCTTGGTGAAAATAAACAAAAAACAGGAATTTAAGGACGAATGCGTTAAAAGAAAATAAAAGTTAAAGAACAGGTGACTCAACCTAACATGGTTCATATTATAAGCAACGTCCATTTTTATTATTAAACAGAATTATATAATAATACACATAAATTATTACAATATGTATGATCTATATTTTTAATAATCCAAAATACTTAAATACGTGCTAAATCTTTTATAACTTTACCTATGTTAAAATACATTGATACTTATATTATTTTGAAATAACGAGATATACTTAACTACAGTAAGGTACTCATTGAATATATAAATAATTCGCTGACCTTAATCAAAAAAGCAAACATCAAAACAATAATAAGGAAGCTAGTATGGAAAAAACGACGTATAAGCAAATTACGTATTTATTGTTATTTTATAAATGGAACTACTAACTTCTTGAATAACACGTAAGAAATAATAAGAAATCGGAACTATATTTAGTTCATTTGTACCATGAATAGACGCGCCCACGATACACACATACATATGTAGCTGCGTAAATCAACGCCCGACTATATTACAAACTCGTTACAATCGCGTTTTAAAAATTAAGAAAAAGAAGGCAAAATACATATTTTACATAAATAATAACACTGTCCTAATTTACTTGTTTAGTAAAAATAATTATACTTAATTTGAAAATAATTTTAGGAAGTAAATATTAGTAAATATTATTTTAACCAAGAAGTATTAAACAAAATGTGTATTCAAACCATAATTCAAAAACATGAAAGCTAACAAGATTAAATAAATTATAAACAATTTTTTTAAGAATAAGAAAAGCTCGCGATCTAAAACCTTGTATCAAAGTAACTTCATAAACATTTACTATTTTTAATACGAACACATGAATGTACATATCTAAATGCGCCAGTAAAGGGCAGAAGCGATATGTCGACACATGCCGGCACACCGCAATGCGGCAACGTTACTCCTCTGTACATACATATTACGAGCTCCTCTCCACTCCCTAATACTGTTGCTTTATTTATAAACACATAAAGCGTTAAAAATATGTATACAAATATGTATATGTATCCGAAATATAATGCCATCAACTGATTTTGGACACAAGTAAGTGAAGTAAAGTATAATTTAAAATAATTAATCATTGAGGCAAAATCTGCTTCTTTAAATAGTAAATCGAAAACGATACAGTTTAGAGATAAAAGTCCAAATGAGTTACTTATAATTTTATTAAGCTTAAAATTCTATATATCGTATAGGAGAAAAAAATGTACTCAATTGAATAATATTCACTTGGACCGTGACTACACGTTTTTCATGCTTTGATTTTTACTACTATGTTTGGAATCGATGAGTGTTTCATTGAGCGAGCTATACAAACCGCAGATGATTACGCTCAGATTCTTTCTGGATGCGGTTTAGTTGAAGCGTTCGCGAGCGATTGAGTTGAGGTGCTGGACGGATGCGTGCGATTATAATTAGGATTGTATTTCTGATTCCGACGAAGCTCGGTATGGCGGACACCAGTGAATTCCATCTGAGTCATTGTGCCCGTTCTGTAGCCTTTATTTTCGTAAAACACTTAAGCCTTTCACGTGCATCATTGTTTAACATTTTCTTTGCAAGTTTTGCCCCTATTAGCATTATAATTTTGGTTTTGGATTTAAGTACTATTAACTATTAAGCAAAGCTACTTAATATCTACATACTATAGTCAAATTGTTTTCATTATAACCGATATTGTTTACTTATGTATATGCCATGTAGTAAGAGGGTATAAACAAATAAATGCATTAAAATATTATATTTAAAAACATTTAAAAAGCAAAGCAAATGAGCGAAGTCGAAAGCTAATCATAGTTTCTGTACAATGTTATATCCGTACGTAACTTTTGTAATATTATTTACCTACCCATTCAATGTCGACTAATAAATCAAAAGTTTAAAAGGTGACAAAAAAGAATAAGGAGAATAATTAATTATTTTTTCATTCTGGCATACAATTACAATTGTTGACAAGTTGATTATGTAATATGAAGGTTTATCATGTTACGGAAGCCAAAACATTATGTCTATCCTTCGGAACTTTAGATTAATGACAATAGTAAATCTAATATATTTAAACGAGCAATTCTTGTATATTTATAGGTATCTTTATTTATCTATACCGGCGATCTCGGAAAGCGCTCTAACGATTTCGCTAAAATTTGGTATGTGGAGGCTCTCGGGGGCGAAAAATCGATCTAGATTAGTCTTATGTCTGGGAAAACGCGTATTTTCGAGTTTTCATGTCATTTTTTTAGCATTATTTTACGCAAAATATGTTAATAATTTCGCACAATTGTGTATAAGCATCGTGGTCAAGTGGCCAAGGCGTGAGATAGACTATCACAGGTGTATTCGAATCCCGGTCGGATACAAAGATTTTAATTTTATTTTATTATTATTTTTATACGTATTCAATTATTTTTTTTTGTCTGTAAGCCAAATTAAAAAAAATACTTTTAACCAAAACCTCCGAGCGAAGCTCGGTCGCCTAGGTACTTTTATACAAAATATGCTATATTAATTAAAAAAATTTGTAACGGATCTAAAAATTAAATTAGTTTTTCATTCTAATCCTATGAACTTAGTCATAACGAAAATCTAGAAGATATTAAATTGAAAAAAAATCTTAATACAGTATTGTACGTAAGTTTTATATTGCAAATACTATATAAATTATAAACATCAGGAAAAATACTTCACAATTTAAATATTTTACACAATTATTAAATTAAGCATATCTTACAAGCGCAGTTATTGCGAAAAAATACAAATAATTAGCTGTAATGTAGTGTGATGGAAACAAGCCGGTTGCCACGCGCGATTGGCGACATATTTTCCGAGCGAAGCGCAGAACAGGTTTGTGCATAAGGGAGGTGCATGTTGCTGCTCGCGAGTTGCGATACCGCATACCCGCTTGCCACACTACATTATGTGCCACTTAGGACGCGTCTAATATGTATGCTATCATTAAAGAATTATCATACATAGCAAATAAATGGTATTTTTCTTATCTTATCTGCTCGCAACATCTGTTTGTCTCTTTTTGTCGCTTTATTTTTGTCTTTCCAGATTATAAATATAAAGTAGTTATTTTTAAGAAGAAGAAGATTTAGAGAAACAGTACTTATTTAAATAAAAATTATTTACTATTTTTCCGAAAAATATTTATTTTCTAATATATATAAGCATTTACTATTATTTTTAAAGTCGTGCTAAACCGCTGATTCAATATATTACTATTTTATATTTAAATCAGTTTTCCTCAGACCTTCGATCAACAATACTACTAGATATCGGTCGGCGTCAGAAATCAGTCTCGGTAAATATCAGCTCACTTAAAAAGTGAGCGTATATTTCGATTAGTTGTATTGAAGCACTGTAAGCGTAAACACGCTCACAATCCCGCATGTGTATTTAAAACTTGCAAAAATATTATAGATATAGATAATATAAATAAGAAGAAATTTTTCGGACGGAGTGTCTTATTTTCGGTAAGTACATGTAAAGTCAATATTTTAAGATTTAACCTACAAAATAATATAAACATGAAATTTTGAACAATTTTAAATCCGCTAAGAACGTTTAGCGAAATTCAAAGGAGCAAGCAGAGACAAAACATAACAATTTAGCTCTCAAAGCAACAACGGGAAAAAGTGATTTATATTTTTTAATATAAGCTTGATTTTACAATAAATATTATAAAACTTACGAAATGATCGTAAGTGTATGGTGATAATTTGAAGATTTGTGACTTTATTACAAGGTGCTATTAGGTGTTGATTAGGTTGAAAATAAAACTATTATAAGACTTTGTATTGGTTCGTTAGCATACAAATGTAGCTGAATAAGTATATATTCGCGCGGATAGAATTTAGCTTTAATTTTGTATGTAACACGTCATCTAGTAGTATTGTTGATCGAAGCACTCAGTGGATGAAACTCCACAGAAGTGTGTGTAAAAAATTCTCAAAAACTTGAATGTAAATACTGATAGAGATATTAGTACAACTTTTACCAACTTTACCAAAATTATGAGTTAGGTTATTTTTTTATATCATAATTTATTTTAAACTAAACCAAGATTTAAATTGCCAATACTAAATTTTAAATAGACATTAGATATAACCTAGCTATAATAAATATACATGTCGAAAAGAATGTAAAAATATAAATAACAATACTTTTAATGAGTTTAATAAATAGGTTCATTAAGTTTTTGTTCCTTTTAAAATATTTAAACGAAACTTATCGATGTCGACCACGACCACTAAAATTCGTAGCCAAACGTAGTAGAAGTTTTTAAACCAATGAAAAATATAAATATATTATATGTTTTTTCGTATACTAAATGACGAATATGGTTGACATTGTAATATTTGTAGACAGAGAAAAATACTTATATTTCAAATGTCAGTAGAACGTTAGTTATTGTTAAGCAAAACATAGATACTACATTCATTTTGCGACTAAGTATAGTATAATGTAAAATTGTAGTTTATTTAAAGCTTTATTTTGCCCCTTGGAAAAAAGAACGCAGTGACATCTCATTCAATAACTTATTTCTGTCTATATCAGATAATGGTGTGAAATGACAGCATATTCCATTGTCGGTAATTGCTAAGATAAGATTTTTTTTAAATTAAATCATCAAAGGTATTAGAATAAAAAAAATATCTTTATGATAATGATTTTTTTATGTGATAAATATCTCATATCTACAAACGTACGTTTTTGGTAATTTTAATACGGGCTTACTTAATAGGCATATGACATGTAGTTCCCATGCCACGTTGAGTCTGCCGAGATGACGATTATACATAACTCGGTTCTATATGAAACAGAGCAAGTATACTTAACAATCATTATCCATGAGGAAAATGTTTTTTACTGTTCGCACTCAGTACAACGACAATATATTATTTAAAATCCGACTGCACAATTTATCGACGCTAGAAAGATTCTAAACTTAATTATCTAAACACAAAACCTATTTTGCTTTACATCTACATAATTCCCTTTTATCACGTACTGTAGCAATATTTTCATGGCCATTTCAAGTAACTGTAGGTACAAAATATTACGTGCTTTTTATTTGGTTAACTCGTTATCAGATACGATTCAACGCTACATCGTTATCTGTTGTGATAAGATTCCAACATAGAAAAAGGAAGTCTGACTAAATACCTATATTGTAATTAATAAGATGAAATTAAAAGGTAGGTTTCTACTATAGGTTTATAAATTGGGTCGTTCAAATGTATACCCAGTACCCACTTTGGAAAATGTCACATTGATTGGTAAGGAGAAAGGTATTGAAAAAAAAAGACTAATTGTATTACGTCTTACTTATTAACTTATATTTATTTGAATTTTTTAACTAACTAAAATAATTAGCATTATTGCAAATTAATAATGTTCAAGCTACTTCCTGTCAACAACAAGTAAAATGTATTTAAACAGTTACGATAAAATTTGTTTTATAAATAGATCTACTTATTGGTCGGATTACGTGTAGGGAGGCGCATCGGAACGCGGACAAATTCGCGTGCGCCGCTTTCCTGACTTTCCAGTCGACAGACTGCAGGCTGCCCGTCGAAAATTATAGCGTATCAATAAACGATTTCATCGATAGCTCGGTTCACGCGCACGCATTATTGTATATAAAATGTGTAAATATGTAACTTAATTGCAATTAATGTACATTATATAATTATAATTGTCAAATGAACGTTATTAATTTTTTGTAGGTTTGCCTTACCAAAATAGTGTCGGCATAATTGTAATTTAAAAAAAATGTTACTTTGGTATTTTAATATATCAAAAGATAAGTAAAATGCTTGAAACACTGACAGCGATGACGGTAAGGCAAGGACATCGCAGGACGAGTCACATGTCCTCTAACGTCATGCTCAGGTAGTGACCAGAGGACGATATGCCCATTGTTTAACGTCGTTAATTATTATTATACTTCGACAAAGTTTCAATGTTTAATGTATATAGATCCATTGCTTTTAATATGAGAATATTAATTAAATAAATAATAATATAAATCTATATTAAAACTTTTTTTATATGTGGAATTAATATATTTTTAAAACATTATAGTTTTCCAAGAACAAATATCCATACATTGAGCTCTAATAAATTCATACAACAATTGTACTAAGAGCAAATCATAATGTCATTTAGTGAAAGATCACAGCGACTATCATACTCGCAGTATCGCGCTCGATTGGGGACCGTTACGTGAAATGAAACATCGAGTACGCGGGGTGGGGCAGGGAGTCGACTTGATGACGATGGCGCCCGAGCTCGGCCGAGTACCGAATGCCGAGACGTCGACGTACGGGGGGACGCGGGGGTGCGCCACTTTATCGCGGCGAGCTGGCAACATCGCGCGGGGTGGGAGCGCCCCGCAACGCAACCTCTCACTCACCGTCGCCGGTTTGCCAGCCAGTGTTACCTTTGACGGTCGAACGTGTGGTTGTTTAATGTCAGTGACGTCGGCGTCAGCACTCGTGCAACACGTCTATAATGTTTCGTTAAATTCAGTCTGTTTGAAAACGATAACAAGTATTCTACTGTCGAATGTTTTAATTTAGTGACAATTGCGAGCCATATTGGATTTGGATGTTTATGTTAAACTGTGCAGTGACATCTCGGTATTTGAGACATCTTAACAGTGCAGTGAACCACTAAAAGGATTGCCAAGTGTTATAAAATTTGGATTTTTGGAGAAGATATTGGAAGTGACAATAATTGCTATTTAAGTGCTAATGACTAAAAAAGAAAAATTTGTGAATTAAACTTTAAAGGTGCGTGAATAAGTTTGCAAATGAATTTATATTATTTTTAAATTTTCAACTTATAACAATTCTAAAATATTTTTAATACAGCACAAAAATATCATTGTACAAATATAATAGGATGTTATATTTGAAAGAAATTCACCGCTACGTTCGTAGAGTTTTGCTACGCTGAATGCGCTCCAGCTGATCGTACACAGAAAACACGCTTGGACCGTTATTATTATGATGTAGAAATTTTTTTTAAAGCTTAAATTATAATTTTCGTGTAAATACTCTTAAGGTGTTTTTGAATATATTGAAATAGTGATATTCGAGAAATGAACAACATCAATTGGCATTTATATCGTAATATAATTAATATTTAAATAATTGGTTATGAGCGTCGTCTGTATAATAGAGATGTTGTCTTTACTTATTATTATCATGTACGGTCGATTGAAAGTGACACGAATGCACAAAAGTTAAAGTAAATGGAATATTTTTACATTGACAACAAGGTCGAAATGCAGCATGAAGGTTACCTACAGTGAAGTGCATCGTGTTTCAGGGGGTGCGGTGAATCGACAGGACGGCGAACTCTGGTAATACGGCAGGATACGCGGGAACAAGCATAACTTACGTGGGAGCACACGCTCCCGACACTGAAAAGCATCATAATTACCACGATAACATAGGCTACAGAGTAAACGCGCCAAGGTGAGTAAACTAATATAACTGCTATCAAAATTATGTCGGTCTATTTTTATGATAATTTTATAGTAGAATTTCAATACTAAAAGAGGGTATCAAATATTTCGTTATTTTATTTAAAAGTTTAAATTTAAAATTTTTAACCACATACGTAGTATACATATTGTGTTTTTATCTTATCCGAAACAAGTTTGTTTACATTTCAAACAAAACGCTGAAACGTGACTAGCTTACCTTTGCTTACCTTATCGTAGTTAACAAGTAATAAAAACAAAAATAGCATTTACGTTAATTATCGCAGCTGTGAATTCTCAACTTATCGCAGTTAAAAAAAATCCGTTTGTAATATTTAAAAGTCAAGAATCTATTTCTCATACGGAAGCCCTTTATTAGCAAAGGGTTACTTACACACGGCATTAATGTAACCATGTGAATCGGGCGATGCACATCACTGCAATTATAATGAAAGAAATGAAAATGTGCTCTTCCATTCACACGCGCAAACGCTTTCGGCACCCAGTTTACGCACACAATCAAACGTACGCGCACACTTCACTATCTCACGCACACATAGGGCTTTACACACACATACACACTCATACGAAGAGAATGCAAGCGGTGACTGCACTTTAGCTTTTACAATAAACACAAACAAACAATACATTAACAATACACAGAGCGCATCGAATAGTTAAGACTCATTAAAATATGCTATGAAATTAATAATATTTTAAAATCAATATATCTATATTTTATTATTTCCTATAAATTTGCATTTTTTCTTAAGAAACAATAAAAAATTGTTAAAATTGGCAATAAAATAAATTATTTTAGTAGTTAGTCTTTAAGGAATTCTGAACTTTCAAAAATCTTGTTTAATTAATCATTAATTACTTTACTGTTGTATTACGTGACGCACATTATTTTTTTTTTTAATTATTTCATGTATCATGTAAAAATATAAGATACCAGCATCCATTTAAATGACATAGAACAAAATAAACTTGATGTAATGTATTTTGTAATAAATAGAGAAGTCAAAAAATCCTTAAATATTGAAGTTAGAATAACAAAACGCCAAGATCTTTTCATTCTTCCACAGTCACTGTCTTAGCAAAGCAGTCGTTAACATAACATCTTTGTTTTAAATGCATCTCAACATATGATTGTGAAAATATTTTTGTTTTCCATCTGTTAAAATTAAATTTATCTCATACAGGAAAACAAATTGTTATCGCAGCGTTGTAATAAAGCTCCATATTGACGTGAACGGGCCCACTTACCCTAAGCGGGCGACTCGGGCTAGTCGACCCTTCCCGCTCATTGTGTCGTATTCACCCCAAACGCTCGCCTCCATTTGTTACCCCCGGAATTTGCTCCTTGAAGCATGATTCATTCGCTTCCAACTCGGGCGTCAATTCATGAGAATAAGATAAAAGTAGATGCAATATTTCAAAAAGCTTCATTATATAAGAAACAATAAAAATTATGGGTTAAAAAAGTTTTAAAGCAGAATTTAAAAGTATATTTTGTTACTAAGAATAGATTGCTAATTTATATCAATAAAAAAATAAAAATAAATTAAAAGCACATTTTATTGTTTTTATCATACACACATTTAAAAAATTACATTCACAATTATAAAACGTTAATACTATTATATGTTAGCAATGTGCGCACAAGCCAGAATTTTGAAGAGGCATTTAAATGGGGGTGACCAACTGTCGATGAACTTAGGGTCGAAACATGCCACGGTTTCACGCTAACTCGATAATAATCTATACAAAAATTAAAGTTGTTAATTATTTATTTACATTGCATCCATATCTATACATACATTTAGCAAATTGATAACTGTAAACACGACAAATGCTCAAGCAGTTAATAAATATTAACTCATTATCTATAAGGTATGTCCCTAATATTGCCGAATTTAGTGTAAATATTATACTATAATTAACTAAAGCTCAGCATCTTAACATAGTTCTAGTCGAGAAATCAATCTAACACGTGATTATTACTTCTGCCAATTAGCTAAGAATTCACCACGTCTGCGCAACAATCTAAAATTAACTGCAGCCTATGTATCAAAATACCTACACGTTACTCGCCCATCTCTCAATAGTATGCCAAACACCTTCCAGTCTTTGAAAATAGCAGCACAGTCATTGAAAATTATTTATTTAGTTGCGATACTTTCAAATAAGTAAGAAATAACTCGTTCTTAAAAATACTTAACGCGATCTAAGTTTGTTGTATGTTTAAAAAATATCGATACCATCGTACATAAAAATTGAAGATGAGTTTACGAAACGTAGACATATTGTCGGAGTGTTTCTGTATGTACCTTCGTAAAAGCTTTGTTAACGAATGTTCCACGAATTGTCTCAATAGAAATGCCGTTGCCAACCGCTTGCATTCAAGACCCCAAATATTTTGAACGGAGCGTAAATGATTATTCGGATGTGGTACCACAAAAAAAAATCAGGATGCAGAACACTTTTGATTTTTTGTCAGGCGGGCGCTGTATTCAACAAAAAGAAAACGTCTCAGACAAATTTATAAAAAGAAGTGTAGGTCGACCCGAGTTTACCTAAGAAAGGGCCCTTGTAAATCATCTGCAGTCTCAATTGTATATACGTCGAGTTGAGCGTTGTTGACTTGTGTTTATTGGCTGTCGACGCTACTAAGTATCTGTTAAGCTATTTATTTATTCAAAGTGTTTCGAAGTGATATAAGCTTAAATTATCGTAAATTATCATTTAACTTTGATATCTCACTGTAAATACAGTGTTTCATAATAACTATGTTTATTTTATTAATATGTAATTGTAAGTTTTTTTCATTTATCGAACAAAGTTTAGTTTTAAATAAATCTATCTTTTCGGATTTTTCGGGGATTTATTTTCATTTTTGGTTCCCGATATTTCGAATATGTTACGGAAATCAAGGTCACGGGAGAGACTAAGGTTTTAGACGACCCACAAGTCAATATATTGTTGTTACAAACAGCACCTACCCACAAAATTACAAAATTATTTAAAAAAAATACAAAAATGGCACCAAAGCACCTTACAATATTTATTAATTTGAAAAATTTATTATGATTTTAATCACTTTTATAATTAAATACAGCAATATTTATTTAAATTTAGCTGGTAAAAAAATATTAAAATTTTTTTTAAACTTTATTCATTAGCAATCTTAGTGTTGTTATTTAAAATGTCAAATATTCGCATAAATCTATGAAAGTTTAGTTCCCATATTGTTTTTATATTATACGTTAATAATATTCATTAAAAAATCCATAATACAATAGACCACATTGTTGCACTACTACAGAAGCGCTAGTAACAATAAGCCCGTGCGAGTGTTTGTCGGCCATTTGTCGAATGGGAATTATTAGGAAGGGCTCCGGGAAGGCTCGGGAATTCGCCCCAAAAGCAGTTCACATGAATCGTTCTCCTACTCCGGTACTATAGAAAAAATCAAACACATCCCGATTGAAACACAGGGGTAACAACGCTTCACTCAATAAACGACCATATTGATTTTTTCTTTCATTGTTCATAAAATAATAAAACTTCAGAACATATTAAAGAATATCCTATGTCGATATTTTTTGGGTTCAATATTGAATCTTAGTTTATTAATAAAATCGATGCGTTAACGTGTGGAATGTAAAATGTAAGACTCTGCAAGGCCACTTGCAATGGAATAGAAACTATTCATATCGTAGGTGAAATAAAATTAACTAGAATGATTTCACGTTCGAGTATATATAAGACGTGTATAACAATAGTATGATTGTTACACGTTTATTTTTAAATAAGAATGACTTTAAATACGAAAATATTATACATATAGCGAGATTACTTCTAAAAACAAAAAACTTGACAAAGATTTTTATAAATCATTATAATCATGTTACTTTGAACATTTTACTAGTTATTTATATGGACATCTTGTTCTTACTTTACTGTCACGTATTATAGCAGTGATATTATGTTGACACGACGTTTTTAGCTTTAGATAACTTAGATATTTTAGCTATAGATATTTTAGCTACAATGTTTTATTTATTAGCGGCTATGGGTGCGCCGGCGGTCCGGGCGCGATGAGCGGCGGGGGCGAGAACGCGCAGTTCGGCGCCACCGCCGCGATGGTCGCCGCGGCCACGACGGCCGCGATGCAGGACTCGCAGCCCTTCTCGCAGGTGACGGATTTTTTTAAATATATGACAAATGCGACGAAACCGCGTACCTACTACAGATATGTTAAGAATAAATTTTTATTTTTATATACTCTGATTTACAGATGCAAAACAACATGACTATGGGAAATCCTCAATATAGTGCGATGAATGGTTACGGTCAGCAACGCAGCCATAATCCTGGGATGACGGGTATGGGAATGGCTGGTAACGGGGGCATAAATGGTATGACTGGCATGAGCCAAATGGGAAATGCTATGAATGGTATGAATCCCATGGCTCAGATGGCCAACATGGGAATGCATGGAAACATGATGTCTTCTCAAATGGGACCAGGACAAATGAGTGGGTCAGCTAAAATGGGCCCAGGATATCAAAGGCGGCATGCACCGTATCCTTCAGGAACAATGCTTATGGGGTCAAGAAAAACACAATACATGGGTGCACAACCAGGATTCGGTCCAGGTCCTGCTCAATATCCTACGGGTTACGGTGGAAGACCGAGTTTTCAAGGCCAATATCCGCCACAACAGGCACTCGGGCCAAGCAGTAATTTTGGTACGGGGATGAGAAGTAATATGAGACAGTCAACGCCTCCTTATTCAAACCAGGGGCAATATTTTAATGGTGGAGTTCCGAACCAATTTCCTCAGCATCAAGGTGGAAATGGGCAATATGGTGGGCAGTATGGAGGGCAATTTGCACAAGAAGTCGCGATGCGATCTAACATGAGCTACCAGCACAGTCCAGTGCCTGGGAATCCTACACCACCCCTTACGCCTGCAAGCAGTATGCCACCATATATCAGCCCAAATGCTGATGTAAAGCCTCACTTTAATGAGCTCAAACCACCGATGGGCATGCAAAGTAAGACATTTCTGCATTTTTGATAAAATAAAATAGGCAAAGTTGAAATTTTATAACTAATAAATTTCATTTTTAATTTTCAGACGACGAGCTCCGGTTAACATTCCCCGTAAGAGATGGTATTATATTGCCACCTTTTAGATTAGAACATAATTTAGCAGTTAGCAATCATGTATTCCAATTAAAACCTACGGTGCACTCGACGTTAATTTGGAGGTAAATATGTGCTTCAGTTTTCTATATCAACAAAAGCGTATATTTATGAATCAAGAAACAAAATCAAGCTAGTTGCATAATTGTGTAATACTGTCATATTATTTTTAGATCAGATTTAGAGCTGCAGCTTAAGTGTTTTCACCATGAGGATCGTCAAATGAATACTAACTGGCCTGCAAGCGTGCAGGTATCAGTTAATGCAACACCGTTAGTCATTGATAGAGGCGAAAACAAAACATCACACAAACCATTGTACCTGAAAGAAGTTTGCCAGCCCGGCAGGAATACAATACAGATCACTGTTTCTGCTTGTTGTTGTGTAAGTTTTTTTTTTTACATGAACACTGTTCATCTTTTTCAGATATCTTTAATCGAATTATAATTATCTTTGTCCTTTCTTTTTAGTCGCACCTGTTCGTTTTACAATTAGTACATCGGCCAAGCGTTCGGAGCGTATTACAAGGATTACTACGAAAGCGGTTGCTTACAGCGGACCACTGCATTGCTAAAATAAAAATGAACTTCAATCAAACGTCAGCTAACACTAACAATAACTCCAACCCCTCTAGCGACAGAGATAGTGTTGAACAAACAGCTCTAAAAGTGTCGCTAAAATGTCCTATTACTTTTAAAAAAATAACATTACCTGCGCGAGGACATGAATGTAAACATATACAATGTTTTGACTTAGAATCATATTTACAACTTAATTGTGAAAGAGGATCGTGGCGATGTCCAGTTTGCAAGTAAGTTTGCAATTTCGTAAAATGCATTTACTTTCTAATGAAATGAAATTTAAACTATTTAGAACATTTAATAACATTTTATTTTATTACAGTAAACCAGCTCAGCTAGAAGGCTTAGAGGTAGATCAATATATGTGGGGCATCCTTAATACATTAAACACCTCGGATGTAGATGAAGTAACGATCGATAGTGGGGCAAATTGGAAAGCGACGAAGATTAACGCTAATGCTGGTATAAAGGTAAATAGTACAGTTATATCGATTTAAATAGTGCTTTACAAAATTATATTAGACATTGCCAAAACCAACGTTAAATTTAGTTTTATGTTTTATCAAGTATTAATTGACTTAACGTTACATTACTTGCAGCAAGAAGAAGATAGTAGTGATGGCACTGGGAAGAGAAGCAAAGCAGTATCACCCGGATCAATGAATATGCCAACTATGAATAATTGGGACATGAACCAAGCCCTTTCCCCTTACCTACCTCCTGATATGAATACAATTGCAAGTGGCTCTATGATATCATCCTATAATCAAGGAGGCCAAAATAGAAATTCTGGATCAAGTAATCAGAACTATGATTTTGGCATGAACAATGGGCCGGGTAGCAATGAATTCGCAGGCAACGGACCACTGTCACACTTGAATGAGAGTGTTAACTCATTGGATCCACTGAATGCAATGGAGAAAAGTCTAAATGAGCAGGTAAGTAGTGTACAACCAACACAACTGCACAATATTAATAAATACAAGACAAACAACAACTTATATCGTTTACTTTAAAACATAAAAATAAAATCAGTATTTTTTTGAAAAAGAGATAACAGATATCATATCGAAAAAAAATGGGAATTTATTTGGATCAATAATATAGCTTACCTGTGCAGGATAGGAATCTAGTTGAATATAATAATTGGTTACTAATGTAAATTTACCTGTGCAGATGCCACACACGCCACACACTCCTCACACACCGGGTTCAGCCCATACTCCGGGTGGCGGCGGCGCACACACGCCTGGCTCAAGTCACACACCAGGCCCTCCCTCTGTGGACCACCATCCTCTCACTGATGTTGACATTCCAGCAGATCTAAACTTTGATCCCGCAGCTGTAATAGACGGCGAGGGCACTGATAACTTAAATGTAAGTAGATATATATTAGAAAAAACATTGTTAACATACACAATATAATGTAAAATCAAAAAGATGCTGAACATACCAGCAAATGCAACTTACAACAGTAAGCAGCTCCATATTTTGCTGCGGAGCTTATCAGTTCAATATTTACAATTTAATTCTATCCTAAAATATATTATTTAATTATGTTACAGTTGCTTCCTGAGACAAGCGTCGATCCGATGGAACTGCTCTCGTACTTGGATGCGCCAGCGCTAGGAGAGCTATTAGCAACACCGCCGTCGTCATCTTCTTCGGCAGGCTCGCACCCGCCGAGAGCACCATCCTCTGACGACTTGTTAGCCCTTTTTGAGTGAACTAGAAATATTAACTGAGGGCTAAACTTAACCCAACGAATGAAAACTATTGTGAGGTGATGCGATCTCTTTAGTCATTCAGCTTCCGCGTGTGTGCCGTGTACGGCGAAAATCCAGCTCTTCGTAAAGGGAGCCCGACATTGTGATACTAGATTTTAGTTCCTTCTCCAACAGTGAAAACGTTGAGTGTCGCATATTTTTACCAGACGATTTTGAGGTTCTTGTAAATTCATATCTGAGTAAGAAAGCGGCATTCGACATAGTCACGATAGTGTGTCTTGTTAAAACAACGGCGCAGGAGAAAATTTATTAGATATAATATTATAGATAATATTGTATTGAGGCGAGACGTGGGCCACGCATGCCAGGCACTGCGGTGTTGTGCATGTATAGTTCCTCGCACTGCCGCACTTACGGTAGCGCACCTAAGCTCCCTATATTCTAAACTGTAGTTTAAAATGTAACACAAATTAATGATATATTAATTCAACTTCTTATTCGATTTGATAATATTATTATGAATTAAAGTCTTTGATTTGTGTCCATATTTTGTGAATAGTTCACCACATGTAAATAAAAGAATATATTTTATTCATATTCGTTATTTCGGTAACATACAGGACGTCGCACCGCCTGTACATATAAAGTAAAGCATCGCGACGGTCGCGGGAGGCAGCATGAATCTTATAGTTCCTATTTAATGCGAGCGAACTATAATGTTCAATTGCCGTTTAATGTAAGATATTCATTGACGTTTTCGCATATTCTGCATTTTTAAATGGTAAGGTATAGGATACGTGAGTATAGCGCTACTCGCTTTTTGGGTGATATATTCTAAATGAATTGTTTCAAATCAACAAATTGTAACGAATTAGTTGTTACAAAACTATATTGTAAATGTGAGTGCAAAATTGAACTCTGTTAAATTATTTTGCGTTATGTGAATGGAAGAATGATAGAAATATATTTTAATTTCTATAAAAGAGTAATGAACTGTATTATTTGTAAATAAGAATCTAGTTAAGAATATTATATTATCTAGTTTTATCTAGAAAAACATGGCAGATACTTATATGATGGCCAGTTTTAGTGTAGTATTAATAAATTAAAAATCTACACATGGTTTTACATGTACATACAAATTTCAAGTACCATATACATGTCTCCATGCGTTCAGAGTGCAAGACATCAAATATGTATTGTGGCATCACATATTAAATAAAATAATAGCAATTTATTAGAAAAATCGGATGGCTCAATATTACATTTTTTATTATGTTTAATGCGCCTAATACACTTTATCTGATAAATCAATAAAAATTATTTACATAAAACACTTTTTTCATAATTATTGAGTTACACATATAAATCAGCTTACTTGTTCTGTACTCTGAAACGCTTCTTCTTTTATAGTTCTGAATCTAAGCTATTAGTAGATCTTCTCAATCTTTGCTCATCTTAATTCTATATTGTCGATAATTTTTTGATGCATGATCCATAACTGAAAGCAATAATCCATAGATACATACAAACATATATATACACACATATATATATAACTATCTTTAGATGTTATTTTAAAATATATAGTTTTATTCACTGTTGAGTAACTGATATATAATAAGAAAATTGTGATGAGCATAGTATTGATGATATACATATTTCACATATTTTCAAATGTTTGGTTCTACTTAGGTATTTTGTTTGGAAAAATGCCTTTTTGTAATGTTACTTTTAAATAATAAAATCATTACTAATTTATAACATTTCAAAATCTAAATGGAATTAAGTTCCCATAAAATAATCATTTTGGATAAATATTATATTCATGAACAGTTAAAAATAAAGGATCAATATGTACATTAAATAACACCTAAATTTATGTGAGTTTATAAAAGTTTTTAATCATTTCATTTAAAAACTTCAACACTACCTTTCTTTTTGAATTTGAAGAACAGTTTATAAATAATCTGTAACTTAGGAGTTGTATGTAAAACTACTCACTAACTTTTGTAAAAATTGGTGATTTGTGCATCTTTTACTTCGTGCTATGAATATGGACGCCTCTTTAGAGTTAGTCAAATATTATGAAAACCAATATAATAAGTCTTGTATAAAGCCGTGGTCAATTATTCAATAAAATGAAAACCTTCATTACCTACATACAATGAGATTCAGTAAAGTTAATAAGTCTAGTTGATCACAGCTTTTTAACTTTAAAATACATACTTTTAAGGGACCTTCAATTCCAGTTAGCTAGTTCTATTTATTGTAGTGAATATTGCCATTGGATGGATTAACACATTGATTTTTGTGTGACCAAACCATACTTTTTTACACATTTACCTCTCTAGGGTAAATATTTAATTCGTTTATACAAAATCAAAAATATCATAAAAAATGTATAGCATATCACATGAACAGAAAACAAAAATCAAACTGTAAGATTCATCCAAGAGTGTAAATTATTACAATATATTTTGTTGAATATTGTAATGAACTACTGTCAAATAAAGTAGATTTTGTGCTCATACAATCTAGAGAAACGGCATTTGGAAATAAGTGAAGAAGAATAATTTAGTACAGAACCATGACTAAAAGAGTTCATGAAAAGCCAAACTGTACTTTAGTAGTAAAACTTAATCTTACATGATCATTCTAAATCAGGTTGGTATCCACTGGAATTCATTTTGAAATGTGTAAAATGGGAAAACATAACATTTTTATGTTATTGAAAATAAAATGAATCTAAAACATTAGTACAGATCTTTTATTTTTTTATGACATACTACTAATTCAAATATGTATGTAATATATGTTAGATAGAGTAACATCATAAATCACAATCTCATTAAATTACAAATATGTTTATATTTTTTGTCTAGATCAAATATGAATTGAGGTACAAATATAAACTAATTAAAATATAAGTATTAGTTCAAAGTTCTTTCTCATTTTCAACCTACAAATCTTTCGAATTTTGTACGAGCTTTAAAATAATAAAAAAATCAAATCTAAAGACGAAGTAAGATCTTTAAATTAAAGTTGAAAGCATAGTTAATTAAAAAATATCGATTTTGTACCTTAAAAAGTCAAATTATTTATTAACTCAGCAGCATAATGTTTTATTAATAAATTAAATACCTTGAAAATATGTCCTGCATTAGGTTCACTACACATCTAGAACTTAATAATAATTTGATTTCTCATTACGAATTACCAGCACAAAAAAGTTGAATGAATGGTGGTACGTACAGGTGACATAGACATTCGTATTTTCATTTTAGAGTTAGGCTTGGGCAAAAAATATCGATATATTAAAATATCGAAAAATTTGCATAAAATATCGATTTATATTGTCGATATTTTTATCGCGATACATCGGATTTCAAATCAATTTCGATATATTTTTTAACGTAACTCTGGTTTCGTGTTTATAGTTACTCGATACTTTTTGCATGCTAATTGTGAATTGTTAACTGTAAAAACAGAAAGATTATTGGCTGCGTGCACGAAAAAACTAATACTATTGAACCAATACCAACAGTGTGAGACGTATGTGGCCTTGAAGTTATCAGACAATTATTGGATTATTTTTTCAATAAATCAATTACAAAAAAACGCAAGCGCATACACCATATTTAAAAGACGGAAATTTAAAAGGTTTGGACAATAGAAGCCGCTTGAGAGGTGAGCACATTAAACAGACAGTGCTTTTAATGTCCACATCTGATGACTACTGGTTTAATTAAATTGTATATAATTGTTGCTCGAGCATTAATAAAAAGTACTGTTTTCTTCATGTCTATTCTTTTTTACGAATTTCGAATGCTTTGGGAATATGTATGAATATCATTGCGAAAACTGACGAAATATCGATGTTTTTTACCCGATATTTATCGATACTGTTTAAAATTATCGATACGATAAATATCGATATATTTTTTCTCTTACCCATCCTTGTTTTAAGTAGGCTTGGGCAAAAAATATCAATATATTAAAATATCAATATTTTTCCATAAAATTATCGATATATAACGCCGACATTTATAATCGCGATTTATCGATATTTATTCTAGAGTATCGAATTCATATCAATTTCGATATATTTTTTAACACAACTTGGGTTTCGTGGTTACTCGATACTCCTTGCATGCTAATCGCTTTAAATAGTCCCGCCACAATCTTTATGAAATGCACAAAAACTATTAAACTAATATCATCAGTGTGAGACGTATATGACCCTGAAGTTAACAGACAAATAACAATTACCGGATATTTTTTTCAACAAATCAATTACAAAAAAAAAACTAAAAATATGCACATGTAGAATATAAAAAAAACGCAAGTACAAGCGCTTCCACCATATTCTAAAAGCAGAAATTTAAAAGTTTTACACAATAGAAGCCGATTCCCCGGGGTAGCACATCAAATAGACGTTGCATCTAATGTCCATATCTGATGACTACTGGTTTGATTAAATTGTATATAATTGTTGAGGCTCGAGCATTAATAAAAAACCTACTATTCATATCTATTCTTTTTTTACGAATTTTGAATGCTTTGAAAATATGTAAAATATCATGCGAAAACTGACAATATATCGATATTTTTCACACGATAACTATCGATACTGTTTAAAAATATCGATACGATAAATATCGATATATTTTTCTCTTGCCCATCCCTATTTTTGAGTTTTGACAGTTCCTGTTCAAGTAGGTAGCCTGTGTGTGTGTCACGTGGGTGGAGACTAAGACATGATGTCGTTCTAAAATCGTTAAAGAAAAGAAACCTAAAAAAATATAATATGGGAATAATATTATGATGATTATAAGACGTAACGATATGTTTCGTCATTAATTCAATACAATTTTCAAAATTTTGGTTCTTCAACGACTGTAAAACACATTTTGTATACGATCCTTAATTTGACTAAACGTGAGGTTCTACAAGTCAAAAAATTTCCCGAACTGCCACGGAGAAGCTTGCTGGAAAAGAATAAGTAATTATTAGTACGTTTTCACGATTAGCTACGTTTATACATAAATAGTAGCTTGCTACTTCTAAGATATTAATTTAAATTATATAGCGATTTATCCTAGGTACATACGTTATTGCGTACGCCGTACGCGGATTTTGTTTACAATTTCATGGGTTAATTTTTTTTCGCGGAACCCTGATTCTTTTTCTAAAATAAAAGTAGCCTAAGTTACCTACTCCTTATACCAGTAGCTATCTGCCAGTGACAGTCCCGTCAAAATCGGTACAGCCGTTTCGCAGATTAGCCGGAACAGACAGACAGACCGACAGACAGACAAAAATTGTAAAAAATGTTGTTTTGGTATATGTACCGTGTATACATCCATATGCATTTAGTAAAAAGCGATTATTTTAATATTACAAACAGACACTCCAATTTTATTTATCTGTATAGATTATACTTAGGTATACGGTTCTCCGCTACACATGCACTGTTTTTTCATGAACTACTATTAATTAATTAATTTATTTTTTTTATTAATCAGTTATTTATAAAAGTCGTAAGTTATTATTATTGCTTTTTATCGTATGAGTACCTGCAATAAATTATTTACATTTTTACATTTATAATTAAGTAATCATTACGAATTATTTAAATATTTTTTTTAATTAAGTAATAATTTATTTATTTACATGATTACTTTTGCAATTATGTAATTTACTTTTTTTAGTTGTGCACTTTTTCAGCTTCACCATCATATAAGACAATGTTTGTAGCTTCCATGGTTTGTAGCTAGTATTCGGTAAGACGAACTTAAATAAATATCATACAATGGTAAAGCTCATTTATGTTTCTAAACGTTCCACATAATTATAAAAATAAAAAACCGGACTGCATAAAGCGAACTAAAAAAATGAAAACGAGTTGACAAAGGAATACAGAATTACTAGCGACTCACCCTCGCTTCGCTCGGGTTCATCCCTAGGTACATTCTAATTTCTAACGGTAAGTATGGAATAGATAGACTAATAATATATATCGGTACTATAAATCGTGCCAATCCGTCCCTCTGTATTGACGTGAAAGAAGGACAAACAAACGAATGAACGAACAAACAAAACAATCAAACAAACTTTCACATAGATAATAAATATGGATGTTATTTAAGTATACAAAGTTGTGCATGCGCCATCTTGTGGATAGGCTGAAAACTACAACTTGCGTGATTTTTCGATGCTATCCAGGAGATGGAGGAAAAATAGTAACGAACTGCGGATTTTCTTTCGAACTAAGTATATCGGTTGTGTAGCCCTACTAATTTCGAACGTACGCTACTGTCGTGCGATATCTCTATATTGTTTTTAGGTCTCTTTCGAAAGATCCTTTGCGATTTCCGTAAAAAATATCTTGCTTGATATAAGCGGCGATAATGTTTACCCATATCGGGATCAGTTAATATCATCATATTAGTCATGTGTTTTACATTATAATAAACTAGCGACTCACCCTCGTTTCGCTCGGGTTTCTACCTAGCTTGCTTTCCAATACAATCTTTCATCCCCATTCACTGCTATTTATATAATATATATTATATATTTATATAATATTTCAAATTAGTATTTCAAATTAATATTTATTTTTTTGCAAGTGTAATTTATAATTAATATTAATTTTCTAAAGTACATATAGATCAATAATGTAGCTTAAATAATTAATATTTTATTTTTCTTTATAGTTTAAATATAATAATAGCAACACTAAAAATATAGATTACTAAATAATAAAGTTTCCTAAAAAATTGTAATAATTATAATAATAATAGCTAAAATTATATAAATAATATTTCATATTTCAAGTATAAACGAATTAAAATTATAAAATGTTTAAATTAAAATTAACAAATATTGTAAGGTACTTTGGTGCCAATTTTCAAAATTTGAATTCATTTTGTTATTTGTGGGTAGGCTGTCTGTAACAACTGTATAATGCCTTTGAGACATCTAACACCTTAGTCTCTCCCGTGACCATGATTGCTGTAAAGCAATCGAAACGTCGGGAACCAAAAATCAAAATAAATCCGCGAAAAAATCCGAAAAGATAGTTTTATTTAAATGTCTAATATTCGCGTAAATCTAAGAAAGTATTATGTAAATCGCTTCAGTAGATACAAAGATTACCCCCTACAACCTCTCAAACTCACAAACTTTACTTCTTTATAATATTAGTATAGATAAATGCTAGTCAATATACTGACACATTTAATTTTGCATACGTATAATACCTATATTCTAAGAAGCTAAAAATGCTTATCGCATTAGTAATATTACCATAATAGAGTATACGAAATATCGCAGAATCGATTATATTATTATATAATATTATTCATAGATTTTAAATAAAAACGTAAGAAATATATAATTCTAAAGCTAAAATAATATTCCGAAATTTCTGTAATTCTTTGTTAAAGAAATTAAAAAGAAATTATGAAAAATCGACACTAGAAAATGCAAGAACAAATAAAGAAACGTGGTCTGCTGTTAAAATGATTACAGGTTCTAATAATCAGAAGACCACTTCAGAGCATCTCCTTAATATCAGAGAGGATCCCTATGACGCTGTAGATGAGGTAAATAAATATTTTTCGAATGTTGGGATGTTACTTTCGAAAAATATTACACAATCACCAAGGACCACTCCGCTCTCAACCAGTAATCATATGCCTTCCACCTTAAACTCGATGGCTCTGTTACCACCTGATGAAAGTGAAGTTGAGGCCCTGATCGTTAACCTAAAAAATGATAGTGCTGTTGGTTGGGATTCAATTTCAAATAGGTTCCTTAAAATGTCAAAACACATTATAGTACCACATTTTACTACTTTAATCAAATTATGTTTCGAACAAGGTATTTTTCCCAAAGTGTTTAAAAAAGCTCTAATAACGCCTGTGTACAAGAGTGGGGCACGAGACAGTATAACTAATTATAGACCAATTTCGGTGCTTCCAGGACTATCTAAAATATTAGAAAGGATTTTAAATAATCAACTAGTAAATTACTTGGAAACAAATCAATTACTATCGAGCTGTCAATTCGGTTTTAGAGCGGGAAAAAGCACTGAATGCGCTGTCGGATCTTTGATAGAATATGTCACAACAAATCTTGATAAAAAGCAAAAGTGTATAGGTGTTTTTGTTGATCTCGCTAAAGCATTTGATACTGTCTCGATCCCCATTCTTGTGGAGAAGATAGAGAGATATGGCATACGGGGAACAGTACTTAAAATTTTTACTGATTTTCTCACTGGTCGACAGCAGAGGGTTAGGATTGGCAAATATGTTAGCTGCGATGCAACTGTTACCTGTGGAGTTCCTCAAGGCAGCATTCTCGGTCCGAGTCTCTTTTTGATGTACATAAACGATCTGTGTCAAATGTCACTCAATAATGGTAAAATTTTCACCTATGCCGATGACACAGCGCTTGTGTTCCATGGGGAGACTTGGGACAAAGCTTGTCAGAACGCGGAAATAGGACTTCACAAGGCTTATCAGTGGTTGAATTGTAATTTACTAACCTTAAATCTTGCTAAAACAACTTTTGTACAATTTACAAACTCTCGGAAAAAACAGCCCGAAATAAAAATTCGATTACATACGTGCGATGTCTCAATTCAACACAATTGCTCATGCCAAGATATCGGTAGAACTGCTGTCGTTAAATACCTCGGAGTACTTGTGGATGAGAAATTAACCTGGCGACCCCATATAGACATGATTGCATCTCGAGTTAGGAAATTGACGTGGTTGTTTAAAAATCTAAGGCATGTGGCTGATTTTAAACTACTTCTTTCCGTTTATTACGCACTAGTCCAATCAGTCCTTAGCTATTGCATTGGGGTCTGGGGTGGCTCGCCCAAAACACACATGATACACCTGGAGAGAGCTCAACGTTCCGTCCTGAAAACGATGACGTTTAAACCCTATCGATTCCCCACGCAGTCATTATATGAGCTATGTAACGTGCTAAGTACTAGGCAGTTATTTATTTATTTAGTTGTTATTAAGCAACACCGCTCTACTCCTTATGATCCAAACTTACTTCGCAACAAACGTACTATACGTACCATAAGCATTATACCTGCAAAAAAATATCATAGCTCCATGACTTGGCGTCAAGGTAGTTCTCTCGCCGTGTATTTATACAATAAAATCAATAAAATTCTTAATATCTACCCACTCACACTACGTGAGTGTCAAAAAAAAATTAAAAATTGGCTGCTTACACTAAGTTATGAGGAAACCGAAAAGATACTAGAAAGGGTTATATAAAATGCTGAATGACTACACACACACACACACACACACACACACACACACACACACACACACACACACACACACACACACACACACACACACACACACACACACACACACACACACACACACACACACACACACACACACACACACACACACACACACACACACATACACACGCACGCACACACATACATGCACTACACTTTATACAATTTCGAAACTTTTTCATTAAGTACAGTTTGTTTAAGTTAATTTTTATTTTATTATTATTTTTTATTTTTTTCACATGCTCTGTAATACCTATTATTGACGTGAACCTATAATTAAAGATGGAAGAGGGCGCTGACTCCTGACATACAGGTTAAATCTAGTTTGGGAGTCAGAGGCTTCAACAGGCTTATGTAAAACGAAAAAAAATATGTCAAAAAAAAAAAATATGTCAATATCATTCTTATGATTTTTTTTAGCATTCGATTATATCAATTACTTAAGTACGTTTTTTTTATAGAGTAAGGAGTAATTTGTCGCACCATATCCCTCTTATGAATTATTATGTTATTAACGAATCATATATCTCTTTATTCTGTCATTAGCCTAAATATTTTATTCTTTGATGCATAACAATCACGTTAAACCTGAACTAAATAGCCCAATACGAAGCCACCTGTACCTCTGTGTTTCCCCTAGCACTTAACAGTAAGTGTATTTAATTACCTTACATACATAAACATAATTAAAATATATTACGTAAATTAATTGAATTAAAAAAAAGAAACTTTATATCATGTACATCATAAAACGTATCAAAAGAATGGGTTTATGTAATAAGATAGAAAAATTATATTCACTAAATTGTTTAGACTACTTGATTTCACGATGTATAAAATAGAACTATTAATATACCTATTAATTATTAATAATTGCTCGATATACTCGAGAAACAAACTCATGCCCTCTTAAGTGACAGATATTGACAGACAAATACGAGGCCACACGTCTCTACAATTATTATTATTATTCTATTCTATGTAAAACTACAATTATTATTATTCTGTTATAAGTATTATGTAATCTGTGGCAAAACTAAAAGTAATTAATAATCTATACATATAATAAAATTCTAACTGAGTCGAATCTGTACCTTCAATATTTTTAGGAAAATCTTATTGACAGAGACCGAATCTATAGTTTTTAGAATTATTGTTTGTCTGTCTGTCTGTTACCGCATCACAGAAAAAGGAATGGAGGGATTTTGATGAAATTTGGTATGATGATAGCTGGATATCCGAGTCAACATATAGGATACTTTTTACCGCGGGCGTTTATCTCATTCCCACGGGAATACACATTATAACACAATCCAAAAAATATTTATGATCAGAATTTCTTGAAACTTGGTATTAATACTCTTCAATACAATATATATAAATAAATACGTGTTTTAGCGTTTTTTGAAATTCATCCCATAAGAAGATAAAAAGAGGGATGCAAATATGTATGAAACCTAGCTTTTTAAAGTCTTTTTGTTGTAGTTTGAGCACGAGCGAAGCCGCGGGTTTTGCTAGTAAATCATATAAAAAGAAGAAATAATGAACTGTTATTCGCAAAGCAAACAGAACATTAAATTTCAATACATGTTTTTATAAGTAGTTTTATATAGAGTTAAGTTTAAAAATGCAATGTATATTATAAAAAAGTAAACTATTCTTCTATTCTAATATGACAAAGAGGAAAAAATTGTTTTTTTGTTTGTTGCTTGTTTGTATCGAATAGGCTCCGAAACTACTGAACCGATTTAGATGAAATTTGGTAAGAATATAGTTTGTGAAACTGAGAAGGGTATAGGACAGTTTTTATATTGGAAATTAACCCTTAAGAGGTGAAAATGGAGGTGAAAGTTCGCATAGGAAAGCAACCTAGAGACGAACCCGAGCGAAGTGAGGGTGAGTTGCTAGTATAATATATAATATATTAACACGATATTATTGACATGGATGTTGGCCATTTTCATAAATATTTATAATAACTATAATAAACATTCAGTTCAATCTTTTTAGCCTTTACTACTTTTATCAAAAAGTTGCAATTAATTGACTAAACTGACATACATATAAGTTACCTCCGTAGTATAGCACTACTGTTGCAATTCCAACGACAGTAAACTACAATTGCTGTCTCGCTCACACTCGTACGAATCGTCAACAATTTGTGTTCTGTCCTCTACATTTGTAATAGAGGCTTTGGTTAATGGTGATTGGACAGTACACAACACGACGGGTCCTGAGCAGGTATCGTACCTTGCCTTACCGGTTGAACGACACGAAACGATCGAACGAACGTCACTATTATAATATTTTAATTATTTATAAAATCGTTTCTTACAGTTTAAATATAGAAAATAAAAAGATATATACTTAATAATGTTAAATAACTTACATTGTGTGAAGTGATATAAATAAAGTAACTATTGGCTTTTATATTCATGTAAAAAAATGTTTATTTATTAAGTTTGTGATGTGGACGTTGTTCGTACTTTGGATATTATAGGGGTATGTATCAATTTGAGTTGTTAAAAGTTTTATTTAGTATTTTTTGTTTTACAATATAATAAAAATAATGTAAGCTCTATAGTAGATGACTCAAATCTGAGTTCTAAATTCTAACGTCTGTAAGTTGTAACACTAAACGAGAATGTCAAGTGCTACTTAAGTAGTATGTATATAAGTACTTTTCGTTGTAAGGCGAAGATATTTTGCTGATGCATAATAGTTTCTTTGTTGTATCATGGATTTTAAAAACTAAGTACATCTATCCACATATTTCATATAGCAACACTGATTGAGTATCAGATGATATGTGAGCTTTATTAATACATTAGTAGATATATATTTTTTAACTGTATAATGATTAGTAAAACTTATAGTAATTTTAACTACTACGTATTTAATATTTATATAATCTTCTCTTATAAATAAAAATGAATCCTTCAATGTGTTGCTAAGCGCAAAACTCGAGAACGGCTGGACCAATTCGGCTTATTCTTTTTTCCAAATATTCGTTGAAGTCCAAGGAAGGTTCTTATGAAAAGAAAAGTTGGAAAAAATTCACGTAAAAACATAAAAATACTATTTTTCTAATTGGGCCTACTACACACTTAATTTGACAGAACAAAGTCTGTCAAGTCAGCTAGTTAAAAATATAATTCAACTAGTGACTCACCCTCGCTCCGCTCGGGTTCGTCCCTCCGTTTTAAGCTTAGTATAGATTTTCAGAGATGAGATATTTTCCCGCAGTAAAACGCAACCTAAATATTAACACGGATAATCAGCTATCATCATACCAAATTTCATCAAACTTTGTTTAGTAGTTTTCTCGTGATGCGTTCCCAGACAGACAGACAGACAAATTCAAAAAACTATAGATTCGGCATCTCTATCGATAATAATGACTATTTCAATAAGATTTTCTAAAAAATATTTAATGTACAGATTCGACTCAGGTAGAATTTTATTATATGTATAGATGGATTATGACACTTGCCATTCTCCAAAGTAACGGGTAGGTAATAATAATAAGTTACGAAATACGTAAAAGGGATGTCTAGTTTTTTTGATTACACTCTGTCTCTATTAGAAAATAGATACTTCTTAGAATTGATACCCACAGGTAGCGATGAGTTCTAACATACCTACTATGTGTTAGTAATAATTATACGCATTTCCGAAATTATTAACTTAGGCTATCAATTCTAAATATACTATTTAATTAAAAGTTTTTATCAATTTAACATAATTCCAATAAATTTTATTCTTCACATCTTACAAGAAGAATGGCATGATTGCTGTTTTCTCTACATCCTAAAGAATGCAGACAGTAATAATTATTAAACCTTGCAGTCGCACTACGAGTATTATAAGTATTTACAAAACCTACATTCTACAGAATCGCAGCAGAGTATTTCAGAAACATTTATAACGTTATTTACGACGTGAGGGTCTTTTTATTAAGTACTATTAGAGTGGCTATAGACACTGAAAAAATGTTATGTAAGATAAAAAAATATTGAGTAATTGCAATTTTAATAATAAATCGTACCTGTGCTGCGTTAAAATTACCACTCACGCAGTGCATAACCAAAAGCGAAAAGTTCCATTGGATTCTCTTCATTTTCTACACGATTAATTCAATTCTTTTAAGATTGCTCAATAAATATTACAAAAAAGAAATATTTCCTTCATATTTATATAAGTGAAAGTAATAAAACACAATTTTTAAATATTAAAAAATGTTTTGAAGATGTTCTTAAGTTTTACCTGTCGCGGGTCGCGGGCACACCGGTGTGCCAGTTAACAATTGATTTCTTAGAAACTAACCAGGAGGATACATGTAATGTATATAGATATTGTAAACTTTACATACATACTTACTCAATTATTAAATGAAATATATATATACCTAATATAAGCCATAGATTTGAGATAGCGATAAAAATGCATTATAAATAATTAATTTAATCCAGTGCAGTTTATGTACGCTACATAGCAACTTAGGTTTTACGATAATTGGTATTTTATTTTAATTATAGATTATAAATGATATTAATAGTTTAATTAGAATTACTGTTCATATCCGGAATACTAGCTGTATTTTTGACCAGGTGTATTTACCGTTATGAAGGATCATGTTTACGGCTAAAGACTACCTTATAAAGGATCTGATAGCATATAGGAAAGACGCTCGCCAATGTCATGATTCAACTATGACGCATCGTATTATTGGAAAAAAACATAGATATATTTGTTTTATGTACTAAAAGTATATTTAATGGCAAATCATTTAAGTACTTTTAATGAGACTGTTCTTTGGATTCATGCAGACTAGGTATCAGAAGTACAATTACTGAATAGTAAATTCAAAATTTAAAGTCGCATTGATATTTCTACAAATACTGTACATTGTATGTATGAGCTGTGTGTAGGTTCGTACGTTTTATTATCTCGCACTGAAAGATCTCAAGAAAATATTTCCTGCTATAAAATTTAAAGGTCGTAAGTAGTTAGCTTAAAGAGAGAAAAAATAGCACAACGATCTTGATTCTAGATCATTATTAACTATATATTATATTTTTATTTCTAAAATTTAATCTTTAACTACAACAATTCTATAGTTTAAACTTTAAAACAATGTTCACCTGTCTGTCATCTTCCAGTTATGTTGTTGGGAATTTCCGCTACCTATCACTCTAAACATTGCTGTATACCGAACGAGCTTCCCGTATACGTTCAAGAACCGTTATAAGCTATGTTAGTCTAAAGAATAAAACATTGTAAATATAGTCCAACGTCAATGAAGAGCTAATCTATAGAGTCTAAAATCCATAACAAAATATAAAATTATTTATGAATATGATATTACTGATTGAATGCTTGAAAAATGACACTAAAATTTTTGAATGAAGTAGAAAAGATATTAGAATATTTTTTTTTCTATTATATTAGTCAACTCAAGCTAGTTAATTAAGTATACATTTATTTACTTACCATCAACTGGTTTTTTTAGTGATATGGTGTAAATTGCTTCCTTATTGAAAACATTTTGTAAGAGAGATAATTAACATAATCTTCACAATCCCAGAAGCAATCGTGATCACGACTCTGCTTTACGTACTGTAAATCTTGGTCGGTCCAACTTGGTAATTCAATCCTTACAAATATTATAAACAAACATTTACTTAAACAATAAAATTTGTAGAATTCCACAATAAAAAGAAAGCAATTTTTCAAGCAAACACAACAGCAACAATCAAACAAAATAAATTTTATGCATAAAAATAATTCATATTATATGCTCTATCAGTTTTTTAATCGATAAAGGAGTGCACTGTGCAATTTGAGTTGCTACCGTGAATTTCTTGATAGAAAAAAACAATACAATTGCTTCTAGTAAAGTAGAATAACGAGGCAATCACAATAATAATATCAAAGACATTTCCTACCAACTCGTCATCGATTTGATGCTCTAAGTACCATTTTATAATCTCCTATCCGTCCAACTAATATCCCTGTGGAGTCCCTAATAAATATCGGGTTATTTTTTTAGGTTAAAATAGTCTATGTTTCTCTTCAACCCATAAAGTATCTATTTTTTTGATTTTTTTATATGTTGGGACATTAACACACATCACCATCTAGTTCCATGGTAAGCTACGAGTCTTGTGTTATGGAAACCAGATAGTTGATTCACTACACATATATAACATTAAATACATACATATTATAAATACAAACACCCATGACAAATAAAATGGAGTACAAATATTCGTACTCATCACACAAATGAATGCCCCCAGCGGGACTCGAACCCGCAACAGCTGGTACAGCAAGTAGGGACACTACAAACTGAGCCAAACGTGTAGTCAGAAATTAAAAATATAGTGTTGATATTTTGTGTTGCAACTGTGAGAAGAACAAACCAATAATTCAAGAAACAACATCTCACTTCTCACTTTCTCACTAATATAGTTTAAAATTATAAGCGAGGATTATGAATTACTCAATAAAAGGATAATTGCAATATAGTTTGTAACTTCATTGAGTAATAACAAAATTTTATCGCATCACTTTCAATATATTTACAAAATATTCGCACGATGTTTTCAGAAGATAGTATTGTTTCTCCCTAGTATCTTTCGTACTTACATGGTCAACATCAGTTAAGTTTTTACCCGTAGGTAAATAATTGTAATGCTTGGACAAAATTACGTATGCAGCGCAGCATAGTACGGGCAGGACGTTGCCCCCGACCGCCTTCGCTCCCACTGGCCTATCGTAACACAAATCCATAAAATATGAAACGAATGTGTACTCTAAAAATAATATTTAAGTAGTATTCTAGGTATCTATACTAATATTATAAAGAGGTTAAAGTTTGTGAGTCTGTGAAGTTGTAGGGGGTAATCTCCGGATCTACTGAACCGATTAAATTTGGTAGTAGATAAAATTTGGTAAGAAGATAGTTTGAGACCCTTTGAAGGACAGGATACTTCCGATTTTTGTACGAGAAATCATCCCTTAAGGGGGTGAAAATAGGTATGAAAGTTTGTATGGGGAATCAACCTAGGGACGAACCTGAGCGAAGCAAGTTTGAGTCGCTAGTAAATAAATATATTTCATTTATTTAACAAAGAATATATATTTTATATAATTTAAGCAAAATATTTTGTTCCATTGCCAATCACTATAATATGACAATCATAAATTAAAAGTAAAGTAAATTTTGTATCAACTTAAAATGAATGAAACTTTTAGATAATGCTTGCAACATGTTTGAAATCCATGCGTGCAATGTAAGATGCAGAGAGAAATCCTCATAATATTGAAATCAGTCAACAATTTCACCTCTTGATAATAGCCAACCAGCTCTATTGTTTACGTGAAAGTATTTGGGCTTCAGTTATACAATTTTGATTGATTTGAATTAATTTAATTATAAACACACAAAAATAGTAGAGACTGAATTTATGTACATGGTTAAAGTGTATTAATTAATTTTTAAAAGCGTACTTGTGACTCAGTAAAAATAAAAATGTCATAGTATTTTTTTGATATATTAGCAATGAAGTAAAAACGAAGTAAACAGATTAGCACTTGCTTCCCTCAAACTTCATGAACTTCATGAAATATTTAGCCTTTGCAATCATAAAAATGATTATTTCACAGAAATCACTTTATGTAGTAGAATAGAAATTAGCCTATTTTATCCACCGGCACATAAAATATTCATTATCTATGTAAAATACACGTTTATTCTTTAATCCGTTATTTGTGGCCTATTACGATATATCTTGTATATTATGTTGTAAGCCAATTTTAATTATACTTTTTTAATATTATCATGCCTCACATGATTGTACGTAACTTTTAACCCCTTCCGGACTAATCCTAAGAAATCCGTGCAATTTTGTGAGAATTCAATTGTTATCGTACACGCCGGCGTATACGCGGTCCTCGAGAGGTTAAGTATCAATCCAGTCCATCCCTAATGGTACGCTGGATGTGGAGGTGATTAAAATGACGCCTCATGGTCAAAAAGTTATTATTATTCACTCAAAAATTCCAAAAAATATGAAACTTACTTTGTATTCCCATTTTATATTAAAACTTTAATAATATGCGCTCCGAAAAAATGCAATAACCTTGTATTGACCGTGATTTAAAATTACCTACATGCAGTCGTAGGATTGGTTTCGAAGGCCTTATAAATTATGCATATGACAATTAGATTTTTTAATAAATACCTATACCTATGTCTGTCTTCATCCGTGTTATAAAACTACAATTTAGACGTTGCTTTTCAAATATTACCTACTGTTTTTTTTATTTTAATAACATAAATACCAAAAACAAGCACAAACTTATATAACACCAAGTATGACTTGGTTATACAGACTATTTTATTCAATACTAGGGACTTACCCTCTCTTTGCTCGTGTGCGTTCAGATAAGACCTACAGTTTTCTTGTACAATGATTGTTTTATCTCATAATGTTTTGGCCAGAGAGAGCCTGAAATGAAAACGTACGAAAACGGTTTTTTTACAAAATACCGTCATAGTTCAGTCATTTTGTACAAAATAATATTTATAAATTATACACGCAAACCTTCCTCATTTATCGCTCTTTCTATTGTTGAGAACTGTACTTTTTTATAGTATGTAGGTATAGATGAGCGATTGCACCCGAACAAAACTATGTATTTTCCCATGAAAACGAGAGCTTTTACCGTACTAAGTTGTTAATTGTTAAATATCAATATAGATACAGCAGGGTATAACTAATAGTTTTGTAATAAATCATTGCAATTTTTATATGAAGGACACTTCGGCCGACCTGTTATTGTGTTTTCTCGTGTGAATGAGAGATTATCCTGTAGTAAAAGGTATGAATCCTAAATATTGACCTGAATAATAAGTTATCGATACACAAAATTTTGTTATAATCCGTTCACTACTTTTTGCGTGTCCAATATTGAATAAAAAAATAATTTGTAGATATAATATCAACAAAGTTAAGGTTTGAGATCCTATTTTAACTTAATATTATTGTGGGTTAATCTGGAATAAAAATCAATTAAATGCCAATAGATGGTGTTATATAAAGCGATTTGTAACTAATACTTATGAAATTAAATAAAAGAAAAAAAAAATAGATCGCAAATTGCTTTCCCGAATGAAATTTCCGGAACGGAACGGAGATTCTTTCATAATATTTTAAACTAGCGGTTCACCCTTGCTTCGCTCGGGTTCGTCTCTAGGAAAACAAAAACAAACCTATCCCACGGGAATCGTACATTTTTCCGGGACAAAAAGTAGCCTATGTGTTATTCCAGACTATAATATATCTTTATGCCTAATTTCATCCAGATCCTTTCAGCCGTTCTGGCTTGAAAGAGTAACTCTCAACTCACAAACTTTTACATTTATAATATTTATACGGACTAGTTATCCGTCCTGGCTATTTTTTATTATAAAGTGAGATACATGCATATACACTGGTTGATCAATTCATCAACAAATCTCTGATTATTCGCTATTCTTCGCGCGTCACATATTAGTAGGTATAAGTTGTTTGTAGAATAACATCTACCCTAATGGTTTAACAAGAGTACCAACCAGTTCTTTAGTCAGAGCTGCAGGATCTAAAGTACAAGTGACCTTAATGATCAACGAACCTCGGAAGAACATGGTACGAAATCGTCAAAGAAGAAGTAAGTAGAATGTCATTTTCGCAAGTACACAAAGACTCATGGAAGTTTTATTCCATCGAATAAAATTATATGAACATTATAAATAGATACACCGAAAGCCAAACTTATAAAACAATACATTTATTTTTATACATATGTATATCGATACGTAAGTACATATTTAGCATCTGTGACACAAATATATGCGTTTTACCTCACGTATTCAGGTCGTTGCAATATAATATTTGGAACAGTGTATGCCCTAAAGTTGGAGGCTACTATTATTAAGAACATGCTAATGAAATGACTAGAGACCGTTCAGATGTAAGTTAATATGTTTGTTGGTACATACGTTAAAGTGCATTAATTCAGTTAAGAAAATAATAAAATAGTAACAAGGTGCCTATTTATAAATGAGTTGAGTACTGCCTGTGTTAAGAAAATATTATAAATCCTAAAAAAAGTTAGGGTTTTACTTTGATTTGTTAGTCCTGGATCAATGTTCAAAATGGCTTAGTGGTCCACCGGTATCTAAGGGTATGCGGATACATATGTACATAGATTGTAATATTATTGATACCGATATTACGTACGGTGCGTTATAAGAACTATGTTTTGAAAAAATGAATATAATTTTTTTTATATAAAAAGCATAACTTTTCAATCTCATAAAAATTAAAAATTTGATTTTTTATCACACAGTTTCATTTGAAATTTCTTCAAAATAAAAAGAAAACTACATAAGTATCTAAGCGTCGAAACCAAGCTATAAAAACCGTTTAAAAGTAACAAAAAACATTATACAGCATCCATAAATAGATGTATTAGATATAGATAGTCAACTGGTCTGTTCCGTTATTTCTACAAATCGGCACGCATGCTAACATATTTTCAATGCACTCCGCGTCTTCACATAGAAATATCGCTCTTTTCCCATTTATCTCGACAGGTGATATTTCCACAAACAGCCGAAAAGATGTATTGTTTAAGAGCTATCTTAATAAGATGTTTACTGCATATGGATTTAAAATCCTATAAATAATATACTAAGAACACAATAATGTTTAAAATTAATTTTTTTTAGAACTCTACTTCTGAAACTTGTTCTCAGATTATTCTTAATTGCATTAAAATATTGCCTTTAACATGTATTTAGTTGTATCAATAACTTCCAAACGAAAATAGTAAGTTATTTAATTTTTCCTATATTTTCATGTTAATCACAAAATGAATATAAATCACGAAAATATTATTAGCGAATTTCGCACATCCACCCTTATATTACAATAAAATATCATAAACACAAAAAGAATACACTTAAGCACTATAAAAACAAGCATAATACCTAATATTATTTTAATCATTGACATGACCTAGCAATATGAATAGTTTGGTAGAGATTATAATTGCTAATTTTAATGAAGTTATGACCTTGTAATATGTGTTCGGAGAGAGGCAATAATCAAGGTGACAAACTAGAAAACAATGCATGTGGGCAATATACACTTCATTATGGTTAACAGAAGGTCACAGCGTGAAATTATTTTAAGATAAATTGCCAAGTATAAGTAGATATTAAGTTATTGGAACTAAAAAAGTACTAAGAAAATATGGTTTCTTTTGGGAAGTTGGTTTAGCAGTAATAGAAGATTCTAAGCGGATGTTATAGCACGTATCGCTGCCGGTGACAGAGTAAGCACTAAGCACTAAGCGGTGTTCTGGTTTTAGTACAAAGATAAAGACCACAGAGTAAATCGCACGTTTGCCACCGTCTGAGCGTGAGTATCGATAATTTATTCGGCACCGATACGAGGATGTGACTAAAGGAGTATGAAAAGAAGATGCATAAAGTAGAAATGACCGTGTTGACAATGTAACGATATGTAGGGAGGAAGATTAACACAGTGTGAGTGAGACTTATGAGTAAAAATATTGCAAATGTCGATACATAGAAAGAATAAAAACGAAACGACTTGCTTATAATGAATGAATGAATGAAGAGTGAATCAGGTAGTATTGAAGATTTTTGAAGATCAAGTATTTAATATTTTGAAAGAGGACAAGGTCGAAATCGCGTAATGAATATACATATCATAAAGATATGGATGATCGTTTAAAAAATTCTAACCTTTTGGAATATGCTATCTTTATTTTTATATGTTGCATTCATAAAGTTATAAATGCTTATGGAATTGCATAAGAAGTAAAATATTATCTTGATTTACATTCACATTGCAATCTATAATAAAATATTGTACCAACTAGGTTTCTTATAATGATAATTAAGCAAGCCCCGCACGTACATTTCGTTTATAGTTTATAAATATACCTAACTAAGTATACCTATGTTAATTTCTTAAAAAATAAAATAATAAAATTATATATATGAATCAAGTACTAATTAGCATTAAGAATAATCATATTAATTTATATTGGACTAGCGACTCACCCTCGCTCCGCTCGGGTTCGTCCCTGCTTACGTTTTAACGTTAAGTATAGATTTCTCAGAGATGAGATATTTTCCCGCAGTAAAAAGTATCCTATATGTTGACCCGGATAACCAGCTATCATCGTACTTAATTTTATAAAAATCCCTCCAGTGGTTTTCCCGTGACGCGGTAACAGATAGACAGACAGACAGACAAAAATTCTAAAAACTACAGATTCGGCCTCTATATCAATAATATTGTCCATTTCAATAAGATTTTCCAAAAAATATTTAATGTACAGATTTGGCTTAGTTACAATTTTATTATATGTATAGACTACTATTATGAATATGAAAAAGTGTATGTGTGTGTAAATTTGTTACTCTTTCACGCTGGAAAGGCTGGATGTATTTAGATGAAAGTTATTACACATAATGACCTAGAGAAGCACACAGGTTACTGTTAGAAACCTAGGGACGTACCCGAGAAAAAAAACATTTGTAAGTAACGACGTTGTTTTCGTATAATTACAAATTTATCGTATAACTTTTCTTAGCATGTGGAAATCATTTCTGTGGACAATGTCCGTTCCTAAAAATATCATTGAAAATGTACTAAACAAAAGAACTATTTGATACTAGCAAAACCTGCGGCTTCGCTTGCGCTAAAACTACAACAAAAAAACTTTAAAAGGTAGGTTTCATACAAATTTTCATCCCGTATTTTATCTCCTTATGGGATAAACTTCAAACAACGCTAAAACACGTATTTATTTAATTAATTGTATTGAAGAGCATTACCAAGAAACGAGAAATTCTGATCATAAATATTTTATGGGTTGTGTTATAACGTGTATTCCCGTGGGAATAAGATAATCTCCCGCGGTAAAAAGTATTCTATATGTTGACCCGGATATCCAGCTATCATCATACCAAATTTCATCAAAATCCCTCCAGTGGTTTTTCTGTGATGCGGTAACAGACAGACAGACAGACAGACAAAAATTCTAAAAACTATAGATTCGGTCTCTGTATCGATAATAAAGTCTATTTCAATAAGATTTTCCAAAAAATATTTAAGGTACAGATTCGACTCAGTTACAATTTTATTATATGTATAGGTAATAAAAAATAACTTAGATAAAATAAAATACTATTCTTTTAATAACTTTCAATATCTATGTCAAATCTACAAAACCACCGAGAAATCATTCACCAATAATTTAATCGTTGATATCATATTACAATATTTTATACTCTGAAGTAAAGTAACTGTAGCGTAACGTTACATGTTTACATGTAAAAACGTGTCATAATAATATCACCATCTTGATATTGGGTTTACTTACTATAAACTTTATAAAGATTATGTAAAAGTATCTTCCTACTTTCTTTATATTACGAATGTACTCGAAGCTCTCAGTGTAGGTAACTACTTGTTGTTAGAGTTGCAAGATTTGTTACTTAAAATCGAACATGGTCTGTAAAGGAAAATGCAATGAAAATGTTTCTTTTATATATAATACAAATAATGCAGTTAATATGCTTGATAATATACGATAAGAATAATATATTAAATACACATTAAATCATAAGTTCAAGCCAAAGTGTGAATAAACGCATAAAGTACTTAAAAAAACATGTAAGTGATGAAATATAAAAAAACAGTTGTTTACAGAAGTGCTGTGCAGTTTTATTTTAAGGAAATAAAGTCTAGATGAAATCATTGTGCGTGACGGAAGACGTAATTCAGTAAAAACTACTGATCGTTCTACATCACTACAATTTAGTTATTAACTATTGTCCACGATCTTCACACTACGTTAACACATTCAATGTCACAAAAATTAAAATAAACTCAAGGTATTTTGTAATTAAGCTAAAATATATATTATATACATTGATTTTTATCGGGTTATTGGATATAATATTTTAGAAGCAATCTAATATTACGAGTACATTATTAAATAAATGAGAAAACGTACGTTTTGTGCGGGCATAAAGTATTCCAAATATTATATATTTGTGCGATATCCTTTATATTAACTAAGATATTAAGTAACAAAGTTCCACATACCTGCTTATATTTTTTTATTCCTTATATATTTACCAGCCTTTGTTTTTTGTTAATTCAATTTATATTGAAAATATTTTTTTTACTTATTCTTATTTCATCAGCTCATAATGTTTTCCTGTGACGAGACTCTAATTATGCAGCATATGGAAATCAATGATTTTCTCTGTTTAATAAACATTCCTATCGAGTAATTAATCACGTGTTCTGTGAACTAAAACAATTCTTGCAAATTCGGTAAAACTTGATTTGCTGTTCAATAACTCCATGTTAAATATGTCTCTTGAATTATTTACTTCCCTCTCAATTGATATTGTAGGAAGTATTATATCAACAAGTTCATTTTTAATTTTTTTGATTATGCAGGTATTGCAATTTACTTGTCCTAGATATCTAGTCAAGTCACCTTACCACTAATATTATGTTGAGTAAGAATTGTCACATCCTGTCTATATCGTGCAAAGTTGTATGACATAAAATATCGTACATAATTACCCGAGTGCTAATTATGGCTAGAATTTTAAAACTCCAGGGTATTAATGTAATTTTCATTAATAGGATAATTAACACTATTAACATTAACATTATTAACATTGTAATAATAGTATTAATTGATTTGTTTAGTTTTTTTTTGAAGTTAACTTTTTTAAGTATAAAAAATTTAACATTAATAAATAAATATACTTACTTAATAAATTAAAATGAATTGAAGCAATATCCTCATAACTAGCAACTGTTTATAGGCATAAGTTCGTAATACAGTAAACTAAAGACTCATCTTGCTTACAAATTTTCCAGTGCTCTACAAGTTTGCAATAGAATATTCGTGTACTTATGTAGTTTATATTTTGCAAGAAGAACAATGTTTCATTTGAATAACATAAGGAACGTCGAGTCATTTTTGTTAATTATTTAATCTAACAGATCTTTTACTGAGCAAGATGGCAGTAGTTTTCTAAAAAAATTAGATTTTGAGGAGATATAAAGATTTCGAAAGAATTGACTACAAAGAAATAAATATTATATATAGGGCATATCAAGCCAGCAGAATAGAGTGGACGTTATAAGTTGTCCAAATTTATTATAGCTTGCCTTCTGTGCAAACTATTAGACTCTGCCAATCTCTTCACATTAATATATGTAAATATTAGTTTTTCATTTAGGTATTCTTCTGCGCCGCTTATTCCGCTTGTATACACCAACCAGACTTAAACAGAAATTTAGTTTGACTTTTCATATTGGTAGTGTGTAATGTATCAAGTTGTCGCCGACCTAAATCTTGATGTAAATTCTTGCTCTTTAATATAAACGAATATCACAAGTTAACATCTAACAGAAAAGTCAAGTTATATGTAAACGAATAGCAATATTCAATTACTATGACTACGGCTTGTCTGTCATTATAAAAAATATTTTGTTCGAGAACGTTATATCATATGAATAGGAAAACAGAAAAATATTGATAAAAAAGATATAAATTATATATCTTTGAAAGTCTTTTGTTGTAAATATCGGATTATTTGATAATATTATGAACGTAATTTATACATTCTTTATTATTTCTTATGCCAACTCTTTCATAACTTTTGTAGATATATTATATGTAATAACAAAGTACTGTTTTCTATATTAACTTATTTTATTAAAATGTTTCCTTTAAAAGGTAAGAAAAGAAAGTCGGTCCTGATTACTAAAATTTATATATTATCTTCATTTAGTATCAGTACATATTTCTAAAACTATATTTGTTTTTAACCGACTTCCAAAAAAGGGAGGAGGTTCTCAATTCGACCGTATTATTTTTTTTTGTTTGTTCGCGGATTTTTTCGTCGTTTATGAACCGATTTTGATAATTCTTTTTTTGTTGGAAAGGAGATATCCCAAGAGTGGTCCGATGATAAGGAAACCAGGAACTGATGATGGGATCCCAGAGAAATCGAGGGGAACTTTCGAAAATTGTAGCGACGACTAGTGCGTTTGATAACTTTTTCATTAGGTATTTTAAAGCACTACTATTTAATAAAGGTCTGGAGTCGATCTGATGATGGACCCAAAAGATAGTCGAGGGAACTCCTCAACGATTTACAGCAATTACCTGGTGTTTGGGCTTGATTAATTTGTATTGATGATACGTCTACACTAAAAATGGAAAAATAAAAACTTAAAAAAAAAAATAACCGACTTCCAGGCACTGAAAAGTAAAAAATAACTAAACGGGGTATTTCATTTAGAATAGATACTTAATCAGATTTTTCGAAGTCGGTGCCAGCCAAAACAAATCAAAGCAAACCGATAGAGCGATATATATATAAAAACTTTACAGACATTTCAAACGTAGTATAACATAGAATCTATATATTAATACGTAAAGCAATAACTTTGTACCCCTTTTTAGAAAAATTATGCAAACGGAGCAGTATGAAATTTCCCACATTTATAATTTATGTAGAGAAGGAGTGTAGATACTTTTTTTTTTTAAATTATACATAAAAAATATATTAAATCAATAAAAAATACATTACACACAGTACCATGTATATGACGCACACACGCATATATGTATATACCTACTATTTTGTTTATTGTTAAAGTCTGTGGTCAAATTGAGAATAGATAACTTAATGAATTATGGTTGATTTTCAACCACGCGGCGATCACTAGTATTTATAGATAGTCAATAGCACGTGCTGGGATTTATATGTACATTTAATTAATTTGCATGAATCTTGCAACAATTATTGAAGAAACAGCTAATAGTGAACAATTAAACTACATATTGCATTGTAAATACTTCAATCACTACAATATAATATGTACATAGATACGTAATTTATCGTATAGAGCATAATAGAACTTTGCAAACTATTTAGCTATTATAAAGTTAATCATTGATACATTAAAATGTACCAATAGAACTATCTAATAAGAGATTAAGTAAATTGTAATTGGTATTAAATTTCTAATAACCATATTTGTCAAAATTGGCCTATAAATATTAAGTAAATAGCATTTGTAAAATTATTATTAATTATGTATATGTCACCGTAAAATTATAAACACAGCTAGATTACAATCTATCTAGCGAGATTGGTTTCGACAGTTTACAATCTCGCGAGATAGATAACAATCTAGCGACACTTACAATTTTACGGTGACATATATATAATTACAAATATAATAATTAATTAATGAGTTGATTTCTATTAATAAATGAAACTAATGGGCGTTACAGGTCATCCAAGAAATTTACAAAGAGCCTTTGAGTGCATTGTGTGAGGGCATGGGAAAATAGCAACTGCAATTCATTTTTATGGGAACATGAACTTGTCATATAATAATATATAAGTAGGTAGTTAATATGGTTTATAACGGTTGTAAAATTATAGTACAGCTAGATTGTAAAGATTTTATATAGATATGTTTTTATTTAAAAAAAAAACATCAAAAAATATAATGTATGTATTTAAATAAAATTATTTGGAGTTACCATTTATTTATACAGAAAAATAAAATTGAAGTGTCCGTTTGAAATTTCAAAATAACAGTTTTATACTAAATGCATATGGAATTATATACGGTACTAAAAAAACACAATTTTTTAAATTTTTGTCTGTCGGTCTGTCTGTTTGTTCCGGCCAATCTCCGAAACGGCTGGACCAATTTTAACGGGACTTTCACTGGAAAATAGCTGATAGAGTAACTTAGGCTACTTTTATTTTAGAAAACTGAATTAGGGTTTCGCTCAAAAAAATAAAGAATAACCTAGGAACGCACCCGAGCGAAGCAAGTCGCTAGTATTTAAATAAAATTATTTGGAGTTACCATTTATAAACTTCCTATTCTTACTCGTATATATATAACCTAAGTTTGGGTAACAAATTGATTATTTAGTTTTAGATGTATGTACGTATCTGCAGAAGCAAACCTTTTAGTCTCATTTATAGGTACTTTATAGTTCATACATATTTATGCATATCATATTATGTACACATATGATTTACGCGTATACTATGAAGCTGCTAGATATACATACATGTATGTATATGTTGCAAGACTAATTCAGGTTAACTGATGCTCTCCAGTCGATTCAGGTTAACATGGTTCCGTTAATTGGTTTCTAAATGCGAATATCCATTAGATTGATAAAACACTTCACATTCGCGCTACAAAGAATAGTGCCATTACAATGATAAAAATTAAAAAACCGACGCTGAAATTTTAATAACAGCAATTTTTTTATTAAATTCAGTACATGATATTTTAAGTTCAAAAGTTTGTTTGTGGGTATGTTTACTGTTTTTTTGTCACGCTGCAACTCCTAGACGGATTTGGATGAAATTAGATTCGCAGATAGATTTTGATCGGGAATAACACATATCTACTGTCATTGCACCCGAACGAAGCAAAGCTAAGTTGCTACTACATACAGAATATGTAATAGAAAGATCATTTCGATGTCTTCCTTACGTTACAAATTACAGTCCTCATATATAATATCTTTACTTTTACATAATGAAATATGGAAATAACATATTTAAAATAATGGAACGTGGAAAACGCTGGGCCATGAATTGTTGTTTAAAATTAGTTTATCTTTTTATCTTATCACTTTTTCACTGACAATATACGTCACACTGTTTATTTTCATATTTTCGTCCCGCATCTATTTGTTCTAAAAGATTATAAAATTGAAACCCCGTTATGATAAATACTTACAATGCCTAGGTATTCATTTTATTGTTGATACCTTGTTTTTGAAGTACAATCAGTTTATGGTGTTACGTCGTGTATATTGTAAGCTGTTTATACAGCCAGTTGAATGTACGGAACAGTTCGCTGTAGACGCGTCGTATCGCTAAAGAGTATATCGCGGCCTTTAACCGATAAATGTATGGTCATATTTTAATTTAAAACTATATAATTTAAAAAATTTCAAGTTCTATGATGTGAACAACTTAGTATGTGAATATTTAAAAACTAGTTTAGCTAAATAATAGCGGTTTACAAATAAAGTCCTGGTGACGTATATTGGTTCAGTGAAATTAAAGTGATAGGATGAAGTGTATATAATATTAAATTTCTTCGGTTTGCGGTTATTATACACCAAGAAAGGTACTTATTTTCATTGTTTTCTCGTATTATTACATTTAGTTTTTTGCAAAAACAACGAATGTATCTCGGTAATTATAATTTGATAATGTATTATGTGAGTGTACATAATGCCAGGGGAGCTCTTTCGCAAAGGTCAGAGAAACAAGTAATCCGGAACGAATTATGTGCATCAATAAAAAATTATAAACTTGTTTGTATCACTTGAACGTAATACTAAATAAATAAACATTCTTAATAGAATTGTGCCCAAATACATTTTGAATAATGAATTGCGATTTTAAAAATATATAACGACCGTATATATACGTTAAATAAAAGTAGAGTATACACAAGTATAATTAAAAATTCTAATTTTATAAGTGTACTTAATATATCATAACAACTTGTAACTGCCTCTACTTAGGAATTTGTTCACAAACCTTAACGACTCTCACTTATATGAGACCCTGGACCAGGAAAACCTCTAACATAATCATAAATGTACTCAACCGATTAATATAAACTTTATTTTAATTTAAATGAACTGTTAAAAATCTCCGTAATTGTAGAATGCATATAGCATTTATTATCATAATATATTTACTAACATGAAATTATGACTATAACAAAATTGGAAATAAGTAATAACAAAGTAATATTATATAAAATGTATAGGATATACATAAATTAGACAATCTAACAAGGAAAGGCAGGCAATCTTACATTTAAAAAGTGTATCACTATTTTTTAAATAATATTAAAGATAAATTATGATTTATATTCTATACTATAATAAAGCAGTAACAAAGCGAAATCTGTACATGAAATATTTTTAAAAGCAATAACTTTAACATATTATGTTCACAATATAGACCCCAAAACAATAGTTATTAAATTTTTTGTCTGTTTATGTGTGCGCGTTTCACGCAAAGAGTAATGAACCGATTTCAACGAAATTTGGTGAAGTGATATCTTATTACTCGGGTCAGACAACATTTAGGATACCTTTTACTACAGACAAGTTTTTCATTCCCACGGGAAAACGCACTAACTGGTTCTATCGAGTCGTCCTTAGAAGTTTATATGTCTAACGCTGGCTAAACCTTAAAGATAAATCAAAACAATGTACTAGAAAATTGAAGGTCTTAAAAAGGTCTACAGATAAGTCTCCTAAGGTACATTCGCAATTACTATTTTTATTGTTATATATTAAAGGCAATGTCGCGACTCACTGACTCACTTATCAACGTTCAGCCCAAGCCGATGATGATAGACCAGCACCACTAAAAAAGCCAGCTTTATATATCCATAATAATATTAAATACGAAAGTAATTCTGTCTTTCTGTCTGTCGGTTATCTTTTCACGCTTAACCGCTGAACAAATTTAGATTAAATTTTGTATGGAAATAGTTTGAGACCCTGGGAATGACGAACCCAAGCGTAGCGAGGGTGAGTGCTAGTAATATAATAAATTAACATTTTGTTGTTACATAGACAAACACTAACAAAAACAAATATTTATAGGTACCTATATTTTATTTAATATAATACTTCTATTTCCAGGTGGCCCTAATGATACAATGCAGGCCCCAAGAGATTCAAGCAGACAAAAGCGAAGTACAAAAAGAAGAAATTCTAGAAAAAAATCATTATCGCCATCAGATTTAAAATGTGCTCGTGGGGACTCAAAAAGCGACAACAAATTGAACGGTAAAAGATCATTATCCGAGGGGTCAGTGAAAGTGAAACAGAAGAAAAGTAATATACAAAGGACTTTGACCTACCCAATTTCGTGTGCCGATTTTGAAGATGTTTCTGTAGATGAGGTGTTTAAGATGAAAGGTGAGCTTGGGCCGCCTGAGAGTGACGAATCGAATTTGCCTCCAACGAGTAGCGATAGAGACACTGAAGATGACGTACGCGTTACAGCCAAACCTGTGCCACAAAGACCAAGATGGGATTCTGGAAGCGAGATGGACTCTTTGGTTACTATAGCCGTCAAGAAAGCATCGGCCCGACGACGTCGTACGCCCGCTAACCTTGGTAAGGTTCTTTGTTTTATACATTTGCATTAAAATAGATTCTCAAATAGGTAAAGTTGGACATTGTATACGTTGCTCAAAGAGAATTCAAAGCACTTAATTGTCACATTTTTGTAGTGTACATTTATCTTATAACACCTGTACGTAGTAAACTAGTTTTTAGCGTAGACCAGATTGACAAGATTATAAATCGAGAATGTAATGACAAACGGATCTAAAAAATATTTAAGTACCTAATATTATACTTAATTTTAACCGATATTGCATCGTTTCTATATATTAATTTTAGGACCCACAAATACATAATTTATTTCTAAGAAAACATGTAGGTACCACTTAGTGTTTTTTCCTTGACAATACGTATTTTTGAAGACTTTCAAACGAGTTTCTTAATTTTGTGCATTTTATAAACATATATTTTTTAATTATAGAAATTAACAAATGCTTATATAGAATTACAATAAGTATTAGTAATTAGCAATGCAATATGTGACTGATAATTTAGTCAGTATTAGTGACTCACTTTGATTTTTGGTTTTTTTATATAAAAATCATTAATAATTTTATTTGAAAGATAATTTAATGATTACACAAAAAAGGTTTTTTCGAACCTTATTCATTTCCAGGTGTACTAAATTAATAACATTATTTAAGGTTATAGAAATCTATGAAATATAAAGCAGAATTATAGACATTTATTTTTTCAATAATTTAATTTTTCTTAAAGTAGTCGACTACAACACGAAGGTTTATGAAATTTAAACAAAATATATTACAAAATTTGTTAATGCTGCTTGTTAACACTATAAACATTCGAGAAGAAGAGTTTGGGATAAAAGATAAGCAATATTCCTATTATCTACAAGTCTTTCTTTTGTCGCAGTCATAAAGGATTTATATTCAGTTCTAAAATAAAAAGATACAAAAATTCAAATGTTAATACACACATACATTCTAAAGGTCCTTCTAAGAATTACTGATAAACAAGTCTCCATTGTATTGCGTCTGCGTACAACTACATTCCTAAAATTAGAGATCGTTTTACCATTTGCTATCGCTAATAGAGATTTGACATTTGATTTGATTTGACAGAGACATTTTTCTAACAAATTTAACGAATATGATGATAGTTTGCCAAAAAGATGGCTATTTTTACGACGATGCCTTTTGTAGAAAGTCGTAGTAGGCACCCATTCGATTCTCACTCTAAGAATAATTCAATGGCTATATGAATACTTGACCAGATGTTAAGATTTTGTAGGATTGAGATGTTTGATTGGGACTACTATTTAATAACGTTATTTGAAATTTGATACATAGTGTTAATCAAAACATTTTTTTAGTGCTAAAGTAACGTAAATTAATATGTACTAAATTAATACTTAAATCGTGTGAGTACTTTATAAAAAATAAAATACTATTTAAATAACAGTATTTAAATCTTTATTCAGAGACCGAACAACACTGCTTAAGTATAAAAAACTTATAGTTTAAATACATAATATCACAAAAAGTGAATAGTTATAATAATAAAAAAAATATTATAAAAATACAAAAAGCCGACTGCATAAAAGTTAACTAAAAGGATGAAAACAAGTTGACGAAGGAATATAAATTATGCAGTCAAAGATATACTCTATGTACATAATATGTCATATTATATATATATATATATATATATATATATATATATATATATATATATCATATTTAGCTATTTTTTATCCTAAATTACTTTTAAACTCCTTAGCATTGCGCAGTCGGGTAAAAAAATACCAGTTACTTTCGTATCATAAATATTTAATATTTAAGAAATACTTTTATAAGGTTTAATATTAATGTTTATAACAGTATGATTTTCAACATTTTCTACAAGTATATAGTATAACTGGCAACACACCCTCGCTTCGCTCAGGTTCATTCCTAGTGAAAAACAAAAACAAATCTAACCCACGCGAACCGTACAGTTTTGCAGAATCGAGAGTAACTTATGTGCTATTCCAGATTATAATCTATCTCTGTGCCAAATTTCATCCAGATCCGTTCAGCTGTTTTCGCGTAATTGAATAACAAACATCCATCCAAACATCCGCATTTACAATATCAAATGCTAATTCGATTATCCTATGACCTAAATTGCCTATATATAACTTATCTTATTAACTATCCTATAATATCCTTAAGTATACGTATAGCTTCTTTCAATTAAATTTTCTTGTTAATGGTTTTAAAGCGTGCCAGTTGGGCACAAATTACTTCGCCAACGACATGTAGAATGGAGCGGACATGAAGGAGATTGGTAAAACGTATATGAGCTCTTAAATTGTAAAGTAAGGAACAAAGTAAAAATTAATTCAAATAAATGTCACTAGATGCATTATATATGTATGTATCGTTGTTTTAATTGTGTGTTTTAATAAAGTTTGTGTAAAATTAACAAAAGAAAATAAAATGATTTTATTATAAAAATATTTTAAGTGAGGGAAAGTGAAATAATATGCTCGTACATTTATTTATACATATTTGTAAATAAAAAGGTCAGAAAATTTGCGGCAGTATTACATCTATTATCTATTTGGTCAAACAAAAAATAGCCCGAAGAATTGCTCGAATTTTTAACAAAGTCGACGCAAAGCGCCATCTATATGAAATAAAGAAAAGTACTGTTGATAGAAAGCAAAATGTTTAAAAGTGTATAGATATGATAACAGATGGCGCTTTTAACGAGGCTCTAGATAGAGTTACTCCATAAGGAACAATCAAACTAATCTTATCAAAAAGCTAAAAAGTAGAAATGTTAATGAATTTTTTTAATATTAATTTTAGTTTAAAATTATATATGTACTTTTTATGTAAAAGGTATATTATGTCCCTGTACACCTTAATTATTTATAACCTTGTCTCCTACACATAGATTGTTACATATGCTGTGTTATTCACATTCAAAGAAATTATGTCGGCGATGTAAATTGGTTTTTATTTATATAGGCTATACCTTGATGGAAGCATAACGCAGATGACAATAAGTTATACAAATTTCATTAATATTAACGTTTCCATTACCGTTTTCCACATAGTATATGGACATTTAAAATAAATGTCTATTAAACTAATCACAGTGCTTTATTTATATATATATATATATATATATATATATATATATATATATATATATATATATATATATATATATATATCTTTAAATACAGATAAGTGACACTTGTAGTACACATAAGTATTATGTGACTGCTCAAAAAATACATCAATTGAAAATATAAATGTATGTATTTACATTCTCGGTAACCGGCGCGGAGGAAGTGTCGGCATCCTGTAGGCAGTAATGGTGCGTGGGATGCCCTTGGGGAATAGGCCAATGCTGTTTTGATTTGAGCCTAGGCAGGTCTTATGGACATATTATATATGTATAAGTATAACAAAGTACGTTAAAACAAATAATATATTAGTAGTTCAAGTTAGATAAAACGAAATTGAAATGTAGTGTATGCCACAGATGTAAAAATAATATACATATTTTTTTTATTCTACCGTTTTTAGCGTTGGTCGTTATTTTATTATTATTTACGAAATAGTTACTTATTACATATACATAAACATCTTATTTATATCAATACCAATGAAGCGCTATTCGTTGGTAAGTCTAAGTGCGTTACTCAAAAACGGACTAATTGGGCTCGTAATAAATTATGAATGGAAAAAATAAAAATTTATTAGAAGAGTAAATTTAGAAAATTCGGGATAAATCAAAGTTGTTTGAACTCAAAGTTCACAAGCAAATTTTATTGTTATGTCAGACTTGGATAGGACCACGTTTGTTGGGTCAGCTTGTATTCTAATAAATAGCATTTATAATGTACATTAGTACGTAAGTAACAAGGTATGTTTACTTATTTTGTTATACAATTTGATGATGAAATAAATTTCAAAATATTAGTTTATCATAAAAATATTCTGACTGGTGCTTAGGAGGTAGCGTTGATGTCTTTTATACGCCACCAAATATCAGGATATAATGTGAGCGAAAAGGGAATTATCATATATTTGAATATATGTATGTGTAAGTTACATTACATTACATCATGTTTACTTTATTCGCTATTAAACGTTTTTCTTCTTTTATTGTATATATGTATATTTTTTACTTTATTTGGCCTTCAGGTGTTACGTTTAATACAAACGCGATTGTTTTTTAATTACGATGTCTTAAAAGAACAATAGATGAATCTGCCACAGAAGTTACAGTGTGACTGCATCTAAGCGATAAAGCGTTTAATTGTTAAATATTACGTAATTATTTCGCTTTGTTCCTAACTAAAATAGTCACAATAAATACGTTTTCAGTTTTCGCTATGCAAAATTATATATTTTTATATAAAGAAACGCTACAATTATAATAACTGTTATTTTACATGTTATAAATTGTACATTTACCTCAAAAACCTTACCTTTTTGTATTAAATACGTTATGGGTTTACGCAAGTGTGCGTGGGCGGTGGTCTCATACTTTACACAAGTAAATCATTTAATGTTCGAAGCAGTCCACACAAAACAGTTTTACTTCGCAGGCTGTTTGGTCTAGTTCGCCATTGCAAGTTCATTGTTCCGCTAGTGCGGGGAACTCGTTGAAGTCGTAACCGCCTAATAGTTCGTAAGTATTTTTTGCGTCAAACTTTGGCCTTTGATGGAAGTAAAGCGTTTTTGTGGAGTCATCCCAGGTCACTTACGACATTTTACTATTTAGTTCTGTTTTGTTGTTGGCGTTAAGACGCCAGTGAGTCACGACGTTAGTTATTTCAAAATTCGATAAATCTATATCGATAAAATGTTTCTGTCTCTATCTGTCTTATATGACTAAATCGGTAAAGATAAATATGTAGCGTAAATATTATAGGAGAAACCTATGATGCCAACTACACTACTTGTATTCAAAAAAATAACTTTCGTGAATAAATCTATATGCATTAATTTTATGGTTAATTCTGACATCTCTTACTTATATGACTGTGCTAAGTATAGTATCTCCGTTGTAGTTTTTCCCGTATCTCTATTATTTATGTAGAATTAGTCCGCTCCTAAGGTCCGTTACAAACGAAACATCTTCGGTTTCATAATATTATTGTGTGTCTCATTTACGGAGTATAAAATCTGTTTGTTCTGTAATAAATAAACATAATTTGGCATTAAAAATAAATATAACATATGCAAAATAAATGAATATCGATTATGACGTGATCGTCGGACAGCACTAGTCGCGGCGAACGCAGCAGTCGGCCGGCTCCCTGCGCACATCCGCTTGCGCGCTCAGCCCCGCGCTCGTTCGAAGCCCTACTCACGCCATAACATAACAGACGCTTAAAACTTAAATTAAACATACAAACTTTTAATATTTTTACTTTTAGTTAGTTCGAAAGTGCTGTGTTCAGTAAAGTGTATCATAAAAATGTATCGTAGTGTGTTTTATAATTAATATATTTAATATTTAGTTATAAACAAATAATTATTGTCAATTAAAGTTTAATTTTATTTTTATGTCTTTGTGTTAGCTTTAAGTGGATTTAAAATGAGCTATAAAGAAGGAAATTGTTAACTTGTGGAAAGTAAGTATAACTATCGAATATCAGGTAATTGGATAGATAAAATATAAGCGTAGTGAAATTCTATCTTACGTCGCCTTTGTAAGTAAATTAGAAAAGAAACCCTTCATGTTCAATTTAAACGGATTAACATGTCCGGGCAAAAGGTATGTTTGTAGCACATATGTATGAATGTAAGTAAACGAATATCCTTTAACCGCATTGCCCTATATTCTGGGCCGATATTGTAACATAAGTGATAAGTTTCTTACTTGCATATTTCATAGTGTTAATTCATATATATATATGAAGAGTGAGTTAAAAGTTTTGAAAAAAATCTTTAAAAGCCTACAATCACTTATTTTCTATAAAGTTCAGTATAAATAAGAATAAAAAGTACCATTTTAGTTTTAATGTTACTAGGTACATGTATATTGCCAATTTGTCTAATCCCGTGAAAGACTCAGGGTCTCACCACACCTATAAATATATGAAATCAATTCGGTATGGACTTTAGATGACGTAAGGTAGTCAGTATCATTTTGTTACTATGGAACAGATCTTGTTAAAGATGGCCTAGGTAAAAAAAAACTTTGAATGTCTGACTATGTAGATGTATTAGTTTCGTGACTACTATAAAAAATTAATCACATGATTTGGAATAAGATGTAATAATAGCGACTCTACAATAATTAAGACTTTAACCTAATTTTATTAAACATTAGTGGTTTCTTTAGCGCCTTTTTGATTTGAATTAAAAATAACTAATGATCTTCACGTGATTGAAAATCAACCATCATGCATTAAGTTATATATTTATTGTCTTGCGTATATTACAATATTAATCTATTCTCATTTTGACCACAGACTTTAACAATAAACAAAAGAGTTTGTATGTCAAATACATGGTAGTGTGTGTAATGTTTTTTTTATCGGTTTAATGTATTTTTATAGATAATTTTAAAAAAATATTAGCATTCTGCACTCCTTCTCTATATAAACTATAAGTATGAGAAATTTCATACTCCTCCGTCCGCGCAATTTCCATAAAAAGGGGTGCAATGTTTTTGATTGGCGTAATATATAGATAAAATACTTTCTTATCTATTTGTATATTTATTGATATACGTATACGTAACACTTATTTTTTTTTAGTAAAGAATAGATTTTTTCCAATTAATTAATGGAAATCTTTCTTTTCTAGTCGCCTTTTTTATAATAATATCTAAACAACAAAATAGGTAACAAAAATATATGTTATAATTAAGGTACATAAAAACGTTTAACGGCATTTTTTTTACTTATTATAAGAAAAAAATATAATGCTAGTTGTTTTAAGCCTGAAACTGTACAAACAACTTATGATAATTCACAATAAAGTTATTATACTGCACGCACATTGCAAATCACTACTTAAAGTTTGTAGCTCAATCTCATTGAAACAGAACTATCAGTTCCATCGAACCGTTAGCATAAAATTCTGACATGTAATCGAAACTAGAAAGCTTAGATATATTAAAAGTTAAAACCACATAATAATATATTGTTCATTTATAAATATATAACCAACATTATATTTCGTTTATATGTATGTTTATGTTAAAATTGTAAAAGTTACTCAATTCATACTTTCATTATGCAAATATAGCTATGTATTTTCTTATTTAAATTGCTCTGTCACCTACATTACTATTTTATATTTTAAACAACTGTAAATTATAGTATGACAATATTTGATTTTATTGCCAAATAAACTTATGTTCTAGCTCTATATTAAGAAAGGACAGGCTAATGTGTCCTGGCCTTGCTACCTCCTTTCGACCCACGCGCGAGCCTTGGCCAGCGCCAACATCCAAGCCTTACTTTCATTGTTTAGGTGTACCTTTGATATTCTAATTTATGCCTTGTTCGAGAAAAGTAAAACATACGTACTAACGTTGTGCAAATGTAAATGTTAAAGTGTAATGTGGTTTATATAATATTAGACATAATCGATTAGAAATATACCAGAAACTATAATCTGACTCTTTCACCAAATTAATATACCTAATACTAGTAAAAGTTCGTTTTTCTCTATTTATCTTTGATTTAACATTATTATGAAGTTCATGCAACTATTATCGATTCGCATAATATATTCGTGCCTTTTATCACGTAGGTAATATAACATTGTTACATTACGGACTTCTATTGATGTCAGTACTGCGTAAATGCGCGCTTAATTCATTCTATATGTGTCAGTTACTTATGTACCATGTAATTAGGTATAGTTAGGAGTGTAATGTCAGTTACTTTGCATGAATTTTCCGTTGACTTTGCATACTAATTTAATATCTATTGTTCAATCATCAATAACCAAATTGAGCCATATATCATAAAAACTGTTCGTGTTACCTAGATGCCTCTTGACAAAAGTAGTGTTTGGTTAAATGATTCTCATCACGTCCTTCGTGTTGCTTCTAATGTTTATTTATGAGACGGCATGATGTTTCGTGATTTAATAAATGTATCTAATAATATTATAATAAAATATGACTATGTTACTTAACCATTACGTAAAAAATAATAATGATGTCTCAGTTTCAATACTTAATCACCCAACATTTTAAACAACTAGTGTGCATATTTTCAGCTAATGTTTGACTGAAAACTTCTTAAGTATCATGTAGTACAGATTTTTCTTTGTAACATGGGTTCCTTGGTATTGGATTAGATTATTAGATCGTGCTTCACATCGCTTTCAACTCACGAAGCGCGGGCCACCCATCCGTGGTACTTTCTACAGATGAGCATTTATACTTCATGAGCATATTTTACTATGGGAAAATAATGTTAGATTGCAAATAAGCCAATATTTACGGTAAAATTGTACCTAGCACGAATGATAACTAACATCTATTACAAATACTTTGAAGTTAAATAAAAAAAATTATCATACAAGTACGTTTTTATAGTTTAATAACTTCCATTAATTAATAATATCACATTTTAATTTGATACGCCTTATAAATTATAATACTTATTAGTAACTGACTACTTTTTGCTTATTTACATTTTGTAGGAGCGGGCTTATATTTCTTATAAAATATATCGGATACATGGCTCTAAAACATATTCATATCTAATTGAATGAAGTCTAAATAAGTATAATACAACAAAATGTATTTTATTAGAACATGTACAAAAATTACGCCCGAATATATAAAAATAAACGAAAGGTTTTTGTAGGAGATATTTACATACAAATTAATTGTTTACAGATTGGGGCGTCCATACTGAGCAAAGCGAAGTGAGTGAACCGGAGGCCGGTCGCATGCGTCCCGAGGACTATCGTCTCGTTTTTCTAAGTTCAGATTCGTCCTGTCGCGAGGACACGGAGGACTCGGCTTCCACTGCGTCCTCTGCCGCGCCGCCCGCGCCCGACGATTGTGATTGGGATTACTTCGAGCCGGGCGCGGCGGCAGTACCTCTACCATCACCTCTACCGACAAAGCACATACCGCCAACGTGTCCACGTGCTTGCTCCTGCGGCGCCGAGCCACGTATAGTCGCCGTACCTGTGCCAGTACCCGTGCCTGTTCCAGCTGCGCTTTGGCCGGCACTTCTCGCTTTTCCCACACAGGCTCCACCTACCCCGCATTGGAGTACGTATCCGGGATTCCCACCTCTCGATGCTGCGGCACTCGCACGCCTCACGACGGCCGCCGCCGTCGCAGTTACCGCCGCCGCCACCGCGTCCGCTATACCGCAAAATAGACTCGAAATGACCATAGAAAGAACCGATAAAGCGATACAGTCCGAGCTACAAGTGCCCCAGACCGATAACGATAAGGAAGATAAGAATATTGAACGCACAGTCGAGCACGAAACGTTGGACGGAATTAAGGTGATCACCGAGAACTCAATTCCAGTGCTATCGGAAGCCGTGGACGTGATGCCCGACCATCTTGAAGCGGAGAAAGCATTTCCGTCTTCGAATGAATCTGCCGATTCAAGTGATTCTGAAGCCGGTATCGCTCGGCGAAGCTATGACCTGCGTAGTGGCGCCCCGGAAGAGCCGGCGACGTCAGACGAAGACTCGGACGACTCAGGAGGTGGAGGGGGTCAATTTTCTCGAGTTTTCGTAGTTAACCCTGCGGATTCCTCTTCTGACATGGAAGATAATGCCGACAGCAGCGGTATCGACTGTGACGACTCCTACGATAAAAAGTCAGATAGTTTAGAGATAATTGCCGCAGAAATACCATTGCAAAACATAAATATTGAGCCGGAAATGAATGAAAATGTTTCTCAAAATAATGATAACATTGTGTTTTTGGAGTCCGTTCACTTTTCACAAGATTTTCCAATGGTTCAATTCAATGGTGAAATTAGTGAAAATGCTTCCAAATCTAATTTTGTTCAATTTTGCGACGAAAATATGCTACAAAGTGAAGTTTGTGAAAAATATAACAGTTTTAATACTATTAGTGACGCCTATTCGAGTTCAAGCTGGGATTATCAAAATAATGTAGAAAATAACTGTAATAGTAGTAGTATTTTGGAAAATATAGAGTGTGATTCTTTAGATAATTCATTTAATTCAGACTGTAATATAAAAGTCTCAGTACAATTGCCGTTATGTGACAATAATAACGAAAAAATAATTTCAAAAGATTTAAGCATAAGACACGAGCAATTAAGAAAATTATCACCCTCACCGGAACTAAAACAAGAGGAAACGAGTTTGTCGACCTTACCAACACGAACAGAAGAAAAAATAGACCTGTTTAAAGGTATTGAACGCACGCTCAGTGAGTTATTGAAGAAAGAATTAATGGAGGATCAAGGGGAGGAGAAAATGCACGGTTCGCGGCCGGTTTGCGCCGAGACGGAGGGGAGCGCGGGCGCACCTGTAGCGACAACAGTTTGCCGTTCGCGCCCGGCGAGTGCGGATGGGTCCGCGCGTTTCACTAGCCGCGTTATGATAACGCACGATCGCGTCTCCGTTGTCACGTCAGACACGACGCGACTCATGCGTGACATTACAGTGCATCATACTAACTTGCAAAACGAACCGGAACCGGACACTAGTGATCAAAACGAAATAAACGAACGATCTGACGACGAATCGGCGCAACCTTCAGGTGGAGTGACTGTTGTTAGTAATGCCAACACTCTCTCAGCGGTCGTGTGTCTCGAGGAGGGGCTGGCAGATGACGACTCGTGGGTCGAGGACGTCAGCCACGACGATGTCACTTCACCATCGGACACGGATTCGGGGGACGAAGCGACTTTACCCACGCGTGGGGAAGACTTTGCTTACTGTAGGCGGTCTTTAGATTTTACGTTACATACGATAGTTGAAGAAAGTTGTGAAGAAAGTGAAACCGAACATATAATTAAGAAACAGCGTCCTATTTCGGCAACTGAGCTCGAAAAATATTTTTTCTTCGGCTTAGGGGAGGGAAGGATTGTTCGCGATGATGAAGATGCGGTGTCGGAAACATCGAGTGTATGCAGTGAGGGTGCAGAATCGTTTGTTGATACGGAGCAACCGCGAAAGAGTGGTGATAGTGACGAACTTGTATCTTCGCGCTTAGAAAATTATTTCTTGTCAGGCTTTATGGGTTTTAATCAAGAAAGGCGTGACTCTGATGGATCTGGAAGTGTTGGTAGTGATAGTGAAGGAAAACAAAGTCCCGAACAAAGGCGGAAAAGGTTAGTTCGAGCTCGAGGTACGCCTCGATCCCATTCATCCTCTTTAGATAACTTATTAACCGGCGATGAACCTTCTCAAGATAATCAAGAAACATCAGATGGCTCGAGTACAGAAACAGAAGACCGCCATGAGTCTCTAGAAAGGCTTGATGTACAAGGTGAAACAAAACGAAAAAAGACTAAAAAACCCCGAGGATCGCCAGCTGACGAAAGACGACAATCTGTTGAATTTCCTGAAGAAACACGTGACGACACGCGATCTGTATCAGAGGGTGAAGATGGAAGGTTGTCACCTCGTACTGAATTTCCACCTTTAGGATCTGAACTTTCAGAGTCTAAAAAACAAACAAGTAGAGATAGTGGATTTGTAGGAAGTTGCGATGATTTATTGAGAAACGGTGACAGCAGCTCAGAGTTCACCAGATCTCACGAGCCTAAAACAGAACTAGAAGAAATTATAGAGGAAGTGAGGCCTGATGTGGATGAACGCGTTGAGCGACCACCATCATCTCGACCCCCTCCAAGTCCGCTCACGAGAAAAGATAGTTTTAATAATTGGTCATCCGACGAAGAAACAAACCTAATGATGACAAAAATGCGTCAATTTTTCAAACAGATGATTCACACGGCAAACGTGCGAACATCGACTCCAGCATCGTCAAATTCAGAGAGTCCACGTCCGCCCAAACCACCGCAATTACTTTATTTTGAAAGTGAATTGACTAGATTAATGAAAACAGTTCCAGGTATTCGAGACGAGGAAGTTCGAGAAATTGTAGAATATTTATCTAGTGAAGATACATGGAGTGACTCGTATGATTCTTCTGATTATGCTGGTTCCGATTTAGAAGGTACAGCAAATCGGTCTGCATTAAGAAGGCAAATCTCAGAGAGTTGTCGTGAGATAATAGACGAATTCGACCGTGGTAATAGCGAAGCTGGCTCATTAGAGCGAGACGCGGTAGGTGCATATCAAAGGTTGGCAGCGACGCTTGGCCGAGCTGGAGATGGATCCCCACCCTTATTTGGGAAAGTGATGCGGCATATAGGCGGTAGATTAGTTGCACTAATGCATGAGGTGTCAGCAGGCGCATCGCCGAGCACAGATGACGATAGCGCCTCAGAACCAGGAGCGTTAGCACGTAGTCGATCTCATGATATTCTCGAAGCCACAGCAAGTAGAGGCAGTGTCGCGAGTGACTGTGAGAGATTTTCGTGGCGTGGTAGTTTCGAATCCGCTTTACTTGCCGCTGATTCTCGAGGAACTCTGGGTGGTGGTGCTGAAGCGAGGAGATCCCCTGCAGGAGCTGATCTCGCAGCTCAAAAATCTCATTCGAGGAGCTGTGGTGCTATTAGTGGCAGTGAAGATCGGCTGTGGCGAGGAAGGCGGCGTGCCTCGGCGCCAGATGCAGAGGTAAGAAGTTTAAACATTAACAATAATTATGTTCATTATTTATGTTCCTATGTACCCTATATACAATAGTTTATTATGCCTCTAAATTCGACTACTTAACTATTATACAAAACATCCTAATACTTATTTTTATTAGTTACATATATAATATATTGCACTTAATTTAATTATTATCAAGTACTTATATATATATTTACACTCATATATGCTGCTAAAGTTAATAATAAATAAAATTAAATCAATCGACAAAGTGCACGTCAAAGTAATACATCAAAAAACATTGTCCTCAATCAAATAATTATTACATATTGTGTAAGCCTAATATAAATAACTACATAGTTTTTGCTGGCTGAGATAAAGATAAAGCTATAGATAGCCTTAGTCCGTCCCCATGATGCACTCTAGGTCCTTAAAAAGTAACAAACAGACATACATTATGTACATAACTGTAACATTTAAAAATTAATATGGACGTAAGCCTATAATTACTTATTATTATTAAAAATGATGAAATATAGGCTATGTGACATTTTGTAAAGATAAAATTATCTTCAATGTATACCTATATCACTCATGCATTTTATCAGATCTATCCATTTCTAGATAAGATCTTCCGATAACATTATTGTGATCTACGTTATGTTATATTTTGTAACACACCTTAAGTGTTTTAATGTTAATACTCAAGTAAGTGTTAAGTTACAAAATTTTGATTAAATCTGGCTATGATGACTTTAATAATTAATTAATCATTATGATTGATTTATAACTTTTTAAATAGACAATTCTATCACAGTATGTCTAAAGTAAATGGCCTAAATAACAAGTAGTTCCTTACTTTACTACAACAATATCGAAGATGTGTTCAATACACTTCCAATTTGATTTTCTTTAATTATGTAATTAGGTAGGTACTTGTCAACGTGAAGTCTGACAAAATTGCGTATTATACGTAAATTACCAAGAATTTCTAATTTATTCATTTATGATCGTATTTGCTTATTAAGTTGTAATTAACAATAATTGAGCCAAATTAAATTTGTTTCGCGATAATTATGACGAATTATGGAATTGTAATATCACTTTTACTATAAAAAATATTTTATTGTATACTTTATTCACATAATATATTCGAAATGAATTCCTATTTCTTGTGTATAATAAAAAGAACTATATCAATTATAATATACAAAACAAAAAGAAATATTAAAATAAAATATTGAGCATATTATATGAATATAGACAAAACTACTTAAATTATTTTGACTATACACAAAGAAATGTAATATTAGATATATATTATCACGTTACACAACTTGATTCGCTTGATAGAGTAGGTATTTTTTATTAATAAACATACATTACGGACAATATTTGTAATAATAGTGATTGCTGTGATATATTATTTTTATTTATATCTTTGGTTAACACGTTCACAAAACTGAACTTTGAAAAAATGTAATAGAGGTTTAATTGTATTTAATCTGCTTTACTTATAACACCCGGTTTACTTTAAAACTTGTCTTTTTATCTATTTTAACATAAAGCTTAAGACGCTTAAGTACTGTAAACTGTCAACTATTGGACTTACTATGTGTCATATCATGTTGGTATAGTCTGAAGAAGAGCAACGCGCCGGGTCACTACCGCGGCTCCCATCCGTCACCGGTACAAATACAGTGCCGGCGGGTCCAGTGAAGTCAGCACGGTATCGTGCGCCAGGCTTCAGGACTGCGACTAGGGCGGCTTCAGCGCCGGGCCTTCACGTTCCTAGACGACGTAGGGCTCCGCCCACGCCTCAACCGGCGGCACCCTCTGCGCCCGCATCCGCCCCTAGCTTACAGGGTATGTATAATATCACTACATAGAAATTAAAGTTGAATTTGTGTTTGTTAAGGGTAATCTCAGAAAATACTTTACGAATTTTCTTACTGTTCTCACCAATAGAAAGAAGAAATATTGAGGATTTTTTTCTAAACAGAATACAAAAATACTAATACCTACTTGTGAATCAAATCGGAAATATCGTCTCTTCTAGGGACGCAACCGAGCTGAGTGAGAGTAACCCAATAGTTTTAAATATTTTCACTAATTTTATCTTCTATGATCAAACATATCGGAACCTTAATCGGAAGTCATCTGTAGATATACAATGGCATCATATCTAAATAAAGGAGCGATGTGATACTTTTGTTAGAATTGGATATTAGTTGTGTGTCAAGATTTCCAGGCGTGTTAAAGATGTATATAAGAAAAGTAAAAGCTACTTTAATTCATAAAAAAAATATCATTCTTAAAGTGTCAAAAATTGCGTGTTATCTCCTTCGAATTGATCGCTCTCGTTGACTGATGAGTGATGATAGTAAAATTAATATTTTTTAAAACCATAACTATTCAATAACCTTTTTAAGAAGCTCTATAAATGTACTATCATACGACGACCGATAGGTATTTTGCGATAATTTTATTATATGTATACATATACTTAAAAGGCAGTGGTAGCCCAGTGGTAACGCGGGTTCAAATCCCGGGTCTCGCACCTCTGATATTTTCATGTGCGAATAATTTCTAACATGATTACCACTTGCCTTACGGTGAAGGAAAACATCGTGAGGAATCCTGTGTGTCTGAAAGAACCTAGCAAGTTTTCGAAAAACATGTGAAGTCCGCCAATCCGCACTTGGCCAACGTAGTAGACTACGTGGTATAACCTGATCCCCCTCGTATTGAAGGGAGGCCCGTGGACGTTAAAGGGCTGAATAGATATATTATACTAACGCTATATGTCTTAATCTTTTCTTGTCGGGGTTTAACAAAACTTGGGTGTTAAATTTCGATCTTATTTAATATCAAATTATATATATAAATTATATTAATTATATATATAAATTAAAAATATAACACTTTCTTATTAATGATCTCCAACACCAACAGCTATTGTATATATTATGTGTAACTAAAATAAAAAAGCGTATTTTTTCACTTCCATTCATTAGTGAGCACAACACAATTCTCAACTTATTTTCACCTGATACATGTTAAATGAAAATACATAACTTCTCAAGTCGTCTTATAAAAACCTAGCTAAAAATATATTTATACAGCTTAACATATTTCCCTTATCTTGGACTAGTTAGTCATGTTAGTTCATGGTTCTTCCTATTACATATGTTATGTTATCAATTTATTGATTTATGTTTTGAATGAAACTTAGTACATAGATAAATTATATGAACTGAGTAACACGTATAGGAGAGCTACAATTAGGCACGTTAGGATGCACCAGAGCGAAGCGAGAATAAGTGGTAGTAGGCTTAATAAGCATACTGCTGTTAAACCTAAAGGCGGTAGTATATGTTATATGTATATATTATCTATACATATAATAAAACTGTTGAGGTCTGTACATAGAAAAAATGCTAAAAACCGAGTCAGGTGGATGTAAGAAGAGAAATAGAACAAATCCAGATTTTTTAAATTTTTTGTTTCATTGTCTGTCTGTGTGTCCGGGCTAATCTCCGAAACTGTTGGACCGATTTAAATGAAATGTTGCGTGGTGGTACCTTATATCCCCGGTCAACATTTGAAATACTTTTAATCCCGGAAAATTAAAGAGTTCCTGTGGGATAGTTAAAAATCTATAGTAACTTATACAGCTTAGTACACAACAACTTATGCATCTAATTTAGTAAAATTTGGCATGTTGATACCTTATACCGGAAAAATGTACGGTTCCCGTGGGATAGATGTGCTTTTGTTTTCCTAGAGGCGAACCTAAGCGAAGCGAGGGTGTGCCACTAGTAATAGTAACTTTTTTTCTTTATTTTATTTAAAATTATTATGTAACTCGACATTTAGTTTGACATGTGTGATATTTGTGGTTCGAATGCATTACGGCAAGCTTGCAATACCTAGATAGTTGAAGGTTTCGCGAGGCTGTTTACGATAAGGTGTATGTTACATTTTTCTTGTTGCGTAGTGTTGCAATTTCTTTAACGCCCACAAAAACCATTTTAACGTTGTTAAAATACGAATCTAGACTTACATTTTAATGGATTACCTTTTACAATTTTATAATTTCCATTTTAAAAAATTTATTAATATATAAAACTTATCAGATTTTTGTTGATATCGTCAAGTTTAATTCTAAAAAGTTCATTACGCTACGCCTTTTACTTTCTACAAATGCCAGAAATATTAACACGCCCTAGTCTTTGATACAAAGCCGGTATGATCATTATTACTCTCACAGTTATCTCTTAAACATTCTGCTTACGTAATCAGCAGTTTTGCCTACCCACGGCTACCAACGAAACAGCATATCATAGTATATAAATATGTATAGCTAATAAAAGTAGTATATACTCTTAACTTATTGAATTTATTTGTGTTTAGGTACCTACTACGTAATACGATAAATTACCAATATTTACGACAGACAATTTTAATTTAACAACACGTATTTTTATTCTTATCAAAGCAAAGCGTATGAATTTAATTTATATTAATTTTTATTATATTTTCATACTAGCGACTCACCCACGCTTTGCTCGGGTTCGTTCCTAGGTTACTTCCTAAAACAACCTTTTTTTTACTTTTATTTATTTCGTGAGGTCCTATTTTTTTTCTAAAATAAAAGTACCCTATGTTACTCCTTATTACATCAGCTATCTGCCAGTGAAAGTTCCGTCAAAAGCGGTCCAGCCGTTTCAGAGATTAGCACAAACAGACAGACAGACACAAAAATTGTAAAAAATGTTGTTTAGTATGTGTACATATGTCATCCATATGCATTTAGTAGAAAGCGGTTACATATTTTAATATTACAAGCAGACACTCCAATTTTATTTATTTGTATAGATATTATGTACATATAAATCAATAATTAGACCAAAGCGACCCATTGAATTGTTAAGGGGACGTAGTGCACGTATGCACGTACACTGGTACTGCAATTTTGAAATAACATATTATTATCAATTTTGTATTATTTTTTTAAAATTTCAGTAATTCAAGAAGTACCTATAGGCAATAAATTTTGGAAACTAAAGGCATACATACATATTATGTATATCTTTAAAAGTAAACATATAGGTATGTATATGTTTCATAGATAAAGAATTGTGTTTGTCGCATACACTTGGCTAGGAGTGTGTGAGTGGCTTGTAGTTACTATTTGGTGACTTCGTAATATTATAAAATAATATATTAAATGTTAATTGTATTTGCATGATGATCGCTCGTATTAAAGTGCGCCTATGTCCGTCCTCATAATGAAATCTACATAATATGTACTTACTCTTAAGCGGTTTAAGCGTTTAAAGGTATGTAACTAACAAATAGACATACCGGGTTACATTCACACAATAATATATTAATAATAGTAGAATAGGTTTTGATATTTATGCTCTCAGGTAGTGTTTAAACATTCGGTTTTATATATTTTAACAGCTTTTATTTCAATTCTGTCAGCAATTTACTTAGTTAATTTTGCATGAAGTCTTTAAACAAATAAGAAATATTGAATACAGCGTTCTTATACTAATAAAATACACTCCGCGATTACATTAATGGTAAATACAATGAATTAATGTATCCAAGTTTTCTAACTTCAGGTCAGCGAACTCTTAAATCGAAATGCTCTCCACGCGCCAATTAGCGGTCACAGATTGTGGTTCCATTACTTTAAAAAAATTTAATTCTATAACAGTTTTTAATAAATTTTCTCTTTTTTCCCCGAATAGTTTTCTATGTCTAAAGAAAGACGCTGTTAAAAATATGCATACACACCTATTAAAACGACGGCTTCCTTTCACAGCTTCTGTGCTATTTTGTAAGAACTTATGCACTTGTAACTTGACAGCTCATTCCACGAACATACTTCAAGCATGGTGTATAAAGTATGAAGCATGGTAGCGGATTCTGCTCTCGATTTACATACAGGTTCTTACATAATAGCACTTACAGATATGTATACTAGCGACTCATCCTCGCTTCACTCGTGTTCATTCCTAGGTACTTTTTAACTACTAGTATGAAATAGATAGACTATACAGTCTACCTATATAGGTATGATGAGTTGTTGTGAGTTGTATTGTACGAGTTTTCCCGTGGGAATGACATAATCTCCCATGGTAAAAAGTAGCCTATGTCACTCTCCAGCCTTCCAAATATCTCCACACATCACACCAATCGGTCACTATATTTCGACGTGAAAGAAGGGCAAAAAAACCAAACAACACACTTTCACATTTATAATATTTATTATGTATATATCAAGATATTTCTGTGATAACACTATTGAAAGCTACGTATATTTGACACTCCGCTATCTTATGAAAGGTATTTTGTGAAAAAAAAAACATTCGTCTGTATACATTATTGCACATAGGTATGTTTTTAGTTTTCTATACGCAAAGAAAGGACCTATTTATATAAAACATAAGCATTCATTAATTTATAAGTACTCGTACATTATCAAACCAAAAGTAAGTGAGTTAGTGTGTGTATTTATTTACCCCTAAAGCGTATATATCCTGGATAGGTTATTGTTTTATTAACATTCCTACCACGCAGGTTGAGCAAAACTATTTTAAATTTTAATTACTCAAAAACAACTTTTCTGTGCGCTTTTCAATTATTAAAACCATCATCTTTTGCTTTCTTTTGTATTGCATAACTATCTATGTAGTTTATAAACACATAAAACGTATGCATAATCTAAAACAAAGCAAGTATTTCCTGAGTCGTCACGCCGTTTTGATATACTTGACCAGGTTAAAAAGTAGACCTAACTGTAGTATAACTATCTTCTGTGTTCGTGATTCGATTTCTTTGTTTTAAGTTGCGTGATAGCCCTAATATAATTTCTCTAATGTTAATTAATGCAAATGAACATCTTCATCTATACAGAAAAATAAAATTGGAGTGTCTGTTTGTAATATTAAAATAACTGCTTTTTACTAAATGCGTATGGATGTATACACGGTATGTATGTTATTTTGTCTGTCTGTCTGTCTGTTTCGGCTAATCTCCGAAAGGGCAGGATTGATTTTGACGGGACATTCACTGGCAGATAGCTGCTGTTATAAATCGCTATATAATTTAAATGAATATCTTAGAAGTAGCAAGCCACTACTTATGTATAAACATAGCTAACCGTGAAGACATACCTACAATTAATACAGACGTATTTACAATAATAATAAATGAACGGTCGTTGACGATGCAGAATTTGCTTGACAAAACTGTTATTCAACCATTAATGCTAACACATCTTGCAGTTTGTATACACAAAAATTTTAAAAGTACACATTTCTTTAAAAATATGTATAATAACTAAGAAAAGTGCTATTATCGTTTAATGAGAAGGTATAGTTTGGAAAACCAAAAAGACATGCCTTTGACTAATATAGATTTTAATAACCTTTGAAGAGTTATAATATCCACCTTCTGGACTCCATAAACGAGCACAGTACAAAAGTTCACATTTCACTAATAGAAGTAGGTTACAAAACACTTGATGTAATAAAAGCGTATTAAAGAATACTATGGCAATATGTTATAGTATTTTTATCTATACTCTGGCAAAGAACTTTATAATTTCACTTATTTGCAACACTTGCTAGTGTTGTTGCACATAGCGTAATACCTTTCGAAAAGTCCCAATACCGGTTCACTGATAACGTTTCCGGTTTATCAGATGTAACCGTACTTGCTCGACTACATACGCAATACAATTCGGCATCTCGATAAGTTCTGGTTTTAGTATTTGCGCTGTGTTAGCTGACCTTACTGAAGTAAACCAAAAATGTTACTCAACGTCTACTCGATTTGACCCGGATCCAAATAGTATTGTTTCTGTTACTTCGCAAATGTTCATTATATTTTATTATTATATGCATAAAAGAATATATTGGGATTCGATTCTTTATGCAATGAATTGATTTAAGAAATGTTGTATGTTTCGTGTGTGTTTGGGTGATATTGCGTGTTCACTGTCGTTGTGTGTGCAGGGAGATAATCAAACGTCCAAAGTTAGACATATTTATTATATTGACTTTAAATTACTCATAAATATCCTTAACACAATATATATTTTTATCTTATACTATAATATTATAAAGCCGAAGAGTTCGTTTGTTTGGTTGAACACGCTAATCTCAGGAAATACTAATCCAATTTGAAAAATTCTTTTTGCATTAGATAGTCCGTTAACTGAGGAAGGCTATAGGCTATATACCATCCCGAAAAATTTATGGTTCGCGTGGGATAGATTTGTTTTTGTCTAGGGACGAACCGGAAGCAAAGCGAGGGTGAGTCGCAAGTATTATACATACTGCCATACAACTATATTTGTTTCCTTTTTTCATAATATAGGTATGTGTATTTTTTTGATGTTTCGTATATGCTTACGTTATTTCTTTTTAATTTTTTTCTTTAAAGTTACATGTAGCGACAATGCTGGCGCACACATTTTGGCTATATATTTAACAATTGTATCGTGCCACGAAGTACGAACCCCAGTTTTCCCGTAACTACTATACTATTATTACTAGCGACTCACCTTCGTTTATGCAAAAAAATATCAAATTATATAAGAATAGCTCGAAGATTAAATTAGCTATTGTTTAGAGTATAAGGCGTTACCTACGTACATATATATTTGTATCGTGTCAATTGGCGGCTGATCGGAATATTGAATGACTTACCGCTACCTCCACAGGATTATTTAGAACTTAATACTAAAACTTCAATAAAAAATATCCTATGCCATCATAATTATGCATTTGACTCTATTAGAAATAACTATTTTTAATTTAAGTTATGATTTGAATAGAAAGTTAATTTGTATACATTAATATACATTTCTCTATAAAATTAATATATCTATTCATTCATGAAACTCAATAACAAAACTAAATTCTGAAATATTTTATGGTAAGACTCGAGTGTCGTATCTCACGATCTAGCTGTTGCCTAATTTCACGCTTTAGTGACCACTGTTTATACTATCCGGTTACAATTTATCTGTATTTAAATAATTATGGCATAATATTACTGTAATAGTGTACTAAAATCATAAGATTTGCTGAAAACACTGTATTGATAATCATCCTCACTTGAAACTATTCAAGATTCCATGTACGAACATCTATACATATAATAAAATTGTAACTAAGCCGAATCTGTACATAAAATATTTTTTGGAAAATCTTATTGAAATAGACTTTATTATCGACACAGAGGTCGAATCTATAGTTTTTAGAATTTTTGTCTATTTGTCTGTCTGTCTGTCTGTTACCGCATCACGGGAAAACCACTGGATAGATTTTGATAAAATTTGGTATAATGACAGCTGGTTATCTGGGCCAACATATAGGATACTTTTTACTGCGGGAAAGTATCTTATTTCTGAGAAATCTATACTAACCGTTAAAACGTGTTTAGATTTTAGGGACGAACCCGAGCGGAACGAGGGTGAGTCGCTAGTCTATACAGATAAATAAAATTGGAGTGTCTGTTTGTAATATTAAAATAATCGCTTTTTACTAAATGCACATGGATGTATACACGGTTCATATTATACCAAAACAATATTTTTTTTTAATTTTTGTCTATCTGTCTGTTTGCTCCGGCTAATCTCCGAAACGGCTGGACCGATTTTGACGGGACTTTCACTGGTAGATAGCTGATGTTATAAGGAGTAACTTAGGCTACTTTTATTTTAGAAAAAGAATTAGGGTTCCGCGAAAAACAATTAAAACCCATGAAATTGTGAACAAAATCCGCGTAAATCGCTATATAATTTAAATGAATATCTTAGAAGTAGCAAGCTACTATTTATGTATAGGTAAACACAGCTAACTGCGAAAACGTACCTAGGGATGAACGCGAGCGCGAAGCGAGCGTGAGTCGCTAGTTACTTATATATATAACAAATAATATTTTTCTGAGATTATTCCATTTTAGGTATGTATACGTGACATTAATAATGTAGCTTGACGTTAGTCAATGCTCTTTACACAAGTAGCGTAACGGTCATCTCATGATAGTCAAGGATAGTGAAATTTTAAATAAGTTAAATTTTTAAAATTTTTATATGGCCTATTTTTTTTAATTTGCTTCCTGCATGCCTTCAGGCAACGGTTGAAAGCTCAATGAATCATTTGCTGGGTGATCAGTTTCCTATCGTCGTTACAAAGAAAGAAACTCGGAAAGTATTGTTTATGACGTTCATTCTTAACGTGTACATGTAACCAATTGCGCCGGTAATTACTATATCGACGTGTTATTAATGCTTTCACTCTACTCTTTCTCACAAACGCTCTGTTTTTATTGATTTATTATTATTGAACATTTGTAATGTGTGAAAATAAAAAGCCTTTCATTATTTAAATGATTAAGTCTACATCTTATTTGCAATTCGTGTTTCATGGCTATTGACACTCAAATATTAGTCCTTCACCGCATTCACACAGGGTTATTTTATATGTGCAATTCAATATTATCAGTATTGCCTATTATTTATATTTGAAGACAATATTTCCAGTTCCCACTATGTATTATTCTGTAATGCTCGTTGCGTTCTTTAATGCAGTTATATTAATCTTATCAACAAATGTTACCATTTTGTACAGTGACATATTATATTTATTTTTTCGCATTTAACTAAATATAGATATAGCTAAAATGTTCTCTGTTAATACATATGGCACACATATTAGTCATTACATAAGCGTAGTAGAATCATTTAAATTGCGTCATATTCGAGACCTTTTCTATAACTATTTTTTTATATCTTAGTTGTATAAAGCTACAATTGCATAACATGTTTTCAAGGCGTAGACAAATTGAATATATTAATTTATGTATGTACTACCGTCGCTTCGCCCGGGGGCGTCCTTAAATGCCTAACGGTATGGTATAGCCTATGTGTTACTCCAAGTTATAGTCTATCTGAGAACTAAGTTTCATCTAAATCCGTTCAGCCGTTTAAGCGTAAGGAAGTTTTACATACACACTTGTATATATACGTAAAACTCACATAGAAACTTTCACATTAATAATAGTAGCTTGATTAAAAAGCTATACACTTGTTACTTACCCCCATATTTTCTAATCTTACCCTTGCTTTCGTTAATTCTTTGGTATAAAATTAAACAGGGTGAGTAATTCTATAATATGGTGCAATATATCGGTCTCGACAGTTGTCGTGACCGCCTAACTAAAGGCTTATATTACGATGAAGTAACCATGCAAATAGCATGAAGTGCACCGAACACTGCAAGCAATCGTAGTACGCTCTAAATGTCACACTGATTATTTCATTGATTAGCAACCCTACTTGATCAAACGTTCTTTGCTAATAACACTTAATTCCCTTGTTGCGAATAGATCTATTATGGCTAGTATTTTAAAAGGTCATTTACAAATTTAATAACAAGACTTTTCGTGCATAAAATATAACATGCGAAATGTAACGTTCAGTTTCCTAATTTTTACTTACTAGAATGATCTAATTATTGCGATGTTACGGTTTACGATTATCTTTTCTATATTATCTATCGTCTTACTGATAAAATATATAATATATTTATTATAATCAGTTAAGTGTATCAGTAGTTACTCCAGGATAATTTCTAAGAAATCCGTGCGAATTTCCGGGAATTCAACTGTTATAGGACACGCCGGCGTGTATGCGGTCCTCGAGGAGTTAATTTTATTTATTAAGAACTAGCGACTTACCCTCGCCCCTAGGTACGTTTAAAATAGATAAAAGTGCTATCGCGGATTTTCTGTAGGATTTTATCGCCCACAATTTTCTAGTAAGTATATTTTTTTTATAAAACGTAAGCCCGTTTCGCTGCGAGCGATTGATAGTTTTAAATGTGATATCTTCTAAGATATTAGTTTTAAAGATATGCTGTAAATGACAATTTTGATCTACATTAAATGCATAACTTATCTAAATCTATTTAATTGGTTAAGGATTAATACTGTATTGTTTAAAATAACTTCGTTAAAAACCATTTTTTTTAGTAACATGTAAAAGATATAAATGGTTACTGTGGGTTATTCTTAGGAGATAAATATGTACCATCGCGGAATTTTCTGTAGACCGTTTTAGGATATCTAATTCCGTAATACATTATTCTGATCTATCTCGTAAGGTTTAGCCAGCATGCAACGTTAGCAATGTAAGCGCCGAAAAAATCGATTTTACCGACACCATTACAAATCTTTGAAATTTTCAGCTTTTCTCTACTATAGTACTTCCGGAAGAAATTCTCTAAATGGTAGGGAAACCTTATCAAAATCCGTTGTATGGTTTAGAAGATGTTAGCGCAGAAACAGACAGACAAAAACAGCGACTTTGCTTTATACTATGTATAGATGTATGTAGATGTTATCTATATTAAAATATCTAAGCTAGTATTGCCCTGTGTTATTCATTTTTATTAAAAAACGTACTCGTACCTATGCTAATGTTTAGAACAAAAAAGGTTATTAAATATTGTGTGCAATATTTACTCGAAGAAGGTAAAACTAGAATCTTAGATCGAACCAAGGTCAACTTGTTTAGTGACGTAACTCGGATGAGTTAATATTTAGATAATAATAAACTACACAAGTTTCCTTCGACTCGCTTGGATTTAATCATTTGAGAAATTAAGTTATCATGATTAAAATCCTATTCCGACATGTACATTTATGTATTTCCGACATGGTACGTTTTCAATTTATAATATCTATGTATTTCATTTCTGATAAGCATTACTCACTAAATTTTTAAATATGAAACAATGTGTTCTACGTGCAGGTTGATTTCCATTCGTACCTACTGACTAAATAGATTTTGTCTTATACCTTATGAACTATGAACTGCGCGTTATCTCGATATAAAGTTATAAGCACAGATTATAAGAAAAATTACGACCTTATTTGATAAATTAATATAGGTATGGACACAAATATTATTTTTTAATTACTTCCATTACCTTTTGTAACCTAACACCATATCGCCATTTCGTTTATTTCAAATATAAATGATATAGTTATTATTTTTGCCAAATTTGGTAGTGGATACAGAAAGATGTGAAGCCATAATGTTCACGAACAATACATTACGACACAGCCTCGTGAAATGTTTACTTACGAGTGTGTTCCTTGCTATGAGTTTACGCACCTCACCAGTCCTTGACCTAATCTCAGAGTAAAGTCCTAAGAAAAAGCACTTTATTTTACCTAAAATGCATGCATAGCCTTGATCATATAAAATATCTCATAATTAATCTATACATATAATAAAATTCTGAGTCGAATCTGTACGTTAAATATTTTTTGGAAAATCTTCTTGAAATAGTCATTATTATCAATACAGAGGCCGTATCTATAGTTTTTAGAATGTTTGTCTGCCTGTAGGTATGTCTGTCTGTCTGTAACCGCATCACGAGAAAACCACTGAACAGATTTTGATGAAATTTGATATAACACTAGCTGGTTATCCGAATCAACATGTAGGATACTTTTTACTGCGGGAAAATATGTTATCTCTGAGAAATCTATACTAAACGTTAAAACGTAACTAGGGACGAACCTGAGCGGAGCGAGGGTGAGCCGCTAGTCAATACATATAATAAAATTCTAACTGAGTCGAATCTGTACCTTAAATATTTTTGGTAAATCTTATTGAAATAGACTTTATTATCGATACAGAGGCCGAATCTATAGTTTTTACAATTTTGTCTGCCTGTCTGTCATTCTGTTACCGCATCACAGAAAAACCACTGGAGGGATTTTGATGAAATTTGGTATGATGATAGCTGGATATCCGGGTCAACATATACGATACTTTATACCGCGGGAGATTATCTCATTCCCACGGGAATACACGTTATAACACAACCCAAAAAATATTTATGATCAGAATTTCTTGAAACTTGGTATTAATGCTCTTCAATATAATTAAATAAATACGTGTTTTAGTGTTTTTAGAAATTCATCCCATAAGGAATTAAAATAAGGGATAAAAATTCGTATGAAACCTACCTTTTTAAAGTTTTTTTGTTGTAGTTTTAGCGCGAGCGAAGCCGCGGGTTTTGCTAGTGCTAAATAAATTTGAATTAAAGCATAAACAATGTAGTTATTTTTTTGTTTACTTAATTATTTTCCAGTCTCGAAAATGGCGGTTGTTTAGAATTCGTATTCGCATGTTATTCCTTCCTATATGTATAATTCATTTGTTAAATGTAGACTATATATCTATTTATATATACATATGAAATTGTCTGTGAAACTTAATCTCATAAATATGACAGTTTTTAAAAAAAAATTGAACAATAATAGCTAATAACAATTTTAGGATTATTAAAATAACAGTAGGTACGGTAATAAAGGTTCCCGCTTAACCACTTTCTAACGTCATCATGGGAAAACAGCATTCGAATGTTCAGCCGTGTTTACGTCTAGATGAGAACTTTCTCTATGTCCACTGTGATAATGTAGTGCGCACTCGATAAAACTTACACTTATGTATTAACTAGTTTTTGCCTATTGCTTCACTCGCCTTGTATTTACAAAGATAAAAAATAGCCTATTTGTTAGTCAAGATATATGGAATCTGGAGCCAGAAAATTTCACTGTTATCCCTTGAGTGGTTAAAGCGTAAAAAATTATAAACTACACTCGTTTTGTTACTTATTCACAGTTCACTCACAAACATTTGCATTTAAAATATTAGTAAGATAATGGTGTGATGTAATTGGACTCTTTGAATTCTTATGTAAAGTTATTAAAACATGAGAACACTACGATTTTAACATACAACTGTTTTTAAATGTTACTGAATTTCATTCGGTGTTAATAAATACATTTATTTTATATTACGTCTATTATGATTTATGACATTTGGACAATTCTCTTGAAATTAAATAATTACATTTTAAACCTACGACCATTCCTTATGTACATATATACATATAATATATTCTTCCGTCCGTAATAGAAAAACCCGCATATAAAGCACGTATAAGATATGCATATAAGATACTAACCTTGTCCAAATACCCGCATTCCAAAATAATTATTTTATTTCAAACTGGATTCTAAAAAATTCACCTTAAGTAAATAATACCTACCTATAATATTATGTTACACAATGTATAAAGCGAAATAGAATGAAAAAAGTATTTCAAAGTCACATGAGTAGGTATATGTAGGAGTATATTTGTGATATTTAGAATATAAAACCAAAAACAAAAACCATCATAATAAAAAAATGAGGTGAATTATCAACAACAAATACTACCCGGATATACGGATAGTAAGCACCAACTGTTACTATGACACTGTTACATTCATGACTCATGAGTGCATTCATTACTTTATATGTATTAATGTATGTATGATTCTTAACTATTGTTAAAATTGATTAAATAGTTATAATCGCAAGATATATAATTTATATTATACTTTTATCATTCCAACATCAACATGTATCCTTTATAAAATAAACGCTGTTTGTTTATTAAAAGCATAAATATATAATTATTATAATTTAATCATTAACGAACGAAGTACATTTTATATAATATGCACTCTAAACTTAATTATTGTAATGTTGTATTTCTATTATAAAATTCACGTGTATAATAACGTGAAGCCATATTATGTTAATACATTCAAAACTGTTGATCAACACATGTATGGATTCAATATCAAGGCAAACATATTGTCCAACAGAGCTTATTCTAGAATAAACAAAAGAGTGATGATGTTTCATGGAATTAATTCTTATAAATTTCATATTTACTAATACTATCTATACATATAATAAAACTGTAGAGGTTGAATGTATGTACATAGAAAAAAAATAGCTAAAACCGTTAAAGTCAGAAGAGGGATGTAAGAACAAATCCAGATTTTTTTTTCAATTTTTTTGTTTCTCTGTCTGTTTGTACGGGCTAATCTCCGAAACTATTAGACCGATTTAAATGGGATTTTGCATGGTGGTACCTTATATCTTCAGTCAACATTTTAGATACTTTTCATCCCGGAAAATTAAAGAGTTCCCGTGGGATGGTTAAAAAACTATGGTAACTTATACAGCTTAGTACACAATAACTTATGCACCTAATTTTGTAAAATTTGGCATGCTTGATACCTCATAACGGAAAAGTGTACGGTTCCCGTGAGATAGATTTGATTTTGTTTTCCTAGAAGTGATAAAAAAGGCGATAAGTAATAATACTTTTAAATTTTAAAGTACGAATTAGTAGGAGAAACAGACTATAATTTAGTTGAGTTAGTGTATGTTCCGGGTCAATTTCAGAAATTACCGTACGAATTTTCATACAGTTGTCACTAATAGAAAAATGATGATCTAAAAATTTTAAAAACTATAGAGATTTATAAACAGCAAAAATAATCTACCGGTATGAAGATATTTGCGAATTAAGTCACAAAAAATTATCTCTTGCGCACCGGAGCTGAACGAGGGTGAACTACTAATCTATACAGATACATAAATAAAATTGGAGTGTCTGTTTGTATTATTAGAATAAACGCTTTTTACTAAATGCATATGGATGTATACACGGTGCATATACCAAAACAACATTTTTTACAATTTTTGTCTGTCTGTCTGCCTGTCTGTTTGTTCCGGCTAATCTCCGAAACGGCTGGACCGATTTTGACGGGACTTTCACTGGCATATAGCTGATGTTATAGAGAGTAACTTGGGCTACTTTTATTTTAGAAAAAGAATCAGGGTTCCGCGAAAAAAAACTAAAACCCATGAAATTATGAACAAAATCCGCGTACGGCCTACGCACCCGAGCAAAACGAGGGTAAATCGCTATATAATTTAAATGAATATCTTAGAAGCAGTAAGCTACTGTTTATGTATACCTAAAGATAGCTAACCGTATTATCTATACAGATAAATAAAATTAGAGTGTCTGTTTATAATATTAAAATAACCGCTTTTTACTAAATGCATATGGATGTATACACGGTACATATGTATATAGCAAAACAAAATTTTTTACAATTTTTGTCTGTCTGTCTGTCTGTTTGTTCCGGCTAATCTCCGAAACGGCTAGGCCGATTTTGACGGGACTTTCACTGGCAGATAGCTGATGTTATAGGGAGTAACTTAGGCTACTTTTATTTTAGAAAAAGAATTAGGGTTCCGCGAAAAAAAATTAAAACCCATGAAATTGTGAACAAAATCCGCGTACGGCGTACGCACCCGAGCAAAACGAGGGTAAATCGCTATATAATTTAAATGAATATCTTAGGAGTAGCAAGCTACTATTTATGTAGGTATACCTAAACATAGTTAACCGTGAAAACGTACCTAGGGACGAACGCGAGCGTGAGTCGCTAGTAAAAAATAATATTACACATATAACATTATTGGTCTCGTTCTGTTAGTGGATCTATTTTCGTCGTTTTAATCGTAAAACAGGCAATAAATAGCTATACTAAATTCTTCGATCAACATACATGTCCTCTATCTTTCGCGGGTATTAAAGCTTTCATGCTATGTATGTTATTAGATCCTAATTATTTAGTCACTGCTCGACACTACGGGTTGCCCAACGCGCTTGATCAATAAGCGCAGGCGCCACGTGAATGTACACTGCTTGGCCGGTAATGGGAGCAAGTATTGGCTATATTTAGAAATCAGTATTCATTACACATTAGGATATTTTTGCACATATCAATTTACGTAAAGATTATTTATTTGATATGACAGTTTTTATTTATTATTTGTGATAAAATTCATTACTTTATTGCAGATATTTTACAAGCATATAATTATTATTTATAATTTATTTACTTGTAATTGATATTTTAAATTTTTAATATTAATTAATATATAGCAGGCGGCTTTGCGCGTGTAAACTTTTAGCAATTCGATTTTTAATAGCAAATTATTAACATCTTACTAAATTGTTTTTTATTTAATTATTACAAATTTAACTTTAATTTAGTATCCATGAATACCTTTTACTTTTCAGAAATTACTAAAATGAATACGAAAGATATTAAATAAATTTTCTCGGATTTGTATATATATATATGTGAACTTCTATCTGTTTTTCTTCATGTTTTCCCCAAATAAATGTTGTTCTAATTTGTTAAATTGGCTTGGGAATATCTTTACGTATATGCTCTATTGCCTACTTGCTCTTGGCCTAATCTATACTAATATTATGTGAAAGTTTGTGAGTATGGATGTACGGATGTTTGTTACTCTTTCACGCCAGAACGGCTGAACGGATTTGGATAAAATTGGGCACAGATATAGATTATAGTCTGGAATAACACGTAGGCTTTTCATCCTGCAAAAATGTACGGTTCCCGTGGTATAGGTTTATTTTTGTTTTCCTAGAGGCGAACCCGAGCGAAGAGAGGGTGAATCGCTAGTTCTTTGTATTAGTAAGTTTAGGTAAGTAAACTGGAATAAAACAATCTGTTCTTAAATACCGATAGCATTTCTGTTTTTAGTTAATGATGACAATTACGGATTAAGCATTATTTTTCCTGATTTTAATAATATTTCATAAAATTGCATAATTTATTCTAAACTTAACAAATATGAAACAAGATCGATATTGTTTTATGTCAATATGTCTTATTATGTCTTAATTGGTTCTTTGCACGAATAAGAAATCAAGGCTTTATGCGAATAGACTATATGGACTCTTATAGAGTATCATCTCGGTAAAAGTCTCGAAAACTCGGTAAAACATGCTTGCAAAATGAAGGTGCTAATTTAATAATTGGCTTACTCAATTTTTTTTTAATATTTTTAACTCTTTTAATTTTTATTTCTCCTACTTATAAATTATGAGACTCTTATATATTTAAATATAAAAATTATGTTTTATTTTAATTTTTTTTAGGCCAAATGATTATGTATCATTATGAAGTGCTACTGATACGAAAAAATCTGTTAAACCTTTTTTAACGATAAGCGGTAGTTACCATTATACCTTATCTGTCAGAGAGAGCAGACTACGAACGTAGTAGAAATGCCACAATGGCATTCTTTTCGTTTTCGGTCATCAAGAACAATGCCACGTTATCTACCGTTTTCATTCTTGTCCTCGCAAATATCTCTGTCTCACACGAATAGCCTGTTATGAAGTGTTAAACCACGTTCGTCAAATACGTGAGCATTTTAGGTTTAACATTTACACTAGATCAAGTCAAATCAACTTCACGTTTTACATACACTTTTGAATTGTCAATTTTTCGTTTTAAATTTAAATTAAATGCTAGTGTAGTGAGTCCGTGAGGAATATACCACCGGCTCGGAAGGCATTTCTGCTTAGAAGAGCCGCCGAGAAACTCGTTGCTCTTTTAATATATAGTTATAATTTACAATATTGCGATACGATAGTTATGTTCCTACCTATTAAAAATTAAATGAAAAAAACAAAATAAAGGACCTCGTTATATACGAGTACATTTTATATGAAAATCTACATCGTGTTTTTCATTCTACGTGACATTGCAATACATATATAGGTACTTACAAATAGTCCTCAGTTGGTTAGCAAAAAAATAAATTTATTCAAAAATATACAATAATGTAAACATAAAAATATTACGACAACTTATCATTTTATTTCATATGTAAAATGTTTTTGGTAATTAATTTCAAGTAATGTTGGTGTGTGATGATTATGATTGTGAATACAAATCTATGGCTGTCGTGTACAATAAGTAGTTCTGTGTCCGTGACACACATACCCACAAAGACGAATGAAAGCCGAGTGTTTTAAGTGACAAGACTTTTGTACCTACCTTTCGGCATGCTTGTTAAATTTTGTATAACCTAGAAAATTCTTTAGTATTATGTTATCAACTATAGGTAGATACTTTTTATTAATGTTTTTGTGGGAATAATATCAACCACAACTAATAGATTACGTATTATTAACAACAGTTCTATTAATCGATAGAGATAAAATATAGTATAATAAGTAAAGCCCAAGTTCCACTATCATGATAAATTTTAGGCGGTTGAGGGTTTCTGAAAATAAAAACGTAATAAAAAATAATAGGAAACAATTACACGTTTTATAGAGGCAAATGCAATAACGAGAATTTTTAGACCTAAGCAAATTGTTCACTTGTTAACCCATTTGTCTTAACGGCATGTGCGTTTCACTGGTTGAAACGTCATCTATATGTACTAATATTATAAAGCTGAAGAGTTTGTTTGTTTGTTTGGTTGAACGTGCTAATCTCAGGAACTACTAATCCGATTTGAAAAATTCCTTTTGCATTAGATAGCCCATTAATTCAGGAAGAAAATAGGCCATATATATTCCCGGAAAAATGTACGGTTCCCGTGGGATAGATTTGAATTTTTCTAGGGATTAACCCGAAGCGAAGCGAGGGTGAGTCGCTAATTCAATATATAACTTGGGTGATTACCTACTAATTATTTATAGGTATAAAGATACCTCACTAAGAACTTTATAACAAAAGTAAGTTCAAAAAAATGTTTATCATAAAATTAAAAATATTATATGAACTTAATACATAGTACGTATAAAAGATATTCTCGAATTTGAAACAATTTGAAACCGTTCTTAAAAAAACCTCTAAAGAAGAAGACATTCGACTGTAAAATCAGTCGAATGTCGTATAAGTAAAATCATGTCATATGAAAAGCATAAATAAAGCTAATATTTAAATATGATTAAATTAAATTTATTAAATTAATAAAAAACAAAACTAAAAATATGAAAAGAAAACAATTTAAGAACACCTTTAACAGATATGATATAAACATTTCAAGATCGTTTTTTATTATTGCGTAACCTTTCCATCTAGAACATTGAAAGGATCATGAATATTTACGTCGTTTAAAATACATTATTATATTTATACATATCTGATCAGAGCTGGCTTATTTAATGTCTTGTCGCCTCAGAGGAGGTTTAGTTTCGTTCGGATCGAATGACTTTAAAGGTCGTTTGTGATCTTTAATTAATTAATAATTGTGTTTAAAATGAGTGAGACAAAAATGAATGTGAGTAAACGTAAAAATAAAACTAAAAAAAGTGCTCAAAAAGAAGAAGTAACTTGTTGGAATTGTTTTACGGTTGAAGATAATGATAGAAATTTGGAATCTGTTCCTTTACCAAAAGTGCGAGAGGAACACAGGGAAAAGTTAAAAGTATATTCTTTTTTGGCTTCTGAATTATCAAAACCTAAAGCTGTTCCTCTTAAACAAAAAGTGAGTGAACGTTATGCAATTGGAAAGAAGATCGATGAAAAAATTTCGTGCCAAGTAAGTGCCGAATGTTTATCGGTTAATAACTTTGATACGTCGTTGAATAATAAAAATGATATTAAAAATCAAAGTCAAGCCAACAAATATCTAAGCAATGAAGACATAGATATTAACGAAAAAAATCTATTAAGTTGTCAAAATCAAATTAACACAGAATCTTCTCTTAGTAATAAAATTATTTCTTCAGAAAATATAAAAAACAATATAAATCAAAATAAAACCAAACTTTTAAGTACTGATGACAAAAATATATCTCAAATTCAAGATTGTAATAATAAAGTGAAATCTTTGCATAAAGAAAATATATATAAAAACTCAATGATACAATCCAATGAACATAGTGACATAGAAACTTCCTTTAATAAAAAACCAGAGATTTTAAATTTAAATAATAAAGTTTTTGAAAAAACAAGTATTCACGATGTATATGAGGACTGCAGTACAAATAAAATGTCTAAAACAGTATCCTCAGAATTTATGTCATTGGATAAACCTCCAAATGAAAGCAGCGCTGATCACAACTCAACTAAACGATTGCTAGAATTTAATATTAAGAAGTCAATTGAACCCGAAAGGAAAGCGTTAGCAAAGACGCCGTCTATACGTGAACAAAAATCACTAAAAGAAATAGGAAAAAAAGAAGTGGAATCATTGCATGAAGAAAATTTATCTAAAAACTCAACAATACAAATTAGTGAAAATAATGACATAAAAACATCATTTTATAAAAAATCTAAGCTTTTGGATATAGATAAAAAAGTTTCTGACGAAATAGGTATTCAAGTTAAATTCGAGGACTGCGGCACAAACAAAATATTAAAAACACTATCATCAGAATTCATGTCATTAGATACTCCTCCAAATGAAGATAACACTGATCATAACTCAACTAAAACGTTGCCAGAATTTAATACGTGTAAATCAACCAAACTAGAAAATAAAACGTTATTAAATACATCGTTATTAAGTGAACATAAATCTTCTGAAAATAATTGTTCCTCAAATATATCCGACACAAAATCTTTGGATATAACGGAACATGAAATTTTCGAAAGCGTGTTAGAGAAGATGTCTAAGTTAAGTATTTCAAATTCAATTGATTCTAAAGAAAATACATCACCTGTTAAAACGGACCTAACTATAAAACCGCAAAAGTCACCTTCAGCAGAAATTGAATGCAAAAATAAATCTTCAACTATTGATTATGCACATAGAGATGAAACAAATAAAATGAAACAAAGTAAACCATTACAAAATAATTATAAACGAAATGAAATAAAAACAACGTTTGAAAATGTTATTGACATGACAAATAAAGAAAAAATTCCCACAGGGGCATCATCATCGCCGATGCTGTCTCAAACAAAAATTAAAAAGTTGTCCAGTAAATCTCTAAGCAGTGATAGTTCAATAATCCGTGACGATATTCAAGACGCATGTCCATCTAAATTAGAATCTCCAATGACAGTAAAGGTTTTTAAAAGTAGAGAAATAACGAAACTTAGTCCACCTTTAGTTACGAAAGCAATTGAACGTAAATCAATCGAAAAATTAACTAGTCAAAAATTGAGTTCCTACAGAGATGTTGAAAAAGATCAAAATAAGGCAAAAAGTACGTCTGATAATATTGTTGTACAAAAAAATAAAGCAACAAATATTTTGCCAATTCATAACAAAGAAGATGATAAATTAACGTCTATTCTAGCAGATAAGACAATTATATTTCCTTCATCTGAAAAAAAATCTATTGTATTAAGCACCTCTTTAAGAGCCGAATCTGTGAATACTAAAATACCTATTTTGCAGAAATCTGTAAGTAGTAAATATTCGCCCGTTCAAATATTAAGGAATAAAGCTAAACATTACTTAACAAGAAATTCTAGTAACGCTAGCGATAAATTGTCGCCTACTTTTATTAGGTCTTTATCGATAAAAAATTATGTAAATCAAGAAAATAAACAAACTTCGAGCGCTTTTAAATCTTCACTAAAGGACGAACTAGAACATTCAGCGTGCGAAAATATTGAAAATGCGAACATTTTATTTAAAGTTCCGATAAACACATCTACTCCTAAGGAAAAACGTTGTGAATCTTCCGATACTTTTTCAGAGAGTGAGAGTAATCAAACGTCATTAGAAATAAAGGATACTATTGCCAGTAACAACAAAAACGACAACGCCAGCTCTAACGGTTCCGAATCAGGATATGCGGGCTCATCGGCAAATATACAATATCTTCCTGGTGATGAAAACACTAGTAAAAACTTCCACAACCCAAAAGATACAAATAAAAATGATAATAATGCATTACCTCATCCTTCAGAACATTTTAAATCTTCTATAACTTCACTTAATATTATAAATAATAAAAAACCGTTACAAACTTCTACAATGTCTTTGTACACTACTTCAAAGAAGTCACCTGTGAATTTTTTGCGGTGGAGAACTTCGTCAATGGTTCCACGATCAGTCAGTTTTGAAGGTATATTAATATATTCTATTAATTTTATATTTTTAATTAATAGGTAAGCTAATTATTTTATTAATAACACTTCTAACACTTCTATGACCAATGCGAAAGTTTATATATATATGTGTGATTCTTGTTACTTCTCTCTGCTGCACGTATTTGGAAGAACTATAGACTAAGACCTGAAGTCACATATAGGCTACTGTAAATAATAAAATATACAAAACGATGGTATTGCCTGCATATAATAATATAAATACAAAAGACATCTAGGGACGTTACTAGCAATTAATAAGCATATTTAATTCTAACATATTTTAAAGTTGAACACTATATATATACTGCTACTTTTAAAAAAATTGTATTTATAGCTACAGGTACTTTGTGCTAGACGTTCTACATATATTAATGTCTGGCAAGTGGGTACCATTTAATAATGGGCTCTTTTAATTGGCCTCTAGACATTATTAATTCACTTAACAATATGACGTGTAACAGGAAACAATCATACCACGCAGGATGCGATAAAAGTGGGATTTGTTATTTTGCTACTAAACACGTATTTCAGTTGTTGTGTTATTAATTAATTATGGCGGCTTTAATAAATTATGGACCGGACCAAAGTTATCGTTCAGTTGAAAATTATAGTTTTAGTGTTATAAATGAAACAGTGCAGCCTCAATCTCAGTTTGAACCAGTAAATATATACTCAATGAATTCAAGTGATATGCAAAATAATGAAAAAATATCGGGAATTCGTGGTTTCTTTTTTCGATGCTGTTCTTGTTGTTGTAGTTCTACGTCTAATGACAATAATGATTCTCCATTTGATGGCTCTAATTCCGCTCTAGTGGGACATGTTGGCCGTAGTTATACCTTAAATACAGAGGCAATCAATCCAGTGGTGCATCGCGCAGTCCCAACCGTTACTATTACTAAAGTAATAGATAACGACTCTATAAAATCTACACAACTCTTATTAAACAGTGAAAAAGATGCGAGTACTAGCTTTGCTAAAATTAAAGTGAAAAAAGAAAAGGGTAGTCAAAGTGAAAGTTTATATGATTCAGGACATAATAATAGAAGCAGCACCCTTAAAACTGGTGAGAAAGCATCATTCATTCGGGAAATTTTGAACTGTCGGGATTCTTTTATAAGGTCTTTAGAGTTGTGCGACAATTCCCTCACGAGAGGCAAAAAGTATCGTTTCATAAAGCGTGATGATTGGGTAGACGAAGAAAACAATGGTATACAGAAATCTGTTATGATTTTACGGAAGCACGTATGAAATTGTCCCTAGCACTACTCACGTTCATATAAAAATTAATAATAACCACATGCATGAACTTCGGCACCCTGTTAAAAAAACTACGACGCACTTTTATATCCTGTCGTGCATCAATACTATATTTTAATGAATAGCTAGCAAGCTATTCATTAAAGCTATTCATAAAAGCTATATGTAATGTAATATTATATTAAAACTTAATTCAGCTCAATATTATTTTTGATTCACAGATGAAGTCTACATGTCGGAAGCGTTATCATCTCCTGGTCACGCCACGCTCCCGAGACGCTCTAACTCACCGCTGCCTAATGAACGAGACTTGGACAGAGATAGGTTCCCTATCAACAGAAGCGGCTTACAAGTAAGCATATAATTAAAATTATACGTACATATATTCCTTAACATATTTCTAATTTACTTATCTGTACTATAAAATTATTATTTTGTTCTCTGTTATGGATTCTGAAGTCAAAGGCCATTTGCATGTGCAAATGGGCAGGTACATTTTTTGCCAATACAAAATCTGTCCTCAGATTTACGTTGCTTAGATATTATGTACGTACATGCGTTTTTCTCACTTGGATTTTATAAACAAGCATTTAAAAACTATTAATAATATATTATAATACAGATATAATTTTCATACACAGAAAGGCTCGCAAATCGAAATAATGTGAACTTTATTCAGTAGTACTTTGAAATAATGAAACAGAGTGGAAAGATGGATAAGTTGAATGTTTTATCGACGCTTTGGAGTTAATTTGTATAACTGTAAAGTTGGAAACAAGTATTGTTTCGGAGGCCGCGTTTGCAATTGTATTATGTTACCAGCACATTGTCATGCCTTGCGACATGCCCTGCGAACAACTGGGCTTACTAAATATTTACTACCAGTGTTTAACGAGACGAAATATAATAGTATTTAAAATCTAAATAATAACTTAATTTTTAATATTGTTTAAAAAAAACAAATTACGTTTTGGTTTGTTTTTTCACAATTATTAATAAATACTTTTTAATATCAAGGCTGAACTATATATGTATTACCAATAAAATGAACAAACAAATCCATTTAACACCGTTCTAAATATGAAAGTTGAATTTACCCAGAAATCAAAAATCTCGTGAAATTAAAACAAAACGATAAAAGATCGCGTTCGAGAACCATTTAATTTATTTGAAGTATTTCGTTGAGATAAAATTAAAAAGATTCATAGAAGAATGATTACCGTCAACAAAAGAATGCGTGTCGGATGGCAATTGGCAACACAATATGGACAATGGACATGTCTGTGGTTTAATTCTACAATAATTATAATATTCCCTTGGATAGATAGATTCATGTGGGCAGAGACGATAAAATGTTGTTACTCGTTACTCAATGCCATATGTGGTCTGCTGACCCGCTCCAAATGCGCTCGCGAGTCGCGAGTCGTAACGCCCGTTGCACAAAAATATATCTGATCGAAACGATTAAAAAAATATATTTGTATTGCAAATATATTTTTTTATCTTCTATCATATTACTTGTATATTTTAAAACAAGTGATAATGTGCACGATTACACTGCAATTAATGTTAATTTATTATTATTAAGGCAAAACAAGGACAAAACCTAAGTAAGAATCTTGCCGTGTTTTCCGCTTTTTTTTTTGTTTAAAACGAAGCATATTACAATGGAATATGTTTAATTTTCATATACTCGTACAAATAAAATCTTTTTGAACCTGAATAAAATATTGCCTAACATTTAAGATGAAATAAGGTTTATAATTTAGGACAAGTTTTCTAAATATATCTAGAAGACTTGAGAGCTACCTAATCCGAAACCGGTTTGAGTTCGGATTTAAGAGATTATTACTTTATTAACTTAGATTTGCCTGAGAAATAAAAAGCTAGAATATATAATAAATAATAACCTAATAAATGTGCATGATAAATAACATTATGCCGATAACCCAGTAAAATTAATAAAATAATATTCTTAATTAATATTAAACACATTTTCATAAACATTTATAATATAATAGTTCCCGATGTTTCGAATGCTTTACAGCAATCATGGTGACGGGAGAGACCCGTCTCACAGTCTCTCCTGCTTTAAAAATTTATTGTTATATTAAAAAATTAACAATATACTTTCATATTTTTTACATTATGTTAGTTGAGTATATCATATTATTTTAATCGCTTTATAATAGTACCTACCTACCTAATACCTTGTAATACGAATTGATTTAAGTTTATCAATTTCGTTGCTGTTTTTATCTTCTTTTTACATTTCAAGATGCATTGATAAATATATTTATATAAATAATTTTACTATAAATACTATATGTGAACAGGATCTATCACAACATCGAGGCAGCTTGTTGTATTAGATTAAAAAAACAAAGAAAAAAAAAACAGTAATTCTGCGCATGGTATTACATTACCGGCCATAGTTAATAAATATGGCAACGTGTGAGTTGCGTTTTATATACGTATAAACAATGTACAATGTACGTATGTACAATGTACATACTTACGTTTGCGAACAAGAGTGTTGTCATTGTAGTAAACGTTAGGTAACGTATCACATGGCAGGAGATAATGAGCGTAAACAAAAACAATTCATTCTCGCGAGCATACGCTTGCGACATGTATACAAAGACTTAATCTGTTTTACTCTACTTTCAATATGTGTGAACAATCCTTTTAATATTTAGTAATAACTTTGTTTTAAAATTGTCCTGATTTGTGGTTTTTGTTTGCAACATTGTTGACAATTTTTATTTTCACGGTAAATTAAAGAATTGTGTAAATTGTTAACGGCAAAGGTGTTAATAACTTATTAATTATATTTTTTTAATTTAATTCCAGGCGCGATCTGAGTCCATGGCATCAGTTTATTCAGGAGCCGGTGAGGGCTTGCGAGGGAGCGTGACCGTGCGGGGAGAAGTGCAGTTTTCACTTGTCTATAACTATAGACTAGGGGCTCTAGAAGTGGGAGTTAAGCGCTGCAGAGATCTGGCTCCGATTGATGTCAAGCGAAACCGCTCGGATCCTTATGTTAAGGTATATAATGTAAAACATTACACTTAGTTCTACAAACTTCCACATTATTTTATTGAAATATATATATATATATATATATATATATATATATATATATATATATATATATATATATATATATATATATATATATATATATATTATTCTATGATTAATGATACTTAGTTAATGGCTAAGGATATACATAAGGCGGTCTATACTTAAATAATAAATATCATAGGCCACGTGTAAGCCTAAAATTACATTTGATTGAGATGTTTAGACGTAACAAGCGAACAAAATCATCTGCGTGTTAAATGATTTACAAGAACTATTAAGTAGCATATGTATATGCAATCGAATATATTTGCTTTTTAATCGCTAATGTCTAAATCTGTTTTATAAAGTGGGCGTTGTTGTGTTCCTATCATTAGGTTGCATGAAAATTATGCTGGCTCACCACTCACTTAGTGTGTTCCAGTAGAAATTTCTATGAATGTAAATAAATTTTAATGTTTGTATTCATTATAAACGAACTTGTTCGGAAAGAAATCAGCTTTTTTGTTTTACGTTAGATTAATTCACATTATTCTTTGTCAATTTGCCCTACAAAATACTAAAAAGGTATGTAAGGTAGTGCACTCCATTCCCGTCAAGGTGAAATACTAAATTTGTTTATTTTTATACTTAAGCGTTGCCCTGGGCATCTTATTCACATTTCCTCAAGAGAGGTTAAAGGAGAGGAATAAACATTTGATGTTAGTTTTTTTAATAAATTAGAATGATCATCTAAAAGAGGAAATTAATATATTTTGACATATCCTATTATAGGTGTACTTGTTACCCGACAAGTCCAAGGCTGGCAAACGGAAGACGAAGGTGAAGAAGAACACATTGAGCCCGGTGTTCGAGGAGACGCTGACATTCTCGCAGCCGCTGAGCTCCCTGTCCTCACGCACGCTGTGGCTGAGCGTGTGGCACGCGGATATGTTCGGCCGTAACGACTTCCTCGGAGAGGTGACGCTGCCGCTAGCCGACGTCGTTTTTGACGACCCCGCGCCTATGTGGTATAAGCTTCACGAGAGGGTGAGATATTTATTTATTTAAATTGGAAGCCAACGTAATATACAATGTATCTTAAAATAACTCGTATTAATATTTAAACTAAGTTTTACAATGTATATTCCAATAAAAAACTAACTCAATATGTTTAAATGACTACTAACTTAATACAATCAAAAATTATCAATTAATCATAATCTATTGTTTATAATTACATATTGTTGTTATTGTTTATAATTAATTACATTTTTTTTTTCCTAACTAGCGCGAAGTGACTTACCGACGTCTCTCAAATAGTTCAATGGCTGCTAGTAGAGTATGTGCTAGTCGAGGTCATACCAGGTCTACTTGTGTACCAAATTACATCAAAATCCATCTAGATGTTTCAGTGTGAAGGAGTAACGATACATATACACAAACTTACCGTCTGTCCGACCGATAATCAAAATGAGAAATTTTATTATTCAGATTATAAGCTTATAATTATTGGGTGAATCGTCAATCTCTTCCTTCCTTAGTCTTTTTTACAATATATTAGTATAACCAGGGTAGTTACTCAATATAAATAAATGAAAAATATATAAATACATTAATGGGTTGCAATCTAAAATATATTTATATTTTAAATACGCAGCCGGTAGGGTTCGAACCTACGCTCCCAGAGAGAATCTGATTTCGAGTCAGACGCCTTAACCACTACGCCACAACTGCTTGCATTAGCATGCTACTTTTGTAAATTAGATAAAAAATACATTTGCGATATTAATATAAAAATCAAATATACCCTACATTTATATTAAAAGCAAAAATATTAATTAGGCACTTTCCGGATCCATACCGGATTTATAGCAATAAAATAAATTATTGTACTAATATGTTCATGAGGCCATTCACCTCCTTGTAAAAATCCACTTGAGAAAAGTTTTCGATTCGCTTTTTAAAGCCTGATGTCAGATTATTAAGAAAAAATATAAGAACTTGCTCTTGCAACAATTAACTACTATACTCGTTTACCATTTAACAAACAATATTAACTTTTTATTCAAGACATTAAAATTAAAGTAAAACAATAATATAGTGGCTTAAAAAATATATTTCTCTTCAGACGGAGCAATTCGATGAGCAACAAGGCTCTCGCGGAGACCTAATCATAGGTCTGAAGTTCGAGTTGCAAGACGCGGCGCGTGGCAAGGGCACGCTCCACGTACTTGTGAAGGAAGCCAAGAATCTCGTCGCTACTAAACCTAACGGACTTGCTGACGTATTTTGTAAAAGGTTGGCTTATAATAGTTTATTCTACTTCATTACTTATATTTAATATTTAATTTTATTTAACACTAGCGACTTAACCTCGCTTCGCTCGGTTGCGTCCATGTATAATATGTTACACTACTATAAACGATAGTAATTTAAATGAAGTTTATAATGCAAGTATATAATAATTTATTTGTAATTATGTAGTTGTTTAAAACGAGGCAATCGTCAAATCAAATCTATTTTTGTTGATTCATGACTAACTCGAGAACATTATTTTGACTAGCCAGAGAAAATTTACATTTAAATTTTTAAAATTTCAAGCAATTTATATGCGAAACAAACGTGATATTAATAAACATTAGGTACAAAGTAGTTTCAAGGTCTTAATGATAAATATGAATCGATAGTAAACTCTCCATTTGTTTGAACAGAAAATAAATATTGTTTTTATTGTAGGTACATACATATTTTAAAATAGTAGTTTTACACGAGGGAACTTGCTACAATTTTTAAAACGCAAATAATATATAATTTTAACTGACGCTTATATATGCCGCCGTTTTTAACGGTTATAAGTTTGACCGATATTTTATTTTACCCTATTACGGACCCTAAGACCCTGGTTTAGATATTTACAAACGAATACTCCACAGCTACTTGCTACCGGAGCGCGGTCGCCTCACCAAGCAGAAGACGAGCGTGTGTCGCCGCACGCTGCACCCGCGCTGGGAGCACACGTTCACGTACCGCGGCGTGGGCGCGCGGGAGCTCGCGACGCGCGCTCTTGAACTCAGCCTGTGGGACCGGGATCGTATCGCCTCTAATGACTTTATGGGCGCTGTGCGCCTTTCTCTTGGCACTGGTTAGTAATACATACGTACACATTGAGTATTGACGCCTACTACTACGTTAATATATCGTTATCACAGATATGGCGCCACAAAAATAAAATAGTAAAGTAAAATCTATAGTACAGCCTCAGACTACAAAAATAATATAGACGAAGCGTCATAGAACTAAAAATATCAATGTATAGACGATGCGTGAGAAGAGTTATCAGATGTTGATATACTTAGTTTTTTAATCATTGAACAATTAATATTATTTATAAATTGTTGTATCATCTCACAATTATTTTTCTTAATAATCTATACATATAATAAAATTCTGAGTCGAATAACCTTATTTATATATAACCTTAAATATTTTTTTGGAAAATCTTGTTGAAATAAACTTTATTATCGATACAGAGACCGAATCTAGGTTTAAGAATTTTTGGCTGTCTGTCTGTCTGTCTGTTACCGTGTCACAGAAAAACCACTGGAGGGGTTTTGGTGAAATTTGGTATGATGATAGCTGGATATCCGGGTCAACATATAGGATACTATTTACCGCGGGAGATTATCTCATTCCCACGGAGTACACGTTATAACACAACCCAAAAAAATGTTATGATCAGAATTTCTTGAAACTTGGTATTAATGCTCTTTGAATGAAAATTTGTATGAAACCTACCTTTTTAAAGTTTTTTTGTTGTAGATTTAGCGCGAGCGAAGCCGCGGGTTTTGCTAGTTAGTTATAAAAATCTTATTAACAAATATTTGAGTTTTTATTAACTACGAACTAAACGTTATTGTCCTTTTTATATTTTTTGCTACAACTCATCTGTTGTCGAGGCTCCGACTGCGACACCGGTCCTCTAACTGATGATTGAGAGACATGGATTTAGAGTCTAATTCCATCCCTACTTAAAATTCTTTTAAAACTCATAAGAAAGTTATTTATAAAAGAAATATATTATATATCAGGTACATACATGGGTGCAAGCGTGAACTGGATGGACAGCGTGGGCAAGGAGGTATCGCTGTGGCAGACCATGATGCAACGTCCAAACTTCTGGGTTGAAGGCTCTCTGCCCTTACGACCTCAGCTCAATAACTAAATTTATTTACATTTTCAGTACTATATAAACAACGACTTATATTTAACTTTATAATAAGAGAATAACTGCGCAATTTTTGCTACATCACAAATAATAAATCTATATTAAAATTTTATGGCAGTATTGACATATCGTCAAGACATGGTTATATCTCAATGGAGAATACAATATGTAATACTCTTTCTTAATATTGACGTTAAGTATGAACTGTAATATTTTTTCTTTTTTATCCTATAACATTGTATCGTGTGCCAATCATGTTATAAGGGTAATTTTTACATTAATTGTATGTATAAGATGGTTGATGTTTTATTAGGTACTAAATTGTTAGAACTTCTAATGTAACTAGACTCTATGTAACTTTATAATGTTTTCAAAATAAGTTGTAAACTTTTTTCTGTAACATTTGTTTACATTCCAATATGAAATGTAAATAATTTATTTTAAGACATATTTCTAATGACAATAACACTCTTTTATAAACTGCCTATTAGGTAAGAATTAGAGCTTTATATTTAAGTTACGCATTTAAAATAGGATTTTAATGTACAAATTAAGTTCTCATGGGTCCGTAAGTTTCTGCTCATGCATATTGTGATTTAAAAATATATTATAAGGAAGTGAAGAAATAGATAAACTGATTGAAGTATAATTCAAAATATTATATAGCTATATATTGCATCGAATTTTTTTACAGCAACGTCCATAATTTTATATAAAATTGTTATAAATAACACTATTGAGTTAACTGTAAGTGTAGTAAGTACATTATTTTGTAATACATATTTTTTATATAAAATATTATTGTAAGAACATTCGAAACATTGAATAAATAAATTTAAATGATTGCGTTTCTCTTTCCAACTTCATATTTTTTATAATACCGTTTTGTAATTAATAAATAAATTTTAAATTCATAAGGATCATCTTTAAGATCTTTTATTAAAATTAAACACAAATAAGTTTTTTTTAAATATTATTTCATCTGTAACAAGTATATAACGCCTTTGAGACCTCTTAAACCTTAATCTCTCCCGTGACCATGATTGCTGTAAAGCATTCGAAACGTCGAGAACCAAAAATCTAAATAAATCCGCGAAATAATCCGAAAAGATATTTTCATTTAAAATGTCAAATATTCGTGTAAATCAAAGAAAGTATTGTAGTCTCTTTAATCTGTGGAAAGTAGTATACCAACAATAATTTCTTGATGAATAATTTTATACGTCATACTATAATATACCTTTATATTTCTTCGCTTCATTCGTCAGATATAATATAAAAACTCTTCAGCTTTATAATATTAGTATAGATAAATGATTGTTACTTGCAATTAGTAAATAAATAATTTATTTTGATTATTTTTGATATGCTATTACTACATATTAACTATCTATATATTCATGTAAGTAAGCAAAAGTTCTTGCTTGTCGGTAGTCGTTCTCATAAATATTAAATAACTAGCGACTCATCATCGCTTCGTTCGGGTTCATCCTCAGGTACCATTTAACGTTTAGTATGAAATAGATAGAATATATATTATATATACATAGGTACAAAGTAAACAATTCTGAACTGACACACCCCCAACAAAACAAAAAAAGAATTATTCAAATCGGTCCAGCCGTTTTTGAGTATTAGCGACACTAACGAACAGCGGTCAGCGAAGTTTCATTTAAAATAACGAACCCAAGGAACATATTTACTCTAGGGAACGAACCGCAATTGAATTTTATATATATACAGATTATATTAATTACTTAAACCTTTATCAATTGTATTTAATATCTTTACTTTATTATTTTATCGACATTTCTACAAATGTACCTATATACTATACACAAACACACTATTTTTAAATAGGTAAATTAAATATTAATATTCATTGTTTTTGCACAGATTATAGCATAAAGTTTAAATCTGTGGTTTAAGTAAAAAGTGGAGACCCCTCTTGAACACCTGAGTGAAGATACTGGCCATGAATGACAAAATACTGGCTCACCAAACTTAGCCCCCCAGGGTTTTTTTTCGAATTTTTCAATTTTTATTTTCACATATCGTTTGTTCGTCGTTTGTTCTTGATTATAATAATAAAAACTTTATTTGATAAACACACTGATCCTAACACAGATATATATATATATATATATATATATATATATATATATATATATATATATATATAGCAATTTTATTTAAACAAAAAATAGGCACTTAAGCGACAGAACAAAGAAAAAGACAAACACTAATGAATGTTTAAAGACATCTAGTAACAAGAAAAAATATAAATTTCGATTGATTGGGATTTTTTGAGGTTACATTTTTGATTAATTATTTATTTTTAAATAAACAATTTACGAACAAACAATTATTTATGGCGGATAATCAAGAACAACCAACGAACAAACGGTGTGTGAAAATAAAAATTAAAAATTTTGAAAAATATTAATCCTTGAGGCCAAATGAAAATTGTTAATTAAACAAATAATAAGCACTTTGACGATAGAACAAACGTATTTTATAAAAGAACAAACACTAATGAATATTTAAAGACCTAGTAGGTAACTATAAAAAATATATATTTCAATTGAGGGGGCTATTTTGAGGGTAAATTTTTGTTTATTTAATTATAAAGAAACAATTAACGAACAAACTATTATTTATGGCGAATAATCAAGAACAAACGATATGTGAAAATAAAAATTAAAAAAATTGAAAAAAAGAAACTTGTGGGGCCAAGTTTGGTGAGCCAGTATCTTCACTCAGGTGTTCAAGAGGGGTCTCCATTTTTTACTTAAACCACAAACTTAAACTTTATGCTATAATCTGTGCAAAAACAATGAATATTATTGAAAGAGACAGACCACTCATTTTTCATTTTTCACTCATTTCATAACTTCCCGATCAGGGCTACCTATAGAAATAATACTGAATACCTACACATAGAGTAGGCAAACCGATCAAAAATGTGATGTTCCGATAAAAAGGAACAAAGAATAACCAGACCCCTTTCTACCTCTTTTTATTTATGCGTTTAAAACATCAAAGGGATAAATTAATAAATGACTTAAACTATAGAATTAGAATGTACTATAATAAATTAACTATTTTTGGTGGACAATAAGAATTGTGCGTGATAATACATAAAAGATTTAATTTATATTAAATGTATAAAAAATTAAATAAAATTTTGTTTTTTATTTATTACAAAAATTAACATATTTTTATAAAAAAATAATTCTTTGTTACTTCTTGTGTAATTCTTTTAAGTTGAGTTATGTGCCATACAAAGTTCACTAATGCACATACATCATGAAACAAAGATAAAAACTAAGCAGATAATTTATATATTTTTTTTGGGCGACCGCGCTTGAATTCGCCGCGAGAGGCGCTATAGAGTGAAGTTTCTAGTTGAGTCAAATGACACTGAATGATTACTCTTTGCGAGCTTTTCATTGTGAATTTTCACTAAGTATTTATAATTATTGTAAACATTGTGCCATTCCTAATTAATTATGGAAGACACTCAACAAATGTTATTGCTTTAAAAGAAGAGCTAAGGAAAAGTCCATATTTTATCTATTTCGTTATTATATATTAATTATGTATAACAAAATCCTGATAAACTGATACCACGCTAACAATTATTATTATATTAAATTTACAGCCCTTTTTTAACGACAGCGATAAGACCTTACTAGCCAGTCACCAGAAACGATAGCCCTTATTCATCATTATACTTATAAGAATAAGAGTTTATATGAGTTTTAAAATTATTAGTGTTACAAATAATCTTAATAATTATTATGATTAAAAATATAAAAAGATATCTTATGCATTATTTATATTTCAACACATTAACGTGGTATTAACATAGGTAATGTGCTTTAATTTGTCTTGATGTTCTTTTAAAAATATTTCACAAGAAATTTCCCGCTTGGCAGAAGATAGACATTACTTAATCCACAAAAACTAGATTTAAAGGCATTTATTAGAAAAAAAGAAATAAACATCTCATAAAAGTCAAAATGAGGTAATTTTTTGTCTTCGGCTAGTTTCTCGATGTGCTATCTCCGTTTCTGTGTAATATGTAATACCTACTTGTGGCTGTGACATTCTAAATTCTTAATCTGTGATAGCAAAGTACAAACTTCAAACTTGTATTTCTCCATAATCTGTGCTCGACATTGTGGTGTTATAATGGTTTTTGTCTTCTGTAATTACGTTACCAGGTATCTTGTATTAGAAAGTTCAAAGTATTGTTGACTAATAGAACAATTCATTATATATTATTGTTTTAAAAATAATTAATGCTTTTATTACTAGTGGTATAATAATGTCTTCTACTACTACAAGTGGTAAAGAATCTTTCGAAGATTTTTATACAGAGGTAAGATAACCTAATTGAAATCTAAATTAAGTAAATTATTTGAAAAATATTTAATGGCAAGTATAATTTATATTAAAACTCATAATTTTAGGTAAAAGAAATCGAGAAAAGAGATTCAGTGTTGACTCCTAAACAACAAATAGACAGATTACTTCGACCAGGGTCTACGTATTTTAATTTAAATCCATTTGAAGTGTTACAAGTTGACCCTGAAAGTGGCTTAGATGAAATTAAGAAGAAATACCGACGGCTTTCAATACTGGTTCATCCTGATAAAAACATTGTAAGTAATTATCACATTATATGTAGAAGACATGTAGTCATAATACAACACTCATATACACTGAAAATCATGTTATATGTAAATAATGACATTTTGTAGATATATTTCTTCATTTTAGCATTTAAAGTATAGTCTCTATTACCTTCAATTAATTAAAATTGAAAAGTATGAAAATGGCTCATATTTAGTATTAATTCATAATATGTAACTTAAAGTGACTTTCAATTACTACTACATTAATTCATCTCTCAAGTAAAATATCATAGTCATAGTCATAACCCGGTGATCCTAGATTTTTTCGTTGAGACGGTGTATCCGTCAACATTTGATTTTTATCCACAGATGTGACGTTTGGAAAACCTGAGCCAACCTGTGCAGTTCATTTGTAGGTAAGGAATGGTTGAAAATGATGTTTGATTGACTAAAGCAATGTCAAACATCAACAGAAATATTACAACCAATAAACTCAATTTTCTAACTAGCTATTTATTTAATTACTTTATGATTAATAAATTTAAATATGAACATTTTATACTATGCATTATCATCAATATAAATAAAAAGTACAAGTTTCATATATAAAAAAATGTATTTACAAATTAATTGTATTATTATGATAGCCTTTTTCTGTTGATATTAAATATTATATATTTTGTTATACTTACTGTAGCTATCTAATGTTTGTATGTGTAATAGTGAAAATAAATGGTTGAATTTTGACATGATTAACCTAGAGAACATACATTATTCTAATATATATTACTTTCTATTCTCAGGACGATTCAGAACGAGCCCAGCAAGCGTTTGAAATAATAAACCGTGCATGGAAAACACTGGAAAATGAAGAAACTAGGAAAAAATGTCTTAATATATATGAAGAGGCAAAAGAGCGTACTGACCATATGGTAGGGTTTGTTTTTTACTAGTTTTTGATCATAGCTTTACTTGCACAAAGTGTTTATGATGTGAAACATGTATAAGCGTGCTTTGGCAGTAAAACCGATCAGTGTTATTACAGCAAACAGTGGCGTGTCGGATATAGACTGTCATGCGATCATTTCTGTTCTACGTCACCACTCTCGAGTCCCTTGTATGCGCGCGCGCATATACACTTTGTTGCTTCTCTGTGTGAACTACGTAATGTTTCTTTATTTTACTCCATATTACATTATAGAATTTTATAAACCGCCGGGTGTCCGTGAAGGTCAACTTTTTTCAATGTTTTCGAGTTGAGCTATTCTATTTTAATCATAACTATCCATTAATAATTTTTGTATTAGAAAGTTGTTAATTTTTTTTATTAATTAGTTTTTTCTCATGATGTAAATAAAAAAATTGAACATGTTAACAATTCAATATAGTTGATTTTAATTTAGTTTGAAACAACGTTCTTTCGTATATGGTATATTTTACACAGAGAAAAGAAAAAGTATCTTTCTATTATGTTTCATTAAAAAAAAATAACAGTTGGACAGAACAGCTTATGATAACTAGAGTAGATAGTATGTATGATTGAGTAAAAAGCACATACAAACATCTTCAAAAACTTACATTTATAAATAATATTAATTGTATACTAATATCATATTAGTTGCAGTCATAAAAAGTCTTAACAACTTTCAACATACTTTTACCAGATATGTTTTAGGAAACTTTGTTATTTCAGGATATTTTATTTCAATGACAACATTCTGATTAAACATATATTATTGTACCAACCCATGCTGGGTTTATATTTTACAGTTCAGCCTGGGTTGCCAATGGTATTGCATATTCCCTTTTCTTCAAATAATATTAATGTGATTTTTATTTACAGATAGATCAAAAACGAAAGAAACAAAAGAAGGATGGACGTGTAGAAGAAGGTATTCCTGAAGATGACCCTGACAAGTATAAACATGCAATTTATGTTATGACTATGAAGGTTGGTTTTAACATAGTTATGTTTTTTTTATAAATACATTGGTTCACACTAACTTCTTTGAATAGACAAATAAAATGTTATTCTCAGCTCTCCTTGCAACAGTTTACAGTTTTGATTTCCACCATTGTACTATGATTTCTGTCATTTTGTCTTACTTATAAATTATATTTGTGAAGTTTTATTAACTTAAAGCTACTCAATGCCTTTTACCGTTACTACTCAGAAGAACAAACTAAAAACGTATTAGGAAGTTTAATTCTCCTCTTGTCCTTGAAACAAAAATTAAAAAAAAAACCTTGTGTTTCTGAATAAAACATTCCTTGATATAAACTATATCTACTCTTTCAAAAATCCTTCAAACTGTTAACAGTGTACATAAATAATAAATATTTTTACTGACTTTTGCATGTATACCAGTGTGATTTAATGTTTAACATTGTCTGATCTCAATTAGGTTCAGTATTTACCAACCTCATCATCCACAACCACTCAAGCTAGCCAACAAAGCAATCAACAATATCATTACAACTTGACAACACATTTGGCTCAGTTTGTAGTGACCCTACTTGCTGTGCCAGCGGTCGCGGGTTCTGGTCCCGCTGGGGAACATTCATTTGTGTGATGAGCATGGTTGTTTACATTTATAACTAGCCACTCACCCTTGCTTCGCTCTGGTTCGTCCCTAGCTTGCTTCCCTATACAAAGTTTGATCCCCATTTTCAACCCCTTAGTGGATGATTTCCGGAATAAAAAATATCTTATGTCCTTCCGAGGGTGTCAAACTATCTTTTTACCAAATTTCATCTAAATCGGTCCAGTAGTTTTTGAGTTCATTCATTACAAACACAAAAATTAGCTAAATAGTAGGCAAGATGGTACAGGGGGAGGGTAGGCGATTGCATCAAGCGAAGCGAGACGCTTGAATTTTATTCTCGCGTCCGTAATTTTTTTGCGATTACTCCTAAGATATTCATTTAAATTATATGGTGTAAAAGAGTAAAATAATGTGCATGAAATGCTTAAAGCCTCTAACTTATTTAAAATGATAAGGAACAATAACTTATTTGCTTTTTAGCTTTTACATTACCGCAGTAATGGGTGTAGTATACTATTCTTAAGAGATAGACATGCCATTACGAACTTTTCTATGTAAGATACACAATTCCTCCATACATTATTTTGTTATATCTCAAAGGGTTTAGGCAGCGTTTTTGTTGAAAGCTCCCAGACGGCTTATTTTTTTCCAACACCTCCAACAAATATCGTTGTATTTTAGCCAATGTATACAAAAACTTAACAAATTATATACTAAAACCTTCCCGAGAACCACTCTATCCATTAGTGAAAACAGCATGAAAATCGGTGCAGTAGTTTTTGAGTTTACTGCGAACAGACAGACAGACAGACGCGGCGGAGGGCTTTGTAATATTATGTAGTGATATGTATGTATTTAAAGTTATATATGTGTAGTGTATCAACTATGTGGTATCCATAACACGGGCCTCGTAGCTTACTATAGAACGAGATGGTGCTGTGTGTTAGTGTCCCAACATATTTAATATTTAATTTATTTAACTTCTTAATTTTTAGTGTAAATGTATTATATATAATATAAATTTGTTTTCTTTTTCCAGTTGTTTGCTGACATGGAGCGAAAAAGACAACACCTAGAGACTAGAGATATGGAAGAGCGGAAACGGAAACGTGAAGCTGAAATTGAACAAGAGGAGCAAATGTCATTTGAGAAAGAATGGGCTAAAAATTTTGAAGTATGTGATTTTAACAATATTTATTAACTTTATTTATAATAGAAAATTATGTTGGAACAGTGGGACTGATGTTATCGTCCATTCCCGCAAGTTAATTTTTGTATTAGCTGTGTGGACATCATTTTTAATATTATTACTCTGTTTTCTTTTTTAAAGGGTTTTGTACCTGTAGGGTATTACTAAACCTCCGCTGTCCGTCCGCCTGTCTGTCAATGGGCTGTATCTCATGAACTGTTATTACAGTGCTGTATCTCTTGAACTGTAATAACAGTAGAGAATTGAAATTTTCACAGTGTGTTTTTCTATTGCCTATTAACAAGAATAATAAATAAGCCCGCAGGGCAGCTTGTTGCGAACTGTTGGTGAGTGGCGACACCATAGACCTGAGACCTACCGGGGGAAACAATACCTATTCTCCGCCTCTGGCTTGCCTTCATTAGCTATCCAGAGTGGAACACAAGAGCCAAGTGTTCGAAAAGGTGGAAGTGCTTAATTTGCATAATAACGGGGAAACCGGCTCACGAGCACTCTCGCAATGGTGAAACCGGTACACACCTCTCGACACCCTTAGCCGACCACGCCGATGTTGCGCCCAAGGCGTTGTGCCGCTTTGCCGGGCCTATCTAATGGGAGACGAGCCATCGTCTGTCTAATGATCAATGTTGAGACTTGAGAAGGCAGACGTCCGCTAGTCTTATCCAATAGCCCAGTTTTTAGCCCATCCAAACTCCATTCTATAACCATATTTAGTTTTCCTAATTTTCCATAGTCGCTATTATCTGGAGAACATCTTTGGGCAATTTCCTATGGGTTACTCTGAGATGGATCGCTGATGTGTCACATTAAACAAACTTGAATCTCTTAAGGGGCCTCCACGTGTGGGATCTGTGTCCCCAGGCAAGCTTTTAAAAGGACCGGGCTACAAACGGAGATACAAATAATAATAACTATATAATACGAATATATGAAAGTGAAAAAAAACCAAGATGGTGAATTTCAAAATGGCCGCCAAATAAATTTTATACATATTGTTATTTATCTTTATTAGGAAAACAAACTACAATATTACCTACATAATAAGACGACACATATAGCGCCTCTCTTGTTTCTTATACAAAAGTATTTGAAAAGTATAACACTATGTGTGATCTTTTACGATGGTACGGAACTCTTCGTGTGCGAGTCCGGCTCGCGGTTGACCGGTTTTTGAAAATGGCTTGGTGACGTACCACGCGAGAGAAATCGCAAGCGTGAACTGGAATTTAAATCTGATTAATTTTATGATACTTTAAAAAAAATCTTTAACACTCAAATCCGTTTATATATTTATATTTTTCTGTTTCAGGAATCACGGCAAAATCGTGTAGATAGCTGGAAAAATTTCCAATCTGGCAGCAAAACGGGCAAAGAAAAGAAAAAGAAAAAAATTATGGGCTTTAAACCTCCCAAACCCAAGCCTGAGAGTAGATAACTTACCACAATATTGAAAATCTATTATAGTCTATTAAATTTAAGAATTCTACATCAACCGAGGTCAATAAATAGTATATTTACTCAATAACAGAGAGTAATGGACTGAGCATTCCATTTATCAAGCTGCCGCTTGGGTCAAGGCATGACCGCTGAAACAAACTCATGATGTACTCATTGGTTTATTTTTGTAAAATTTTAATTAATGTGTTTTTATTAATTTTTAATAATTGATATTGAAAAACCTTAAGGGGCAATCTTTCAAAGAACTTTGCAGAATTTAGAAAGCGACTTTGTGTGCGTGAAGCGTGCGTAAAGAAGTTTTACTTCAAAAAGAACTTTACCAGACTGATATCAGACCGAGAACGGACTGTGATCGGCACTAAAGTGTGGAGCAGCCCTAATTGGCATCTTACTGGCATGTCGCAGAGCAAACTGTCGGGCGATAAGTCACTATAGTCTGTGGATATAAAAGTCATAGAGAGATTCTCCAAGAGTGAAGTATTGACCAAATTATCTACCGATGATAGTGTAGTGTGCCTCCCTCCTACCAATAGCATAATATATACATAATCCTAACATGAATAAAGCCGTCTTACGTCGACACTCGAGCATTTCATTACTCCCATCCTTACATGGCGACCCTGCCAGGATTCGAATCTGGAATCTTCTGATGAGGATGGGAGTAATGAAATGCTCGAGTGTCGACGTAAGACTGCTTTATTCATGTTAGGATTATGTATATATTATGCTATTGGTAGGAGGGAGGCACACTACAATAGAGTAATTAGTATGTTTTTTCTTTATTCCAAAAAACAGTCTCTAGAGTAATTTTATGTCCGCCAATAGTTTGCTCATGCCACTTGAACTCAAATTGATTTTTACATTTGTCTTTTGTTTTTGTGTTTATACTTTGTATTAAAAATTTTGGAGTAAAATTTTATGATGAAAGGAATTTTGTTTGTTATATGACTATTATGTATTAGGGCCATTCTCGCCTACTGCTTCATATTTGAAGTTCTGCCATTACATCCAATGTAATTCTAGATATATTTAAAGATATGTGTTGATGAAGAATGTATTTATGGTTTCCAGTGACTCATTCTAAGTATTGAACATTGAGTTATATAATTAAATGAAAAGTTGTTTTGATGTAAAGAATTATTTACCTATATTGTTTTTATGTAAGCGTAAATAAAATATATAGTATAGGTTAGAGAAAAGGAGAAAGATCCTTAAAGCAATATTATGACGAATAAAGATGTCTCTTTTTACGAACTGTTCTAATTTATCAGGAACAAAGTTAAATTAGTTAAATAAATGTCAATAGATGGCGGTATGCGTATCGTGTGCTATTTATGTTTATGTTAAATAAAAGAGAAACAAAGAGATGCCAAAAAGTTTATTTTAGATATTAGTTTCAAAAAGTAATGTAAATAAAAAATAATTATATATTGTAAAATTGCAAAATATTAAAAAATAAGCCGTTAAGTAGTAATAGTTTGATCATACATGACGCTGATTATATTTTATGAGTTGTTTACCAGCTGTTAAAAATTTACTTGGTAAAAAATTTCTTTATTAAATGAAAACTAGACTTTGCTGCATACATTTCAGTACATACGTTAATATAAAATATAATAGTTCGACATTTGCTTATCAACGTCAACATCAACATCTATTTATAAAACTAAATAAAAATAGCATGAATAAGGGCCGTCCAATTTCTTTGGGGTTTGTTGCAATGATTTTAAGTTCGACGTTAAGACGTTGTTGTTGTAATGATTGGAGCATGTACATCTTAAGACATTTTTAACAGCTATCTTTCTGTTTTTCTCTATCCTTTATAGTATTTTAACTTTATGGCAGAGTCATCTTTGGACATAATGACAATGGACTTATATAATATATAGTATAAGTTGACCCAAGATGGCGCTAGATATTTGGTTTTCTGAGTATTATATAGAGTTAGGTATAACCAAAAAGCAAACATGCAGGTAAATTGACTAGAGGTCGTGCTGTAAATTGGATAAGCAAATTATTTAAATGATTGTGTAAATTGGAAATTGTTTGACCAGATGTAATTACTTCTTTTTGTTCCTTTTAGTTAAATACTTCATCTTACATAAATATGTACCTAAAAGCAGTGAGGTTAAGAATCTAGTAGTACCTAGGAGTAGGTAGACATTGTAAATTATGACCTTAATAAAATCTAAAAAAAACTTTGATTGTTTTATTTCCTTAATGTGTACAATAAATATTGTTCAAAATCCAATTTTACACCTTTTTAGTATACCTATAGTTAGTTTTCCTTTGCATAGTTTTTTTGTATTTTTTTTTATAGTGAGTAGGATGGAGAGAACACCGGAAATATTTTTTATTTTAGTCAAATACTTCCGAATTTATACCATTTTAATATCTATGTAATATCTATAAAAAAAATTAAAAGTTTTTATAGAGCTACAGCATACACACATACGAGTATGTCAATAAAATACTGGCACAAAATTTCATGTTTTTTTAAATTAATTTTTAAGATGTCTTCTTCTGGGCTGACAAATGACGTAAAAACAGCATTATGCGATCTAGGATAATATCTATTCAAAAAGGATTTTCTAAGCTTTTAGAAAGTAGAAAATTAACAACAAAACCGCGTAAGTTTTTTGCAAATTTTATAAATGTGTATGTGATATATCGTCTACAATTAGTGTAATGCACGACCAGTGTGATACAAATATTTTTTTTCAAATTTTTGTTTCTTTTACCATGTTAATATATGTATTAGCAGTAAGATTTATTATAATGTGATCAGGTATTCTGGTGGTCAAGAAGACATTTCAGAATTTTGACATAGTTTTCAATACAGATACAATTTTTAATTGAAAAAATACTTGTGTGGAATAATATGGCTATTAAAATTTAAGCCACGACATCACATTTATAAAACATTATTTACTTATTATATTATGAAAGAAATAAATAAACTGATATTCCGCATAGAACATACCTAAATATTATTTAGGTTATGAATTCGACAATTATTGTATTTATTACGCTTAGTAAGATTTTTTTTGGATGAAAGTAGTGCTTATAGCATTTTTCTTTATAATATCTTTCTTACCAGCAAGATGTCAACCCCACATGAATGAACTACCCGTCCCGTGCGGCCCGTGGGACCCGTGGTATAGACAGAAGCAAAGCTTTTATATGAAGCATTTTTTGGGTGGATTGGCCTGGTATGTGTTTGAAATACTCTACTTCAACAATTTAAAGTTACATAATATAAGTAACCTAGCCTTCCTACACTTTTAGTAAAGCTTGCTCTACTTATTAATATTTTACAGGTTGTCACACAAGTGTTGCAAAAATGTATAGTACTTATATTTATATGTTGTTATATTACTTTAAATTTTATACCGTTTTTTAATCAGAAATGCATTCCACGCGAATGGTAGATTTCTGACGGATTAATAACAACACAGTATATTCTACCTACGGTAATTGAAATGTTAAATGGATAATTCAAAACTGATTTTGATTATATTCAAGGATAAAGCATAGATTTACTCGACGGTACCATCAATTTTGTTAATTATTGATAGGAGCTGGAGCTTATAAGACATGCCCAAATGTTGATGGACTTTCTGAGTTCATGTACGTTAGAAGTCGCAATGATGGTCATTGAAGTAGGAATAAGATCCATGCTATTCACGTATCCCCAAGACCAGTAACCGTGAATGGCTACCCTTGAATATGTGCCGGAATACATACTATAGGAATAAAATCACACTTTTCATCTTAGCCGGCAAAACTTTTAAAAAATAAGAATACGCTTAGGCTGAACGGCTTTTGGAAATCTATCACCGAAGCTCTATTCCAGAGTAGTCGACCTCACGGCCTCTGGGTTGTTGTTGTTGTTATGTACCAATAACTGGTAGAGCTATTATAGAGTAAAGACGCATTTAAGCAAACGAAGTGTAGGCAGCATGATGGATAGACGACTTAAGAAAGGTTGTGGATAACGGTCGTATGCGAAGTTGGAAGTGAACCTACTACCTACTATGCAATCGGCAGTAATACTTTTGGGTTGGGTATAAAATATTTCTTCACTCTGTTATGATTTAAATCGATATTTTGTAATTTTTAGGTGGCTGTTTTCTTTTGGCTTGGCCATTTATACGGACAGTTTATATCTGAACTGGGGCCCGCCCGATTTTCCGGGACCTCCTAGCGATATGGTCGAAGAGTGCGACGACTCTGACTCGTAATTTATAAAGAATTAAGTTTTTAATACTTGCGAACTGTAATTTTATATCCGATTTTATACTATTATGTTTATATAATGTAATTGAAGACCGTATTATAAAGTCTTATAGTACGAAGGCTAAGAGTATGGCGTATATTCGATTCGGCGCATTCCGTTGACGTAATTCTATATAAGTTATTAGCTTGTATACCTATTCACCGTTTGCTCGAGGAAATTTATAATCCCTAAGAAGGATACATACACATCTCTATAGTATCAAACAACTTTGTCTGCTTTTACGCAGAATGAAAAGAGATTTGTTTCTGAATATGTTAACTTTGCGTCGAATTAAATATGTAGTAGGGGCATAGCTATTTTTCTAAATGTTAAGTCGGTCGCAGTTTGCATTTTACGTCAGAATATAATTATTTTTCTCCCTTCTTTATGGATACATAGGGTTGATGCGTTTCTTTTTAAAAAGATTTTTTTTCTGTAGGCGCAATCGTGGGATAATTTATGAAATATTTGTTTGACTTTTGTATTAAAATTTAAGGAATTATGGCAAGTTTTGTAAAAAAGAAAACGTTTACTCATATGATCTTTAAATTTTTAGTACTTATTAAAGGCGTTATATATGTACTATAATAGATTTTCATACATGTTGATGTTAACCAAAGGTGTGATTTTACACGCAAAATAAAAATTGTCATGTTTCCAAAACTATAATTTGTACATAAAACATCACTTGTATTTGTTAGTACTTATGCACATCCATAAAGTTTTTATTGTAACAAATAATAGCAATATACGTACTGATTTTTATAAAAGTATCGTTTCATTTTATGAGTTTATCCAATTTTTACATATTTTTATTCATTTATTAATTCGTTATTCCTACCACTGTAGGATAACGCGAATTTTTAGTTACTTCTTTAAGGTACCAAAATAATGCGAAAGTTTATATATATAATGTATGTATTTATAATAATATATACATTTATGACTTCATGACACTGAATTTCCTGGACGGATTTGAAAGAAATTTAGTATACATATATATAAATTTAGTACACTACGACCTGGAGTAACACATACCTACGCTAGTATTTCATAAATATCTCAATGACAAGGAATTGAAATAATACAACAAATGAAATTTTGAAAACAATATCAAATTTAATACATAAATAAGATTTATGTATTTCTACATACATGTTTTCGTCTATATATTTACATTTAAACACATATTTCTTCTAACTTACTTACTACTTCTTTGACATTTTGTCTTAAAACTGTTACATTAAAAATAAGCAACCAAAAAGAAAAATTGTTACGTCATTCAAATAAAATTTAACATTTTACAAAGTAAATTACTAGATATCTATGGGTTTTCCCAGTTCCAAGGTAATGTAGGTACTTACAAGCAATGCAAGTTCCGTCCGTAGACACTTCTACAAGCAAAGTACGCTGCAAGATATGAATGATCTAACTCATGTAATAGATGCAGATCAATTAGTGTTCAATAATAATATGATAAAATTATTATACTTTTTCAACAATTCTCCTTTACTCTGTTTAAATTTAATAAAAAATAACAAAATAATAACTTAAAAAAACAAAAAAAAACCTTTTATAACAACAATGTCCTGATATTTTAATGACATTAAAACAAAATACATATAAAATAAAATAGTTTTGAAACAGAGGTACTACTTCATTCATTTTTCTTTTTAACATATATGTATTAAACAAGTATAAATAAAAAAAAACTGCTATACATTTGTATTTAGAATTTAAAGAATTGCATTCGAATTTGAAATTTAGAAGCAGCTACCCTTATTGGGATACAGTATTGAACCTAAACACGTTAAGTATTTTACCGGAAAGTTATTTGCTGAAATAACTTAACTGATTACAGTGTAACTCACTTTGAGTACTTTGAACTACACAGAATTATTCCCTTATCCTGATTATAACTATAAATAAAAAAATCAAGTACAATCTAGAAAATGCTCGGAAGTTTTAACGTGGCTTGCAAGTTGCAACCAGCATGACGTGAAGAGTTATGTAAAATAATGTGCATTAGTTCTAAGTTCTCTCGCAAACCTTACATTTAAAAGCACATTACAACCATAGTGTATTTTCCTTAGTTTTTCGTACCCTCGTAAATAAAATCGCATCAAAAATGTGAATTTAGAAATGACTTCATAGATAAATTTTGTTTATTAAAATATAATTCGATTTTCAGTGAACTTTAATGAGTTACTTCTCACTCAACCTTCAGATACGACTATATTTCACGGCGTGTACGTACAACTGGAACAGATTTAAATTCGGTCCATATATAATTGACCGGATTGACATCAATACCTTAACATATATCTAAATTAACATTACACATATCAACAACCATATGATATACATAATTAACTAACATTCTTACTATGAGATACCGCCAAAACCGGCTAGTCATCTTTTATATTTAATTATGTTTTAAATTTCTTAAATAATCTAATTTTAGTATAATTATGGTTACACATTGTTACACACATATATGTTTTGGCAATGGTTACTACGAATTATAAAATAACAAAACAAATAATACATAGAAAAAAATATCAATTGACTTTAAGTCAAATCAGTGAGTTAAACCTATTAATTTTCTACCTATGTTTAAGCTCTTATTTCTATAGAATGACACATTTTATTCATTAATTAAATTAAAAATTCCATAGAAAAAAAAGTTTTAGCATCCGTTGTCCCGATAAAAAAGAAATATACACAAAGCTTTTTATTACAGCGTACCACGTCACTATTTTGGAATTGACCATTTGTACATTTAAAACAGACATAAAGACGAGCTTTATGAAGGCGTTCTGAAAATATTATCTATAGCACCAATGTCAGCTGCATGTGATTGTTACTATTTATCAAGCAGTAATTTTGCATTTTATGTTATATAAAAGTTATATGTATACCTACTTTGATACATGTATAACACATGTAAAGAATGCGTAAATGTTTATTCCGCCTTACGCCTTTGCTGTAGCAAAACCAATTAGTGCTGCTAAATACATGAATATGGACGTCAAGTTTTACAGGAATTGACTTACAATACATTTACTAGATTGAACACTTATTGGATAAATCTATCACAAACAGTTCACTGAGGTAATTTGCTAAGTGAACTCGCTTTTTTCTAGAGCTGGGCGATTATGAATGACTAAATACAAAATTAGGCGTTTTGGAAATAAGCCGTTATTTTATTGGTATCTGTGGCTGAGTAAAATAGAAAAAGGATTATTTTTATATTTACAATAGATAATCTAGACATAAAAATAATTAGTACCTGGGCGACCGAGCTTCGCTCGGAGTTTTTGGTTAAAAGTACATTTTTTTTTAATTTGGCTCTAAGACAAAACTAAAAACTTGAATAAATACAAAAAAAAAGTAAAATCTTCGTATCCGACCGGAATTCGAACACACCTGTAATAGTCAATCTCGCGCCTTGGCCGTTTGACTACGATGCTTATACACAACTGTGCGAAATTATATGTTAATAATTTCACACAGTTGTGTATAATAATTTTGCGTAAAATAATGCTAAAGAAAATCACATGAAAACTCGAAAATACGCGTTTTCCCAGACATAAGACTAATTTAGATCGATTTTTCCCATCGAGCCCCCACGAACCAAATTTCAGCGAAATCGTTAAAGCCGTTTCCGAGATCGCCGGTATTAATAAATAAATAAAGATATAAATATACGAGTATTGCTCGTTTAAATATATTAGATAGATAAATGACGTTATGAAAATATTTTTAATAGCACTTTTTCTGTTCAATAAGGTTAAATGGAGTAATGATATCCCCTCGAGGACCGCGTACACGCCGGCGTGTACGATAACAATTGAATACTCAAAAATTCGCACGGATTTCTTAGAAATTATCCTGCAGAGAATATACTACAATATAATACTTTTGTAATCGATGAAATTAAAGGACTGATCATTCGTAATCGCACATCTCTATTCGCTCGAGTAACTTTACCCGACAGCCTTCGCAAACGCTATCTACTGCAAGTAGTTGACGAAGTAGCTTATTCGAAATATTTAATATCTGGGACTAGAGATCTGACTATAAAGGCTTTTGTGTAATATTATTAATATGTAGTTCTTAACTAATAGGCACAAACTAGTACAAATCGCATGTAAAGTTATTTGTGCATATAAAAAGTTCAAAGTCAAGATTATGTTGAGCAATTGAAATCATTTCACTTGTAAAATAAATCGCTGCTACGATATGTTTAAAATTAACTTACTGGAATCATGTGACATATTGTAATTCTCTATTTGTATTTATTTCGCCTTTTGAACTATTAAGTCAGTAGGTACTTTATAAGACCAGCAATCAGTATTCAAATTTCAAATTAAGCGCACAAGTTATTATTAAATAAAATGGTACTTGTTTTTTTAAATTCAAATACTGAGTGGAACTCCACAGTTTGTTTTTGCCAAAGCGCAAGTTGTACTTAAATTCGTCTATTACGAATAACATTTATCCTATAAATGATTTACCTAAGTATAAATAACATTGGCCCGCACGAAATCGTTTAGAGGCAATTCAAGTACACCGATCTCTAAAAATTTAAAATTTAATAAAATTGATGGCAACATTTAAAGCCTATGGCTACTAGATGTAACAAAAATAACACAAAGAAACTCGTATGTATAACACACAGGCTGTATGTACATAAATTAATTGCATATTACAATTACAAAAGCCAAATTTAGATATTCCAAAACACGTGATTACTGCATTTTTTTATTCATTCCATTTTCTTATAAATAACACATATCTACGCGAGGTCACATATCTTTGATAATTATTGATTATAAAGTTCTTTCCCTTTGCACGCTGCAACTCATATGTATCAGACACAAACATCAATTGTTAGTCAAAATTTCATTTTATGATGGTTGTTCTTCAAAAATTAACTCATGTTTAAGATTCTTTGTATGCCACTTTGAAAATCTTCACGGAAGCTACGTTCTATAGACGAAATTTCTGAAACAAATAAATAAGCATTGTTAAGATGATAATATTTTTTTACAAAGAAAGATACACCGACCTGAAAATCTCTTAAAAGCAAATAATCGACCCTTAGGGAAAGATTTCTATTATATGTACATATGGAACCAACCTTGATATATTACCTATTTATTAACAAATATATAAGTAAATATATAATTAAACTCCTTAATAAGAAAAGAAAAATTAAATTTGAATTTTTACCGGTCAAATGTTAATATGTTATAATAGAATATTTTTACCAATACCTATTAAATAATATTTATCTTAATAATAGTCGTTACAATACCAATTAAAATAAATATATTATTATATTTAGACAATGTACGTCAATTAATTTCACACAGATTTACCTTAACATGTCTAGTATGTTAGTTATAGAGTATCTACATTCGAACATAATTAATAATTATATAAAAAATCTTATAATAATAATTTATTATAATATTTTTTTATTTATGTATATATATAATATTCAGACAAAATATACTTATCAATGCTACAATTCAAACTCTATCATACAAATAACTAATATAATTCCATACTTCTTAGGTAGTACAAACTTATCCATAAGTAAGTAACTAGGTTCAAATAAAACGGGTCATAATTAATAGGGCCACTATGTTACGTCAGCAACGTCATAGTAATCTCGATTTAATTCGCACGCAGCGTCTGGATATGGATTATCAGCGCTTTTCTCGGGCAGAGTTTCTGCTGAGTTGGTTGAGTGTAAATCGTAACCTGCCCGCCAAACTGACGCCGTCTGCGTCCCGCGCCCCGCGTCCCAGGTGACGACCTTATAGTGATGCTGTGTATATCGATTTGGCTCTAATTTGAATATAATTTTATTATAATAATTCTTAGTTTGACGGCACGTTTGGCTCAGTTTGTAGTGACCCTACTTTCTGCGCTAGTGGTCGCGGGTTCGAGTCCCGCTGGGGGCATTCATTTGTGTGATGAGCACGAATGTTTGTACTCTAGTCATGGGTGTTTATATTTATAATATGTACGTACTTAAAGTTATATATATGTAGTGTATCAACCATCTGGTATCCATAACACAGCCTTCGTAAGTTGCCATGGAACCAGATGGTGCTGTGTGTTAATGTCCCAACATATTAAAAATAATGATAATAATAATTCTTAGTGAGGTTAACATAACAAAACTGTAATGTATAACGAATCTTAATTAAGTCTATCGATTGATATTATATTCAGAACTATATTTTGAAGATGGCAAACTGCTGGCTTCGCGACTTTTAAGTTTTGTAACTTTCTACAAAAAATAACATATTTAAAAATCTAAATACCATGATAAATATATAACTTAAATTATTGTAAGCAAACATTAGTGACAAACCACGGCAAATCGAGCTAAGTCACAGAATTTTATGGTATGTTGAATAACATTTATAATGTAAAACTATTTATTTAAAAATGTATAACATAAAATAACAGTCTATATATCGATGAATTCGGTACAGGCACATCACTAGATTACCACGATAAATCTGTCGCATATTCAGCAATGTAACAGACTTTCTCTCCGTTCATTGCTCAGAATAAAGTGCGCCGTTCTTAATATGTGATATAGATAATTGGCTTTCCCGAAATAAAACGGATACACACCACGTTTAAGCGAAAGCTTAGGTATGGTACAACTTATCGAAGTGTAATATTAAATATATTATTACCTAAGAATTATCCGTGGAAATAAATAATTTAGGTATTAATTTTAAAATAAAATATCTGCGTTATCCTTAAAAATCCTACTCAATAAAATATACCTACATACGTTACTAGTTGAGTACGACAAGATTGCTCTAGAAAATATGTGTTTGTAAAAATATTTATCAAGTATCTACGAGGATAGCTGGAAGGGATCAATAATAATAATATATTATAAATATTAAACGGTGTTTGTTTGTTTGTCTTTCTTTCACGTCGAAACAGAGTGACGGATTGGTGTAATTTTTTGTGTGCAGATAGTTGGAGGGCTGGAGAGCTAACATAGGTTACATTTTTACTGCGAGACATTATCTCATTCCCACGGGAAAACACGTTATAATTATACTAAATGCTAACCGTTAAAACTTAGCTAGTGACGAACCCGAGCGAAGCGAGGATGAGTCGCTAGTATCATATAATTATATAATACGTGTCTTAATCTCTCCAGGATAATTTCGAAGAAATCCGTGCGAATTTCCGAGTGTTCAATTTTTATAGTACACGCCGGCGTGTATGCGGTCCTCGAGTATCTAACTAAGCGTAAAATTTTAAGGAAGTTTCAGTCTTTATTTTATAATCTCATAATTTTTCTTGGATCATTTGATCTAATATCGTATTTTTACCGATAACTTTTCGTGATTAGGTACGTGTTGATACGTTTTATCAATGTTATAATATTCAAACAATTCTTCGTATCTCTAAAATGTAAAATATTTTTAATGTTCATCCGTGGGTCCGTTCGTGTTTCATCATTATGACATTTAAGATAAAAATATATATTGGAGACATTTCAGACATTAAACGGGCCGAGAGATGAAGCTTTGGGATCTTGCAAATAAGTACACGCTATGAGGTACCAATTCTGAAATAACAGGCATCTATTTATGTATCTATATAGTTAGGTATATGAAAGGTAATGTCAAAGCGATAGTTTAAGGGCGTTACAGGTAGTGTTTGAGAAAATAAAAAAAAATCTATATTAAACTACTTAAAGAAGAAAAGCATAGATTCAATTCATTTTTTATAGTTCGTGTGACAATAAATCTATTTTCGGATGTCACGGGTTATAAAGCATAGGCGCCGTTGGTTATCGAGTAATTCCGGTGAGGGGGCGGGAGCGCAAATTTATTCATACTGAAACCGACCTCTTAACTCTCGTGCTATTTAGGGCGCGCTTCCTTTACTGCGCGACGATTTCGAAAGGATTTAGATTATATGGAGCGAAAATGATTGTTTGAGGCTTTTTAGTTCATTTATAAATAGTTGCTAGTATTCCTTTCATTACAGATCACATAATACTATACCTTTTCATATTTAATGTTCTTTGGGATGAATGTATTTTATATGAAATTTTGAAGTATTTTTGAACGTATTAAGCACTTTATACGCATGAAGGCTTATGATATTTTAATTATGAATATACGAGGATATTTTGAAATAAATACTATATATAAATAATTTTTTTTTTTATAAAAAATTTTTGTTTAAATTCGTCTAGTAATTATAGAATGAGCTAGTTATCAATTGATTCTGCTTGTACTCGTATTATAAATGTACCTACTTCTAATTTTTTTTTAATATTATTACGCTCTAGGTAACATTCTAGTGCACAAAAAAGCTGTAATAATAAAGAACAATAACGATCCACAAACAGTTGGAAGATTGTAATGCCACAACTCAAATGTAGCAAAAAAGTATTTATTTACTGAATGTAATTTATTGTTTTACCATTAACTTCCGATTCGAACAGGCAATAATGTCTCAGTAGGCGTAAACGATGCTATGGGTTTTTATAGATATTGTCTATTACGACTATTGTAAAAAACATTTCCTACGAGTAAAAAATAACGCAATTTTATCCTATAAACATGGTTTTAATGGGATGGGATAAAATGGGATAAGTAAACCAATTTTAATTAGTGCCTTACTAAAATACCTCGCTCAAATAGTAAAGAACTATTATTACCTTAAAGAAAACTTGCCTTTTTATTTGATTTTCCATAAGGTATTTTAATTTTGTTAATTTTTTTAGTTTTTTATTACTTTAAGTTATTTATTTTACCATAAGTTATATTAATTTTATATATCATGTACGTAACATGTAAAATAAGAGTATAATAAATATAAAAAATATTTAAATCTTTCTCTTAAACATATTTGCTGAATATACGTATAAGTAAAACAAACAATTTTAGTTCAACAAGTATTGATTTTCTTTTATTATAATATAACAAAAGGAAACTTTAAGGAAAATCTGTAATTCGACTTTTAGTGAATGTTCAGCTTAGTACTTTCATAAGCGCTATGTGCTAGAAGGCGTGTAAGCACCTGTTGCATGAGGGCGGGGCGACGACGCCCACCGCCCTCGCCACGTGCCCGGGAAACGCGAATGCATTTCATTCATATCTTCTACCATAGTAATCTCTAATGTTTCCGCTTCTCGTCTACCCAAATGAAAATATTTTTTTCTCATCTTCTAGATTTTATATCAGAAAATTTAATTTTTATTTCATTAAGTATGTCAAGTGCGAGTCAGATTCGCGCACATTATATTTTGTTAAAATTAAGTAATCTCACGCTTACCTGGCGTCTTTTCCTAGTAATTTTACTTTGGATTTGTAACGTAGAATAACAAAGTCAACATAGAAAAACGAATAAGAAGTAAACCTTTATTTTTAGGTTTACTAGTTCATCTGCCATTACAGATACGAATTATTAATATATCTATTATTATGGTGGATTATATGGATAATGTAACATTAGGATTAGGGTTCGGTTTTAAATAAATCCGACAACTTTTCTTATTTTAACTTTAACTTTTTGTGTTAAACGAAATAAGTCAGCGAATGACTTAAGACGCCGGACACTGGGTATCTTACCCTACTATAACATTGTCGCTAGCACATTCTAATTTCATAAAGCAATTAATTAACTATTTTATTGAATCAATAAAAAATCTTTTACTTTCGCGTTTAGTCAGATAAAATAGCTGGAAAATTCTTATAAGGAAAAAAAGGGAATTTTTATTTTAAATGATCGACAAATCCAAAGATAGTGATATCTTTTTTGTACATGCTAACAAACAGGGGAAACTTTGAGTAGCTGTATCTATGTCAAAGTAATTATGTAATAATTTATTTTTATTAAAAAAGGTACACAGATTTAAAAATAATTATTATATATTTATTTAGGGATGCATTTTTTTGAAATTTACATGAGTGTGTAAGCTAATAATTAAAGAAAATATAGTGAATACAGGTTCAAAGGTCAAGATACCGCTAAATAAACGCACAAAGATTTGAAAGAGAATACCTAAATTAAGTGGATAATTTCTCATTTGACTTTGACAGAAGGACTATGAGCTGGAGTAACATAAAGGCTACCTCGAAATTTGAGGTACCTCGGAATTCATCCAAGCGAAGCGAGGGTAAGTTATAAAATAAAAAAATATACTTAGCGGTAGAGGAAAACATTAGTTCTTCAACTCTGTTATTAGAGGACACTGCTACTAATAAAAGTCCAATTCACTTATCTCAAAATTGATTCCTAATTTGTTGATAATCACTACATTTGGCGTTCCGCAACAAAATCATAAAATCGTTAGCAGTACACGGCTGTTATACTCGACACGTAATCCAATTTACTGACGGCCCACTTCAACGGAAGAATTCTAAAGCTGCCTTTACTAGATTACTTCCAACGCCCTTCGGCGTCTTACCATTTGTTCCGACACAAAACACAAATTGCTTAAGTTGAAACAACTGTCATTTCATAATTACAGAATTTGTCAAGTTCAAACATTTCTGTAATAAAAGATAATACAGTAATAACAAATTGTTAGGTATACATTGTAACACAATATTACAATTTTATTTAGTAAAAATATAAGCTGGATTACGCAGACTATTCAGTAGATAGTCTACGGTAGCGTAGAGGATTTTAAAAAATAATTGTAGGTAGATATTTTTTTTACATACATAGATTTAAATTAATTAAGATTTTTTTTGGCAATAACAGTGTGTAAGTAAGAAAGAATGTATTTATTTAGAACATATCACTTTAGAAATCTAAATAAGAACATTTAAATAAAGTAAACGCCAACAATATATGGCATTAAAATCAAAATGCATTTAAAACATAAGTACTTTATTAGAAAAAAATCTTAATAAAAAGTCTTCTCAAGAAGTGGAAAACGCTATGTGCATAATATAAGCTTTATAAAATTGACAGCGATAACTGGGTTGCCTTTATTTAAATAACCGATCAAAGTCGCCTAAGCTGTCAAACAATAAAGAGACTCGTTGGATATGCCACTTTCATCCTGCAGACTTGCGTTGAATGCGAATCATGAACATAACTTTTAAAATTGACGTTATGGCATCAACATGTAAATTGAGAATAGGATGTCGGTACTAGTCCTGAACTTAAATATATGCACCAAGATTTGAATTACTAAACTTTTAATAAGAGTATTATAGATAAGGGAGGGGCGTAGAAGAAAATCTACAGTTATGAGCGATGACAATAACGTGATTTACGGTAGTGGTACTTAATCAAAGCAGACCGTTCCCCGTTATTGTGCTTAGTGATGTCTTATTTTAGCTGACATGGAAACCATAATAGGGAATATTTCTTGCCACTACGTAATTTATGTTGCGTTATGCTGTGGAATTTATTAAGGACAGTAAAAATATAAATTGTACAAATAAATAAATAAAAAAAGAATTTTTGCCAACGAAAATATCGTATCAATGTTTTTCTTTGTGATGATTACAAAAATCATACACATGATATGTAGTCGTAAAAGTCATGTATGTCGCAGAAAATATATGTACACATGTATATATAGCGCGTAATCGCAGAAGAATGAACTTGACATCTTATGGGAGAAATGTAGAAAAATAAATGAAAATTTATTATCACATCACTCATTTGAGAGGCCATGCGGCAAATATTTAAAATACTTAAGTACAAGGGGACATTAAGGGAAGAGGAAATAAAAAGAGAGCAAAGAAGCGTTTTATTAAGTAGGGGGTGGTGGGGAGAGAATATAATGAATAAATTCCGTGTAAAGACCCCCTCGTAACGCAATTGAAAACTTTTAACAAGTGCCGTGAAATCGTGTGTAAAGGTGGGCCCGTACCTAATTACGTCGCTAGCCGACCGGAATACGGGATGAGTTCAGAAATTTAAACGACTCTTTATGAAAATCAGCTTGTTAATATAAAAAATCGAGTGTTGACCGACGTTACAATTCTCCTCAGTTTTTCTGGCTACATTAGAATTCTAATCAGTTTAAAAACAATGCGATTTAGTACTATTATTGAAGAAAAAGAAAGAAAATTAAAATATTGCTTTGTATTAATCGCAATCTTATTTGCGTTTTGGCTAGCTACCGTACCCCGCCATTAGCTTCTAGCGTGAAAAATATAAAAAAATTAACAAAACCTTGCCTGATAAAGACGTATTCTTCGAAACCCTAAAAAACAAGTCATTACCGAAGCGGGTTTAATCTAGCGTCGTATTCTGCGGATTTTTTCGTGATATTCCATTATTTGAAGGCGATCGCTCGACGCTAAGCGGCGGGCACCGCTTACGCTAAAAATGATATGATTAATTACTGGCTTCGGTCGCCCTCATTAGCGCGTAAATAGGAGCATTCAGTGGTGAAATTGAATCACGAGTGCTCCTGAGGCACGTTCAATTCCGATCTAATTATAATTATTATTCATTCCAGTAAGCAAATGACAAATGGTCTCTATGGTAGGTACGAGTAGGTATGTCACCAATGCAATGTTTTGTTTAGGCGATGAAATCATCTTTGGTTTAAAATTATTTTCGATTTAGATTTTTAGAATTTATCATGAAAAAGTTTATAATTTCAAATATTAATAGACGTAACTAATAATAACTATCGAATTTATTTAAAAAATGTAATACAAGATTCTTATAAATATTTTTTCACATTACACGTCTATGTTGTAACGCTTGCGTATTTTCTAGCGTGTCTTGTTCACCCTAAGTATTTATTCATAAGCCAATATAATTTACACACAAACGTCTCCAGAGCTAAAGGTCAGAACTGACAAGCGTACCCGTTACTAACAAAAAAATATTGAATAAACACTTTTGCTATACTTATACTAAATAACATCCAAGAAAAAAGTTATCTAGTTTAAATATAGAATATGCCAATATTTATAATGTAGTCTTTATATACTAGATATTGTGGTAATTTTAAGACAATCATATTTTTATATAATTCTAGATTATAATATAATATGTATTTAATAGTTTTCTTTTAACTATAGTATTCTATTTGTTAACTTATAATATTCGTGTGTCGTACGCTTTACTGCCTTATATTGGTCGGTTCATATCACTTGCCAGCACCCAGGGTTCGCGACCCGTCAATCTTTTTTTTCTTTTTCCCTACATTCTTTCATAAATAAAGTAGATAACGTGTCATAATCCACGTACAAAGAGATGGAACATAAAGTGACGACGTTATATCTACGTAACGTAAAATAGAGCGTTGTATAAATTTTCTAATCTCATTTATTTATTATATTGTTAAGACACAATTAATTTGTGTAAATAATCGAAAGAAAAACTAATATAAAATATAATCAAAATTATACTTATTACTAGCATTGCCTGCGGCTTCGCCCGCGTTCAAATGACCAAAAACCAAATTCTTAGGTTTTACATATCACTCTTATATTGCAGTTTTTGTATTTTTTCTCAGAAATGAGATATTTTCCCGCGGTAAAAAGAAACCTATATGTTGACCCGGATAACCAGCTATCACCATACCAAATTTCATCAAAACCCCTCCAGTGGTTTTTAACACACAGACAGACACAAAAAATCTAAAAATTATAGATTCGGTCTCTGTATCGATAATAATGTTATTTTAATAAAAAAAATCAAAAATATTTAATGTACAGATTTGGCTTAGTTACAATTTATATAGATTTAGTCACCTTTTACGCGACTGCGATGAATGCCAAAGGAGTGTAATGTGTTTGACCTCTATGTATCTATGTATGTATGTATGTCCGATCCTATGCTCCCATGTAAATACTAAACGGCTTAGCCGATTTTGATAATTCATACGTTATTCGGTTCGTATAGGGTATATAGATATCATTAAAAATCAAAATGGCGGATCTTAGGCGCCAATTTGTGTCTTGAAAAAAAAATTGTCACCTGAATAAATTGAGTGGAGTATCAAAATACAGGTTTTTAAGAGGCGATTACAAAAATATATATAAGTTATATATTTTAAAGTAATTTAGAATAAAAAATTGTTGAATAAAACTGAAAACGTAACTGATCAAAACAAATAAAATATTTACAAAAATAAAAAAAACTCGACTGCGTAAAAAATGAACAAAAAAGAAGAGAACAAGTTGACGAAGGAACATAGTATTATGCAGTCGGAAACATACATATGTATTATGTATATGTAATAACATAGCTGTGTAAGTTTCCGACTGCACAATACGTAGGGCGTTCATTATAAAATGAAAAAGAGGTACAAACTCTTTGAAATCGAAAAAAGTTAATACTGTCTGGTAAAACTGGAATACTGATCAGATTTAAAAAAGATTTAATTTGAAAATTTAATTTGAATATGTTTTGTTTTTTTTAATGGAAGTCTTTTCTTTGCAGACTGTCGTAACGTGTTGTCGAAAATGGAAAATTGATTTGCGCGTGGTTATTAAGTATCTGTGCTTGAAAAAACGTTGACTTTTCAGTTGAATTGAATTGATTGAAAAATTGAATAAATCATAGAATCAAATATGAAATAAAAGCAAATAGGTACCTACAGCAAAATAGTTGGTCAATCTATACAAATAAATAAAATTGGAGTGTCTGTTTGTAATATTAAAATAACTGCTGTTTACTAAATGTATATGGGTGTATACACGGTACATATATCAAGACATCATTTTTTACAAATTTTTTTTGTCTGTCTGTCTGTTTGTTCCGGCCAATCTCCGAAACGGCTGGACCGATTTTGACGGGACTTTCACTGACAGATAGCAGATGTTATAAGGAGTAACTCAGGCTTACTTTTATGTTAGAAAAAGAATCAGGGTTCTGCGAAAAAAACTGGTGCACGCACCCGAGCAAAACGAGAGGAAATCGGTATATAATTTAAATATCTTAGGAGTAGCAAGCTACTATTTATGTATACCACCTTAACACCTTAGCTAATCGTGAAAAGGTACCAAGAGACGAACGCGAGCGAAGCGAGCGTGAGTCGCTAGTCGATAATAAAACAACAGGAATGTGTTGTTATTACGAACCGAACAATTTATAAGTCTGAATGCGGTGTTTAAAAGAGAAAATGACTAGAAAAACAGCAGCAGAAAGCTAAAATAAATTAATTTTCTTTATATTTAAACAACTTTTGATTCTATGAAAAATCAAAAACGAAAAACCAATACAAAAGAATAAACTAAGTATTGTTACGTGCTACTACATAATCCAGCGTCCCATAAAATCGATGGACGAATATTAAAATACTATTGTAGTACTTTTGGTAACCGTTAAATTCTTAGTGTTTATTTCACTATACTTTACAAAGCTTATATTAATTTAAATACTGTGTTTTCAGATGTTTTATAAGGGTATATATAAAATTCACGCTATACTTTATTTAAATATACTTCTAGAAGAATTTTGGAAGTTTTTATTGCATAGACAACCCGTAATATTAAACCTTCGTGTCGGTATCTTACGAAAGCAATACTTAAATAGCTACAAAAGTGCAGAGCAAATGTTAAAACTTGTGATGTGTATATCTCAGTCTCAAATACTAGAAAATGAGGTCAGATTACCGTCCGTTGTTTTCACGAAACAATAAAGTTATAGTTTTGTAAGGAGCGATACTGACTGAGTTATTGGACACTCAACTGGAAAGTTTTTGTGAATTAACGCTGATATTCAGAGGATTTATTGTATATGAACGTCTTATAATTTACTTGTATTTATTATTAGTAGGTATTGTAAGGTTGCACTTTTATATTTTAAGTGTTTTAATGGAAAATAATATATTTGATTAATTTGTAATGATTTATGTATGTATATGGCATGTGGTTATGTGATATTCGTCGATAGGGATGTATTTAAAAATATAAAAAGGACGCGGATATTCTTTGGTTTTTCCCGCGCTTGACAGAGGGGCAGATCTCGGTACCATCCTGTACTGACTAGTCATAGATTGTTTGTAATACTGAAAATGATTGTTGTAAATCATGTAACTCATTATTTAAAAAATTAACTGTTGAGTTTCTTACCGGCTCTTCTCAGCAGCACCGTTTTCCGAGCCAGCACTGTTTTTTATACGGACAAACGTACTGACGATTATAAAAGTACTGAATATAAGAATGCAAGGAAAGGAATGTACCTTAAATAATACATAGGTAATATTATAACTAATATTAAGAACTAATTTTACATGGACATGTAAAAATTAAAAAGTTATTCTATACAATAATATATATATAGTCAAAACTTAGCTAAGTTCGAGTTTGATTAACGCAAGGAGGGTTCTGTACACAATATAGTTCCTTTCCTGTTAAAAAAAGAAACAGAATATGATAAAATCAAAGAGGCCCTATTTTTTTTTATTAATTTACTTATAACTAATTTATTATTTGAACATTTAATTTGGCTACAGTTCCAACGATCCTAGATAGAACAGACAGATAGATGGACTTATGGCGTAGGTTTAGTAACAGTTTGGAGCTTTTGAGCGTAGAACCCTAAAGAATTGGATGATAACTGCCAACTAATTAAGGTATCCTAAGGTGATTGTTTAAAGGCATATATAATATACATATATAGTGTGCATCCGGTATGTTTCTTCTGAGTAGAGCATATGTATACAGATTATGTGCTAGTTTTAATACATTTTATCGCGTAAAAAAGGTTAAATAAGTTTAGATAGCAAATTTTGTATTATTATTTGGTTGAGATTTTAGCCAAAAAAAATATTTAAGATATCACGACTTGAATATATTGCAAATAACGGGATAACAAGCCTTAATTGGCCGTAAAAAGTATTGCGCTTTTTGATCCTTATAATAAAAATTTATTAAAATATTGTATTCTTAAAAATTAAAAAAATATATATTACCTTCATTAATCACTGAACAGGGTCCCATTGTATGCCCCCTCTCGGCCCTAACCGACTACTCATATCACAAGCTTCCACCTAGCTTAAAACTAACTACGCTAACACAATTGACACATTAACAACAATCGGTAACATTACGCTAAATAGAATTATAACATTAGTTAACATAAATCTCGACTAACATGCAAAAGTACCTCGAACAGAAAGTGGGTGCGTCATATTTACATTATATACCTAATTAAATGAAAATCCATCCAGCGGTTTTGAATTCAATTAAGTTTAACAATGTGATTTTTTGAGATGAACATAACCTATGCAATCCTAACAAAATCAATCAAAAAACAAATCCTAACCTAGCACGACAAAGAGACGAACAAATACATTATCTGTTTTCTCATTCTCTCACACGAGTTAAAAAAGAAATAGCAATATTTATATAGATTAGTGAGATAAAAATTTTATCATGCTATGCTAGCATCTATTTTGTACAAATCCAAACCCGTCCAGTGTTTACTATTGAGCAACAAACATCCAATTGACTCTAATATATTAGAATATTATGTTGGTAACTTCAATGGACCCAAGAGGGGGCAACAGTATATGGGGTTTGCGAGGCTCCCCCGCCTGAAAGAGTTGTGGGGACTGGGGCCGATGGGGCCCTAAACTGACTTTCAGCTTCTGCTGCCATTGCAGTATTTTGTTGTGGAAAGTTGAAGTCCAGTGTGCCGTCCATGCTTAACTCGTGTCTTATGACCTGGTGAATTATATTTAAAATTAATATATTTTTAGGAAGGTTGAATTTTTAAAAGTGAATGTTAGCATTAATATAATTATGTAACAAGTTGACCTCCGTAGCGTCGTATTGTCTGTTTATGTTTCATTGTTACCAATTGTTGTATCCGAATCCGTAATGTTTCCCGAAATACTTTTACTCGTCAGGATGCTATCTCTGACACTTCTATGGGCTTTGCTGAATAGTGGTACCAAGTATGCATTGTTTTTTCTTTGAGATTTTAATATTAAATAGGAGCATGTTATAACAGGCCGCTATAGCGGCAATAGAAATACGTGCTCTGTGAAAATTTCAACTCTCAAACAATTACGGTTCATGAGATACAGCCCTCTGACAGACGGACGGATACAGCGGAGGCTTAGTAATAAGGTTCCGTTGGCACTTTTCAGGTATGGAACCCTAAAAATGATAGCAAAATAATACTTTTTTAGATTTACGCGAATATTAGACATTTAAATAAAACTATCTTTTCGGATTTTGTCGCGGATTTATTTAGATTTTTGGTTCCCGACATTTCTATACTATCTTAGATTCACGCGAATATTAGACATTTAATAAATCTACAATATCTTTTGTGTAGAGAATTGTAAAAAATATCTATATATATATATATATATATATATATATATATATATATATATATATATATATATATATATGTAGGTGTGTGTATTTATATATATACATATATATGTATGTATATATAACTACTGAAAATAATGTTAATATCATGTACCTCGTCAACATTGCAATCGAAACTGTGTTCTAATGCTTCAATATTTAAATCTTCGGAGAGTCCCGTATTGAGTGCACCCATGATCTGCCCCATCACCGTCGTGGGGCCCATTGGGCCCGTCTGCACCATTATACCACCGTTCATTAACGTTGCGTCTGATGTTGCCACCATTTGTGTTTGGCTATTTTCTTATAACAAAAAATAATGACAGTATTATTTAAGAAATATTTTATGCATATCATACATGAAATAATAAAAGTGAAAATAAAATGTAGAAGATAGGTTATAATTATAACAGAAGATAGGTAATAAATAAAATAAAAGATACGTTAAGATATAATAATATAATACGTTTACTTATAATAATACGCTTTCAAAATAATTGTAAAGAAACCGAAATCATGTTGAAAACGAAAAATTAAAATGAGTATGCTAGAATATACTGGCAAATGAATAAATTATTCTGCTACAAATAAAAAAATAATAGTTTAATTGACAGTGTCTTATTAACAACTTTGTAATACACTTATGTGTATAGCATATAAAACTAATATATAAACAATATATGTATATAGAATGTCACAGAATAGCGATATAACTTAGTTCGGCCAATGCTTACTATATTAATTTAATATTATCAAAAATACTTTTAAATGTGTTTAATTTGTAAGTGTGCGGATAACCAAAGTCCAAGTAAGTTTAATTTGAAAATGAAAAATATTCTCTGTATAAACTTCGTCACACTTATGCCTTTTGCATTTTACTTCTTTTTTTTTGCATTTTACTTAAGTATAAACGTAGTTGTTAAAGCTGTTTGTTTGATGTTATCAATATTAATGCGCATTTATTTTTACTACCAACCTGTTTGCATAATATCAGCTGGATCAGCAGGTGGGGGAGGTCTTACAAAGTGGTCGAGTGAGTGTTGATGAGAATGTGTGGGATGTGCGGGGTGAGCGGGGTAAAGGGGTGCGCACGCGCAACCCCCGTGAGGATGCCGGGGGCATGCGCCGTATGTGAAGCGGTAGCTCCCACCTGACGAGGACGACGACGTCGTTGGCACATACCTGCATGGAAGTACATACTTTATATCCTACATCTGGTGAACAATTACAAATTCTTCGTTTTTATTCGGTGGAAAATTTTTACGACGCTTTTTATAATAATTACACGGAGCATTGAGTAATCAATTATGACAAATTATGTTGCCTCTTTGACATGATATGATTAACAATAATTTGATATTATAAATTCATTATTTTTTTAAATTCACGATAATCTAAAAGCTAACTATGTAGAATTTATTTTCTAAAATAACAAAATGTAGCTTCTAATTATAAATAAATTATAAACTTATTTTGGCTTAAGCTTAAAAGTCACAAAATCTTACGTATTTAGAAATGGATCTGCCCCGTGAAGCTTCATGGAGTCCGCGAGTGATCCCGCTAGATCTTGGTCTTGAGTGTAATCAGCTGGGGAGAAATCACTGGTCGAAGCAAAGTCCCCTGAGGGAGTATAATCCGTTGACCACTCTGGCTCCGTGGGTATTAAGGAAGGGATCGGTGATAGCCGGCTGCACGATGACGCATTTGAAGAAGCCCTCTGACGGAAGTCCGGCGACAGCTGAAAACTGCTGCTACGCCAAAGCGAACAAGCAAATCAAAAATAAATCGAGCCTCGGAATCGATAAAAACGACCATGAAATTCTAAAAGATAAAATACATATGGGCCATGGTCAAATTTAACGATATTTAATCGAGCAGCAAATAATCAAAATTCTTAGCAAAACTAAAACTATACTAGAATAATTTTATAAATTAAGTATAATGATACATGCAAATCTAATGCCTCCATCAAGGTCCGCTAAGATGAATACCAAATGAAGCGATCATCATAATGGGTAAAATGGTCAGAAAGGACACATTTTATTAGTGCAAACTATATAAGAAAGTAATTTTATAAGAATTGTTACGGACAATGATTTCAAACGAGGACATTGGACACAAAAAACGTCCGATATAAATGTCAATTACATTCATAATTTTGACAGATATTCGGCAATAAAAATATTAAATATTGGAGAGAATGACGAGATTCAGCATCGACATAACTCATCATCTAATGGTCGTGTATGATTTAAAACCTTTTATCATAAAGTAACAGTGTTCCTATAACTCAATTTTATTAGCGTGGTCAACGCCGCGTTATGTCGATCGGTTATTTTTATTGTTAAGTGGATTTCACATGCGACTCGTAAATTGTATCCGCTGACGTAAACACTAGATGCAGTGGGATACTTGGCAGGATACGCAATTGTATTTCTCGTGTAGGTAAGTTATTATCCCTTTAAAGTCGAATTAGTACTGCCGTCCACGACGGTTATGTCTGTTAACATAATTGGCCGGGTGCCATCTATCCCCCTTACTTTTACACATCTGTGTGGGAATACTTGAAGCAACTAGTCTAGTCTCTAAGGAATAAATATCTATGATGTAATATTAACATATTTGTATCTAATATCTATTTACTTATTAAACTTAGTATTCAGGACTATTTTCTTTACCTGTGTATTGGAGAATCTGGGAAAATGTCGAGACTTTCTGATATTGAACTACTTGGACTCGGTGTGGCGTCAGCTGTGACTCCGTTTCTTAATGCGTCAGGCTGTTAATAATTACAATCAATATAATTATATAACCATCATTCCTAAAAAGGACTATATTTTTTTGTTTTAATTCTATCTAAAAAGACTAATTATTTAGTGGCTTTGACAGGACTAAAATTAATATTTTTAGCGTAAATGCAAATGACATTATATTTTCTAATTGACTTTCAAAAACCACTTTTCTTCTTTCAAAACCACTTTTTTTCTTTTTACCATCTTATAAATAAAAATGAATTGCTAAATGTATTGCTAAGCGCAAGACTCGAGAACGGCTGGACCAATTCGGCAAACTTTTTTTTTATATTCGTTGAAATCCGAGGACGGTTCAAAAAGAAAAATTGGAAAAAATTCACGGAAAAACATAAAAATCTATAGTTTATGAAGCTGCCATAGTCTAATAACTTTTGACAGAACGACGTCTGTCGGTTCAGCTACTCGTAGTTATAAATAAAATCTATTCACAAAAGAAGTTTACTTACATATCTACTTATTTAAAAAAAAATACATAGTAGTTTTTTGTTTTTGTTTTTGAGTACTTTTCAGTACAATTCAGAAAATAATATATCATATTAAATTACCTTCTTTTTAACTCTGCCTCTTCTCTTCTCTGTCTTGGATGTCTCCATTGAGAGAGCTCGCCTACGCACTGATTTGCCAGGTTTCGCATCCGGGTTGATCATCCACCACGATGATTTGCCTGTACCCTCGTTTTGTACCCGCATAAACCGGTTGTGGAGAGAGAGGTTGTGCCGAATCGAGTTCTGCAACAGAGCGACAACTATTGTTACCCATAATGAAAAATTATTCGTTCCACTTACAAGTATGGTATGCGAAATGTACAATCAATAAACTTTACGTAGTATAATAAATCCATTTGTCATATCTGTTTACATAATAGTAATAAAAGTGACCGCAAATATCTATTTTAATTCCAACGCAAAGTTAGTGCAATAACGTGTCCTATCTCACACCGGTAATAAAATCTCACAACTTTTTCCGTTGAAGGAATAAAAGCAACCACAGCAACGAATGAAGTTTAGCAATAAAGCAGCCCATAAATAATTTCTGCGTGCCCTATGAAAACTGCCACTTTCTCGTATCGTTCATCTCGATGTAAATAGGATTTTTTAGCTAAATCATAAAATCAGTAAAAAATTGCTCTGTAAAACATGGAATATTTTACCGCTTTTCACACACAATTTAACATGAATATTATCTATTCAGAGCACTCGGTAGAGTTTTGGAATGTATACATTTTTCCTATATGCTCTGTCTTATTTCATAATTCCTATATAAAATGCATGTTTTTACATTTACATCAAAACGTGGTGAAGCCAATCATAATGCGACTTTCAAACTAGGCGTATGGTAACGTGTCATGTAGATATACATCCTGAGTACTTTCTATAAAATATTATGCACAAGTATGCACATAATTAACTTTTCTATGAGAATTCACAATCAGTCCGACGGAACGGCAAATATGTTCTTCGAGGCACCGGAGTGTCACACACCAACTCACCCGGAATTGTTAATTGATCTTTTTTGATAGAAAACCTTAATAACTTCCCCAATTAATCGGCTACAAAACACTAATAATGTAAAAATAAATTAATATTGACCGGCCTGTATTTAAATTTTATTATTTACACTTGCGCCGTTATTCAGAAAATAAAATACCTATATTTATATCTACATTCAATTACGAATAATGTACAACAATTGGAGTTTCACATAAATCCGCTAAATGTGGACAAGTTACGCGATTTATCAAGCGTGAAAACACGCGCAACAAATGGCCTGTCGACTTTCAGATGGATTTGTCGCCAGAAGCCCTTACCAAGAATTTCCACTATAATAATTGGGACGTATGAATAAAAGTAATTACATCGCAAATGGTTTGTGAAAAGAAAGATAAGAAATATAAAATGACGGTTTTAATAATTAAATTTTTGAGATTGTGAAATTAAATTGGAAATATTTTAAGTAAAATTTAGTTTTTCTCTAATTTGATGCCCCATTTTATTATAGAAATATTAATATACTAGCGATCACCCTGGCTTCGCTTTCGTCCTCGGGTTCATCCCTAGGTACGTTTTAACGGTTACTATGGAATAGATGGGCTATAGGTATATAAATTATATATAAGTATATACAGAGGTATAGTGAGTTTTTGTGGGTTATATTATAACGTGTTTTACGTGGGAATGAGAAAATCTCCCGCGGTAAACAAACAAGCAAACACACTTTCAATAGAATACTATTATTAGAATAATATACTATGTTGTAGGTATACTTTGTATATTAATCTATTGATAATGTTCTAATTATATATCAGTAGATACCATTCTGAAATCACACAGCTATTATGAACATATAATTATTAAGATACAATACTATGTTATAAAATATACTAAATTTGCTGCAGCTTGGTTTTCATTGTGTACTATTTGATTTAAAAAGACAGCTCGTAAAATTAGTAACTCGAGAGATATCGTTATGGACATTAAAAACCTTAAGTAGGTATTATCGGTATTTATCCGGACGTTCTCGAGAAAAACAAATAAAAAAATTAGACGAACAAACAGATTCTCAAAACTGTAGATTTGGCATTAATTAAAATCGCCAAAAATAAGATAGATATGTTTTATAAAAAAATATTCACTGTAAGACTTTGACACTTAAAATTTTATTAAATAAATAATGAATGAATGCTTCGATAAATTTTTCTTAACAAAAGTGAAAAGATTTACCGATACCTTATGACTATCATAATATCAAATTCTACGACTGTAGCTGCCTTATAGGCTTATGTGTTCCTGCTTTATTATTAGTTGTAGCTACTATCCGTTATGAAGTGTCTCTGTAATGCACTGAAGACAGTTCAAATAAATAATTAATTAACGTATATACTTAGTAGTTGTGATGATTGAATTTGTAATCTAAGGATAAATATTTATTTTTTTAAATATATTACGTAATTTTTAATTATTATGAAAATAATATTTCGTCAATAGTATACACACTACACAGTAATGTTCAAAGACGCAGACAAGATTCTTGCGAGTGCGAGATCATACTTAGAATTTTGTGAACGGTAGGATTCTTGGCGCCACAGCGACCCTTATGGGGTGAATTAACCGTCTCCGTCGACGTCCCCTTTAATGCTCCAGCGACTTAAATTTTGTCGAATTTCCATGCTATAATATCGTGTTACGCAATCTTCGAAATCAATGGCTTATGATTTCCGTAGTTTATAGCTTTAAGGTTTAACGTTGAAAGTTTATTTAAACTTAACGGAAAATAAAAATGTTTTAATTCCAATTCGAAAATGAATTTTCATTAAATTTGGTCTTTTTCTAAATAAAAGAGATAAAATAGTATTATTTTAACGCTCAGGTGTCAAAATGTTCGTTATAATAAATAAACAAATATACTACATATGTATATTATAAAATATAATACATTGTGCTATAAGGAAATAAAAATATGAATCACAAAATTTCAAGGTCCCTCGTCCATTACAAGTAGTAGATGTAACCTTCAAGCAGGGAATATTTTATGAAAGAAACGTGAAAACAGAATGGTCTAAACGACTGTATAGCTACTGAATAATTCAATACTACGCAACACTGTGAGTGCACGGATTATAGACCTTCAAAATGCATTTTAATATAGTGCGCAGCAAATTTTATTATTTCAAGATTTATAAACTCAGCGGTGTTCTGATACTGTTTATGTCTTGTATTGTATTGTATGGATGTATATTCAAAATTGTATTATTTTAGTCTAACATAGTCAATAAATTATACGTAGATTAAATACACATAATATTACGTATGTAGGTACTTCATCTACATCTACACAGATAAATAAAATTGAAGTGTGTTTGTAATGTCAAAATAACAGCATTTTACAAAATGTATATGAATAAGAAATTTTTTTTTTAATTTTTGTCTCTTTGTTCCGTCTAATCTCCAAAACGGCTGGACCGATTTTGACGGTACATGTACTGGCAGATAGCTGATGTTATAAGGCTACATAAGCTAGTTTTATTTTAGGAAAAGTAATCAGGTCTCCGCACTTACGAAATTGTAAACTAAATCGTACCTAGAAACGCACGGTATTTTTATATGATGTAGCTTAAGTTCAAAACTAAGGATAACATTTAAAAATTTTGCTGCATCACATTAATAATGTATACTATTAATTATCTAATCATGAATTTAAATGTTTAACAATTTCATTCCATTACACGATAGTATAACAATTTTTTATTATAACTACCTATTGTTCAAATGCTTAAGTAACGCAGCTAGCAAATTACACTTTAAAACCAGAAAATAAAATACATATGTATAATATCTATACTATAATAAAACTGTAGAGGTCGAATGTCTGTACATAGAAAAAAAAATGCTAAAAACCGAGTCAGGGGGGGGTGTAAGAAGAGCAATAGAACAAATCCTGATTTTTTTCAATTATTTTGCTTCTCTGTCTGTTTGTCTGTTTGTACGGGCTAATCTCCGAAGCTGCTGGACCGATTTAAATGAAATTTTGCATGGTGGCACCTTATATCCCCGGTCAACATTTAGGATACTTTTCATCCCTGAAAATCAAAGCGTTCCCGTGGGATAGTTTAAAACCCGTAGTAACTTATACAGCTTTGTACACAAAAACTACTAATTGGATTTTAATGAAACTTTACAATAATATAGCTCATACATCAGTATCACAAATAGGCTACTTTTTATCCCGGAAAAATGTACGGTTCCCGTAGGATAGATTTGTTTTTGTTTGTCTAGAGGCGAACCCGAGCGAAGCGAGGGTGAGCCGCTATAATATTATAAAAAGGAAAGATTTTTTTGTTTGTTCATTTGTTTGTACCGAATAAACTCCGAAACTACTAGACCGATTTAGATGAAAGGGTTTAGCCGGATAAGTATAGCGAACCAGCCTCCTAATGGCAACCTATATCGAAACTTATGTGTCAATAAGGGCTTGATATAGAAAAGCGATTCATACGAGTTCACTGTCGTACTCCGCTTTGACCTTGAGATATAAAGAAAATGAGCGTAACTATGACTTTCGTTCAAAAAGACATATCTCGAAAACCTTCAAAGCTAGAAACTTAAAACTAAGACGAGGTTTTAGGTAATCTTTGAAAGCATCTTAAATTTTTTTTAGACTTTTTTTTCTTAATAACCCTTTTTTTAAGTAATCTATCTATCTATCTATACTATAATAAAAATGTAGAGGTTGAATGTCAGTACATAGAAAAAAAAATGCTAAAAACCGAGTCAGGGGAGTGTAAAAAGGGCAATAGAACAAATCCAGATTTTTTTCAATTTTTTTGTTACTCTGTCTGTTTGTCTGTTTGTATGGGCTAATGTCCGAAACTGTTAAACCGATTTAAATGAAATTTCGTATGGCGATACCTTATATCCCCGGTCAACATTTTAGATACTTTTCATCTCGGAAAATTAAAGAGTTCCCGTGGGATAGTTAAAAAACTTTAGTAATTAGTAAAAGCTTAGTACACAAAAATTACTGATTGGATTTTAATGAAACTTTACAATAATATAGTTCATACATCAGAATAATAAATAAGCACCTTTTTATTTCGAAAGAAATGAACGGTTCCCGATTTGTTTTTGTTTAGAGGCAAAGCCGAGCGAAGCGAGGGTGAGCCGGTGAGATTATATATACTCCTGGGTATGTGCGTAGTGCGGGTAATCTACGTAGGGCGGATAATATGCGTAGGGCAGGTAATGTGTGTATTGCGGGTAACGTACGTAGGGCGGGTAAAGCACATAGGGCTGGAAAAGTGCGTAAGATAATAAAAGTGCGTAGAGTGGGTACTGTGCGTTGATTTGTTTTTGTCTGTGTCTGAGCGTCGCGAGGGTGAGCCGCTATAAAATTATAAAAGAAAGACTTTTTTGTTTGTTTATTTGTTATTACCGAATAAGCTCCAAAACTATTGGACTGATTTAGATGAAAGGGTTTAGCCGGATAAGTATAGCGAACCAGCTACCTAATGGCAACCTATATCGAAATTTAAATAAAACTATCTTTTCGGTTTTTTTCGCGGATTTACTTTGATTTTTGGTTCCCGACGTTTCGATTGCTTTACACTTATGACTTATGTGTCAATAAGGGCTTGATGTAGAAAAGCCATTCATACGAGTTTCATTGTCGTATTCCGCTTTGAGCTTGAAATATGAAGAAAATGAGCGTAACTATGACTTTCGTTCAAAAGGGCATAACCAAACTATAGAGGTCGAATGTCTGTACATAGAAATAAAATGCTAAAAACCGAGTCAGGGGAATGTAAGAAGAGAAATAGAACAAACCCAGATTTTTTTCAATTTCAATTGTTTCTCTGTCTGTCTGTTTGTCTGTTTGTACGGGCTAACCTCTAAACCTGGTAGACCGAATTAGATAAAATTATGCATGGAGGTACCTTTTATCCCCAGCCAACATCTTAGATACATTTCATCCTGAAAAATTAAAGGATTCCCGTGGGATAGTTAAAAAACTGTAGTAACTTATACAGCTTAGTTCACAAAAAAATACTGATTGGATTTTAATGAAACTTTACAGTAGGGGAGACCGGGGATAGTTGACTATAGGGGTAGGTAGACTAACTGCCAATAACTCATCGGTAGTCCAAGTGTTGCGTCATTCAATCACAGCAGTGTATTAGGCTCCACACCCCGCTCAGCCGTCCGAAGTACCGCACCACGGTCGCACGTCGTTTTGGAGCAGTGACACGATTTTCGTTTTTTTATCATGAAAGTAATATTTCCTCATAGCATATTTTTTGATCTGATGCCTACACGTTTTATGTGAACCATTAGTCTATTAGTCAAAGTGTTTGATGAATGCATGTTTATCATATTTCATATGTTATTTTTCAAATCGGCGGCAGTGTTTAGATTAACCATGCCCTCGAAACATAAAATAGCATCTGGGGCTGGTAGACCAATTTTTTTCGGGGCTGGTTGAATAGTTAGTCAACCAACCCCAATCAAATTTGGAGTTGAAAACAACACGCAAAATAAACCTTTTATTGGATTTTTAATAAGGATAGTAATTTTGTTATTATAGAACAATCAGGACCTATAAAAGAATTACTGAACGAGCCGATACACTAAAAGATATCGTTAAAATAGCTGGTCATGTAATCATTTTAGACAAAAATAGAATTGATACAACTTCAAAACAGTATTAGATTCCTTATAAAACATTACATCGTTACGTGGTTAAACTAAAAAAAATTAAAACATAATCCGAACTTAGACTAAGTCATCCTTCTTTATTCATCCGGTCACCTCAAGCAACAAGCTTATCAAGGGCTGCAAATTTTCACATTTAACAAACATAACGTTAGTTTATTTTTCGCTAACTTGATTGCTGCTTACAAACGTTTGAATCTAAGCCCTGGCGATATCTGGAACGTCAACGAGACGGGTCTTACAACCGTACACGTACCTAATAGAGTTATAGATCAACCTAGTATTAAAAATCTGGGTAAAATGACATTTTCTGAGAGGGGTACACTAGTGACGATTGCTATAGCTATCTCAGCTCTTGGAAACATGGTACCACCATTCTTTGTATTTTCACGGGTACATTATAAATCCAATTTTGTTAAAGGCGGCTCCATAGGATCAGAAGGTAATGCTAATCCATCTGGCTGGATGAAAGAAGAAAACTTCATATTTCAACAGAGCAAGTGACAACTGGCTGGCTAGTAATCTGGAAAAAATGACTACAATTTATGATATACCGGAGTTACTTAAAACATCACTACCATTGGCTGCTACTATTGATAATATTCAGGCAGGATACAGAGTAACCAGGATTTTACCACAAAATGAGAATATATTTCCTGATTCCGAATTTAGTGGATCTTATGTGACAGATAGGCCGATGTCTAGCTCCTATGATGTTGCTAATACTTCAACAGATGCTGTTCCATCGACTTATTATCTTACAGTTCAACTATTGTCGACGAGGTTCCAATATCTGATCTACATACTGTGACTGAAACTCAAATTCTAGCGTCTTTCTGCAATTATCGATCAGATTACTACTGCAATTCCCTCTCATACAAGATCTTTAAGTACGAAATGTGAGTCACCTTCTATTATTGATGATATGTCAAACTTTCTATAAGAAGCGGAACTGAGAGAAAACCTCAAAACACCAAAAAACTTACGTCCTCTAGAGTCAGAAATATTCCTCAATTTAAAGCCTTTATCTAATCTAAACATGAAGAAAAAAATTGATAATTTTATTAAAGACTATATAAGAAATGACTGTACCTGATTCAAATTGTTCTTTTTTTTAAGTAAAGGGCTCAAATATATTAAATAAATGTTTTATTATTTGATTCTTTCTCATGATTTGACGCTTATTGTTGCATAAGTCGACTTACCCCTGGCATATAGTCTACCTACCCCGGACCAGGGGTAGATAGATTGACTAAAGAGTTAGTGTTCTGTTAAATGCATCAAATCATCACCATTATATTAAACTAAGACCAAAATATTATTATTTTTTATTAGGTTAATAGTTTCCCTATCGATTATTGTGGTTTAATTGTCTATATATATTAAAACACAAAATATATAAATGATTTAGTAAAAAAGTAGTCAACTATCCCCGGTCTCCCCTAATATAGTTCATACATCAGAATAAACAATAGGCTACTTTTTATCCCGAAAAAATGTACGGCTCCCGTGAGATCTAGAGGCGAACCCGAGCGAAGCGAGGGTGAGCCGCTAGTAATATTATAAATGTGAAAGTTTAGATGGATGTTTCAAAGTTTATTACTCAATCATGCCGGATGGAATGGGAGGAACGGATCTGGACAAAAATTCTAAGAACTATAGATCGGCCTCTGTATCGATAATAATGACTATTTCAATAAGATTTTCCAAAAAATACTTAATGTATAGATTCGACTCTGTTAGAATTTTATTATATATATAGGATAGATTGCATAAGGTAAGTCAGGATTCAGGACTATTACTTAAATTCAAAACTAAATATTCAATATAGCTAGTTTACAAATTTGATGATCCAAATATAAAATCACAATGAGTCATGGGTTTATATTTAGTACCGAAAACAAAACAACTTAGATAGCCTAAAAAAAGTTTTAGCCATAGTCTGGTTTTGTATTACATAACATTACAAGGTTGACTTCTTATGGCGGATATAAAAATTTTTCTAAAACATGAACCGCGTACCTCAGGTAAACACTAAGAATTATCAAGTGAATCGTTACAAAAATCCTACGGGACATTGTGCACTTTTATGTCACAAGTTTTAGGTTTTAATCAAAATATTATAATTTACTATAGCTTTAGATTTTACAGTAAGAAACGTGTAAGACCATCTTTAGGCAATTGAAAAAAATAAATAAAAAGCAATTCTTTACCATGTGCGTTGTCAATGTTGACAGATAACAATAATTGTAAAATGTTATGCCGGCTCCACATTAGTGCCGTGAAGCTCCGTGAACAGACGCGAACGTGAATGTGGACGGTTTTCACGGGGTTCACGCGCGTTCACGCCTGTTCCCCGATCAGAGTCGGTATTTTGTCCCGTGACAAAGGGTTTGCGCCTCCTTCACGCGGCGTTCACGCATACACATACACATTCACGGTCCCGGCGCAGTTTACTCCGGACTATAAAGGCGTACGGACGTTTGCAGAGCAGTAAAAAGAAAGCTTATCCTAAAAGAAATATCAATAGCGCTCTTTTATTCATTAAAATAGTTATTTTAATGAAAGTTTATTTATGTGTTATTTAGATATTTAACAATAGATGTCGCCATGTGTTTTTAAAATACGTAGTTTTAATCCAAAAAAAAAAAATTGTACAGATATGACCTTTCTATGACTTTATTAAAATTACTACTAAACTACCCGCGGCCCCGCCCGTGTTCAATATTTCAGTAAAACATTTTTTTTGGCTTTATAAATTAGTAACATATTATTTACTTATTGCATTTTATTTTGAAGATCGTTTTGGAAAATATTACTAACTAGCGCTAACCAATCCCTGTTTCGAGACAAATTAATATTAAGAAAAGTTGTAATTATGTAATTTAAATAATCCTCTACAAATCATCAAATAAAGTTATCGCAGCAGCAGCTTCTACGTCCATTTCGCGGCGGGCTTCGAACGATTGTGAGCATCCTGTGAATGTGGAGGGCATGGAGTCGGTCCGTGAATTCACGGCGAGAATTCGCGCGTGAATTCACGGCACTAATGTGGAGCCGCCATTACACCCAAAATGTCATTATTATATTACGATATAAATTATAAATAAACTTTAGCGAAAGATGAAATCTATACTAATATTATAAAGCTGAAGAGTTTGTTTGTTTGTTTGGTTGAACGCGCTAATCTCAGGAACTACTGATCCGATTTGAAAAATTATAATTTTTGCATTTGATAGCCCGTTAACTGAGGAAGGCTATATATCATCCCGGAAAAGTGTACGGGTCCCAAGGGATAGATTTGCTTTTATCTAGGGACGAACTCGAAGCGAAGCGAGGGTGAGTCGCTAGTTCATAATATACAAACGGTAGGGATATCTTTCCCTGAAAATGCGTCACATTCAAATGTATGCGCATATGAAAATTGAATGCTTTTATAAGAAGAAGAGTAGAAAATAAAATCTGCAAGGTAATATTACGCCTTGTTTTATTCTCTTATAATATTATATCCATGTATAGTTTATTTTATAGAAGTGTCTATGTTATTAAGCGACATTGCAGAAAAAAAAATGAAAAAAAAAAATACTGGCTTCACCAATCTAAGTGTCTATTAAAGTGATACTGGTGGAAAGCTGTGAACAAACTAGCTTCTTTAACTTTTTGTATATTTAAATCCTAAACATACTGTGGAGCTCTTCAGAAACTTGCAATACAATATATATATATATATATATATATATATATATATATATATATATATATATACACACACAGTTGTAGGCAGTGGTAGCCCAGTGGTAACGCGCTCGCTTGGGAAACCGAGTGAAGCGGGTTCAAATCCCGAGTCTCGCACCTCTGATATTTTCATGTGCGAATCATTTTCTTACTTGATTACCACTTGCCTTACGGTGAAGGAAAACATCGTGAGGAAACCTGCATGTCTGAGAGAACCTAGCAAGCTTTCGAAAGACATGTGAAGTCCGCCAATCCGCACTTGGCCAGCGTGGTGGACTATGGCCTGATCCCCCTCGTCATAAAAGGAGGCCCGTGCCCAGCAGTGGGACGTTAAAAAGGGCTGAATACATATACACACACACGAAGTTATGATAAATACAATCCGTATTATAACGTGTTTTCCCGTGGGAATGGGACAATCTTCTGCGGTAAGTAGCTTACGTCACCCTCCAACTATATCTACAGAAGAAAATCACGCCAGTCCGTCACTCTGTTTCGACGTAAAAGGACAAATAAACAAACAAATACATATAATATTTAAAGTAGTATATTTTAAGTATATATATTATATATATGTATGGATGACACAGAAACCCATAAGATGATGAAATGAAATTATAACGTTATTCGAATAGACTTATTATAAGCACTTTTGAATAGTCAATTCAACTTAAAGAATGGCAGTGTAATAGTATGTGAGGAAACTACCACCGGCTCAACTCAACAGTTGCTCGTTTAAATATCGTTAAGTTACGTTTTATTTATTTTATTAATGAACATAAAATTATAGATTATGCGGGCTGCATATGAGTCAATATATATATACCACACATTCCCATCAAAAAGAAACCCTTGAACAGAGTAATAATACGTTTTGCTCGATAAATTTATTTTTTATTATTAGACATCGAATTATATGCAAATGCATAAAACGCAATTTTTTTTAGCGTTATTGCATATTTTAGAACTTTTTCATTGATAGTGCTTATTTCAGTAGTTAAATGTGTGAAGCGAGTTTTATTACCGTGAAGAGACTAGGAATTAAACTCCTTCCTCTGTGCAAGTCCTTGGAAACAAAAATGATTTAATAGATTAACTATCGGAAGAAGTCGAGGGAAATTATACGGGGAGGCCATATCTAGCCTACAAATTAATATTAAGTGACAACGTAACAAAACTCTAAAATCTAGAAAGACATGTAATTATACCTATATGGTCACAAGAATTACGAGTATATATATACTTTAGAGAGAGAAAATAAATGTAAATTTTGATAACAATTAGTATTTTGATAGTGCATATAATCCGATGTCTACTTAATATATATGCGTATACTCAGGCTTATGAAGGATTTGTTCACCTTTTCAAGTCGAAATATGAGCTTAACTTTACAAGATTTTTTCTATTCCTAGTGTTTGTTGAGTGTCTATCATTGCTTTTTAGATAATTATTGAAATGTAGATTCCTATAAATGAAAAAAAAACGAATCGAATTAGAAGCTCTTAAGTTCATCAAAGCTCATTATACTAGATATTTGAAAGTTCTTACATAAAATTAATAGAACACTTTACATGGATATAATAAAATAATATTAACTTGATTCGGTTTAAATTGAAGCTCTACCAGGAATAATCATGAAGTAAGAATTGAAACAATAAATAATTCAAATCGAAGAATCACGCTAACACAATAGAATGAGGAGGTAAGGCAAAGAAGAGGGAGTCAGACGTGACAGCATTGAAAATTCGGAAGAAAATCCACAGGCGTGTCAACCGACACTGACAAATTTAATTATTTAACTTACCGAAACGTTAGCTAGATGACTTTTCCAAAAGGCGATAACTAAGTATAAATAAATTCACTTACAGCTACCGCAGCAAAGTTTAACTTAATAAAACATTGAAATTTTCGTAATTTGATTGAATTGAGGTCGGAATCTTTGGCGGCCTGATTTGAATACGTCATTACAATTCATTTTGGATTTTATTTTTAAACCACCATAAGGAGGTAGGTGACAATTACATTATTTATCCAATCTAAAACAATATTAATGCAAATATTATTTATTGATTTCTTTTAAATAGTTAAATATATTATTTTTTATTATTTCATATTTGTACATATTATATGTAGTTCAGTGAAATATTTAATATATTCTGATAATTCTAATCAAAAACGCTCAATATTAAAAAAATCTTACGTGGTTTTGTTTATTAAACAGAAAACTACGCCTGTGGTGGCCGCACGTTCCATGTTATACTCGATTATTTTGGTAAAAATGATTCATTGTTCTATAGAATACGATTATTTTTGGAAATTCGTAATATTCCTTATGGAATGCCTTTCATTTTCATTGTTATCATAAATGTTACATTTTGATTTTGATTAAGTTTGCATCATTAATCATTAATACTGTATCTATATATGGTACCCATGGTCTAGGTATTATGAATATGCAACCTAAAATATAAAATGATAATATAACAGAAATAGAAAAGGACATGATAAACTATAAGATGACATAAAATATTATATTTTTAGATATAGTCACAACGATGTGGACATTTATAACTTAAATACTAGTTCGACATGTCATAAACACAAGTGTAACTGCGAATTCCTTATGGCCTAAGTCCGGCTGCAAGATTGCTACGTTCATGGAGTATTTATTCAAAATCAATTTTTTATATACAATAATAAAAGGGACAATATGTTTTGGCTGGGTTGCTTATTAAAATGTGCCCGCTAGTATTTTTCATTAAATTAATAATAATTGACTTTTTTAACAATATCGATGCACTTGTTATTTAAATAAATTATACTCCACTTCACAGAAACATACGTAGAGAATTTGAAAAGTAATAGCTGCCAATGCGCAATTGGCCGCAACCACTTCGCAGCCAGGTGTGTAAGCAGCTTATATTTTGTTACGTTTAGACGTTCATGGCGCATATTCGTTATTTATATATCAAATTAAAGCTAACTTTTTTTCTGTACCTGATAAATGACCTCTGCCTACGTAAAAGTTTGCGGCCACTTTTATAGGGGTTACCAGCTATTAAAGATTTTTTTGTTACATTTATACGTTCATGGCGTATATTCATATTTTACATATCAAATTAAAGCCATTTTTTTCTGTGCATTATAAAATAATTATGCTTATGTAAAAGTGGCCGCAAATAGGGGTTACTAGCTGTTAAAGATAGATTAAAATGAAAGAGAGTTAGCACGTTAGTAACCCCGTTTAGTAACCCCTATTTGCGGCCACTTTTACATAGGCAGAGGTAGTTTATCAGGTACAGAAAAAAGTTAGCTTTAATTTGATATATAAATAATGAATATACACCATGAACGTAACAAAATATTACCTGCTTACACCTGGCTGCGAAGAGGTTGCGGCAAAATGCCCATCGGCAGCTATTACTTTTCAAATTCTCTACATATATTTCGGTGAAGTGGAGTATAATTTATTTAAATAACAAGTGCATCGATATTGTTCCAAAAAGTCAATTATTATTAATTTAATAAAAAATACTAGCGGGCACATTTTAATAGGCAACCCAGCCAAAACATATTGTCCCTTTTATTATTGTATATAAAAAAAAAGATTTTGATTAAATACTCGATGAACGTAGCAATCTTGCAACCGGATCTTGATCCATTATCATATTGGAACATTTACAATCTAATCACAGCAAAAAACTAATGATTTTAAAATTATATCGACTAACATATACATATTTTACACAACACAGTGACCAAGGTAATATTTATATTTTGAAGATCATATATTAAGATAAGAATCTACATACACATGAACATCTAAATTATTGTTGTGTATTTTTTAAATATTTAATAAAAAGTAGTGAAACAAAATTTATAACATATTACCGTGCTACATATGTTCTTGTCAGTCATAAAAAATACTGAAGCAGGAGACCAGATTTTTTTGAAATATTCTGACTGGCAATTAACATTATGTAAAACTCATCATTATTTTTTTATGTTTAGGGAGTATCTAAAATTGAAATTTTTATTTAGTTTGTTAAATTCTAAAAAAACGTTCAATAACTGAATTATATTTCCAATATTTGGCGTCTGAAAAAACAAAACTACTTTACTGAGTACCTACATACATACTTTCGCATTTTTATTAGTAGGTAGCCTGATAAAACCATAAATTAAATGCCAATAAGAAAGATGCTTTGTCAATAAGAATGTATCAGTTTCGTACCTGTTTAGTTTACGACATAATATTTAAAGTTCTATTTAGTCCACATCTATTAAAATTTGCCCCGTCTTGTTATAGGGATTCCATCATAAAGTAGTCAAGTATCATTCAAATTCAATTTACTATACCAAAGGAAATAAAATTTAGTCATGATTTAAATTCAGACTATGACCTGCACATACTAATTGTTCGATTCCCATTGAATTTGAATTCAAAACGCACGATTAATCAGAAACAGAACATAAAGCTACAAAAAACTTTACATCCAATTTATTATGTACGTTCTATTAATTTGCAAATATCCTGGTTCCACAAATTTATTGAAAAATATTGATTGTGCAACTTTGATCCCGTTACATATTTATTATAAGTACCTATAGATTGATATTTTAGTCAGTTGAGGTAGTTATCAATAGTTACTTAAAAAATATTATATATGTATATTATAGCACTATGTTGACAAAAACATTTGACTTCACGTTTTACTTTCATGTATATTACATACTTATTGAACATAAAATTGGTTATTTGTTTAATAAAAGTCTCTCTCAAGTCACGAGATTACATCTTCTTATCAGTCACTGTTCCTTAGCTCTTTAACAAATAAATAGGTACATGCTTTGCCTACAAATTATACAAAAGATTGAACTCTATTTAATTGATATACAAATATGAATTGAGGGCATAAAATATTTATTTCTCATTCGTTTAATCTAAAATTTTCTTTTGCTCATTGTTTTAATTACCCATTGTATAACTTGAGGTAAAGTTTAACTTAATATAGCCACGAGTACATTTTTTTGTTTTACTAAAATTAAAATATACTAAATCCGTAAAGAATATGTTATATTGCAGGAACAAATAAATGAGACGATATTTTTACTATAACTATACTTAATTAGAGCTTTTAGGTTTCCGTACCTCAAAAGAAAAGTTTATAGGATCACTTCGTTGTCGGTTTTTGTCTGTCGGTCTGTCAAGCCCCTTTTTATCAGGAACGCGTAGAGGTATCAAATTGAAATTAATATCATATATTCAGGTCTGCAATCCGTACATAGAGCTGTGAAAAAAGTAAACTTCTAAGTCAACGCAATCAAAAGATACGGCCGCTTATGGCGCATATTTTGACACTCGCAAAGGAATAAAAGCCAATATATAAGATTACTTCCTGTTGACCTAGAATCATTAAATTTGGCAAAAAGCAATATTCTTTGTGGTTAGACATATTATAGTAATAGCAACACTAAATAATATTATATTATTAATTATAAAAGTTAAAAAAAAATGCAATGTATTTAAAATAATAACAGCTAAAATTAAATAAATAATATTTACTATAATTTATAATACTTATTATTATTTTTTTAAATATATTTAGAATTAAAATCAACAGATAATGTAAGGTACTCTGGTGCCTATTTGAATTTTTTAAAATCATTTTTGTAAATTGAGGGTGGGCACTGTTTGTAACAATTGTATAACGCCTTTGAGATGTCTAACACCTTAGTCTCTCCCGTGACCATGATTGCTGTAAAGCATTCGAAACGTCGGGAACCAAAAATCAAAATAAATCTGCGAAATAATCCGAAAAAATAGTTTTATTTAAGAAGCAATGTCTTATAGCACAAGTTAAGAGGAAAAAAGAAAACCGTAAATTTGTAGTTACATTATAAAAAAAATTTGCGATTATTTTAATGTTTCATGTTACGGAACCCTCGCAGTGCGAGTCAGGCTCATACTTATACGATTTTATTTAAAGTATAATTAAATAAAAGCGCGTTAATACATGTAAAGCATTGTTTTATATAAAAATAAATGTAATGGCATCAATAGAAATGTGAATATTTGTAACACTGAAGTGATTAATAGGTTTAATTGAATAAATATCAGCAGAACAAATCGAGTCTGATATTAAAATTTAATGTTAATATTTATGAAATGAGTAATACTAATTGCTTAAGCAGAGGAGTAAAAAGAGAATTAAGTCTATGAGCGAGTATGGTCGCGATGTTGGCGTGTGCCCAGATCTAAATCCGACAGCCCGCTCTTGACCCCACCTAAGATTCTTCAGAGTATGCCAATACGTTTTATGATAAAAAATATCTAATTTTTTTACTTATTTCCTGGGTATCGAATGACAATTAATTATTCTACTATGGTAATTTATAGTGAATTAATTGTGTTCACGTATTCCAAACTTGATATCAATTAATCTTTGTTTTCTATTATGCAGTTTTTTGCAAATTATAAACACGCACATATGCATCAAATTGCCCTTACGAAAAAGATAAAAAAGTTCTTTTCATTCAATGAACAAAGAATGACTGTATAAATTTCTCTTTAGTAAGATTCATTGCTAGTGAATGACGATGTAGAATTAAAACATTTCATTTTCGCTTTAATAACTATCGAAACCTAAGTGATGACGAAATTTTTTAAGCCCAAGGGGAGATCTATTTTTCTTGAAGCGAAACGCAAACACCTATTCAATCCTTCAATAGGCCCAGCAAGATGGTGGGAAGAGCACGACCAACTAGCGGTAGCAGTTTCCTAATGGTATTGTATAAGACTGAAAATTTATCGAGATCGTCGTACAAAGCCCGTGCGAATGGTGTTTGCATAGAAAAAGATTAATCATCTGTTCAGAAGTATTCGCGGCCGACACCTTCGGTGGTCTCATACAAATTAATCATTTTAACTTACAATCAGTATTGTCGCTTCCTTCTGCCTGCGAGAAAATTGCTCCCTAATTATGTTACAATTAAAAAACGTTCGAAAAGTAACACTATCATTTTTCTTAATATTTACTTATACGTTGTTTTATGTAATTTGATTTCTATATGTTATATCAAACTCTAAGGCTTTCCCATTTAACTTAGCCTGAAAAGTTATGTGTTAGTAGTGTATTTTTTAACCTACATTTGTCAACTTCTATTGGTAAATCCGAAGATTGTTATGTAAAATTTAAGATTTACCAATAAGCGGGCTTTTACATATCATATCTTAGAATTAAATTAAGATTCTTACTCACATGTTTTATTGCTACCTATCAAGCATGACAAACCATGAAAAAGAATTACACAAAGCTTTCAGAAAGTACGATGTAATTCTGGTTGTCGTTTCCATAAACTTAATGGCGAAGTATCACAAAACTTACATATCGCTATTATAACAACCTAACTTGGCATATTTGTTACTCCCTCAGTCAGCATATTCGCGTCGAATGACCGCCAATTTATGTGAAAACTTCCACACCGGTCGGAGCATGACCTATCTATAAGTTTTTACTCGTCAAATAGCTCGCGCTATCTGAACTGAAGAATTCCTAAGGTAAATATGCCAGGTTAAAGTTTTCGCGTGAAAGTTTATGGTTTCGAAAAGCTATGTGTCAATTCAGCGATTGAAATATGGCGACAGATTTCGTAGTATGGGTGGCAGGCGACGCCACTGTTTCCGCATTCGGTGACGTGATGCATCGTGTGAGCTCGCATTTAAATTCAGGGGTGTTCGTATTTCAGACGTCAGTTTTGTCCTATTCTGAAACGTTCACTAAATTTTATCTGGACAAAATCGGAGCACCTGACAAGTACCGAAGTGCATAATGATAGTGTGTGGATCAACTCGACAATTCTATAAGAGAAAAGGTGGATGTGAAAAGTATGCGTGTAATATATCTCAATATATAATGAAAGGTAGACGTGCCGTACGATACAACAGGAGGATAAGTAGAATAATCCACTTAGAGAATTGAGGCCCGTGAATAGCCACAATTATCATACTGCTACAAAGGTATTTTAGCGAAAGATATATTATCTAAGGGTGAAATATCTTGTTATCTATATATTTGTTATAGTAAACTGAATTAAATAAAAATACATATAAAATAAAAAAAAAATCTTTTAATACGTTAAGTAATAAATAATGTTTCAATGAAATAATTTTACAAAAATAAAATGTTACGTTTTCATAATAAAACAAAGGCAATGATGATTTACGCTAACGCATAAAATTTAAACAGAGTTACCTTCACTTAATTTGTACTAGATATTTCTAACTGATATTGCCAGTGGATACAATAGTAAAGGGCAAATTTAAGGACAGTAAGTTATAATTTTATTTTATTTATTTATTTTGTAGAAAACAATGATATTAAAATCTTTAAGTATAATATTATACCTACTTATATTGTCCTCGTAGATACAAATTAATATTATTAAAACAACCTTTACATTTTTTACTTTATTATTTAAAAACAAGAGTGAGGAATTTCATTTAGAGGGAGCCAATACTTAGAATTGCATCCAGGTACCGGATCCACGCTTCGTGCAATCGTCACCGTACTTACTCATAATATCACTATGAATTACTGAGTTCTACTTTTCATTCGATAATATAAAGATATTTCATCCTTTAGTGGAAAATAAAATACTATATTGAAAAAAATATATGCAAATTGCATAAGTAAAGTGTAAAGTAAAATTGAAGTGTGTCAAACTTCATTGATTTACGAAGTTAATAATTTCATACATATTTGCACATGTTGAAATGTACGATCTGTGTCGTTAGGTAGGCGTCCGCGCGTCGCGTCGGCAGGTATGTCGGTGGCGCCACATGGGCTTCTGCCAGATTAATGGATCATTGCCCCCCCTCCACACACCCCACCTCCCGGAGATGCGAAACTACTGTTCGACGACATACCTCCTTCCTCCGCGAGATATATGCTCTCCCACTTAACACTCAGATAGCAAATCTACATTTGGAGCGAATTGATAATAAAACATTGACCCACTAAAGCGATAACGAATCGGATCCGACCTTCAATCTCAACAAGTAGCGAACTCATATTTATGCTCGATAAAACACTCGAGAACGACGCCTCGTAAATCACGAAGACATCGAAAGTTAGCCGCCGAGCACTTAAAGTTTAACGGACAATAATAACGGACGATGAAAAAAAGATACGGGCGTTGTGAAGGAGTGAAGAATAAAAAGTAATGTGGCAATAGTATACGAAAGGCTAGGTTAGTGAGTTTTGAGGGCTGCCGTAATGAGGCTCGCGGGACAATCGATAAATTTGAATGTTCTCCGGCGCCGCCCAGCAACTTGCAACTTTTTTCGGTAGCAGGGGAAAGCGCGCCACTGCGACGCCACGCCGGTAAAGCTAGATCAGTACGAACAACCAGAAGCTACGCTATATTATAGAATTTAGTACAAGTATTCACTATAATATTGCATTCACACAACTACAATATTAACACTAAAAATATATGTGTACTGTATTGATATTTCAGTTGTTTATAATACACACATTATATAAAAAATCATCGCTTGAATAGAAAATAAATGCTTTAAATATATAAACTTCTATAATAGGACTAGCGAAATAGAACAATAATCTACGAGTAAATTATCAAAGCATAATAGGCATATCATATTATCAAATAATAATAAAAATATAAAAATCACAAATGTAATTGCAATTAAGCTTTTAAATTAAATAGTTTCTATCATACGATGAATTTAAGATGGTTATGAGAAAACGGTCAAACGTAAACGAGTGAAACGTGAATTTGGTGTAAGGCAGCCTAAAAGCGAACAGGTAAGATCAAGGCAAACGCGGAAACGAGAATCTCAAAAGTTAGATTGACATACCTCCTCATATAGCTTCCTCATATAAAACGCGCACAAAGTTACAACATTATATCAAATTATGAATACCAGTAATAAATTCGTTAGTCCATTTCAAGTTACGAGTACAAATATTGTAAGGAAAATTAAATTACTTTTTGATATTTGGGTAAAATAGAACCTAAAAGTTTCCTATAAGTAATATGTAGTTTGTTCTAACAGGTAAATAGGTTAATGAAATATTGAAAATATTTCTGTAAATGTTTATTTATTTAATTATTTTTTTAAAATTATATATCAATTTACATTTTCATAAATATGTAGTAGAATTGTAAGACTTCGCGAAATTAATAATTTTAAACTTTATGGACATTTTTTGTTAAGCAAGCAAAGTAAGATCGATAAGCCCTTTACAAGCCAGTTCAAGTCTATTAATTTGAAATTTCACTTTTCCCTTTCACTTTACCAGACACTGAACCTACAACTACTTGTTAACTTAATTTTAAATTTTGAATTGCATTAGTAAGATCAATTATATTGGTAAAAAATAAACAATTTACATCTAATATTCATATAGTTCACTTTAGAACTAATCTAGCATCAGCGTAGATGAACAAGGGTAAACTAAATATAGGTAGATATCTAGAGTAGTCGTAGAAAACTTAGCACTCGCAATAAATTAAAAGTTCCTTTCAAAGGAGAATGGATTAAAAGTAGTTCGTAAAGTGCGGACGGGGAGTGAGAAAACTTTCAATTTTTATGATAAATTCAATTAGGAAAAGATCTGTGCGTCTCTATCGCACATTTGATACCGATTTGGGCTGAGGGAGTCGTAACTAAACATTTTATAGCAAAGTTTTGGTTGTAATTTATAAATGCATCAGGCCAATCAAAGTCGCATTAGTTTCTAGTCTACTCAATTTCTATGAAATATAAAGTTTTAGTAAATTGTGTTAGTAGGAGTTATGTCTGAAAGATATTAATTTGTAGAAAGTAATGTTTTATAAGAAATATTTTGAATAATAGATCTATACTAATATTATAAATGTGAAAGTTTGTAAGTATGAAAGTATGGATGTTTGTTACTCTTTCCCGCCAGAACGGCAGAACGGATCTGGATAAAATTTGGCACATATCTATGTGGTTAAAGGTTAAAGTATGAAATAACACATAAGCTAATTTTTATCCCGGAATTTATAGAGACGAACCCGAGCGAAGCGACGGTGAGTCGCTAGTACTTTATAATGGGTCCAGTAAAAAATAACGAACGATTTTAAATAATTCAACTCATGGAAGGTTACTTATGCCATTCTTATACTTCTTCATTTTTAATAATTTTTTTTTAGTTACCTATTATTTTTGCTGATTACATGGTTAAAATTAAGCTTTAAAACGTATCACACTACTGGTAATAAATACTCGTACACTTCAACTACATTTATTTTAATATTTCGGTGGCTATTTGCAAGATCAAAAAGAATAGCCACGTCCAGTACTGAAAAACCAAATCCCATTATCGATAGAGATCTCGCGACATCGGTGGACAATAAAACGGTACCATCATATCTAAAACTTTGTCCCATAATGAAGCGTATGGGGCGAATGGTTTACGACAGACGCCGGCGGATCTTTATTGGTAGCACACCAATTTAGATAAAAGGAAAGAGCTTTCTCTCTGAAACATCAGAGATAGTAGTCTTAACTATCGCCAAGTTAGCGGTAGTTAATCCGCTGGGTTCGCAGATAAATCAACAGTCGAAAGCGATAAATTCGGACCGCTCGCGGTAATAGGTGAAAACTATTAGGTCCGAGGGTAATTTAGGTGCTACTCCCAAAAAAATATGAAGGAAGCATAGGTAAGGATCGAGGTGCGAACTATATTCGTTTGCCGAGTAATTGGTAGGGTTAGAATTAATTGAACATTTTCTTTATTTAAGTTGAGCCAAGCTTTTTTATACACTTGAAAAGGTACGTGTATATTCTATACTGTATATTTTAGTGTACTGTATGATTAAACTATATTTAAAATGTAAATTAACTTTATATATTTTATGATGAAATATTTTTAAATTACAAATTATACCTACAACATATTTTCTCATAATATTATGAGAAAATATGAAAAATTATCATTACTGTGATCGAGTATAACGATATGGACTTTGGAGCTATGCCATGTATTTTAATGTCAATTATTAATCATTTCCTATTAATTAGTTACCGCATATTCTTAATATATAACTAACAATCCATTTAATAAAAAGTAAACTTAATTGTTTTAAAATTTTCATAAGACTTCTTAAATTATATTTACTTAAAGAAGAAATCCCATGCATATTTAATAAATAAATAAAACTTTTCTGTATTCATCACATAATAAAAGAGTACCAATAATTCAATTGCTCAAATATTCGGAAGAATGAAGAAAATTAATTCGTCAAAGACAATACTGAGGGATGGAAGTGAAACTAACTATGCCGGGAAGAAATTTGTATTTCCGCATAAGATATTCGTTTTCCGAGCAATAACTTACGAATAATACGAAGATTGAGCATTTATTTTGCCTAAATCATTAGCTATATCAGACAAAATATTTTCATTTACGTTTGTTTATTCGACGAATTAAATACTATTATTTAAATTTTTATCCTTACATGAAACCAAGGGGTTAGTATGTTATCACCAGTTTTCGGCTTATCGACATAGCGGACCACGTGTGTATTTCGCGATATTCGAGTAAATTCTTTTGATTCAAACAGAGAACATCGACCGAATAAATAATGCTCTTCTATGGAAATTTCCATAGTTATTGCTCTTTTGTTATATTCCAAGCTATAAATGTTTTAGAAACTAATAGTTTATCGAATATATACATTCAATGAACATATTAATTTAGTGTTGGGTCAACTTAGAGTTTAGGCGGTTTGTCGACAACCTAGTCTATATTAACTAACGACCTTTTAATATTGTTAACGATATAGCTATCATATTGTGTTGATATAATTGCAATTAATTTACTGTATTGGATTTAAAGTTATTAAGACTATTATAAACTCTATTGATAATTTTATTTGTAACACATAAAGAACAATGCAATATTGATAGCAAAGGGCTCTACGAAAAAAAAATAGGTTTGGCTTGTGGAAGGAAGTTTAAGTTAGATACTAAAGTGGACTTAGCCAAATCGACGTCTCCTTTCTTAGCTTGTTATCTCATATCCTAAAAGTTTAAAACGCAGGAGCCATCGAAACGGGAACTTATTAACTCGATGCGATTGCCGCGTGGAAAATGTTCCACGGTAAAATGTTACAGGGAGGTAAAACTTTGGCAAACTACAAAAAGACCCGAGTAAAGTTTAAAAAGAACGCTAAATGCAGACAGTACTTAACAACGATAAAGGTTCTATCACACGAATTTGCGATGCTTATTTTAAAAATCTTTTCAGCATTTTCGATTCAAGTTTTTATCAACCTACAGAATATGTTTCCTATTCGTTTCATGATTTCAACTTTTCTTATGTGCAAGATATGTTTGAACTTTGAATACTATTGTATTGATAAGTTTTCACAATTTAAAGAACTTTTCCAGAATTATACTGAATATATCATCTCTGTACGTGGATTCGTCTAACTTTTGCATCACCAGTAAAGGGAAAATAAAATTTGTATAGTTGTAAACTTATCTAATAGCAATTCTCGATCTCGGAATTATCTTTTCATTTTCCGCATCAATAAGATTAAGACGTTTTATGTGTAAAAAGTAATAACAGCACGCTATCTCTCCAAAAGAAAGTTATCAAGGTTTGATTCTTTTTTAAAGAAAATATTTACATCGTTCATTATGCCTAAAGTTGATGCGTTTATCAATCTGATGTTTATATAATACTTTCTTAAATTTACGCGAATATTTAACATTTCAAAAAATCTTTTCGGATTATTTCGCAGATTTATTTTGATTTTTGTTTCCCGACGTTTATTTTGATTTTTGTTTCCCGACGTATGGTCACGGGAGAGACTAAGGTTTTAGACATCTCAAAGGCGTTATATATGTACTTCAATAAGAAAAATGTTACTTTGGATGTGTGCATTGTACAAAAATGAACAAAAAATATGTAAAGTATTATTAATGTTTTAAAATATACATAATATGTTATTGTATACTAGTCAGTCACTACCCGCTACCAGCATATGAATTTCTATTCCGTAGCCTATAAATATGAGAGGCCAAACTTAATATCAAGTTTTATATTTGGTTCTACTTGACAGACCAATACACCATATTAAAAAAACTGGCTTTTATTATATCTGAGAAATTCCTTTACTAAATAATTTAAAAAAATAACTAAATAAAATAAAAAAGTTAATTTTATACTCTTTTATAATTCCTTTTTCTAAATACTTACAACGTATTTCACTGATGAATTTTTGATGTAAATTACACTCAGTCCACACGTTGCATGTTGCATGAGTGCATCAGTAACAACGTCTTTATGTTAATTGAAGAGATTATCCGTACTGGTCGGTCATTTTCAAAGCTTTCTGCATTATTCATCATGATTTTTTTAAACATTAGAATGTCAAGCATCATTCTTAGAGACACCCGGTTAAACCAACTCATTACAAAATGATTTATATTAAACTTTAATGTTCATGGTTGACATAGAAACACATTTTTAAGAAAAACATATAATAACGTAAGTTATTTTTTTATCAAAATAACAAATTACAACGTATGACTATTGATTGTTACTTTAGAATATCAAAAATTAGTCTTAGATACTATTTACACATATTTTTATAGTATACATTTTTTGTCATATATATTTCAATCGAATTAATACATAAATAATTTGGGATATATAATTTTATATTGTATAGGTAGGTATTTAATGCAGAGTATTAAAAACAGTAGCTAGAAGTCATCGAGTTCAGCCTGTTTTTAAATGAACGACCTTGACTTACCCTAAGTGTGGTCAGAGTCAAAATTAAATGTTTAATAAAGTTCGAATCATGATAGGTAATTAAAAGTAATAAAGAATTTTCAATTAAATATTTATCATAATGATTGTGGCATTAACACGTTTGTGTATAATTGTAATAGTATAACAAAAATATATATGTATTATTCTTTTCAATCAATACAATTTTATAAAAAATATTTATATTATAAATTCATGTTATCTCTCATCCTAAAACTTATGTAAAATACATATATTTTTAAATCAAACTAACGTAATGAATTTAAGCAATATGTACATAGATACTTCATTTTTTGCTATACATTTATTTAATACTAGCGACTCAACCTCGCTGTGCATGGGTTCGTTCCTAGGTGATTCTTTAAATTGATATAACTTTTTTATTTATAAGCCGATTGAAATAAAAGAAATACTAAGTATTAAGTAAAGCATACCACAATGCATTAGTGAAAACAGTTTAGAGTACCTATGGGAGAAATTATAACCAACTCCAATAAAATATTATTTACACCAGCTTAATAACGTTTAAACCTAATAATATTAGGTACATGACATACCTATATGATTCTAAACTTAACTTTTTCTTATTCTCTCAAACAGGCGAAAGGAAACAACATATAAAAACTCTTTTAGTGTTTCGCCACTTCACAATATAATTACTAGATGCATCAGTAAATAACCCTAAAGGAACGTCGTTTGCTGGGTGCTGCAATAAATTTTACACAGGTTCTTTTTACATAATTCGAATTTTTCTAACGGTTCAGTCGGCCAAGGAAATGATTTTGAAAGCCTCTATAAGTGGCGCTTGAAAATAAGCAGCTTCAGGAATAAAACGACAATAATAATTAACATGCCTAAAAATCTGTGCATACCCCGAACAGTTTGTAGAGGAGGAAAATCTAACAATCCTTAAATTCGCTCCTGAGGTGGCTTAGTACCTTCAGCATTAATAAGAAAACCTAAGAACACAACCTCGCTGGCACCGAAAACACATTTTCCAGAATTAATAACTAGTCCGTGTTCCCGAAGACGCCTAAAAAGAATACGTAGATGCTTCTTGTGGGTGATCTCGTCTTTAGAATAGATGAAAATATCATTCATATAAGGAAAACAACAATCTAGACCTCGTGTGACTTCATCGATAAACCGTTGAAAGGTTTGACCAGCATTGCGCAACCCGAATGTAATGAAGGGAAATTCAAAGAGGCCAAAAGACGTAATGATGGCTGTCTTTACGATATCCTCTTCAAATACGGTAATCTGATTATAGGCTTTAACTAAATCAATGGTACTAAAAATCCTTGCACCTCTTAGATTACATGCAAAATCATTGATATGACGAACAGGATATCGATTAGGAATAGTCCTAGCATTCAAAGCACGATAATCACCGCATGGACGACACGTTTTTTTTTTTTGGACGTTAAATGTAAGGGTGAGGACCACGAACATTTTGATAGCCTTGTGGTGACACATTTAACCATATCCTCAAATTCACGCTTTGCAAAAATTAGTTTTTGAGGAGCTAGCCGACGTGGACGACAAGACACCGGAGGACCGTCTGTTGTTTTAATGTGATGGACTGTGTTATGTTTAATGATTCTGGAAAGCCCTGGTAGTTTTGTTATATTAGGAAACTTAGCAAGCACATGTGCAAAGATTGAGCTACCTGAGACAATAACTTTAACACTGCATTGATCAGTTACAGCAGTGGATACATCACTAAAACGCCCAGTGTTGGGTACACTCTCGACGAGCTTCCGTAATTGTCAGGCAAAAGCTTATAATAGACTAAAAAATCAGAACCTATGATAGCCGTGTTGACGTCTGTGATGACAAATTGCCATACTAAATCACGGCACAATTCAAAATTGACCTTCAAATTATTAGGTACTAAAAGTTTTAGTTGAAATACCATTAGCAACACTTAGCTCATGGTCGAATTGTTGTCTCTCACTTGGGAGCCAGCCATGAGGGTAACAACATAGATTAGCCCCGGTATCAACAAGAAAACTTTTCTTGGTTACTTGATCCGTGACATAAAGGCGGCGGCCATTCGGTAAACAGACGCCGGCGATACTGACTGCTGCCTTTCAATAATCTTATTAGCCACCTCAGCAATTGAATTTAAATCAAGATCAGATCGAGTTGCTATAAGGGTTTGTACACTCTGAGGCAAGCGTCGCAACCACAAATGTCGCAGGATGGTCTCCTCGTTTATAACTGAACCTGCTAATGATCGTAAATGCCTAAGTAATTGGGATGGTTTTCGATCACCGAGCTCTTCATCGGCTAGTAACAAACGAAGTTTTTTTTTTTTTTTTTTTTTATTCTTAGATAGGCTTGCGCTTGACGACAATCAACGCTAAAGCACTGATTGAAGGTTGGAGCGCGCTTGCCTAGAAGATGCCTATTCACTCTTGCCTTGAAGGTTCTTATGTTATATGTGGCAGGAAACACGGATGCTGGAAGGGTGTTCCACAACTTAGCTGTTTGTTTCAAAAACGTAGAGCTGAAGCGTTTCGTGCGAGTTGGTTCGATTTCTACCACGTAAGGATGCCAGCGCTCACGTCTTCTTGCAGTTCTGCGGTAAAACGGTGAAGGAGGTACAAGGTTGTGAAGTTCCTGCGAGCACTCCCCAAAGTATATCCGATAGAAGATCGATAGACAGGCGACATTGCGTCGATGCTTCAAACTGAGCATTTTTTCCTGTGTTAGTTTTTGATCACCTATGATACCTATCAACTTTGGGAGGATTAGTGATAATGTCTTCTATTTCTCCTGCAATTCGCTGATCCAGCTGTGCAATAATGTAATTATATTTGGTGCTGTCGAATACTATACCTGATATTTCGAAATGAGCTTCCGCTTTGGCAAACCAAATGGCTGGCTGGCCAGACCGACGGTACTTTAACAGCAACCCTATTAACAAATGCTTGATTGAGTGGAATCTGTAGAAGGACCTCGAAGTGTTTATAATAATTATTCATGTGATGCAGTATTTTCTGCTCTAAGTACTTTTAACTGAATTTTAAAATTCGTCAGACACCATAGATTTTACTTATAATAATAAAAAAAATTATATTATTATATTAAAAACGATGTGATTTTGCAGTACAGTCTGGATGATTTGAAATATGATATAACTAGCGAAACACGCGGCATCGCTCGCGCTAAAACTACAACCAAAGAACTTTGAAAAGGTAGGTTTCATACAAATTTTCATCCCATATTTTATCTCCGTATGGGATGAATCTCAAAAAACGCTAAAACACGTATTTATTTAATTGTATTGAAAAGCATTAATACCAAGTTTCAAGAAATTCTGATCATAAATATTTTTTGGGTTGTGTTATAACGTGTACTCCTGTGGGAATGAATTAATCTCCCGCGGTAAAAAGTATCCTATATGTTGACCCGGATATCCAGCTATCATCATACCAAATTTCAACAAAATTCCTCCAGTGGTTTTTCTGTGATGCGGTAACAGACAGACAGACAAAAATTCTAAAAACTATAGATTCAGCCTCTGAATCTGCCATCGATAATAATGTCCATTTCAATAAGATTTTCCAAAAAAATATTTAAGGTACAGATTCAACTTAGTTAGAATTTTATTATATGTATAGATAAACAAAATAATCATTGATAGAATGAGTTTGAATAAAAAAAAACCAATGTCAAATCAACTTATATAAAAATACAAAATGTCATTGATACATGTACATGTGCATATACCTACATGATAGATAATGGAGTACAATTTGACAGTAAAAAAATATTTCAAGCTAATTTTATAGGATAGCTGGTTACAATATATATTAAAATATTTTGAAATAGTATCTATATAACCATTGTTGTATTAAAATATATATCAATAACAATAATATTTATACATTGTTTATGTTACACTCGAATATTGTATAAGTTTTTGAAAGTTCACATTTATAATCACTCGAATTGCATAGAATGGAGCTAACCCGTCTCCTGCAGGATTATCGCACAATTGTTATGAGCGACAATTTTAAACAACGGCGGCTTGACATCAATAAATCGGAGAAAATTAGTTTATTTAAAATATAATGTGACGAAATATTTAACATTAATACTTTTTTCACATAAAAACTTCGCTTTTATCGACAGTCGTTACTACTTTTATCAATAGAACTCAGGCATTATATGCGATAGATGAAATGGTGATTTTAATATGTAAAAATGTTACATATATTTGGAATGTAACTCGTCGTATAAGCTATGTTCTGGAGAGGGTCACCACTTTAGAGCATGGGAGAAATTAAAACCAACTCCAATAAAATATTATTTATACCAGTTTAATAACGCGTAAACCTAATAATATTCATGACATACCTACTTGGATGACTATAAACTTAACTTTTTCTTCTTCTCTCAAATGGGCGAAACGCAACAACATATAAAAACTCTTTTAGTGTTTCGCCACATCCGCACTCAAATCGGTTAAGTCGTTTCAAAGTTTAGCGCGCACAAACGCATAGACAAACAGACAAAAATTCTAAAAAGCATTGTTTTGGGTTCTATTGCGTTAATAAAGATCGCTAATAATAGTTTTTCTCAAATATTTTTCATGTATAGACAGCGATCAGTTACTAATTTATTATATGTATAGATTATACGTTAGGCGGTATATAGATATAAATCAGGGTATATTATTTAATATTATCGATCATCATGCTATTTCACATAACGGTACGGAGCATTACTTTATAGTTCAGCAAATAATATATCGTAAAGGCGATTATTGCCTTCTAAGAAACTTGGTCGACAACCGGTCTTTTAATTGATCAATTATTCTTTCAAGGTAACATGAGGCGCCTAATCAAATGCCTTAGCTGAGTATTAAAATAAAATTGAAGCGTTTCATATGTTAGTGTAATTTGCCACATAATTATTTAAATGTTTTAAATGCGTAATAATTATAAGGATGAAATAATAATTGTTATTTTTGAAACAATAAGAAGTTTTTGTAATTTGTAACGAATCGGCAAAAAATAGCTAAATGAGTTACGCAGTCCTGCAATACGTTGACGCCGCTTACTGATAGTTGTTAAATTATGGAAAATCACGGCCGAATACGTGTTATATATTAAAATATTTTCAGCCATATTCACTTATTCTCTTCTTATTGATTCCATCAAAGCACAAAAATAGGTGATAACCTATCGATCGACCACTTACCGTCTAGATTTTACTCTGGGGTTCATAATAGCCTAGTTCAAAAATAGAAAGTACTTGTTTAGTGTTAGTGTACTTTTTATGGGTACCTATGGCATACATGGATTTACCCATTGTAGTTTTAAAGATTGTCTTAATATTCACTCTTCAGGTAAACACAATATAAATTTTAAGAAAAATAAATCATCTACCCTTAGATACGGCGCAAATATCGACGCTTACATTCATATTTTAATAAGGAAAGGCGTACCAAGCTAACTTTTATTTTGCATTGCAACTTTAATGACTTGTATAGATAATTCAAAGAGGTACCTACTGTTTAATTTTTAACTTTTGATGTTTCAAACAATTTATTTTGTACTCTGTATACAGTAAAAAAAAATTATATGAAAGAAGGAAAATATTAAAGCATTTTCCTTTCATAGTAAATATACTATATTCGTTAAAAATAAATAAATTATATAGATATATTCGGTAAACATTCTTATCGCCCGTATAATTTTTGAAGTGAAACTTCTTTAGAATCGTTGTGAGTTTAAAACTCGATGAAATGGAAATGCGACACTAAACAGAGACACAAATACTTAAATATATAGGATTAAGCCGCCGAGAGAATGACATAGAGTACATTGCCATGTTGCCATGGTAACCGTTGTTAGTGTCTGACAAATATATATTTTTATATACTTCTATACTAATATTATAAAGAGTTAAAGTTTGTAAGTTTGGGTTGTAGGGGGTAATCTCAGGATCTACTGAACTGATTTAGATAAAATTATGTAAGAAGATAGTTTGAGACCCTGGGAAGGACATATGATACTTTTTATAACGAAAATTATCCCTTAAAAGGGTAAAAATAGGGATGAAAGTTTATATTGGGAAGTAAGCTAAGGACGAACCCGAGCGAAGCTAGTGTCTAATAAAATGTAAAATAACTTTTCAACTTGTAAAAAATATTATAAAAAAAATAAACCTTATAATTATCCTACTCCTGATACTCATCTCATTCTCTCGTAGGTTAATTTTCTGAAGTTTCACTTCTACCATGTATGAATTGCACACACACGCATTTTTTGACGTTATTATTTATTATATATGATAATAATAACATTTTAAGCCTTTTTTGTTAAGATAATCTATTTAAATCGTTGTATTGTAACGTTTACAAAACATTCCAACTTCAATTTTTTAAGGGGCCAAAACGTAGATCAGTTGGTCAATCACCTTTATAAAATAGTGAATCCGACAACTTCAAGGTGACTTTGGTAATGATAGCACTGCGCAGGCGACGGTTGTCATACATATTATATCATATTATATGAAGGTGTACATCATATGAATATAACGTGATACAGGTATGTATGAAATGACCTTAGCATAGGTAATGTTGGAGATTTTATCGCAAAAATTAATTCCTTTTTTATTTCTTTTATATAATAGTAGTTAAGGAGATATTTATTTTGTTATACATGTCTATTTTACAAGAGCTTAGTTTACAATATTTTTCATGACACCGGAACTTCGTTAAGATAACTACGGTGGATAAATACGGTGATTATTACAAATTAGACGTAGTATTATGGGCCCAATTTTATAATTTAAAACTGCTACCACGAATCATTACCGTGTCATCAATAATCGTATAAATAGGTTAGTTTTTATTTTCTAAATATTTTCTGAACTGGTTAATATCATAACTTGTTTAATTCAAACTATTAAAACAAAAACTTACATGAGCTGGATAGCTCATGTAATGATGTTTTTGACTCTTTAGTGTTCGATTCAATGAAAATCAAACAAAGGAAATACTAGAAATCTAATAAAAATGAGGCGTCATAAAATTTACGGGGTAAAAAAACGAAATAAAAAGTTTTTTATACTTTACCAAGTATAATTTATGGCTTTTATGATTTAAGTTATGTTTATCTGTACTTATATCGTAAATATGTAAATAGACGTTGTAGAAATATTCCAAGTTACCATAACTCGAAGGGTAGGGCCTAATGTGATGTAAGTGCTGAAGTGATAAACAGTAGGTTGCGGTGCTGGCTTGATATAAGACGTGTGCCTGTAAGTCTCCTGAACATCAAAGGATTGGTTTTATGACTTTTGAAGAATAATGTGTGAGCGTATTATATGTGAAGATTTTCTTGATGTATTGAAAATCCCTTAGTGAATATTATCGACTCTACATTTTGAATAGTTGAATTTAATATTGAATATTTTTTGATACTGATATTATTTATGGACAAATTATTAGGCTATTAAGCTAAACTTTATTCTGTGATTTTGATTGACCCGTCAGTGTTTAATTTACTCGATTTCCTCATAACGTAAATAGCCCTGAATATTGCATTTATTAGATCACCGTTGTAATAATTCTCTGCGAGAGCACTTTAAGGGCCTTTATACCTACCTAATAGTGGACAACCTTCAGTGGTTTTTGTCCACATCAAAAAGGTTTCCGCCTCGGCCATTCTTTAAATCTTTTTGAAGGTAATTCCGTCTTTTTTCTAAAATTAGCACTTTTAAAATACAGGCAAGGTATCAAAGATCAGATCTCTATAAATAATTTATTTTTATATAACTGTCTTTTTTTCCTTACCACTATTTAAATTATAAATAATGTAACTTTGATACATAATTAAGAGCAGAAAATTACTATCAACTTATTAAAATGCTACGTCCGTAATGCTTAACGATTTCCTATAAGCGATGGAGTTAATCCGATTTTTTAGAATCGCCGGCTTACGTGTAACCCTCGGTCTGGATCCCGGAAAAATGGATATAACTTTTTCCGAGTATCCTTTTTTCACCTCGCAACGTTGAAGGCAAATTGAATTTTTTACTACCCTTCACTGCACTAATTCGACTAATGCATTTAAGAATATGCATGCTCTTGGGATCTACGGGTGAGCTCGAGCTATATCTTAAATTGAAAATCGTGCACACATAAAGGAATGGACTTAACGAAAATCGATAATTAATCATTTATTTCAGTAATATGTTTATAGATTCTTATTAATTTCTTCTAAATATATAACTATTGCAAAAAAAATATACGTCAATATTTTAATACTACCGCAGGCTCGATTAACAACTTTTGATAAAAAGAATAATCGTTCTTAATAACGGGTTTAATAATACTTCCCTATCTTCGATAAAGCGCGATCTACACACCTGTTGGATCACATGCTTCATAAATCGTAGTACTAAAAAGGGGAAATATATGTATATATTATATTATACAAGAAACAAAATTAATATTAAATTAATCATAACTTTTTTAATATTCTGAAGTATTGTGATTTTGTGGAACCGCATTACTTAAGAATGTTCTCGTGTAGTGTACTCGTTGTAAATATTACTTACACATGTAGTAGGTAACGAACAAGTTTTGCATTGGTTGCAATTACCTATAACAAAAAAAATATATATTATTTTCCCAAAGAAATAACTCTTTTTTATATCAATTAGTCGGTAGTACATATTAACATACCTATCGTATAACTGTAAAATCAAGATTGATTTTTTGACTAGATGACATGTTATTCGAAAACTATATCTGTATTTAGAAAAGGTGTGATAATAAAAAGGCGATATAACAAAATAAAAATTATATAAGCTAAGACCTAAGTTATACACACAAAAATAGTACAAAAGATGAGAGAAATCAATAAGAACAATAATCGAAATATTATATAGTATATTTATCATTTTAGACAAACGTATATTAGGTATTAGCCACTAAGAAAGAATGTTTAAAATGAATTCCTTTCACAGTGAAGCACAACAAAAATATATCTCAAAAAGTTAAAACTCATAGAACAATTAAAATTATATAACAGTCTGTAAGTCATAATATTTTTTGAAAAAAAGTATATGTACGTCATGTGGCCTGTTTATAGTTTTCAAAAACAGAGTAAGAAAATAAAGTTTTTACTAGTATCTGTAACTGTTACTGTATCAACAAAAAGTTGATACTTTCAACAGTTTGATACGTTAAGCAAACTATTATATTAGATCTTTACATACGAAATTGGTGGTTTGTCGTACTGGCCAGTTTAATTTCAAATATCTGGTGTTTGGTTAGGAATTCCAAATTCATATTTAGGCTTTTGTATTTGTGTTTCGAGTTTAGTGATTCATTTGTTTTCGCGCCGTTTGGTTTTTCTTTGACATCGTTTTGTTCACAAAATAGAAAACTGTTCTGGACATTTTGACTTACAAAACAAATCCTGTGGAAGGCTGGAGATACTAGTTGACAATGCCTAATTAAAAGTGATTGTGGGAGCGGATCCATCGCAAACCACGTCAGAGTTAGGGACAAGCTTCCGAGTGAATGATTAAATAATTTTAATTCACTTGAACCTAGGAGAACCGGCCAAATCCTGCTCCAAGCGAAAGTTGACTTCGGAAAAAGGTACTGGTAAGTATCTGGTGAACCAGTGCTGGTGACATCCACTAAAGCTTCCTAAAATCTGGCCAAGCAAATCTGTATTGTGAACAATTGCAAACCATGATGGAAAAACTAGCAATTAAACAACCGAGACTGGGCAATTGCTCTAGCCCGGTGGTAGGACTCTGTCAAGCCTGAGGAGTCCGACTGGATGGGTACCACCCCCTTATCTATTTCTGCCGCCAAGCAACAATGATTGCATTGTTGTGTTCCGGTATGAAGGATAAGGTAGCCAGTGCAATTACAGGCAAGAGGCATATCATCTTAGTCCTCACAGTGACAACGCACCTGTGGTTCTGCATTTTTGTTACTTAAAACCTAAGTGCATGAAACGTAGGTGTTATGGGCGACAGGTACTGCTTTCCATCAGGTGGTCTGTCTGCTCGTTTGTCACTGAATCGCATAAAAAAAGCCCACTGCTGCGTCAGGGCAACGCTAGATCACACATTGTGGAGCTGCGACTGGAATGTTTCTGACACCAATCATATCCAGGGCCTTTCTCCAACAATCCACTTTTCCGGAATTTCAACTATTTCTTGCAGGGAAAAAAATTCAATTCCGATGAGGTCAAATTGAGCCAAAACCGCCTTCGAAGATTTTATTGATTCTTACTCTCACATTTTTTAGCAAAGGAATCAATGAACTACCTATAAAATGGGGAAAGTGGTTAAATTATAATGGTACATACTTTGATTGATTAAATATATTATTTCGTATATTTTTTTTTCTTTTTGATATTTCCATATAAAACGCCAACTTCATATGTAAGGACGTAATACTATTGATAATTATTTTATTATTAAAGTTGTATTATCAAACGTGTTTCATAAAATTCTTTATTCTGTTACTTTGTGGTTAGGCTGTCTGTAATAACTACATAATGCATTTGAGACGCTTAAAACTTTAGTCTCTCCCGTAACCATGCTTGCTGTAAAGCATCCGAAACGTTGGGAACCAAAAATCAAAATAAATCCGCGAAAAAATCCGAAAATATAGTTTAATTTTAAAATTTTTTTTTTTTGAATTTGATCTGTGAAATATACGATTTTTATACAATTAAATATACTTATCTATGAAATTGTTAATCTACATAAGCGAAGTGATGTAAAATAAATCTTAAGTACATTTCTCAGTTCTGCGGCTAGTGAAGGCCACGAAACGTTAATGACTTCCGTGTTGACTCCCATCTACATACCTAATGCACACCGTGATTACAGTCTGACACACGCCTACGCACTATAAAGTACTTTGCACGCAATTTATAATTAGCTTGGAGAATCAGAACGCCAAAAACTATGCAGTCCTACTATTTAATGAATACTTATGAAATCGTGAGATTATAACATATGAATATTATTTAAATAGACCGAGACCTCGCTTATCACTGATATCGAGACAAAATGAGCTGAGTGCTAGCGGTTGGTACTGTATATTTTTTACCAGACTCAAACTTAATTTTGGACATGTTTTTATGTGGAATTAAACGCGTGATCTTCAACGACGAAAAATTCGTAAAATATAATTATTATTAATTAATTTTAAATTTATTTTACTTATTTTGAAAAAAAAATTTTGCGAAAATATAAACTACTTGGGTTAGCTAGGCTTATTGTAGGTAATATCTATAAAATAATATTATATTTTTGACTATTATCATAAAACTTATCAACATTAACGTATATCAACAATCTTTTCTGAAGAATAGGTACTTTGTTCGATTTACCTTTTAAAAAAATGATTTTTGTATATTACAAGTATATAAAAACACAATGTAAATTTAATTGTGATTGCATTTTGTTTATCTATATCTATCTATACTAATATTATAAAGAGGTAAAGTTTGTGAGTTTGTGGCGTTGTAGGGGTAATCTCTGGATCTACGGAACCGACTTAAATGAAATTTGATAAGAAGATAGTTTGAGACCCTGTGAAGGACATAGGATACTTTTTATCACGGAAATCATCCCTTAAAGGGTTGAAAATGGGGATGAAAATTTGTATGGGGAATCAAGCCAGGGACAAACCGGAGCGAAGCGAGGGTGAGTCGCTAGTAATAGATAATAGATATCAAGGCTTGCTTTTACTTTCCGCGTTTAAAATCTAACTTGAACCTGTGAAAAATTTAATAGACAACACAACAAAAAAAAATGTAAGGAAGTTAAGAAGCGTGAAAAAGATTGTAAGATTGTATTGTAAGTTGATATGTATGTAGACAGTGAGATTATAGGCAAAAAAAATTATATATAAATAATGCCCGTCTTACAAACCAATGTTTAAAATAATTATTTATATTTTTAAAAAAGCTTGCTTTTGACCGACGTACGTAATACATATGGAACTTGTTAAAGCGAATCAAATGAACCCAAATCAAAGATTTTAGTATTGAGTAATGACCAGTTAGAATTTTCACCAACTTTAGGTCAGATTGATCAAATTATTGTAACATTTGAGTTGGGTGAAACTATTACTGGCGTTAAAAACACCGGAACGGAGCCCGGCAAGTCGTTAGGACAAATTTAAAAAAAGAGGTTATCCGTCAATGTGAACGTAGCATATTTTGCGTAAGTAGATGAAATAAAATATGATTTTAATCCATTTAGGACTAGGGGTATTATAAAATAAGATAACGAGATAATAGATTTGTAAAAAAATCATACGATACATTTTTATCAATTTGACACAGACTGTCATTATATAGATATACCTAGATATATAGATTATTACTAGCGGTTTACACACGCATCGCTCGGGTTCGTTTTAAACAAATAAAAATATTAATTGTGAGCGTACATAAGGATATAGATGTATGCTATGACGAACTTTTTTACAATTTTTTTTGTACATTGTTTTGTTGAATCTCTAGGCCTTTCCATCAGGTTTAGCAAGTCTTAGCCATAATATAATAATACGAAAACAGTTTTTTATTCAAAGTTAAACAGTTATAGTTCAGCCATTTTGTAAAAAATATTTACAAATTATGTACACAAACCTTGCTCGTTTATCGTTTTTTGTATTAGTGAAAAACGTTTCAAAAACCCTTGCGTGTTTTAAAAGTAGTAAGAGGTGAAACAGACAGAGGTAAACGGCGACTTTGTTTTATACTATATTATATAGATATATGTACATACCTACATAGATGAGTAACTTCCCGAACTAAATTTTGTATTTTCCCATTAAAATGAGAGATATTAGCCCTAATTTGTAAGATATGTTAATTTTTAACCCTGCTTCTGATAGTTTTTGTGTAATGAAACATTGAAGTGTTTTTATGACAGATTACTCGAACAAACCAGTTATTGTGTTTTCCCGTGGAAATGAGAAATTTTTCCGTAGTAAAGAGTATGGTTAATTTTAACTTACCTTTAATAGTTAGAAATAGAAAGTAATGTTGTACCTAAATTATTCTAGTTTATTTTTTTAATCTCTATTTATTTTTAAGTAAGGCTAGCTACTATATATAGTGTACTTTGACACTGCAGTAAGAGTGCGCAGGTAGGTACTTTAAGTGACATCAAATACTAGTAAAACCAATTAATAATTTTGGAAGACCTTTGTTATTAGTCCGTTCATATAACATTTTATATAAAGATATGGTACAAGTCATTAGAGTTAGCTACCTATGTAACTATAAAGGTGCGAACAGTGGCAAGGCCGCGAAGCACGTGGCGCCTGTTGCTAGCTGTCCCCCGCGCCCCCACGCCGCCACGCGACCTAGCCTCATTACGCGACGTTGCCGCACTTACAAACAGACTACAATGCAATCCAGCACAAACTTCAAAAAAGTTAATAAACATAAATAATTAAGTACCTATATCATATACATCTTAATTGGCGAGTAAAAGCGTTAAATTGGTTTATTATTTATCTTTATCAGTTCCATAATATCGATTTTCTCATTTACCATGGAAAACTTCGACACGTGTAAATTGTAGTGCGTTCCAGTAACGGTATTGTATAATGAAGAATTGAAGTAACCTAAGATGTTATAGAAATCACGTATAATCAATTAAGATTTTGTTGTTTTGAATTGAATTTAGGAAAATTGAGATGACGAATAATTTAAATTGTATAATTTACCTAATAGCAGCTTAAGCTCGAATCTAATAAAAAACTTAGGACTATATTTAATAATATCTACTAACGTTAATGTGTTTATGAGATTATATTATTTTATTTGATCTACGTTCCGGAAACCAATTCGAGAATCGTTTTAGTTGTAATGGACATTGGTGTCTCTACATATCTAACATGTAGAGTTTACAATATGGAATAACATTACTAATTCGCTGCCTTTTCTTAATACTTCAATATTTATCTTGCAATCTATAGATGTATTGACATTTCAAACATGACTATTTATTATCATAAATTCATTCATGTTTGTTGGGGAATTTCCCGTTTTAAACATAATGCGTAATGAAAAACAATCAGACAATTATCTTGGATTAGTTATATTATATACTAGCATTGCCCGTGGCTCCGCCCGCGTTCATACAACAGAAAACTAAATTCTTAGGTTTTACATATTAAATATATCAGTTTCATTGCGTACCGCAAGGTCGAGAGTAAATGGCGGTGATTGGCAATGTCACAAATGTGCCTCCTTTAATCTCATAGTACCTGGGCGACCGAGCTTCGCTCGGAGTTCTTTTTTGTTATATGGTATTTTTTAAATAAAAAAAATTAAAACATGAATAAATACAAAAACAAAACAAAAGTAAAACTTTACATTCCGACCGGGACTCAAGCCCGAGCATATGTGTTGTCTAACTTGCGCCTTGACCGCTTGCCCACGATGCTTATACCCGAGTGTAAGAAATTATCGACTATATTCTGCGTAGAATAATGCAAAAGAAAACTGCATGAAAACTCGAAAACACGCGTTTTCCCAGACATGACACTAATCTAGAACGATTTTTCGCCCCCGAAATTCCCAACATACCAAATTTCATATATATATATATATATAGATATAGAATTGCTCGTTTAAATATATCTCATATTTAATTTCGTAATATTACATTTAGATTTAAATTTGACCTCTGTATCGATAATATTAACTATTTCAATTTTAATTTCCAAAAATATTTAATGTGCAGATTCAACTCAGTTAGAATTTTATTACATGTTACACATTTATAAACATATTTAACAAATATTGCGACATTAACACACAGCACCAACTAGTTTCATAGTAAGCTACGAGGCCTGTGTTATGGATACCAGATAGTTGATACACTCCACATATATAAGTTTAAATACATACATATTATAGATATTAACACCTATGACTGGAGTGCGAACATTCGTGATCATCACACAAATAAATGCCCCCAGCGAGACTCGAACCCGGCACAGCAAGTAGTGTTATTACAAACTGAGCCAAACGTGTCGTCGATTATTATTAATATGTTACTAATAATAATAAAATCTTTATGTACACGAAGAAAAAAAGAAAATAAATAAATACAGAACAGATAGATAATGTACAAGAGGCGGCCTTATAGTCCAATCGGAATCCTGTTTAGGAACAAAATATTGAAAATCTGAAGTTTTATGATTTTAAAATGTTAGCAGATATACCTATAAGGAATAGAAATTCGTAAAATACCCCCGATGCCCAGCTACCTCCAAGATAGTCAATAGACTATATTATGAACAATGTACATACATAGGTTTTTTTATTGAAATGGGCTTACTCTTGACCTTCATCTTAGCTGGAGAGCATAGATAAGATCTACGATTCAATCTTCATTCAACATTCCATCTTGCACTACTCTTTTCACTCCCTTATTTACGATATGTTTTCCAGGATGAATACTATCCTATGTCATTCCCAGTGTCACAAACTATTTCCATACCTCTAACTCGGTTCAGCGGTTAAGCGCGAAGAGATGACGGACAGACAGACAAACAGACAGAGTTACTATCGTATTTAATATTAGTATGAATATACATATATATAAAAGCTGTTTTTTTTTGTGGTGCTGCTCTATCATCATCGACTTGGGCTAAACGTTGATAAGTCAGTCAGTGAGTCGCGACATTGCCTTTAATATACAATAAAAATAGTAATTGCGAATGTACTTTAGGATATAGATATATATTAAGCAAAAAGTAATGAACCGATTTCAACGAAATTTGGTGAAGTGATAACTGATAACTTATTACTCGGGTCAACATTTAGGATACCTTTTACTTCATGAAAATCTTTCTTTCTCACGGGAAATGACAATAACTGGTTTTATCGAGTTCTCTTTAGAAACCTTCTGCTGGCTAAACCTTAAGACATACATCAAAACAATGTACTAAAAAATTGTAGGTCTCGAAAAGGCCAACAGAAAAATGTGTAAAAGTATATGTCTATCTCATAAGGTACACTCGCAATACCTATTATTATCTATACCTATAATAAAACTAACCTAAGTCAAATCGATGTGCGCGTTTCACGCAAAAACTACTGAACCGATTTTAACTAAATTTTGTATAGTGATGGCTTGACACGGGTCAACATTTTAGATACCTTTTACTACAGGCACATTTTTCATTCCCGCGGGAAAACGTAATAACTGGTTCTATCGAGTCGTCTTTAGAAATTTATATGGTTAACGCTGGCTAAACCTTAGAGATACATCAAAACAATGTACTAGACAATTGTAGGTCTTAAAAAGTTATACAGGCAAGTTCGCAATAGTATACGTCTATCTCCGCAACGTCATCTACGTACATTCGCAATTACTATTTTTATATGTCTTTACCAGCTTTATATGTCCATACTAATATTAAATGCGAAAGTAACTCTGTCCGTCATCTTTTCACACTTAACCGTTGAACTGATTTAGATGAAATGTGGTATGGAAATAGTTTGAGACCCTGGGAATGACATGAGATAGTTTTCATCCCGGAAAACATATCATATATGGAAAGAGTAGTGGAAGATTGGATGGGGAATCAGTCATTTCTCAAGTAAAGGATATGTATATATATAACTCTTTATAATACTTACCTACTTTTCTATACCTGTTTTCCTGTTATAACGCACCTAGAGACGAACCCGAGCGAAGCGAGGGTGAGTCGCTAGTATTTAATAAATACGTCTTAGTAATACTACTAATATTAGAATAAACTGTACACGCAAAAATTAGGTGTAACCGTTAGGCTCCATTGCAAAATGAAAAAAAAACGAACCAATCAACAAATTCACTTCGCATTTACGAGTATAATATCTTAAGTGAAGATTCCTAAAGTTTTTATTTTTTATTTTTGTTTAAAGCATCGGTTACAGGTATTATATTGTATATTACGCAAATGATGCCTACCATCGTATTCATCGCTTATGAAATTGAATATTTTTTGTTCATTTTAAATTTTCTAGCTTCTCGTTATTTCTTTATCTTAATAAAACTAAATGTAAATTTGTTTTTTTACTAATAATATAATATTTCTTCATAGAAAATTACATAGGGACTTCAACAGCTGATGATTCATTTATTTTGGTTTTTAATAAAATAACAACAGCATTTTACTGTTTATTGTTTATTTAATAAATGTTTAACAAATACAAGCCATTGTTACAATATATGTGTATTGTAAATTGGATAATCCCGTTCGCTGAAAACTTTTATCACGATGCAGTGGAAATGAGCATGACTCTTTGATTCAGAAAAATAATTCCACGGTGTATTTTCAGAATACGTTTTCCTAGTATTTTTGTTTGCATTTTAGTATTATGATGATTGAATCAAATTATACCGTTAGTACACATAATCAACCGGAAATAATGTACCGAATAATTTAGCTGTTAGTTTTCTTTAAAAGAAATGAAATTAAAAACCCAATCTTTTTAAAATTACATAATATACTCGTAGCATAACACGATCCTTGTATAAAGCTGTCATGAACCTAAGCCTTATACATTTTTTTAACATGTTGTATTGGGACATGTTTACAATTTCAACATTTTGAAAATAACAGTTAATTTGTAGAAAGTTATTTACAGATTATTCCACGAAATGGACCACCATTTAAAGCAGAGGTCAGTCATATATTGATTGGAAATGTAATGGAAATAAAGGTGGGAAAGAAGCGTCTACCTATGTTTACCATTTTCAATGTGTATTTTGAATTATTATCTTATTATTAGGCGTACATTCTTATTGTAACAACTTATCAACGCTATCTATATTTTATTATCATTATTTTAATGGCCTTTAATATTGACTTTTTAGGAGAATAAAATATTATCGGACATTATTTATTTAAATCAAATATAGACTGCAAAAACTGTAAAGTAAGCATTATTTATATTACATACGTAATTTATTGTTGTTTTGATAATGAAATGACAGTAAAAATGATGATTAAATCGCGTGAGCGACGACGGTCTAGATGAAATTATTGATATGCGGCGAACTATCGCTGCCCCATTCGCTGACCCTGATTGGGTGTTAATGTTGACTGGGAATCAACTTTATTCGATCGAATGAAAGGAAAATTCCAAAGTGGACAGACGGTGAAGGCCTCCAATCTCCATATGTATCTACTCAAGAGTATAGTTAAAAGCAGAATTCAATAACGTGGCAGAGTTGTCATTGTTGGCCAAGTCAGATTACACGCCATATTTTGTTTGGAATTATTATCTTTAAAAGGCAATTACAATTGTTATAGGAGAAATAATCTGTTTCATTATAGTGTAAAAATGATCAGGACTCGACATAAAATTATCTTAAAATACAATAATCGTTTTTTGTTTCTAATTATAATATTTCAAATATTTCTATACATCTGTTTGATAGCAATATTACTATACTGTATTTAATTTTTTTAAAAGGTTATATGTAATATTGATGAGCTTCTAAATTTATTGCAAGCATTTCAGTCATTTTAATTGCTTTTATATGTCTATCGTCTACAGGTGTTTTGTTGAATATCTTATAACTTCGTTTAAGCTTTTCTAGAAGAATATAATTGCCAAAGAACGCTAGGAACTTGATTAGGTAATTTTTATTTAATTTTATTTATACAATGGTTTATACCTGTTTTGTTGCATACGCGTGTACTAAAATAAAACTCTAGTGTTATCGTCTGGCTTGTGTCTGAATAACTATCCAACCTAAAAATTTAAATTAAAATAATAAAATTGGATAGTAGACAGACAATCTTATAAGTTAACTTATGATTTCTGAATTTCTTTTCTGAGTTAGTTTCAAGTAATGAATTATGTGGATCTTTTTTGGTTTAGTAAAATATTTTTTCAGGTAATTAATTATCTTGTATCGATGATAAAACCATAAGTTTTAAATCTAAATCTTTGGTTCAAAACTCTGAACAGTGACCATGAAATATTTTTAAGCGCCTCTTATGTATATGTGTAATATGACTTATTATCACAATTCACAGCCACGACGCTACACGCGGAGATGGAAAGCGTAGCGATAGTTATTTTTGTCGAATAAATTACGTGATACTAAGAGCCAAACTTTGTAAACATAAATGCCTTGTTATGTGACTAGGGACACGCCATTACCACATGTAAAGATAACAAACATCATGTAATAAACCTTCCTCAATATATAATTATTGTTTTTGCTTTTTTTATTTTAATTTAATTATTATTGCTTTCATATAGTATAGAAGACAAAAGTAATATTAGGCTTTGACCATGTGCTTTTTCATATTCAATAATGATTTGGTTTATTAAAGTTAAAGTAAATACAATGCTGCTACACCTAAAGGGATGAGATTTTGGCAAAGGTAGTAAGAGACAATGAATTTAAGAAATGAAAAGAGTCATGACTTTTGGGTTTGAATAAAGAAAATCGTAGCCCAAAGAAATCGATGCAGATTTCTTGATATTAAATATACCTATCTGAATTTTACTTCAATAAAAAACTAATAAACGTTATACTTGCGTTAACCTCAAATTTATGAAAGTAAAGTTTGCAATACAGTAGTTAAAAGTAAAAATTTGTTCTACTGTCGATTACCTTATATGGATGTAAGGTCTGCAAAGTAAGTTCAAAGCCAGAAAATAATTACCAACTAGCTGTAAGCCGGCCAACACTGACGTAAATGATACGAATGTGAAGTTAGGCTTTTGTGTATCGTTATTAACAAATATTACGAGACTATTTCAGAAGTAGGACAGGTAGGCCAAGTAAAATTTCGGCGTAACAGCACATAGTTTTTATTATTTTATACAGAGTCAGAGTAATGAATCAAACGACATTACAATCAAGAATGACGCCATTGCTAAAGTTATTTTACAAAACACAACGCTGTTCCCGCCCTTTTTTCACTCAAGATGAGAACGTCAGAAAAGTCGAATAAGTATTTTATATCAGAATGACAACATAAAGAATCAAATAATTAATTTACAATAATACATATAAATCCTATTTTTATATAATTAATAATTATTTATATTGTTATTAGTATAACACAAAACATTGATAGATTAATGTCCTATGACATTATAATCCAGTCAATAAAAATTTATGCTACAAAAGGTCAAAGAGTAGAGTTCTCCTACTCCTGTTATATTACATTTATACAGGTGTCGTTATTAATATTCTGAGTAAAACCTCTTACCTCACCTAACCTGTCCATTGACTAACAGGCTTTGATTCACTTACATTTGTATTTTTTTACTTATATGTAATGAAAATCTCTAAGAAGCTTACTGTTTTTGTATTTGTTTTCAAATAATATTAGTCACGAAAATAAATGCTATTGCAAACAATAAATAATAGACATAAATGTGTGTAATAATAATGTAATAAAAAAAAAATATAATTTTTTACGAGCAAAATTAACAAAACACTTTTTATACATTATAAATTTTATAAAGAAGTGTAAAATAGGGAATTTATATTGGAAAAGTACGCAGCGGTTAGGTTTCCCAGAGTGAGACGGAGCGGGGTAGAGCGCATGCGTACTTGAAACACTTGTTGATTTCACGTGGGACACTAAATTCGCTACACAGAAATATAAGAGATTACTATAAATGTTATATTAATGATATTCAATAAAAATAAAATTCGTGGACACGCAAGGGCGAATGTTTTTAATTATATATCAGCTTATAACAAAAAATCATGGCAAGCATTGCTTTAAATCTTATAAAATTATATGCTAGTTAAATATTATTAGGGGTATGCTAGAATCCAAATACATAATTTATAATTATAACAAAAATGTAATTTGCCTTAGCAGTCACCAACGCACTAAGTAGTGCTTGACCGCAGCTGTCCGGTTCAACGACCCCTCTATGCGAGTGCGTCAGCTAGCTTTTTATAAAGAGCAAACCGAGAAAATAGCGCGCGATAACCGCATCCCTGCTCTTCACCAAGTATGTAACGGTGAACGAACCACGTTAAATAGACCATAAACCGGTCAGGAGTGTTATTTTCAAGGGTAACGTAGCAGCACGATTATAATTTAAGTTGTCCTGTAGCAATCAGTCTTTCAATTTTATATAGATACAAGTTTTAATTATTAAATATTATGTACATACATACATATGTATATATGTACCTTATTACTCTACAAAGTATACTGATGTTTTCTAAAATATACAACAGTGGCGAAGAGTAAAATTTTAGCAGAGGTAAGCAGTTCCAAAAAAGAAAGCAGACATAAAAACATTGATATATATTTTTTATAAATAAAAATGCAAAAAAAGAAATGTAACTGTGAAGATATTTTTTTAATAAGACTATTATGTTTTTTTTTTACTTATATTTAACCTGTCGAGAGTCGCAGACATACCGGTGTGCCAGTTAACAATTGATTTCTTAGAAATTAACCAGGAGGTGTAAAATAACAAACCTCACAAAAAATTAATAACGCAATCTATGAAAAATCATTACGCATCACTTAATAAACGAAAGTACGGATATTTAATTTAAGAACGCATTATTTTTGTTTAATATGAGCATATTTTAAAACCTGAGTATACTTTTTTGGCATTTAAATATTCTTTTTTTATTAGTTTTACATAAATAAATATAAACATTATATTTAAACAAATATCGCCATCTACTGACATCTCTTTGAACGACTTTGTCTTTCTTACTGATGAGATTGATTTATTATTTATTGTATTTTAGATACTTACAAGTAGATACTCTACACAAAAAAAAACGAACAATAAGATGCGCATGCTTTATTTATTATAATATCTATAGCAACACGTCCGTTTTTTAAAGTGTCCTATAACCTATTTAGTATTTAGCTTAATTCGTCAAATTATATTGTTAATTAATGTAACGTATTTAAAATAACTTTAACATATTAATATTCACTCTAAACTTAAATACAATCAGAGAATAATATTTTCTAATTTAGCACGTTCACACATTTTTATTTTTAGTAAAAAGTTTTATAAAAATATTTAGATAATAATCAAGTAATAATCAAGTCATATTTCAAACAAATGAGTAGCTTGACGACATACTTTTTATTTATTAAACAACAACGATTAGAAAATTAAATAAATTATGTAAATCAATGCTATAATGGCTAATAGAACTCACCGAAATTAACAAATATGCGAAAACACACACAATCCGCAAACAATCACAGCACAAAATGTCTATATTACCTACACTAAAATCAAGTTAAAATTTTATAAAACAAAAAAAATCTCATAAGCAAAGCAGTCGTAAATAATAAAAATTCGCCATATTAATTTATATTACTTCATTGGAAATATTAACATTGCTCGACTTACGCCTCGCTTGTCAAATTAGGAACGTTTTGTAATTTCTGACCAATCACAAACAGGATAAGACGTTGAGAAGCAACTTTTCGATCAACAAAAAATTGATTAGTGCGCATGCATAAAATGCTAAAAATGAATGAAGTTATGTGACAATGTTCAATCCAAAAGGATGAATGAAAGACAATTTAGAATGGAATCATATTGTCGCATTTGTATGACAAAACGCCTAAGCAATTTAGAGCGCAAATACATGATTATGATTTTTTGAAACTTATGATTTTTTTATAGGCGTTATATTGTATTCAGAAATTGACATAGTAATATTAAGTTGATCTTTTAATTACTAATTATGTTACTTCAAAAAATAAATATTTATAAGGAATGATGTATTATTGGATCTTATCTTGTATGGACCCTTCGCCACTGATGTACAATCAGAAGCAGTAACTACATAATATATAATATGTATTATATATGTAAAGTTAATATTTATGGAGTAATTTTCCCTGTTACAGCAAGCTATGTACAAGGTTGTTGCACGCTACAAATGTCAGACGAGCAATAGACGTGCAATGTGAGTAAAATGTCATAGTTTACGACGGAATGCTCTTGCGCAGGGTTCACGGTCGCTTTTGCTAATACTTAGTGGACTCATGGGTAGAAATTCATACCAAAAATGATTTTCCTTATAAAAAAACTAAATAAAAATAATTTTGTAAGGATACACAAAAACTTTTTCATTATAAACATTTCAGTGTCTGTGTAATGAAAAATAAAATATTTTTGACATTGTTTTGCCTAGCATTAAATGTTCACCAGCTTATTAAATTTTCTTAATCTAAATTACATATTTATTTTATGTAATATTATGTACATTGGTCAGAAAACAATCTTCTAATCGGAACATTAACTAACTATCGACTAAAATAGAAGGAACCAAATTGTCAAGCGTTCATTGTAAATTCATTATATTCGCAAAAAAAATGTCAACCAAATTATGAAAATCACATATTTAGTGTCTATAACTCTATTTTTATAATATTGTAAGTTATTCCGACCAATTGATATTTACTAGCAAAATAGTTCAAAATTATTATTATTTATCAAATGCTCTTGTAATACATACCATAATAAAATATTTAAATCCTACGCCAGTGGAATTATTACTTGTACAAAGTTGAAAATTATGTAGATAAGCTTAGTGTTGTGCGGTTTTCCTTACGCATTTAGTAGTATTCATATTTTATTGTCGTAGTGTAGAATCGTTTGTAAGATACTAACAATATATAATATGTTATGTCATACAATTAATAATAATTAACGTAAATAGTTTTGACAAGCACAAGCTGCTTCATAAGTGTACAAGAGGTAAGCACTTGAATTCATATTGATAAGTAAATCGCCGGGGACAAGCGGCGCCTTCCAAGGCCGACAGCCTTTCGACTCGCGGCTAAATTAACATAATATAACAAATTATTCATACATATATCTACATAATACATATACATAATACAATAGTGCGTAAGGTAGTTCTGTGGTGTCGCATTCCTTATGTAAATTGAGAAGATAAGACGATGAAACTTGCAATATTATAACATATATACAATATATTTCCAGTATAGGCAGATATTAGTGATATATTTTGTTCTGTTGCTTTATTTGTTTAGGAAAATCGATGTCACTTCCTTAAGTTATGGAATATCTATTTATAGCTCGAGCGCTTGAATGTCATAACAATGTCATTGTACGTTGGATTTAATATTATGTAATATTATTACTTTAATACCATGTATGGCTTTAAGTGCTAAGTAATAGTCAAAGGATCTTTACCTGATTACTTCAAGTGCACTTGAACTCATACAGTTGCATAGGTACTTAAGAAAGTAAGCGTAAATAACGCGTTAATCGTATGTCTACTAATTTCCGTCACTGTTTAATATTTATTGAACTATCTAATCCGGTTATCGCAAATATCTATTATCTAACAATATTTATTGAAAATATGTGTTTCAGTGGAATATTTGGGATATAATGAAGACAAAATTTTGTGAAAATAGCTACTTCTTATTTTAATCGGTACAGTTTAGTAAAATTAAGAAAAGCATAACTTACCGGATTACACGCTCTTAGAAGGGATCATGTTATGTGGTTGCGGATTAAATAGAAATAAATGCGGACGAAGGCACAGACAGTGCTCGTCATAAAATATTAAAAGCCCCTATTCATTTAGAATATTTTTTTCCTGTCCAGTTGATTCGAATGATGCGCGAACGTTTGTTTGCGATACTCATAGTTGGAGGGCTAATGAGGGCTAATTTGACTCCTTCACAATTTTATGGTGTAATTTTATTTTTCTTCACAAATTTATTATTTTGTAAGTATAATATAATGTATAGATTTTGGGAAAAGGATTTTAAAATATGTAAACGTATTATTATAGGTTGCCTATTTTTCCCTTACTTAATTAATTTTGCACAACTCCAAAAACACTTCATTAGGTATCCACTAGGTGTTCGCTGTTAGGAACGTCAGGCCGCTAACAGATGTTTATACTTATTGCTAGACTTGTCTATTTCAGCTACTGTCACTGCATCTTACACAACAATTTTGTTGTGGATGAAATTTATTCTCCAAAAGGAGCTATTCGGGCAATTTATAATATCGGATTTCGGGCTACCCTACGAGAACTTTTTAAGAAAATTGATGACACAGTGACAGATACGGAATAAATTGTAACGCCACACGACATTGTATAGCAGAGCCTTATGACACCACGTCATAGCCAAGCAAAGCCAAAGCCAAAGCCTAAGCCTAAGCCAAAGCCAAAGTCATCCTGTTCGTTAACTATCTGCCAGTTGGGAGTGACGTCACATCCTACCTCCAAAAGAGTGTATAAATACCGAGATTGTTAATTTCTCTGATTATTCTTGTGTAAGCCTTAAATAAGTCGGTCTGTCTGTCTGTCTGTCTGTACAGACAGACAAACAAGACAAAAATTCTAAAAACTATAGATTCGGCCACTGTATCGATAATAATGACTATTTCAATAAGATTTTCCAAAAAATATTGTACAAATATGTACAGATTCGACTCAGAATTTTATTATATGTATAGATAAATTGTGTAATGTAATAAATTGAAGGGTTTGGTTTAATTTAAAGTTTATTTTTTTTCTTTTTAGAGCATTTAAATGAATGTTTTTAGAAAATGTTTTTTTACTATAAATTTGTTTAATTTACGTTACACTGACGAATTTTCTACGACTGCATTCCGTCTCCAATCTCCAAAATCAGGTTTTAAATGACACTTAGGTATATCTAAAATAATCATCAACATAAATGAAATAAGCTCAAATACGAGGTACCTACCTACTATAAGTCGTTGAAGGGTTTGCTCGAATGTCTATCGATTTTATCATCATAATAAATCTACGTTTCCATTTTTAGTCGTGAGTGTTGTAGTTTCAACAGTATCGGTTCATAGGCGAATCAGTCTCATTTGTACCACCATTGGGAGTGGATTAATTTTTAAACTCAAATTAAAACAACATCACGGTACCTATTACCTATTCAATAAGAAAACTAATTATCGAAATCGTATAATCCAGTAGAAAGTTATGTGTAATGTAGTAATCGATAAACAGGTATTTTTTTCTAATTAAAAAAGAGGTACATGAATAGAAAAAGAATGAATAAATCGTAAAAATTTATACGTGGTATACATAAAAAATAAAAACGTCGACTCGAGCACCTCCTCCTTTTGTCCATCGGTTAAAAATTAATCTAGGTTAAGGCATCCGTCATATCTATTCGTAGGTATTTCATGCAATAAAATTGGCTCAGCCATTCTCAAGATTTATCAGGATATAGAAACGGGTTAAAAAAATGTATTGTTTAACTATTACTTGGTTAGCTATGGCAACGTTAAGGCAACCATGTAACCTCGATATACATACATAGTACTAGTAGTTATTTTAAAATATAGACATTCGATTTCATTATTATAAGTAAGAATATACCTAAATGAGACACAATATTTAGTCGTGTTTCTTCATAGTTATTTTTTAATTTAGTAAGAAGATATTAAGTACTTTAAATTAAACCTAGTAAGTTGTTGTAAATAAGGCGATAATATTAAGTCAAAGGCGAAAATTAATGACTTATGACTTTGATTCAAATACTTGATACTGCCAATCTTATAAATAACGTTCTTAAACATTACAACTTCTTGTTTTTTCATATTACAAATGCTTCTTTAAAAAGTGATGAATGTTTTAGGATTAAATTATGAGATACTAGCGACTAACACTGGCTTCGTTCGGGTGCGTACGTAGGTGCCGTTATAACGTATTAGTGCAGTGCTAAATTTTGGCAAGTTTCATTATTAAAAGTAGCCTATGTGTCACTAGAGGTCATAGTCTATCTCGTCTTTGTTGAATGCGTAAGTGATCTTGCGACACCAAGTGAGACATCAAGTGAGGTTCGAGTTTGTCCGAGTAGTAATGGTTTTTATAGCCGGTGTCTCCACGTAACCATCTGCACATACAAAGGTGGCATGCGTAAATGTATTTTCCAGTGTTCAAAAAAAGGTCATATTCTGTCTGTGTACTAAATTTCATCCAAATCTAACCAGCCGTATTATATATATATATATAATTTATAAGAGTTATCGGTGTATATATATGTACCTATTTCATGTATGAAGGCATGTTTTATATGAAAGGTAATCCGCCTTTCGTTACCAAAAGAACAGAAGTTATCTGATCAAGGAATGGACTAAAATGGAAACATTGAGGTTATCAGTAACCAAATAGCAGCAATTAATCAGGGTTATTTTTATTTTTTAAAACGAGGAGAGTATATCCTATTAATTTTTCTAGGATTTCAGAGATTGGAAATGAAATATTTCAAAAATCTAATTACGTTTGATATAGATCTCGGTTCTTAGAAGAATGACATAAGTATCACTTCGTAGTAGATAGTTATGCGCCTGCGCTTAGTCGTAACAACGTCGCATAGCGTTTATAATTATTATAGTTGATTTATCGCTTTGTCGTCTACGCCGCAATTACAATTCACAATATTTTATAAGACGCAATAGAATAGGATTGGGCGGTGGCTAAACGCAAGGAGGCGGTCGTGACGCAGCTGTGACGCCGCGTGACGCTGCTACTTGGTTTGCGTTGTCAGCCGAGTAAACAATTTACTGTTTGTAAACACCGTGCTCATTCGCAACGTAAACATAGACACGCTACTTAGATGTCAATGGTTATGCAAAAAATGAAAAAGTCAGATAAATAGTTTTCACTACCAGCAAAGACCACTAAAGGATAAAGCCCATAAATTATTTTTAAACGATCAGTTATTTAACTGCAACGTGTCATTGAAAATGAATATGTACGACCTATTTCACGTCACTGCACCACTGTAACCGGTTTTCATTATATCATTATGGTCAGAATTAAAAAACTATTGATCATAATAGTGCTGAAGTTTTAAATATCTTTACTAATATTATAAAGCTGAAGAGTTTGTTTGTTTGTTTGTTTGGTTGAACGCGCTAATCTCAGGAACTACTAATCCGATTTGAAAAATTCTTTTTGCATTAGATAGCCTGTTAACTGAGGAAGGCTATAGACTATATAGCATCCGGGAAAAATTTACGGTTCCCGTGGGATAGATTTGTTTTTGTCTAGGGACGAACCCGAAGCGAAGCGAGGGTAGTCGCTAGTAATTATTAAATCTGCATTGCACAGTGCACGTCCTTGAAAGTACGATTAGTATGTACATATTAAAATTCAAATTTTATTACATTTAGTAAAATCTGTGTTACATACCAACTCTGAGAAAAAATATTTTTTCCATATACGTAATATCAACTCATATTCAATCTATGTCATATCCAGTACTTGGGCGACCGAGCTTCGCTCGGAGTTCTTTTTTGTTATATCGTATTTTTTAGATTAAAAAAAAAAAACAAAAATCTTGAATAAATACAAAAAAAAAACAAAAGTAAAAACTTTGTATTCCGACCGGGACTCGATCCCGGGCATATGTGTTGTCTAATTTGCGCCTTGACCGCTTGACCACGATGCTTATATCCGAGTGTAAGAAATTATCGAACATATTCTGCGTAGAAAAATGCAAAAGAAAACCGCATAAAAACTCGAAAATACGCGTTTTCCCAGACATGAGACTAATTAAGATCAATTTTTCGCCCCCGAAAGCCCCTATATACCAAATTTCAGCGAAATCGTTAAAGCCGTTTCCGAGATCGCTGGTATAAATAAATAAAGATATGAAGATATAAATATACAAGAATTGCACGTTTAAATATATTAAGATTACGCTATGTATTTTTTTTTTAATTATTATGACATTATTGTAACAGCTTTAATTTTCGATTATATCAGGAAGACGCACTAACGGGCTAAAAATAAAAAAATATTCTACATATTAGTCCTAGACATGATCTATGTCTGTACGTTCTACGAATAATGCATAATTAAGTCACAAATATCCACACCTCTTAACTACGTTTATTATATTACTAGCGACTTACACTCGCTTCATTCGGGTTAGTCCGGTAGTTATTGTGAGCGTATCTTAGGAGGTAGAACTAGACACCTGCTATCGCAGACTTTTTTGTCGGCCTTTCAATTTTGTAGTACATTGTTTAAATATATCTACTAAGATATTAATTTTAATATTTTGTAAATGGCAATTTGATCTATATTAAATGCACAATGTATTTAACGTATTTAATTATATAAAAATTAATACTGTTTTGTTTAAAATAGCATGGTAAAAACCCATTACTTTTTAGTAATATTTAAAATGGTTACTGTGGGTTATCCTTAGGATATAGTACCTACATAGTACGATCGTCTATCGTGGACTTTTCTGTAGAGCTTTTTAAGATATACAGTTCCGTAGTAAGTACATTATTTTAATATATCTTATTAGGTTTAGCCACATTTAGCAATGTAAGCAAAACTATGTTTTATAAGACATCATTACAAATCTTTGAAATTTTCGGCTATCTCTACTATAATATGCATGTATTATACATATAAGAAGAAAAAGAAAATCTCTACATGATAGTGAAAGCAGTATCAAAATCCGTTGCGTGATTTAGAAGAAGTTACCAGAGAAACAGACACTCTACAACAGCGACTGTGCTTTATACAACATTATGTATAGATTAAGATAAAAGGACGTTAAAAGGATTTTATTCTATCTATATTTCCCATTACATATGCGCCTACTAAGGACCAATAACTACCCTAGATGATATTTCAGACTAAATATATTTATTGGTACTGAAACAAAATAATATGTAACTTTTGAATAGGTAATGTATTTTTCCAATGGTGAACCAATTATGAATTTATATGTAGATTACAAACAAATGAACAAATCTTTGCTCTTTACAATAATGTAATGTATATATATATATATATATATATATATATATATATATATATATATATATATATATATATATAAATATGTATATTTAAATATACATTACAATATTATTTTGGCATATAGATGAAGACTTTGTATAAAATACCTACTACGAAATACGAGTATGTGTCTCAGATAAGATATTATACGTACGACAGTTGTACATCTAAGTTGTTCTTATTTCCCTCTAAGGCACATATCAAAGAGAAATACATTATAACTCGGAAATCGTTCATCTTCATATTCGTAATTTTATAATTAAGGTAATTACTGTAGCTTATTGTTAATTGAGGTCGCTGCCTTTAATTATAATCCAGAGATCTAACTGTTCAGAATAGGTACGTACTTAGCTACATTGTCATAGATAATTTTTCATGTATTAGATGCTAAGCTGTATATAAGTGTAGCTCAAATACAAATTGCTTTTAATGTCAAATATCTTGCAAAATGACCTGTTTTTAACCTTATAACTTTACTGTTGAGGCGTACAATAGAACAAGTTTAGGCAACTTACTCATATATTTCTTACTCATTTAAATAATACTTAAACAGTACTATTGGTTACCTTATTTCACTTTTACTTACCTCGTAGTAAGTACAGAATAATTTAGGTATGTATTGGCATAGCACATACATACTTTGACAAAATAGATAAAACTAATTATCCCCTCTAGGCTCAGGCGCAACCTACATTTTGCAATTTATTAATTTATAACACCTAGGAACTATTTGGTACTGGAAAAATGTAACTACCTTTGTGAAAGAATTTTAAGAATCAGATCAGCAGTTCCAGAGTTCACTTCTTATTAATTCTTATTAATTAAATTACACTACTCCTATTACCTTATACTGTTAAATAGCTTTTTTTTTTTTTCAAAAGGTAATCGCAAGAATCCGTACCGAAAAGGATAGTCGCCCCATATAATTTTGCGGATAGTCGCCCTAAGGGCAATTAAGAGTTACAAGTAGGCGAAATGCCTCGCAAATATGAGCAAGAGTTTAGCATGTCTAAAAGGGCTAAACAATCTGCAGAAGTTTTAAATTCCAACGAAAAAATTGTCCAATAAAAACTTAAAAAAAAAAAACCGACTTCCAGGCACTGAAAAATAAAAAAATAAGTAAACGGGGGTTTTCATTTAGAATAGATACTTAATCAGATTTTTTCGACGTCGGTGTGCTTTGATTTGTATTGGCTGGCACCGACTTCGAAAAAATCTGATTAAGTATCTATTCTAAATGAAAACCCCCGTTTACTTATTTTTTATTTTTCAGTGCCTGGAAGTCGGTTTTTATTTTTTTTTTAAGTTTTTATTTTTCCATTTTTAGTGTAGACGTATCATCAATACAAATTAATCAAGCCCAAACACCAGGTAATTGCTATAAATCGTTGAGGAGTTCCCTCGACTATCTTTCGGGTCCATCATCAGATCGACTCCAGACCTTCATTAAATAGTAGTGCTTTAAAATACCTAATGAAAATGTTAACAAACGCACTAGTCGCCGCTACAATTTTCGAAAGTTCCCCTCGATTTCTCTGGGATCCCATCATTAGATCCTGGTTTCCTTATCATGGTACCACTCTTGGGATATCGCCTTTCCAACAAAAAAAGAATTATCAAAATCAGTTCATAAACGACGAAAAATGCCCGAACAAACATAAAAAAAAAGAAATATATATATACGGTCGAATTGAGAACCTCCTCCTTTTTTTGGAAGTCGGTTATAAAGTACCTAAATGTAAAAGAGTTGTTTGAGAGTGGAAAATTTATTTACCTTTAAATTCGGTGTACTTCAAAAGTTATCTTTTAAAATAAGTAGGTATATTTATCGTCTAGAATTCTACGATAAGCATTATGTACCAGGTACATTGTACCTACCTAATATGGTCAAATATCCATCAATATACTTTTTAAGTTATCCATATACTTATATTGTTATGTATTGCCATGTGTTTGCAACCAGTTTAACTAGTTTTGATAAATGGATAGCTATGGAAGTTTTTAGCTGACTCGATTCCCATATAATTCATTGATGGAAAAATTAAAATTTAAAAGAAATGTTTTGAATCAGTAAAAAAATATTTTTTTATGTTAAATCCTCGATTATTGCAAATGTTTAAACGTTAGGTTAGGTTACTACGTAATACTAACGCAATTATTTAGAAAAAACAGTAAAATGAAAGAAGAGATTTTATAAGTTACTAGCATTGCGTTCAGATGACCAAAAACAATATTCTTAGGTTTTATACATTACTATACTCTTACATTGCAATTTTTGTATTTTTCTCAGAAATGATATATTTTCCCGTAGTAAAAAGTATCCTATATGTTGACCCGGATAGCCAGCTATCACCATACCAAATTTCATCAAAATCTGTCTAGTAGTTTTCTCGTGATGCGGTAACAGACAGACAGACAGACAAAAATTCTAAAAACTTTAGATTCGGCCTCTGTATCGATAATAATGTCTATTTCAATTAGATTTTCCAAAAAATATTTAATGTACAGATTCGGCTTAGTTAGAATTTTATTATATGTATGGAAAATGAATTTTCTCAAAGTTATAAACCAAAACACATCTCTAACAAAGTTGAAATATTTAAAAAGTTAAATAGCAAGTATAACACTTAGATTCATCCATTGTGATTTGTCATAACATCAAGAAGAGACGCCTCAATCCACTATCCTTTTATAAATAATAACGCGAAACACTTTCATATTTCCGCTATCGCTGGTCCGGAATCCCCGACCACAGAACCGCGGTGATCGCGCGGAGTCATTCCACTAAATCCAATACATTTTTTATTCATGAAACGATTGACGTTTGTATGTTAATTCGGAGTAGGTCTTGGGCAGATAGATGAAATATTGAATTATTGCCCAAAGTAGGGATGGATATAGAGGAGGTCTGCTTGATATTAATCCGGCGGCTGCCACAAATTCAAATAAATCGGCCCTGTGACAAACAAGAGGTATAAATCAATCTGGGCAAGGTGGTGTACCTTGCAGCATCTATTGCAGCAGTCGCCCCTTTCAAATATTTCTCTATGTATCAAAAGTTGAACAAATTTGTATCGGAAAATTTATGGCCAAGGTTAACTAAACTCGTTACAGCTTCCAGGTGAAACAATATTTTATTTACAAGACATTCTTGATTTATAGTTTTCCTAACTTTCTGTTAAATCACTATATAGAATATACATTATATAGATTAGCAAATTTTTAGCATAATTAATAATTATAGTTATTTAACAAGGGAGCAGTGGAAGAAAAATAGGGAGACTTTGCCCTGCAGTGGGCCACCACACGCTTATAATAAATTATTTAACAAGATAACATCCATTTTTTTTTACTACATTTTAAACCTCTTTAAATGCAAATGTAATTAATTTTGTTATGCGAAAATTCCATAAGGGATACATGTATTGGTATTCTAATATTATCTATATCAAAAACAAAACTAGCAAAGGCTATTATCTATACATTATACCTACTATTATATTTTAGATATGCAGATATCTATAGGGTATGATTATTTGATTAAGCTACTTTATTAAATTACAGAATAATATTTACAGAAATCCCATCATAAAATATTCGTCTTCATTTAACTGCTGAACTTGATAAAAGCGTAAAAATATTTATGTGAACAGTTATTTATTTTGAAGTTTATAGTATTTATATAAATATTTGAAGGTAATTCGGGTTATCATAAAATATTAAGATATAAATTATTTTATTTATTTATCTATAAACACACATATTATCACAACATATATTTTAGTCGCCGAAAAACAAAGTTTTTTAATGTAATTACTTAAAATATTAATTTTATTCCACGACCAAAATTACAAACAAGAAATGAATTGCCTAGAATTATGCAAGTTTAAGTAGGTATTGATTTATTGTGTAACTGGTAATATAGGTAAATCTAACAAATACATAAGAACTAAAGCAACAATCCCAATGTGTCAACTGTATTACTCATTATTTATTTATTATTGTCTTACAGTTTTGCGTCATCATATGCCGATAGTAAAACTACACTGTAAGTATTCGTTTGGGGAATCCAAAAGTACCTAAAATATTTTTTTTTATCTATATCTAAGGTAAATAAGAAATTTTAGGTAAATAATAACAACGTGTTTAATGTAATCATATATTTTAGCTCTACAATGGCTCTACCGTACTGATAACCTCCAACCCTTTCAAGGATTTATAAACAAATGTTGATTTTTTTCTATTTAAAACTTATGTGAATAACAAAGTTGTTATAATTATTTTTTTTATTTAAATTACTAACAGCTATATAAAAAAAAATTGTATATGTAAATTAGCAACACTTTATATTGGTCCTATTATTTTATATTTGCGAAATAAATGAAATAAGCAAAACTTTCCATAGCCCCGAAGTCAATTGGGTCGATATCGTTTAAACAAACGATACCAAGGCCAGTGATCCACGCGGTCATACCTCCTGCTATATCAAATCAAATTATTATGCGCGATGAACTAGCTATTAACTAAAAAATGCTATGTGTATTAGTAAATGATATTATTAGCCGTAACGTAAGAGTGAATAAATTAAAAAAAAAAACATTTGAGAAGTGTTTTCACTATCACAGTAACACTAGTCGCCACCAAGACTTTGATAAGATAATGTTACGTACAGCATTAACATTTAATATTAAAACGACATTATAATTATTGACATAGAGTTCAAAACTTATAAACGAAGACTTTTATAGATAAAGTAAATGACAATAAGTTATTCCGAGCAAGCTTACAGTCGTACAGATATTGTGTATGTATTTATTGATTGATATCGTTTTCTGTTCCTTTAAAATTTAATACGTGTTAGTCTTAAATCTTAATGGGTCGTCGCAGGATCGCTTAGGCCGTCGACCACGACGCCCCGACGGCAGGCCTGCCGAAGCAGACCACAACAGCCATGGGGTTGCTCCAATGGCCCACTCTGCTATCAAAGTACCAGGAGCAATCCGCATGGCACACCGTCCACCGAAGTGGGTCCCTGCCCTGTGCGTTAACTTTACCCTCGTTACCGGTTAATTTTACCCTTGTTAGCACTTTTGATATTAAGAATCACATCCCAGCAATTAAATCTGATGCTACTGGAAGTGATGGTATAAACCGCAAAATGATCCTCTTACTTCTTGATACCATTACTCCTTTCTCATATTTTTAACTTCTTTTTCTTCCAATGAATTTCCCTCTACCTAGCAAACTGCTCAAATTATTCCTATTCCTAAGATGAAAAATTCCTCTCGCTTCTTCCTCTACGACCATATTTGCATTCTCCCTTTTTTGTCGAAAGTTTTAGAACGAATTGTGTTTTAACTAACTCAGTGGCTCTTTAGACCAGCACAATATACTTTTTCCATACCAATCTAGTTTTCGAAAAGTTCATAGCACTGTGACAGCCTTACTCAAGGTATTTGACGATATACGATTTAATATGAACGAGAAACTAATCAGCGTTGTAGCCTTGCTTGACTACAGTAATGCTTTCAACACAGTTGACTATAAGCTCCTGTTAGCTGTTCTTGAATCCAAGCGACGCCATTAGAGTTTAGCAGTTACCTGTACGGTCGTCAGCAGTGTGTCCATGTTTATAATAAATCCTCCTCCTAATTTCCTCGCTGGGGTTCGACAAGGTGGTGTACTTTCACCCCTTCTGTTCTCTATATTTATTAATACAATTTCCACACTTCTATTATGTCCTCAACACTTTTATGCTAACGGGTTACAGATTTACGCTGCGGGTCCCTCCAGTGACCTACACAAAGTTTTGTTCCTGGAGTACGGCGTATGGGCTCCGTGTTAATCCTATCAAGTCACAAGTCGTTATTATTAGAAGCCAAAAGTTGACCAACAAGATCGACTTTAACACCTTGTCCCCTTTTAGATTTGGCAATTTCGACCTAGTATATAGTAACGCCGTCAGGAATCTTGGACATTTCGACAATTTCTTCTCCTGGACTGTACAAATTGCAGAGGTAAGTAGAACGATGTTTGCTGCAATAAGTACCTTGAGGCGATGGAAAAATCTGTTACCTATTAAAACTAAAACTGCACTAGCTCACTCACTACTGCTACTAATTTTAGATTATGCTTTAATTTTAGATTGCTGCTACCTCGACGTTTCAGAGGAACTCCAATATTTGCAGAATACGTGCATTAGATTTATATTCGGTTTACGTAAAGTCGACTATATCTCCTAATACTGTTCGCAATTAAAGTGGCTTTCAATTAGATATAGGCGCAATTTGTACGTTCTTACCCTCCACTAGCCCTCTGTAACCCAACTACTCCCTCTTACTTAAAGTAATGCTTTAATTTTTTAGATTCAGACGTCTCTGGTTTGCAACTTAGGTCTCAGAGCGACAACCGTTTAAAATTGCCGTCTTGCACCACAAATTACAATGGAAACTCTTTTACAGTAAAAGTTGCAAAGCTATGGAACATACTCCCCCGTGATGTTCGCCATTCAAACTCAGTAGATATTTTTAATGTCGTCTAATTAATTATTATCTATTTTTTAGCTATTGAGTATATATGTTACATATATTACATTTAAGTATGTATTTATGTATATTATACATGTATATATTTTTGTCTTATGTTTTATCATGCTTGTATTTAGTATTAATTGTACCGCCCCGTATACGTTTCCACTAATCCTTTCACCAAAGGTTGTTTGTAAGAGATTGCTCATAGCATTATGACCGCCTTTGCATGCCTTTTTGTTATTTTTCTATTCATCTTCTGTTTTCTTCTTTTGTGTGCGCAATAAAGTATTTATCTGTCTTTTATCTACAAATAAATAATAATAATGTCTTCCTGACCAATTCCGGCCACGGCGGCCAATCTCATTGAGACTAGCCAACTGCGCAGGAGATATTATAGTGCACAAGTGTACGCGCAGACACAAGTGCACTCTCTATTCCTGTCACTCTCATACTCCAGTGGGACGACTACTCGGCACGACCGGTGAGAGTTAAGGCGCAGGACCGACGGCTTTACGTGCTCCCCAAGGCACGGGGGTGAAACACCGCCAACTTCCCAACTCCGGGCTGTTACTGAGGCTTACTATACAGAAAGACTCAATAACTAAACTTGGCCCGCCCCGGGACTCGAACCCAGGACCTCAGGATGTGCTACCGTATATGCTAGCCACTACACCACCGAGGCAAATAAATAATATGGTATGTAATAACAATATATTTATATTTTGTTGTAAAAAAATATATATTTGAAAACATAAAATTTCTTCTATCCATTTTAATTATACTTATTCTTAGAGATCAGTTAGCCATATTATATATGTAATATATTAGCAATATGACTTTCTTATCACACATGTAATATGACTATGCAAATACTATACAAATGTTGTCATTATTAGAGTAAGATGGAATGCTTGTATTTCAATGTAACCTCAATTGCTTATTAAAAACGTCTCGCTTGGAAATTTCCTTTACACTGTTTCTAGATAAGCATTTGAAAGATAAAGTAGGCAAATCAAAAATCATTATTAACTATTTTTAGTTTATAGCATTATATACATATTTATCGTTATAATAACTGTTATTTGAAAAGAACATGTATAACATTGACCTATATTTAATTATAAAATTTATATTTTAGTACGTATATAAGTTTTTATTTATTAGAAGTGATTTAATTATGTAGATGAATATTGTATTTTGATGCCAGTTTTGGCGTTAAAGACACAAAACTTACGGGAAAGCGTCTTTGACTCTTATACGCGCAAGGATACGAGTTTCTGCGAAGGTGTATAGTGTAACGGTCACGTTTAACGGTAAAATAAATTTGCCATTCAATGGGATCACATGCGATAACAAAACACCGAATATAAATTTTGTCCTTTGTATCGTTAGGCATAGAGAAATGTACTCACCTCATTTATTAACTCATTGTACCTACATCATACATGCCTGGTGCAATAAAATCAATAAGAATCGATTCAAAATTTTAAATATATAATTACAATTAAGGTCATACTTTATGTATATGTACATATATAAAATATACTTAATGACGTAGATCAATGCAAATCACTAAGGTATTAAAAACAATATAAGATTTCTTTAATACCTTTAGTAATCAATTTTTACTAAAAAGGTACGGATAGGTGAGGATTCACACTTGGCGAGGATATCGCGTATTATAGAAAAAGTACAGCTGAATTGAGTCCTCTTTTCCGCTCTTTAATCTCTTCAAGGTTACTATAGCGTTTTGTGAGATTCACTCAATCTGTCTAAGAAATATTTATTATTAAAGTATATCTATGCTAATATTATAAAGCTGAAGAGTTTGTTTGTTTGTTTGTTTGAACGCGCTAAACTCAGCAACTTCTAATCCGATTTGAAAAATTCTTTTTGCATTAGATAGCCTTAGATGCATTAGAACTGAGGAAGGCTATAGGCTATATATCATCCCAGAAAAATGTACGGTTCCCGTGGGATAAATTTGTTTTTGTCTAGAGAAGAACCAGAAGCGAAGCGAGGGTGAGTCGCTAGTACATTATAATTTAAAGGAAACAGCTGTTTAAAAAACATTCAAATTATTTCTTTCTATAATTGCAAATGTCTTATTTAAAAAATACTAACGCAAAGTTATACTTTGCTAAGAAAATATTTAAATATGTTGCTTAAATCATTAACGCGGGCTTTAGGCCAAACGTTAAATGATAATGATGATGATAATATAGACAGTATCATGTGGTAATGGATAAAAATTTGCGAACTATTCTACAGGTGTTGAGTATGGCAGCTTTCTGCATGATGTACGTGAGTGGGTGGGTGAATTTCTAGTTTTAGGGCTAATTTATTATTATTAAAATATTATTATTATTTCTATGAATTGAACCTATTATTTAGTCAGCGGTTTTTGTATTAGCACCTAACTTACGTAAATTAGGCAATGCATGTTCACTTACACAGCCTAAGCATTTTGTTCGTCAATGGCAACTCAAATTTCCAATTATACATAATATACTTAATACGAAATAGCAAAAGTAAATGCAGTTAAAATTTTACGATATAACTGTGTTGAAAAATTCAATAATTATTTCTTATAATAACTGCATTAAAAAAATGTAACAAATCCCATTTCTTTACAATTGACAATTGCATTTTTCAATACATATCTGAAATACGTGAACACGTGTCATGATACATAAGTACCATTCATTCACCTTACGCGATCGCATAATACTATCTCTCTCTATAGTTATAGAAATAGCAGTTGCAAGAACGTGACGCACGATAGTAATTATTTAAGCATATAACGACGCAATTTGTGTGTATAGAATTATAAGCACTATTATGTAGGCAGCATTTACTAAAATCTTTTAACAAAGTTATGGCGCCTGAATGAGTATTGTATGCGTAAACATTAATCAATGCCACGGATACCTTTACGAAGGTCACCAAGTTTCAAGCCTAAAGATGGTTATAATTATAAACTCATGTTATAAATATAACAATACTCTGTTTGAATCGGAACGTTTATGATCTAGAAAATTTCTTTCGGTAAAGAAACGAATTGGATGGCCTGATCCCCCTCGTCTTGAAGGGAGGCCTGCGCCCAGCAGTGGGACGTTAAAAAGGGCTGAATACATTTATTTCTTATAGTTTCTAATGGAGGCCTTTTTTCCTACATCATGTATAGTTTGTAAACATCATCGGCGATTTCAACGTCGTTTCAATGCCCATTGCTGGCCTATACAGATTAAATTTCAACTTGGCTCTACTAAAGCAGCTAGTGGCGCGCGTAGTATAGTAACGTCGATATCGCTGGCTTGAATTGAGCGTGTAATAGTGTTTTTATTATCATTTATATCGTTCGTGACGCAGCTTAGATTGAGATTTAAACGTATGCCACTGCGCAGTTTGACCAAATTTGAAATCACTACTAAAAAATAAACAGACCTAAAACATTTTTGCTTTTAACCTTCCTGTTTAAAACTTGACCGGTGCTAATAGGTTTTTTTTTAACTTATTCATTACTAATAGCGTATTGATAAAACGGGTATTAAATAAACGGGGATAAAACGGGTAATTTTTATATCTCTGTCTCTTCGCTGTTAATTTCGCACAATTTCAAACACAACTACTGCGATATATTATGTACATAATATGTTAATGAATCGCTAGAAGTCTACTAGAAGAAACGAATAGTCTACGAATATTCTTTTAGCTGGATAATAAAAATATTAGTTATACAGCATACGGCATACCAGCCTAGCTTTTTCAAAATCTATACATACTTATAGTAAAATTGTAACTAAGCCGAATCTATACATTAAATATTTTTTGGAAAATCTTATTGAAATAGACTTTATTATCGATACAGAAGCCAAATCTATAGTTTTTCTGTCTGGCTGTCTGTTACCGCATCACGGGAAAACCACTGGATAGATTTTGATGAAATTTGGTATGGTCATAGCTGGTTATCCGGGTTATCCGGGGACATTTATATAGGATACTTTTTACCGCGGGAAAATATCTCATCTCTGAGAAATCTATACTAAAGGTTTTAACGTACTACTAAGGACGAACCCGACCGGAGCGAGGGTGAGTCGCTAGTTTTACTATAAAATTATTTGTTTTTATACAGAACAATAGTTGGCAACATTGATCACGGAAATCACTGATGGCTTGTGTTCAACCGTTGATAATAAGCCAGAACTGTTATTGTTTAAATATTGGTGCGGGTAAGCAATTTTTCAATAAATTGAGAGAGAAAAATCTTTGTTTATACCTAATATATATTTTGGTTCATTAATCTACACATATAATAAAATTCTAACTGAGTCGAATCTGTACGTTAAATATTTTTTGGAAAATCTTATTGAAATAGTTATTAATATTATTATTATCGATACGGAGGCCGAATCTATAGCTTTTAGAATTTTTATCTATCTGTCCGACTGTCTATCTGTGACCGCATCACGAGAAAACCACAGAACAGATTTTGATTAAATTTAGTATGACGATAGCTGATTATTCGGGTCAACATATAAGATACTTTTTACTGTTGGGAAATATCTCATCTCTGAGAAATCTGTACTAAACTTTAAAACGTAACTAAGGACGAACCTGAGCGAGCGAGGGTAAGTCACTATTCTGCTTTACTATTAATTCATCAATTAATTCCTTAATATTTCGTAATATTTAATCATTTTAATACATGTAATATATAATTGCATTTTAAATGAATAATTTATTGATATATGGAATGGAAAATACTGCATAAATATAATTTTATGTTGTAATTTTGTATGATTATCCAAGCCAAGATTATCCAATAATATCCAAGTCGGTGACGCCTCAGGTTCCAGCTAGCTAGAGGTTTAACATAAAATGTGTGCGGAGATTCATAAATTTAGTTTTAATTTATGCGTGACATTGGTCTACTTTGTTAAAACATTGCAGAATTCTCAAGTTTTCTATGCGTTGTGCCGATCTTAATAAAATTGAAAAAAGGTAAGGCATACTTTAAAAGATTGAAGTGCATTATATTCGATTCAAGGGAATCAATGGCCCACATCCAAGACATTTAACAATACCTTTAAAAGTTTTCAACTAGTTTTCTCGTACTTTTAGTAAGACAACGATATTTTGATATTACCAAGTAGCCCATATTTTGATATCTTTTTTGCGAATTAAGTTCTTTATATTTGTCGAGTTTTTGATGTAATTAAAAAAATACATTTATGACAATCATTACCAGTACCTACATGAAAGAAAATCGTGATATTTATTTAACAGTTACACTAAGGTCTATCTTATCAACTCACCTTCCAGCCAGCAGACGAATTGCTGTCTCCTTTGTCTTTAAAGTATGGCACGTTCTGAACCATCCATTCATAAATCTGTGACAGAGTTAGTCTTTTTTCTTGCGAGGAGGTTATAGCTTGAGTAATAAGATCAGCGTAGGAAAGATTGCCCCAAGCATTACGCCGGGATGAGTTTTTTTTCGTGGTTGCTGAAGTAGGCAAAGGTGGAGCACCTGTAACCAAAAATACATTTAACTAAATAATTTTCTTTAATAATTTACACTTCCACTATTTAATTAGTATCTACTAGTTTCCCATTATATTCGTTTCTTTATAGTGGCTTTTACTTTTTGGGGTTTAGACCAGATGTCATTCTACAATCGTTGTTTTTTTTTTAAATTGTTTTGATATGACTTTTATCGTTATGTCATAGAATATTATGTCATTCCATTTAATCGCAGTAGAATAGAAATCTAAGAAATATATAGTATATTTCTTGGATTTCTATTCTACTACGATTGAAGAACGACATCGGACTAAACCTCCTTGCCTTTCATTTATATTAAAAAATTATACTTATCAATAAGAATTTACATTACACTTTTTAATAATATAATTTAATATTTAAGAAAATAATGTGTGTCCAGAAAAAATAACAAAAAATTGTATTATTTTTAAGAATATAATATATTCCTTGAAATTAACTATATTATAGTACCTTATTATATTATTTGTTGGTTAGGTCAGAAACCTGTTCTAATCAATAATTACTTGAAACAAAAAATAACGACACTCACATACATGGAAACTAAAGGTCTCAGAACGTAACAGCAGCTGGCGAGTTGTTTTGTCAATGTTTATAAGCACTAGTTTCGTTTGCATTTTTATCAAATAACCTTTATAAATATGTATTTAAGTCCAAATGATAAAAGTGCTCACATTAGCGGTTTATTAAAATTTAAATGCAAAATATTATAATAAATATTTTGTAAATTCCTAAAATATAAAATAAAATTTCAAGAAAATGTTTAATATTCAATATGCATTTGATAATTTAAAAAGTAGGAGGTTTCATGCCCTTTTAAGTAATTGTATCAGCTTTTCTTTATCAAAGTTATTAGGTTTGAAATAAAAAAAAACCATAAAACAATATTTTTTCTGGGAGGTCGAAATTGAAATCGAAACATATTTTTTTTATATTAGATATTCCACTTAAAACAATACAACCGTTTCGACATAAATAATGCAGAATTTTTATTTTTATCTGCTGGCTTGCATGTTTATGTTATTTTTTACCATTGTACTACGAGCTTAAAAATCATAACTAACGTAAACTATTATACTGAGATCATATCTTATGGTTAAATAATAATTACCAGATAGATTCTGATTGGAATTTTTCTTAGAGCCAGGGTCTTCAGCATCGACATAGTTTTCCGGTCTAGGTTGTGGCCACGTGTTCGATCGAGCACGGGTCTGTGGTTCGAAGCCAACCTCTGCCAATTCTCCTACAGGCTCGAACTCTCCCATCGCTCCTTCTAACTCTGACAGAGCCGTCTGAGACGACCACGGGCTCTGGTAACTGCCTCCTCTAGGCAAAGACATTTTATTTAGTGATATCACTCAATTGTGGAATTTTTTGGTGGGTGTGACGTACGCCGCATTTACCGGCGCAAACTTATTTGTGTTTCTATCATCACAGTAAACTGGTTTTTTAAAGATTTTTTCTATTTCCAGAATATGATCAGGCCTAGTCCGCGATCCGCAAAGGTTATCTAACTTCTTATCGCCCTGTTACACGAAGCCGATAACATGTGGCGTCGTGCTAACGTTCATAAACAGAGATGAGCGTTTACGTATCTGCCGTCGGGCCGCTCCCTAGAGGCGATTTTCGCTAAATATAAGCGCGGTGCGAGGCGGGGGCGGGGCGAGCACCACGTGAGCGACTACGCGCCGATTTTCCAATTCATCTCTGGTGGGCTCTAGCCGCGTTAACCTTGTAACGTGTCTAAAAATCGTTTCAGTCCGTACATAATATCACAAACACAAATAGTCATAGGTTTCGAATTTACAAACACAAAAATTGAGTTTTTAGAGTCCGTTCGCGGTCGGTGGAAACTTTTCCGCGTCGATAAGTGTTATCACTGAGTATTGCACTTTGGTATTCGTGAAAAGGGCACGATTGAAGGCAAATATGGCTTGTGGTTCGACCCGAAAAAGCCCACGCGGTTGTCGAGACTCGTAACTGCGTAATAAGTGCGGTCCGCGTCGAACAACGATTCGTCTTCGAACGCGAACGGTCGCTAGTACACTGAGTAGTGTCGACGTCGGGGCCGTGCAAATTCCGTTGGCGGGCGGAGGGACGGAGGAGGGCGCTGATAGAGAAGTGGCATCGCGTCGTGTGACCGGGTCGCCATCTCGGCCGCACTTGCTTCTCCACGCTAACGAAGTGATAATTCGCCAACTGCTATTACGTGGTTACTACTATAATGGAATTTTGAAAATTTAATATCATGTTTTAATATTTTTTTTGAGATTTTTAATTTGCATTTCTGTACAAACTTAACACTTTGTACAGAGATTGACTGTTGTGTAGAGACTGGGTAGGTTACCTATTATTATTTACTATTTATCAATGCAACAATTATAATTTTTTCTTCTATTCTTTTTACAAATATATTTTTTAAATCCGGAGTATGTTCTTATTCTTAATTACTTTCTGTAAAAGAAAAATATAATGAAATTTATAGAAAAACAAATGTTACACTTTTTTTTCTTTATTCTTACTCATAAATACTTGAAAATCTATTATGGAACACGTTCATTTCAAAAAAAAAAACATTGTTTGCAACTTGTAAAAGAAACAGCCTTTTAAGCATTATCATTTTATTTGGTTGAAGGTGGAGATAAAATTTAATTTTCTAGCGTCTTTATATAAAATTAAAAATTTTAACATTTTAACCACTACAGAAAAAGACCGGAGGCGATCACATAATCCTTATTGTGATATTTTCTAGAAAATCATTTGTTTACATATTATAGCCTTTTACACACAAACGTTCGTAACATTATTTTAAAATTTAGCAATGAAAACTTTCACCGTCCTCTGGGATCAGTTTGTAACATATGTATGTATGTATATAGAATTATTATAAGAGTAATTTTAAAGGTACTTAACACGATTTAAAATTTACAATAGAAAAACACAAATATTTGCATTGTTTAAAAGGCTTATCAATTAATTGGTTTTGTGCACTTATTGATATTTTTTTTAAAAGTTGCATCTTACACCTACCTACAAGACATTGTATCTTGTTCTTCTTCTAGTAGCAGTTGCTAAGTGTTAAAACCACAGCTAAAGCTTCAGTGACTAGGTTGTTACACAAGGAAGATACTACTGTTAGATGTTACCACAAAGAGTAAAACAATGATATGGTTTATCTCATTTAGCCTTGCGGTGAAGGAAAACCTTGGAAGGGAACCTACATGTATGAGAAGTGAGAGAGAAGTGTAATTAGTTTTCGGAAGATATGTATGTGAAGTCCGTCTACCCGCATTTGTCCAGTTGATTTGGAAGACTATGGCCTCATCCCCCTCGCATTGAAGAGAGTCCCGGTCCAGGAAACATTAAAAAAGTCTTAATCATTTTTTTTATTATTATGGTTTAAGTTATTCATTTTATACATGTTCATTTGTTTTTAACCGACTTCCAAAAAAAGGAGGAGGTTCTCAATTCGACCGTATGATACGTCTACACTAAAAATGGAAAAATAAAAACTTAAAAAAAAAATAAAAACCGACTTCCAGGCACTGAAAAGTAAAAAATAACTAAACGGGGGTTTTCATTTAGAATAGATACTTAATCAGATTTTTTTCGAAGTCGGTGCCAGCCAATACAAATCAAAGCACACCGACTTCGAAAAAATCTGATTAAGTATCTATTCTAAATGAAAACCCCCGTTTAGTTATTTTTTACTTTTCAGTGCCTGAAAGTCGGTTTTTATTTTTTTTTTTAAAGTTTTTATATTGAACGTTTTATTTCTGAATAATTTTTTTACTCAAAAGATTATAGTGTCTCCAGGATAATTTAGAAATTATCATGTAGAGGTATTATATAGACTATAATCTTTCCGAGAATTCAATTGTTATCGTACACGCCGGCGTGTATGCGGTTCTCGAGGGGTTAAGCATTATTTTTTACCTAGATTAAACGGTGAACAAACGGTATTATATGATCTGTGGTAACACGTACCTACTTAGTTCGTAGAATATATTTTTTTCTATTCGCAAACCTTTAATGAATGTAATGTAACGGTTGAAGCCAATATATTTTTTTTATAAAATTGAGAGGCAAGATTAAAAATATAATACTAAGATTTTATTGAAATCCAGAAATCAGAAAATGATCAAAGTTTGTATAGAAAACTACGTTTTTCTGATCAAAACTTTTCTAGTTTCGTCTAAATACATGGAGAAGGTGGAGAATCAGAAGCTCAGTTTAGGTTCAGAATATAAGAGGGATATGTTGTCCCGTACTTGTATCGTATCATATTGTTTAAGAAGTTACGAGATGCACCTGCTATTTCATTTGGTTCATTTTATCTGGTTGGCTGTCTTTGTTACGGCATAAATTCCTTGTTACTTAAGTTATGAGTTTATACATACCAATTTTTTTTTTACTCATCTTCATAATCACCTGTCCAAGAGTAATCGTGCCCCTAAAGCAGGTAATTAATCAACTGAGAAAATTATGAAAGTCATCATAGAACACTCCGGACTTTTATCATTTAACATAGCGGCCACGCTTTAATAATATACCTACTGGTATAAATGAAAGCATTTAAAAATTGTCACAATTTCTGTAGGAACATCATAATAAAACTATAAACATTCTTTATAAAAACACTAGTGACTCACCCTCGCTTCTTTATAACTTACTTTTATAACTTAGGTACTTAATAAGACTTAAAAATGTGGGAGATTTTGTCGATGATGAAAGTAATATTATCTACTTTGCTTTTGTACAGGAAAAAGTAAAAAAATATAATTATTTGTCTCAGCTTAGTAAAAGGATCCTACATGATAGAAGCTTATAAGTGAGTTTTGTTGTCATGAAATTGGATTTATATAATCTATGTTATAATAGTTACTGGGCGTGATTTTTTTCATTTAATCATATATATTGTGTCGATATTAAAGATAATGACAGATTCTCCCTCCAAACGTATATTTACGTGGTGAGAAGCTCATTCAGTACTATTTGGCAAGCGTTAAGACAAGAGACGCATATTGCAGACACTTATCGGTATCCACCTTGGTAAAAAAATCACCGTGAAGAGCCCGTTTCGATGGCCGTCGAAGAGTGCCATGCTGATACCTTCCTTCCCTTCTTTGTAGATGGTCGAAGAGTGAACCCTGAGGCCAATACCCTGGTTCTTGTAGACAAGAAGTAAGACGACTTCATTAAAAAAATAACCATAATCCTACAGACGTGCAGGTGGAATGCATAATTGGGGCCACCCGGTTTTTTCCCCAGGAGGTTCTACAAAACCACCTGTATAAGTGGTATACGTCAATAAATTTCTCAATGCTAAAAAGCTAGTGACTTTTTTGCAAGTATTTTAACCCCTCCAGTACCGCATATACGCCGGGGTGTACGATAACAATTAAATTATCGGAAATTCGCACGGATTTCTTAGAAATTGTCCAGGATAGATTAAGTATTAGTTATTACCCCCTTTATACTAATATTTACTGTATATTGAGTACAAAAGTAAGAAAAGATGAGAAATCAAGATTAAGAACGAGAAGTGATGTGCATCTATTAAGTACGTAATCATTGGTAATTTAATACCTATATATTCAGTTTGACAGATTTTTAAAAGATAGTGGTACATTATGGATAACTATTGAGTTATTTACAATCTACTATATTTATGAATTGTGATCAAACCTTAATTTTACGCCGTTAACGACAGAGAAGGATTACTAATATTTTGAGATTCAGAGGCCAACGATTGGATTAGATTCTAGGGAACCATTAATATTCCTACAGTCTATAGATCTAAGTAATTACTATTGTTTTCCTCTAGTATAAAAATGCAATTTTATTCTAGAGATTTTATGATAATAAAAGCAAGAAACTTTTCCGTGAATTTTATTGGCTTATCCATTTATACGATGGATAGATAATAGTAATTAGAAAAATTGTTTAAAAGTTTTAACTACACTAGAACCTTTTCGTTGAAAGGGTAACATCCTATAAGTAGGGTAAAACCAGGATACATGTCTTGGGTTTCAATACAGACGTTAGAGTTGTCCTTGGCGTTATCGCTTTTCTATAATTTGAAGTACCTCTCCCACAGGCCTTAGTGCCATGCCAGTATTAGGACAGGATGCACGATTTTTTCCGTGTGCGCGAAAATCAAGACAATCAGCAAGACGTTGACGAGCGTTGTAATTATATTCGTGAGTAATTTCTATTGCATATTTTCTTTTATGGTTGTGGATTCAGTCAACTTTTTGCTTCTACGCGTGCACTGAAGCTTAAATTACACTACCTATTGACTTATATTGTTTAATATCCTTTAATTATTTATCAAAATATAAGGGCAACGATCCGTATCGAAAAGGATAGTCGTCCCAAAAACTTTTACGGATAATTAATCGCCTTAAGGGCAATTAATGATTTCATGTTGCAGGTAGGCGAAATGCCTTGAAAATATGAGCGACAGCTTAGCATTTTTAAAAGGGCTAAATAACCTGCAGAAGTTTAAAATTTCAACTACAAAATTATCCAAATGTAGAATGAAAAAGAAGACACAAACATTACAAAAGGAACTGGAATTGAGAAAACGAAATAAAAAGATTTTAAGTCAGTAGGAAATAATTCAGCTATTTAGTTGATTTATTAAATACTGATTACTATTTAGTAACAAGATGAAAATAATGAAGAAAAGAGGGTAGTCGAAGAAAATTAAAAAATATATCGATATCTCTAGCAGTGGAGCAGAATTCGAAAATATAGATTTAATTAAACTGAACAAAGAAAGAGCTTTAAGAAAGAGACAAAAAATAAATTATAGTTCTGAGAGAGAAAATGAAGAAAGCATTGTGAATAAAAAATATCCAAAGAAAAAGCTACTAAGGACTACAAACAAAAGGAGTAAGAAAGAAAACGTTTTGACGACGTTTCATCTTTGCCGCGAGATGTACATAATATATGTCTCCGACTGCATAGTACTATACTCCTTCATTAGGTCGTTTTCATCTTTTTTAGTTATCTTTTATGCAGTCGGGTTTTTTTCATTTTTATGATATATTTTTTTATTTACTATTTTTTAGTTTTTGCCAATACGACATTTGAAGTAATATTTAACAATTTTTCATCCTAAATTACTTTTAAACATATGAGTAATATATATTTTTGTGATCGCCTCTTAAAAACCTTTATTTTGTTACCCCACTCAGCTTGGAAGAAACTTTTTCTAAAGACATAAATTAGCGCCTGAAATTCGCCATTTTCATTTTTAACTATAGGAACAAATATACATACATAGACTGATAAACACATTACTCTCTTGTGCGCCGTGCAGTCGTGTAATAAAAAAATTAAAGACCAATGTTTTATGTGTGTATATATACACAGATTATTTTGTAAGTAGATACTTAATTTTTATAATAATAATAATAATCATTTATTGCAGGCAATTCAAAACCCATAATATTATGTACAGAAAAAGAAATTAAATTAAGAATAAAATAAATTAATTTAAATGATCTGACCAAGTAGCGTCTCTTTGCACACAGACTGATGCAATAGTGGCTATCGCAGCTTTGGTAGCCACACAATTGTCTAACCATCGATATGCTCCATTGATGTCGCTGATGTATGTTACTATATCAGAGTCAGTAATTTAAGTAATTGGAGATTTTCAATTAAGGCAACTACCCAGCTTTTACCCTATAGCATTAAATCGATTTATTCTATTATCTACTCCCTCCCTTCGCTTTCAATTTTTTGTTTTTTTTAGTTTTAATTTTTTGCGCGCAACCTTGATTCTTTTCCTTAAATAAAATTAGCCTAAGTAACTCCTTATAACATAAGCTACATGCCAGTAAAAGTCCCATCAAAATCGATCCAGCCGTTTCGAAGATTAGCCGAAACAAACAGACAAAAAAAAATTGTGTAAAATATTTTTAACTTATTGAATGAGCGAAGAAAAGCTGCTTATGAGTGGACCTATGCTGGATTATTCATTACAACTTTTGAGCTCTAAGCTCTGATACAAAAATAATTGCACTAAATTAAAGAAGACCGTCTCTAAATTAGAGAAGCTTTGAAAGCCACCACCTTCATTTACCACAACCTTATTCCGACTGCTAATTTTTTACAGAGTTTCCCCTGTTTCTCAATCCAACTCTGAAAACGCGGTAAAAATTGTTTAAAGAGACAGACGATTCCTTTAGGATCATTCTTTAGGATATTTATAGCAGAGACTTCTTCTATAGGATATTTATCAATGAATTTCCATTAAAATACGTTCACTGTATTTTAATGGAAATAGGTACAGTGAATGTATATATACAATGATAATAATGGCCATTGGCCAATGTATTTAAAAAAAAGAAAGATTAAATTTTTCCTATAGAAAACGGCGATTTAAAATAAATTCTCAAATGTAAAAATTAAAAAAAAGGTAAATGTAAAAATGTTGAGAAATTCGGGATATTTTTACGTGGATTTGAAAGCTTGAACTAAATTTAATCGATCTACGGGTCAGTTATGGGAAAGCTTCCCGCAGCTGACCCGTAGTTCGAACGAATAGTCATTTCAAAATATTAAATCAATGATTCTTAGAATTTTTGTCTGTCAGTTTGTTTAACCACGAATTACTCTCGAGATACTCTTAAATGGTCCGGAATCATTTAAGCAGGTTTAAAGTTTTTTAAAGTAAAGTTTTCATCATCTACACGCTCTTATATAAAGCTTTGGATATTTTTCTTCTCAATTCACCGGACTTTCCCGGCATAAAATTTGATGACCCCCATAAAAGTCACACTCACGCACGCACACACACACGCACGCACTCACGCAACTATTAGTCAGACAAAAATTTTCAATTGTACGTTTATTTAGTTAGTACAATTTTATTTAATAAAAAAGAATTAACAATAGATCGAAGTATCGCTAGGAAATAATGCGTCAAGTACACTAGCCAGCTGCGGGTGCGGTGCGGAAATGTGTGCACATTATATGTAGAATACGACTTCTTCAACCTTTAGAGTCGCGATATCTCAGGAATAGTGATTGTCTATACTAATATTAGAAAGAGGTAAAGTGTGTGAGTAAGTGAGGTTGTAGGGGGTAATCTCTGGATCTACAGAATCGATTTAGATGAAATTTGGTAAGAAGATAGTTTGAGACCATTTTTATTATAATGGGGTGAAAATAGGGATGAAAATTTGTTTTTTTTTTATGCGATTCAGTGACAAACGAGCAGACAGACCACCTGATGGAAAGCAGTACCTGTCGCCCATAACACCTACAGTTCATGCACTTAGGTTTTAAGTAACAAAAATACAGAACCACAGGTGCGTTGTCACTGTGAGGACTAAGATGATATGCCTCTTGCCTATAATTGCGCTGGCTACCTTATCCTTCAAACCGGAACACAACAATGCAATCATTGTTGCTTGGCGGCAGAAATAGATAAGGGGGTGGTACCCATCCAGTCGGACTCCTCAGGCTTGACAGAGTCCTACCACCGGTAGGATTGTATTGGGAAGCAAGCTAGGGACGAACCCGAGCGAAGCGAGGGTGAGTCGCTAGTTAGGAAATAAAGTGTAAGAACAATTTTGTGTAGATAATTGCATGATTAACAGTTTTTGTCTAACCTATTTTTATCATAACACTTACCGTTTACCATTAAAATTCAAAATACCGATATTTTTGACCTTTGCAACCTTGATTAATTATTATTTTAGCAGATGTAGTATCGGTAGGGTGTTTCATATTATATTTGTAACCTACCTAAGATGTGTACCAATTTTCAGCTCTATGCGAATTATTGTGAATTGAAATGTCTATTTTGACCGGACTAAAAACAGTATCGTAAAGTAGTACCTTCTCATAGAATAATCAAGAGCTATTAGCCATTAAATATTATATTTTACTACGAGAAGAATATGATATTCTTAAAAATGACAATGGTAAATGGTCAATTTATAAATTAGCGATTTACAAAAAAATACATAAGAAAAAATAGGTAGTAAATAAAGGAGAACGAAAAGAAACAAAAAGGATATGACACAAGATCACAATATTATTCGGCTTCCTAGCACCATCTTACGTAAGCCTATGATATTAAATGTGTTTATAAAATGAAGACGATCATCTGACATTATTAAAGTAACCTGCTTAATGAGCCGTAGGTCACGAGTTCAAATCCGCATGAAGTAAATATTTATATTATTATCTCGAAAGGTCATATTGTCCTTTATCTTATCTATATTTAGGGAGGCCGTGGTCACAATTATATTCAAAGGTGAAGTATTATCGTAAAAATAAAATAACAAAAATGTTTCTGAAAAGATCGTGATATTTTTATTGGAAGAATTTTATTTAAATCATTAGCATTATAAAAATATATTATTCTTATATTATGTAGTTCAGAAGTTAAAATATTGGGATACTAATTAAATTTAAAACGCCATCTATTGTTAAAGTACTACCTCAGTCATGAAGAGCGAATGAAGAAAAGCTATGAACGCCATCTATTGTACAATAGATATGAACTTCTAAGGAAAAATGGAAAGATAGCTTATACGCGCGATAGTGTTGAATAAAATTCTATAAATTCAACATAGATGGCAATGTTCCGAAAATATGAAATGCGCGCGCTTTGAGGGGTATGTAAATGCCCCACAGTCGGGTGAAAGTGGGAAAATCCACCCCGGATAAGGTTCAGTCGTTTCGGGACACTCAAAGCGTGTACTTCCTTCTGAAACTTCACTATTTCCTCTTTCCTTTAAGCTACCGTTTATAGATTAGACTTCTTTAAATAATGCAGCATATATTTATCTTCATAGTTTCCATTTATTAATTCAATCTAAAGTTATTTTTGATTTTGGTAAAAGTGATAAAACTTTGAAACTATTATATAAGCACAACGGTGATTTTCGGAAGTAGCTCGACAGATAGAATGATAGGTGAGTAAAACTTTTTTATATTGAGCAAAATCGAAAAACTTTCCTTTTAAAAAAAAATTCTTGTTAATTTTACTTGCGTCAACTAATGTAAAAATATATATACCTATTACTGTTTAAATTTGATATTTTATTTATGAATACTTCTTGGTCCATATCTACCCATACAGAATAAACAATAGTTATAATATTATTGGTAGAATTCTTAAGTTTATATTTAATGTACCAATTACATATTTAAACTGCAAAAATTAAGAAAATAATTGAACGTGGTAAGATGATGAATATGCGTAAAAAGAACGCCACGGTATTTAAGCTAAGATATCCGTGATATTTTTAAATTAAATGAACATCTATAATACTGGTTTCATTAGCGTCCGGCAGTTCAGCCGGGTAAGAAACGCACAGGGAGGTGGCCCACTTCGGTGGGCGGTGCACCATGCGGGTTGCTCCAGCTACTTCTCTGATAGCAGAGTGGACTGTGGAGCAATCCCATGGTTGTTGTGGTCTGCTTCGGCAGTCCTACCGTCGGGGCGTCATAGTCGAGAGCGTAAGCGATCCTGCGATGCTCCATTAAGAAGGGGGAGGTTTTGTTGGGTTTTAGTGGGTATTACTGGATTTTCTAGCCGGTGAGTCCCACATAACCTGTCTGTCTACAGGTATGCGTAAATGCCCTTCCCAAAATTAAAAAAAAAGTGTATTGTTTATCTACACATACAATAAAATTCTGAGTCTAGTCTAATCTGTACATTAAATATTTTTTGGAAAATATTATTGAAATAGTCGTTATTATTGATACGGAAGCCAAATCTATAGATTTTTGAATTTTTGTCTGTCTGTCTGGGAACGCAACACGAGAAAACCATGTTATCAAAAAGAAATTTTGATAACTGTGTCTTGATATGAATGTCTCGGATTCGTGAAAGTGGCAAAAAGTAACGATTAATACTTATATTAAAATTTTCCTTTTTGTCTGAATAATATTACCTTTATAAAGTAAACGATCTATGATGATGTATGATAGTCGATATCTTAGCATAAACAGCAAGATTACAATACAATTTTTACTTTGTTATATTTTTTGGCTGACGCCAGTTATATTGTTCTTTTGTCAGGTACAATAATTGAAGTAATATTGTAGATATGTGTATCTAGTATTAGGTGATGTACGAGTTTTATCTGTACATCTATATAAAGCTGAAAAGTTTTTTTGTTTCATTATTCTCTGGAATTACTTGTCTGATTTGAAAATTATTTTTGCATTTTATAATTATTTTATGTTATAGGCTACGTAACATCATTCTAAGGCCCATAGGACAAATTATTCATAAAACAACTACGAGAGCGGAGCCGCGGCAGAAACGAATTATTATATTTGTGCGAATACAACACAGACATATTACAACTAGTTATTGATTAAAATAGGTATATATGTATGTTAAGAATTGAACACGTTATCGCGAGCGGTAGTATAATAAATATAATATAATAGCAAAAGTACACAATGAAGAGTACTAAAGAGTATTTATATTATTAGTTAGCTAGCTACATATGAGTGTAATTATTCTATAACGCGCAACTCTCAAGCCAACCGGAGCTGCCGCAAATCTACTGAGCTATAATATGTGTGCACACATAGTTTAAGGTGCATCTATACCTTCAAGGCGATTTCATTTTATTTCTTAAGTAAATGTAAACTCACATACTTGTAGTAACATGACAATATTACAATACATTTAAATTAAAGTCTTTCTAGATTTGGCCTTTCTTTCTGTGTAGGCATTGAAGGGAAGTTATTGTTTGTGTATTTATGTGTTCATATTTCATTATGTTAATTAGTTTGCCAATTATGCTATAATCTAATTTCATCTAAATTTTGTACAGTAATCTCAGACATACTTAACCAACCTATATATAGAGTACTGGGTTACTTTTTATTCCAGACTTTTCTAGGTTTATCTAAAAAGGAAAATGAAGTTTTATATCGGCTAATACTTAAATATCAAGTCACCATTCAGAGTACTTTTTATTCCAGACAGTGAAAAAGGAGGAAGTAGAATTATCTTAAAATTCTGTAATGTAGTGAAAAATGTATATTGCAACAAAGTTTTTATGACATTTATTTCATTTAAATTATTCATCTATACTATAATATTATAAGAGCTAAAATTTGTGAGTTAGTGAGCTTGTGAGTTTGTGAGATTGTAGGGGGTAATCTCTGGATCTACTATCTACTGAACCGATTTAGATCAAAATTTTGTAAGAACATAGTTTGAAACCTTGGAAACGACATAGGATACTTTTTATCCCAGGGGATCTATCAATCAATCAAGGGGGTCAATCGGGGGTGAAAGTGTCGATGAAATTTTATATGAGAAATCAACCTAGGGACGGACCCGAGCGAAGCGAGGGTGAGTCGCTCGTACTAAATAATTGGTCAACTTTTAACATTTTTTTTGCAAAAAGGGAATTCGGTAGAACGTGACAGAGAATAAAAAACTGAATAATTATGCGCAGTTTACTTTGAGACTTTTTAACACTTTAAATGTAGAGTGAAACCCTTGTTATTTAATATTTTAATCGTTACCATGTATTTATTATATTTATATCGGTTATCTTAGGATAGTAAAGAGTTTCTATGGATAAGCGATTTAAATTTGCGCGTAGAACTAGATTACCCTAAAATAACGCAAGAAGTAATGTTGGTAGAAAACACAGGTTTTAAGGTAATTTTTTTATTAATATAATATAGTACCTATAGGTTTACTCAATCGTAAATGGCCCCCCTGATTTATCATGCTTATACGCATTTCTGATTATCAACATTAAATGTTTTAACAGACCAGGCCTACACGTTATGTAAGTTTACAGAAATATCGTATTCAGCCCTTTTAACGTCCCATCGCTAGGCACGGGTCTTCCTTTACTACCAGGGGGATCAGGCCATACTTCACCACGCTAGCCAAGTGCGGGTTGGCGGACTTTATATGTCTTTCGAAAACTTACTAGATTCTCTTATACATACATGCAGGTTTCCTTACGTTTTCCTTCACTATAAGATAAATGGTATTTATGTTAAAAATGTTTTGCACATGAAAATATCATAGGTGCGAGATCCGGGATTTGCACCCGCTTCACCTGGTTTCCCAAGTGAGCGTGTTATCACTGGTCTACCACTAGGCAATCAAATTAAATCAAAAGTTTTATTATGCATCAACCTTGTTCAAACGTGTAGGTACACATAATTTCAAATTATAAATCCTAAAATGTCAAAATAATTTTATGTTATTTATATAATTATCATTACGTTTTACATTTCTGAATAATAATCTAAAGTTGAAACATGTAAAACTAATTCAAAACAAAAACAATATTTCAAATTATTATTAATTAAGTTGACGATATCACAATGTTACGTCCTTAAGCTCTTTATAGCTGTGTCGCAACAATTTTGAATTTCACGAATATCCGAATAATCGGTAAAGTCTTTTTGGCAGAAATAGACGTCTCAAAAAAACCTTAGTCTCTCCCATGACTATGATTGCTGTAAAGCATTCGAAACGTCGGAAATAAAAATCAAAATATATCCGCAAAAAATCCGAAAAGATAGTTTTATTTGAAATTAAATTATAGTAGTATATTGTTCCCTTTTATAAGATTTAGTTTAAATAGAAGTAACCCATTATTATAGAAGCTTTGAATAAATTTTATTATGGATCAGATGATGGAATATAGTTCTATTAGGAACGCGTAAAGATGTTTAATTAAGAAAATGCCTCTACTTTTGTAGAAGCTGGAGACATTTGTTCGGATAACAATGATTAACTGTGTTTTGTCTTGAGAGCCCGAGCTTCGTTTCATAAACTTTTAAGCTACTCTGATTAATGTCAAAAGTTATCCTTTCAAATTATATTTATGTGGAAAATTTTTTATTGTTGTTTAATTGCGAAACTCAAAATATTATTACTTTTTTAATAGACTGTGTAGACTTTACCTTGCACGCAGACTTATTAGGCTTAAAGCTCAATGAACGACAAATCCTACGAAGAAGTTTTTTTTTAAAAGGACCGCAGCTAATTAATTATTCTTATGATTTTTATACTCCCATATTATAAATGAGTTACGTTAAAATGTTTACTTTACTCGTTCTAATTTGCCTGACATGGGAATTTTGGCATTATGTTCTTATACTTATTTACAAATGTTCCAATTAGTTATTTAAAAAAAAAAAAAACTTGCATATTATCATTTAATTCACGATTGGAGAAAATGTGTAATACTCAATTTAGTATAGTAGTGTACGCCCAGAGGTCAAAATTTGATCAAAGTTCTTGTTATTTTTATTAAAAACACTTAAGCTCGTCTATAATTACTAAACAAAAAAAAAACAAAAAAACTCGGTTGACTGCATTGATAAACCCGACTGCGTAAAAAGCGAACTAAAAATTTGAGATGAGAACAAGTTAACGAAGGAACATAGTTTTAAATAAAACTATCTTTTTGGATTATTTCGCGAATTTTTTTTTGTTTCCCGACGTTTCGAATACTTTAGACGTCTCAAAGGTATTGTATAGTTGTAGTTGTAACTATATTATATTACCTTTGATACGTCTAAAACCTTAGTTAGGAGACATACATGTGTACATGTTTTATAATAGCTGCGTATATGTATGTCTCCGACTGCTTAATACTATGTTCCTTTGTCAACTTGTTCTCATCTTTACAGTTCGCATTTTTACGCAGTCGGGTTTTTTATTTTTGTAATTTATTTTTTTATTGTAAATAATAAATAATAAGTTTTTAGTTTTCGTCACTTAGTTTTATTTAACAATTTCTTATCCTAAATTACTTTTAAACGTAGGTTGTACATTTTTTGTAATCTCCTCTTAAAAATCTGGATTTTGATACCCCACTCGATTGGTTCGGACCAAAAAATTTTTTCAAGACTCACAAATGGCGCCTTGGATCCGCCATTTTGATTTTTAATGATATGTATAGATCCTATGACATTCGCGTTATTGAGACGAATCGAACGACGTATGAATCATCAAAATCAGTCAGCCATTTAGTCAAACATATATACAGGTCAAACATACAACCCCCCTTTGGGATTTGCCGCAGTCGGATAAAAAGGTACAGGCCTGTTTTGTCTTAGTCTATTTACATATATATCTAATATATATGTAAATAGACTAAGAATAGAGTTCTATTCTTCTCAAATCCCATAGCGCAGTAACTTTACTGATGATTGAAAAAGTAGCTTTTATTTAATAAGTTTGTTCTGTTCATGGATAACTTTATTTGAATTTTCTGCCTTGCAGAACCCTATGCGGTACAAATTCGCATTATCCGGATCTTTATATTTAATGATTAGAGCAAAAAGTTATAAAGATTTTCATTTAAAAATCATTTCAGCCATCAAATCACTAAGTACCTACTACGTAAAGCTGAAGAGTTTGTTTCGATTTTAGTAGTTTAACGCGGGGACACCGCGGGTATTTTTAGTACATTGAGAAATTATACATTAAATTATTATGAGCGACTACATTTTTGGAAAATATATGTGTTCTATGTATAAGAATATAGTTATAGAATAAAGAAGGTTCAGGTGGAATGAATGACATGCCTTCTTTCTCGGATGAAAGCTAGATTGATAAAATTAAAACGGAAACTCTAGTACCAGAAGCTAGTAGCCCCGTTACTACGACAAGGTGAACATCAACACACATCGGGGAAGGTCACCAATTACCTACCCCTGCTTTAACAATTCGCCCTGTATATCGAATTAAAATAATTCGAATAAATCGTTATACCTAAAACCTTTTTGCAGTCTCAGTAACTCCTGAACAATATTTTTTTTTCATTCATAAAGTTATTTGTTTTGAATGATCATAAACACTCAGACCAAATCGTTAAAAACACGTTAATAATTATTAAGATAGCATTTTTCAATAAAACCGGTAAGAAAGTATTACTTAAAATTGAATACCTAATGGGTTGAATTAGGGGGCAACGCTTTAAAAAGTGTTTTCTATACTAATATTATAAGAAGGTATAATTTCTGAGTTTGTGAGGTTGTAGAGGAGCAATATCTGGATCTACTTAACCGATTTAGATGAAGAAGATAGTTTGAGACCCTGGAAAGGACATAGGATACTTTTTATCCCGGAAATCATTCTTTAGGGGGTGAAAATGGGGATGAAAGTTTGTATTGGCAAGCAAGCTAGGGACGAACCCGAGCAAAGCGAGGGTGAGTCGCTAGTATTATATACTTTAGTATAAAAAAAATCAACCTTGGTGGCAAGCAAAAGGGATTGGTGAATTCATTGTTTTTCATTGTTTTTATTACTTAATCTATTTATTTAAAAAAAACTTTATTAAATACTAGGATTGCATACATATTAGTGTATCTAATCTTAAGACAGTGGTAACCCGCTCGCTTGGAAAATCGAGTGAAGCGGGTTCCAATCCCGCGTCTTGCACCTCTGACCTTCTCCGACCTTCTGACTTGCCTTACGGTGAAGGAAAACATCGTGAGGAATCCTACATGTCTGAGAGAACCTAGCAAGACATGTGAAGTCCGCCAACCCGCACTTGGCCAATGTGGTGGACTAGGGCCTGATCCCCCTCGTATTGAAGGGAGGCCTGTGCCCAGCAGTAAGACGTTAAAAAGGGCAGAATACGAACAATACCTACTCTTACATATACCAATTTCATTGGGCACCACGTCATCGATAAATAATGGCGGTCATTGACAATGAAACAAAGGTTCCTCCGTTAATCTCATATTTGATTTAGCAATATTGCACTTTTTCTTTTAACAATAACACTTATAGTCTGTCTATACTTCTGTTTTGTTTGTTTAGTTTTAGGCGATAAATTCTTAAACTACTGAATTAATTTTAATTATTTATTTACTAATAGACAGCTATTGATTAATTTATGTTTAGCTGGTTATTTAAATTGCATAATAATAATTTTTTTTAGTGTTAATTTGTCGAGAAACAGCGTTGATAACTTTGAATTGATTGAATTGATTGAAATGATACATAATTAAGGTAAATAAGTAAATAATGCTAAGCAAATGCTTTTTATTATTTCATATGGCTCGGCTAATATGATTAAAGTCGTAAACATTTTATTGCGTCTTTTAAGCCTTCCACCTTTCAACAAATGGCGTCAAAAATATGAAAAAGTTGAGGTATAACTATATTGAGATATGGACTAGTTTTAGTTAACCCGCTTTGTCAGTTTAACAACTATAAACTTGTATTTCACAAAATGTTAAAAAATAATATAAAACGAAGTTATTTTTACGGTTCATAAAATGAGTCGATATTTTCGAATCGTAAATATTAGCTATATACGTAAGTAAGAAAAACAGCACAGTATATTGCTGTACGGAACCTATAATGCGCGAGTTGGATTTGCATTTTCTCAATTTTTACCTTAAAAGATTTACAAACACTAACATTATTTACCAAGCAATAAAAAATATTTTCATTTAAAAATTGTTTCGCCCAACAAAATACTACTATTATGTTACTAATGTATAAAGCCAAAAAGTTTATTTTACTAATAATTTGAACACGGGCGTAATTTTGCACGCAGGTAACCTAATAGTAATTCTAATAAAATCATAGAAAGATATGTACTGCCCAGCAGTGGGACGATAAAAAGGGCTGAATACATGTACATTCAATATCTATGCATTCAATTTTTTGGAAATTAAAACTACGTATTTTGAAAAAACCATGGCGACATCTATTGACGAATATTTAAATAACATATAAATATTTTTGGACTTATTAAAAATAAATGAAATAGCGCTCTTGATATTTTTTTTCCAAAATAAGCTTTTTTAATAGTTTTTGCCATATTTAGTAAGTTATTTTGCTAAAATATTTACAGTATCATTGTGGTTTTATTCTAACCAGTTTTTGCATTTTTTCTGAGAAATGAGATATTTTCCCCGATGAAGAGTATCCTATATGTTGACCGGGATAACCAGCTATCACCATACAAAATTTCGTCAAAATCCCTCCAGTTGTTTTTCTGTGAAGCAGTCACAGACAGACAGACAAAAATTCTAAAAACTATAGATTGGTCTGTGTCTCGATAATAATGTCTATTTCAATAAGATTTTCCAAAAAAATTTCAATGTACAGATTCAGCTCAGCTACAATTTTATTTTATGTATAGATTATAGAGACTATATTAATAATTTCTAGTAACTGTTAGATACCTAAGTCGTAATTAACTCGGATCGATTTTACGTGCGTGTTAGAGGCGAAGGAAGCGCATGACAGGACAGGCAATTTGTAGTGATTGGCTTAATAGTCCCTCAACTTCGACAACGTAACGTGTTGTTAAGTATCGAGGAAATATAACGGCGAAACATATGTTCTTTTAAAAGCAATTAGAGCAGTTATTCTTACTATGTTCCAGCATAGAATAAGTACATTTATATCTAAAAAGAAAAGTGAAAAGTTTGTCTGTGACTTAAAAATGTAGGCCTCTCTTGTAGTCATATGGTTTTTGTACAATCAAGGACATAACAACTACGAAAAAAATATTTTTCTACCTATTTGTACCCAATGATCCCTGGAACATGTAAGCCGATTTTAACGAGACTTCCACTTGCAGATAGGAGATTCGGCTGAGAATGACATTGACAATTTTAATTCCATAATAAAGGGGTTTTCTCGTAGAGAGAATATAAGAAAAACAGCTTAAACGATTTCAACGAAACTTGCAGTGGCAACATAGACGGATAGGATCAATAGGCTATTTTTTTTGTCGATGTAACACATAGGTTGAGCTATAATTTTAGTCCAAAATTAGTCTAGTATTTTTTGTAAATATAGATTAGGGACACTTAATATTTGCGCTAATAATGTTTCACATTCTTAAATATGCAGCAAAAATGTAGCTAAGCTAGCTAAACCCAGCTTCTTAGCAACGCTTTTTGTAACTTTCTATCAGGCAGGCTTCTGATAAACGTGTATTATCATCTTATTTTTAACAGGCTTTACTATTTCGTACCTATAGATTTCGACATTTACACGAAAGAAGCACAGATTAACTATTTGTGATATATTTTAAAGTATTATAGCATCAATATACGATTACTTGAAGTTTATTAATATACTAGCGACTCACGCTCGCTTTGCTCGCGTTCGTCTCTAGGTACATTCTCGCAGTTAGCTATGGTTATACATAAATAGTAGCTTGCTACTCCTAAGATATTCATTTAAATTATATAGCGATTTATCCTTGCTTCGCTCGGGTGCGTACGCCGTATGCGGATTTTGTTCACAATTTCATGGGTTTTAATTTTTTTTCGCGGAAGCCTAATTACTCCTTATAACATCAGCTATCTGCTAGTGAAAGTCCCGTCAAAATTGGTCCAGCCGTTTCGGAGATTAGCCTGAACAAACAGACAGACAGACAGACAAAAATTTAAAAAAATGTGGTTTTGGTATATGTACCAAATCCACGTGTACCACATCCATATGCATTTAGTAAAAACCGATTATTTTAATATTACAAAAGACACTCCAATTTTATTTATCTGTATAGAAAATCATTTCTTTTCCATCTATACATTGTTTTAATGTATATAAACTCGTACTAAGTACTAAGTAAGCTGCATCATCCGCCTAATTCCGTCTCCCTAAAAATTGTGAATACTCGTATACTCGCGTATTAATTGATTGAGTCATTACACGAGTGTCAACTTAGAAAATGGTATAAAATAACACTACTATCCAGGAAAAAAAGGATGGTGTAATGTATAACAGGCAAGTTGCATTGTTTTATAGATATTATTAATTTTAAAATAATGATAAAAGTCACTGCAAATGGTTATAGTTTCATGTTTTTTAACATTTGCAACACTTCAGTGAGTACCTTCGTGACGTAATTAGAATATAATAAAATTTTTATAATAAAGTCGGCCGTCTTTACATATTTTTTTCATTTTAGGGAAAATTGTATTCGATTCTTGAAAAACAACTTGCTGTTAATTTTAGAAGCAAAAAGAATTGAAAACGTGGCCTTATTACTATATGTAGATAGTTTAACATAAACAAAAAAATAGTACCAACTCCAGTTTTTTTTGTTCCATCGTGATTCGATCGATGGTTTTGTGGATACCTTTGTATATATTAATGTCATACCGATATCAGACAAAATACGCCACTATTTTCGCATTTATTATAATAAATAGTAATATATGTATATATCGCAAGTAAATTTCGATTTTCCGAAATTTACAGGAATAAATGTTCTTGGGAATTATATTTTTCTAAAACATTTAATTAGCGATAAACGAAATGTGTCATTGTAAATATAAATACCACATTGACATTCATTATATTATTTTTTATTGTTTTCTGGTGACTTATATGCGCTTCGCTCGGGTACATCTCTAGAGGTTGAGCTATAGCCTGCGTGTTCCAGGTCATTGTCTATCTGTATTCTAAACATTCAAATGCATTCTATCATTATAGCGTGTAGAACAGAAGTAACAAACACACACAGACATATTCAAACTTACGCAAATATAATAGTAGCCAGATATTTACATTTAAACTTCTTAATTTAATCAATAAAGCTTTAATCTGCCTCATGTCTAACGCGTAAATGCACATCGCGTAACTGTCACAAGTTTTCCACCGTCACTCTTTATTTCTGCTCAAGCGTTGCCTGTCCCAGATTTGTGCATGCACCGGCATACACGATACTTTAATGCTCATGAATAAACAGTGAGGGGATTAACTTTAGATATGTACATAATTAGAGCACCGCTTTTCCAAGTGTGATAGTAAAATAATTTTAAAACAAGCTTTACTTTAAAACTTTCGTTAGTTTAGTAATTTATAATTTGTGAAAGTTTGAGTTTCGTGCGGGGTAAATATTTATATTGTCTATAAAAGAAAAGTAGCTACCCCTAGTTATAAACAGATAACTACATGCAGTGTTTCAACACTATTATTATATTTACTACTCTTTTTTACCTAGGTTGTAAAGTACCATTGCAAATTTTATACAAATTTCCATTTATTAATCAAACAGAGATCTTTTTCTTTTCTCAATATACCTATCCTAAATATTACATTATTATACTTCGTATCTCTCCCGATGATGATTATGTTTACATGCAGCAGCACGCCAGATTGATGCTGCCCTAATCACTTGTAATCATCTTCGGTCAAGGAACTCGTATAATTAGAAATCAAACATCACAAGATAAGTTCGTTTGATTCTCAATTATAGATCATATTACATTACAAGTATAACACGAAAAACAACAACGAACTATCTTTGTTCCCAAATTCAATTACAAAGTCATAAGTTTACCAATTTAGCCGTGAAACCGCATCAAGTAAATAAACGGAATTTCAAATTAATAATATTAGTTAAAATCTTTCTGGACCATCCTTAAATTCATTGAATAATTTTATTTCATGGATCCAGTATGAAACACCGAGTAAATTATAATTGAGCTCGTGTCTGGCTGGTAATTGCACATCGCGTAAGTGTCACAACAGTTTACTGCGTCGCTCTTTGTTCCCGGCTGTACTAGGCTTGTCCTAGATTGGTGTATGCACAGACGGACCCGAAACTTTGATAGTGCTCATTAATAATACCACGCCTGGTAATTCAAGTATAGGTGTGAAGGTAATTATTGTTTTTGATTAAGCTGTACTCCTTTAGTTTGTTGGGCCATGCATTCCTATGTATTTATTATATGTAGAGTTAATAGCGACATGCTTCGTTTGTTTCTGGTTTAATGACTTTATTTATTTTTAACCGACTTCCAAAAAAAGGAGGAGGTTCTCAATTCGACCGTATATATGTTTTTTTTTTTTATGTTTGTTCGGGCATTTTTTCGTCGTTTATGAACCGATTGTAATAATTCTTTTTTTGTTGGAAAGGACATATCCCAAGAGTGGTACCATGATAAGGAAACCAGGATCTGATGATGGGATCCCAGAGAAAACGAGGGGAACTTTCGAAAATTGTAGCGGCGACTAGTGCGTTTGTTAACATTTTCATTAGGTATTTTAAAGCACTATTATTTAATGAAGGTCTGGAGTCGATCTGATCATGGACCCGAAAGATAGTCGAGGGAACTCCTCAACGATTTACAGCAATTACCTGGTGTTTGGGCTTGATTAATTTGTATTGATGATACGTCTACACTAAAAATGGAAAAATAAAAACTTTTAAAAAAAAAATAAAAACCGACTTCCAGGCACTAAAAAATAAAAAAATAAGTAAACGGGGGTTTTCATTTAGAATAGATACTTAATCAGATTTTTTCGAAGTCGGTGCCAGCCAGTACAAATCAAAGCACACCGACTTCGAAAAAATCTGATTAAGTATCTATTCTAAATGAAAACCCCCGTTTACTTATTTTTTATTTTTTAGTGCCTGGAAGTCGGTTTTTATTTTTTTTTTTTAAAGTTTTTATTATTATAGAAATTATTTATATATAAAATTTTCTCTACTTTATCCCCTTTATATATATATTATTTGAAAATAATTTAAAGGCAATTTATACTATATAGAAAACTATATTATCAATATTACGTTCATTACATAACTATTAAACGGGACGTGTTTGAGACTGATGAGACCAGACAGGAAAAATGGCGGAAACAGGCTGAAATTGATGTTACACTTTTTCTTTTTCGTTACACCGTCGAGCCGTAATATCTGTCTATCAGTCTAGTTAAGACGAAAGCTCAAAGCTGGACACTTTATACGTAGTGCGAGTAAAATCGGGACACTAGAGTAAGAAATCATTAGGTATTCTCTTACTTACTTACTTAGAGAAATTATATATTAAATATTCTTTTATAATATCACGTTGTGTCGAATTAATCGGTCAAAAATTACTTTGACCTAAGAAACGTATCCTTTTATTATTTCATTAAACATAGAAACATGAACTATATGAACCAATATTGCACCGCTCAGGTTCTATTTATGCCCGCCCTACAATTCTTCGGTTAACTTTCTGTGATAGAAAGGATGTATTTTCTACGGGAATCACTTGGCACTTACGTATCGTGGTAAAAATAGCTTTTGCAAGTCTAGAGCTGATAAACCTTTTTTTTGAAAAATAAAACATGCTGATTCGTTGATCCATTGCAAAGTGAAAAATGGAAAAACAAAAACCAAAATACAAACAGTATTATGGTTATTAATATTTATGATATTGGTTGTATGTACATATAATAGTAAAATTATACCAAAGTTAAACTTTTTCAAGACTATCTTACCACACCAAATTAACAAATAAAACAAAGTCACTGAGTGGAAATGGAACCATTTGCATTTTAATAACTCCAAATGCAATTTGTGAACTCATTACCCAGCGCAGCTGCTCTTAGGCTTCTATTACATTGGCGGAAAGCGAGTACAGATAATAATCGAACACTTAGTTGGCACAGAAACTGCAAATGAACTATCCATATGGACCGTGTGCTACGGCAAAGCATTGTCGTAAATGAACTTTATAAGAAATTTTAGATAAGCCTCCTTCTTTGCCACTAGTTTAAGTATGTACTTTTATGTTATACAATATGACATGACGATTCATCATTTACATTCAGCAAAAAGAAATAAATGAAGCACTTGTCTTCAGTATTGACGTTAATGCTACTTGACTTGTTTACTTCTATTTCGTTTATTCACCTTGTCCTATGGAATTTTGCTGTGGGTGGATGTTAGAGACATTGAAGTTATATTTATTATCTTTACCAAAGAGCTGTTTGAGCAATTTCAAATATTATGTCTAAATTACTACGAAACGTATAAAATTAATTTAAATGAATACTATAAATACGGATAAAGTAATAACACCAATTGTTCGTATTCAAAAGGTGAATAGAACTTAAAAAAAAATTAAATTCATATAAAAATCCGACAAATGTTTATTTGAATAAAGTATCTTATAATTCTTTTTGATTATCATTGATCATGATAATATAATTTTATTCCTAATATTACATACTAGCGGCTCACCCTCGCTTCGCGCAGGTTCGTCTCTAGAAAAATAAAAACAAACCTATCCCACGGGAACCGTACATTTTCCGGGATAAAAAGTAGCCTATGTGTTATTCCAGACTATCATCTATCTCTGTGCTAAATTTCATTCGAATCCGTTCAGCCGTTCTGGCGTGATTGAGTAAGAAACATCCATCCCAACATCTAAACTTTCACATTTATAATATTAGCAAGATTTAAGAATCAATTAAAACGCTTTGAAAATGATAATATTCTCAATAAAAAGATATTCAGTAAATAAGACTAAAAGAAAAAAAGATTAAATTAACTCGTCCCATTATTTATGGTAAAAAAAGGAAATTTTTACAATTAATAAAATACCCATTATACGAACAAACACTCCGTTTTTCTATTAAGTAACATAAATTGAAGAAAGAACGTATATTATCATAATATGTATAACAATTTTACCGTAACGAAGCTCATGATCTTAATGTGATATAAAAAGACACGAAAATACCGTGTTTTGAAGCATTGGCAAAATAAGGGAATATTTCAAAATTCATATGAGATTACATTATACGAATATGAATATGCTACGAAAAGGAACTCGTTGATTTTTGAAATATAAATCATTATGTTAAATGAAATAATACATAGGTATGTATGGAAATTGGAAAGTGTGTATTGTCATCCAGATTCTATAGTAGGTACTCACTTTTTAGGGGTGTTACGTATTATATCTAATATAGCTTTACAACGAATTAAAATGTCTCTAGTCTACACCATAATTAAAACCATAATGCACCCACATGCGAGTATCATAAAAGCCAAATAAGATATATCATATTTGCTTTTACGTAAAAGTAAATTTAACTTAAATTTAAATGATTATTAATACCTTTAATCATACCAATCATTGCTTTTCGATATTTTGCAACGAGAGTCGCTCACAAACTTTAACTCTCTTTTACACTTCGTAGAGCGTAAAATTTTTCAGTTCTTTTTTACGAGCGTCTGCTTTATAAAAGGAATCGAATGAGCGCAGTTTTCGTATTTTCAACTTTATGATATAGGAAATTTGTAATAATTTTCAAATTATTTATTAGTTGGGCTACATATACTAGACTTTGGGTTTAAATCCCAGGTTGGGTCAAAGTTACAACAAAAAATGTACTCAAATATATTCAAAAAGAATACTTAAATATATAACAAGAATGAGTTATAAGGATCGTAAGTAAATTCATTTTGGATGTCGTAATGCTTCGTAGACAGGTACACCGCATGAAGAACTGTTGGCTTCAGTTTAGCGTATAAATTACGTGTAGGGTAACGATGTGCCCCTAAATACCAGGGTTAATGAATTTGGAGCATGGAAATATAGGATTATTTCAGATAAACAACATCGAGAACACTCTCATTCAAATCATAATTAAATTAGTAATATATTTTATTAAAGTTTAATAAAAATATTACTTATATATTTGACTAGCGACTCACCCTCGCTCCGCTCGAGTTCGTCCCTAGTTACGTTTTAACATTTAGTATAGATTTCTCAGAGATGAGAATTTTTCTAGAGTTAACCCGGATAACCAGCTATTATCATACCAAATTTCATTAAAATCCCTCCAGTTGTTTTTCCGTGATGCGGTCACAAACAAACGGACAGATAAAAATTTTAAAAACTATAGATTTGGCCTCTGTATCGATATTAAGGACTATTTCAACAAGATTTTCTAATGAATGAAGCCATGAAGTGCTTTGGTAATTTAAAGCATAAAAGCACATGAGTAAAGCAAAATGAAAACAAAAAAAAAACTCATGAACATACAAAGCTTAAACTTAAAAAAAATAGTATCTTAAACTACCTCGGTGGTGAAGTAGCTAGCATATACGGCTGCACATCCGAAGGTCCTGGGTTCGAGTCCCGAGTAACAGTCCGAAATTGGAAAGTTGGCGGTGTTCCAACCTCATGCCTCGAAGAGCGCGTTAAGCCGTTAGTCCTGCGCCTGACCTCTCACCGGTCGTGTCGAATTATCGTTCCATCGAAATTTAGAGTAAAAGGAATAGAGAGTGCACTTGTGTTAAAATAGAGCTAATTATAATTATTTGTACAGAGTAGATAGTTTAGGGTAAATTGAATTTCAAGATTTGACTTGGCTTAAAATTTTTTTTAGAATGTTGTTTGTTCTTATGAATAAATTTCAGGATTATCTACAGAACTTGGCACCCATTTAGGTTTTTTACGGAGAAGTCGACAACCACGCATATTCTTGAACTTGACTCCCATTTTCCCATTTATGTTTTTGATGGGATTTGTTTTACGCAAAGTTAGAAATGAGACATTATGTTTATTACATACATTTATATATAAAGATGATGTATTTTTTTAATTACTTTTTGGAACGAAGTTCCTTACGGCAGGCTTGGAGGAGATAGGGATTTTGCTGCGCGACCGAACTGAAAAAAATGTGATAGTAAAACCGTAAGAAAAAGAGCGTAATGAACAGTGCGTAAGATAAAAGTGCGCAGGCGCGACAGTCGTATACACAAGCGAGTAGTGTATAATATCTTTCTCTTTCTCCCTCTTTCTTTTCGTTTTTTGTAATTATTTCTATTTCTATGTAATTTTATGTTGTCAAACAAAAATAAAGAGACATATTTTGTTATTGGAACGAAGTTCCTTACGGCAGGCTTGGAGGAGATAGGGATTTTGCTGCGCGACCGAACTGAAAAAAATGTGATAGTAAAACCGTAAGAAAAAGAGCGTAATGAACAGTGCGTAAGATAAAAGTGCGCAGGCGCGACAGTCGTATACACAAGCGAGTAGTGTATAATATCTTTCTCTTTCTCCCTCTTTCTTTTCGTTTTTTGTAATTATTTCTATTTCTATGTAATTTTATGTTGTCAAACAAAAATAAAGAGACATATTTTGTTATTTTAGTTGATAATTTGAATTACGATTTTTTTTTATTTTACGTAATTTGCAAGTTGTGTCAATTCTACTAGCCGAAGGAACTTCGTTCCTACCTGGTGTCCCACGACACCAACCATCGTCATTATAAATATAATTTATACTAGTTCATAATAGGGATTCTCTATTCTATTATTTATGTATATTATTTTTTTTTTTTAATCCGATGTAATATATTGTAAATAGCATCGTAAAAAATATGTCTTTATTAATTAATTAATATAGATATGGAATCAGAAGCAAGTAGTTGATATATAAGTTTCATGTAAAAAATACAAAGCGAAACTGAATAATACATTGAACGTATGAAGGTGTGATAAACCCACTAACTAATGGTCCGTCCTGAGACCCGCCTAGGATATTTATCATTCACCAAGAGCCACAGACCGTGATCATTGCCATGACCGACACGTAGCTTTACTGCTAGTGTATACACTGACCCTCAGTTAATTAATTGAAGCTTTTGAATTTAACTATATAATTACGTCAAGAAATAAATAATTTGTTTTGCTACTCTTCATAGGTAAAGTATTTTCACTTTTTCCGAACGAAAATGAAGCCCTTTTTTGCCACATGTTTTAATGTTTATTATTACTTACCTAGCGGCTCACCCTTGCTTCAGCCATAGTCAATTATTATTTTTTTTTATTTTTCTGACGTCTTAATACTTATTATCGTATTCCGGATTAAGAGAAATCCAACAAATCAAATATCATAAAAATTGGTTCAGCCGTTCTTGAGTAATAAATAGTGTAACTAACACGACTTTGTTTTATATATATAGATGGCTTACTTAAACGATAGGTTTTTAAATCGGTTCTCATCAAGAAAAAGAAAAACTACGTCAAATAAATGTGAACAAGTTTACATGATGTTTATGTAACGTAAATAAAAGAGAAAACATTGATTCTAAAAACGTGTATATATCAATTCAAAAATATCCTAATAAGCGTAAATAAAATCGGATTTTAATTAAAAAGTTTGCGCTGTGTTTTCATAGATAGTGCGGTTTGCATCTTATAGATATAGATTATATATTATTCATGCACCAAACTTATTAATATTGCATTTTGTTATATTTAACACATTTAAAAATAAAACAGTCCAGCAGCTTTCGTTCTTATGACTACTGTCAAGTCATAAGAATAGTCTAAATAAGATCAATAATTTCTTAGTATGAGATACATCATATTACTACTCTAGTATTATATCATCTGTAGTTTTAACAATAGCGTTGTCTTTAAGGGCGCGTCCATGAAATGTCAGGAATCTGAAGATGACAATGTCATTACCTTGAAAGCGAGTGAATGTGTGATACGAAGCTTGAAATGTGGCAAAGTTGTAAGAACAGACAGGATGCTGAGATGATCAATTATAATTAATCGAGATAATTCATACTGAGCATCTTATACACCTTCTGTTTTCTATATAATTTTTGTTGGAAGATGGAAAAGGTCGGTGTCTTTGTATGGATGACTTGGCTGCATGGGTGTTCCACTTTCATATATCTCAATCGCTGTCTACAAAATTAAAAAAATAATAAAGCTCTTTAACTATTTTGTATAGAAAATATGTATGACAGGATGATTTTTAAAGGCAGTAAATTGACAATTAAAAACAAAATATTCAGTTTTTTTTTTAATAAAAAAATCTTTATTTATAAATACATAATTTAATACCAAAATTAAAAATTAAAATAGGAGCTCAGCGCGTCGTGACATGGTGACGCGTCACCACGCCAACAACCGAATTAACCCGCCGCATTATATGTGTACATGATGTACAGTACATCAAAAGAAGCAAGGCTGAAAATTGCTGACTCGCTGATAAATTGTTTTTCAAAGTTTGCTCTGCTTGTTTGCTAGAACTTATGATTAACAAAGTACATTATAACACTACGTATCTCGTCAAGTGAAAAAAGTGTAAAAAAATTAGAACTAGATATGATTTACGACTCTCTTCGCATGTATAGTTATTTTTAGTCGTCATCATTCAGTACGATATAGAGTTGTTTAAGAAGGTACAAAATTAGGAATCCAAACTATATCCTTAATTTACCTATATACATGTATGTAGCCACAGAATTGATGAAACCTATTCCGTGTATGTAGCTACTTAAGCGATTGAAAACAAACTTTACTTTGATTTTAATGGAGCTTTTATTATCTGGACTTAAAAAGTCTCATTAAAATTGTTATGACAGAATATAATGACATATAAAATTTTCTATTCTCACTATAATATTAAAATATGGCACACAGATATTTTTTTAAGAAATAAATAATTAGTATACCTACAACAACTATGACTTCGTTAAATAATTAATTTTTATCAAGAATAAAAGAATTTCATGTAAAAAATATATTAGAGATCATATAATTATTGCTTAAAGACTTTGTAAACATTCTTTTGATAGCATTGTAAGTTACCAATTTAAAATAAAGCTGGTAAAATTACAAAAGTTATAAACTAACTTTGAGTCGTTTCCACCTCGTTTTCTCTGACAATTTCTTCATTCAAACATCTCGTACCGCCGAGAGATTTTTCTTTTAACCTTTTCATAGCCAAAGAGGTCACTTATTTTTACAATAGAGACGTTTTATAAGCGCACTACTGACCCATCTGGGCTAACACGCCTTTCTTATATTTCGTGTAAGAGCTCAATAAGATTAAAAATGAATTCCAATATTTGAGCATCGCTCAGTGTTGAAATTTAATTATTTTTAAATTTTTGAAAGTTATAAAAAGTATGACCATAATTTTATTTTTATAATTATATCATAAGTAAATATTTGCGTTTCGTTTCTTTAATTAAGGAGTAGTATTAATGTAGGTTTTTTTAAATAAAAGTTTTCTGTCATCTAAAAAGATTTTTTTTTGTGATGATGATAGTTAATGATGAAATTATAGATATTATGAATTTTTAAGAGTAAAAATATACAACATAATATTATGATCATAAGTTAAGATACGCTGCTATAAATAATAATATATTATGCTTGGTATCAGAGTAAGTAGAAGTTAGCTTTCTGTCAAAAGCTATCCGTTTGAACGTGAAAAGAGATAAACTGCTGAACAATAAATGTCTCCAATGAATACAGACAATAGGTTTGCTGTCAAAGTTTGTTACCGATTAATATGAGAAATGATTTATATTTTAAATTAAAAGTTCCTATATACATTCGAAAACAAATCTCTTGTATGGATGCGTGGTATTAGACTGAGAAGTACTTTGCTTTAAAATGTATAGTTCTATTAATAATACTTTGAATAAGATTTTAAAAGATGGCGTGGAGGGGCTTACCGTGAAATAAAAAAATAGTAAAAGATGTATATAATAACTCGAAAGTCTCACAGAATCTCGTATCCGCGTCGAAAGCTATCGTCGTTGAAGGTCACAAGAATAGGTTTTTGTAAATATCTTGCTTTGCTCAAAATGAGATTTGAGTTGAAAATCCCTATTTAACTGAATTATTAGCCAGGACTAGCATTTGCCCGTGGATTCACGTGAGTATTTCATGTATTCCGTTGTATGAATAATTCAGTACCTATGAAATGTAAGTGCTAGTAAACGCCTACAAAAAGCCGCATAAAGCCTACGTCAACGAGTATAATGCAAAACGTTCATTAGTTACATTAGCTACTTAATAAGCTTAATAATACTTAATATGAATGTACTCTATCTAATGTAAAATATTAATGTAAATCTGTAATCATGTATTGGTGTTGGAATATAATCTATACAGACAAATTAAATTGAAGGGTCTGTTTGGAATGTCAAAATAAAATCTTTTCACGAAAGGCATATGAAAGTATACCTATACGATACTAATAAGATAATAAGAAAAAAACAATTTTTATCTGTCTCTCTATCTATCTGTCATGTTTGTTGTCTGCCTGTCTATCTGTCTAACTGACTGTCTGTCTGTTTGTTCCGGCTAATCTCTGAAATGGTTAGACCGATTTTGACAGGACTTTCATTGGGAGATAGCTGATGTTATAAGGATTAAGGCTACTTTTATTTTAGAAAAAGAATCAAGGTTCCGCGCAAAAAAATTAAAACGGGTGTAGAAGCAAGAGTAAGTCGCTAGTGATATACAAATAAGCACGGACAGGTGTTTTGGAAAAATAAGGCGTAGAAATGGCTTAACTACACCACATAATCTAGTGTCATTGTAATCCAGACTTTTAATTATAATTATTGATCTCTTATATCTTATATTACATTAGGCTTACATGCCAGCTAAAACAAACTATGCCTTCTTTTACCAATTTACCAAACGTATTGCTTCAAATCAACCAATATTTAAGATATAAATAAAAATCATACACATGTTTAAGGGACATAAGTAGCAGTAATAGTAAGTAATATTTAAGCTTAATATCTAAACGCAATCTGCATAGATTTTAAATTGTTTTTTTTTTTAATTTGTATAAACCTTTTCGTGAACAAATTATGGGGTGAAGTTATCTACATATACATAAATAGTCAAAAACAAAACAGTTTACCGTTTTCTCTTCTGTTTGTCAACCGATTTTATTTTATTGTTTGTTTAGTAGATATTGATGAGTTTTAGAATCAATAAAAAGAAAATTAGAAATTATATTGTTTCTTTATAATATAAAACAGTTTTTGAGTTTTCTTATTTTTAGCACACTACTAAACTACTACTTAAACTATATATATTCATATAATAAAATAGTAATTTGGCGAAATCTCTACATGAAATATTTAAAAACAATGATTGTAACGTATTGTGTACAAAATACAGGCCCTAAAGCAATAGTAATAAAAGTTTTTGTTTATTTGTCGCAACTCACTGACAGGCTTATCAACATTCAGCCCAAATCGATAATGATGGACGTTTAAAATTTAGAGAGGAGGATAGTTGATTTTATACTGTAAGCATAATTTAAAAAAGGATTTTTTCAGAATTAAAGGGATAAAATAGGGAAAGAAAGTTTGTCAGAAGCTCTGTCATTTTTAATTAAAAATCGCTATTAATGCGTTCTGACCCTGAATTAACGAAACATTAAAACAATTCCATGCTTATAATAAAATAAAAACATCAATTTTTTTGTAGTTTTGTTATACATAATCATAATAATAAAACGTTACGATATCTGCTTATACCTAACGAACAACTAATTTAAGTAGCGTAGAGTTGCTCGCGGCTACGCCTGTTACCTGTGTATCATATTTATGTACATCGCTCTGCTTCTTACATACGGGTTACATATACATAGACCTTTATCCATGATATAATGTCCAAGAAAGATTTTATAAAATACGAACTAGTAGTTCCAGGGCAAAGCGAGTTCAAATAACAAAAAAAAAAATAGCTTTATATATCCATATTATTTAGTCAGTAACAAACAGAAATTTTTCCTCTTTATAATATTAGTATTATAAAGAGAAAAAAATTGTTTGCTTGTTTGTTTGTATCGAATAGGCTTCAAAACTACTGAACCGATTTAGATGAAATATAGTAAGAAGATAGTTTGAGACTCAGGGAAGGACATGGTATGGTATGATATTTTTTACACCCGAAATCACCCCTTAAGGGGATAAAAATGGGGGTGAAAGTTTGTATGGAGAAGCAACCAGACAAAGCATAAGGGACAAACCCGAGCTAAGCGAGGGTGAGTCGCTAGTATATAATATTATACATGTGAAAGTGTGTTTGTTTGTTTGTCTTCCTTTCACGTCGAAGCAGAGTGATGAATTGGCGTGATTTTTTGTGTGGAGATAGTTTGAGGGCTGGAGAGTGAGTGACATAGGCTACTTTTTACCGCAGGAGATTATCTCATACCCATGGGAAAACATGTCATAATACAACCCACAACAACTCATCATACTTATGCATATATGTATATGCTATATAAAGTCTATCTATGCTACGCTAACTGTTAAAACGGTGGCACAGGCGGGGGGTGAAACACCGCTAACTTCCCAACTCCGGGCTGTTACTGAGACTAACTAAATAGAAAGACTGAATAACTAAGCTTGGCCCGACCCGGGATTCGAACCAAGGACTACTTGTTAACCACAACACCACCGAAGCAGTTTGTAGGATCAGTATGATAACTATCTGAGAATTTATCAGGAACCGGTGAAACAAGCCCTTAGTATTATATATACCTAATACTTACTACTTGTATGGTAGTACAAACCAATTCAAGCACGTCAATATATCCACATCGTTGTTTGTAGAGTATAGTCACAATTTGTTGAAGAGACGCTTGGCTGCTGCTGTCTTGATAAGATAACACTGATCGATGTTTTGCACTTAAGCTTCCAGGCAAGTACGAGTAATGATTCTTAGGATACGAGGGTACTTTTATGAAATATAGTTACTGTCTGTTGTCAGTTTTAATGCTGTACATACTACATCATAAAAAGTATAAAAGAGTAAAAAAATTGCTAGAAATTTTAATGAACTGTATAAGATTTCATTTCAGTTCGGTTTTTTACTTTCTGTTTTATCACCACATTGTTGGTTTAGTTACTCGTGTACCGGATCGGGTCAGTATAGGTTATGTATATTGTTAGGATTTTCAGTGGAAAAATCACATTAATAGCCTGAAGTTCGGATGTTGGTGGTGTTACAGCTTCTTGCCTGGAAGAGCATGTATATAAGTCAGTCTTGCGCCTGATATCTTATCGATTCTATCGAAGCGTCATCCTTCAAGTTTTCATTTCAAGTTCTTCGTCGGACTTCAAAAGTAAAAGGAATAATGAGTGCATATGCTATATGCATGTGCTGCGCATACACTTGGCATGTTTCAGCAAAATTGGCTGCCGTAGCATAAATCTAAAAGTCGAATTGAAAAGACTGGAGCCGAGGAATTTTCTTTAAATTATAAGTATAATATTTTCACACATGTTTTACATTCAGCAGTTTATAAAGGTCAGCTAGAAGGAAAACCTACAAGAGCTCTTTTTTATTTTTTTATTCTGAGAATTTCAGTTTCGGGTACCATATATCTTTTTGCCAGTCCATAGTCTCTCAGCTCTGAGTTTTCTGAACAGAAAGATTTGGAGTACGGTAGTATACAAATATTGCATTAAAGTAGATTTTATTTCAAATGTTTTTAAAATATTTAAAATTGTTTCCTGTAATTCAACATTTATGAAGAATGAACACAAACATAAATATCGGGCGAATTTTAAATCAGTAGGTGTATATGTAAAACACCTTGTAACCATATGCACATATAACCTAACCCGACTGAATTGTATAGGACAATTGATTAGTCTGACAAATGCAGGGGCTTTTAAAGCCCCTTGATTCGTACCAGGACGTACAGAGTGAATAAATAAATCCTTATTATGGTGGCTATTACATGTTAGTAAACTAAAAGGTGAAAAATTGTCAAGTTATTGAAGTATCCAATAATAGGGAGTATTGTAAGAAAGGATTGATGCATATTTTAGTAAATATAAATATAAAAAATATACGCTAAAATTTTTAAGCATTTTCTAATTTAAAAGCATTTTAAAGCGCAGAAAGACTTACTCCTAGGCTACTTTTAAATAAGTTGTTAGTGTATATCTATACATTCTGAGTCGAATCTGTACCTTAAATATTATTTGGAAAAACTTATTGAAATAGACTTTATTATCGATACAGAGACCGAATCTATAGTTTTTAGAATTTTTGTCTGTCTGTCTGTAACCGCATCACAGAAAAAACACTGGAGGAATTTTGATGAAATTTGGTATGATGATAGCTGGATATCCGGGTCAACATATAGGATACTTTTTACTGCGGGAGATTATCTCATTCCCACGGGAATACACGTTATAACACAAGCCAAAAAATATTAATGATCAGAATTTCTTGAAACTTGGTATTAATGCTCTTCGATACTATTAAATAAATACGTGTTTTAGCGTTTCTTGATATTCATCCCATAAGGAGATAAAATAAGGGATGAAAATTTGTATGAAACCTACCTTTTTAAAGTTTTTTTGTAGTTTTAGCGCGAGCGAAGCCGCGGGTTTTGCTAGTAAATACACATATATACAAAGGTATATTATTTACATTCTACCGGATCTCTCTAGGAAATCTCTAAGAAATCGTCTCTAGGAAAACAAAAACAAACCTATCCCACGGGAACCGTACACTTTTCCGATATAAAATGTAATCTATGTATTATTCCAGACTATAATCTATCTTTGTGCCAAATTTCATCCAGATCCGTTCAGCCGTTCTGGCGTCAAAGAGTAACAAACATTCATACGTACTCAAAAACTTTCACATTTATCTATCTAATCTAATTGTATATATTTAAACGAGCAATTCTTGTATATTTATATCTTTATTTATTTATACCAGCGATCTCGGAAACGGCTCTAACGATTTCGCAGAAATTTGGTATATGGGGGCTTTCGGGGGCGAGAAATTGATCTAGATTAGTCTCATGTCTGGGAAACGTGTGTTTTCGAGTTTTAATGCGGTTTTCTTTTGCATTATTCTATGCAGAATATAGTCGATAATTTTTTACACTCGGATGTAAGCATCGTGGTCAAGCGGTCAAGGCGCAAGTTAGACAACACATATGCCCGGGATCGAGTCCCGGTCGGAATACAAAGTTTTACTTTTGTTTTTTTTTTTTGTATTTATTCAAGTTTTTAGTTTTTTTATCTAAAAAATACGAAAAACAAAAAAGAACTCCGAGCGAAGCTCGGTCGCCCAGGTACTCTAATATATAATATAAATTATAATATAATATAAATAAAAATTTGGTATGTTTCAGCTTTATTTGGCTCTCGGGGGCAAAAAATCGATCTAGATTAGATTTTCTTTATCATTATTTTACGCAAAATATCTTAATAATTTCAAACAGTTGTATATAAGCATCGTGGTCAAGCGGCTAAGGCGCGACATTGACTATCACAGGTGTGTTCGAATCCCGGTCGGATACAAAAATTTTACATTTATTACGTTATTTTTTTGTATTTATTTAAGTTTTTTAGAGTTAAGCTTAAGAGTTAGAAGCTCAGTCACCAAGGTACTAATATTAAATACGGACTATTTTAATATAAACGATTAATGATGGAAAATTAACTAATTGTACTTTTATGACAACCCATATCCATACTAAATACTAATGTTATACATGTGAAAATGGGTTTGTTTGTTTGTGTGTTTGTTTGTGCTTCTTTCACGTCGAAACGGAGAGACGAATTGACTTGATTTTTCTTATGGAAATAGTTGGAGGGCCGGAAAGTGACATAGGCAACTTTTTATTGCAGGAGATTATTTCATTCCCACGGGAAAACACGTTATAGTTCAACCCAAAACATTATTTATGATCAGAATTACTTGAAACTAGGTATTATTGCTTTTCAATAGAATTAAATAAATAGGCACGTATTTTAGCAATATTCAAAATTCATTCCATGAGGGGGTAAAATAGGGGATGAAAGTTTGTATGAAATCTATATTTTTGGAGTTTTTTGTAGTTTTAGCGCGAGCGAAGCCGTGGGTTCTGCTAGTATTATAATATTTAAATTTGATAAGTCGCTTAATAATAATAGTATAGTTAAGCTCCTGCAGCCGCACAAATGAACTAAAATGTTTTGCTCTCGTTATTTGGTCAAATTAAACTATAATATTGATAAACTATTTAAGCCTACAAGCATTAATAATTTATAGGAATTATGTGGCTACGTTGTAATGAAGCATTAATTTAATTTTATATTAATTGATTTAATATGATGCAGATTTTACAAAACTAGTTACCTAAGCTCTTTTATAAATAATGAACGCCATATATTTTATTGAACATATTATACTACTGGTAGTGTCATCAACTTTTTACATATACCTTTCCAGATAAAAAGGGGCCCATTTCACTCTTAAATATATCTATGGAAAAATCAGGTCGATTCGTTGTTGCATAAAATAAGCATAATTCAACAAACCCATTAAAATTATTAAATGTTATAAAATAAAATGGCTATGCTTATCTAAATTCTAAACCATATAACGGATTTTTATATAAAGCAATTTAACGGCAATGTAATAATGTAGATAGTGTATAATATGTGTTAGTATATAAGGATTTTGTTTGACCTTTGTGAGCGCTCTACTCGCTTCATAATATGACAAACATGTCATGAATTGACAAACATGCACGGTTACAGATCCGAAGATTCTGGGTTCAAGTCCTGGGTCGGGCCAAGTTTAATTACTGAGTTTTTCTGTTTAGATTTTTTTAGCAACAGTCCGTAGTTAGGATGTTGCCGGTATTTCATCCTCTTGCCTCGGAGAACACGTAAAGCTGTCGGTCCTGCGCCTTAACTCGTACCGGTCTTGTTGAAGTTGTTGAGAATAAAAGGAATAGAGAGTGCACTTGTGTCTGCGCGTACACTTGTGTACTATAATATCTCCCGCGCATCTGGCTAGTCTCAATGAGATTGGTCGCTGTGGCCGAAATCGGTCAGGAAGACATTACTATTGCTTTCGTTGACTGACTTCGCTTCGCTTAACTGACTGTACTAAGAATGAATAGACTTATTATTTATTCGTAGTGACTATATGATTTGTTGACTGTGCAAGCAAACATTTAAATTTTAATAGATAGATTTTTTATCATATAAATCATTTATATTTTAAAGCCGTAAACCACAATAAAGGACAATAAAGGAAAATGTGAGTTAAATTTACAAATGATTCATTACTTTTTATTGCTACCACAGGTGAAGGTTTATTGTATAAGTGCGGCCGATATAAACTGTATGAATGTAGCTTGTTTTGTAAAAATGTTCGTTGCCGTATATTTTAGTTCAAAACTATTTTTTTTTTGTAATGTAGTATACCCACTTTCACTTATACTAACACTTTTATATTCTGGAAAGGAATCCACACACAAACACACATTATTTGAATGCAATATACCTAAATTACTTTTTTAGTTTATACCTACTACTTGGTGTATAAACAGGTCAATATATGTATATTGTATATGCTGTGCACAATATATATGTTTATATGTTGAGATTTGTTTTTAATTTTAGTTTGTAATTTTGAATGTTATTTATATACTTATATATATTTTTACCTCTTTTTAATAGTGGTTAACAGATACTTTTTGAGAGCAGAAACTATGAGACTTATATTACAGGGTTGACCTAGTTTAAGCTCCACCTTTATATATTTTTATATGTTAAATTCTGATGTACTTATTAAGAATTAGAAACGTAAACGTTATTCTTATATTGGTAAAAAAAAACAAAAATAGTATTTAAAGTTGGACATTTTTTATTTCAATTATTATTTCTTTGCCACTCACTGTTGTATAAAATAGTATATGTAACAATTAATACGTATTGTGAATAATATAAGTTTTATTTCCACGTAAATATCAACGGTACTTGTGGGAGAAATAAATAAATAAAAAGGGGAAATGTCAATATACGTCATTTAAATATACATAAATATTTAGTTATCACAGTGCACTTATAATTTAAATAAACACGTATTATATAATTACCATACTTAGATTCATAAACTTAAGTGTTATCCTTGGATAGAATGCCATCGATTTAAAGATAATCCCTTAGATCTCTGTCCTCTGGATCTAAGCCAAGTGAGCATGGCAGACTGCCTTCACTTACTACGAGCATGCTTTATTCAAAACCAACACAAAGTGTTTATAAGTGTTATATATATACATATATCCATATATATATATATATATATATATATATATATATATATATATATATATATATATATATATAGTAATCTATAACCTTAGAATAATAACGCTTATTTTAAGTCTATAACAAGCTGTATTTTAGTAAATTCTTAGGATTTATTCAATTTTTATTTTTAATAAAACGCTAATTTAATTAAAACATTATATAATGTAATTAAATGTATACCAAAATATTGCTCTCCTCAAACTCTTTTAGTTAAAAGCCTGTTTTTTTTTTAATTTTATTACGTTAAGAGTTTCAGTACATTACAGATTTATATATAAGATACATGTATTTTTTTCATTTCATTTTCATTTTTTGTATTTGCATATATACATCTTTCCCGATTTCTTCAAACTGGAACATTTATTTGCTTCTATTTTTCCTTTCCTATTCTTCATGTTCTATATATAATAAATAATATTATTTAAAAAAGTTATAGGTACTTTTTATGAAATTCTATTTTTGTTTTAAATAATTGGGACAGAAGAGATACTAAAAAGATATTAAAAAAGAAAACAATATTTTATTATTCACATAGTATTGAACATGGTGTTAAAATAAAATTTTATTTTCAATTAAATGTAAAAAATATTTCAATTAATTGTATAATACTGCAATAAAATATATAAAAGTTAAGGCATGCAAATTTTTTTAGTAAATAACAAAAAAAATATAATGTATAAAAATTATTTCAACTGAATAATTTTTATATATATATATATGTCTATGATAATTTGATTATTTTTATATACTTCGGTAACTAGTATATTTTGACAAGTAGCTTTTCGATTCTGTAAACCTTTTACTAACAACTTTAAAACCCCACTTAGATTTAAAATGTAGATTCAAGTCTTTTTCTTGCAGTTATTTTAGGATTTTATAAAGAAAAGTTTTTGTATATTTAATCCAATTTTTACATACTTCAAGGAATATAAAATTAAAGAATAAAAATGTTACAGCAATTAATATTTTAATACAGATTCGAATACTTATTATATTTCATTCTAAATTGTAAAATATACGTACTGTGTATGATATAGAATTTAATAATACGTACGTATATAATATTCTAGCGACTCATCCTCGATCCGCTCGGGTTCGTCCCAACTTACGTTTTAACGATTTGTATAGATTTCTCAGATATGAGATATTTTCCCGCAGTATAAAGTATATGTTGTTGTATACTATATGTATACTATATGTTGACCCGAATAATCAGCTGTCATCATACCAAATTTCATCAAAATCCCTCCAGTGGTTTTTCCGTGAGGCGGTCACAGACAGATAGTCAGACAGACAAACAGACAGGCAGACAAAAATTATAAAAAACTATAGATTCGACCTCTGTATCGATAATAATGATTATTTCAATAAGATTTTCTAAAAAATATTTATTAATGTACAGATTCGACTGAGAATTTTATTATATGTATAGATTTAGTTTAATTAGCTTAATTCATAGTCTAGTTTTCCAATTATGTTTATCTCAATTTGGAGAAGCATCAGCGTTTAGTCAGCTGGTACAGCAACATTCATGTAATGGGCTCTAAATTGCTTTGATCGTTTTTCCGGAAGGTTAATGAATTTTCTCGCTCCAATAGACATTACGGTTCAGTGATGTGACGAACTCTTTACTATTATGATTTTAAACTAAAATGTATATTAAGTGAAATTGATAGTAAATATGTTTGTCAGTAATTAATTAAGTAGATATCATCAACTATAGCTGCTATATAGTAGACTTACCCTTATACCAACTTAATGTTGATAAATAAAACGGGAGCACTTTACCCTGTTATTAGGCTAGCAAAGGTAGGTACTAACTAGACGAACCTCTTAAAGGATAATCATGTTTTTATTCAGCTGGAATAGAATATAAAATTTCACTTAAACCATTTCCGTTATTGTTATTTTTTTTAGATTTTGTAAGTTAGTAGTCTTATGTTATTAAGTCAATATTAATTAATTAAAATACTTATTAGTGTAAACAAAGACAAAATATGATTTTTTTGGTGTATATCTTTTAATAGAATCAAGTCTGGATAATGACGCCAAAATCGAAAAAGTATAAAAAAAAAGAACTTAATATGATGATGACGCATTACATCCATAAATAATTAATTAATTTTATTTCTTAAAATATCAAATTTAATTGTTTTCTAATATAAGTGAACAGGACTACATTTATAACTGAGGACCCTCCTCTCACCATATCATACTTTTGGATCCAAAAGTAAAGAGTCTTCTCGCACATCGGTCTAGGCTTTCCGCTGTTAAACATTGACCGTCATAACTATTGGTACAATGATTATGAATAGAACAGAATGTAGGATTCTATATACATACATAGACGTAATCTTATTGTTCTTGTGTAGGTTCAAATGTTTGTTATTTTTTTTCTATTTTCACAAGATTAACACCATGTGTAATATTAATCTTAACGTCAATAGTTACTGTTCGGCTCTTTGATCATCCTACTAGAACTAAATAAGGCCAATTAATCAATATAACTGTCAGTGATAATTAGATTGCTATACCTACATATGTTATAACACAAGCGTTCAAAATTGTTGTGTGGTACGTCTATATCCACACAACCATATTGAAGAACAAGTTGCTGATAGATTATTCTCGCTATCAGATTACCTATATTATATACCGTTAGCGGCAGTGGTAGCCCAGTCGTAACGCGCTCGCTTGGAAGACCGAGTGAAGCGGGTTCAAATCCCGGATCTCACACAGGTGTGATCCTTGGTGTGATCAGAGGTGATATTTTCATGTGCGAATCATTTCTAACTTGATTACCACTTGCCGTACGGTGAAGGAAAACATCATGAGGAAACCTGCATGTCTGCCAACCCGCACTTGGCCAGCGTGGTGGATTATGGCCTGATCCCCCTCGTATCCCCCACTGCTGGGCACGGGCCTACCTGAAGGTAGGCCCGTGCCCAGCAGTGGGACGTTAAAAAGGGCTGAATACATATACCGTTAGCAAGCTTGCAAGTTAAGTTTTTAACATGCCTGAAATAATATGTCTAAAGGATTCCCCGGGCAATTGGGGTGCTCGATAGAAAATACTATAGAAATAATATATTTTAGAACGCCAAAATAATTTAGGGTTGATACAATGCGGTCGTTAAAGTCTCTACAACCTTGCTATCATCCGTCAAAAGACTGTTAAGTATCTTTTTCAATTACTTCTTCGAAAAGGAGGAAGTTCTCAATTCAGCTTATATGTTTTATAGGTGAATAAAGACAAAGCCTCAATACTAAGTTAACACTTTATTTTAAAATTAATAATTACCTAATGTTTCAGACTTCAGACAGACAGACGCAAATGTAGACATATCAATCTGAAGTTTTATAAAAATCTGTTCAATTTATCAAATTAAAGCAGAATTAGTCCCTGTTTTGTTAATTACATTCCATTAAGGTCGTGATGCTCTACAAGTATATATGTATATGAGATTTATATATTTATTATTATGATTATTGCTAACTCTCATAATTTTAAATGTTTACGCAGGTACGACTTACTTGTGGAGCAGCATATCTAATACCTTTAAACAAGCAATTCTTGTATATTTATACTGGCGATCTCGGAAACGGCTCTGACGAATCCGCAAAAATTTGGTGTGTGGGGGTTTTCGGGGGCGAAAGATCTATCTATAGTAGTCTTATATCAGGGAAAATGCGTGTTTTCGAGTTTTAATGCGGTTTTCTTTCGCATTATTCCATGCAAAATATGGTCGTTAATTTTTTACGCTCGGGCATAAGTATCGTGGTCAAGCGGGCAAGGCGCAAGATTGACGATCACAGGTATCCGGGTTCGAATCCTGGTCGGATATAGATTTTTAGGTTTGTTTTTTTTTTGTATTTAATCAAGTCTTTATTTTCTTTTGTTTTGTCGCCATTAGTATTTGTGCTGAGTTAAAAACAATTAAAATATTCTATATTTCAGGTATTTGGCATAATCACGAGAACACAGTGGCAATGAGCGGGGGTCCCCGTCGCGGCCGATAGTACAGCGCGCGCCCGCGCCGGCCTCCGTCCCCACACTCACGCCCGCGCCTTCCTTTAGCCATGGTGCGTGACAAGAAGTCCCCGCACAAAACTGACTCCCAGAAGTGTAAGTTTTTTTTATTTAGTGTACGTACTTACTTTAGCTCTTATAGATCTCCTTTGACTTTTTTAAAAGAAATACACACTTGTAGATTGTAAAATTATAGGTTGAAGAGGATACAACAACAATATGTGTGAGTATATGTGACATATTATACTAAAAAGCGTATTGTGCTATCCTATATTTCTCGTGAATGCCCATCTACTCTGATGGGTCCTATATGGTAATATCGAATAGCTGTGTAGATATTATTCTGAAATAAAACGATCCCCCAATATAATCTTAACAGCTTTACAACTCTTACTTATTACATAGTACACTAACGGAAAAGCAAGTGAACAATATATTTTTATTTTACATTAGTATTGCTTTTTTTCAACGATAATAAATTGCCTATACCACTTTTACATATCGTTTTGTAGTCTACTATAGAATAGTGTAGCCATAAAAAAATGAGTTGGTTGTATCTTTAAATGGATCTTGGCGGTAGATTTAATTTGGTATGTATATCGAAAGGAAGGACATTACCTACTTAAAATTATTAAAAAAAAAAACAAGACCACGCCTAAGGGGTTAAATGCAATGATACTTCGTATATATAAAATATTTCTATATAAATATTAAAAAAAAAAAAACAAAAATGAAAAACCAATGTTCTTAATAATATTTTCTGTATCTTTGAGTATAATTTTGTGCTACCGAATGATTATGAAGAATAACATTTTTTTATTCTTATCTGCGTTAAAGCTAATTTCATAAACATATGAAAAATATTGGCGATACTAATACTTAGGTCTTTGTATAGAGTTAAATTTCAATACATACATATATTCAATACTTTAGACGGATCAATCATCATGGCACTGGCCAACACCTGAATGTAATATGTACATACGTGTGGATTATTTTTATACGTCAAATATGTAATACTCACCCTCGCTTCGCTCGGGTTCGTCCCTAGGTTGCTTCCCCATACAAACTTTCACCCCCATTTTCCCCCCTTAAGGAATGATTTCCAGGATAAAAACTATCCTATGCCCTTCCCAGGGTTTCAAACTATCTTCTTCTTATTCTTATTCTACCTTCTTTATTATTCTACTTTCTTCTTTCATCTAAATCGGTTCAGTAGTTTCGGAGCCTATTCGGTGCAAACAAGCAAACAAATCTTTCCTCTTTATAATATTAGTATAGATTAAAAGGTGTTAAGAGAGAGAACCCCAAATACGTCACAAGAAGAGAAAGCTTAGTGCTTAGCTTGCTAATTTTGTTTATAGTATGACTAGCTACTCACCGTCGCTTCGCTCGGGTTCGTAGGTAGGTACGTTTTAACAGTAACTATAGAATAGATATATAAAGCTGGCTTTTTAGTGGTGTTAGTTTATCATCATCGGCTTGGGCTGAACGTTGAGAAGTCAGTCAGTAAGTCGCGAGTAGTGAATAAAAATAGTAATTGCGAATGTACCTTAGGAGATAGACATATACTATTGCGGACTTGTCTGTAGACCTTTTTAAGACCTAAAATTTTTTAGTACACTGTTTTGATGTATCTCTTAAGGCATCAGTCATATCAGCGTTAGCCATATAAATTAAATCCTAAATCTTGACCCGAGTAATAAGTTATCACTACACAAAATTTAGTTTAAATCGGTTCAGTACTTTTTGCATGAAACGCGCACATCGATTTGACTTACAATAAGTTAGTTTTATTATAGGTATAGATAAGAATAGGTATTGCGAGTGTACCTCAAGAGATATTAGGAGCCTATTAGATTAGATAGAGGGCCTATTCAAGACCTACAATTCTTTAGTACATTGTTTCGATGTATGTCTTAAGGTTTAGTCAGCGGAAGGTTTCTTAGGGAGGACTCGATAAAACCAGTTATTGTGATTTCCAGTGAGATAGAAAGATTTTCCTGAAGTATAAAACGTATCCTAAATGTTGACCCGAGTAATAAGTTATCGTTTCACCAAATTTCGTTGAAATCGGTTTATTACTTAATTGAAACGCGCACACACAAACAGACATACAGACAAACAGACAAAAATTTTAATAACTATTGTTTTGGGGTCTATATTGTATACATAATACGTTACAGTCATTGTTTTAAAAAAGTATTTCATGTATAGATTTCGCTAAGTTACTGCTTTATTATAGTATTGATAGATTATTATAGTACAGCTTAATATTAAGTTAAATAAGGTTGTTATGAAAAATTAAAGTGTTAAAATCGGGTGACTTCAGATAAATCAGCATTTTGATAGCTTTAGAATGTCTCGAGTTTTGCTTTCTAAGTTAATAAGCTCTTTTGAAAATCTAGTATATTTCCTACATTGGGCTTTACTCGTAGATATCGGAATAAATGGCTTCATTAACGAAAGCATAATGCCGTCCTCGCTATTTTTGATGCTTTTGCTTTAAATATTTTCAGGATGTAGTGAAATGATATTAAACTCGTCGAGTGGTTATTATCAACATTTAAAGCGATAACGTATTTAACATAAATGAAATATAATAAAATCGTCAATATATAATTAATTATGTAGTTGCAATCCTCTGACAAATAAGTACTCACAATTGAGGACTGTCGAAAATTTACCATTAAAGTGTCGAATCCCTTAAAATGGGTAATTAATATAAAAGAGCCGAATATGAAACTGAATTCGTAATTTTAATGCTGGTTATTAATTTGCGAGTCGGAAAATTTTGTAATAATAATTCCCACTTAAGCTGAACTTCTCGAACTTCGTTGAAATTGAGATGTCAGTCGATACAATTGGCGCAATTTGGCTGGAATCACTCTGGGAATTGAGTCCAGTTGCCAAGCGCTGTAAGCAATATGTTTCAATATATCTCGTACAACACATATGTAACTACTCGTATTACACAGTTTAAGTACACATTAGTTTTATTATAATTAAAGTATGAAAGGGGGGGTTAAAGTATGAAATTGCCGATTTGTACTGAAAAATTGAATTTCGTTTTTTTTTATTTAACATATTTATTTAAGTAAAATAATTACCTTTATTAACTATACATTGCTGCCATCTATTAGGAAAGTCATTTATGCCTTTGCGATAGAACTCTCGTGATCTAGATACGACTTTATTTCATTAGATGTGCGAAAGCATTTTGTACTGCCTCCTGAGAAGAAAACTTTTTATCACGTAGAAAATTGTCCAAATCACGAAAAACTGGTAGTCTGTTGGAGCAAGGTCTGGCGAATACGGAGTGTGACGAATGGTTTCTAATTTCAGTTTCTGTAGAGTTAAAACGGTTTCTCGTGCTGTATGAGGTCTCGCGTTATCATGGAGCAAAATGGTGAAGATTGATTCATGAGTCGGGGTTCTTTCACTGCTAGTTTTGCTATCATTGTTCGGAGTTCGGCAAAGTAGACATCTGCCGTTATTTTTGACCAAATCAGAGAAAGCTATAGTGAATAACACCATGCTGAGACCACCAAACCGTTACCATTACCTTTTTATTGGTAAGCTTTGTTTTAGGACACTGTTGCGACGTTTGACCTGGGGTCAGTCATTGCATTTTTCGCTTACGGTTATCATAAAGAATCCACTTTTGATGACATGGCACAATTCAATCCAATATTCCTTCATTTCTTTATCGATTCAACAAGGCAACACAAGTTTCAATACGCGTTTCTTTCTGCAGATCAGTCAAGTCATGAGGCACCCATTTTTCATATTTTTTTTATTTCATTGTTTTGACGCAAATGAGTCAATATTGTTGGTAAGGTAACGTTAAATCATGCCGCTAATTCCTGGGTAGTTTTGCTTAGATCGGCTTTCACCATCTCTTTCAATGCATTGTTATTCACCTGTGTGGGCACGTCTTCCACGTATTTCGTTCTTCAAATCAAAGTTTCAATCACGAAAGTGTTTAAACCAAAATCGCACGGTGTGTTCATTAGCAGTCCCCTCTCCAAACCCAAAATTGATATTGCGAGCTGTTTCTGCCGCGTCAGTTCCGCGTCGGAACTCATATTCAAAAATCACTCAAATTTTCGAAGTATCCATCTTTCTTGTTTAAGCTGGATAAAAAAACAACTGAAAGTCGATAATCGAATGTTGTACATTTTTTAAAAGAAGAACTACATAGGTAGGTACCATGTAAAAAAACTTTCACCCAAAAATCTCAAACCATGAAGGTTCTATGTCAATTCGAAGGACCTATTACAATAAAACGGCAATTTCATACTTTAACCCCTATACTCATAATAAAATCCTAGAGAGATCATGTTCGTATGTTTTATTTAAAAAAATCTTATTGGAGTTATATTTGTCTATATTTATACTCAATGCATTTGCAATTGAAAATAACAACCAAAACAAACCAAAAAAAAAACAGAAATAGGTAGAATACAGGATGTTTATATAGAACGTTTTTTTTTTAAAATAAGTCGTAGTAAAGAAGGGATAAGTTCAGTCAACATTTGTGTCCTCGTTGAAACTTATTCTAGTTGTATGTCGTCAATGGCAAATCAAAAGAGACATCTCTACGATTTTATTACATATGTACAATATCTAGGTATACTCATATAAGGGAAAGTGGCGTAAATTGTGCTTTAATTGTAAATCACCACCTTAAAATTTTGCAGAAACATTTTTTACGGCTTGCAACACTAATCGGTAGTGCCAACAACATGCGACAGTTATTTGTTCATAAAGTTAGATGCAAAAAACATGGACAAGTTTTAAAAACGTCCTCTTTTTTTGAAGTCGTTTAAAATCGTACTGAATACTACACGACTGTTTGGTAATTAAATTACATTTTACTACGACTTTAATTTAAATTATACACTACGAGGTTTGTTATTACGCAATAGGAAAATTATAAAAACTTTGCTTATGGACTTCATACAATCAATTATATTTTATATAGATATGCGGGACAATTTCTCACAAAAGAGGACAGTTGCCTGTCTTGTTCATAATTATTTGAAGAGATTTATCGTCCTTGTTATTGTTTGTTAGCGATAAACTCCTAAGTCCAATAAACAGCAAATCCTGGCTGAAGACGCGAAATCTCGTAACTTCATAATTCAAAATAACTTTGCTTTATCACAATTTAGTGTTTAAGGAATGATAAGATAAATTTGATGATTTCAGCGACTTTCCCTTCTAGGTAAATTTTATATCAAATTAGCAGAACCCGCGGCTTCGCTCGCGATTAAATTGGGGAAAAAATAAACTACTAATATGTGTTTTTTAACTATCATACTAACATGATGACATGTAGATTATTTTAAAGACCCAATGCAATGTACACCTGAAGCTTACGCTTAAAACCAACCACAAATACCACACTGATGGATGTTCTGTCTAGTTCTGGGTTCTGCTAAAATGTCCACGTGACAAGTTATCCTCTCTTAAGTATAAGGCCTGCTACTTTTAACGACCCTGAAATATAAAAATGGATTAAATTCAAAGGCGTAGTCAGAAGTTATTAGTGGTATTCAAGGTATGAATTCTGATTTCCCCCGAGCACATCCAACAAACACAGTGGCCACTATGATGTTTAATGAATTCACAGTCTAATCCCGTCACATAGCTTAGGTTACTTTTTCATTACAGTTGTGCCAACCTTCATAAGGAGGATAAAGATAGCAGGATACTCTCTAGCTAGGTTCTCTCTCTCACGCTCTAGGTCTGTTATAGTTGTCCACTGCTGTGGCCAACCGTGAAGTTATACATAATTTTCTTTTAGATTCGGAATAATTTCCGTTCTCTACTTTATATATCTCACAGTAAGTGTGCACTTACGGAGAACTTGAGCCATGTTACTCTGTTTAAATATATTCAACAACTCTAACTTCGCCTAGTTTTACCCACTTAGTGGTTAAATTAAAAAAATACATGTTTATTTAATTGTATTGAAGAGCATTAATACGAAATTTCAAGTAATTTTGATCATAAACAATTTTTTCCTCATATAAACAGCACAACCTTTTTACCCTTTTAAGGGATGAATTACGATATTTGTATTGTTTTATTTTTCATTTAAAGGTAAATACCACTTGCATCAATTACAGACTTTCATACAAACTTTCATCCATTTTACCCCATTATAGAATGAATTTCGAAAAATGCTTAAACACGTACTTATTTAATTGCATTGAATAAGCATTAAAACCAAGTTTCAAGTAATTCTGATCATAGTTATTTTTTTGTCCATATAAACTTTATTACTTACCAGTTACCACCATTTCCCCTTTAAGGGATGAATTTCGAAAAAAATGAAATAAATATATTTCTTATTTATTATTTTAAAGCTAAATACCACTTTCTGTATGTATATTTCACATTGAGAATGACGAAATTTCATACAATCTTTTATCCCCTGTTTTACCCACTTAGGAGATGAATTTCGAAAATCCTTTCTTAGTGGATGCCTACATTGTATAAGGACTACGTCCTCCAAATTTCACGTTTCTACGACCAGTGGCTTAGGCTGTGTGTTGATCGATTAATAAGTCAGTCAGGACAAATCATTTTATATACACTTATATAGATAATAAAAGTACCTCAAACGAGTAATTATATATGCCCTTAAATATTTTAATTATTATAAACTTAGTTTAGTTAAATAACATACTAAATTTTATATTGTCTGAACCGTATGTATGTATACGTTAATTTATTTGAACATTAATCTAAATGATTACATGTAAATTGCATTAATAGTATCGTAGTGTCTCATACTCCGGTCAAAATAGACATTCACCCTTACATAAATTCCCAAGAAGCTGAAAATTTATATGAACGTTAGGAATACTATTATAATGGAATTGTGAAAAGTCTAAGCTATTTTTATCATAACATTAACCATTTCGCTGCAAAATCCAAAAAAAAAAAAACTATTTTTAGGAACTTTGAACTTGCATAAAATTTTTTACACACATGGGATCGATGGGGACTCGACGATTTCATTATAATGGTATCCCTAACGTGCATGTAAATTTTTAGCTTTTTAGGAATTTACACATTTTACGCATTTGTTATATACTTATTTCAAAAGGGAATTTAATTCAACGAAATTATTTCAAAAGCGATGTCCAACAAAAATCTTCTAAACGTAAAATTTAGTTATGTTTAATTTTTACATTAATTTTTGCTTTTTAGGAATTTACACATTTTACGCATTTGTTATATACTTATTTCAAAAGGGAATTTAATTCAACGAAATTATTTCAAAAGCGATGTCCAACAAAAATCTTCTAAACGTAAAATTTAGTTATGTTTAATTTTTACATTAATTTTTGCTTTTTAGGAATTTACACATTTTACGCATTTGTTATATACTTATTTCAAAAGGGAATTTAATTCAACGAAATTATTTCAAAAGCGATGTCCAACAAAAATCTTCTAAACGTAAAATTTAGTTATGTTTAATTTTTACACTGTATTAATTGTCGAAAACATATACACTGTTTACAAACTGATAGAATTTTAGCAGCACCAAATGTATTTTAGCAAATAAAAAATATTTTTATTCTGTAGCTGCTTTAAACATCTTCTGTAGAACTAGGCTTTCTCATCTCAAACGTATTAGCAAAAGAAGCTTCGGCTTCTTTTGTGTTTTGGAATTAATTAAGCAAGAAGTACATCGGAATTTACTTTAACAATTTGTTTCCTAAGTTACCATCCACAGTACAGATTTGATAAAGAGAAATACATAATTCATTATTGTATCTAGATTTTATACATAACATTTTGGTGTTTCGGTTACATTTTGTAAGGGTCCTTAACTTTCGTCTACTCGGTCCTTAATGTAAGTAGACGAAAGTTAATATAACAAGGTCACATGTAGTAGGTATTATAGTAAAAAATACCTATTACATGTGACCTTGTTATATAAAAATAACGACCCGTAACGCTATTGAAATATTATGATAGAAAGAAATCTATTTTTTATCATAAAAAAATAAAATAATTCGCAGCGTAAATAAACGTATACTATGATGTTGAAACATCTAGTATCTAATATTTTTTTCACATTTATCATTCTTTCTTTTCCGAGAGACAAAGAAAATATTTTGGGACTTCGTCTAGTTAGGCGGGTTCAGAAAAAATCATAATATTTTGTATTCGCCATCGTAATATTTAAGTAACTAAAAAATGAATGGAAAAGACAAGTCTAAGCGTTGTCACCTGGTTACAATATGTCTTTACCATATATTTTTAGTTTTTTTTTATGGGATTCAGTGACAAACGAGCAGACAGACCACCTGATGGAAAGCAGTACCTGTCGCCCATAACACCTACAGTTCATGCACTTAAGTTTTAGGTAAAATACAGAACCGCCGCGCCGGTACGTTGTCACTGTGAGGACTAAGATGATATGCCTCTTGCCTGTAATTGCGCTGGCTACCTTATCCTTCAAACCGGAACACAACAATGCAATCATTGTTGCTTGGCGGCAGAAATACATAAGGGGGTGGTACCCATCCAGTCGGACTCCTCAGGCTTGACAGTTCCATTAGCCATATCGATTGTAGAAATCAGCTGATATTTACTCAAATAGATTTAAATATTTTCAAGAGCCCAATTAAAAAATACAGACTGCCCATAATAATACTATTAATGAAAAAAAAAGAATGTTTTTAATGTAAATTCAATCGCCTTATTGTTGAATAAAAATGATTATTTGTAAGCCAGAATTCTAAACCTCCTACCTCCTAAGGAATACATATTCAAATGGATTATCCATCATAAGACTAAGATTTATGAGGTAACTTAATCTAACATGCAACTATAAAAGCGGTGCATAATATTACACACCGCACCGATAAATTAAAGGATATTATAGAAATTATATCACTAAGTTTTATGTATCATCGCCAACTATTTAAAAACCTAAGCTTCTAGGTTTTTTAATAGTTCGAAATTATGATCTATAGTAATTGTCTGGTTGAAATATGTCTATAGAGATAAATAAAATTGAAGTGTCTGTTTGTAATGTCAAAATAACAGCTTCATACTAAACGCCTATGGAATTACGGTACACATAGGAAAAACACATTTTTTAAAATTTTTGTCTGTGTGTCTGCCTGTTTGTTCCGACTAATCTTCGAAACGGCTGGACCAATTTAAAGAGGACTTTTACCGACATATAGCTGATAATATAAGGAGTAACTTAGGCTACTTTTGTTATAGAAAAAGAATTAGGGTTTCACTCAAAAAAATTAAAATGAACCGAGATACGCATCCGAGCGAAGCGAGGATAAGTCGCTAGTATTATATATAATCTAAATGATCTTTTTTGATATTTAATAACTTTGAATTGTAAATGGTTGGAACAAGCTTTCATAATTTTTTGTAAACTATTTTTCTCAAAGCAAATACATTTTTCATTATCTAAAATGCTATCGCATGTTTTCAACGAAGTAGGAGCAGTTTCTTAATTCATTTCTGCAATATGTTGTACTTAACATTAATATAATAAAAAAAAATATATAAGTTAACTTGGTTATTAAGATTATAATTAGTGTCAATCTTCTCTAACTAAACAATTATCATATATTTATATATACAATACCTAAAAAATATAAAATTAACAAAATCTGGAGTAATTTTTAAATTATTTTAATACAAATAGTCTAAGATTATTAAAGGTAGAGTCGATGAACTTTCAGTTTATTTATTTAATATGCTCCATTTATGAAGTCAGGCAAATCCAATAACATGTTCATATTTTGTTCATATTCGTCACAGTAACAAAAATTACGTATCTAAATTTTGTCGTATTTCATTACTGTATATGTTCATAAACTGTTTGATATAGCTCTCCTGAAGCATATTTGATTATGTAAGAGTAGAGACTAGGTATATGTATAGTCTCTACTGTCTCCAGCTACGCAAAGTAATTATCGTGTAGTGCAACAAGGATATCTGGAATTCATGTGTTTATTGCTACGTAGTTTTGAAGTTAGGTTTACTAACTAGATGTAAATACACTGTTACAAACTAGATGCCCGAAGCACAAACATCACTCGCCAGCGAGGTGGTGGACTATGGCTTACTCCCTCTCATATTGGAGGGAGCTCTTTGCGCGAAGTGGAAGATTAAAAGAGCCAAAGCAAAATAAATAAAATACGTATTTTTTTGTATTCATTTAGTAAGTATGCAAGATGATTGAAAATTAAAAAAAAATGTTGTATTGCAATTATTATATATTTAATAAAATTTTCCATAATTGACTCTTAAAAATGTTCCAATCTTTGACACGTCATAGATGTACATCAATAATAATAATACCAGTCTTAGAAGAACTTTGAGCTAGTTAGATTATCGACTTCCGCGGGATGTTACAACTTTCATTTCCGCAATAGAACTGGTATTTGAGGAAACGGGATGTGGAACGCATTAGAAATGACTTCGATGCATTTACTTGTACGCTATAGAATATATGAACATAATTGCATGCTGTCGAGTGGAATGGAATGAAGTAAAATAAATATTTACAGATGTAAATATTTATTTTATAAATATAAATCTAGTTTCTGGCATTTATTTCTTGATTTGAATTAATTGAAAAAATATAAAATTTAATTTTTTTTTAAGTTATGTAGATATGCATCTGTTACGAGATGGTATTTTAACAGAGTTTAAAAAAGAGGCTCGTACTTTAACTGGTAAAAAAATAATAATTTAAATTTTAACTTTAATATTTGAAAATAACATTAGTAATAAAACGGATACGCCTAGTGTAAAACTTAATGCAAACTCCAAAACGTGAGTTAGTAAGTCGTTGAACAGAAATTCCCATGATGCATAACGTTACGCGTATTATTCTGTACCTCGTCTGTATTATATAGATATGAGTTTGCCACACACACTGTGTGTGGAAAAACCAATGTAGCATATCTGACTAACATCCGCAGCTAATCCTATCTCCAATAGAGATAACTTTTTATAGCAAAATGTGTATTTAGTATTTGAAAATATTTGCTACTAAAATTTATATCAGCTTATGATGTCATGATTTGTTTATTTATAAATAACGTACGTGACTATAAACCACGGTCATGCATATGGTACAATAGGCTAGCACGGTAATAGTATATGGCTTTAAAAATCGAATGGAATAATAATGCTATCTAAAAATATGTCAAAAATTATAATTAAATGAACACCTAAAACAGAAATCATAAGTGTGCTTCAAAAGACTTTACTATCCTTTGCGGAATACAGAGAAACTTCTCCGCTTTAAATCTATTTTAAAATTATGATTTTTAATCAGACATTAGAAATTATGACCAAATCGGTCATAATTTCTAATGTCTGACCTGAGAAATCTGTCGTAGGCAGAACATTTCAAATTAAAAGAGACATTAAGCGCCACGTTTACATTTAGCCAGCACTGCCTAAAAAATATAGAGCGTACTTGTATATTTTCTTTTGGCCGATAGCAACTTGCCTGTTTTGAGGACTGATAAACATACACACGGCAGTTTAGTCGTATGAAATATTGCAAGCATGAAGTGGTGTATAATAGCAAAGACTGCGACAGGGGAGCCGTATTCATTAATGCATCGCCATTCATGGACCCATTTGCTTACATAACAATATTAATTTAAATTATTCTGAACACAGAAAGAAGTACTTTATGACCATCAACTACATTGTTTAATCAGTTTAGCTGGTAGCCTTGCACTGAGATGAACTATGTACTGAAGTCTGAAAAATAAAACTACCAAACTAATGTACTGCTGGCAAGATAGGCTTTTATTGAACTTCGATAGGAAGGGCAAAGGCCTTACAACAAGATGCTATTGAAAGTTTACAATGTCTTGTACTTTTAGAGTAAACCAAACCATAGCGCGATTTAGAATACACTTAGCGCCATCTAGTAAACAAAACCGTAAACTAAATATGTCATATAAATGCGAACTTGAATGGCTTGAAGTTTGGTTTCTCTAGTTAGTACTTGGCTTGTATTGTTCATGAACGTACATATTACTGCAATTTTAATTAAATTTTACGAAGTAATACATTTATTATTTTACCCTTAGCTCCGCCCGTAGATTATTCTTACTTCCAAAAAAAGGAGGAGGTTCTCAATTCGACCGTATATATATATATATATATATATATTTGTTCGGGCATTTTTTCGTCGTTTATGAACCGATTTTGATAATTCTTTTTTTGTTGGAAAGGAGATATCCCAAGAGTGGTACCATGATAAGGAAAACAGGATCTGATGATGGGATCCCAGAGAAATCGAGGGGAACTTTCGAAAATTGTAGCGGCGACTAGTTCGTTTGTTAACATTTTCATTAGGTATTTTAAAGCACTACTATTTAATGAATATTAGTTCCTGCATCAGCTCACAATGCTTAAAAAGCGTATGTTCTCCAATCCCCCGCACACAACATAGACCTATTTTGTGCAACATCGAGCCCGCTGTCCGACCTATGACTGTGCCATTTAAGCGCCGATTTAACTATACTAAGGCTGACTGGGAGTCTTTTACAAGTTCCATCGACGACGCTCTCCTAAATGTGGTGCCAACTCCAGTAAACTACGACCAATTTGTTGAGACCGTACAATCCTTATCCCGGAAACATATTCCAAGGGGTTGCAGGACTTCTTACATATCGGGACTGTCGAGTGAGTCCACTGATCTGTTGAGCCGGTATGAGTCACTGTACCAGATGGACCCATTTTCGGAGGCTACCACGGAAGCAGGGGAGCTGCTGCTTTCTACAATTGGAAAAAATAGGCGGGAGAGATGGGTCAATACTGTCACTAGTATTGATATGACCCATAACAGTAAGAAGGCATGGAACACCTTGCGCAAGTTGACAACCGAGCCTTCTCGACCCTCTCCTCCAAGCCAACTCACCGCCAACCAAATTGCCCATCAGTTACTTCTTAATGGAAAACCAGCTGCTCGCCCCGCGAGAGTACCTAAACTAAAGACATCTGGGAATTCTTGCGACACCATCAGTAAGCCGTTTATCCTTGCTGACGTTGTGACAGCGATCAAAGGTCTTAAGTGCGGCAAAGCCTCTGGAGTGGATGAAATATCGGTTGAGCAGATCAAACATTTTGGCCCAGTTGCTGTGTCTTGGTTGCTGCAACTTTATAACAACTGTCTGAAATCTACTTCAATACCCCGGCTCTGGAGAAAATCTAAGGTCATAGCTATTTTGAAACCAGGCAAGGCAGCAGATGATCCTAAGAACTATCGACCAATATCTCTTCTATGTCACACACATAAGCTATTCGAGAGACTGCTGCTGAACCGACTTACGACTGCTATTGATCCTAAGCTAATCCCGGAGCAAGCCGGTTTCAGGCCTGTTAAGTCCTGTTGCAACCAGACCCTCAAACTCGTACAATATATTGAGGATGGTTTCGAGGCAGGAATGGTCACAGGCGCTGTATTCGTCGACCTATCCTCAGCTTACGATACAGTTAACCTAAAACGGCTGTTGTGGAAGGTGGAGACCATGATAAGTGACATGAATTTTGTCAAAATACTCCGAGAACTTCTTCACAACCGGCGTTTCCAAGTCCACCTCCTCTCAGACAAAAGTCGTTGGAGATCACAAAAGAACGGACTACCCCAAGGTAGTGTCCTGGCCCCGCTTCTTTTTAATATATACACTAACGACCAACCACCTAGTCCAAACACATCCCGCTTCCTCTACGCGGATGATCTTGCACTCACCTCCCAGGCCGCCACTTTCGAGGAGGTCGAGACGAATCTATCAGATGCCCTTACTAACTTAGACAAGTACTACATCGCAAACTCTCTAAAACCGAATCCGAACAAAACTCAATCCTGCGCATTTCACCTTCGCAATAGAGAGGCAGGGCGTAAATTAAGCATTGTATGGGGTGAGGTGCCTATTGAGCATAGTAACTTCCCCAAATACCTTGGCATCACTCTGGATAGGTCACTTACTTTTCGCAAAAACTGCGAGAACATCAAGCAGAAAGTCCATAGCCGAAACCAAATCCTGCGTCGACTAGTCACATCCAAGTGGGGTGCCTCGCCTGATGTCTTACGAACTACTGGCTTGGCCGTTTCCTTTGCTGCTGGTGAATATGCCTGCCCTGTGTGGTGCCGCTCTTCCCACGCTAAACTAGTGGATACAGCACTAAACGAAACGTGTCGCATTATCACTGGTTGCCTGAAACCGACTCCGACACCGATGCTGTACCCACTAGCAGGAATTGCGCCTCCAGAAGTCCGTAGAGCAGTGGCGAGTTCAAGCGAAAGGACCAAAATGGAACAAGACACGCGACACCCCATGCACGACAATATCCTGGTGCCACAAAGGCTAAAAAGCCGAAAAAGCTTTATGAAGTGTGTCCTACCACTTAGAGATGAACGACCACAGGCAAGATGCAGGATGTGGCAGGACAATTATGGTCCTTTGTTAACTCCATTCGTTCCACCGTCTGAGAATCTTGCGCCTGGACATAGTTTGCCTTGGCAGACCTGGAAGTCCCTTAATAGACTCCGGACACAGGTAGGTCGAAGCAAGGAGAACTTGTCCAGGTGGGGATTTGCGGAGGGTGGCCTGGAGTGCAGATGTGGTACTGTCCCACAAACGATGAGGCACTTACTTACTTGCCCTGCTTGCCCTGTTACCTGCAACTTACAGGAGCTTATGGACGCCACTGATAAAGCAAGAATAGTGGCTGAGTTTTGGGCTGACTCAATTTGAACCTGCCATCGACACGAGAAGAAGAAGATTTAATGAAGGTCTGGAGTCGATCTGATGATGGACCCGAAAGATAGTCGAGGGAACTCCTCAACGATTTACAGCAATTACCTGGTGTTTGGGCTTGATTAATTTGTATTGATGATACGTCTACACTAAAAATGGAAAAATAAAAACTTAAAAAAAAAATAATAACCGACTTCCAGGCACTGAAAAGTAAAAAATAACTAAACGGGGGTTTTCATTTAGAATAGATACTTAATTAGATTTTTTCGAAGTCGGTGGCAGCCAATACAAATCAAAGCACACATACATGTTTCTCAATCATTTATTAATTATAAGTTCTTAACAAAATCCATTAAAGTTTTTACGTTGACCAAATTTTGTCAGTTTTTTTTTATGTTGGTCGTGTTTGCCTGTAATTTTTAAATTAAGTGTGCCTTAAGTTATTAGTGACCTAGTTACAAATTATATTTAGATAAGTCATCGTTATACTTTTTCTGACTATATTGCTATATATCTAGTTATTACATTGTGTTTATGTCTAAAATGTTTAACCGCAATCTTAAAAAGTAATGTAGCCAAATATTTGAGAAAGTACCTAATTGTTACACAAACTTCTGAGTTTGAACTGTATTTTGGTAAAATTATCTAAACAATTTGCAGAAGCGATGGTGCAAAATTTCACCTACTTTAGATGCTTGGGTAGCGCCTTTGGTTATTAAGTTCAGCATTAAAGTGACATTAAAGTTGAACTTGTATTCTATAGGAGTAGAGTTAGAGTATCTTATATTATATGTGGTAAGTATCTTGGATACTTCTGTGTTCTGTGTGTCCTGGTTTATTTGAGTGATTGGGTCACAAGCATAGCGACAGTTTGTGTTTCAAATATTTAAGCATATTAACTAGTGTTTTTGAAGACAGCCTTTTATAACGTTGAGAGATTATTGATGGGTATTTTATAAGTAAAAAGATACGATATAAATTGAACAAATTGCATTTTTCTGCAGGACTTGAAATGATATGCTTATTTGTGTTACGTCATACCGTCTCGTCCGTTACGCAAATGCACAGATTTCAACAGCTTGCATGATGGTTCTTACGATTTCTCTAATGTAAAGAAAATCAATCCGACTATATACAAGTTAAGCCTTTTTATTATTTAATAATAAATTCTTGGTGCTAAGCCAGCTTTTTTTAAAAGAATATTTTAGTAAGCATAATTTCATTAAAAAAAAAAACTTGCAAATTAAATAGGTAAAAAAATTATGTAGATAATGTACTTAAAAACATTAAAATCGTGGGGCGTAACGTAACATGAGTAAATATGTAACGATCGCCCCACGGTTTTATTTTTATTACTTTATCTACATCATTATTATCTCAATAAAATTATATCTCAATATAATTATATATAAAATATTTCAATAAAACCGCTTAACTTCAAAAATATTTTTCCTATTTTATTTTCCAGTTTTTTTTATTTTTTTATTTTAAACTGTATATACTCCATGATCCTTCATACACTGTGTTCTACTTGTCATCATTATTTCCCTGCCCATTTCTCAATCACTTGGAGTCAGCGCAGTATATGTTCCGTGCTGCTGATAGGATTTGGCAAAAATTTTACGACCGGCCGCCTGCCTGACGTCAACCCTCCTTAGGAATGCTATTGTTTACCGCGGAAGTCTTGTAATATGCACATTCGATATTGTTTTCATTTAAAACATTTTTTCTTACTATTACTCAAAGTTTTAATGTAATTTTCGGATAGATATATTTTAAAATAAATTTGGAACACATAATAAATAAAAGAACCGTATCCCGATTTGGGCCATGGTGCGTCCATTTATTAATCACATACTAACGGCTAGGGGTTTACGAGTACATTCGCGGAAAAATAGTTTCATTGTTATTCGAAGTGGGCGTATGATTATAGGCACCCAACACTGGTGACTAATTGACGTTTATATCTGTGAAGATTCTTCATCGGTACTGTCAAATCTTATAAATATGTCTCCCATTACTGTCGATGGAGGTTTTATTGGCTGTATCAAATGCCTTGCATACCCTAAATACCAAATAATGGTAGCTATGTGAACGCAACAACCTACGGTTCGACTATTTTTGCAGGTACAATAGAAGTATTTTATTGAGTCTTTTCCTTATATGTTTTTGTCGGCCGTAGTATTTTGATTTATTTACATGTCTAGATTGTATCTTTCCTTTAAGAAATACTTTATAACAATAATATTTTCACAAATGAAATGGGTTTCTGCCACCCTAATGTAACGCAATTGACTTTCTTGCGAATAAGGTATGCCAACCAAATACGCTAATAAGAACGATAATATATTATTTTGATATAGGCTATGAACTATCTAATGATATATGAGCTACTTCCGGACTCGTCATGGCCCAGAACCGGTTCTTTTGTTTTGACGTTGTCAATTTTTTTTCTAATTGTGTTCTACTTGTAAAGCTCTTTTATTTGATACCCATATTGGGGGGATTATGAACAAAAAATGTAATGGGCCATTTTGTTTCCGGTCATATTGGATTTAGATCTTTTTTTGTAGTGTACTATATTCTACTAGAAAAAATATGTCATCGGCCATTTTGTGGCGGCGGCCATCTTGGATTTAAAATGATACTGAATATATTATATTTAACTGCCTCTATGTTGAAGTGATTAGCATGTACGGCTGCACACTCGAAGGTCCTGGGTTCGAGTCTCGGGTCTGCCCAAGTTTAGTTAGTGAGTCTTTCTGTATAGTAAGCCTCAGTAACAGCCCGGACTTGAGAAATTAGCGGTGTTTCGCCCCCATGCCTCGTAAACGTAAACGTAAAGGCGTCGGTCCTGCGCCTTAACTCTCATAGGTCGTGTCGAATAGTCGTCCCACCGGAATATGAGAGTGACGGGAATAGAGAGTGCACTTGTGTCTGCACGCACACTTGTGCACTATAACTTCTCCTGCGCAGTTGGCTAGTCTTAATGAGATCGGCCGCCGTGGCCGGAATCGGTCAGGAGGACATTATTATATTCAATTGTCATTAGAATTAAAGGTGTGTATCAAATATAAGAATTTTACTCAAGCAATTAGGGCAAGCTAAATAAAACCGTTTAAATACATTAACAATGTATATATAGGTATGTATATTAATAAAATCACGTCGGAATTTGAATCCTTCTATATATTTTTCGTATTCATTTCAAAGTTTATTTATATAACGAATTGGTTATTATTTTTCTATCTTAATCATTAATTTATATCTTTAAGTACTGATCGAATGATAAATTTATTAAATAAAAAACATAAATATCTTTAATGTAATATATAAAACAGCTTCTAACCAAATAAACAAAATGTGAAATCCAGGAAATCCTTCGCTTAACATGGATTCGTTCTTATTGGATTCTTATGAGGGTAACAATTCGTTTTTCTCTCCAAATCGAAATTGAATATAGTATGCATTAAGCTTTTAAATTCCAGGAATGAGAATTGTATTATATTATTGTTTTAAAAAACTTACTTACATATATTAATGTAAAGTAAAACAATTATATTATATAGCTTCCTAACTCCCTAAATAAATATTAATTTTTGTAAGTTTCTCTTTAGATAAAACCCTTATTAACTATAAACAAAACGGTTTTGATAGAGCACTGCAATGGTACATTGTTGTTGGAATTTGTTAACTATAAATAAATGGATACTTATAATACCAATTTATTTATCTAAGATCGTTTAAATAGAGTCAAAATTGACTAAACTCTTATATTAAGATCTTATGGTAAGAAAATTTCTATTCAAATAAGATTTTATGTATGCCATAAAGATATATTGCAGTCTGTAAACATGAAGTATTTTATGGACCTATAAAGAACTCCCAGGTGCAACATGAAAACGACTTTTATTAGTTAAAGATAATAGAAAAGGGATTGCTTTGTTTCATTTACTTCGTGATAATTATTGAAGAAGGATGACATTGTGTTGCTATGAATCACGTTACAATAAATATTATTCCTGAAAATTCCTTTTTTAAATTTATATGGGGCACCGTTGATGTAAATATCCATTTAAATAAGAAACGTCAAAATGGCTTTTGAAGACTTCTCCAACAAGGTTATAGAGAAATAGCTTTTCAAACACACTAAATAATGCAGGTCCTTTGAGGGGTAGACTGTCTGATTTTCCGCCATTTTTACATATCCGTCCGCCATAACCGCTGCGGTTGGATTGCACTAACCTGTATGCACATTCGGAACATGAATGTAAATAAAACACGACCGCTAAAATTGGCGTTTTCATTTTTTCTAACATTTTATCCACACACCACACATTAGAACTATTACATGTTATTTGAGCAAACATATTCGGGTAAAAAACAAAATAAAAAAAAAGGTTTTCTAGCACATACTTACTAATGTTTTTCTAAGTAATTGTAGTTTTATTCGCCATCATAATTACTCACACACTATACTCGTGCATATACCATTTGTATTAGTTATTATACTTAAAATTGTTTTTGAGGTTATACTTCTTTTGACACGTTAGGAAAAAATTATAAGAGTAAAACTTTTACGATTCGCACGCACACCGACAGCCAAAAAGTGACATGATGAAGTTAGTTAGCTGCATTCCATTTACAAACAGAGAGTTTTGACATACGGGATAAATTCCTTAGCTATTTTTGTTCTGTTACGCCAAAAAAGTGTAATTTCTTACGTGCGTACACACACACGTTTTTTTTAATGCAATAAAGACAAATTATTTTAGAAGAAAAAAGAAATAGAAAAAATCATTGTTTGCTAAACAGGTTTTATTTGTAAATAAATAATATACTTATTTTTTATACATTTTACAAAGTTATATTTTATGTTATACTTTATGTTATATAATTAGGATTGTAACATTCCTTACAACTCAACCACAGCGCCAACTATCGGTTATTGGCTATGCTATCGGTTATGCTACTCACACAATACGTATTCAGATTCCAGTGTTATATGTACGTGACATATGTATGTGCACTAAATTATTGTATTTGATGAATTCACAATAACACACCTCAAATTACTTGAAAAATTCATGCGCCATCTATCGTACATCAATGAAACTATGTAAAAACTTTCACGAGCATACAATAGTTCGCTAAAGTTTCATTAAAATCAGGCGAATTAAATTTTAGTAATAAAACTTAAGTTGTTCCATACAACTAATACACCACATTTTGTACAATTTCAGAAAACTTTGCAATTAGCAATAATTTACCCAAGTTTTATCGCAATCACTTGAATGCTGTAGGAAAGCATACTAATAAATCTTAAATATTATCTTATTTAACTTGCAAGCTCTCGTTAATACACATTGGTAGAACTAAATATATCAGAAACCTTCACCACAAAATTTCACATTAATTGAATACTCGTAAATAGTTTTATTTTCTGGTCGATTACTAAACGTACAAAATACACACTTTTTTAATTATGACTAATTTGCCCACATGTCTTATGTATTATAAAAAATATAGCACGATAAAAATAAAGATTTATTTAGTTTAACTGAAAATTTTAAATTTTTTCTTAAGTTTATAAGAAGCCTTATGATAAACAATTTTACGCTTCTTTGAAAAATGGATTCGTGAGACAAAATTTAATATAAATTTAACTCGTAACAATTTTCTGGGTATTTAGTATCGCTTTTTTTAAAAAAATCAATACCATGCAAGTGCAACTCAAAGCAAACTATTTACAAAACATAATATTTAAATAAGAAAAAAAAGTCACTGATTATACATATACTAGATTAATATTCTGGAGACTATTTACTAAAAAATTATTTCTTAAATATACCAAATACAGTCGATATATAATTTTAAGGAAACAAAATACAAAGTATTTTTAATGTAGTAAAGAAATTGCCTGTTGCCCCGAACTGGCGGCGCGCCAGGGCTTCTGACCCTTGTCTATTATTTAGGCAAGATCGTGCTTTTGCTTACTTACTTTAAAGACTAGCGTATACACATAAGCTAAATCTCATAATTAGATTTAGCTTCCTATGTATTGCAAAATTATCTATGTAAAATATGTAGATATTCTACGATCGACTAGATTTAAAAGTTATACATTAATTTAAATTACAACGATGTAGTATAAAAACTGGTAACGCGACGTTTTTATATTATAACTAAAAAAAAGTCGAGACGCGCGTCGCGGTTCACGGTAAAAACGTAGTTCTTTTCGCTATTATATATTTATGTAGGGCCCCTTCTTATGAGTGCATACGAACTCCTTAACGTTTATGATCGACTGGTACTTATGTACGTCACGTGGGGTGATTTTAGTAAATAATAAAAAATGTCGTGACGGTCGAAATATTACACATTTTTCCATCTAGCTCTCTTTCGCCAAGTCTGCCGAGTATACATATATTATAATGTGCGATTAGAAATTTAGTTCCAATAAGATAAATCGTAGATAAGGTAAAGGTATAATACAAAATACCCCTCTATTAATGTAATTTTTTACTAATAAATTAACATCTATGCACAACATATATAACATAATAAAATTCTAACTAAGCCGAATCTGTACAATAAATATTTTTTAGAAAATCTTATTGAAATGGTCATTATTATCGATACAGAGGTCGAATCTATAGTTTTTAGAATTTTTGTCTGTCTGTCTGTTACCGCATCACGAGAAAACTGCTGGACAGATTTTGATGAAATTTGGTATAGTGATAGCTGGCTATCCGGGTCAACATATAGGATACTTTTTACCGCAGGAAAATATCACATTTCTGAGAAAAAAAATACAAAAAATGCAATGTAAGAGTATACTAATATAATAATATAAAAAAAAAAATATGTAAAACCTAAAAAGAGTCATTTATTATCAGAAATTATAGGAACAAGTGCTTTCCTTAAAGAAACAAATATGAATTATTCAGAAGTGTAGAGTATACGTTATTACTCGAGAATAAAGTGAATTAATTATAATTAGTTTTTCCTTGATACTATTTTTCTTCAAAAATACAAAATATCTAATAAACTCTATCACGATACCTATAAATACATATGTCATAGCTATCTGTTTAACTCTATTATATATACATTTATTTTGCTTTCTGTCCGAATCATAAATACAATGCTTATTATTTTTATTCTCATGCAAACTTTACAACTCTTTGAGACTAGCCGTCCCTTATTTTCTTTATATTGCTTCATTTTGACTTTTTAGACCTGGTGTTATACTGCAGCTCTATTGAATTGGTCGTAAAACGACCTGGCTGCTTCTAAAGCTTGTAATAAAAATTTGTCGTCACATGGATTATCATCAAAGAAATATGCTCCACAATGAAGGGTTTCAGAGCAATTTTCATTTATAACTTTGTCTTTACAACATCCTAATATGGCTCGCGCGCATGGCGTTAGATATTTTGGACGTACACTGTTTATACCGTGCCTCGTCTGCAGAATATAAACTAATTCCTCATACGTTACGTATGTAGAATTTTTGACAGGATCTCCTAATGGCACTATTGTTGACTTGATATTACGAGCATAATTAATTTGAGCCACGAACATAAAGATGATGGCCAAAGCAATGTATTTGTTCATGGTTGCTTCTGAAATAAAAACAAAATAATAATAAAATAAAATTATAGAAATTTTTAATTTAAATATAATATCAAAACTTTCTCTGCACAGTTTGATTAGATCCTGCGAATGAGGTGAAAAAACACGTAAAATCAAAAATAATATATTTTATCAGTAATTGTTAGTAAATAATAGTGTATTTATATATGTTTTGTTATTTGTCAATGACATTACAATACAAATGTAATTTAGCGTAAAAATAATACAAATATGTCTACTTTATGCTGTAAATTACTTTGACGTCACGTGTCCTAACTTATATAACGTTCTTCATAAGTTTGAAAATATATAATAAACTAACGGCTCACTCTTGCTTCCTGAACTGTATATTTTTCCGGGGGAAAAAGTAGCCTATTTGGTATTCTGATGTATGAACTATATTATTGTAAAGATTCAGTAAAATCCAATCAGTAGTTTTTGTGTATTTGCTGTATAAGTTACTATAGTTTTTTAACTATCCCACGGGAACTCTTTAATTTTCCGGGATGCAAAAGTATCTAAGATGTTGACCGGGGATATAAGGTATTATCATGCAAAATTTCATTTAAATCGGTCCAACAGTTTCGGAGATTATCCTGTAGAAATAGACAAACAGTAATAAGTATTAAAATATCAGAAAAAATAAAAAATAAATTAAAATTTATATGGCTAACGCTGGCAAATAACTATTTTAAATATCTATGTAAAACGTACCTAGCGATGAACCCGAGCGAAGCGAGGATGAGCCGCTAGTAAATAATATATATGAGCTCGAGTGTGCACATTATCACTTAAAATGTCAATGTGAGTCAGAGGTTATATTGTTGGGTTTACCCAGTTTGGATAAAACGCGTCATAAATGTTCTCTTTTAGCAATACAAATCTTTTCCACGTGTACCACTTAATTCATACCTATATGTCTGATAGGATATGATTTTAAACCATCATGCTGTTCTAATATGTACATACATTTTAATATTACTAGACACAAGTTTTATTATAACTTTTTACACTTCCGTATAGAGATTAATTTAAAATTAACTTACAAATTAACCTTGTTATTAAAACAAATAAAAGCTATGTTAATTAGCGTCTGTAGTACATACAGATGAATGTTAAATGAAATGAGAAAAATAATAACACTTACTATTATTCCAGTTCCGTTTAAAAGTCTTCTAATTACTATGATGTAGTAAAAACAACTTGCTTCAATGTTCATAACAACCGTCCGACTGTGTTCAAGAGCGTCAACTATCTGGTTTCGAATCGTTGCAATAATAATATGTAGTCATCGTTGCGTAAACGATTACCATAAAACGGGATTTTGATGTGAATATGTAGGTTGGGGTGTTATATACATTTAATATATTTAAACGAGCAATTCTTGTATGTTTATTTATATATTTATATCGGCGATCTACGAATAGGTTCTATCAATTTCGCTGGGTATGTAGGCGTTTCCGAGGGCGAAAAATCGATCTAGATTAGCCTTATGTCTGGGAAAACGCGTGTTTTCAAGTTTTCATGCAGTTTTATTTTATATAATTCCACGCACGATATGGTCGATAATTTTTTAAGTTTAGGCGTAGGCATCGTGGTTAAGCGACCAAGACCCAAGATTGACAATCACAAGTGTTCGTCCGGTTTCGAATCCCGGTCGGCTTTAAAGTTTTTATATTTTTGTTTTTTTTTTGTTTTGTTTTTATATTTAAAAGTTTTTTTTATATTTGAAGTTTTTAGTTTTTTTTTTTATAGATAAAATTGTTATTTTGGCCAAAAAGTCCGTGCGAAGCTCGGTCGCCCAGGTATATTATAATTAGTTTAAAACAAAAGCTATTTTGACCGATTTTAAAACGGTACTCAATTCGCGTACTTATTTCTACGTAGGTAAGTACATATGTGACGCGATATTTTCGATGATTTTTATAATTCTTTTTCTAATAAATAGGTTGCATGTCTATATGTACGCTTAGTTTTTCTAAAGTAAGTACGCAACGGATTTTGATAGAGATTCCGCTTTCACTTTTTTTTAGAATATGGAGAATTTGTTTCTCGAAAGTTTCATACGTGCACATTAGGTATATTTAAAGTAAAAAAGAAAAGTAGATGTTTTGTGTAATCAAGTCGTCAAGACTGAGAAAAGTGAGGGTGGGTCATAGTATTATAAATAGACTTAACTAACGCATCGGAGCGATGCGAAGGTAAATCACTAGCTTAAAAATATTTTAGAGGTTCAAAAATAAATATTAAAATTTCAATTAATTTTATTCAAGTTAACAAGTATAATTAAATAGCCTATATATAAAAATAATTTATGGGGTCCATTGGCGGGGAGTAGCGCCCATGCGATCCTAGAGCTTAAATTTAGTGAATATGGGTCTCTCAGTCCCCTGCTTAAGACGGTTGGCATGACGGGTTTTCCCACCATCATAGCAAACGTGTAATCAATTGCCCTTTTTTTAATAACATTATATAAAATTGTTTTCTGAAGATAGAATTTGTGGGACGGATGCCATCAAAAATACTTAAAATTTATAAGATGGGTCGGTCCCAAAGGAGGGTCAATTTGACCCGTGACAGTTTTTACAGTTTTAGTTAGGATGTTTCGCGCTTAAGGTCACTATTATAAATATACTTCAATCAATAATTATAATCTTTTTACCTCACGGGAAAATAAGTTACCTTTTATGTTTTTGCGACTTAACACAGCAAAATCGTTAGTCAAAGTTTCAAAGTTAATGCACTTCGCTGATAATTTTTCTTAATCAAATGTACGAAAAAACATCCTGTTTTTAATTTATCATATAACAAATTTTATCGGCTCCACTCGCGTATCTCATTACATATAATTGCTGTGATTTGCATACTAATTAAATAGGCTATATAATGCAAAATATATTTTTAAATTGGAAAGGTAAATCGAGAGAATAGCGCATACAAACAAACAAAAAATAACATCTTTAGCTTTATAATATATGTAAATATCAATAATCATCATGTGGTTTCCTTTGTTAGTATTGGCTTTTTAGCTTTCTGTATTTCGTGACTCCTTAAAAAGTTAACGTAGTTAAGAGAAGGGTCACAAGAAGGTTCTTCTAAGATAAGAATGTTTCCCAAATAAGTCCTATGATATTTGTAATATTATGTTGTTGAATGCATATTTAATAATTTCAAGTAAATCATATTTTACGAAAACCATACTGTTCATTTAAGGCAGTGGTAGCCCAGTGGCAACGCGCTCGCTTGGAAAACCGAGTGAAGCGGGTTCAAATCCCGGGTCTCGCACCTCTGATATTTTCATGTGCGAATCATTTCTATCATGATTACCACTTGCCTTACGGTGAAGGAAAACATCGTGAGGAAACCTGCATGTCTGAGAAAACCTAGCAAGTTTTCGAAAGACATGCGAAGTCCGCCAATCCGCACTTGGCCAGCGTGGTGGACTATGGCCTGATTCCCCTCGTATTGAAGGGAGGCCCGTGCCCAGCAGTGGGACATGAAAAGGGCTGAATACATACTGTTCATTATAATAAGTATGGTTTGTGTTATAAAATATATAATAAATAGGCAAATATATAGTAACAATCTGATAAAATAAGAAAGATCATTAATAATGAATTACAAATATAGGTATACATATTTAATCTAGCAAATACTTTCTGAAGAAAAAAGTCAGTTTGTAAGTTTGCATGTACATAGGTGGTAAACTCTGAAACTAATCCGATTGTGAAAATTCTTACCGCCGATTTCTATAGGCTTTTTTTATATATAACTATAACTATTTTTCCGACATTCACGGTTTCTTTGTCACAATTAGAGAATTGTCATTTCACATGTGAGTACTTCAATACTATTATCGTCATCACGCATTCCATGTTGGGCCTTTTTTCATGAAAGTATGAATATAAGTTATATTAAACATTTGTGGAGGTAATTAATATAGCGTTATAGAAGGTTAAGTTTCGCTTAAGTTAAGTTTACTTTTATAGGAAAGTTTACCTATTCTAAGTGCATAAATGCAGATTTTAGCTGAGTGCTATTGAAGTTGCGAAATTAATTTGCCCATGGCATGGCATTGCAGTAATTTAGGACTGATAGGATAGGATAGGAGGATATCCAGCAAAAGTCACCATATTATTTGATGGCATAATTTAATACGTAATTTAGTATTAAATCGTTTAAGGGGTTAAGAGACGGGAAAAACCTCATGCGTCGTTGTAACGTCGCGTCATGCGCAATTTAGTAATTTCATTGCGTATGAAGAGGATAACTTTTATTTTTACGATTTGTATTTTGGCAATTTTAAGAATTAGATGGTGACTAATTAATTTTTAGGTTAATATTTGTAAGTGTAAAGATATCTAAATATGGGGTAGAATTTTTTTTTTCTCGTACTATATAAAAAAGTAAGTTTGTTAGAACTGTTTTAATGAAGCTCAAAAACAGTTCATTATAATATTTTTTTAGACTTCTTGTTACGATTCCCCGCAACCGTATGCGGACTCGTGATAGGAAGTGCACTAGTGCACCGAAGGTTTGGTTAGCATGAGGTGCTTTCAACCTCTCGACCTGCTAGAGAGGTAAACACAAAAATGCCTTTAACAAGAGAATTGAATTAAATAACAATTGAGTCAAAGTTATTTATTAAAAAAATAATAATAATTATGGAATATTCGCGATGTAACCAAAACCTTATTATCTACTAGCGACTCACCCTCGCTCCGCTTGGGTTCGTCCCTAGAATTACATTTGAACGTTTAGTATAGATTTATATATTGACCCGGATAACCAGCTATCATCATACCAAATTTAATTAAAATCTGTCCAGTGATTTTCTCGTGACATGTTTCCAGACAGACAAATAGACAAAAATTCTCAAAATTATAGATTCGGCTTCTGTGTCGATAATAATGACTATTTCAATATAGATTTTCCAAAAAATATTTAATTTACAGATTCGGCTTGGTTACAATTTTATTATATGTATAGATATGTCGTATAATCTTTAGCAAATATATTATCTGTCTGCTTGTATGATGTTCTACGGGTTATATTTCAAAAAGTATTATAATTGTAGATCTGTATCTGTATCTGAATGTAATTATAACCATAACTAGCTATTCACCCTCGCTTTGCTCGGGTTTGTCTCTAGTGATAAATAAAAATAAATTTATTCCACGGGAACCCACATTTTTCTGGAATAAAAAGTAACCTATGTGCTATTTCAGATTATATCTCTGTGCCAAATTTCATCCATATCCGTTCAGCCGTTCTGGTGTGTTTCAGTAACAAACATCTATCCAAACTTTTACATTTATTATATTAGTAGAATTATATTCAGATAGAGCAAAAACGTAAGTTTTTGCTTTTTATAATAAGTACGGGCGACCATGTTGCAATTTTAAACTAGTACAACATCTAATTATCGATTTAGGCAGAATTTAGAAAAACAAATTGATTATTTGGATCCACTTATTGTTGGAATAATATTTTATTATTGTATTTTTCCTATTTTAGTTAAGGAAAAACAAACAATAATTTAGTAAAACATACATTTATTCAAATAATTATATGTACATATTGAAAATACTAATTAGATGGCATATAAAATTATTATTTATTGAATAAGGTACCTATATTTTAAAAGTCACTTATGATAACTATTAAAGCTAGTGGTTTTATTTAAATACAATAAATGTTTAAAGTAATCACAGTTGAGGTATTAAGTAAGGGAAGGGTTAAGGGAAGTATTAAGTTTATTTTTTTTATAAAATACTTATAGATTTCTTTTAGAACGTTAGCCTCAATTTCATTATTTTTAGTTTCACTCATTTTTTGTTTGGCAAGAAAATTGATAGCTTTGACCATACAGGAGATGTGTTACATCTCCTGTATGTTCAAAAAATGTAACAAAATTTTTGTGTTTTGATCCACACTAAATGAGCGCAATTTCACCTTGTAGGTAGATGCCCGATGTCTTTTAATTCGTAGTCTGTATTCATTATCTTATAAAGGAAATCTTCTTTTGCAAAGATCTTAATTGAGCTACGTTATTAGCTATAGGAGTTGCTTTAATGGTCTTGTCTTTTTTGTGGCTTTGGTATATTAATTGGTCTACTATAAAATGAATCATCTTCTTCATGTACAGAAGATACGTTGACTAATATTCCCCAGTTTAGGTTAGGATCTTCGAACTCAGGATATTTTCTACGATTGCTAACATATACGTTTTCACGGCTTTTACCGTTTTGCTGGTTATCTAAAGGATCAATCACAAGATTTTTTTTATTGCCTCCTTTTATCATTTGTGGCACTATTACTTTAAAGATTGGTTCTCGTCTGTTTAAACTATTATGTGCTCTTGGTAAAAAATCCCTCTCCTCGATACTGTCGTCTTTAAACAAAATATTTGTATGGATTTTTTCTGTTCTGCCAATAGAAGCGAATTCCCCCTTCATGATGTTTTGAGCAAATGCAGCGAAAAGTAATAATTTAATACTCATCTAAAACAAAAAAGCCTCTCATAAATAAATAATTAAGTACTTTATGAAATAAAAACAAAATATTTATCCCTTACATCTAATGAACATGTACAAAAAACACATGACAAGAAGAAAATAAACATCATGAGAAACGTGTGAAAAGTAAATTAGATATTTATTATTGTTATTTCATTTGATAAAAAACGTGAATGTATTTTTGTGAATATAAAAAATAGCATTTCAAACTCGATTGCGTCTGTTCTAATCCTTTACGAAAAAAAATATAGAGCCTGTACAATTAAATATAAAAACAAACCAGTTTTTATTGTTTGTTGTTTTTGTTTTAACGTTTGTTAACAATTATATAAAAATTTAGTTACATAAGAATATAATATATTGACTGAATGTTACTGATTTCAAAAATATTTTAGATATTATTTAGGAATAATATATCTTATTGATTTTGATATGAAATATTGTTAAAAATATTACCTATATTATTAATTTGATGCAATTATAGTTAGAAATAAAATATGGTAAATATTAAATAGGAAATACCTACTATTGTCTACTCGCTGTCTATACCGGCGCGTGTGTTCAAAGACGGTGACATTTTACAATCAATAAATGAATAGAAAACATGCCATTTAGATCTATATAAAATATTTATTTTTCAAAATGCAATGCCATTGCATGCATGCCTTTAATAATATTTCAACAAAAAAATAATATAAAATTATGATAAGAACAAGAACAATAAATTTCAATTTCTTACAACCTATTCAAAGAAATTTTACAGTATATTTATTTCGTCAATATATCATTTATATATTTTACTTAAAACTTGCAAGCATTAAGCTATATTAAAAGGCTTCAATTTATTTCTTGCTACTAAAATATCTTATTAAAAAAAATATTGAAAAATAGAATGAAGATGACAGTATAAATTAGAAACAAACTATCTTACAATGGAAAATTAATATGAATTACGACTTACATTTATTTTTCCCTTTTCCTTAGTGTTATTATACAGTAAAGAATCGTAAGCTTATTGGAGACCGATTGAATGGATGACTAGAGAGAAACTGACTTTATGTAAGTCTAATGAATGTGTCAGATGCTGTGGTCAGGGTTTTAAATACATTACAAATGCGTCATAACACAAGTTTACGTCGTGGGACAATATGTTTAGGGGTTTAGGCATGCATTGAGACCTTTTTCACGTCCCACTATTGGGCACGAGCTTCCCTTTAATAGTAGTGATGTAGTAGTTAGTGTTTTTTTTTATAAAACATAATAACCTAAGAGAGTTCTAAATAAGAAACAAGTTTATATAATTTTAAGTTTATATTAAAATTAGTGTTTATGTTAATTTGATGCTTGTTAACGGCTACTGTTTTTGAGATCCTGGATTGGAGCTTCGAGTTTCATTGTAGTTTCCCCGCGGCTCCGTCTACATAGTTTACTTATGTAAGGTTGTACTCCTAAGGGTCATAGCATGGTGTTGTATAAGCCTATAACCTTCCTTAATAAATCTATACAGATAAATAAAATTGGAGTGTCTGTTTGTAATATTAAAATAACCGCTTTTTACTAAATGCATATGGATGTATATACGGTACATAAACCAAAACAACATTTTTTACAATTTTTGTCTGTCTGTCTGTTTGTTCCTGCTAATCTCCGAAACGGCTCGACCGATTTTGACGGTACTTTCACTGGCAGATAGCTGATGTATAAGGAGTAACTTAGGCTACTTTTATTTTAGAAAAAGAATCAGGGTACCGCGAAAAAAATTAAAACGCATGAAATTGTGAACAAAATCCGCGTACGGCGTACGCACCCGAGCGAAGCGAGGGTAAATCGCTATATAATTTAAATGAATATCTTAGGAGTAGCAAGCTACTATTTATATATACCTAAACATAGCTAACCGTGAAAACGTACCTAGGGACGAACGCGAGCGAAGCGAGCGTGAGTCGATAGTAGCTTATAAAATGAAAAATGCTATTATTCAATTCCCAGATAGTTCTAGAGATGAGCGTCTTGGAAACACCAAAAGAACTTTTTACCTTTTTTTTTTTTTTTTTTAATAATGGGCAAACTCTTGACCTTCATCTGAGCTCGAAAGCACAGATAAGATCTACGATGTAGCGAGTTTGCCCAAGAGAAGCCTGTTAACACGCACCTTAAAGAGTTTCAGGTCGTACACTCTCGGAAAAACAGACGCAGGCAGGGCATTCCACTTCTTGGCTGTGCGCATTATAAAAGATGATGCGAAGCGCTTAGTGCGAATGGTCGGAATGTCAACCAAGAAAGGATGGTATCCTGCAGTACGTCTGGTGTTCCGATAGAAAAATGGTGATGGCGGTATTAGACTATGGAGCTCGTGGGCACACTCTCCGAAGTACAGCCTGTAGAAGACCGACAGACAAGCAACTTGGCGACGGTGTGTTAAGCTGTGAAGCTTAGTTTTCACCAGCTTCTCGTCGCCGATTAGCTTTTTGGCTCTGCGTTCCACCGAGTCAAGTGCGGCAAGTTGGTATTTTGCAGAGCCATCCCAAAGGTGACTGCAATACTCCATGCATGATCGGACTTGAGCTTTATATAAAGTGAGAAGCTGTCCAGGCGTGAAGTATCGCTTTACCTTGTTAAGGATGCCCAGTTTTTTGGCCGCAGTCTGTGCCTTTGACTCGATGTTGTCGCCAAAGTTAAGATTTGCACTTAACTTTATGCCGAGAAGCTCCAGACTGTCGGAAACCTCTATAGGTGCACCGCGAAAAGTAGGAGTCAAGTTGAACGGACTCCTTTTTGCGGAGAACAGACAGGCTTGCGTTTTGGCGGCGTTGAAATCTACCAGATTTTTGTCACCCCATTGTGAGACAAGACTTAAGGTCGCATTTGTACGCTCCACCATGGCCTCTCTCAGAGAATGTATTGCTACCCCTCCGTCCTTTGCACTGGACACATAGCTCTCTATGACTGTGCTGTCATCTGCATACGCAACAATACCTGGTGATAGTAGGTCATTGATGTGTAGCAGGAAAAGAGTCGCAGAGAGAACAGACCCCTGTGGAACTCCGGCATCAATTGTCATTATATCAGAGGAGCAGCCGTCAAGGACGACTCTGATCGACCGTTCGGTTAGGAAGTCTGATATCCAGTCACAGAAGTCGGAGGGGATGCCGTAAGCAGGAAGCTTGCTCAGTAGACTTGCGTGCCAAACCCTATCAAATGCCTTCGAGATATCGAGTGAGACTGCTAGAGCTTCACCACGGTTTTCGATGGCCTCGCCCCAGCAATGTGTGACATACACAAGAAGGTCCCCAGTAGACCGTCCCCGGCGGAAGCCATATTGATGGTCACTGAGGAGATCGTTAGCTTCAAGGTATGACAGCAGCTTACTGTTAAGCACCCTTTCCATAACTTTACAGAGTATGGAGGTAATGGCGATTGGTCGATAGTTGCAGGGATCGGCACGACTACCCTTCTTAGGTACTGGCAAGCTTTGGCAAGCTTCCAAGAGTTGGGCACCGTGCTAGTTTGGAGAGAGAGGCGATATTTATAAAAAGCTTTATAAAAAGTTTTTATTTTAAGTAATATAAAAAGTTTTTATTTTAAGTATAGATATGTAACGCATAATTATTAATTAAAGCAATGGTAGCCCAATGGTAACGTGCTCACTTGGGAAACCGAATGAAACGGGTTCAAATCCCGGGTCTCACACCTCTGATATTTTTACGTGCGAATCATTTCTAACATGATTACCACTTGCCTTACGGTGAAGGAAAACATCGTGAGGAAACCTGCGTGTCTGAGAGAACCTAGCAAATTTTCGAAAGACATGTGAAGTCTGCCAACCCACACTTGGCCAGCGTGGTGGACTATGGCCTGATCCTCCTCGTATTGAAGGGAGGCCCGTGCGTAACGCAATTATATATTGTGTGTTAGTACGGAACCATCACTACGTGAGGCCGAATCGCACCTCGCTTTGTATATTATACTAGCGACTCACCCTCGTTTCGCTTCGGGTTCGTCCCTAGACAAAAACAACTCTATCCCACGGGAACCGTACATTTTTCCGGGATGATATATAGCCTATAGCCTTCCTCAGTTAACGGGCTATCTTATTCAAAAAGAATTTTTCAAATTGGATTAGTAGTTTCTGAGATTAGCGCGTTCAACCAAACAAACAAACAAACAAACTCTTCAGCTTTATAATATTAGTATAGATTTCTTGATATATATTTTGGCGTGCACTAATGAAGACACACCTATAGTGTACGTCACTTACAATTATGTAGGTAATACCTACATTATTGAAAAAATAAAAAACCCGACTGCGTAAAAAGCGAACTAAAAAGATGAAAACAAGTGGACGAAAAAACATAGTATTATGCAGCCGATTCCAACTCCGGGTTGCTAATGAATATTTTATGACAGAAAAAACAACAGATATTATATCCACCCGACCCTATCGTCCCTTTTCGAACCCAGGATCTCAATATCTGCAACCGAACATGCTCGCCACTAGACTAACGATACAGTCATTCTCATTAATGTTTTATCACATTTAAAATATAAAAATCTTATATTAAAGATGATGAAAATGACAGATATACAAGTAAATACTGTAATCGTTCAAGCATGCGATTCATGAAACACAATAATTTTCAAAAAAATAATAATAATCATCTAACATTTCCAAATTTGAACTCGTTTCAGTTATATGTATAGCAAATCACGTTACTTTACTTTGGGACGAAGACCTTAAACAGGAATAACTTACTCTACCGATTAAAATGGTACTTTTAATTAAGGGTATTGGTTTAAGAAACGAAAAGCTTTTTGAGTTTAGACAGTTAAGGTAGTCCACCAAAAACATTACGGTCACTATAATTGGATTGACAAGATATAATTTATAAACATATAGCTACATATATAGTGTGTAACATGATTTCAACATAATATCTTTCTTTAAGTGATTAAGTAAAAATTTTTGCACTATTAAAATACATTTTCAACATAATATGGATAAGGTGCCATGAACAGGACATTTTTTTTAAGTGTAAGATTTTGAGCAAGCAGTAAATAAGGTATAATAAAAAAGCTTTTGTATATAACGTTAAAATCAAATTTAAAAATTCTTAAGATATGTCCCATTCATGACGGCGTGGCCTTCAATGGGACATTGATGGTCATGAAAGGGACATATTTTACATAAATTCTTAGCAATTATTATAGAAGGTTTTATGTATTATAATCGTTTGTTAATATACCTCCTGTAAATAATATACCTATAATATTCTATATATATAATCATAATCTGACGATGCGTTATGAAATGAATTTAAAGGAGAATGGGCAACATTGTATGGGATCCGTCCCCAGAGTGTATCAAGTTGAGATATATGTCATTTTAAAGATCAGAACAACAGCTTCAAATTATTGTATGACACCAACACTGAGACTCGTGCAGGGAAAAAACTATGAATCGTTTAATTTTATTAAATTCGTGAAAGCAAAACAGTATAATTTAGATTGTGCAATATTTTCATACACATTATTTTATATAGCGTACGGTGCCGTCTGTGTTTACACACCTTCGCTCATTGCGACTTTTGCTGCCCTGTACAGGATAGCTGAATGAATAAATGAGGAAAAATTGAGCAGGTTACGTTGGGACACTATAGGGTTATTGGAAGTTCGAAGAGAAGGGGACAACTCATTAACGCTCAAATCCTGTTCTATTTCCAAACCTGTTCTATTTCCGGATGACTAACAGTTCAAGGTGGTGTTGGGCTTATCATCCACAAGTCTCTTATGATAGCTTGTACAACGTGGTGACTATGTAAAGCTTGAACGACTCCATCTGGTTCCGACTGACGAAGCAAACATTCCTACCAGTGCCACACCAAATCCAAAACCCCGTAAGATTTCAGCTGGAACTTTAAAACTACTTTAATTGCGACGGCGATTTGTCTATTTTTAACGATGGGTTCCTCAAAGCTGTCCAATCAGTTGGATCGAAGTACCTAAACACACTCTAAAAATAGACCCAAAAAGACCTCTGATCCTACTCTCGAGCTCATGGCAGAAAGAAGAGCGATGATCTTACAGTCATCCAAAGGCATAACGCTCCAAAGGTTTTCGGGTTTTTTGATCTATCTATTGGGCAAAGCCGGCTAGTAAAGTTCAAAACCGACGACAGTAGGATTGTATCATTTATGGGAGAGAAGATCGAGAGATTTTATGGACAGTTATTTACATCAACGCGACAACCCATCAGTCTGGACAATGATTAAGGGCCAAGCTAACCCGACACTATTCCGAAGAAATCCTAAACGTCACTAAAACAGATTAAGAACAACAAAGCACCGGGTACAGGCGGAACTACAGCTGAATCTTTGAAGGTTACTTAATTCCGTCATACTCGACGGAAAACCCCACAATTATGGAGTAGAAGCGTAGTTGTACTGTTCTATAAAAAGGGCGATAATGCTTTGTTAAATAATTTTAGACTCATTTTGCTTCTGATCCATGTCTACAAATTGTTTCGGGAATTCGTGTTACAACCGTCTCGAATGCAAGTTCAATGAGTTCCATCCTCCCGAACAAATTAGTTTTCTTAAAGGCTTTTGTACCGTTAGATCACATTAATATGCTGCAGCAGATTATACAGAAGACTGAGGACTATAACTTGCCTCTTTTCTTGGCGCTTGTGGACTACGAAAAAGCCTTTGATACAATCAAGGCCTGGGCTATGCTGCAGTTATTCCAGCGGTATCAAGTTGACCACGGTATGTCGACCTGTCGACTTTAGGGCCGGGGGACTCGAGACCCATCCAATTGCAGAGAGGAGTACAACAGAGCACTGTCATTTCGCCGAAATTGTTTACCGCTGCATTGGAAGACGTTTAAATAAGGTTCTGTAAGAGTGGCAAGTACATCGCTCACTCTTGATTTGCCCACGATATAATGGTCATGGGTGAGACCATAGATATCTAAAATAAAACATGGATAAGACGAAAATATTGTTAAATAACCATGTTGTAACCAAAAAAAAAAAAAATGTTGTAACCACTCCAGTTTTTATGGGTTATGACTCAAGTTTGTCCTATCTGGTTGGACAAGTCGTCCAACCAGATAGGACAAACTTCTAGAAGGAGGTGAATCGAAAAATAAAATTCGGATGGGCAGCATTCGGGAAACTACGCAATATCTTCTCGTCTCAAATACCGCAGTGTCTCAAAATAAAAGTCTTTGACCAATTTGTGTTGTCAGTGATGACATAAGGCACAAAGACGTGGCCGTTCACAATAAGCCCCATTAGAAAGCTCAAGGTCATCCAGAGAGCAATGGATAGAGCTATGCTTTGAGTTTCCCTGCGAGATCGAATCAGAAATGAGAAGATACGCAGAAAGAGAGAAGATACGCAGAAAGACCCAAATCACCGACATAACTTGCCAAATCTCTAAGCTCAAGTGGCAGTGGGCGGGACACATCGCTCAAAGAATGGATGGTCGTTGGGGATGAAAAGTTCTTGAGTGGCTGCAACATACCGGAAGACGAAACATAGGCAGGACTCCCTCAAGGCGGACCGATGACTTGGTCAAAAATGCTGGAGCCCACTGGATACGTATGGCACAAGACCGGCGTTCGTGGAAATCTTTGGTGGAGGCTTATGTCAGCAGTGGATATATTTTGGCTGGAACGACGTTACATACTAGCCTATTGCAGTTAAAGTAAAAAAATCAAGTCCTTTGAGTATATTGTCAATTTCTGTAAATAAAAGTAAATGTATGAAAAAGTGTGAATAACCTAAAAGTAATCCTGTCTTCATTAAAATATAAAATAATTCATAGTTCTTCCATGCAACTGTTTCACTTTTGGTGACTTGCAATAAAATAAATCTATTATTATGACCTTTAAAGTGATGTACATAAGTCATACTGTTTTAGACTTACACGGGTTTGATAAAATTAAATGATTCATAGTTCTTTCCCTGCACGAGTCTCAGTGTTGTTGTCATACAATAAATTGAAGCTATTCTTCAGATCTTCAAAATGACATATGTCTCCACTTCATACACGTGGGGACGGAATTCCCATTGTCCTTTAAATATTAGGAAATGCATTTAAGCATACCACCTATATACATACAGGTGGTTATGTGGGACTCACTGACTAGCCAGTACTTAAACCCAACAGAACCGCCCCTGTGTTAATGCACGCTTGCGCACTCAACCATGACGCCCCGACGGCAAGAAATTTTTTGTTTACGGATGAGATTTTTTTTTACAATTGAGCAATATTTTAACAAACAAAATGACTGTATTTATGCTCAAAGCTCTAAGAAAGCTTTCCAATTAGTCAACAGAGTACAACGTGGGCGTTATCAAACTTCAGTGATGGTTTGGTGGGGTGTTAACTATGAAGGAGTGACTGAGCTATATTTTTGTGAAAAAGGTATCAAAACATCGGCACAAGTGTATGAAGATACCATTCTTGAGAAGGTAGTTAAGCCCCTTAACAACACCATATTCAATAACCAAGAATGGTCCTTTCAGCAAGACTCGGCGCCGGGTCATAAAGCTCAACCTACACAATCTTGGCTAGAAACCCACGTTCAGGACTATATCAGAGCTGAAGACTGGCCGTCATCTAGTCCCGATATTAATCCGCTGGATTATGATTTATGGTCAGTTTTAGAGATTATGGCTTACTCTAAATGCCATGATAATTTGGAGTCCCTAAAACAATCCATACGATTGGCAGTGAAGAATTTTCCATGGAAAGAGTGCGTGATTCTATTGATAACAGACCTCAACGTTTAAAGGACTATATTGCAGCCAATAGAGACCATTCCGAATAAGCTTTATATATGTTTAATAGTTTTATATGAATGTTTTAAACTAACACACTGTAATAGTAATAAATGTTACGTACAATAGAAGAAATATTTTTTTCTTTGTAACAATATTTTGGGCAAGACTATGTATATGTACGAGGATGAATATCTAATATAATATTTTTCAATTATTCATTTAAACCTTACCAGATTCGACTGCGTCTTACATTTAAAATTGCATAAAAGTAAAGGATTATTATTATAGAAAAAATACACTGAAATGTAATCAAAATGTATAAATGGCTGTCAGCGCGAATAAGGCGGTTGTGGTAACGCTGCTCGCCTCACTATTGATCAGGGTCGAATTTACCATAGAAGCTGAGAAAGCTGAAGCTTAGGACGGCAAAATTAGGGGGGGGCGGCAAAATTAGCCCATAAAAATTTGGTACAGAAAAAAAGTAAGGCTGCGAATACGAGGTGGGTCTGTAGCGGCAGCAGCCGCTTCCCCACTCGTGCTGCCTCGGAAAGGCCTGTCGCTGCCGCTTCGACTGTCTTCGTGTCCGTTAGGTACTTAAGGGCAATCCCCTACCAGAGCTGAGCAAAACGCGTTTTACGACGATATTTAGAAGCGATTGTTTCAGTATTTAATAAATGTAAAAAAAAATTGTATCCATCTTCAACATTTTGCGGTCATATTATACGATTATTTATAATTAGATTAATTACTAACTAACTAAACTAACTAAATTAGAATAATAATATAGTTTTTTTAGATCATCACTACTAAAGAAATAAAATTCTGAATTATTGCTGTATTTACGAAGATAAATAAATATTAAAATAAAATATTTTTATTCATTACCAAAATGTTTAAAAATTACAAAAAGATGTAATGATATTTATAATTTGTTTCCCATAGTTTCGCTAAGTCTCCCTAATATTAAACTGGCAACACAGGCTGATCAGACTAACCTAACGAATTAAAAAACCGTGTTTTCTTAAAATAAAGTTGTTAAATAACATAATTTACCGATGAAAAGTAATCTTAGTGTTATTAAACGGTTTTCCCACGTAATCTTATATATTTAAACGAGCAATTCTTGTATATTTATATATTTATTTATTTATTTATTTATTTATACCGGCGATCTCGGAAACGGCTCTAACGATTTTGCTGAAATTTGGTATATGGGGGCTTTCGGGGGCGAAAAATTGATCTAGATTAGTCACATGTCTGGGAAAACGCGTGTTTTCGAGTTTTCATGAGTTTTTCTTATGCATTATTCTACGCAAAATTTAATCGCGACATCTATACAACTTTGTCAGTAACACTTAGTCACTTAATGTAAAATTATTTTTAAGCCAAATTAAAAAGAAAATTGTTCTTATCGCGACATCTATACAACTTTCTCAGTAACACTTAGTCACTTAATGTAAAATATACAATCTTTCAAGAACTCCGAGCGAAGCTCGGTCGCCCAGGTACTTGTGATATAATTCGGCCGTTCGGTACGGTCAATGTGTCATCTAGATATCTATACATATAATAAAATTCTAACAGAGTCGAATCTGTACCTTAAATATTTTTTGGAAAATCTATTGAAATAGACTTTATTATCGATACAGAGACCGAATCTATAGTTTTTTAGAATTTTTGTGTCTGTCTGTCTGTCTGCCTGTTACCGCATCACAGACAAACCACTAGAGGGATTTTGATGGAATTTGGTATCATGATAGCTGGATATCCGGGTCAACATATAAGATACTTTTTACCGCGGGAGATTATCTCATTCCCACGGGAATACACGTTATAACGCAACCCAAAAAATATTTATGATCAGAATTTCTTGAATGCTCTTCAATACAATTAAATAAATAAGTATTTTAGCGTTTTTTGAAATTCATCCCTTAAGAAGATAAAATAAGGGATGAAAATTTGTATGAAACCTACCTTATTAAAGTGTTTTTGTTGTAGTTTTAGTGCGAGCGAACCCGCGGGTTTTGCTAGTGTATAATATAATCAGCAATATTGTTTTAACTGTTATTCCATAGATGCCGCTAGTATTTATTACGATCTTTTCCAGAGGTGAGGTGGGGAAGGAAGGAGTCGAATGTTGAAGGTCGTTTGCTCGGGGGATAGCCTTAATATACATACCTACCTACTTTACTGTAAAGAACAAAAAAAATAGCAAAGTAAAAACAAAGCTTTGCTTTTCTTAGCTTAAAAATATACTCAAAAAGTTGTAAAAATAATCTAGAAACTAGAATATTCCCTAAAAAAAGGAATTAACTATATTGAAAGCAGTGTAATTTTAGAAGTCAGAAGGAGTGGTAAAAATTTTATAGCTTTGGGGCGGCAAATATGTAAATCCAGTACTGCTATTGATGATGACTAAATTTCCCTAGTGGCTGTTTTCGGAACTGACATCAACCTGGTATTACCTAATTACTTTATAATATGTAGATGTTTTATATTTAGTACCTGGGCGACCGAGCTTCGCTCGGAGTTCTTGAAAGATTGTATATTTTACATTAAGTGACTAAGTGTTACTGAGAAAGTTGTATAGATGTCGCGATAAGAACAATTTTCTTTTTAATTTGGCTTAAAAATAATTTTACATTAAGTGACTAAGTGTTACTGAGACAGTTGTATAGATGTCGCGATAAGAACAATTTTCTTTTTAATTTGGCTTAAAAATAATTTTACATTAAGTGACTAAGTGTTACTGAGAGAATTGTATAGATGTCGCGATTAAATTTTGCGTAGAATAATACATAAGAAAAACGCATGAAAACTCGAAAACACGCGTTTTCCCAGACATGTGACTAATCTAGATCAATTTTTCGCCCCCGAAAGCCCCCATATACCAAATTTCAGCAAAATCGTTAGAGCCGTTTCCGAGATCGCCGGTATAAATAAATAAATAAATAAATATATAAATATACAAGAATTGCTCGTTTAAATATATAAGATAAAGAGAGTAGCTATCCAGTCATACCATAGAATTTAAACAAGTAAATAGACTTACACACAGATTAAATTTGATACAAGTAGTTTTGCGAATTGTCCCCTGTTCACTGCCAAAAGAGCAACTGGATTTAATAAAATTCATGTTAATGTACCTTACAATTTCACATACCAAGAATATCGGTTAGAGATAATATTACTTTTTTTTATAGCTAAGTGTATCTAAGCTCACTGTGATAGTAAACCCCCACGGTTTACTATTTAATTAATTGGTGAACATTAGTCATTTCGCATTCAAAAGGACATGAAAGCAACCATCTATTGCTTACAGTTCAACACGGTACAGTTACATAATATGTATAGTGTATACCTAAGCATACATCTTGAGGCAAGGATATAACGTGTATGTCTCCGACTGCATAATACTTTATTCCTTCGTCAACTTGTTTTCATCTTTTTAGTTAGCTTTTATGCAGTCAGGTTTTTTTCATTTTTATAATATATCTGTTTAATCTTTTTTTCTAGAATGTAAATAATTAAACTACTATATATTTCAAATTGTTCGTCAGATTTACAGTCACACTGTTACGTATTATTTTATTACTACTAGAGGCTAGAAAATTTTAAAGCGCATATATGTACTTATATTCTTTTGCAAGCATTTAACATATATTGTTACTTATTTAGCATATTTAACAAGTTAAAAAAACACTTGGATTATTATTTTTGTGAGCAAAAATATTATTAGGTATATTCTTTATTGCATATATATGTAGGCAAAAGTGGATATATATTAAATAATTATAATAAAAAGAATATAGTGTCTAACTAGCGACTCACGTTCGCTTCACTCGCGTTCGTCCCTAGGTACGTTTTCACGGTTAGCTATGTTTATACATAAATAGTAGCTTACTACTTCTAAGATATTGATTTAAATTATATAGCGATTTACGTTACGTACGTACGTTATTGCGTACGCCGTACGCGGATTTTTTTCACAATTTCATGGGTTTTAATTTTTTTCGCGGAACCCTGATTCTTTTTCTAAAATAAAAGTAGCCTAATTCTCCTTATAACAGCAGCTATCTGCCAGTGAAAGTCCCGTCTAAATAGGTCCAGCAATTTCGGAGATTAGCCGGAACAAACAGACAGACAGACAGACAAAAAGCGGTTATTTTAATATTACAAACAGACACTCCAATTTTATTTATCTGTATAGATAAGCAATAAGTTATGTTTCGTTGAGCGGTGATTTAGTCTTTCAAGTTCTGTTAGTTTTTTATAATAAACATACTTGATTTTCCTTCTACATCTTAAAATAAAGTAATCTCTTTCATTATTTCAAATTGAATGAAAAATTGATATTTTATATAACTTAATACTATGTTACATCTTTCAGTTTCAGTATTTAAGTAAATAATTGGAAATGAAAATTAAAAAAAGATACGGATTTAAAATATAATTTAATATTATATAAGATATAATTTTGTACTGTATTATTGTACAAAATTATTGTACAAATATACAAGGAAACTTTTTCGAATAGAACGACGACAATTTTTTTCATTATCTTGCATGAAGGACCACGATAAATAAGTCTATCTACTACATTCGTATGGTACAGAATAAATGAAGAACTTATAAACGTAATATACAAAATTACATGAGTATTTACTACACATTTTAACGCTTCGAAGATAAAGCTTTATGAACGTCAAGTAAGAGTTGAATGCATATTTATATTACATTATCGAAGCGGTAGATAAAAATACAGTATCAAGTTATATGTATAGGAACAAAGTATCACATATTGTAGCGGGACTAAATAGCAAGCAGACGTAATGCACTGTTTATTTTATAAATTATGATTGATTATATCTTATAACTCTTATAGCAACAGAAATAACATTTACATATTCCTAAAATAAATATCAATATTAACCTTATATACTATACAGGAAATTATTGATTTAATCATTTTAATAAGGAAAATACGCATTTTAAAATACATAAATTTAGGAAATTTGAAGTTAGGTACTTAGTTACATAAAAAGATTGAATTTAGAATAAATCTATACAATTTTTCATCCATTTCGTTGCTTTACATGCGTATAAACTTTCTCCAGTATTTGTCTGAATGTTTGGGGTTCACATGGATTACCATAAATTGAAGGATCTGGGCAGCCCTGTTGTTCGAAACATTTTAGCGTTATTTGAGGTTGTGAACAACACAATACTGCTGCTGCATCACAAAGGCCGGGCACTTCTGTTTTGGTGATGCTTGGTACAGTTGGACTATTTGAAGGCGTTCTTCTAGTGGTCGGTCGGACGGCCTCATTTTGTGGTAGCTTGACACCTGCTTGTACACTGCCATGCTCTACGGGTGGTACAGGGACATCTAATGGCGATGAAGGTTCAATAGGATCTAATGAAATAGGTCTGTTGCCGTCCTCATCTACATCATCATTGTCAACGCCCGATCTGTCAGGAAACTCTGGTATACTTTCTTGGTTCGTGGGAGCTTTAGTAGTTTGTTGATTGTTATTATTATTATTTGTTGGTGACGGTGGGTGATTGGTAGAAATGCAACTGCAATCCACTTGTGGTATGTAAAACAATGGTATATATGTCGGAGTACTTATTGGAACATGTGATACAGATGATTGCTGCCTGATATCACGAACAATTTTTTGCAGATATCTTAAAACATACCTTAATGTATCTTCTGTACCATATCCACCTATATTTTGAGATTCGTCTCTCTTGTTGTAATTGAAACGACTTGGATAGGGATAGTTGAAATCAAAATTATATGGTGGATATTGAAGTTCTACGTTATAATCAAAATACCTTTTTTGTCGTTCGTTATTTCCGTTTTTACTATCAACGTTTATAGCTTCAGCAACACCATATGGTTCATTGTCAAGCTTAGGATTTTCCTCTATATCCTTATTTACCAAAACATTCGGTGCTGCTCTTGAGGTTGTTTGAAAGACTAAAATGCTGAAGAGTATTGAAAGAAATGCCGCCATCTGTAAAAAATACATAAAAATTTATTAAGTATTATGAGCATATGTAATCATTTTAAAATGTTGAACGATATATATCGTAATATTATACATTATTGTTCTAAAAAAGTAATTTCGAATTAAAAGAATACCCTAGTACACGACATGACTACGTCTTATATAGACACCAAACATTTTGAATTTTTTCTAGGATTCCATAAGGTTTTTGTCTACAGTCAATTAAAGCAATAGGGATCATGCTTCGAAACTAATGACTCAATAACTTTTGGGTTAACAATATCAACTAAATAGTGACAATACTACCTACAGCAAAAGTGTTACACTTTACTAAACTTATGTATAAAAATAAAACAAGAAAAATAAAACGTCTAAAATTTCGTCTGACGAGTATTTTTGTTAAAATTCAATTAAAGTAATACATATTTCTATTTTACTTTACGTATGTACATCCATTTATATCATTTAGTTAAAAATATCTGAGGATATACAACAATACGGTAAAAATACAATTAAAATATAGTATTCATATTAATATCTAATTATCACAAATATATTGAATGTTTAAGATAAAATATATGTTTTGTTGTTTATTTTAGTTTTAGTAAAAATTAACTGTTAAAATATGATAAGTGGTCACTAATTAAACTTGGTACAGTGAAAGGTCCGTTTTGTTACCTCCCAAAAGCAGTTACCTCGTCATAATTGCAACTCAGGGTTTTATCTTAGAAATAACGTCGATTTTAAATTGTTTCTTAATTACCCGACTACGGCGTAAAAAGTGCAATAAAATTTTAGCAGTTTTAGATAGTTTCTTCCTAGGTTATTCATTTTTGTTGTTTGTATTGTTTTATGCAAGTTCTCCGTGATTTGAATTTTAATGTACAAAATGTAAATGAAAAAAATTCCACGATCAACTTATTTGCTTATGTGTTTTCTATATATTATTATTATAAAAAAGAAACTTGTAAACTTCTCCTCGATATTTAGAATTTTCGAAATATGTATTTTAATAAAAAAATTAATAAAAGCTCCCGCGCCGTTAACAGTTAACACGATGGTAACAAATATAATTATCATTCGAATTTAATATTATAAAGTTTTAGGCTGCAGTTTAGTATAAGAGACGCTGCCCGTGGAGGAGTGGATGGTATTTTTGGATAGGGGAGGTGGTAGGGAGTCCTATCATCTCCCCTATCCATTTTTATTTTAGACCCAGAACTCCGAGTAATATAATATATATAATAGTGCTTTATGTTAATTTCAAGTTCGGTGATAGATCTGATTCATTATCTGAAGATCATTTTGGCGCTTAAAAATGACATTTTGATATTTCCAAGTGTCAAACGTTGGAAAGTGGAAACGTTGTAACTTTAAGTCTCAATAACTTTTGACTCCTTCGTTTCCTCAAAATATATTTGAAATCCCTATCACCTCCCGTATCCAAAAATACCATCCACTTCTCCAGAGGCCGCGTCCCATATACTAAACTTGTGCCACTGTTAAGCCAATCTATACATATAATAAAACTGTAGAGGTCAAATGTCTGTACATAGAAAAAAATGCTAAAAATCGTATCAGTTGGATGTAAGAAGAGAAATAGAATAAATCCAGATTTTTTTAATTATTTTGTTTCTCTGTTTGTTTGTCTGTTTGTACGGGCTAATCTCCGAAACTGTTGGACCAATTAAAATGAAATTTTGCATGGTGGTACCTTATATCCCCAGTCACCATTTTTGATATTTTTCATCCCGGAAAATTAAAGTGTTCCCGTGGGATAGTTAAAAAACTATAGTAACTTATACAGCTTAGTACACAAAAACTACTGATTGGATTTTAATAAAACTTTACAATAATATAGTTCATACATCAGAATAACAAATAGGCTACTTTTTATCCCGAAAAAATGAACGGTTTGGAACTTGGGATAGATTTGTTTTTGTTTTTTCTTGTTTTTTTTGTCTAGTTAGAAATATGTACTCGTATAATCGACTTTCAAGATTTGATTGGCTGGGCAAAATGTTTTTTTTCACTCTAAAATTAATGAAGTGAAAATTCATAAATTTCTTTAGTTCAGTCATTTGAGTAAATTTTAGGACCCAGTTTAGATATAAATCAGGGAGCCGGGATTATTACGCATTTGTGAATACGGCGAGTCGCAAGTGTCTGTTATGAAATAAAGAAACTATAATGACATAGCATATAATAAAAGGAAATTGAAAGCCTTAAATTTTAAATCAACTTGTAATGTATGGAAAACATTACAAGTTGATTTAAATCAAACTTGCAAGTGACCTTAAAAGACAAAAGCAGTAAATGTTAAAGTAGGTTATTTTAAAAGTTGTATGTTTAGATTTGCTAATTAAACTTGATCATAATGAATATATAAATATTTTATCCACTTATTTATGTAGATATTCTAATTAGCTCATGATATTACGATATGATCTTTTTAATGATATAATTAATTAATATTAGGTGTAGCGTACGTGCTTCATTGATCGTGAATGATATTATACCACCATGATAGTAGCATCAATAATGAAGGGAGTCAGTTCCATTTTGATGCTTCTTATAAATAAAAATAATTTAATTCACTAAAAAGCCATTTTAATTGAATATTTCTATCTCTAAAAGCATGATATAAGATTACTTAACTACTTATCAAAGTTATGAAAGTACATTATATTATGTCATCAAAAATGGATTATGGAATTATCTTTAAGTTAATACTAATAATATTAAATCAAATTTTGTTGTTCAACAAGTTAATAACATATTTATTTACAAGTTTTTGCGAGATCTATATATTAATACATGAAGAAAAAACTTTGTACCGCTTTTTGTGAAAATTGCGCGGACGGAAGAGTATGAAATTTCCCACACTTATAATTTATATAGAGAAGGAGTGCAGAATGCATTAAATCAATAAAAAAAAAAACATTACACAAACTACCATGTATTTGACACACACACGCATATAAACTTAATGAATTATGGTTATCAACCACGCGGCGATTACTAGTATTAATAAATGTAAATCAAATGTCAAATATAGACAGGTGTGTTTATCACCAAAAAAAAAATAATAATTTGTAAATGCATACATCAGCAGAGCTAGGACGTGTACAAAAGTAGTAACGTTTTTATTATCTATTGAACATTAATCATTTTCTAGAATGACATCCCTTAATAAGTTTAAAAGACAACTTAAAACATTTCTTGTAAGATGTACCTAATAAAATCTAATTGAGGGCTTGTGGGTCTGTGGATCCATCGGTGAACGTTCAAAAGTACTCCTAGCTCTGTCGGTAGTAATATTTGGTACTCATATTTCTTTTTTACATTGTATAATTACATCATCCTGATGGAGGTATAATATTAAAGCAAAAAAAGTATTTCTTACTTCTAAATATCTACATCTCATACTCATGGAAAGGGGGCAAAAGATTGTATGACTTCGACAGTTAAAAATCCAGCCTCTAATCTACGTTACTGCCTATAATTTTAAAGAACTGCCATGTATTGAGCTCATCTGATTATTTCTATGGTGTTAAAGTAGAGAGAAATAAAATATCTGTTTTTTATGGTACATATGTCCAGGCAAATCTTTCAAAAGCTAAATAGATTTCACGGTGACTTTTTAGTAGTGCATAGGGGATTTAGCCAGATAAACCTTTAGCTGACTTTTATCTTATCCTCTATATTACCTATTATCTATTATAACAATCGATAACTTATCTCGTGACCCACCATCGCTTTGCTTGGCTTTAGTAACTATTTGTTCTATACAAAATCACGGAAACCACTTTATGTACAATGTACAGCGAACAAAAATCCGTTATGTAGAAAAAGTTAATTCGTTGTTCTGTTAAGGTTAGCTTAAATTAATTAAAAATCCTCTTACATCAATTTCATTTCATATATTTATATGAACCAGTCTGCACTACCAACAGTTCGTACCGCAATAGCAGATCGTTCGACAGGTGGATTTAGAAGCAGATGTTTATTATGTGTTGTAATGTGGCCCAACGCAAAATAACGAAGTTTATACGCGCATGGGAATAAGTATCGCGCCCTTTGTTTCACGTTCATGAGGGAGTCCTCATATTTATGTACACGGTTAGACTATATTATCAATGACTAAGATTATGACTTTGAGTTATTTAATACTAGCAAGTATCGATCGATCGATCGATCGATCGATCCCTTGGTAGTGAAAACCAAAAACAAATCTATCTCACAGAAACTGTACATTTTTCCGAGATAAAACGTAACCTATATACTATTCCAGAGTATAATCTATGTCTGTGCCAAATTTCATCTAGACCGTTCTGGCGTGATTGGGTAACACACCTATGATATAAAATTTAAAGCTTAAAATATTTAATATGTTTTTATTAGTAGTCCTGTTAAACTTAACTTGTTAATATATAGTATACTTTTATTCTAATTATTTAGATACTTTATTATTTTATGTATTATATTTGTGTTTTACGGAGTTATAATATATCATCTAAATATTAAGTATATAATATGTTTTTCCTAATAAAGAAATAAATAACTAAGTTCATTTCAAAAGAGATACCATGTATGTATTTTTATTTACATTTTCCTTTAAAACTATTTATGAAACACATAGTTAATAAGAATTTCGGAGCTATTCATTGTTTTAAATTAACAGTTAACTGACCTGAATATCGCGTTGCGGCGCGGCTAAAAGCGTCTACTAATGTACTTTAGCGCGTTTTAGCAATGTGTATCACTGAGGTGAAGTTTGTCTTTAATGTTCAAAAAAAGGATAAACTCGCAATAAAAAACAAGGATTTGTTAATATGAGAAGTTTACACTTTGGCGAAACCGCAACAACTAGTCTTATTATATTCCTTATTTGACTTTTATAGTTATACAATTCATATAGGTTTAGAAAAATGTGGGCTTATGTTAAATTAGTAAAATTAAAATGAAAATAAGTAGTACGTTGAGTGAAAATATGCAAAAAGCACGCTTTTAATTTAAATCTTTTGTTATTACTTATTACTAGACTTGCAACGAATATTCGGCTACTATTCGGTATTCGGCCTCTTCGGCTACTTTTATCCTATTCGGCCGAATACTGAATACTTAAGTACCTAATATGTTTTTTGTAATCAGATAATAATAGGGAATATGCGTGTGACGTAATGAAAGGTGAAATGCTTTTTTAAAATCTTTATTGCTTTTGAATTAAGCCTATATTCATATTTTTTAATGTAGTTTCTTTTTGATTAAGAAAATAATTATTAAAAAGTGCAAAATAGGTAGGAAATTCAAAGTAGTTGAAACGCAACGCCATTGACTCTGACTCTTACATGGAGGGTTCAACTACATAAGTGTTGTTTCTTAATTACGTACATAATTTCTTGAATTAACACTTTTACCGCGTAGAATTCTTTTTATCCACAACTTAGTATTTTTTAAATATACAACGAAAAACAATTCGTACAATTAACAAAGTCTATGAACATTTTTTTTGACTTGAATGAAGTGCGCCAAGCCACGCGTATTTTTTTTTAATTTTCTTACAGGGGGCCTACTACATCAAAATTATATCCATATAGAACCAACGATTTTTGGGTAAATTGAATACTATAATAAATGGACATGACGAAATAATGCCGGTTCCTCTTTTGGCAACGACACCCTAAAATTAAGGATAATAAATCATCTTATTAGTATTATTTATCTTTTACATGATAATGCTAAAATTATAACCATACTAAATTGATACATATTATTTATTTTTAAAATAAAATTACTAAGTTAGCATTGGCCTTTGACCGACCACGGATTCTTTGGCATTTAACGTTTTTATCATTTAATGTGACTTTGGTTTTGGATTTATATAGGAGAACGGATTAGCGATTAAGTTCCTTTGTCTTATAAGAACCTACTTAGGAGAGTTCAATAATTTTGTAAATATAAAAATATTGTATTTAAACTTTCAAAGATATCGATTTTATTTAGTACCCACATATATAGTATTTACGCCTGTAGAATTAAATATCGATCAAGGTCAGTATAATGAGCTAAGTTAATTCCACCTTATCAATACTTAATCGTTAAGTTATGTAAATCAAGTTTATTTTAAGTAAAGGTTTTTTTTATATATCACTCGTATATGTGGGTAGAATAGGTTGAATTTATCGAAGTGAAGATAATGTTAAAATGTAATATTACATGTTCAAAACAGCTAAGCGCTAAAATTTAAAAAAAATACTATAGCATATTATAATTATTATCAAATTAAAAATTCTGCGTCTCTTAATGTTATCTATACCTATATATAAGCTGAAGAGTTTGTTTGTTTGTTTGGTTGAACGCGCTTATCTCAGGAACTACTAATCCAATTTGAAAAAATCTTTTTGCATTAAATAGCCCGTTAGCTGAGGAAGGCTATAGGCTATATATCATCCCAGAAAAATGTACGGTTCCCGTGGGATAGATTTATTTTTGTCTAGGGACGAACCCGAAGCGAAGCGAGGGTGAGTCGCTAGTCCATGATAAAATGTCAGATAAATTATTTGATTTAACCATGATTTTTCGAAATATTAAATTACATTATTGTTGCACATATCGGATGCACAGAAGTTTTTTCTGTCTGAGACGCATTATGCTATTGCATTTATCTTGCGTTATGTTAAAGCGGATAGACGGATTAAAATTCGGATAATTGAATAAGTGAAATTATTATTTAATACCCGATGGTATTTCTACCCTAAAACCAAAGGCGAAGTCAGGCGAAAATTAAATAATATCAAGCAAGTATAACAAACATTGACATTCATATGAATTAGTCTGATAATTGTTTGCGTCAGCATTTAGTGTAGTTTTTATCCCCCAAAACCCAGACGTGTAATGCCTACCGCATTAGGGGATAAAGTGTTATGAAAATTGCTTTTGTATTTTAATACTTTAGTATTAAGACACAAAAACAATTTTCATATTACATATTTCATATTATTTCATATAATAAACATTTCATACAATTTAACTCTCAGAAAATACGTGTTCCGGTAAGAATCTGGATTTTTGTATAAAAATTCGATCATTTAAAATAACTCACACCATTCACATTTAACTCATTTATAATAATTAATGAGTGTAGTGTGATTATCGCGTAAGTGTCTCATAACAAATACCTATTCGTTTTTAGGGTTATACTCAGGTCTGCAATCCCTTGGAGCTGTGAAATATCAAACTTCTATGTCAACGAAATCAAAGAATACTGCCGTTTATTCTACATATTTTAACACTCGCAGGGAATCAAAACCTTTAGAGTACTTCCCGTTGACCTAAAATCATGTTTGGCATGAAACAATGACTTGTAGCGCAACTAAAGGGGGGGGGGGGGGGGGGATCAAAAACCGTTCATTTGTACTTTGCTCACAAAAAAAGTTATTTTAATGTTTCAAACCACGGAACCCTTGGTGTACGAGTCAGACTCGAAATTGTCCGATTTTTTTAGGTAAAATAAATAATTTTCATAATATGGCTAGGTAGGGATGTTCCACATGTTCGGGAAGAATCAGACTAGTTCAAAATTACACCTTCACCTGGGAAAGACATCCCTATAATAAATTTTCACATAAATATTTGTTACTTACAGTCATGTTTTTTGTTCGGAGTATAAAAATATTATTTGTTTTTGCAATTTAACCGTCTTACGTCTGCACCATGCATTGTAGCACATTTTTATGCAAATTTAAAAGGCTCTATTTAAAACTGTGTAACATTTGATCATTGGTATAAGTGAAACATTGATATTATTTAGAATAAAATTACTACAAACAATATAAGACCAATTCTATGTTTTATTCAGAGCTTACACTAAATATTTGATATTAGTGGTCCTCAGGCTTGACAGAGTCCACCGGTGGCAGGACTCTGCTAAGCCTGAGGAGTCCGACGGGATGGGTACCACCCCCTTATCTATTTCTGCCGCCAAGCAACAATGATAGCATTGTTGTATTCCGGTTTGAAGGTTAAGATAGCCAGCTCAATTACAGGCAAGAGGCATATCATCTTAGTCCTCACAGTGATAACGTACCGGCGGTTCTGCAGTTTTGTTACGTAAAAGTGCATGAACCGTAGGTGTTATGGGCGACAGGTATCGCTTTCCATCAGGTGGGCCTGTCTGCTCGTTTATCACTGAGTACCATAAAAAAATTGTCTTTAGATTATGGATTTTTCAAACAAACTTAATTAGCTCAAACTCAAAATAGATGTGTGTAAAAAGTGTTTATTCAACTCCTAGCTTCATCGTCCATAATAGTTCAGCTCAATAGTACTTATGTATAACACACTAATTCTATATGACATTTGCGTTACTTCGCAAATGCTCACTATGCTCAACTAGCATGCTTTGTAATCATTTCGAATTGTTAACCCACTAAACAAAGTTTCAAGACGATACAACTATTAGAAGAAGCAAAAATTTAAATATGTAGTAGATTTGTTTACATATTTATAATTTTATATGTTTTTTTTATTTAAAATATTAAAATATACATATAAAACAGTATGTTCCGTGGCTAAGAAATTTACATAGAACCATGTAGGAATTTACTTTTAACAGAAAATAATTTAAACTAGCTAAATCGACTAACCTGCAAGAAATAGGTCAACACAACTCGAAACTAATTCGAAATATATTCAAATAGACTTTTAAAAACACTTTTAAGACAATTTTTACATCTAAATTGTCACAAAGTTACAGTATTTTAAAGAAGATAAGCTAGGAAAGCAGTTTTGTTCAGAAGAAATTCAACAGTTACTTTTAAAAGAGATATTAGTTTATAGTACTAAAGTACCATTTTATACTTATCCTACATGAGTATCATAGTATTCCTGGATAAAAATAATAAAGAAAAATAAAATAATTACTTACTCCTACATTTTTTTTATTTAATACTGGTATTTTAGAAATACAGTTACTCATTGTCAAAGAGTCTACCAACATAGATATGATTGGAAAGGGTTGTATAGAGAATCATAAAGTAAAAGCGATTTACGTGTTAGAGTAGTTAATAATAAATTAAATATTTTTAAGGTGATCTTTCAATTCAAACATGAGCATTTCGTACGCGCCTTATAAATTATTTTTCAATTGTTAAAGTAATGCAGCGTGTTATTTTAACTATATTTAATTATTGGTTTCATGCATGAATATTTGACATATTTATTACACTTTCAATTAGATTTGACCTTGATAAGCCCGTGGGCTATAGTAAAAAGCCTGTAACTCCGTGGCGTTGCATAGGTTGAAATTTATGTATGTGAAGACAATAATAAAGGCTAATAAATAATGTTGTACAGAAGCACAATATGTGATTTCTATTCTTCAACCACTGTATAACAACACCTTGATTTTTTTATTCGTAATTTTGCGGCGTAAGCTTGGCGTCGAAAATGCCTTTCTATTTTAAAGCTAATTTGAGTACATTTAACTTGTTTACATTTTTTCAAACTGATAATACTCAAAATCAGTCATGTCGATGGAACAGGAAATATGTAAAAACAATTTATAGATCAAGGACATCTAGTTGTTTAGGTAAACAACCTTTACAACCGTTAAAACATATACATAATTGGTTTTACTCGCGAAAATTATCGATTTATAAATTTAACTAATATTTGTATATACTTGTTTTATTGTTATGTATATTCGTTGGGAAAGATACGTTGGTCAAATTGTAATTTAAAGTAACTTATCCAATACTAGCGACTCACCCTCGCTTCGCTCGGGTTCGTCCCTTTGTATGTACGTTTTATCGGTAAGTATAGAATAGAATATTTATACATATATGTACAATGTACATATATGTATAATATAATGTACCTCTGTATGTACATACATATATAGAAAAGTAGATAAGTATTGCCTTTATCTAATGTAAAATATCTCATGTCACGGTGTTTGTGGTTGCACTCTTCCGAAACGCCTCGACCGATTTTAATGATATATTTTTTTGTATATTTGGCAGGTATGAGAATAGATCGTAAAGTATTTTTCACCCCCATCACTCATTTTTTAATCGCATTTTAATATTTTTATATGAAAAATATTATATAAATACATAGCGACGAACTCGAGCGAAGCGAGGGTAAGTCGCTGTATAACATAAAACCAAAGAGTTTATTTTTTGTAGATTGAACGCGGGCGTAGCCGCGGGTTCTGCTAGTAAAAAATAAAAAATATATATCCCTCACTTGCGAAATTATTGATTCCCCATTCAATCTTCCACACCCCTTCCATCTCATTATATATGATATGTTTTCCGGGATTAAAACTATCCTACGTCTTTCCCAGGATCTCAAATTATTTCCATACCAAATTTCATTTAAATCGGTTCAGCGGATTAAGCGTGAAATGGTGACGGACAGACCGATATACAAACCGAATATAAAGCTGACTTTTTTTGTGGTGCTGGTCTATCATCATCGGCTTGGGCTTAACGTTGATAAGTCAGTTAGTGAATCGCGACATTGCCTTTAATCTATGATAAAAAGTAACTTAGCGAAATCTGTACATGAAATATTTTAGAAACAATAACTGTAACGTATTATGTATACAATATAGACCCCAAAATAATAGTTATTAAAAAAAAAAAAACGACTTCCAGGCACTAATTTAGAATAGATACTTAATCAGATTTTTTCGAAGTCGGTGCCAGCCAATACAAATCAAAGCACACCGACTTCGAAAAAATCTGATTAAGTATCTATTCTAAATGAAAACCCCCGTTTACTTATTTTTAATTTTTCAGTGCCTGGAAGTCGGTTTTTTTTTTTTTTTTTAAGTTTTTATTTTTCCATTTTTAGTCTAGACGTATCATCAATACAAATTAATCAAGCCCAAACACCAGGTAATTGCTGTAAATCGTTGAGGAGTTCCCTCGACTATCTTTCGGGTCCATCATTAGATTGACTCCAGACCTTCATTAAATAGTAGTGCTTTAAAATACCTAATGAAAATGTTAACAAACGTACTAGTCGCCGCTACAATTTTCGAAAGTTCCCCTCGATTTCTCTGGGATCCCATCATCAGATCCTGGTTTTCTTATCATGGTACCATTCTTGGGATATCTCCTTTCCAACAAAAAAAGAATTATCAAAATCGGTTCATAAACGACGAAAAAATGCCCGAACAAACATAAAAAAAAAAAATATACGGTCGAATTGAGAACCTCCTCCTTTTTTTGGAAGTCGGTTAAAAATGTTTGCCTGTTTGTCTGTGTCTGTTTGTTTGTGCGCGTTTCACGCAAAAAGTAATGTACTTGTACCTACCGATTTCAACGAAATTTGGTGAAGTGCTAACTTATTACTCGAGTCAACATTTAGGACACCTTTTACTTCAGGAAAATGATCCTTTCCCACGGGAAATCACAATAACTGAATTTATCGAGTCCTCCTTAGAAATTTTCCGCTGGCTAAACCTTAAGACATACATCAAAACAATGTACTGAAAAATTGTAGGTCTTGAAAAGACCAACAGAAAAATCTGCACAGAATATGTCTATCTCTTAAGGTACACTCGTAATATCTTAAGAGGTATTACGGGTAATACCTCTTAAGGTATTATATATTATCTCTGAAGATTTAGCTAGCGTTTTCTAAGAACCACTCAATAGAACCAGTTATTGTGTTTTCCGGTGGGAATGCAAGATTTTCGTGTAGTAAAAAGTATCCTAAATATTGACCCGAGTAATAAGTTATCATTAACATACTTTTTGCGTGAAACTTGCACATCGATTTCGCTAAGTTACCGAGTTCACCTCTAACTTTATATTACTTGTTCACAATATTCATGGAGGTATATAAATATGCCAATGTTACATGACGCTACTTAACGGCATTCAAGGTGATTAAGATTTGTAAATATTTATGACACGAGTATCGTCAAATTTAATATTCAGCGGCCATATTTTAGTGAAGCATTTGTTAACTCTTAACATGTGGTAACGTGGTGTACAAATAAATTTTCTATTTTTAATAGTACTAAATTATTACAAGTGACGTAAATAACTTGCATACGTAAAAAAATATTATAAGAAAGATTGATTATGAAATTCACATTGTCTCTATTGCATACATGCATAATATCATGTACATAATATACTTTTTAGTAAAGTTGTAGAATTTGATTTTTAACTAGCTCCATTTACATATTAATTGCAGTTTACAAGATTTGTATGAAATCATGTTACTAAATAATGAATAGTTCAGATCTATTAATCTTTGCTTGTTCGAATTTCCGCAATAAGCGAATTTAATTTTTTTACTAAAACAAAATATTTCTATACAGATAAATAAAATTGAAGTGTCTGTTTGTAATGTCAAAATAACAGCTTTATACTAAATGCATATGGAGTTATATATGTTATGGTACTTATAAGAAAAATACAATTTTTAAAATTTTTGTCTGTCTGTTAGGTTTGTTCCGGCTAATCTCCGAAACGAATGGACCAATTTTAACGGGACTTTCAGTGGCAGATAGCTGATATTATAAGGAGTAGCATAGGCTACTTTTATTTTAGAAAAGGAATTAGAATTTCGCTCAAAAAATTTAAAACGTACTTAATTGATACAAAGTAAAATGTAAAAAAAAAAACAAGGGGGCCTCTTTTACAAGAAACTGTTAGGGTTCATTTTTTTAAAACAGATAGCAAGTAAATCTTGGTGTGACTATACTGTATAAATTCAAAAGTACAACAACAAATAATAAAAACTAGCCAAAAGTTAGGGTGGTGTTAGCGATTTTAACCACTATCCAATATAAACTCCTTATAAAAATGCAGATAAATATTGTGTGGCGGTACGAATCTTTCATTGCTTAAGTCAGAGTCGCCCTTGGCAATTTTTTTTATTGTAAGCGTAAAATAATAGAGATATCTATTACGTATACGATAAAAAATTTGCAGTCGAAACTACAGGTATTAACTAGTAATAATATAACTCTTTGTTCATCAATAGCAGCCTTGTTCTAGAGGTTGTTACTTTTTTTTAAATGATTATATCTAAGCGTAACAATTTGAATTTGTTCCCAGAACCTATTTAATGTTGAATAAATTTTTTTAATGATGAGAAAACGGATTGCAAGATTTTTTTAATTGACATTCTTTATAACAATAATACAGTATGATTTATTATAATATATTTATTATAATTTATTTCTAACGTGCTTTATTTTTTTTTTATTTCTAAATTTGTTTTATTAATTTTAATTTTATTTATTAGGCCGATATCTGTGATATCAGGAGCGTTCTTAAAGTAAAATATAAGATTTACAAATTACATGTGGTTAGGCATAGAATAGAGTGCAGAGACTATAATACCGTCATCCTTTATTGGGGGTCCGTACCAGTAGGGTGCTAAAAAGACCCTATTACTAAGCTTCTGTTGTCTGTCCGTCTGTTTGTCAGCAGGCTGTATCTCGTGAACCGTAATAGGTAGAGAGTTAAATTTTCACAGAGATCATATTTCTATTTCCGCTATAACGACAAACAATAAAAAACCGAGATGGCGAATTTCAAAATAACTGCCTTGCAAATTAAAAAAATCTCTGATTAAGCTGATTCAACATATACAAAACTATAACAAAAATATACAAAAATGGAAAATATATATATATATATATATATATATATATATATATATATATATACCGACTCGCACTAGATCGGTCTTATTTTGTATTTTAATTTGGTAATTCTATTTGACTACTAATAACTTTCTCTTTATTGCCATAACCACTTAAATATAAAAACTACTATAATATAAAAACTGAAATATAAATAAGAGAAATATAAATAGGATAAATTTACCGGTGGTAGGACTCTGTTAAGTCTGAGGAGTCCGACTGGATGGGTACCACCCCCTTATCTATTTCTGCCGCCAAGCAACAATGATTGCATTGTTGTGTTCCGGTTTGAAGGATAAGGTAGCCAGCGCAATTACAGGCAAGAGGCATATCATCTTAGTCCTCAAAGTGACAACGCACCTGTGGTTCTGCATTTTTGTTACTTAAAACCTAAGTGCATGAACCGTAGGTGTTATGGGCGACAGGTCTGTCTGCTCGTTTGTCACTGAATCTCATAAAAAAAAAAGAAAGAACATAAATACAACAAATCTTATATTGTTATCACTTGTTACTTGGTATACAGAAACTGGTTTCATTCATTTTTTCAAGCCTTATAGGGATTATGATGCTTAAGAGGTTTGATGTACACGTATAAACATTAACCGGTTCGCATCTGTTATAATATGTATAATATGTTTTGTATATTCATATTTGTAAATTTATATATAGAACTAGCGACTCGCCCTCGCTCCGCTCGGGTTCCTCCTTAGATACCTTTTAACGGTTAGTATAGATTTTTCAGAGATAAGATATTTTCCCACAGTAAAAAGTATCCTATATGTTGACCCGGATAACCAGCTATCATCATACCAAATTTCATCAAAATCTGTCCAATAGTTTTCTCATGATGCATTCCCAGAAAGACAAACAGACAAAAATTCTAAAAACTTTAAATTCGACTCAGTAAAATTTTATTATAAGTATAGATTTACTATTCAAAATTTTGTAGATATGTTTATTGACTACTAAATAGCAATCAACCAATCGAACGATTGGTTTTTGTTTATACTTTTTAAAAGTAAAATACGAAAACAAAACGGACATTTAAATACTGATAAACAATTTTTTACAATATTTTTGCTAAAAAAATTAATATAAGACTACCAAGCTTCATAAAATTAATTTAAGTAATATTACGCTGACACTTTACGTTTATATAGGATATTTTGAATGTCACGGAGACTATGTGTGAAACCTGTTCTCGTTTAAGTTTGTATTCTAATCACGACATGATAGCTATACTATACGAGTGTATTCTGTAATTAATTTGAGCAAATTATAATTGCTTTAGATATTTAATAAAAATCATCTATATACATAAAAATATCAATATTTGAAATCAGTATATTAGAAAATATAACCCAATTATTTATCAATTAATTATCAAGATGAATATTTTTTATTTAGCAAGAATAAAGAAGAATATATACAGATTAAAAATGTAGTTTTGTTTTTTTTTACATTTATAGCAAATTAAACTGAAAAAATATATATATATCCAAATTTTTATCTAAGCACAGAAAAATATTTTAATTGAATTCAAAATTAAGCTTTTCTTTACAATAACTTAATATTTTCGTTAATTGATTACAAAAATAGTTTTAAATATTCATAGTCATGTTGTATTTTGTTTGTTGTAGTAAACATCAAGATTATGGATGCTCATCTAATAATTCAAGACACTGCTTACCTTCAAACTAAGCAGAAATCCAGATGTTATTAGTATAGTACTGATCACAGTCACTTAACCTAAAAATGGGTATACTTTAAATTTTTTTAACAATGAGTCCTAGTCATTTTTATATTAATAATAGAAAGAAAAGGCGCAGACAAAACGTTTGTTCTGTTCGAGATTAGATATACAACTGACTGCGCAATGGCATACACTGCCAGCCCGTTTATACTCGTACGTGCAACGGCATCGATAGCTTTAAATTTTAATGTAGTGCAGACAAGAACACCACATATTACACACGTTTCGTTCGAAAATATAAGTTTAAATTTTAGAAACTTCTTTATAATTGGTGAACTTTTTCATCATCATTTAAGTTAGTTCGATTATCTTCTTTTACAAAATAATAGTTTTCCAAGAATTTACAGAATGTATCGTTTTATTATTAAGATTATTAAAAATCTCATACTGAACACATGTATGATTGATGATGATATTTTTAAAGATGAGATATGGAGAGGTGCTTACTTACTGTGAACTTTAAACGTAAAAAAGATATGTCATACATGATACATAGAGTATCTGTCTAATGAGTAAGAAAGCATCGTTATTTTTAGTTTTATCACTTATATGCAACTTCCTCCCGCTTCGCGCGGGTGCGTCCTTAGGAACATTTTAAATAGATAGAAATTAGAAGTTATTGAGTGAGTGAGCGTAACTTAGGTCATAGGCACATTCTATTCCGGACTTTTCTGTAGGCCTTTTAGGGCCTACAATATTCTAGTACATGGTTTTGATGTATCTTTTAAGGTTTAGCTAGTATTACCTATGTAAGCGTACGCTAACAGTTGTTCTTATAAAACGCCCTCATAGTTTAGCTGTATTATATAAAATATTTACGAATTCTATACATAAATCTTTCTAGTTTTTGCTCTTTCTTTTATAAAAAACCTTATCATTCTCACCGTAATTCATATCGCGTCGTTTAGAAGAAGAAAGCGGAGAAACAAAACGAGGTAGATAGCGCCTTGTTTTATATTTTGTATAGTAGAGCGACTTGTGTTGGACTCTTGTATCGACCAAATTTTTCATTTTCCCATAAAAATAAAGAGATTTTAGCTTACTTAATTATTAAATATGTTCATTTTTAATCCTGCTAAAACTAATAGCTTTTTTGTAATAAATCATTGCATTTTCTGTATGATGAACAAATCGGCCGTACCAGTATTATATACAACACAATAACACTAGTATTATATTTGTATTGTGTTTTCCCGTAGGAGTGAAAGATTTTCCTGTAGTAAAAGGTATGTCTTCTGTCTGTCTTCACTGTTTACACGCTTAACCGTTGAACCGATTTAGATGAAATTTGATATGGAAATAGTTTGAGACCCTGGGAATGACATAAGACAGTTTTTATCCCGAAAAACATCATATATAAAAGGGTGAAAAGGGTGGTGAAAGATTGGATGGGGAATCAATCATTTCTCAAGTAAAGGATATATATATATATATATATATATATATATATATATATATATATATATATTTTATGCTATACTAACTACTAGAATGTACCCGAACTCGAGCGAAGCGAGGGTGATTCGCTAGTAATAATATAATACTTTAAAGTATAAATACTAATGGCTGATGTGACGACGAATAATGGACGGTGATCGCAATGCATTACTCAAAGTGCGTTCAACTCTGAATAAGAAGAAACACACGCAGTTAGTTATTTTGATACCCATAGAAATTTGAGAATGGTCTGCATTGCACGTTCTTTATGAATACGCTTTTGGACACAGGTTAGATTCCTTTCGTTCTGGTCGTTAGATTTAAGCGTAGACATCGGTTATTATCATAACGTTGATCAAAGTGCGGGCGTAACGTGTCATTGTGTCAAGTTTAATTGTTTGTTATGGTTGTTTGTAACCTTGTACTTATTACATTAGCAATCTACTTCTACGAACTGCTATTTTTTATTAATTTGACACCCGAATATTTTCTCGAATATAATCAAATTTTTATTTAATCGGTCTCGATGAAGATGGCGGATGATAAAGTTCGAATAAAGTTTACTAATAAAGTAAACTTTATCATCATATTTTAATTAGAAATTATAATTTTTTCTACACATATAAAATCCTTATGAAGGAAATAATAGATGATAATTTAAAATGATTGTTGAGGGTGCTTTAAAGTTGTAACTATGGGCGATAAATTGTTTAAAAAGTCTTAGGAGTATGGACATGGACAATCATCTGGTGATGGTTAACCTCATTTTGCAAATTACGAAACCAACCATGTAACCCATCCTGACAAACGAGGGTCGAAAAAGCCCTGAAATTCTTAATTAAATGCAAACATAGCACAAAAAAGGGGCAAGTGAAAATGAGAATTGCATATTTTGTTCGTCATAAGATATTTGCCTACTTATTGATTGTTTTTGTTTAAGCGTCTTTTTAAAGTGTGTCATCATTATTTTAGCTTTCATATGAACTTTCACAAATATATTTTTCCAGTTTAAGTGTTACAACCACTTTCTTATTCAAAGAAGTGTATGAAATGTATATAAATATATGTATTTTATTATACATATGTATAATGAAATTGTAAATCTACATACTTAATTATATTAAATATAATTATGAAAGACTGTGCATTATATAAAAGGTTAAACAATATTTTAATCAACCACAATCCAACTATCGTTTTTAAATATCAACGATAATAACTAACTTGATTTTCAATTATGAGTCGAAAAATACAAGAGGCATTTTATTTTATGATTAAGGTAAATGTGGGACACTCAAAAAGAGCGCGTCGTTAGTATACTTTGAAACAGGCTTGACATAGTCCTACCGGTGGTAGGACTATGTCAAGCCTGAGGAGTCCGACTGGATGGGTACCACCCCCTTATCTATTTCTGCCGCCAAGCAACAATGATTGCATTGTTGTGTTCCGGTATGAAGGATAAGGTAGCCAGCGCAATTACAGGCAAGAGGCATATCATCTCAGTCCTCACAGTGACAACGCACCTGCGGCTCTGTATTTTTGTTACCTAAAACCTAAGTGCATGAACTGTAGGTGTTATGGGCGACAGGTACTGCTTTCCATCAGGTGGTCTGTCTGCTCGTTTATCACTGAATCTTATAAAAAAAAAAACGTGCTATTCGAAACGTGCTATTCTTGACGTAATACTGTTTTGTAGCCTAGCTTCAAGTATTTAAAACGGTCAACGATCATAGTAGATAATAGATACCTATTAACATAAAAAAGAGCTTTTATTTATTAAGTTAATGGTTTTCTGATGCATACATCATATTAGTTTAGAATGAAAAGAGATACTATTACCCCTAGTCCTAAAAGTATTTGGTAAATTTTCGGTGCTTTGTTGGTCAGACATATGTATATATATATACAGCACACTATTGTGACATTTTAAAGAATATAATATCATTATACGTATCTATTAGGAAAACTTGGGATTTTATGGGTATATTATGCGAATTAAATCAATACATAATATTAACCTCTAGATTGAAATCTAATAAACAGTTCTAAATTACAAGGTTGTTGAGTACCATCACCGTAACAAAGATGACCAAATAACACACAAAGAACACTTGATCAAACTTGCAATATTTCAAAATATAAATGCATATCTACCGTCTACACCAGACAATCGAAAATTGTGCAAATTTTTCATTTTTGATGAACCGAGTAAACAATATACTCACGATATTTAAGAACATACTTAAACTGTGAGTTAATTACTTTGTGAAATATGACTTCTTATTTTTTTATGGAAGCTTCCTACGATAACAAGTACCATAAATTGATTTGATTTAGTATTGGTGGTAAATAGGTTTTTTTTTTATTTAAAAGTAATTTTTTTATGTCCTACTCCAGGTATAATTGTTATTGAAAGATTTATTTATATCTTTAATTTTTGTATAATTGGAGCTTCGTTCTCAAAATTAAGATGGCTTTACGAAGTGACACGCTGATATTACACTTTATTTGAGCATGTATGTATATATTCATTTTAGTATTAATGGCAGGTTTACCTTACCTATTTTCCTCATTTGTATTTTGTACTTCCCTATACCGTATTTACTTCTAAGTACCGTTTTAATTACTATGCGGAAACTATTGGTAAATAGATTTTAGTGCTATTACAGATTTTCAATTATCAGCCATGTTAATATTTACGATAAATTAGCAAAATCCTCCTGATCGGATTTCGATCATTAGAGTGTATGAGTGTACATGCAAACACGTTAGTTCCTTTTATTTAATCTCTGTTACTTTTACTCACCATAGTCTGTTGGAGCGGCAGTTCATTGCGACTAGCAAAATTAAATCGATCTCACGCGAGGGTAAATCATTGTCTACTTTCCAACTCTGCTGTTGAGAAAGGTTCTACTAAGCTATTGAGTTTTTTTTACAGAAATAGTTAATAGCTATTTTTGTCCACACATATAAGGTTAGTGATATTTAGAATCCTTGAGACGCAAGAGTTTCTGCAGGGAGGCATTATAATTCGTGTCATATTCAGATTTTTTTAATCCCGGAATAAGAAAGGGTTTCTATGAAATAAAGACTTAATGAGCACTTATAAGAAAATGAATTATTAGTATGTTAAACATAACAAAACGTATACCTTTATGGTATGTTTTGCACTTGGGAGGGGCAGCCCACCTCGGTGGGCCTCGGGAATAGTACCATATGAGTTGCACCTGGTTATTCTCTGATTGCAGAGAGGATCTTGAAAGTAACCCTCCAGTTATTGTGGTCTGCCTTGGTAGGTGAGCCTTCGGTATGTCATACGCACTCAACCAAATGACCCTACGGAACCATCTTTAGACGGGAAAGGTTCCGTTAAGTTTTAGTGGGTAATACTGGCTTTTCTAGTAATCACATAACTACCTGTTTTACAGGTGGTGTACATTTCCCAACTTTAAAAAATAGGGTGCTACTATATTGAAGTAAATTTTTTCAAAAGTGGCATAACCAACTTTAATCAATGACTACTTGTTGAAATTAAAAAAAAATATAATTCAATTTTTACGTTAAAGGGATTTTAAAAGTAAAATAATTTCCTTGTTTGAGAAAGAGCTCTTAAAAGGTAAAGCAATAAACATCATTGTTGTCTTACAGTAGCATTTATTGTAGAAAAGGTTCAGAGACTCATAAAATTGCTAGAGCTGCCCCTAACTTTCAAATTAAATTTTTTACAGTTCATTTAATCTGTATTATATCAGGAATGTAATATATTTTTTTAATTTAAATGGGTTGTTTTAAGCGTGCTTATAAATTATAGCTTTAGTAAATTGGAATATTTTATCACTTCTCTAATATATTATTTCTTATTATTTTAGATAGATCAATAGGACAAAGTAATTCAGTTAAATATACAATATATGAACACAATACACTTTACATTTAATATCCTATGAAAATAAATGGAATAGACCTTTTATATTAAGCTAAATCAAAACTGCAAATTGTTGTACTTGAAAGTTGATATGATCTTTTAAAGAAAACATTTAAAATCGAAAATACATATTTTTTTATAATTCCATAAATTCCATATTTGATAAAAATTAACGAAAAAACAAATGATATTTTTACAATAATATCATCTATATGTTCTTAACAGTTTTACTATGTAGGATTCTACGTTTGAAACATATGTACATTGTACATATTTAATTCATAAGTTATCTCATGCCTCACAGCAGAAATGTTGTTTGTTGTATTTTTACCGTAGTAGTTACATATAAAAAACTGACCTATCTTTTTCTACTTATAGGTATTTAATTATGTATAAAATTAGCACTTCTCTTAGATTTCCATGTTGTTAATTCATTGAAAAACCTGACATGTTATTTATAAAGGTAAAGTGTTAATTAATTTGTCATTACGGAAAATTAGTATCTTCTCAAGTTCTCAAGTCCTTTATAGTCTATACTTATATCTATGTTTTCTATTACAATGTGTTATTATCAATTAATAAATGCGCAATTTTTTATTTAGGAGGAAATATGTTTTTATATTAGTCGTACGGATATGTTAAATCAATATTTCTAAAATATAATATTCTGGGAGTTCTCAGAATGTAGACAGGATAAAATTTATTTCTACCTTTCCATCAACCATTTTTTGATGTCACCTTTTATGTAACTGACAAAGTTAATATAAATAAAAATTCGCATGACATGGTTTTCGGTACGGGCAGTGAATCTCAGAGCTAAAAGACTAGTGCACTTTCTATTTCCTTCTCTCTCATAGTCTGGTTGAATGACAATACGATACAACCGGTGAAAGATCAAGCGCAGCTGCAGTGACTTTTTATGTTCTCTGAAGCAAGGCAAAATAACTTAATAAATATTAAAAAGTAAAGCAGTAATTAAAGCACCCATTTTATTCAGCACACAAGTAGTACTCTATGTAAGCTTTGATTGTTTACATTTAACACATAATAAATTTAATATTTTTTCCTCTAAGTTTTTAAAAGATATAGTACATGAGCCGCACAGTTTAAAAAAATGTAATTACGGAAGGAGTTTGTGAAGATAAAATAATTTCTTTTCTTCTTTCTTTATTATATAAATAATAAAATGTATGTTTTTTTTTATATTATTCGATTGAAAGTATTTAACTTGAAAAAAAAACAAAGACGGTGTGAAGGCTAAATAAATTTTCTTTTCATAAATCTGAACCATAGTGGACACTATAATTTTAACTAAAAGAAAAGCTCAAAAAATATATTAAGTAAATAATACTATAAAAATATTTTTTGTGGAAACTTTTAAAAATTGTTTAAGTTTCTTATTGTATTCAGCCCTTTTTAACGTGCCATTGCTGGGCACGGGCCTCCCTTCAAGACGAGGGGGATCTGGCCATATAGTCCACCACGCTGGCAAAGTGCGGATTGGCGGACTTCACATGTCTTTCGAAAACTTGCTAGGTTCTCTCAGACATGCTGGTTTCCTCACGATGTTTTCCTTCACCGTAAGGCAAGTGGTAATCAAGTTAGAAAATGATTCGCACATGAAAATATCAGAGGTGCGAGACCCGGGATTTGAACCCGCTTCACTCGGTTTCCCAAGCGAGCGCGTTACCACTGGGCTACGACTGCCTAGTTTGTTAGTGACATCAATTTTATCTGTAGTTATGGGTGCAAAAAATTGCAAGCACCTGTTAGCTATTTTTATACTTAATATAGATAATATTTTTTTTGGACTTTCTGAACCTTCTAAAGACAAAGTTATTGAACTATCTAAAATGGATAGTTCTGAAACCCTTATTTTAAGCAAACTAATTGGATAAATATTTACATATGTAAATGATTCACTAGTTTACACTTGCCAAAATTGTATGTTGTATTGTTTGCGACCTCAATCTTAGCAGGCAACGCCAGTTAAACACATTATATCGCTCCTGGGCCACTTTACTCATACTTCTGAACTTCAAGTACATAATGCTGACTTTTAATTTTTGAAACTATATGAATAATTTCCTGTAGTATGTTGAATCATAGGAAGTACCGTTATAAAGTGTTATCATCGATAAAAAATGAATCGGAAACAAATATTTATATAGTGATGCAAATACCGAGGGTTATTTCAAGGGCTACCTTTTTTACTAGGAATTTGCTTCGCTTTATCACTATATAAATGAATACCAATGAGTTTCTTAACATCGTTTATCTATATGAGTGATAGGTATATTAATTTCATAATGTTAAGTGTAAAGCTGTAAATTCTTGTAAAGATCAAACAAGGTATAACAAATCACTTTCTTTAAACACAGATAACCCAATCTTCTCAAACTTCCAAACTTCAATTGAAAAACGTGAATGTTTTTTTAACATGTAACTGATGTTACATCAGTTACTTATAAAAAAAACTTATTCACATGACAACATTCGTATAGTGCAATTATTTCAGGACGAATATTAATTTAAAACATGCACTATATATTGTCTTGCTATATCGTCGTTGTTACGCAAGTCATACATTTCATATTTGGCCCATTGGTGAACCTTAATTAATACATCTAAAATTGCCTCCTTTAGACTCTAAATCGCCAAAACAAAAAAAAACACTAATTGAGGTATTTGTTATCTATGACTAGCTAGCGGTTTTCTCAATTATATATTTAGTTTTCTTATATTCTAAAATTTCTTTTAAAATCAACTTTTTTACCTTTAATACAAACACGAGAGTAAATGAGTCTTTTTAACCAGTCTTTAGAATAGCAAAAAAAGGCACTACACATACTTTACAATTTTGACACTAAATGAAAAATTGGATATGTACGCACTCGCACACCGAGGGTCATCGAATATTAAAATTGCGCATTTTGTCAAACTAAGATAAAATCTACTATATAAAAATAAGTCGGGTTTTCCTTCCTGACGCTATAACTCCAGAACGCACGAACCGATTTCCACGGTTTTGCATTCATTGGAAAGGTCTCGGGCTCCGTGAGGTTTATAGCAAAGAAAATTCAGGAAAAATTTGAACAAAAAAGCGGGAATATCTTTTTTCACATACAGCGCCATCGGTAAATATCTCATCTCTGAGTAATTTATACTAAACGTTAAAACGTAACTAGGGACGAACCCGAGCGGAGCGAGGGTGAGTCGCTAGTGGTTAATAAAAAAATCTACAATATGCATTTTAGTGACAACATAAATAAATTTTATTTTGGACGGTATTTCTGTAAAAAACAAGGTAAATTGTCGAAAATGAGGTGCAAAAAAAACCTTTGTAAAATAAATTACTTTTAATTCAATAGTAATATAACGATTATAAGCACCGATAATATAATATAATACAAGGTATAAGTAATCACAAAGTAACCTAAGAGCCTTACAAAGTTTAAAAATTTTGGTGTGTGATTTAACGATTAAAAATCACTTCTATAGTTAACGATTGTCTTTAGCATATACATGAGATCAATTAAGCGTGACGTCAGTTTTCTCACTAATTGTATTTAAAAGGGTTAATGTGTTTTCAAAATGAGTCAAACGTACATGTTTAGATGGTTTAAGTGTCTGCACATATCGTACTGAATCGTGCTCATCACGGTTTAGAGGTTTTTCCGATATATACATGTACATACCTACGAATTCCTCGTGTCAAGAGTGTGCCTATTATTTTATTACGCGCAATAAGTTGTCAATGTAAATAACGATTAAAAAACATATATTATGGTGCATTTAATAGGAGTTCTTATTTAATTTTAACATAGTTTTATATATTTATTCAATTCAATTCGTTTGTTGCGTAGGTTTTTACATTTATATTATCGCGTAAACTGATAATTATTCTATCAATCTTCTGCCAATTAACCAACGATGAAGTCAAAAAACTATATACTATAAGTCACAAATCGTATATTTATGAATTTAATCATACACAACATACAGTTATAATATGAATTTATAAAAGTATTTTGTGTGAAAGCGTACACGAAGTAGTTGATTTGGAGTTTGCCCTATAAATCGTACCCTACGTTTCGTATCCTACGTTTATCCCGCTAATATTTAAATTTAAATTTTAATGTCTTTTTAGTTCTGAACTTGTCAAAAGATGTTGTTGAATGTTGAATAAAAACGTCGCAAAAAAGAGTACACTTAATTTATATAATATTTAAAATATTTTCCGTTGCATTTTATTATGTCATAACATAATAATTATACATATAATATTTATATACATATAATTTGTCAGTACTCCAATGCAATTATCATTAAGTATAGTAATGGTCTTAATGACATTAGTGTGATTTAATCGTATAAAATTTTATGGACTACCTATCGAAGGGCACTTAAAGATAAGAAAGTATATAATATGTCATTGTAATCTATAACATTTGTTTTAATCTGTTTGATATAAATCTATATATATAATAAAATTCTAACTGAGTCGAATCTGTACTTCAAATATTTTTTGGAAAATTTTATTGAAATAATCTTTATTATCGATACAGGGACCGAATCTATAGTTTTTAGAATTTTTGTCTGTCTGTCTGTCTTTTCGTCTGTTACCGCATCACAGAAAAACCACTGGAGGGATTTTGATGAAATTTGGTATGATGATAGCTGGATCAACATATAGGATACTTTTTACCGCGGGAGATTATCTCATTCCCATGGGAATACACGTTATAACACAACCCAAAAAATATTTATGATCAGTATTTCTTGAAACTTGGTATTAATGCTCTTCAATACAATTAAATACCTAAATACGTGTTTTAACGTTTTTTGAAATTCAGGATGAATTGAATAAGTAACAATTAAAAATTTGTATGAAACCTACGTTTTAAAAGTTTTTTGTTACATAGTTTTAGCGCGAGCGCAGCCGCGGCTTTTGCTAGTGTTTATATAAAATTATAAATAAACTAGCGTCTCACCCTCGCTCCGCTCGGTGTCGTCCCTTGTTACGTTTTAATGGTTAGTATAGATTTCTCAGAGATGAGATATTTTCTCGCAGTAAAAAGTATCCGAGTAAATGTTGACCCGGATGACTATACCAAATTTCATCGAAATCAATCGAGTGATTTACTCGTGATGCATTCACAGACAGATAAAAATTCTAAAAACTATAAATTCGGCCTCTGTATTGATTATTATGACTATTTGAATAATATTTTCCAAAAAATTTCCAGTTAGAATTTTATTATATTTGTATAGATAGATTATATTAAAAGGTAAAACAGTAAACTATTGCATTTAAGATAGCGACTCACCCTCGCTTCGCTTCGGATTCGTTCCTAGACAAATACAAATCTATCCCACAGGAACCGTACATTTTTTCGGGATGATATATAGCCTATAGCCTTCCTCAGTTAACGGGCTATCTAATGCAAAAAGAATTTTTCAAATCGGATTAGTAGTTCCTGAGAATAGCGCGTTCAACCAAACAAACAAACAAACTCTTCATCTTTATAATATTAGTATAGATTATATTTAAGATGAGTGCACTTGTTAGCAAAACCAATATATTGAGCACAATAAAATATAATTAGCTTCAGAATAGTAAATAATATAATGAACTGGTAGCAAGAAAATGTTATGCTTAAGTTAATGTGGGGATAGTAGTCGATGACAATGATAGAATAGTTATATTATTAGTTTATAGACATGAATGAGGAATTTCTTGGACGACCCACCCGCCGTCGGGACAAAACTACATAAACATACAACGTCAACAAGTATGTATCTGTGTTTGCTTTCCGTTAAAGCCTGAATCTTGGAAAGCTTTATTAGTAATTAAGTATTTTTTACAGAATATAATGTATTACGAAGACTTTTATTGAAGCAAATAATAAAAATAAATGTAAAATCAAGAGAATAAAGTTAATATGATTATAGTAACACAAAAAGTATTAGAAACAGACCTATACTGGCTGCAAATCACGAAGTTTTGGGTTCAGGTTTGGTTGAAAAAAGCTATTGAGGTTTATCTGCCAAGAAAGTATTAGTAAACCCAGATCGGTACCAATGGACTAAAAAAATGTACATATATATTGCCTAACACACATACTTTTACTATACTTAATTTATTGAACAGCTAGACGCAAAGATCGCTAGTATCACTGTTATCGTCACAAAATACTGAAAATCGATAATGTTCTCTCAACTTACACGGAAATTTGCCTTAAAAAATCATTTTTATTGGTACATTTTTCTTTTAAACAGCACAAACTGGGTATTTTAAAATTAACCGATTTTAAAACAGGTGTTTCCTTACGTATTTACCGCATTTACGTAATAGCATCGTCATGGTGGGTGTAGCTCGAAGGGCCTTTAGGATTTGTGCGGAAAACTTTTTGATGTTATAGGAAAATAGGTGATGAAATGAATGCAATTATTACAACTAGTATTATGACTATATATAACTGGGCCCATATTTCAATCAGTTCCTAATTAAACGCGTCATTTACTTTAATTAAAACATAAGTTAATATTCAAGGAATCCGCTTAATCAGATTTAAAAAATCTCCAAGTTATAGACTTTTTATTAGCTGTATGATTGGTTGAGGTCAAGAAATACAAAAAACACACATTTTCATATTTATAATATAATGAATATATATTAACATGTTTGGTAGTATTTCTGATTTGATGTAAAACCCAGGAATAACATTGTCTATAAAAAATATATCAAAAGTTTAAAGACATAATGGTCAATGTCTAAACAGGAAGTCGTGGATTAATGACGTGAATATTATTTTATTAGTGTTTATTAGTTTGTCCCTATTTAAGTTTTAACGTTTAGTATAGATTTCTCAGAGATGAGATATTTTCCCACAGTAAAAAGTATCCTATATGTTGACCCGGATAATCTATCGCCATATTAAATTTCATAAAAATCCCTAGAGTGGTTTTTCCGTGATGCGGTAACAGACATACAGACAGACAGACAGACAAATAAAAATTCTAAAAACTATAGATTCGGCCTTTGTATCGATAATAATGTCTATTTCAATAAGATTTTCCAAAAAATATTTAGAGTGCAGATTCGGCTTAGTTATAATTTTATTATGTGTATAAATAAAGTATTTGTTGCCTATTAAGTTATCAGCCTTAAATGAATATCGGGCCGTTAGAAAGAATAATTTGAGTTGTAAAAAAAATAATATAGCTCAAATAGTTTCTAGATGTCCTTCGCATTCATAATATTACGGAAGGACTCTGTACGGACCATTTTTTTGACTTAATTAACAAGTACCATTATTTTACAATAACTTATTTTTTTTTCGTATCTGCTGCCATTATGTACTTTTCAATCACCATTTTCTAAAAATATACCGGCCGGTAACTTATTTTCGAAAACTTTCTAGAACACCCCTTTTCCTATTGGTGAAGACCGTATGAAAATAGGAGTTTCTGAGATTAGCTCTAACAAAAATTAATTCAGCACAATGGGGAACTTTAATTTATAATAAATATGTAATGTCCTCCTGACCCATTTCGGTCACGACATTAAAGCCCTTCATAAAGATAAAATATAAAGGTAGATTTAGATTGTAGTCATTAATGCTATGTCAATTATTGCAAAACTCTACTTTGAAGCCGTAACAATAGGGATGTTCACAGATTCGTGACTGACTCTACGTTTACTCTGACTTACAAAACACAAAGCGACCTTCGAATGAATGACTTTGGGAACTAATCATAAAATACAGTCACTTTTATTCGTTTATATGGTAGATAAACATTTAAATTAGTCTCTCTTCATTTAAAGCTATTTTCGCATTTACAACATTAGTTAATATAAACTCAAACTTCGCATTCTACTATTTATTATTTACTAGTCATATTATTTATTACTTTGTTAGCGACCAATAACGGCTTTGCACTTGTTCATATTAGACACAAATGGATTTTATACCCCTTTTATGGATTTTATAGTATTGTAGAAACAGCTCACGTTAATAAATATTTTCATAAATTAACAGATGTGCTGACAAACTGCCTTACAAAAATTCAAAAAAGTTTCAAACAATTTGATTTTATATTTTTTTATTATCTTGAGGTCTCTATTTACATTATGCTCAACTCACTATTGTTGCAATTTATTGTCTTAATTAAATCCAAATTCAAATTTGTTTACTGACCGTCATAAGTCTACCTTTTTTTAATGTTGGGGATATGCATTTACGCATACCACTTGTATACATACAGGTGGTTATGTTAATATCACTGGACAGAAAAGCCAGTACTATCCACTAAAACCCAATAAAACCTCCCTCGTCTTAATGGGGCGTCGCAGGATCGCTTATGCACTCGATCACGACGCTTCGACGGCAGGTCTGCCAAACAAACAAGGAGTTGCTCCCACGATCCACTCAGCTGTTAGAGTAGTATCAGAAGTAAACCGCATCGTATACCGTTCACCGAGGTAGGCCGTCTCCTGACTCCTAGTGCCTTTCTTCGCATTCGGCTGGACTGCCAGACACTAATGAGCCTCTCCCCCCCCCCCCCCCTTCCCACCACCACGACAAGTTGAATACACGATGGGGGGTTCATAATTGTACTTACCACAAGTTCGAAAAAAAAAGAACTGTCCAGATAGCACTAGCGAAAGAAACAGCCGGATTAAAACATTTTTTTAGATGTTATAATTAAAGCCCTCAAATGTCTCTCTTTTTATCTGATTTTGGACATAGTCGCCTGTCATACCGGTACGAGATTGATAACGAGACACCGACGAGATAAAATGTACAAGTGTGCGCGATAATACATATATCTCTTTTTTTCCTCACTCTCATAACCGGATTTGATTTAGGTATTTTATTCCTAGGCGTGAAGGTATAATATCGCCAACTTTTTAACTTCGGGCTTTTATTGAAAATTTCTTGACAGGAAGACCGAATATTAGTATGAGAAATTCCGATTTAATTAAATGATTTAACAAACATTTAATTCTTGTCTTATTTATATTTTACTTACTGTAACTTTTGCTACAAATGTGACTTTGTAACTACTTGTCATATTAATTAAACAAAATTTTCGACTATAATTGTCATCTTTTTAATTAACAGGCCCAAGATGGATCTAATCATAATGATTGTTTTAGTATATGGAATAAGGATTTTCATTATAAATTCTATTGTTCCTTTCATTCTATGTTCTTGCGTCCTCTTGCCATTTTCTGCTTTTTCACAGTCTATTTCTTATTTTTTTTTAATTAATCTTCAGGCTTTTAATATAGACCTAATAATTTATATTTTACACTACGTCATTTCAATGAGTAGGTACCTACTTTAAAAAAAATCGAAAATTAATAGCCTATTACACATCATCTTGATTTTATAAAAACATATTAAGTAATATATATGCATCTTAATATTTTACATAAATTTTTCGTGTCTTTTGCCAGTATGATCTTTTCGATTACTATTTTCTAAAAAAATATATATAATATGTATATAGGTGGTACGATAAAAATCTTTTGAAAGAATGTTTAATTGTTAAAAGCATTATAAATTCACTGAAAATACATATGTTCCTAAGTTGTTTCACAATCTTAATCTACTCTTGTATTTAAAATCAATGTGAGTAACATTTTATTGAAAGATGATGCCACTTTAATTAAAAGAAAATGTCTCTACATTTTCTTACACTCTTAGTATACAATCTTGACTTAATTTGAATACAAAATTGTTTATCTTTTTTTATTTTTAGTATTATTAATCATTTATTTGAAAAAGTGAATCAGTGCTGATATTTAAACAAAGCGGATGTTTTAATGGATCATCCACTGCTATCACCTTAAAGTGATTTCTTTCAATAATAGGAAACATATTACGCATCCCACCTGCGTAAATGCAGGTGGTTATGTAGTGACTCACCGATTACTACCCATTAAATGAACCTTTTTCTATCTTAATACGAGTAGGATGCCGTGTGATCGCTATCCCGTTCAACCATAATAGCTAGCCTATTGAAGCGGACCCCCACCAATACAATATTTTCTCACCTTACCTTAGGACTAGAGATGGTTTTTTAATGTGTGTTTCTTCTTCAGTCACTAGAGGGTTGCTCTTAAGGTCTATTCTTTTATGAATTATGATGAGGAGCTTTCCAAGGATATATATATATATATATATATATATATATATATATATATATATATATATATATATATATATATATAGTGCAAATTTATTTATTTAAATTAACAATAAAGAAACAATATTAAATTTAATGTTGTATATTTTGATTTTTTAAAACTTTTCGTCAATATTTTGGTAGATCTCTATTCTCTCTTAATAAAAACTATAAATTGATGTAATCTGCTCAATTTGGCTCATTACGTCTTATCATCGGGACATATGTTGCAATATCAACTTGTCCATTGAAATACATCAATAATAAATAACAATTAGTCATCAATATGAATTATTTCGATATGTACGTATGTGTCATATTTTATCAACTTCCTCAATCTAAAAGTAGTAAAGTAACATAATTAACAAATAATATGTACTATATTATAATTTATTAACTAACCAGACTTTGACCTAAATAAATAAGAAATAGCAATTACGTAATAAAATAAATCATACAATAAAATTAGAGCATGATGTAAAATTATTCATTCAATCGACATGTTTCATACTGCAGTTATGTTTTCATTTACATGAGGTATAATTATAATGCAAGACAAGTTTAATGCAGATGCATAAACTTACGAAACATACCCAATATGATCCACCTTAAAGTGAAAAAGATTTGCACAGTCACAGAAAATTGTTGATTTAATTAAAAATTGTAACTTCAACCTTCTCTTGTACAAACCTGTTAGAATGTAAGCTATCTTTTGTGTGAAATTTCATTCAAATCTGTTAATATGTACCTAATATTCGTTTTAGATCGGTCAGTCCAGATGCTCATTCAGACTACACGAGATAATTGATATGTTCCATTCAAGCATGACGCTGTGAACGTACATGAAGTGGTTTCTGTCAGATATCAACTAACCAAAAGGTTATTTCTCTCACATAAATTGCAAGTAACTATATAAACCACACACAAAACCTCAGTAAATATAAATAAATTAATATGTATTATATTTGCGCTAAACTGCAAATTTCCGAAAGTTCATCAACGATTGCTTTAAAATTTGACACACATATATGATGTTTTGAAGGGAAGTTTGAGTTTGAGGAACGTGAGTGGAAGTTTGAGGTTTTGAAGGGAGACCCGTGCCCAGCAGTAGGTCGTTAAAAAGGGCTGAATACAATACAATATGATGTTTTTGCATAGGGAAGGTTTTTAGAAAATAGATTCAGAATTCTTCAGGCTAGTCTGAAAATGCAGCATTAACACTAAAAATGCGTTTTCATACCCTCATATTAAACACAATAAGCATATCTATGAAAAGTAAAAGCAGCGAAGTTGATTAATAGTAATTTGCTTTTATTGGGTCTGTCTCGTCCAGACGGCTCATGTAAGATTAACTGCTCTATCCATTGTTAAACCTGACTTTTAATTTAAAATGATTACCGTTTTACATCTCAGCAGTCTTAATTGAAATAATTGAACTAATTAGATCACATGCTATTTATTCTTTTTATATTATATCTCACTAGAGAAGTTCTTTTATATCTTTAACAATAATGTGTTTGTAACTAGATATTTTTGATATTTTTACGTTCTTCATTTTACCAAATTGCCTACCTTTTATATTCATTAAATAAAATATTTGTTCATCATTGCATAGGTAACTCACTTGCTTGAAAAGCCAAGTGAAGCTCTCCAAGGATCTGACATCTGTAAGATTTATAATCATTTTCATGACGATTACCACTTGGCAAAATGATGCAGGAACATATTATAAGGAAATCGGCAACAACATATCTCAGAACATAAATAGTTTTCGAAAGATGAGTAAAGTCCACAAACCCGCATTTGTCCAGCGTTATAGACTATAGAGTCAGATGCTCACATCGCATATTATGTGGCTTTTTTATATAAGATTATAAATAACACACATATATATATATATATATATATATATATATATATATATATATATATATTAAGAGTAATCAAAATGTATTAGTATATTTTTTTACTAAAACCGACTTTGAGAATATCTTAGTCTTGACTAGCTTAAAATTTAACCTGAAATTTAATTTTTCCCTTGAAAAATTCTGCCTGCACGGCTAGAAAAAAAAATTATGAGCACAAATTTTACGCTTTTTTATATTCTTTTTACTTCATCTAATATATTTAAGAAGACGCAAAAATAAATAAGGAATAATATTAATGGCTTTCTTGATGGACATTTTGGTTGATTTATGCATACTATAATCACATAACGGGTTTGAAGTGTGTTGATGCTGCGCACGTTTACCTTCTTAGCAAATTTATATTTTTTCTTGAAATGACCGGCTATCTGCAAGGATAGCAAGTCATTTCAATCAAAAATTGTATTTTAGGACATCGCCTCAGACTAAAAGAATAGTATATAGATATGGGATGAATAGTATATAGCCATAGGATGGCACATCCATGAGGATAAATATTGCAAAACAAAGCTGTCAATGCCGAAAGACAATATTTAATGTTCTACTACGGTAATACAGAAACAGTATTATAATTTAGTTTTTTATAGAACTATTTAGGTATCGATTAGTTTTCTACGCCCTCCGCTTAATTTTTTTAGTGTGAGAAATGTTCGTATATTTACATGTATCAGTATCATATTGTGATTCGTTTATAGTACAATTAAAGAAGTATTGAAATTCAGGAATAAAAATATAATGTGAGATCTATGAAATTTAAATATGTTTTAAAAAGAATATTATTAAAAAACATCATAAATATAAAAAAGGTCTATTGACTAATGATATTATAGGCACTCATATATTATCATGTATTATATCATGTAATATATAATCTATCTATTCCATACTAGCTATATATTATTAATATCTTTTAATAAGTACTCTGCATATTTGTCAAAAATTATAATGAATTACAGATAATAGTCCTTTTCTAAATGTCGCGTTAGTATAAAAACATCTGTGTACAGATCCTGTTTCTCAAAACAAAAAAATTAAATTGCTTAAGTGAATAGGTACAAAATATAAATTATTATTTTTAAGTAATTTATACGTAGCTAATCATTTCTGTATATTTTTGTTTAAAAATAATATTTATATTACATTTTTTAAATAATTTTTATAGTACCTACTTGTAAGAAATTAGTTGTAAAATGATAATTTTAATATTATGAGTAGGATAAATTAAAAACAATTTTAATAAAGTGTTATAAATTTTTAATACAATATACTTACAACATAGTAATTACGTTAAGAACAAAATCTTAAGTAAATTTCCCACAATTTTGTCAAAATGTTATCTGCGATCGATTTAACTCATAAACGTAGAGACTGGATTGAGCAATACTCTCACGAAATTGACCACTCTCTAAAACCAGAGAAAGCGACCGTGCGACCAATAGTCTGTGATTAATTTCTTTTATTCCAATTTGAATTTATAAATGAGATGTAAACAAATTATAACACAATGTGATAGAAAAAATGGTTACATATGTCAATCTTCATTAATCGTATTTCAATTAATACAAACATCTGGCCGCACATTCGTTTTGTCTCTGTCACGCTTTTCCGCCATTTTTAACTTACGGCTGGCAAAGAAACACTCAGTCCACTCTCTATGTCCATGATTTGACTGCTCTCGCCATATGGTTCGCATGAAGTAATATAATAGACTAGAAACAAATAGCTGCCAAACTAAATTATGTAAACTTTCGTGTACATAAATCGAAGTAACTATATTTTCTATTAAATGCAAAGTAATTACTAAATAAGTTAAAAAAACATAAGAAATGCCTTTGTTCCTTTAAAAGAAAATTAAGCAATACAACTTCAAATATGTTTTTATTCCATAACGTATACTTAGTATACAACATTTCATGACATAAAAATTATAACTAAAATTAAAATACAAATAACTCAAAAATCAAACAAAGTAAATAAAAAGTTCATGAAATGTTCTTATTAGTATTCGTATTTACTTATATTATAAAAAAATGTCAAATGAAGTTTGACTAACTAGAATTACTCCTTATTATAAAAAATAAAAGGAACTGTTAATAAAACCTTAACGGTTAATTATAAATAATTTAAAAAACTAAATATTTAAATATATATAAAATACTCTGTACATATACGTACACGTTAATTAAACTATATAATAATAAAGATATATGCATTGCTGTTTGCGCAGTATAGTAAATCTCTATTATTATAAGATTAATAATACTTTCTGGTATAGCAAATAATATATAATCTTACTTTTAACGTATACATACGTTGTATTTATACATAGCTAATATTTATCTCTTTAATCGATATACAGGCATACCGTTAATATCCCCATCCTAAGTGCTGCCATAGAAACGGGGGTCGTTTTGTAGATGTGGATGTGTGCCCAGAACAAATATTAAGCAATACTGTTAAAGAACATTCTCTTAATAAAGATTATAACATCACGAGGAATGTGTTTGCCTGGAAACATATTTCAATTTTTCGACAAAATAAATTTTTACAATTTGAAACATGATGGTGAAATTGTAAGATTGAACCCACACACTTAAACTTTATATTACATGTATATAAGTGTATATAATAATTTTATTGTAAGAGGATTTTCTTTGACCTAATGAAATATTGAAAATGTAATTTTAATAATGAAATTATAAATATATCGAGGGAATATTCTAAGCAATTGAAATTGATATTTTTGTCTTTATATTAACGCGAGCCATAAGCTTTTGTGAATTCTTCAAAGGCTTTATTGATGACTGCTTTATTACAAGAAATACCACTAGCGTATGTCCTGAAACAGTTATATTGATAGAAGCATTGTTTCCTTCGTTCCTCTTCAGGGTAATCACAACATATTAATATAGCAGCTTGACAAATTCGTGATTTCAGTGCAGGCGCTTTTGTCGTAGTTGGTTTTGACGTAGTTGGCATCTGAAACAAAAATAAAAATCGAAATGAATTAAACGTACCTCTAAATAAACATTTTATAGTGGTAAAAGCTATCACTTGTAACTATATAAATCTTAAATTGTCAATTTCAAATTTCTTATAAATTTTATCAATTTGCAACTTTGCCAGTGTGTACTCCTAATAAGAATATAACGATATGATATCATCAATGATTCGAATAATGATTTTAGAATATCAATAAATTAACGTAAAACAAATTAATTTATCCTATCATCTTAACTAGCTAAATATTATAAGATTATTCTCACAAACCATTACAAGGAATAAAATAAATGTTTAAACTAGATCAAAACGTACGTACAAAATATAAATTATATTTCTAACTCTTTATATGTAGTGAAAGGCACAAATATCAATCCTTTTTTTACAAAAATGATAATAAAAAAACAAGAATATACGTTACCCCGGCCTGATTGCTGCCATGCTCAACAGGTGGCATCTCTGGAAACGGTTCTGAGGGTTCGATAGGGTCCAAAGATATAGGTCTAGAGCCATCGTTTTCACTTTCTATATTTGTTCCCTTGTCACCAGGAACTATACCCCAATTCATATTCTCATCTTCCATTTCCGGAAATCTAACTGGTAGACTTATATTTTTTGGACAAAGTGAATAAGACACTGGATACGGAATATAAATAATTTGCGGTGGAGGCGGAGGAGGAGCTGGTCGTTTTATATATGAAGATATTTCTTGCAGTAAATGTATTATTTCACTTATCGAATCATCGCGACCACGACCATAGTCGATTTTATCGTAATAATATCGGTCATAATCATAATATGGATCTCTTGATCTTCGACGATGTCGGTGTTTTTCATTGTCACTATCCTGTATTGTTCTTGCATTAACTAGATAGAGTATTGCCAGCAATAACATACAGAGCTTCATCTATAATTGAAAAAAAAACACTCTTTAGTAAATATTTAACAATTTAATATTTTGAATTAGGCGCGCTTTAAGCGAGTGACTCGAATAGCGTCCCAGCAGCGTTTTAAGAGCAAGTGCTTGTATCAAACTTTTAACAGTAATCCTTTGTAACTTAATTCATTAAAAATAAAGCAAAATTTCGTTTAGCATATATGTACCTCTTTAAAATAAATAGAAAGTTTTATAATTATACAACTCCGCCTTCTCTCACTATATGTCGCTTACTAAAATAGCAAGGAATTCATCATACAACATCTACTTGGCTATTAACTTCATTCTTATCTAACATACAATACAAATAAACATAACAAATAGTGTGTCACCTTTGGGCTTATTAAAAATTTAAATTAAATTATTTTTCTCTGCTTACATACTTGATTATTGCCTTTATAGTGTAATTAAAAACAATTAATAAAATTTTATATTATAGCAAAAAATTCATGTATAAAACTCAAACCAGTATAAGGATCTAATATATTGGAAGCTGGAAAGTTGACTTTAAAAACTAAACTGAATAGCCTTCACATTCTTACCTTGATAAAATTCACTTAAAATAGTTTTCCGCCGCAATATTTTTTACAAAATGATTATTGTAAACTTTCAAGTGTTTTTATTTTTAACTTCGTATATTCGAACCGTTATTTCAATAACGTTAATATAGCTCACACAACTCTTGCGCACGACTGATCCGAATGGCATTCGGTCCACTACTGAATTTAGTCAATACTGATATACTTTAATACTTCCTACCATAGTATACAGATTACAGAGTAAACATAATTATAATACTATGACGTCAAAGCAATAAATAGCATATATCACATCTAAAAGCAAACAACGTTTTTGAAGTGGTTCTAAAATTTTTATCTACAGATAAACTTAGTATAATCGTAACAAGGACAGAGTTCTACATTGAATATATTTTTTATTTTTATGTTTAAAGAATTATTAGTTCAAGTAAGATAGATTTAGATTTTTCGTGTAACACGGATTTTAATAGGATGGGTTTATCCTGACCATAGAAATGTGCAGACGGACGAAGCAGCCGTTAGCACATTAGCCAGTGTTAATAAGAATATTTACTCGTATCGTTTTCTAACATAAACTTTCAACTCTTTTATGCCTCTGTTATAAATGTACTTATATCTAACTAGCGACTCACCTTCGCTCCGCTCGGGTTCGTCTTTAGTTACGCTTAGAAATTAACTTAAATTAAATTAAATTAGAATTAAATTAAAATTACGCTTATTTAACCTTTTACGTTTAGCTCAGAGATTAGATATTTTTCAGCAGTAAAAAGTCTCTTATCTGTTGACCCGGATAACCATACCAAATTTCATCAAAATCCGTCCAGTCGTTTTTCCGTGATGCGGTAACAGACAGACAGACAGACAGATAGACAAAAAATTCTAAAAACTATAGATTCGGACTCTGTATCGATAATAATATCTATTTCAATAAGTATTTTTCAAAAAAATATTTAATGTACAGATTCGACTCAGAATTTTATTATATGTATAGATTTGACGATCCTATTGGTATTATATGAAATATTGAGATGATGATGATTTGCTACTAAGTTTTTGTCTGTTATTCAATCACACAAAAAGTACGAAGTCGACTTTAAAGTTCCTGTTTAGTACCGAAACGTGACACGGAATAGGGCTAACTTTATCCCCCACAAAAAAAAATGGGAAAATTATTCTTTCTTACTTAAGTGGTTATTTGTATGGAGAAACCCTCTCGGTTTTTTTTATTACGTGGAAAAGTTTAAATTTATAAATAAATAAAAAACCCGACTGCATAAAAGCTAACTAAAAAAAAATAAGTTCACGAAGGAATATATCTGTAGTATTATGCAGTTGGAGACATACATACGAGTATGTACCTACATCTCGCGGCAAGGATGGAACGTGTATGTCTCCGACTGCATAATACTATATTCCTTCGTGAACTTGATTTCATCTTTTTAGTTGGCTTTTATGCAGTCGGTTTTTTTTTATAATATATTTATTTATTTACAGTTTTTTAAGTATTTTTAAGTAAGAAAATTAGCGAGGATGGTTGTTAACTAAATTTAAATCATTATATTTCCTAAACTGTTATTTAAAATAAAAAAAATCATAAAAGAAACCTAAAAATGATTTTTCAATACCTATTCAACGATACCCCACTTGACATAGTCCATCGATTTTCATTTTTTTTCTTTTTCATATTATGGCGTCCAAAATCGGTCATTTTGATTTTTCCAAAATTTTATGCTTTCTATAACATTCGCGTCGTCATGACAAATCAAACGGCGTATCAATTATCAAAATCGGCCCACGCTTTTGGTCTAAATAGTGTCATAAAGGTACAAACCCACATACATACATACATACATACATACATACATACATACATACATACATAGGCTGATAAACACATTACCCTCCTTTGCGTCGCGCAGTCGGTTAAAAATTAGTTAAATGACGTGAGAAAACTACAGTATGGATTGACGTTATTTCACGTCATGTTAACAAGTTTACTAAAAATGCATTGACTGAAAAATACATATTTTTTTGAGAACGAATGAAATGTTTGTTCAATGTTTTTCAAATTGTTTTCCATGATTTTTGATATGAAATGATTAGCACGAGTTTTTCTTAAAGTACTGCGAAAATGTTTCAGGCTTAGCTTATATTAAAAACGATAATCCAATGTCTGCCTTTCTATTTGTTACCACGGTATAATGGCCGATTCATTATTAAAAGTTTCAATGTACTCGTACCTATAACTTTGGTTTTGCGCAACTAAATACAAGCTTTTTTTCTATCCCAAAAAGAGAAAATAAATTTATAACTCTAGTCTAAAGAATTTAATTCTATAATAATCTGTAATTTAATTAGTAATTACACAGTATATTATTTGTGACTACGGTAAAAACAATATTGCGTAAAGTTGTATACCTATGTCTTTAATAATCTTAGTCATTCAATATTAATAACATCAACAATCATCAACAATCTATACTAATATTATAAAGAGGTAAAGTTTGTGAGTTTGTGAAGTTGTGAGGTTGCAGGTAATCTCTGCATCTATTAAACAGTTTTAGATGAAATTTGGTAAGAAGATAGTTGAGACCTTAGGAAGGACATAACTTTTTAACTTGGACTTTTTTTTTGAGTTTTGGTAGGGATTACGGTTAGTCATCTTCACCTAAAAATCTTTTAAAGTACATAGCAAACATTGCGTAACATACTTAATAAGTTGGATAGGATAATATGGTGTCATCGTCCCCCCATTGTGCATACACCTTGTCGTGATGGGGGTCATTAGCGTTTGGCAATCCAGCCAGGTGCAAAGCCATGAAACGCACATAAAGTTAGTATAATTCGTTGGGTGGTGTACCATGCGGGTTGCTCCTGGTAATTCTCGGGTAGTAGAGTGGATCGTGGGAGCAACCCCACGGTTGTTGTGGTCTGCTTCGGCAGACCTGCCTTCGGGGCGCCATGGTTGAGTTCATAAGCGATCCTGCGGCGCCCAATTAATACGGGGGAGGTTTTGTTGGGTTTTGGTAGGGAGTACTGGCTTTTCTAGCCGGTGAGTCCCACACAACCGCCTGTATTTCTACAAGTGGTATGCGTAAATGCATTTCCCAACATAAAAAAAAAAGAATAATATGGTAGATTTTTTTGGTAAAACCTATAGACATCTATAAATGTTTTATTACATATTTAAAAGACTTCCGATTTTGTACTCGAATTGTATTTAGCAAAATAAATATTTTAAACTAGCGGTTCACTCTTCGTTCGCTCGGGTTCGCCTCTAGACAAACAAAAACAAATCTATCCCACAGGAATGTACATTTTCCGAGATAACAAGTAGCCTATTTGTTATTCTGATGTATGAACTATATTATTGTAAAGTTTCATTAAAATCCAATCAGTAGTTTTTGTGTACTAAGCTGTATAAGTTACTATAGTTTTTTAACTATCCCACGGAAACTTTTTAATTTTCCGGGATGAAAAGTATTTAAAATATTGACTGGGGATATAAGGTACTACCATGCAAAATTTTATTTAAGTCGGTCCAACAGTTTTGGAGATTAGTACAAACAAACAGAGAACCAAAAAATTTAAAATAAATCTGGATTTGTTCTATTTCTCTTCTTACATCCCCCTGACTCGGTTTTTACCATTTTTTTTCTGTGTGTAGACATTCGACCTCTTCAGTTTTATCTTATTATATAAAAGGCAAAAATGGTTGACTGATGTATCAACGCACAGGCTAAACCCTTAAGGCTAGCATATTGAAATTTCGCACACGTATTCCTCATATGACGAAGGTAACCACTAAGGAAGGAAGGAAGCCGCGAGTTCTGCTAGTTATATGTATAAATGTGGAAGTACGGGAAATACGATATTTTTTTCTTATCAGACTAAAGGATTGATATTTACTAGAAGTTTATTTTCTTTAATCGTTCTCCAAAAAGGAGGAGGTTTGTCTAATAATTCATTTTACATATTGCACAACCTTTACCTCTTCAATATGATTTGCCTTTTTTTTAAATTCATGTATTAGAATACTTTTTTTTAAAGAAATTATAAAAATAAATAAAATAACTAAGTAGCTTTTATTCAATGTGCCAATGAACACTTCTAGGTTATTTAAAAAATAATCTTTAATAAACAAAAAATACTACACAACTAAAACATGCGAACTAAAACTAAACTAAATTGAAAACACTGAAAATATTTAAATGGAAATGTTAAATATATACATACATATTTCAGCCCTATATGTTTAACCTTTTAAGCGGGTACGGTTCGATGTAAAGCGGGATTAACAGAGGCCTTCTCGTAAAACAATGGAATAATAATAAAAAGGATTGTCTGCACATACGTTTATACAATGACCTGAAGTTTATTCACGTATTGAGAATCTAAATAGGACAAAGGCTGCCTTCATACGGCACGTTAAACTGATGTCAATTGTAGTAATAGCTAAAGTACAAATATAAAATATGCGGCAGAATACTTCGAGTGTAGAGCCGACGACTCTGTACATTAAATATTTTTTGAAAAGTCGGAAACGTGGCAGGATTTTTGCACCTACTGTTGTACGGTCCAAGAGTTCGATAGAACTGCGGTAATAACCTACTCCTTGTTGGTTAACTTGTAAGAAAAAATTGAGATTCTATTTACTATTATATATCTATTGGTGGTAGGAGCCGCACGTGTGTGTGTTTTGATTAAATTCAGAACTACTTATGGTAGTATGTCACCGCTTTATAAAGTTTTTGTTTTGATTATTTTAGAGCTACAAATTCGATCGAAATACAGGTACAGTTAAATGAAAGTTCTATATGTATAATAAAAAAGTATCATTGAAATTCATCCAACCCTTTTCGAATCCCGAAGCTTTGGGTGAAAAAATCCAACCCTCTCATCACAGGAAGAGGCGATAAGATGAGGTGTTATGTCTTTTAAGAAGGTTTTAGCCTTAACCTCGCAGCCAAGTTTTTCTATAAATAGTGTGATTTTGAATAAACAATACTACATATAAGTGGCTAAAAAAATAAGATATTATCTTAACTTTCTTTAAAATAATATAGAGCAAATAGTAACCGACATTTATCTGTATAGATATCCATACTATTATTATAAATGCGAAAGTAACTCTTTCTGTCTGTTACCTTTTCACGCTTAATCCGCTAAACCGATTTTGATGAAATTTGGATATAGTTTGAAACCCTAGAAAGGCCATAGTATAATTTTTATCCCCGAAATCAACCCTTAGGGGAGTGAAAAGGGGGATGGAAATTTGTATGCGGAATCAATCATTTCTCAAGTAAGGTAAGTAAAACTAATCATACCTAAAATCTATCTATTCCACATTAAGTGTCAAAACGTATGAAGCGAGGGTGAGTTGCTAGTACAACGTATATGTAATAAAATAATAAGAAATGAAAATTTGGACATGAAATATTTTTTATAAACAATGATTGTTACGTATTATGTGTATGAATATAGACTTGAAAACAAAAGTTAAAATTTTTGCTTGTTTGTCTATTTGCTTTTGACGCAAAAGTATTGAACAGATTTTAGCTAAATTTTGTTTAGTGGGAACTTATTACTAGGGTAATCATTTAGGATACCTTTAACTCCAGGATCATTTTTCATTTCTATGGGAAAACAAAATAACCGATTTGATCGTGTTGTCCAAATTTATGATTTATGACAAACAAAATTTATGATTTATGACACAAAACTATTAGTAGCAGAGTTAAAACCTAACATATTTAATAATTTAGTGCAGTGAAATCTCACATTTCTCACACACAATCTTATATACAAAACCTACTTCGGGCTAATCTACTCTATATGTATCTATTACGAGGATCTTGAAAATGAAATATGCGGTCATATTCATTATTAGCACGTCGAAATACATATGTGTACTTCAGATCAATCGAAGGAATGGCTTTTTGGAAAAATCTATCCTAATTTATATGATACCAGTACCAAAAAAACCCTTTTTAAAAAATTTCTCTGTCTATCTGTTTGTCCGGGGTAATCTCTATAACGGTTAACCCGTTTGTGATGGGATTTTCAATGAAAGATAGAGGAGTTTTTAGGACTACATATAAGATATGTTTTGTTTGCTCCGAAAATATTTAGGGACTAGCGGGAAAATAGGAAATCTTTATAAATTACGCAATATGCGAATTTACGATTTCACGTAAAAGTCACCAACAGCATACGTGTGCCGTTCCTACTATCTATTGAAAACATACCTAGGAACGCACCCGAACGATATGAGGGTAAGTTGTTAGTAGTAAATAAAAAATCAATTACCTTTCCTTACAAGTATTTATTCTCTATGTTTTAATAAAAATAAATGAATTTTCATTGAAAACTGATGTTAGTAGACCTAATAATAACAATACATCGAAACCGTAAAATAGCTTTGAAAATTGAGACTTTGCGATCAAAAAAGATTGGTAGAATTGTGTAGCTAATTTCCATACTGTCGAAAACGATTTTATGTAAAGCTTTATAAATACACTAAAGGGCGGAAATTGACTGTAGAATATAAAGTGACTGAAAATTACGAATATTTGATACTACTTAAAATTTCTACGAAAGATTAAACGTTAATCGAAACTATATAAAAAACTTAAGTAAATTATGACGTTAACAAATATTTTTTCTTTGTATAGTATAATATTTGTATAAATTTAAATTTATAATATGTCAGGTTTCTTTGATTATTCTGTACGTACATTTCAATATCCGTGATGGTGACAAAAAATGTACAAAAGTCTTAAAAGCTTTTTACTGTGCAGTGAATACATGGGACCAGGTAATATTTTGCATACTTTTGTTTTTGCGGTATAGCTAAGTTTTAAAGCATATGTGAGTTTTAACTTTCACATGACCCTCTTTTAGATTTCTTTCTAAAGTCTGTCGTTGTATTTACTTGTAAAAGATATAAGAATACCACAAATACATATTACTAATCATATTAAGGCTATTATTATTATTATTCATAGCTTTAGGTTCCAAGAAATGTATAGATTTTTGTCTTGTACTTAAAATTAATGTAGTACAGCAGATACATATAAAACAACATCTCTTCTGTTTTCAACTAGTGACCCTTCCTCGTTTTACTTAGTCCCTAGCTACATACATTACAAATATTTTGCAATGTTGTAATATTCTTCCTTCCTTAGACGAACTATTTAACACTATTATTTACCTCTTATTAAGAGGCAAATAATACGCGAATAAAATATATAAATATAATATAAATAGTATGCTAATCTATACAGATAAATAATAAAATTAAAGTGTCTGTTTGTAATGTCAAATTTACAGTTTTTTACTAAATGCATATGAAATTATAGACGGTACTTATAGGAAAACACCATTTTTAAAACTTATCTATCTGTTTCTTCCGGCTAATCGCTAAAACAGATAGACTGATTTTGACAGGACTTTCACTGACAAATAGCTGATGTTATAAGGAGTAATTTAGGCTACTTTTATTTTAGAAAAAGAAGTAGGGTTCCGCTCAAAAAAATAAAAACGTACTTAGGGGCGCACCCGAGCAAAGTGCAGGTAAGTCACTAGTAATATTTATTAGTATCATAATTGTAATAATCAAAAAAGGAAAAGATACATTTTTTTATTGATATATGTACCTATATCTAAAAATAAGTTCTAGTGGCTAAATATTGCGAGCCAAAACATATGTTCGTAGATATATTATGCCGGTGACGTCACGAAAAAATTTTCAGCATTTAAAATAGATCAATGGGAAAACCAATCTTTATTTTAAGATATTCTTTTTAATGTATATTTTAAGATTTCTTCTACTAAGTAACAAGTTCTTATTCATTTTATAAACAATGTGGATCATTACCCATCGGTATAACAGAATTCTTTCAATAATTTAAACCATATTCTTACGATAAAAATAAAATAAACGATAAAATAATTTAATACATTTCAAACTACTTTCATATAAATTATGAGTACTAAACTATCAAATCTAAATAAATTTCACACCTCTTGTGAGTGTTTCATGTAGAGGTATAAACTAAACTAGGTAGTGTAAGTTATAACATTATTTAAACAAAAGAACAAAACTGACTTTTTGACGCGTTTTTTCTTTATGTGTTATAATAAGAAAAGTTTCTCAAAACTATCAGAATATATTATTTAATATAAAAATGAGTTAGTAGCACAATAACCATTAGAATTAGACTAATTTTATGTCTGTTCAATTTAACACTTCAAATAAATAATACTTAATTATATGGAAGCACGACTTATATGTTGCTGTTTTTATAACAATATATAACCTTGTAAGCACATAATGTGAACTATTACTTGAGGCTGTGCTGAGGAAGTGTGTATTTCGTGTGTATAGTCCTCCATATTTAGAATAGGTAATAACGGCGAAAGAAAAAATTGTTACGAAACCTGAATGTGTGAGAGAACCTAGCAAGTTTTAAAAATATATTACCTATATGTTAAGTCCGCACAACCTGCACTCGGTCAGCATGGTGGACCATAGCCTGATCTCTCTTACATTGATAAAAAAATTCGTAAACGACAAAAGCCGTATATATTTTTATTACTAGCAACTCAACCTCGCTTCGCTTTGGGTTCAAAAATAAATCTATCCCACGATAACCGTATATTTTCAGGGATAAAAAATAACCTCTGTGCTATTCCAGACTATAATCTTTCTCTGCACAAAATTTCATCCAAATCCGTTCAACGGTTCTGGCGTGAAAGTGTAACATTATCTAATACTTACGTATGTTTTATATTTCTCGAAATCTTGATTTTAGAAATCTTATCAACTCGACTTGTAACTAATTTAAAAATTGAAATTTATACTATATTTTAGTAAGGTATTTTAATATTTTATTTACACGTCCATTCATATTTCTTTAGGCTATCTACTTCCGAGATGTCTATGTATATATTAATATATATTTTGCTAAAATATAATACTTTTGATCTGGGAAGTATAAGGGTGAAGAACGCCTAAATCGTGAAAAGTAGAAGAGTATAATAATAATAATAGAGTCCTCCACGACGGCCAATGTCATTGAGACTAGCAAACTGCGCAGGAGATATTATAGTGCAGCGCGTGTACGCGCAGACACATGTGCACTCTCTATTCCTGTCACTCTCATACTCCTGTGGAATGACTATTCGACACGACCGGTGAGAGTTAAGGCGCAGGACCGCCGTCTTTATGTGCTCTCCGAGGCACGGGATTGAAACACCGCCATCTTCCCAACTCCGGGCTGTTACTTTGGATTACTATACAGAAAGACTCAATAACTAAATTTTGCCCGACCCGGGAATTGAACCCAGGACCTGCGGGTGTGCAGCTGTACATGCTAGCCACTACACTACCGAGGCAGTTAAACACTTAAACTCATATAGTATACACAAACACTAAAAAGACGAAATATTTTCAAATTCATAAAATAGGGATTCAATTCAATTCAATTTTCTTGTTGATGGCTTTAAAGCGTACCAGTTTAGCATAGATTATAAAATAAGGATATAACAAGACGTCTTTATTACTTTTCTATATTCAGTGTGGTCGTACTGTGTACATTGTACCTACATATATATATACAGGGTAAATTTTTCAAGTGGGCGTGCATGGCTAAATCCGAAACTATGAGGAATACCGAAAAGTACTCAAAGGAGTCTTGGGCCTGATTCTCATGAAAACTAAAACTGCATCATTGGATTTTTGAAAAATAAATTTTCCTAGCCAGGAATCGAACCTGTTGATTTTGAAAAAAAAACACACACTGTATAATTACACCATTCGATAGTGTTGCTAATAAGGAACGCATTCTGGGAAGTCGTTTAATGAAAATCGGGCTGGAGACTCCTTAGAGTATTTTTCGCTATTCCTCATAGTTTCGCATTTAGCCATGCACGCCCACTTGAAAAATTCACCTTGCATATACATATATAAAGTATTCTCTGCTCAGAGATTCCAAAAGCTTTACGTCATTCTTTCATCGCAACTCGTCATGGTTTATTATTTATGAGCTCATTGTAACAGCCCTATAGGTTCTGAATGATCTCATTTTAAAAATTTGATATTTCTATATATATCATGCTTGTTAGTATTATATTATACCTTATGGTTTCTTTTCTTTGAACAAAAACAGGATGATAATTGAAAGAACTTACTCATAAAGTTTTCCAGTAATTCTAAAAGAATACGTGCTGAACTGCAGTAACTCACTCACTAGGCAAGGTCTGTTGAAACTCAAAACAATACACTGCACTATAACCGTCGTCAATGTCATTAAATTATTTAAAAAAATATTATAATATCTTTGTAGTGAAGTTGTGTTCTCTAAAAATTAATAACTTTTCACGATAATATTATTAATTAATATTTTATGAAAATGACTTAAAAGTACGTGAAATAAATTTGTTCAGCTTGAGTACTTACTAATTTTACGACACATATATGCGAAAAAAGGTTTTCAGCCATTAAGAACCTTTGTTTAACATTTACCGGCTTAATTAATAAACATGAAAGTATTCAAAAAAATGTACTATATATTATTCAACTATGAAGTGTTAGCGTGACTCTACGAGTGTATAGACAACTTATCTGTACACCTTCGTATGAATACATATATAATGTAATTTTAAATTTTCAATTTTGCGTAATTTACCTAACAAACTGGATTTTTTTTAATAACAACTTACAGTTTTTTTAAATTGAGCAACAATTATATACCAATGACTAATAAAGTAAAATCTGCTGTGTATATATTTATGTAGATACACATGTACCTGTTTCAATTAAGAACAATACCCAACAGTAAATACATTATTAGCATAGATGGTTTTTCAAGACTGCCGTGTTAAATGTGTTTAAACGCTCCATAAACACATTGTATGTTCCTTACCTTGATTTTTGTTACAATGCCAACTTGTTATAGCCATAAAAGTTAATTAAACATGAATTAAAATGGATATGAGATGTTATTGAACATAACACGACGTGAAATAGACCCAAATTTGATATAATAAGTACTTCCCACGTTTTGGGCGGAACGCTGGGCGGGTGGCACATGTTTTATTCTGTACTTATAAATAAAATGCAAATACCTATTTGTTATACGTATATAAAATAAAATATTACGTTACTTAATTATTATCTTTTTGACATATTTCACGAAACATGTAATATTCATTGAAAGACCTGTGTGTTTTCCTGACAATTAAAAGAAATTGTATGACATAAAAGATATTAAGCGCGACATTTTTAAGCGAATCTCGAATGATACAGAGCTGTTAATTCGTACACAATTAGTTTTTAGTAAATATATCAAAAGCCTAACCATAGCGAAAAAATAATAGAACTCAATACTTACTCATATTATCTAATTACAGTATGGAAAATAGGTGATTTAGCGTTTTCTGAGTGACGCATTGGTTTCTTGAATGACGTTAACATCGGTTTGATTTTATTGTACTTAGAAATGGTTAATAATCATTAACATCAGATGTGGTGTACAATTATTAATTCATACTATTGCTCAGGCAGGAAATGTATAGTTGTCAAAATGAAGCGCCTAAATTATTTATTTCTACTAATACTGCCTGCAACTCTACCTAGTGATGATCATGTATAGTATCTCTATATATCTATATCCTTGGATTTGTTTGGCCAATTATAATTATACGTTGCAATTATTTTATTTTAAATTTTTACAGATGCAACAAAAAGTTTAATTGAAATCCGCCCAACAGTTGTCGAGTGTAGTGTATCTGTTGAGTTGGCAAAAATAACTATCAAAATAACACGAATGTACGTTCATCCCGTCATATTTTTGTATACATATATCATATGTATATTTTTTATTATTTCATTATAATAGCAGTGAAGCTATTACCAATTATAAAAATTATCAGCAGTTCTATAAATGTTGTTATTTGCTCATCAACATGAGCTTTAATTAAAATCTAAAAACAAAAATTCGAAATCAAAGGGACTTCGACGAGATTGAATATAGGCCTTAATTAAAATCGCTGACGCAGTGCACAATTGTTTGACAATGTTGACCAAACGTTAATATCGCCGCCAGCCACACCAAGAATTTTTATATAAATTTCAATCAACATCACCCTTCAACGATATTTTATGCTAAAATGTATAGAATTCTGTATATAGTATTCAATTATTTTTTTCAATGTTTATGTACTTACATACCCAAGCTCGTATTGTCAATGACTATCAATAGATATTATAATTTTCATTACTAATATTATAAATAGGAAAGTGCCGCGCTCACTGTCGCCAGGCCAGCCGCCGGATTCCCCAAACCTTCCCACCAGCACCGGATCAGAGCCTCATCTGCTAGGTGCCTGATCCTAACGACTCTCTCTTGCGCCGGACGTTCCCCGCGCGCACGCTCACTCGCCCGAAACTGGTATACCTACTTCGGCGAGCACCTCCGCCTGGAGTTCCCAAGGCGGATCACCCGCCAGAAGCGTCGCCGCCGTGAAGGACACCGTACGGTACCCTCGTATCGCCCTCACCGCCAGGACCCGCTGCGCTTTGCGCAATTGGGCCCTGTTACGCGGAGAGGACGTCGATCCAAACAGGAGCACCGTACAGTGCCATGGACCTCACTATGCCGGCATAGAGCCGCCGGCAAGGAGAACCAGGGCCCCCGACATTCGGCAGAAGCCTGCCGAGGGCCGAGGCGGCGCTCATCAGTCTCGGGGTGAGCTGGGCGAAGTGAACACGAAACGTCCAGCGACCGTCCAGGGTCAGGCCCAAGTATTTCATTTGGGCCCGAACCTCCACCAACCTACCCTGGACGCGCAGACAGGCGTTGCGGGGGGCACCCCTCCGTGGGCCATGAAAAAGGAGGGCCTCCGTTTTTGAGACAGAGACCCTCAGGCCCAACATCTCTATCCGGTCGACGACCAGATTAGTGCCGACAGTGGCCAAGCGTGCCGCCTCCTCGTATGAACGACCCCGGGCCGTTACCAGGGTGTCATCAGCATAAGCAATGACACCCAGCCCGGGAAGGAGCGGACACCGCAGGAGCCAGTCATACCCGAGGTTCCACAGAACCGGGCCCAAAACCGCCCCCTATGGAACCCCGCAGTCAACACGTCGCCGACCGACCACCCAATGTACTATGGACCTGAGTGAAGCGATGTCAGCTAATCTTGGTAATTAATATATGGGTTTGTAAAATATTTTTGGAATTAATATTTTTTATAAATATTTAGCACCTACTGAATGCTACTTTTTACGCTATATTGCAACATTAACTTGATTGGTTTTAGGAAAATTAATGTACCAATTAACAAAGAATTACTTAATAGAAAATAAATTAAGCTAAATCGTAGATTAATGTATTATATGTTACTGGTTTAAGTTCCGTATAATTATTTTCCATCTAAACGTAAATGTTACGCACGCAGATTTCCGTTGATTCAAGTTAAAATATTTTAATAGAGCTAATTGCACCAATTACATAATTTCCTATAGGTACTATTAAGTTAAACCTGTATAACAAACATGCGGGTCCGTGTGAGCGTTATGCTACAGTTATTTATTTATTTAAAATAAATTTACTTATATGTACTATATTTGATGAAAAAAACGACTAGATTTCTAAAATAACACATGTTCATACATACTATATTTTAGAACATAAAAATGATGTTTCTTGTTTATAGTAATTTTTTTCTAAATTAAAAACTAGCAGAACTCGCGGTTTCGTTCGCGATCAAACTACGAAAAATACGAAATTTCATGCAAATATTTCCAAGGAATAAAAAATCTCATACAAACTTTTATCCCCTATTTCACCCCTTGAGGGTTGAATTTGAAAAATTCTTCCTTTGTGGATGCCTACGTCATAAGAGAAATACGTGTGCGAAATTTCAATTTGCTAGCCTTAAGGGTTTGGCCTGTGCGTTGATACATCAGTCAATCACTTTTGCCTTTTATATAATAAGATATAGATAAAACCAAGTGGATACAAAAATAATCTAGTCGACCGATCAAAATGACGTTCTCAATTTAGTCTACCAATTTTGTTACTGGTAGGGTAGGCTCTAAGAGTACCTACGCATCCGATAAGAGTAAGCAGTGTCAATAGCCACGACGTTGTTTACGTTCCGCGGCTAATTTCAGTGTTATTTTGACTATATTAACTGAGAACGTTAAATCAAAGTTATAGAATTAAGCAGTGATAACTTATTGGTGCGCTGGTATCTAATGCTTTTGAGATTTTCATATGCGATTCATTTTCAACGTAATTACCACTTGCTAATAGCGTGATGATAAACATCGTAAGGAAAGCTGCATATCTAAGAGGATGTGAGAGAGCCTAACAAGTTTTTCAACGACATGCGAAGCTCACCAAATTGCATTAGGCTAGGTGTAGTGAATCTATTACTTACATCCCTTCACATTAACCTGTCAACGACCGCCGAACCACTGGTGGTTCGGTTAACAATTTTTTTCTGAGATTTTATCTAGGAAATGTTAAGAAGAGGTCGTATCTATTTGTGACACGTTAAAAGAACTTCAATATTATTAAATTTATAATCGATCCCTTTGTTTTTGGAAACTGTTATAATACCGGAATAAAATACATAGCAAACGTTGACATTCAATAAGGACCAATGCACGTTACGATCTATAAACGCTCTGACTACGTGGTTCTTAAATATAATTAATATTTACAGAAACATTCATATCGGTCAAGTAGTTTTCGCTTAGTAATCGTTTCGAGAATTTTTTCTCTAATAGGAAATCCCATTAAAATCGGACTTGTCATTTCAAAATTAGCAGCATTACAATAAATAGCACATAAAAAATTGCCTTAGGCTCACTACCACGTAATTTTTTTTTTCATATTAGAGCTTGAGATGAATTAGGATTTAGGAAAGTTATATAAAATCTCAAACAACGCTTTTGCTTCATTCATAAAAAAAATACGTTGGGACACAAATACATATCTTACAATGTACATTAAGGGTTCTGATTTGAATACATGAAGAAAATCTTTTATACATTTACAACAATATCCATAATTTAAGTCACAGCTATTTTTCACAGGCTATTGGTACTATATAGAAAATGCAGTAGGTGCCTCATGTTCACCGCTTGAAAAATGGACTTGTTTAGATTTATTTAAGCCAATAATTATCAAGTTCTATACTCAATTATACAATTGTATTATTTTAAGTATTCTGGTCAAGATTGATTAGTTTTTGAGATACAGGATATTTTAGCTTTCACGCTTTGATGGTTAAGCGGCTACAAAATTTTCTTTTTTTTATATAAATACAAAGTAATACAAATGGTCTGTGATAATTTATGCTCTCATATACTATATGAATACTTGTAGGTGGAAAAATATTGTACTTCACTTTTAATCCGATGAATTATTTAAGTTAAAACTTAAGACAAAAATATCTAATGCTACGGAGCGGAAGTTGCATAATATTTTTCATTTTGCGAACAACAAACATTTCTGAATAGCCAACAATTATGAGACAGCCATGATCTAGTAAACAATAAAAATGTCACGGCACCTTCATTAACATTAAATATTTATCTAAAGCCTAGTAGGTACCTACATATTATTCGACCCCAAATTAGGACCGACGACATGACATACTTGTTTTCCTAAACAATTTTCATTTAAACAGCTGATTGGCTTGGCCTCATTGAAAATGCTCACATGACATCACTCATGGCGGCCTTGGTTTAATATTGCGCGTTTTAAAGTCGGATGCAAATCATTCACCTCGATTTTGTTCTATTTTAATTCACATTATCTTCTATGGTTAAATAATTATTTAGTAGCTCTTAACCTCGACATGTTTTATGCGTGCGCGTTTTATTGATTTTGTTTTCATTCCCAATTAACATCTCATAGTAGGTACTTCGGACATAATAATTCTTAATATTAATAGAATAATACACATACCAATCCCAACTAACATCACAACCTGAAATCTAATTTTAACTAAATGGGCTTGTTACATCTAATTAAATAAGCCCAATCTCAAAGTATCTACTATTAGCCGCTGATGAGTTCCTTTTGGCCTTACCATCAGATCAAATCGATGATACTGAACCACTGCACGACCAACGAAAATAGAAGCACTTACAAAGTTTCAAGTCAATATGACAATTAGAATTAGATAAAATTTTCATTAGCTATATTTTTTTTCAAATTTAAATGGGACCAAATGGGAAGTATACACTTTCTAATAAAACAAAAATTGTCCAAATCGGTTTATAAATGACGAAGTTCTGAGGTAACAGACATAAAAAATACAGCTGAATTGAGAACCTCCTCTTTTTGAAGAAGTCGGTTGAAAAAGAAAAATACAGCCGAATATAGAATCTCCTCCTTTTTGAAGAAGTTGGTTGAAAAATAGCTTAGCTTGCAATGTTTTAGGATTGATATGTCTAGTTGTAAGATTTCCTTGTTTTCATTAATTGTAACGTACAATTTTCATTCGAAACATTTCATCCTTACCGTAGACTACGTCTTTCCGTTCGTTCGTTTTCCGGTTCAGGTCAACTCTTTTAGAAAGATTTAAATGCAGTTAATCTTATTTTTTTAAATTAAATAATCTTTCCTTTGAGTGAAACTTGATATTTTCAGTGTTTAAAACACTTTTCTTCCATGTCCTGTGCGTTTGTTGCACAATGTTAGAGTCAAAATGTATAATTTGTAAGATTTCATCGTTTTCTTCAATTCTAAGACGCCATGTTTGTTCGAGAGATTTTATCCTTCCCATAGACCCGATTAATTCCTGAAGGTGTCCTTTTTTGGATTTTTATTTGGTTCAGGTAAGCTTTTTTTTAAACATTAAATGCATGTATTATTATTTTTTTAAATAAAGAAATGTTTCCTTTGAGTAAACCTTGATAAATTCAATATTTAAGGTACTTTTCTTCCATGTTCCATCGATTTGTTCCATCCTGTATATTGATTCGACTACAAGTGCTCCGCTACTAGGTAGATGACATTATTACATAAAATAAATAGGCAAATACTACATATTGATTTCTTTTCAACTTAGTATTTCAAACTTGTAAAAGCTGTAGATATATACATTTAAATGTACATATTAGTGGATAAAGTTTCGTAATATTTTTAAATATCTAATAGGTATATTTAAACGAGCAATTCTTGTATATTTATATCTTTATTTATTTATTTATACCGGCGATCTCGGAAACGGTTCTAACGATTTCACTGAAATTTGGTATGTATGGGGGCTCTCGGGGGCGAAAAATCGCTCTAACTTAGCCTTATGTCTGAAAAAACGCGTATTTTCGAGTTTTCATGTGAATTTACTTAGTATTATTTTACGCAAAATATGTTAATAATTTCGCACAATTGTGTATAAGCATCGTGCTCAACCGGCAAAAGCGCGAGATTGACTATCACAGTTGTGTTCGAACCCCGGTCAGATACAAAGATTTTACTTTTTTTTGTACGTATTCAAGTTTTTAGTTTTTTTTTGTCTTTAAGCCAAATTAAAAAAATGTACATACTTTTAACCAAAAACTCCGAGCGAAGCTTGGTCGCCCAGGTACTTTATATAATACTACTAGTGAATAACAAAATCAAATCTATTCCACGTGAACCATAGATTTTTCCGGGATAAAAAGCAACCTATGTGCTATTCCAGACTATAACATATCTTTTTGCCAAATTTCTTCCAGATAAATTCAGCCCTTCTGGCGTGATTGATCATCAAACCAAACAAAAACATCCATCCGTCCAAACTTTCGCATTTATAATATTTATTATGGGATTTAAAAATATTTCGATAGTTTAATATATACTATATTCATGTAATATTTACTACTTTTTAGGGCTAAAATTTTGTCGGTCATATTCTTTAATAATTACTTAGATAAACGCTAAGGAATCTCTGAAATGCTTTTCTTGCATCCAGGGATCGGAACCGGTTTAAAAAAAAAACGTTTTATTTCGGTAATGTAATGGTTAATTTTTCCCTCGTTCTTTAACCTGTTAATGAAAATGAACGATTTAGTAAACCTAAATAATTATAATTACCGGTTATTCTTAGAGAAAGGTTGGATTTCAGTTTTGACACCGAAATAAACCGGTTAATTCATTCATAAGTAAGAAACGTGCATGCATCCTTCTACTAAGCCATTCACCATTAGCAAAGACGTGCCAAATGTAAACACACAAAACTTGTTTTAACCGGTTATTTTGTTCATAGAACCTAAATTCTTCAACAACCGTTCTTCCGAATTAAATCGGTTAACCGAACCGAACCGAACCGAAAAACCTTTCCGGTTTTGGGTCAATGATCAAAACCGAATTAAAAACTAAACGCGTTTACGAGCCCTGCTTGCATCCTTTGTAACAACTCAGGCAAGTGATGGCAAATTCTATATATAATATAATAATATAATATTTGTCGATCCAATTTTCTTGAAAGTTGTGATTTATATACTGCTCTTTGACATATTTAATTAAATATAAATTTGGATATTTACGTAGAATAATCCTATCTTACACTATTGTAAAGAAATAAAATGTATTTGTATGTAGGAGAAAATATTTAAAAGTAATGATTTTATTAATATCGCAGTATAGTATTTTATGATCTGTGGTAACGCAAAGTATCTGTTACTTTTGTTGTTAACTGTGAACACCTACTTTATTTATAATTATTATAAATATAAAAAAAATAACTCTCATAAATTGTAAAAAATAATCTCATAATCAAATTTAACCTATGGGAATGGAACGACTAACTGTTGCTTTAATCTATTTTTCGATCCCAGGTACCTACTTACATACATATATTATGCAAGACAAAGATGTGATAGTTATAAATTCTCAACGTCGAAATCATATCTGGTGAAAAGCTGCTAGATTCATAAAACAAACAGTTAGCCCTAGCCGTCACTTTTTTTATTTACACTGTTTTTCAAATATTGGAAAATTTCGTTCATGACGTATTTACCTAACCTAGTAAGTATTGATTTACAGTTACATAATTTGATGAATCACAATAAGCAGGTAATAACTTGAAATGTATTTGGTAAAATGTAATAAAAAAATATTTTAATTCCATATATAAATTATTATTGTTAAATAAATATATTAAGATAACTTTTTATTCTCGTCGATTTCTAAAATATTTAAAAAGGCAAAGCTTAAAACCTTTTGTATCTTACTTATTTTAATGTGATTATATAATAATCTTATCTGCAAATATATATTTAAAATAAAAAATATTTATTACCAATTTATACTTTACTGCCTTAAGTTAAGAGGTATATAATTTTGACAATGGTGACGTAATTTACATCCAAAACATCGCCTGCATAAATTTTTATGTTTATAATACCGATAGATAAGATAATAATATAAGCAGCAAAACTAATACGTATTGATAATATACCTATAGTGTATTGAAAACCGGGGCAACTATCCAACTGAGGCGACTATCCGGGTTTTACCCTAGTAAACAGATCGAAAGAGTGATATTTCATAATCCTAATTTTAACTATTTATTAGTTAATTGTTTCAATTAATTGAAATTGGCAGTTATTACGACGTTATCATCATTCTAATAAAGAAAGAAATTAAAATCTATTTTGGTCAATAAAAGTCACAAATTAAAATGATTAATCATGACAGACGTATTGTATAACAATATGTCATTTAGTTAAAGTAGTATATGGTCTGTAATTGAAAGAATATTAAAGTTCACGACATATGAAATCACAGGAGAAAATAAATGATTCCTTCAGAGAATTTGGGAAAGGAAAAAAGAGAAAAATATAATTATAATGTTACTGACTGACTTTTTAATTATAATCTTACTGACTGTAAGTAACTAATTGTACCAAAAAAATCCTTACGTTTGTCTATAAAAAGAAATAGCTTGTCATGTTCTGGGGTTAAGGTCATTATTAGTCATGTATACTTCTTAGAGTTTTTGCTTATTAAAATATCATTCTTCATTGTTACTCAAGATCCATTAGCTGAAACCTATAGGTATAAAATAAAATACCTATTTTTTTAAATATGATCCTCCTACTGTTGGACTTTGATTTGTTAAATAGCGAAAGAAAATATTAAGGTATTATAATACCTTGAAAAATACTCTTATATATTGCATCTTTATTGCAAAAATATATTATTCCGGGTAGTAAAAAGCAAATTTATAAAAATTGTCTATTTCTTGTTCCTAATGAGATTTTCGGAACAATAATTATAATACGTATAACTGCGTATCTGTCTATGGCATCGTAGCGCCTAAACGGATGGACCGATTTTAATTTAATTTTTATTTCGACAGGTGACTTGATTGAGAACGTTCTTAGCTATACGACAAGATAATTCGTTCAGCCATTTGCAGACTAACAGCTCTATTCTAAGAGTATAGGTAAAAAGATATGAACAACTCCCACAGATCTAATTGATTCGAAACTTGGTATCCCTTTGTTATAATGACATTGCAATGATATGGTAACCTAGGCCTGATGCTGCGAATGCTGATGAATCTGCAAGAATCTCAACTCTTTACTAAAGTAATTGCAGAAATATCGTGTTTGTGCTCATTGAAGTGGTTTCAATGAATAGGTTATTGTGTTGCGGTCTTATTTTAATTTTAAAGCAAGACTCATACACATTCTTCGAGAAGGAAAAATATACACATAGAAAATGTGTTGAATTATGCTTAATTGCTATCTATACTTATAATAAAATAGTAACAAATAGAAATCTATAGGCACATAAAACATTTTCAAAAACAATAACTGCTACTCATTGTGTACTGAATATACATAGACTCTCAAAGAAAAAAAATTTGGAAATTTTCGTTTGCTTTTCACGCCAGTTTACTGGCTAAAACATCAAAACAATGTACTAGAAAATTTTAGGTCTTAAAATTTTAGGTCCGCAAAACATAATATGTCTATCAAACATTGAGGTTAGTTTGGCGAAACATTTTTATTATATACTATTTTACAACTAATTCCTGTGGCTTCACCCCCATATATTTTCTCTTTAGGCCAAAACTACCAAATATGGCCTCGACTTATAACGCGACTGAAATTTAAAACAGACACACGGCACAAAAAATTATAAAAACTGTCAATTTTGGTAGCGAAACAACAAGTAGGCAGAGACTTAAATAATAAGCAAAATAAAAAATCACTATCAATTTTTATTTTTTATACTATATTAACTGAACTTTGTAATAAAAGTTAAATTAACATTTTTATAAATAAAGTATACATTGCTCAATAGGTATATATTTTATTTATAAAAACGTTATTTTTATAAAGAAATTGAATTGAGAAAATGCTCCTTTTTTCGTAGGTTATTTAGACTTCTATTACACGTTCAATGTTTTTTTTTTCTAAATTACAGACTTCCTCAAAAGAGATTATGTTGAGACGCTTTAAATGTCGCTTCGATCTCAGCCACTGTTTAGAGTTTGACATTTGTTTGATCTTTATGTTTTAAATTTTTATCACTTAAGTCGTTTAAAAAGGGTAAAGTTATTACGATATCATCAATAATATATCATATTATGTTAGACAGGCAGTTAAAAGCTATTCAAGGTGAGCTAGAAAACAAAGGAATATTGCAAATGCAAGTGACATACTTATAATAAGAACTTATTATAATTACTAATGAGAGGTATTCAAACGACTATGATAACAGCAATTTTAATTTAAATATGAGTGTGACATTGGAACAAGATGATGAATGGTAATTAATAAATTTATCGTCGCGGCATGATTGAATAGTAAATAATTTAAACTTGGATCGTGATAGAATGGGTATCTCTGGAGATTAATAAATTGATATACATATGTATTTTTATCTGCTAAATTATAAATATGGTTCTAATATGATCTTAAGATCAAATAAACTAACCACAGTGTGAGTTAAAGATAAAACCTTTTAATTCGTCTAATCAATTCATCAAGAATATCGGAATGCTTATAATTGTTGACCGAATAAAATGCGGTATATTTAAAAAATATATATATAATTTGATTATAATAATGTCCTCCTGACCGATTTCCCTGAGACAATCTCACTGAGACTAGCCAGATGCGCAGGAGATATTATAGTACACAAGTGTACGCGCAGACACAAGTGCACTCTCTATTTTTGTCACTCTCAGAGTCCGATGGGACGATACTTCGACACGAATAGAAATTTGGTTATAACGTAGCTAACACCTATGTTATTGAAAGCTACTAGCTAGAAATAAGTAATAATAAATGTTAAAAATATTTTACATATTATTCTATGTTATACTACATAATGTTCATTAATCTTAATTTAAAAACTTTAGAAATATTAATATTGAAATATTACAATTCCATGCATAAGATTCTATTGCATTGTTTAATTTACACCAAATATAAAAAAAAAAGCTACAATATCTTTGAAAATGTTCTATTCAGTCGTAAAAATGATTGAATGTCAAGGGATTTTGATCGCAATCTATAAATGTGGTCTTTTAAAGAAATGTAGGCTGGAATTCATGAATTTTTCATATGAAAGTGACAATGATTTCCTTACCGCTACGAGGCTGCCAAAATTCTGTAACAGAAATGTGTTGACTATAATATACTACCACTTCACATTTTATTTTTGTTATTATCCTGTTACGAGATTATATATGTAAAGCTGATATTAAAGGTTGTCTTTACTTTGTCACGATTGTACCGATCTTTTCTAAAGTATGTTTTGAGATAAAGAGCTTTAATCTAAAGGGTTTATTTAACCTTTCGAAGACCTGTCCTTGTAAACATTCACAATTCAAACTTTACGAAATCTAATTTTATACTTGTAGGCACCAAACTTTAGGACTGCGAAATTGACTTTACTGCTTTGGATGCTTAAACTCTGTAAAGAAAATAGCAAACAACCATCCAAAGAAACGTATAAGTCCATTTGAATGAAAGGATTTACAAGATGTAAAAATGTTTAAAATTATATATATCTAATTTCAAATACAGTAATATAATGTTATTTTAATATGACCAGGGAATTTTAAAATTGAACCACCACATCGTATTATGTTGTAACGTGCTTTACATGCATCGTGGAATGCGTAGCGTTGTTATATAATTAATTATTGAAGTGAAACTTCTTTAGGCGCACCATGAGAGGGAAAAAAACGATAGACGTTACGATTTTTGTAACGAAAATGGTACGTTACGGAATTGAGTGAATAGTCAATTAAAAGTTATTTAAACTATTATATGAATATTTCAAAGAATAAATTAAATAAAAATATATATTTTAAAAAAAATAATTTATTAATTTATTTTTAAATGAGCGATGGAATTATTTAAATGAATATTGTTAAAAAATTATTTACCTGAAATATTTTATTTATGTATATAAACATTTTTTTGTTCACAAAAAAAACTGAATCCCTATATTATTATTTATTTTATTGGAGTATTTAATTATTACAACATTTGATTGAAAATTATATTTTATATGAACCCCTCCTGGACAAATTCTAAGAAATCCGTGCAAATTTCAGAGAATCCGATTGTTATCGTACACGCCGGCGTGTACGCGGTCCTCGAGGAGCTGTGACCACCTGAAAAATAAAATATTGGTTTCTTTTTTAAATCGATAAAAAATATTATTTTCGTATCTTTCTTATCCTAATTATTATTTAAAACATAAATTGAATTTCATAAAAAGTAACGATAACCTATAGAAGTTATACTTTAGCGCGTGTACACGTTGATACACGCACTCTTTAATTTTTTGTACATTATAACTGTTTGATGTTAACCCTAGAGAGGGTTACCAATGGGCTCGAAAAAAAAACCGTTGAGAAGAATAAGTAATAAACCCCATATAAAAATCTAAATACGACATGCATGACTATCAAGGAATATTCAGTTTAATATAAAATGTTTGTACAATTTTTTTCCATTAAAATTCCTTTTGTAGCTAACGGAATTTTCATTTAAATTGCGAAGACGATCGTAATGTACATAATATGTGACAATGCAGGGTTGATTTGACCATTTGATAGTTATATATAATTTTGTCAATATTCTATCTGAATTTTTATTTAAAAAGAACTTTTAAATAAAAGAAAAACAATTAAACTTTAGTACGAAATATTTTTTAATTAAATATTATTTATAGAAAATATACATTTAAAATCTTATTGAAATAGTCATTATTATCGATACAAAGGCCGAATCTATAATTTTAGAATGTTTGTCTGACCGTCTGTCTGTCTGTGACCGAAACGCGAGAAAACCACTCGACAAATTTTGATGAAATTTGATATGACGATAGCTGGTTATCCGGGTCAACATATAGGATACTTTTTACTGCGCGAAAATATCTCATCTCTGAGAAATCTATACTAAACGTTAAAACCTAGTTACCTAGGGACTAATCCGAGCGGAGCGAGGATAAGTCGCTAGTTATATATAATTTTATCAATATTCTATTTGAATTTTATTTTAAAAGAACTTTCAAATAAAAGTTAGAAAAACAATTAAACTTTACCACGAAATATTTTTTATAGAAAATAGACATTTAAAAATCCACAATAAATGGATGAACTTAGAAATTGTTTTTATACTTCATATTGTACACATACAACACCTTTCATACTGCGGACCCCATTTTGAACCCTTACAACATAAATAAATTATCAGAATGAATGAATTAATAAAACTTTTCAAATAAAAAGGCACACGGACTTCAGAATCACTTTAAAAATTACTTATTATTCTAAATTTTGAGAAATGCATATTTTACGCTTACCACCAGCAATCTGCATATTTTATGATTGAGATTAAGTTCTGGCACTACCACAAATATTATTACAATATCCTGAACTAGCAGTGCCCAGGGCTTCGCCCGCCCTCTATATTTCACTTTATACGACTTTAGTATTACCTAATATTCTGATAGCTGAAATGACTTTCAAATATAAATGTCGCAAATGCAAAACATTTACCTTAATTTTATAGATTAGTATTTTGATTCAACATCTAAGTAATTTCTTTGAAATAAAAAATGTTTTCGCTATTTATTATTTACTAGCGACTCACTCGGGTTCGTCCCTAGGTTGATTCCTCATACAAATTGTCATCCCCATTTTCACTCCCTTAAGGGATGAATTCCGGGATAAAAACTATCTTTTGAACAAATTTCATATTAATCGGTTCAGTAGTTTCGGAGCCTATTCGGTGCAAAAAATAAACAAACAATCAAATCCTTCCTCTTTATAATATTAGTATAGATTAACTTATTATAACTTTTGAGACGTCTAAAACCTTAGTCTCTCCCGTGGCAGTAAGAAAGAAAAAAATATATAGGTATATATGCACGATAATATATAATTGGCATTTTCCTTACACTCTGCCAGTCAGTAGATTATTAAACAAATAAAAAAAAAATCACGTAATAAAAAGTAACCGAATCAACAACTCGAAAAATATGTTGTCACTAATTTTCTATGAAATCCATTCAGTAGTTTATACAAAATGAGCGACTTGCACTCTTAAGTAATAATTAAATATGTTACTTGATAAAACTGCTACTAATAATTTTATATAATATATCGTTGAATTTTTTATATAAAAGACGACACAGTTGAACCTGTTATCGTATTTTCCCGGGGGTTTTTGCTAAATGTTGACCCGAGCAATAAGTTATCGCTACACTACATTTTGTTCAGTACTAAATAGAAACGTCTGTTTATCTAAACAAACATACAGACAAAAAAATTACAACTATGGTTTTGGTATTTATATTCTGTGCACAATACGTAACAGTCATTGTTTTTAAGAAAAGCGTGTGTGTGTACTTATGTACGCACGTAAGAAGTTATACTTCTTTGGCGTAACAGAACAAAAATAGCTAAAGATTCCATCCCGTATGTCACAACTCTCTGTTTGTAAAAGGAATAATAAATCAATAAAAAAAGGATGCGTATAACCTTTAAGAGCGGTTGAAGTAAAACTTCTATGGCAAATATCGCAATTAAATTAAAACAAATCAATAATAATTAATTAAATAAGACATATTAAGTATATTACAATCATAAATTTATAGAATATCTATAAGAATATAAGATTATATATTTGTCAGACAGTAACAACGGTTACCATGGCAACATGGCAATGTATTCTATACTAGCAAAACTCGCGGCTTCGCTCGTGCTAAAACTACAACAAAGAAACTTTAAAAAGGTAGGTTTCATACAAATTTTCAACCCTTATTTTATCTCCTTATGGGATGAATTTCAAAAAATGCTAAAACACGTATTTATTAAATTGTATTGGAGAGCATTAATACCAAATTTCAAGAAATTCTGATCATAAATATTTTTTGGGTTGTGTTATAACGTGTATTCCCGTGGGAATGAGATAATCTCCCGCGGTAAAAAATCCTATATGATGACTCGGATATCCAGCTATCATCCTACCAAATTTCATCAAAATCCCTCCATTGGTTTTTCTGTTATGCGGTAACAGACAGACAGACAAAAACTCTAAAAACTATAGATTCGGTCTTTGTATCGATAATAAATTAGTCTATTTCAATAAGATTTTCCAAAAAATATTTAAGGTACAGATTCGATTCAGTTAGAATTTTTATTATATGTATAAGGATGATACTCTCGCCGGCTTAATGCTATATATATATTTGTGTCCTATATATGTGTTTGTCATTTTTTAGTGTTTCATTTCCGTTTCATCGTTTCAAATCACAACGATTCTAAAGTAGTTTCACTTCAGGAATATAATACTTTAATGCGATTAGAAACAAAACATGTCAAAGTACTTAAAAACTTGATTTCGTTATAGAGTCCGTGACTGAACTGACTCATTCATTACTCACCTAAAGCTTATTACATTTTTAAAGTTTCTTTGTGATTCATTAAGTTGTCATATACAAATATAACTGTATACTTTATTTTACTATTATAATATGTATTAGTTAATATTTTATGTACGGATAGGAAGTCTTAGAATATACATTTACCCCGTGCGTAGGTTCGCACGCTTTAAATGATTATCTAAACTGTCTAAGAAACCGTCTGCTTCACCTCGCTTATTTATTTGAGTTCTATACCTATAATACCAATTACGTTTATTTTCCTATAAGAAGATATTTTTATTAATTTAATATTTTTACAAGTAATAAAAAATGTATGATTTTACCACGTGAATATGACTCTCAGATATGAACCCAATAACGCAAGATCAATAAAATATTGCATTGCCATATGAATTCATCTTTTCTAAAGATATTGAATTCGCTTAGGATGCTTCGGTTATAGTTATTCTTATGTATATTTTGAGAAATCGAGGCAATTTAGAGATATTCCTGAAAGCATAGTTTTCTATGCCGGGGTCGGAGCTTCAAATCTTACACGAAACGAAAAATAATTAATTATATTTTGCTAATATTTTGGACAAACAATGTGTGTCCATGCATCGTTATTTGAGTTCTGTTAAATATTGCAAGATATGTTAGTTCTTTTAAAACTACTAGTCCAATCGAAATGCGATTTCGGAATAAAATATTGATTAATAATAATAAGTTGGGGGTGATTTTCAGCCTCTCTAGACCATAAAACATACTTTTCTCGGAAATGGCTACACATATCAAATACATTTTTTTTATTAATATATATATATATATATATATATAATAAAAAACCAAGAAAAAATTAAAAACCGAGTTTTTTGCAAATATCTCAAAAACTTTAAGTTATTGTAAAAAGTGTTATCTATAAAAGTTGTAGATTTTTATTAGACCTAAAAATTTTGTAGAAAACATTTTTCAATTGAACGTCACAGTTAGCCGGAAATTGAAAAAATCTATTTTTTAACGCTTTGCGTCCCTCCATTTCTCGGGGGTAGCTGGGCATCGGGGGCATTATACAAATTTCTGTTCCTTATATAGCTGCTAAAATTTTAATATCATAAAACTTCAAGTTTTGAATATTTTATTTTCTCTTAAAAATAAACGCATTTCGATTAGTCTATACGTGCATAATCAAATTTTATATAGGTTATTTTTCCGACAATTTTGTAACTATTTCAATGATGTAAGAATCCCGTTGATAGTAGGATTTAATAGCCACGGTCAAATTGTATTCTATTTGTTTAGCTATTTAGTCATAGCGTGAATTTCTTTAAAATTAGTGTAAATTTCTCAAGCAAAGCGTACTCACGACTTCCTAAGCATAAAATAAACAGCCAGTCCCATATTAGCCTTTGGTGAGGTTTACGTCATAGATAAAAAAAACTAAAAAGTAAAACCTACTTAGAAAAAACACTAAAAAGTAAAAAATAGCAGATTGGTAGTTTTCATTTACTATAGATGCCTAATCAGATATTTTCGAAGTCGGTGTGCTTTGTGTATCAGCTGAGATTTACTCTACAAAATTTATCAGAAATTTTAATCTGATAGGAAATTATTATTTGATCCTCATGAAACTGATTGATCTATTGTAAATTGACATTTTTTGAATGAACGGGCTTTTTTAAACCCTTCTATCTTCATATTGATTTTGTCTCTATAAAGTTCATTACAATCTTCTTGTTAATGGCTTTCAAGTCTATAGGTCGATCTTCGGATTGCGTGAAAATGAAATGACCTACTTTTGAGGTGATATTAAACATAACCATATAAATTAATTATTAGTATTAGATATTTAAAAATAAAAATTAATCCTTTTTTTAATGATTAAAAAATATTTTTGGAGTGTTTTGTTCAATTTTTCACCCTTACGAAATAAATCTTGAAATTAACGTTTGCTAGGCTTTAAAATTTAAGAACTGAAGCAAGATGTGACCGCGGTGTTTGGTGTTATAAAGGAACACACATGTTAGAAAATAAAATTAAATGAAAAATACACAGTTAAAAACTATTCAATTGAACATTAGTCAAGACAAATATAATTCAAAGAAGTTACTAAGTTAAGTACTTATTTAGTTAGAATATTATAGAGCATAGCTGTATTAAAAAAACAAAGTCAAAAGAACAAAGTGATTTAATAAATATTTTATCTTCTAGTTAGTTCACTTTTCTCAAACATTAACTTGAAGTTTAAATATCAAAGGAATAGCTAACAAGTGTTCCTGTCAAGTTGTTAAAGTTCCTAGGAAATAGAGCCCGTGGCATTGATTTTTACGAATCGCAGCTGCTTTCAGAGCTGCTGGCATCTTTAGATCCGTATCTAAGGAAGGGTACACTTAATTTAATTTATATAAAATGACTTTGACATGGTGTTTTCGTTAATGTGTAAATGAAACTTGAGATTTTAAAAACTTTATTTTTAATCAAAAAAAATATTTTTTCTTAGTAAAAGTTCGTATGTTAAACTTTTTGTATAGTATAATTTAATAATTATAGTATACTTTAATAATTATTAGGTTATAGATATTTTCTGACTTGAAAAAATAAAAATGTTGACTTCAAGTCCAACAAGTCCTGTCATTTTACAAGAACTACCTTATTGTTTATTTACATAACTATGTTAATTTTTATGTATAAGATACTGCTAAAGGTGTATTTGTGAAACATCGTTTTAATATACAATTCCTTTTCTTTCATAAAAGGAACCGAATACTTATTGTTTTCCATTTGTGGAAGCGTTCATTAGTATTCGAATATACTCTACAAGTCCATAATTCGAGTTTGCAACAATATTTAAAGTTTATTTTTAAATATTTTATTTAAGTATACAAAAAACATGTGTCATTGGGTTATTTTCTAATTAATTTTGATATAGCATAAACAATACCTAGTAAATTCGTAGGTTGATAAAATGTTTAATAATCTGTTTGAGTCAGGGTAATGTTTCATTGTGAGGTTTTAGAATCGAATTTGTAGCAAGGAAGTTTAACTTCAAGGAATTATTTCTTATCTTCGTCTTAGTCGTTACAGTCTTGAGTCTTGACAGACTGGTTGTGGTCATAATTTAGGTGTTGTAACCCGTCTGACAATTTGCCTCCACTCCTCTCTAGTAATGAAGAAGTTTCATGATGTTGTTAATATCATATTTAACGCAATGGAATTATAATATAAATCAAAACTAATAAATCAGTGAAAAAAATATTAATTTATCAATAAATTACTGAGAAATTAATTCACATTTCAGTCGATCAGGTCGTGTGACGTCACGAAATTATTCTTACAAGCTGAATTTTAATGTTGCATAACTTTTTTATTTGTTGAGATATTTTCATAATTCTTTTATATATTTATTATATTTCATTTATTTTTTTATAAATAATACATTAAAAAATGGAAACTTCTCCATTTCTTTTCTTGCAAATTCGTGCCATGCTACTGCTTTTCTGACTTCGTTAATTTTTTATCTAGGTATTTATAAAAAAACATAAAATTATTAGGCATTTTTTTTAATTGTATAGAGCCATTGATTTCATTATACAATCAATAAACAATGAAAAACAAGTTTTACACATTGTATTCGTAAAAGGTCAAAAAGTACAAAATCTTCCACGTAAGTAAATAAAGCAAATGGGAGAGGTTTCGCTTAGATCTTAAAGTGGGTATTTAAAAAAATGTATTTTGAATAATGAACATAAAGGCGTATATTAATCATTTAGCTTTTCTTAATTTACTTAAGTATAAATACAGTCAGCATCTTACATCATTTTCTTGCATTAGAAAGCAGAAAAGTTGTATCGCAAGGAAAAATATATTCTAAATAAAATATTTTTTAGAGTAAGAATACCGCTATTTAAAACATAAACTTGAATGTTTAAATTAACTTACCTTTTATAACCTATTATTTTTTTTATTACAGTAATTCATACTTTTTCTTTCATATTATATACACTTTTGTCGTTTGTAATGCTATCACTGAATCTCGATTACTTCAGACAAGGCGTTTCAATCTCATCCGTCTCACATGAATGGGGTTGCAACAATGGACATTAACCTCGAAATCTAATCTCAATTCCATATTAGTTAACAAAGGTTCTTCCAAGTGGTTTTTTAAGTAAAATAGTCTAATCTGTGAGAGATAACAACATGTAAACTCGCTTTTTTGGCTGACCTCGGTCCTAATTTAGCCGCAGTTGTTAATATAAATAAATAAATATTATAATACGACATATACGTAGTGTTGTAAAAATGGTCAAATCGGCGCTTAAACGCTTGAGACGGCGCTCAAGCAACATCTAAACGCTCAAGTCGGAACTCGAATCGGTTCAAGAACGAATTTAAATAAAAACGCTTACTGGGAGCGCAGAACTTGACACTCGACTCAAGCTTGAGCATCAAGCATGTTATGTGCAAATAATTTAATAATAAGTTTTTATTTCTCTATTTATAATATAATATATAAAAATAGTTGTAAGGGACTCTATTAAATTATTTTTATCCACTTTTGGCTTTTATATATAGAGAAGTTAGGAAATACGCGATACGCTAATAACTGTTTCTAATTTCTCGATTTGTCTAAGTATAATTAACATACTCACCAATACTCAAAAAGTCAATATTTATTAAATATACCCTCTCAGTTAAAAATTATAACGCTTGTACTTGTTATAGGCCAAGTTTTCAACGATCGTAAGTCTTGAACGATATACCGTTTTACGCTCGAGTCTTCAAGGCTTATGAGCGTCGACTCAGTGGTCAACGGTTGACGCTCAGAGCTTATTTTTACATCACTACATATACACATACACGTGTGCCTATAAGAAGGTAGCCTAGTTTATATGTTTTAATAGATCGCATAAAACTGGAAGTTCCGAGTGTAGTTTTAAATCTATTAGAGCAATTAAAACGTAATTTAGATATGTTTTTGTTGACTATCTATACAGTAAAAAGTAATATTGAAACTCCTAAAATCGTTATTGAGTCATGCACTACTAAACACGCGCGCGCATGCTAAATCTGGTAGAGCCCGAAAATTTCCCAATCAAATTACCTACAAAATATTCAATGTAAACATGAAATGTTACATGAAAATTTAGTATAAATTGTATTGGACTATTAATATAAATGTGAAAGTTTGTATGTACGTGTATATTTGTTAATTCTTCATGCTGAAATGGTTGGACGGATTTAAATAAAACATAGTTTACAGTTTATAAAGTTTATGTAAACTTATAATTGTTTATTATGTGCCGATGTAGGATAAGAATGTGCGCAATGCAGGTACGTACTTACCACGCCGTATATTATAGGCTTCTAACAAGAATATTTTGTTACTCATATATACATATGTTTGCCCCGGTCTAGTAAACAAAGTATTAGCGAATGTCACTGAACACACATTGTCCTAAAATCGACGGTGCGTAGAGAGCGAACTAGTGAGTCACTCAGTGCGTGCTCTCCATTCAACATGTAAGAGAAATTATGTATAATCACATAATCTGTTAAGTCGTACTGTGTAGTATAAAGGCAAGAGTTTGTTTATTGGTAAAAATAATAACAACTATTTAAACCAATTTTTAAAACTGCTTTAGTATATTATGCTAGCTAATGCCCCGAGTAACGGACTATATTAATAGAATAATATTTAAATACAATGGGAGTTATTTTATTCAGTTTGTAAATATATTTATTAAGGAGTACCTGGAAAATAGCTGTTTGGAATGTTGTGTGACTGGTTCTACCTCGCGATGGATGCGAGAGCTATTCAATGATCAAGAGTTGCTTAGCCTTTTGCAATTTACTTTTTTTGTTTAAAGTGTCCTCTCTTTATTTTCTTCGGAAAAGTTTTATTTGTGTAATACATACATTTCATTAAAGTATTTTTGGGCTGTTATGAATAAAGTTACTGTAGATTTTTGAAGTTATACTTTTTTTAACATGTTTGGGAAAAAATATGAGAGTAAAATTTTTACGATGCACGCGCACCAACAGCAACATGATGAAATTAGCTGAAAGCGACATGATGAAGCTAGCTGCATTCCTTTTAACAAACAGAGAGTTGTGACATACGAGATGAAATCTTTAATAGCTATTTTTGTTCTGTTACGCCAAAGAAATAAAACTTCTTAAGTACGTGCGTACACACATAAGTACACACACACGTTTCTTATATATTTTGTTACAAAAAATGTACCTAATGTGGATAATTAGCGAGGTCCCTAGGTAATTCTTTAAATTGACGCAACGTTTTTTATTTATGAACCGATTGAAATAAAACAAATACTAAATGTTAAATGAAGCTTACAATAATGCATTAGTAAAAACCGTACGTACCCAAATCGATTAAGCCGTTTCTGAAATTAACGCGCACAAACGCACAAACAGACAAAAATTGTAAAAATCATTGTTTTGAGTTTTATTGCGTCAAAAAATACCTGCACTTTTAGTTTTTCTCACATATCTTCCATGTACGGAAAGCGATCAGTTACACTTTTATTATATATAGGTATAGAAAATAAATCAGTTTCCTAGTAGTTTACTGCAAGTGACCTCTAAATATTTTCACATTATTGAAAAACGTGACCGACTTGTTAAAGAATAAAATGCCAAATCGACAAGTCGCATCTTGGCGTGTCTTGAATTTAAATGAACCTATTTCAATGTAACGATAATAATGCGACCCAATAATGCGTGTATATAAATAATAATGCGTCATGTCTGTGTTTGTCCAACGGCCTGAAGCCTGAACTCGTTTTTTTTTTAACTCAAGTTAATTTATACACTAAATAAGGAATACCATAGGGTACGCATAGCCTAATATAGAATGTATTAGGGAAACATATCTTGTAGTTAGCTTTAAAAGTTAGTGAGCCGAAACGTGACTTTAACTGTAATTACGTTTAGTCGCCCTGATTAGTGTTTGTTGTTCCACGAAATGCTAACTTACTATGTTCTCGTATTTCGGGTTTACTTGGGATAATGCGATATATTCTATGTGGAGAAATAATTTCACTAAGCTTTTCATTCTTATATTTTAATAGAAGAAGAAACAAATATAATGAAATCCATGATGTAATTCTTACAAATTAAAACTTTCTCCAGCCTTTTATATTAACTTAAGATATAGCTTATAAAAAGTTATACATATATATATATATATATATATATATATATATATATATATATATATATATATATAAATCTCCATATATTGGAAACTACATATAAATACTCTCTATAATATATGTAGGTTCGGCGAATTGAAAAGTAATCGCTTATTAACTTCTATAGACACGTCTTCGTATATTTTAACCAGTAACAATCATTTTTGTGACACAGGTATTATTTTACCATAAATCTATTTTAAATGAGTACATCAAAATAAACAAAAAAATAAGTATTTGTAAATCTTTCCACATATATATGAGTCAAGTGGCAAAGGTGCTATGAGAATACTTCCTATTTAATCAGAGATCATGAGTTTGATTTCCGTAGCTGATAAGTCGCTTAAGCTGGTGTGGGCCGGATTCTGGCTAAATGCAAAATGCGTCATTGGAATCTACTAAAATATAATAAGCAATAAAGCAAGCTTTAAATCGAAGTGGTGACTTATTACAAACTTAGAAATACATCTTCCAGTAAAAGAAACGTCTAGTAAATTTTGGGGATTGAATATGTAATTTCAGAGGTACAAAAATTTTATGACCGTTTGATCTGGCTAATTTTTCTTAATAAAATTTCATTTTATTCTTATCCAACGTATTCCTCTGTTATTTAATCATCTCGAGGAAGAGGCTTAAGAATACCAAGCATGTATTTCCCAGCTAAAAGAATCAATGCGCGCCAAGAATATTAAATTATGCTGTTTAGCGGCAAAGCTTTTAACTGGGAACTAGACTTATCAGATCAGTAATTAATTATACATCTAGCATAATCAGATTATTTGCTATTGAAATTAAGGTAAAAAAATATATCTACGTATACCTGTTAGGCTAAAAGTAAAGTAAATTAAAAGCGACTTTTTAAAAAGCTTCTGTATAGCTGTGATTTATTAATAAATTGAAATTTACGAAATTAATTCCACTCTGCAATACAATAGGCCGCTAAGATAGACAAATCAAACTCGAAGCGGTAGACAAATGCTCGGAGTTGTAGCGCGTAATTGCTTTTGCCGGGATCCTGGTTTGCAATATTGACAGACCAGTCACGGTCACAGTTTCATAAGATTTATTATTATTTTCACAATAGTAACCGAATAATATCGATCTGTTTATATAATATGTATATATACATAAGTACATATTAGTGATGTAACGAATGATCGCTTTTTTACATTCGCGAATACGAATGCGAATGGTGACTTCCAAAAAAAAAAACGCCCGCAATATGTTATACAGACAGGTTTGACATTTCGTGTCGGCTATATTTAAACCGAACACAGCCAAGCCGATACAGTTTGAATGAACGAAGTCAGTCGCATAAAATTCGATCGAAAAGATTTGTTGTGATTTGAGGTTAGTTTAATATTATTGCATTTGTCAAATTTAACTAATACTTAGTCAAATTAACAAAGTCATATAACAACATGAGTAAAGCACTGTTTTATTTTCATTCCATAGCCGTTCATTCCTTATATAATTTCCTTTTTGTTTGTCAAATACATTCGCCAAGCATTCGTGTCTTGCAAATACGAATGTGAATGTCAAAAACTATGCGAATATTCGTGAATACGAATGCGAATATTCGTTACACCACAAGTACATATAAGCCTATCGCAATCCACTACTTAATGGAGGCTAGGCTCGATCTATACATAATTTTCATTTCTTAAATCCCACCTTCTACTTTTACTGCTATGCTTTAGATGTATTTATGATCACTTTTCTCACAAACGCGTTTCATTTAATAATACTAAATTGATACAATTTGTGCGAGTCGGTTCTAAATTGGAAACTATTAACTGTATTGAAAATGGTCATACTTTAAATGGTACCTACTAAACAATAGAATTAAGACGATGAATAAAATTAATTTATTACAGCTTGCAGACCAAAACATGGTAAATAACGTTATTATGTAATTAATAATATTTCTTATGTTTTATTGTAATTGATGTTCTACTAATACGTTCTACTTTATAAAAACACAAGGTTAAGTATATTTTTAGATAGAAACATAGAATTCTTATCAAATGAGGTTAAGTGAGGGATGTTAAAATAATTATGTGAAAAAATTACTAATATATATGACTACTACTAAATAATAAATGAAGCCAAAAATTGGTTTCCTAGTTAAGCTGAATGAATGCAAACGGGATAGCGAATTGTTCAAACAACTCCTGAAAATTAGGATTTGAATTTGCATAAATTTGCATACCAACGACGGTTTACCAGCGGCTGTTATCTTTTAAATATAATTACTTTGAAGTAGAGCGTTATATCAAGAAATATTAATAACTGCATTGCTTCAAATTACTATTATTTTATATATTTGTTGCATTTTATACGTGAAATATTCAACATTATGATTAAATTACAAATATCTTTACTCGTTGTATCTTTATTATCTATAAGCTTTAAATTGTAACAATTACTAATTAACCCTTTTTAACGTTACCCTGCTAACCACGAACCTCCCTGCACTACGAAGGGCTTTAAGCCATACTCTACCAGGGTGTCCAAGGCATATGAAAGGAGGGAATAAATTTATTTTAAATGTATTAGTGTTTCCCAAATGCAAGAATAAGGCAAGACTTAGCCAGTCTTGGTCTTGGTCTTGCGCCAATACATCTGGTCTTGGTCTTGGTATTGCGTTTCCAGTCTTGATCTTGGTCTTGATCTTGCAGCAAGAGTCTTGCAAGTCTCGCAATTACTTATTGCTATTTATTAAACGTTACTTTAGAACTTAGAACAACGTAACGGAGTAGGTACATTTTGAGCTTGAATTAACATAGCTATAGTAAAGACCAACCAAATTGTTAATAAATGTCTAAACATTGCTGCCAACTGCCTTTCGCTCCTACACCTACCTTATTATTATAAGTTAGAAAAAAAATTAGTTTGTAAGATCTCTTTTTCGGCCTGTAACTTTTGAAATATTAAGAAAATAAACATTTTCTCGGTAACACACTACATATAATTTTATTACGGTTTCGTTCTACATTGTTTATTTTTCGTGTCTCTTATTTTCATATTTTTATTTATTTTCATACTATATTTAATATATTATTTTTTATTAACTATTCGGACTGCGTAAATTCCCCCTTCAAAGAAAATGCACTGATAGTCATTTATTATATATATCTGTACTATACGTCCTCCTATTTTCTGCCTATTTTCTTCTTCAAAATTCTATGTACTTGTACTTTCTTTTGTTTTCTTTTGTTTGTTTTCTATGTGTCCATTTCTTGTATTAAAAATTAAGCCTGACCGCTTCCTGAAACGACACTCAGTCCTAACTGCAAGATACAAGAGTCTCTGTAGAGTAGAGTCTTGTTCTTGCTCAAATCTTGCACGTCAGTCTTGGTCTTACAAAAATGCAAGACAAGACCAAGACTGCAAGACCAAGACCGATTTTGGGCAACACTAAAATATATATTCTCAAAATTGTATAATTTGTATGTATAAATTACGCAAACCAGTATTTTTACTTATATTAAACATCCGAAGATATATGAGTATATAGACGAAACAGGCCTACGCCGTACACATTATTATTATCGATGTTTCAAATGGTGATTCTTAGGAAAAAAAGTAGGGGAGATCCCTTAGAGAGCTTAGAAATTTGTTAACTGTCATTAAGAAATTCATAGGTAATATACTATTAGTAAAACACAATATTTTAAGACAAAGAAATTTATCTACCGAAATATAATGATATTTTTTTTCAACTCACTAATGTCCGTTTCATAACGCAGGAAGCATTGAAACGGACAGTGAGTCTCTTGAAACTGACAGAAACAAATGCAATACTTTGTGCCACATAAATACGCAAGGTCTCATAAATTCTTTGCTTTTACACAATAACTCTTATTTAAACAAGTCAAACACTGGTACAAAACAAACTGAGTTAAAAAAATTAAACAATTACAAAAAAACAACATAAAACAATTAAACACTTAACTTCTTAATAAAAATACAATATCCGGTTCAACATATAGGATACTTTTTACTGCAGGAAAATATCATATCTCTGAGAAATCTATGCTAAACGTTAAAACGTAAGTAGGGACGAACCCGAGCGAAGTGAGGGTGAGTCGCTAGTATTATATAAGTTTTATAATTTTAACAATGAAATAAAATAAACTAACTACACACCCAATTAGGTTACACATTACAAGTGAATTTCAAATTAAATCTGCAAAAGTAATGAATAAATTCAAGTATTACCAAGAGATTCCATTTCCTGGTTTAACATGTGCAAATTCCCTCCCACTCTTCGTTGTGGTATCGATTTCCTAACCTAAGCTTACTATGGAAACAAAAAAAGTACTTCTACGCCAATACATTTATGGATGGTCTCACCGGTTTACTTTCTTACATGAAAAGTAAGAAAGATAAGTAAAGTCAGTTCACTTCAGTCAACTTGAAAAAATTGTTGAATTAAAATTTTCAAATATGTACTGACGTAAGACAGAATTAAAAAAAATGGTATGAAATAAAATATCCTTGATTATTTTTTATACCAGACTTATTGTAAACATATAATCGTTTAGAGATCCGTATCTATTTTTAGTCACGACAATAGTGAGGCACAATGCAAGAGTGGGTTGAACATTTATAAGCCCTCTACGATTTCTCACGGTCGAATAGACATTTCATCAATTTAGCGCTTAGCTTAATTTATTAACTACTTAATTCCCTTTTCTTCTAGCACAAACTTTTTAAGAAATACTTTTAGAGCAGACTTACATTATTGGGTACCGACGTTTAGCATTATGACAATGAGAACTTATATAAAGTGGTTATAATCACTACAAATCGCTCAACACTAATGATAATAAATAAATAAATGCCAGCGGAATAATGCAATTCACCTAACGTTAGATAAATAACAATATAACCCAAATTGGCGTTGTCATTAAAAATATCTTGTTAATTATATTTTACTTTTTATTTTATTTTTTGTATAATGAAACGGGAAATGGAGAAGTTGAGTAGGCCGTAATGACTCACAAAAGTAAAGTATTTTTACATAGACTAAACACAATGCTTTGTTAAAAAATTTGGTCTGTTTTCAACATTAGAAAACCGGTTTAGTGACTACAGTTACTGTAACAGACTGTACATTGAACTTGTTTCTTGTCAAGCGATCGGCTCACTAAATTTTCCTTAATGTGCGCAAAATAAGTCATTTGAAGCCATTTGTATAAGACTTAACTTTGGTGCTTAAATATATTTTCTAGTGGATGTAAGTTTTTATATTTATCCTTCCTGATTGCTATAACTAATATTATATTATAATACCGTCTTTATATTAGGTGGTTATATTAGTCATAATATAAAAATTTAAATAAGTAAATATAATATTTATCATTATAAGCTTATGAAATCCTATTTACTCTTAGACCACAGCAGATACTACAAATTTATATATATAGACATAACGATTGAACTTTAGATACAATCTATATAAATTACAAGGTCTACCTTAAGTTTTTAGAAGAATACCTATATAAAATTTATTACCTATCTATGTATTAACATTTATTACTAGCGAGCCGCCATTGTTTCGCTCAAGCCACAACTGCTTCCTGCACATTCTTTTATATTTTTTCTTAGCACTTTCAATGGCATGAACACATTATATTATCTAATCTTATAATGTGTTCGTGCCATTGATTATTGCTAATTGCATTCTTATACAATAAATCTCACGGAATCGACAAACCCGAAATTAAATCTGTAAAAATTTCTATATCTATTCCTGTGCCATACTATGTGCGTGTCTGCATCACATGTCTGTATCCTCATTGAATAATAATATAATAAATAATATAATGTCGCAATGAATGATTTCGGCTACGGCGGTCAATCATACTGAGGCTAGCCATCTGCGCAAATGATATTATAGTGCACAAGTGTGTACGCAAATATAAGTGCACTTTTTATTCCTTTTTTTCCAGACATGACGATGAGAGATAGAGATCAGATAAAGTACCTTTACTGTTTTCAGCGGCATAGGGGTGTAAACACCACCAACATCCCATCTCAATGCTGTTACTGAGAATTTATTAACAGAAATACTCAATAATTAAACTTGTTGAGTCGAACTCAGAGCCTCTGGATCTGCAGCTGTACACGTTAGCCACTAGACCACCGAGGCAGTTAATAAAATATACAAAGTGAACACCATTACGACATTAAATTAAACTTCGTATATCTAACGATATTCCCAATCTGACTTAAGTTCCAATTTATGATTAAAGGTTCCAAGTTATTGGATTCTGCGTTAGAATAGGTAAGCACGTATTGCCAACTCGTCACTTCAAAACCTTCGCCAAAGTTTTTTTTTATTTCTTGGGATAAATAATATATACACCGAGAAATTATTACAATGTACATACATTATGTGATTGATAACAGCCATTATATGTGTTATCAGAATAAAATAAAAAAGGCATTAACGTATACGGTGTATACGTATACTGCAACAGTGTCAATCGAAAATTGATGCATGAAAGGTAAAAAAACCTTTTTCAAGTTATGTTAGTGTAATCACAGCTGGCTCTTAACATTGTAATATATAAAGAACAACATTGTATATATTACGTTTTTTTTTTTTATAATTATAAATTCATAAAATATACATATATAAATACGGCATGATTTGGGTACATCACCAATTTAAATGCAGAACAGATCAATTGAAAATTTAAAAATTTAATTCAATAAAGTAAATAAATCATTATAATATGTATATATTTAAATGTGTGGTGTATCAACTATCTGGTATCCATAACACAAGCCTCGTAGCTTACCGTGTAACTAGATGGTTCTGTGTGTTAATGTCCCAACATATTAATTATTTATCTATTTTCCAAATAATTCTATGAACTAATACCGCCAGTGTACATACGAGTTTTGTCGTATTTTGGTCTCTTTGACACAAACGTAATATGCATATGTATAACTTTTAAGGTCACGGCAGTACAACTTCTTTTAAAGCCTTTGTTCTTAAGTAGTTAATTATACTGGTTAAAATTAACCTTTATGCATTAAATGAAGAAAATATATAAATAAAAATAAAAATATATAAAAAACCTAGAAAACGTAGGTCACTGATAATAATTTGTTATTGTTAATCAATATCCGATATTTTCCTACGTACATATAATAAATTAAACAATTTGTATACATATAATAAAAGTTAAATTATCAACTCCATTAAAAGTACGTAGTCAAAGTAAAAAATCTATGAACAAAGATTTATTTAAATTTATTTGTAAGAGAATAGTTTTTAAATACAGTTCGTTAAACGTAGCAATCTTACAAATCATGTGTGATTTTTAATGTCTCTGTTGTTTCATTGAATAATGGATAACTAATAATCGATAAAGTGGTAGTGCAATGCTTGTTACCGCGTTTCGTAAATGAGAGTCCGGGAGGCCCACGGCTGCTCCCCCCCCCCCCCCAACCCCTTAAATTAAATAATTTATCACAAGTAACATCTTACTTATTAATAAATGGCGAATTATGCGCAATACCAATACATTTTATGAAATATAGAGGTTAATGAGAGGTTGACAATGCATTTAAACACTATTCCTTACGCAAGTAGGTACTTCTCGAATTCAAAACACTTTATTTTAACTCGCCGACCCGACAAATATTTTCCTTTGTAAATTCCAATATTGTGATCTTTGAGTACATACAAAATCCTATAGAGAAATGCACTTTATGTTTCTCCCAAATTTTCCATATAGATTTTCCATTTTTTTCTAATTAACCTTATTCGGACTTTTTTTGAACATTTAAAAAAATATACCTTAAATCGCCTATCGCTTCGCCGACATAACCACTTATTTACTATGTAACTGTAAAACTTGCAAAACGTAGACTAAAACTCCTAATACATTTTATGTATAGATTATAGCTAGCTTAATAGTAGGAGAGGTATAATGAGAATATCTGAGCATTTTATACCGAATAAAATATTAAACTAAATTATATAAAATAAAATAAAAAATAATAAGCATTTGTTTAATTCAATCAATTATCATAGCATATTAAGCGTCAGCCAGCACAGCCACGGTGGACAGCATGCAGCGCGCTTATGACGATGATTTTTCTTGTTAAAAATACAACTGACGATTTCATTCACTTATATATTTCCACTTTTTAAAAAGCATTAAAAATCAGTTGTGTAGATTTCATGAGAAATAAAATTACTCACGTATTATAAAACGACCAAGACTGTAGAACGTAAAGTTCCCTATCTTAAATAAAGCTGAATTATTTGGAATGATCGGAATAATAAATATAAATTTTCATGAATTTTGACGTGGTAGGGAAATAATCAAAGCCAAAATATTTTTGAAAAAAAATTCATCACGAGAGAGACGAGTTCTCTATGGTTACTTGAGTAGGTGACGCAGAAATCCCCAATTTAGTAAGGAAAAATTGTTATTGTTATTAGTTACAATCGGCATAGACCAGGTGAACTGCTACGCTGCCTGTCCTGGTATATTATTATGAAATTATTGCTCTTAGCGGTTTTTCGTTTTTCTCTAACATCAAATTTCCTCCTCCTCCCTCCTCAGTATCAAATCCACATTACAAAAGTGGATCATTTATAATAATAATTTCAAAAATAATCTAACTAATACGTGAATGTAAAAAAGTATTACAGAAATATCACTTCTAAAGAAAAGCTAATGAAGTAATAGCGCAATTAAAATTATATAGAGGCAAAGTACCTCATTAGAGTCGCTTATAAATTTCTCCTAAACGTCAGATAATAAATTCTATCATAAAATATACGAGCTTTCTAAAAATTTCAAATGAAAATTAACTTTGTGTATTTCATCGTCATCATAATTTTATCTTAAGATCTGATCTGTACAAATAAATGCAAGTATTTTTTTTCTGGGCTTTTATAAATACATAATATGCAGAATAAAATGTCTAAATTTAATTTAAAAAAGTTGAGAAATTTGATTCCACGATATCCCCAATGCTAGAAAAAAAAATATGTTTTTTTTCATTTCATATGAAAAGTTTTATATTAACTAGGAAAACCCGCGGCTTCGCTCGCGCTAAAACTACAACAAAAAAACTTTGAAAAGGTAGATTTCATACAAATTTTCATCTCTTATTTTATCTCCTTATGGGATGAATTTAAAAAAAACTCTAAAACACGTATTTATTAAATTGTATTGAAGAGCATTAATACCAAGTTTCAAGAAATTCTGATCATAAATATTTTTTGGGTTGTGTTATAACGTGTACTCCCGTAGGAATGAGATAATCTCCCGCGGTAAAAAGTATTCTATATATTGACCAGGATATCCAGCTATCATCATACAAAATTTCATCAAAATCCCTCCAGTGGTTTTTCTGTGATGCGGTAACAGACAGACAGACAGACAGACAGATAGACAGACAGACAGACAAAAATTCTAAAAACTATAGATTCGGCCTCTGCATCGATAATAATGTTCTATTTCAATACGATTTTCCAAAAAATATTTAAGGTACAGATTCGCCTTAGTTAGAATTTTATTATATGTATAGATTATTATGGGGAAAACAATTAAAATGTTCCTAAGGTATAGTAAGGTACTCTAAGGTACTATACTAAGGTATAGTAGGGAAAAGTAGTGAACAAACCGACATTCCAATAATTTTTAACGGCTATAGTTATCAAAGAAGATATTTTTTAAGCATAAGAAACGAGTGATATGGATATCTTTAGAAGATGAACAAACAACATCATACTAGTGAGTTTGTCTTAGAGGCGGGCTGTCGTACAATATTTATTGGTAGTTATATTATCTTTTTACTTGGTTTATTATTATTCATGTGTAAAATTTTCTGAAGAAGGAGTAAAATTCAAATGGAATGAGTGTTTTATTGTAGTACTGTGTAGATTTAGGCGGTTTTTCAATTTGACAGGACGAGTGATAAAACAAAGGAAACAATTTTACTTTACTTTTAAATCATGAACTTCCTGAATTCTCAAAAAATAACCGGATAGTTAGTTCATTTTAATAATCTTTACATTGTTTTCTAAAACAATGTCAAGATTTTTTATAAATAGACTTCAGTACTAATTTATATTATTGTTACAACAAAGTTATATTTTATCTATAATCTTTAACACCATCTGTTGAAACGAGGCTAAGAGAGGGCTGTATTATTGTTTATTTCGTTCTTGAGAAAACAATAAACCTTTAACGTCACTCTCAAGCCCGATGACATTATTTGAAGCGTAAATCTATACTAATATTATAAAGCTTGTTATTGCTATTATAAAGTTTGTTTGTTTGTTTCTTTGGTTGAACGACTGTTTGGTGGAACTACTAATCTGATTTGAAAAATTCTTTTTGCATTAGATAGCCCAATTAACTGAGGAAGGCATTAGGCTATATATCATCCCGGAAAAATGTACGGTTCCCGTGGGATAGATATTCTTTTGTCTAGGGACGAATCCAAAGCGAAGCGAGGGTGAGTCGCTAGTAACTCACCATAAAAGCTATAATTAAATTTTGAACGGTAAAATATTACAGACTTTATTGCTCAAGCGTTCGAATCGGTCGGTCACAAGGCGCGTAATTTTACAGCTGGTTACTTCTAGTTCGTTTTGGCATATTCCTTAATATTATAAATGCAAAGGCAAAAAGGTTCATATTGATTTATTAGTTCGAAGTTCATTGACATGTATGTATGTATTCAGCCCTTTTTTGATGTCCCACTGCTGGGCACGGGCCTCCCTTCAATGCGAGGGGGATCAGGCCATAGTCCACCACGCTGGCCAAGTGCGGATTGGCGGACTTCACATGTCTTTCGAAAACTTGCTAGGTTTTCTCAGACATGCAGGTTTCCTCACGATGTTTTCCTTCACCGTAAGGCAAGTGGTAATCAAGTTAGAAATGATTCGCACATGAAAATATCAGAGGTGCGAGACCCGAGATTTGAACCCGCTTCACTCGGTTTCCCAAGCGAGCGCGGTACCACTGGGCTACCACTGCCTTAATTGACATGCATAGAGATTTAAACTTAAAATTCAGGGGATAATATATAGATAAAGGATGAATATAACTGGTTTAAGCAATACCTACGTATAATGCAGTAAATGATATTGACAATTAATAACATACAACATACATGCGTTAATTTAAAATATAAATAAATAAATTAATGTTTTATAAATGGTGGTATTTCATATTTGGTCTAGTTTATAGCAAAAGTATCTTTTAAGTATATTAATTACTACATAACCACTTAGGTATCACGAGAATTAAGGTATTGATAAAAAATATTTTTTTTACTTGTTGTTTCTACAGACAATCTAAGGCTGCAATTTCAACTAAAGTTCATTATCCGCAAAACTTAAACCAACTTATGCTATTAAAACTTTAGCGAAGGATCTCAGTATATTTATTGCAGATCAAACACAATTACAAAGTCTATTGCTAAATTTTAAAAAAATGTTAAAGAACGTTTATTGCTTCCTTAGCACATCCTTTATTATAGAGTTTATAGAAGATGGCACGCTTTAAAAAATGATGAGATCGCCTGCTATTTCAATGTTGTAGAATAGGGCACATGCATGATTTGTTTTTTAGTTTCTATTCAATAGCTTACATCGTTACATAATTGAAATAAAAATATCCAGCTCCAAAAAACTAAAATTTAGTATTAAAAAAAATATCATACCGTTACGGATACTTTAAAAGTGCCGTTCCACATTATAGTACCGATCATAGTCCGTTCTCGGTCCGATATCGGTCTCAATGAATGAACCTGAAATGGTGGTAGACTCATGAAGTTCAGTAAGAAATTGTAATAATTTATTGGATGCTGAAAAAATTTTTTTGAATTTGAGTGCAGTGTTTACAAACAAAAAAGCCAAAAAACGCATACTTAAATGTAAATAGGTATTAATTCCCATGCTGAATACTCTCCACCTATTTGTATCATATCAAAACATTCAGAAATTTTATAAAATAATGGTAACAGATATGCATGTATTCATCGTTCAGTTGCTCGTTCGATGGCAAGTTCAGTGAAGCGTTTAAGTGCACATCTATGTAACTAAATTGTAACATGATCGACCGGCTTCATCCTTAACCAAACAAATACGTTCAATCCCTTCTTAAACACTGTGTAAGGCTCTTCAATTTGTTTGCAATAAATTGTGTATAAGAAATATAAATAATATAATAATAAATAAACAAAATGATAAAGTTATATTTTTAATTGACAACCAATTTTTATTTTTACAGCCAGCACAAATCTAGTCGGAAAATTTACTCAAAGCGTACGAAGAATTGTTCAAGATGTGAAAGACGAGGGCACTTCTAGTAAGTCTACTTTTGTTACTTAATTTTTTTTTATTGTAAGAAAGTTTATTTAAAATTTGCAATACAATCGCAATTAATTTACTTAACAAGATTTAGCCGCACTAATTGTTGGATAAAATGTTTTACATATTTACATATTATTATATTCTGTGCCAAGCATACAGCAAAACCTTTTTATATTTAAGTCTTACAAAGACTTTTAAATATAAACGAGCGGTATTTCAACAATGATTTATATCTAAAAATCTACTAATTATTTATTTATATATTAATAAAATTTGACCAGGCGGGCAAACTAAAGAGGAGGTGATCGAAACAAATGAACGACTCCGAATGGTTCGTGTGCGACTCGACGAAAACTACGATACAGCCAAGAAAGCTCTGGTCAATCTCATGGCGAGGTACAACGATTCCAAGGCTGAGAGGAACGTGTTTACTCGCTATGCAATGCTTAAAACCATGATCAAGGTTAGATTGAAATCTGTTTTAAAGTGATGATCAAGGTTATTTTGAAAAAAAAACTGGTTGTTATTTTTGTAAATTTGCCAAAAGCTTCTTGAAAATGTAAACTAGTTTGAAATATTTAGAAATTCAGGTGCTTACACGTGCCAGATGGCCAGGTAGGAACTATTTATAAAATAGTGAGTTTTTTTTCACGCCATCGGTTATTCATTAATTATTTCGCAGCCATTTAACCCTTGCTTTTTATTAAACTTTATAGGGGCTAGCAGTTAAACATAATCTTTGATACCTGTGCAGTGTAAAAGTCATATAACCAGTCACCAGATACATACTACCTGTGGCAAATTACTAAAAAACATCGAACACAAATAGAAAAAATACATAACTGTATCACAGTAACTAAAATTATTAATTTTTATTCTTAGTAAGTATGCAGACACAATATGGACATTAAATAAATTAATAATATAATTCCAGCTTCATAATAGTTTGAACATTAAAATTTTATCTCAGGTATACGATTTTTTTAATTAAGATTTTAAAATAGTCTTTTATCTCGAATTTTATTATTATAATTAAATACAGGATGTTTAAAATATTCATCCAATTTGTTGAATACATTTTTAACTGCAAGCGTAATCGCCTCGTTTAAAAAAGCGATTGTGAGAATTCAACAATGAAAACTTCCGTAAATGCGATTCATTAACGGAAAATGTGATGCAACGAGACCGAGATATGTAAAAATCGTGAACAAACAAATAGGTCGTGCAATCCAACATCGTGCTACGTTTAGCTCGTGTAACCAAATGCATAATCTAACTCCAATCAATATTAAATATAGTTATACATCACAAAAATATATAATCCAATATTGTTATAAATTTTTACATGTGTTATATTTTTTTATATGTTAATTGCTTCTTTCCAGGACACACCTGGAAAGAAGCAATTACTATATGTCACCAACTAATTGTCCACGTATAGGTACAACCTGTAAAACGCCGCGTGGTGGATGAAAAATCCTATTATACATAAATTCTTATACGTAAATTATATATAAAAGTTTTTTGATTTACCTTATATTTGATTTCTTTTTTATACACAATATTCCAGATTGCTAATTCGTAAAACCTCTTTAATATTCACCAAGAGCTTCTAATTGTCCTTGTTAATATCTTCGACCTTTAATTAAACTGAACGTGACTACTGATTTTGACTTGAAAGTTGAGCTCAAGCTTCTATGTCGATGAACTAATTTAAGACAAACCGCTTTATTCAAGAATTCTCTATAGTATTGTAAAGTTCTTACAAACTGGCCAAAATATATTTTAACCAAATTAAAAGTATTTACTTATTTCTTAATTTACGTACGTTCTTAACTAAAATAACCTATCTTACTAGATTTGTTAAAAAAATATTTATAAGCTTCTTTGGCTCTACATATTCCCGTAGATTTTTAAAATCAAATCTCACTTTAAGTCTTTAACTCCAATCTTTTCAACGGGTTACGAGACTTTAACACGAACATCATCACGAACAAACGAAATCACGTTGACCCGGAAAATAGTGTCAAAATCATAAAATATTAATGAACTCAGAATGTTTCTTTTTCATGCCCATCCTAAGTATGCAATAGTGCATAATTTACCTAGTAAAAGCTATAGTTCAGAACGTTTCACAATGAACCAAAACTGCGATACTGCATCAATTAGTTTTTTTTAATAAATCGGTGTCGGCGTACGGACTAATATACCATAGAAAAATATAATATATTATGCCATAAATTATTCCACTAAACTTCCACTCGCATTAAAAAGAGCAGACTTTTTGATATAATTTTTTATAAAATATATTTTTTATTATCTCCCTTATAAAACACATCACTTCTATTTATATATATTTATTTAATATTTATAGATAACATTTAATTTCCTTTTTTTTTTTATTTTGAAGTACATTTCCCTTGTACTCGGAATAGCGTTACACAAAAATACTCATGGTATTCCTACTGTAATGTTACCATAATAAAATTATTATTATAAAAATTATTACTATACCATAATAAAAAAAGTCTCAACTCCCGGAACTGTAAGACCAATATTTATAATTTTCTCCGAGGGATGAACATACGGCCTAAAACGGTTGCTCTGGCTTGCGCAAGCCACGCCTTACTTCGGATATTTTATCTTATATTATAATTTATAAATTATCACACTTGCAATTTTAGGAAATTTTGTTCCCTTTTTGAGTCTTTTTTAGATTTGAAAAATCTCAATTATATTAGCAAAAAACTAAACTCCCTTTTTTATTTTTAGTTAATTGTTTATAACTTTTGCAAGTGGAACTTCATTTTTTTCAAAAATCATCTACATGCCATCCTGAATCGAATGACACCTCGTTCATATTTTTCCGAGAATGCTGAAAAAAGTTGACCTAAAAAGCACTTGTTGACTAAACTAACAAACCGCTAAACGGATTGGATTTTTGGCACACAGATAGTTATTATGACTTTTGAAAATTCAAACCTACGCAGGAAAACTTATGAATCAAAAACAAACTTGGCACGAGCGAAGCCAAAAGCTAGTAATTTATAAAATACTACAAACATTTGATACAAGTATGCTTAATAATATTACAGATAGGTGCCCTTAAACGTGAAATAAGAAAAAGATCGTGTCGCACTGTAGAGTTTGTTTTCGTTTCAAATTGCCTGTTTCGCATTGCTGAATATTGTTACAATTAAACGATGTAACACACTTTTATTTTCAAAGCCAATAACGAAAAGTTATTTTTATATCATTTAAATAATCAGCTAAACATAAATTAATCAATAGCTATCTATTAGTATTAGTAAATAAATGATTAAAATTAATCCAGTACATAGATTGAGAATTTATCGCCTTAAACTAAACAAATAAATAAAACAGAAGTGTAGATAGAATTTAAATGTTATTGTTAAAACAAAAAGTGCAATAATACTAAATCAAATATGAGATTAATAGAGGAACCTTTGTGGCATTGTCAATCACCACCATTATTGACCTATGATGCGGTGTGCAATGAAATTAGTATATGTAAGAAGTAGGTATTGTATGTATTCAGACCTTTTAACATCCCACTGCTGAGTGCTGGGCACGGGCCTCCCGTCGATACGAGAGGGATCAAGTCATAGTCCACCACGCTTGCTAAGTGCGGGTTGGCGGACTTCACATGTCTTTCGAAAACTTGCTAAATTCTCTCAGACATGCAGGTTTCCTCACGATGTTTTCCTTCACCGGAAGGCAAGTGAAAATCATATTGGAAATGATTCGCAAATGAAAATGTCAGAGGTGCGAGACCTGGGATACCGAGAAACCCGATAACCCGCTTCACTCGATTTTCCAAGCGAGCGCGTTACCACTAGGCTACCACTTAAGAGTAGGTATGCTAATATGTAAAACCTAAGAATGTGGTTTTTGGTCATCTGAACGTGGGCGGAGCCGCGAGCAATGCTAGTTGATTAATAAATTAACAATCTAAGTATTTACAGCATTCTTAAAAGGAATTACACTAACTATTCATAAACTGTACGGGTACTTAACTGTAAAATAGTTAAATTGTCCGTACCAGCCAACCAAGCGCCCGAGCGAAAGTGAACCTGGATTCACCGGTCCACCGCCCTTTCGGTCGAACGCTTGCCCGCCATGTTAGCTTTGACATAGCACCTTCTTCTGATCGGAAGTACTACGTTAAAGCTTTACAATTATTTAAATATGTTTATCAAATATTAAACTATCAATAACTTAATTCACATAATAATTTATATAATTAGATAAAAATAAATCATAAAATATACCTATATCTAACAAGAAACAAATTACAGATAATAAAGTGTGTTAAATATATCCCCTTTTAATACAATTATATTCAAAAAAATTGGCAGTTTTAGCTTTAATTTACGAATATTTAAAAACATTTTTTATAACATCTTTCATATGTCACTTATAAAATAATTTATTGAAATTAATAATCAATTGAAAATACATATAATATTGATGTAACGAATATTACATTCGCGACACATTGACACACAAGAAACGATACGAATGAATTTGACAAACAAAAAGTAAATTATGAAATGGATGGATATGGCATTATAATACAACTGTGCTTTACTCAGGGGTTAAAATTGACAAATGCAATAATACTAAACTAACCTCAAATCACAACAAATCTTTTCAAATGGACTTTATGTGGCTAACTTCGTTCATTCAACCTATACTCGGATATGTTGGGTTTAAGCGGACCCGAGACGATCAATCACAATTTTCAATGTACTACGGTATTGTCAATTACAATTGAAGTGCGATTGGTGCGGTTTCAAATGTGTTTGCGCTCATACTGAGCTTTTTGGCATTGGAACAGTTTATGTTCGCACGGGCAGCTATGGACAAAGGTATCAAATATATACTGACGCGAATGACGGAAATGATAGTCAATGACTCAGAAAAAGATCAATTGGTAACTTCAATGGCTCCTGTCAAGGAGCATTAATAAAAATTTTCATTAAACAAAAAAAAAGTCAATTCATCATCGCCAGTCATTGGTTAGGTTAGTAGTATTGTAAATTAGATCTACCATTTGCAACTTCACACGTATATTTTATTTTATTATATTCAAAAGCACTAAACATGAACTATTTTTCGCCTAGTTTTATATTTAAAAAAATATATGTCAATTGAAGATGTATTAAAAATTGGACTTAATCATAAGTGCCTACACGCACTAGGCGACTGCGAACGTAACCTTGTTGCACCAATCATCACAAAAACGAAAAATCAAACAAAAAATTCAAATATCAAAATTTTAAAAAATTTACAATAATCGGTATTTGTTTTAAATCGATACTACAGACACAAAAATCACATAGTATTACAATATTATTATTTCCGTTGTCCCAAAAGTAACGTAAAAGTAACTTCGATAAGAAACATGATATTTTTGCAAAATGTAATATTTCTATTGATGCATGGAGTATATAGTAAAGAATTGTGTATGATATAGCTATATAGCATATAGGCTAATTGCGTTATATATTACAAATTAAAAAGAAAACAGTCTATCTAAAAACCTATGTTTTCTAACAGAATAAGTTCTTGTGTTAGTTTTGGGCACACAAAATATTTTTTTATTTTACTAAATAGCAACATCGATATACCTTTGCGGTATAATAACTATTCATTAAAAAAGAATCACGAATATCGGGCTTACCTATCGAATAACATACAAGTACTAAAAACATATATCTATATATACCATACCATATACCATATATATAAAATAAAGCACATTAGCGTTTTGTTTTTTAACATTCACTTTATAATTTAATAAACCACGCATTTAAAATTAAAAATTAATTATTTCTCAAACCATACTTAATATTTATTCTGCGAAATAAATCAAATAAAAAAGTAATATATTTCTTCAAAAAGATAAACAAAGTTTCGAAGGGAATACAAATTATTTTATATGAAAACGTATATATTAATAATTTTGTTTCAATTCCCCGGACTCCTTTTCGCCAGCAGTAATTGTGAAAACAATCCAAGTAAGTTAACAGTTCCCGAGGACGATGTTAAACCAATCTCACTTCTATGTCATACAGGTCACGTTCTGCAGACCTTTGTGTGGCCCGAATTTATAACAAGGACAATATAAACATGATATCGAATTGAACGAATATTTTACATGTTTATTATTCTAAATTGAAAACTATGTTTGTTGGTATTAAATAAAAATGCTATGAATAAATACAGTTCATATGAATACGAATGCATGAATAAACCTATAATACAAATATGATAAATCGAAAGGACAATAGACATGATGACAGTAACCAAGAACCACTAAAATAATGTGTTCATCTGATGAGATAAGATTAATAGATTTAAAAAATGTATTTATTTTCATATTAGGAGCGAGATTGATAATTTATTTAATGAAATAAAACTACAAAATACAGCAGTCTGCCATGATAAGTTGAACACCAATCACAGTAAATTAGTATAAACATTGTAATCGTCACTTTATTTCGCACGAATTTCGACGTTTTAATCTGCGTTTGTAAAGTATATCTTAATTTCCATCAATCGGTTGCTTAGTATTGTGTTCTCACAACATGGAATAAGGATTTACCAAGGCAAATAGCTCTAATTTGCCTAGAGTTGATTTGTTGATGCTGGGGGAGTTTTTGGCATTAAAGAAAGACTTCACAAACTATATAGAAATGTTACGCATAAAGACTTGTTTAGCAGAGTTTAGAAATGTAAAAACCAAAATAAAGTACCCATTACGATAAAAAGTGGTAAATATATTCAAGAGACGAAATCTAACCACAAACCAATACAAATCAAAGCACACCGACTTCGAAAAAATCTGATTAGGTATCTATTCTAAATGAAAACCCCCGTTTAGTTATTTTTTACTTTTCAGTGCCTGGAAGTCGGTTTTTATTTTTTTCTAAAAAGTTTTTATATACCGGTCATTCTATATAACGTGTCTTCTCCGGCACTCCTAGAAGCCAACGCCAAGAAGAAGAACTTAAGAATTGAATTAAATTGAAAGAGTAAGGTATTAGATGTCTCAAAGGCATTATATAGTTGTTACAGACTGCCTACCCACAAAATAACAATATGAATTAAAAAAATTGAAAAATGGCACCAAAGTACCTTATAATTACTGTTATTATTATGATTACTACAATTTTTTAGAATTTTTAGAAAATCTTATTAATTAGTAATCTATATTTAGTGTCGCCATTCTTGTATTTATAACATGAAGAAAAATAAAATATTAATTATTCAAACCACATTATTGGTCTATGTGTAATTAAAAAAACTAAAATTAATTAATAATAATAATAATAAAAACATAATTTGAAATTGCTTTCAGGAATTCCATATACCTACTTCTTACGAGTACATTTACTAAAACTAAAAGACAAAGGTACAACGTTGGAATACTTACCTGAAATATTTGCTTTGGCCGTGTGACTGATCTTGTTTGTGTATTTCCGTATTTCACGTTTCCAACACAATATTTCTTGGTATTTATGCTATTTGGTGCAGTAAATATATTCTATTTCTCTACTAAATACTATTAATTTTGAATCTACGATAAATGAATAATTTGTGGTGTAATTACGGTACACAAAATTTTTATCAAATTAACGCCGGTTTAACTATGCAACCACATTTTGATAACCACACGTTTGCTGCTAGTAATTATTTATGTATTATACTGTTCTTATTACATAATATGTTTATCATAAACATGTGTATAGATTATAAAATACACTGTACAGTATTTTATTTAAGAAAAACAATGACACTAACAATAAGTTCATATATACCTATTTAAATATATATATATATATATATATATATATATATATATATATATATATATATATATGTATATATATATATATATATATATATATTTAATAAATACAGTCGTGTCAACATGAAATGACTTAGCCCTCCTTATGTGACAGGTTACTACTGTAAAGGAGGTACATAAATGAATAATTTAAATCACTAGAGGCGTACATACGAAACATAGCAGTTCAACCTTTTTCGCCATGATTCCTGATGTTCATATACATATTCTCACGTTTTGCATATATTCTTTATTCACGTGATATCGAACTACAATTTTATCACTATTAGCGACAATAATATTATCCACATTTTTTTTAGGATATTTTCAATCAATATTACATTCCTATTTTTCCAGGATTCCTATTTTTCGTATCAGTGTTGGAGTTCCTCAGGGTGGAGTGCTTTCTCCTCTACTCTTCGCTATTTTCATTAACACTCTCACTAAGCACCTGACATCGTCCTATCATCTTTATACTCTAGATCTATACAACAACAACCGTAAATGACATTACTAAGGCTATTGATAATATCAATTCCAATCTTTACTTGATTAGTACCTGGAGCAAGTCATTCGGTTTGTCTATAAATCCTGATAAGTCACTAGTTGCTGTTTTTGGCAATTCAAAACAGTTAGCCAAAATACACTTTCCTCTTCTCCCTCCTATTTCATTTAATAATGTCCGTTTAGAATATAGTTGCAGTGTGAAAAATCTAGGGATCATGATGGACAGCACTTACTCCTGGACACCTCACGTGGCTCAAATTAGTCGTAGGATATTTTTCGTTATCGGCACTTTAAGAAGGTGGTAAAACTTGCTGCCGATAAAAACTAAAATTTTCTTAGCTCATTCTATTCTGTTGCCGATACTAGACTGTGCTGATTCATGCTATTTAGATCTATCTCAGCAATTACTCAATAAACTCGAGCGTCTACAAAATCTTATAATATCATTTATTTTTGGATTAAGGAAATATGATCACATCACACAGTATCGGACACAGTTGAAATGGCTAACAGTACACAAACGACGTAATTTACACTCCCTTTTTCTTTTATATACTGTACTCTTCCATTGTAATACCCCTTATCTCAAAGAACGCTTTGCGTTCCTGGGTGCAAGTTCCCAGCTTACTCAAGAACTTCGTTCTCGCAGTGAAAGGTTGCTTGAAATACCTTTGTCCCATACCAAATCCTATAGCGAATCTTTCACTATTAAAACTGTGAAACTCTGGAATGAGCTCCCCCCAATGGAAATAAGGAAATCTAACTCAGTAAGCATCTTTAAAAAACGACTCAAAAACACTATTTGTTGCATTAGGTTAGACCGTCATTATAACTGTACCATATAATATGTTTATGTAAATACATATACTCGCATGTATGTAACTAAATTTTACTGTATTATTATGTACATGTACGTTTATGTATATCTATAATAAATATATATATAGTTGAATTAGTATCTTATATATGTAACGTTGTATATATGTTTATTTACATTTAGGTTAAGTAATGTACACTTTTTCCGCTCTTTTCTTTTATTTTCTGTATCCTTCTCTATAGGTTGCCTGTAAGAGATTGCTTTTAGTGATGAGGCCGCCTTTTCACATTTCTTTAACTGTATTTCTTTTTTTTTCTGTATGTACCATTTTATTGTGCAATAAAGTGTTTAATAATAATACATTCCTTGTTACATGGAAACTCTCAACTGACTCTTTTCAAGAATATAAGGTAAATTGGCCAAAGTACTAAGTAATTAAAATTTACATATTTTAAAATCATACATACATTATACATCTCATTTCTTTTGTGTTTATTAAACAACCTAACTAGCCCAAGTATAATAATTTAAGGTATATATTTGAATGTCAGTTAACATAAAAATCTGCAGATCTATTTAATGTAATAAATAAACATCCAGAAAAATGGTCCGTTTATAAATTTATTATATTAATAAGGATAACCAAAAGGTTTACGAGAACCTACTTCAATAGCAAAATTTCAACAATTATCAATATTTCATAAACTAAATCCTTGTTTATGTCTATACTAAGTAAAAACATTTAATAAAATTATTTTCAATTAAAAGTTAGATTAGTTAACAAACACTTCCATTTGCTTTTACTGAATTAACTAACTACACGATCAATAGTTGTGAGTTTTAAGCAAATAAAGTAATAGGTCGTTCAATTAAAATGTACAATAACATTATGAAGGAACAATTTATTTATTAAAACAAATTAGAGAAAGAAAAACTTGATATTACTTTTTTAACTCAAACAAAAAATGCAACATCTCTATTATATACATTTTTATTTCTGAATATACAAAAAAATAGGTTCAAGAAAATTTACAGAAACCTTTTACAAGTGTACAAAGATACTTTTAATTGTTATATTATTAGCCAAAAAATCGTTTCAAGCTTATTTGAATTGTTAAGCCTTGCGAATTCGTGGAAGCTAAATTTATAATGTATGTAACTATTGAGTATTGACCTTAATGGAGTTATAATTTCCCAGAGGCATAATTACATAAAGATGCACCGGAACGAATGCTTTATAAGAGATGTAGAAGGCCAAGAAACCTACGCAAATCAACTTTTTATATTAACAACTTGATCAATTAAAATGATCTATCTTGTAATTTATTAATATAAGTATGTCCTACACACTTTTTAATTGACAAGTTGCACGTGAGGTAAGCTCATTAAAATACACTCACTAGAAATCAGATATTACATTAAACAAATTACCTACTAAATATAACCGCGTTAATACAGTTCAGGATATAACACACAGGGCTAACACATACAATATATTATCTCAACTATTCACATATTTTTCTGTTTATATAAGCATTTATGCTTAATTTAAAAACAATTTCAAAAATAAGCTGTAATCTGTCTAAAAAACAAATACAAACTATTGACAGAAAAAAACTTTATTTGTTGTTAATTAATTGCCTCCGCCTTTGATTGTGCTCTTCAACAAAGGAAGTTGTAATCATCTCCTTTGGTTAACTTCTTACAGAGCTTTCTACAAAAATTTTACTCGTTACTCTATTATTTTTATTTAATTTTTTTAAGATGTATTCTTAGATATTTTGTTACGGAAAATGTATTCTATTTTATCATTTTAAATATTTAACATTTATTTTTAGTTCAATCGTGTAAATTTCAATCTTTTATTATTGTGGATAGATATGATTTCATTCCTTTATGTAGTTTACATAATTTTAATAAGTATAATTAATTTTAATATTTTCTTAGATTTAAGCGAATATTTGACGTCTATCTATCTATACATATAATAAAATTTGTAACTAAGCCGAATCTGTACATTAAATATTTTTTTGAAAAATTTTATTGAAATAGTCATTATTATAAACACAGAGGCCGAATCTTTAGTTTTTAGAATTTTCGTTTGTCTATCTGTAACCGCATCACGCAAAAACTTTTGAAAAACGGAGTGATTTTGATGAAATTTTGTATAATGACAGCTGGTTATCCGAGTCAACATATAGGATACTTTTTACTGCGGGAAAATATCTCATCTCTGAGAAATCTAAAGGTTAAAATGTAATCAATTAATTTGATTAAATAATTAATTTGGTTTAAATAAAACTATCTTTTCGCAATTCTTTCGCGGGTTTATTTCAATTTTTGGTTTTCAACGTTTCGAATGCTTTCAGCAATCATGTTCATGAGAGAGACTAAGGTCTTAGACCTAGGGAAGAACCCAAACGAAGCGAGTGTGAACCGCTAGTAATACTTATATAAAATCTAAGTACAAGAATAAATTTTAACGTATTTTATTTCTTTTTTCCTAAACATATTTCTCTTTTTTCATGAAAAACATTTAAAACCCAATGTCTAATAATTTCCCTCAGGAATAGAAAAGTTATTCTACACGGCAACGAGGCTACATCATTTGCTTCTGAAATCCATTAAATAGTTTACTTGAAATAAATACCATTTGTTACGGTACAGTAAAATAAAATACCTTTTTAAAATTGTAGATGTTTCTTATAAAAATAATATTAGTGTAACAAAAATATATGGGTCTCGTTATCCAGTTCATTTTGTTACATCTAGAGGTTAATTTTGTATTTAAAAATACAAAATATTCATATGAGATTTACTTTTGTGGATTAATTATTCATTGGGAAAACATAAAATATCAAACAAAGCTGCCTTGTGATAAATATACGCTTGCAAAATCATATCTACAATGAATGAATCTTGTATTCATTTAATTGAGAGCAGCTGCATTTGATAACTCAATCTTTAATATTCATGGACACGTTGTTCGAATGTTCCTTTAACGCATGAAGTAGTTTAAAAAAAAACGTTAACCATTATATATGTATGTATAATTTTTACATTAATTTAATAACTGAAAAATCTCCTACTTCTTATGGTGACATGTTAAGATTTGTATCCTACAAATAATATAGGTAAAATAGAAAGTTTTTGAGCATGAATGGATGGTTTGTTACTCTTTCACGCATTCTCGTAAATTACTGAACGGATTTTGATGAAACTTGCAGTAATATAGCGTATACATGAGAGTACACATAATATTTAAATATATAGTTCTACATAGTTGAACTAGTCAAGCTCATAAATTATGCAATTTCTAATGTTATAACTTACTAGCGACTCACGCTCGCTTCGCTCGCGTTCGTCCATAGGTACGTTTTCACGGTTAGCTATGTTTATACATGAATAGTAGCTTGCTACTTCTAAGATATTCATTTAAATTATATAGCGATTTACGTTACATACGTACGCCGTACGCGGATTTTGTTCACAATTTTATGGGTTTTTTTTTCACGGAACCCTAATTCTTTTTCTAAAATAAAAGTAGCCTAAGTTACTCCTTATAACAGCAGCTATCTGCCAGTGAAAGTCCCGTCAAAATCGGTTCAGCCATTTCGGATATTAGCCGGAACAAACAGACAGACAGACAGGCTGACAGACAGACAGACAAAAATTGTAAAAAATGTTGTTTTGGTATATGTACCGTGTAAGTATACATCCATATGCATTTAGTAAAAAGCGGTTATTTTCATATTACAAACAGACACTCCAATTTTATTTACTTCTATGTTACCTTTTTTAAGTTAGCGGTTGGAGAAACAAATTTTAAATAATTGCACATAATACAACATTTATAAATAATAATAGGAACTAAAAAAGAAATTAAAAAAAACATTCTCTTTAGAATTTACTTTACTAGTTTTCCTCCACTTTGAAGTGTTTTCCTTCCAAAACGGGAGTAGAATTTAACTTCAGTAAATAAGTGTGGAGCTTGGATGTATAAATACGACGGCCGTCTGCCGCCGGCACTGTGGCAGGTTAGCATGGTCGCGGATTGAACTTAAGAACGAAAAGAAATACTTATATTCACAATACAGGTGTTTGTCTCAAAGTTGATAAAAATATATAAATTAGTTATTTTAGTATATTTTTTTTACATTTCATATTTTCCTGTATTAATTTATCCACTAATTACTGTTCTAAATCTATACTAATATTATAAAGCTAAAGAGTTTGTTTGTTTGTTTGTTTGTTTGTTTGTTTGTTTGTTTGTTTGTTTGGTTGAACGCGCTAATCTCAGGATCTACTGGTTGGAATTGAAAAATTCTTTTTGTGTTGGATAGTCCATTTATTGAGGAAGCCTAAGCTAAATATATAACATCACGCTACAACCAATAGGAGCAGAGCATAAATGAAAAATGTTGCAAAAACGGGAAAAAATGATTCCTTTTAAGAGCTTCCGTTGCGTGCGCTGCGTAAACTGTTAAAGTTACGCAAAAATCGTGTATGACGAAATTGTTCCCCTTTAAAAGTTTTAAAAAAAGCCCGCGACAGCATATGTCTATCTTTTAAGGTTGACTTAATACAACCCTTTTTATAGTAATCAAATTTGTTTTAAAATAATGCATTACTTCCGAAGGTGTTTTTATAAACATGATACTAATCCTTACCCAAATAAATACGTTATTCATCAAAAGTATTTAATTTTGAACAAAATTACTCTTGACATCATTTGATTTCAATGAATATCTTAGGAGATATCATAGTTTTAAAATATACATATTTAACTTTACGTGGACTATGGGTGAGCGCGCTCTCAGCACGATGCAAGGCGAGGGCGGGGTGGTCGTGAGGGGGGAGGGCGCTGGCCGCCGCACCGGTAGCTCTGCGAGCAGTCATTATTCCACGCGGACGAAGCCGCGGGAAAAGCTAGTTCATTACATAAAAATTAAACTCTTAATTAACTAAAATTTAATTACCTTATCTATAAGTTTCTTTTAATTAGATAAGAAGTTTAGAAGAATTTTACTTATAAAATTAATTATATATCGTAATTTTATATATTTAAAAGAGCAATTCTTGTATATTTATTTATTTATTTATACCGGTGATCTCGGTATTTTCGGGGGCAAAAATTCGATCTAGATTAGTCTTATGTCTGGAAAAACGCGTATTTTCGAGTTTTCATGCAGTTTTCTTTCGTATTTTTTTACGCAAAATATGGTCGATAATTTCTTACGCTCGGGCGTAAGCATTGTGGTCAAGCGGCCAAGGTGCAACATTGACAACCACAGGTGTCCGGGTTTGAATCCCCGTCGGATACAAAGTTTTACTTTTGTTTTTTTTTTTTTGTATTTATTCAAGTTTTTAGTTTTTTTGCTTAATCTAAAAATATAATATAACAAAGAACTCCAGGTACTGATAATAATAGTAGGCAATATATTTATATAACATTTACCTCCCTACACTAGAAACATTTCAAAGATAAGCTTATACAAACGAGTGAAAACGGAATTAGAATTAACCTTTAAATTATTTTAATCACTTTTTTTTCTATTATTATAAATAAGCACATGATCTATAAAATATATTTGTTTGAAATTAGCCGATACCACAACATTAATAAATTTTATACTAAGAAACAAATATTATTGTTACAAAACAGCGAAAACATTTGCTAGTTTATATAGAATGAAATTTATTTAAAAGTTTTAAAACGTGAATTATCCGGCACTAAATGTTGTGGTTACAAAAGGAAGATAGTCGTTATCGGCTGCAGCTGGAAAGGTTCCAGTGTAAACTTATCCACTTTAAGCCCTGATTGCACTTCAGTAATACTTGTTCTTTTGCAGTCACCCCCAATACCAGATTCTATCTCACAATTCAAAACTATTGAACTAAAGTTTGGTTTTTAAGATGTGATAAAGTTATCGTTCTCACAGCTGTTTTAGTTTTAAGAAACTATCTACATACATATTCCAAAGTCATTATGTATTTATTTATTGTATATTATAACAAAAAATAATCATTTATTGCATGAACAATAACTTCGGATATTATTAATTGAATACTGTAGGTATAGAATAAATCTTCTTTTCTCGTTTTTTTAATAACCATTAGGTATATTATGTAGGTAGTATTTATGTAACTAGAATTTAATTAAGTAATTATTATTAATTATCCTATCGCCGGCGACTGCTAAACGAACGACTTTTTTTAATGTTGGGAAATTCTTTTATGCATACCACCTGTAGATATACAGGTGGTTATGTGGTATGTAACGGTCCACGCTACTATCAGAAAAGTACCAGGAGCAACCCACATGGCACACCGCTGACCGAGTTGGGCCCCCTCCCAGTGCCTTTCATGTCTTCACGCCCGGGTGGATTGCGGGGCACTACCGAGCCGAGTGTACTGTAGGAATCTGGACAGACAAACAGACAGGACGGACAGAGATAACCTAAGAAAGGTGGCGGGCAGCGGATGGATGTAGGCTGCCCAGGACCGGGATGGCTGGTGCTCATTGGGGGAATTTGCCTAAAACACCAAGCTTGGTAGATTATTCACTAATGGTGCTGCTGCCCGCCATCAAGATTAGCAATTCTGAATTCCAGTCTTTATGTAGTTTTGATCGCCAGAGTCTCGTCCGTTGTTCAGCAGCATGTACCACAGGCAGGTGAGGTTCACAATAAGACGCCAAAGGTGAAAGTTGGTCCCACTAACATTCCTGAATTTGTAATTTTCCCTTGTTATTTGAAGAATTTAATTACACCTACCTACTTTTTAATAATAGAAGTGATTGTAGTTTATAAATATTTTACTACATAATTATAATTTATAATTATCTCTTTATTTTTTAAATCTTTCATTTTAACTCAGTAGAACTCACAGCTTTATAAGGTTGCAGAAATACATATTATCAAAAGTATAAGAATGGTTCTAAAAGTTATTCAACGCAATTCTACGAATAAGAAGCATAAAAACTTTTTTGTTACTACACAATTGCTTTTATTCTAGGATAGTCTTAATGTTCTATCCCTTAGTACTAAGTTCTTGCGTAACTACTGAGTACTAAACTGTCTAAAATTGTATGATTTATTGATGTACACGTGTTCAATCATCCTATTTGTTATGTTTATAGCTAATGTACAAATTATGCCAAATGCGATTTATAATTAGATTGATGCGATACTTATTTTTAAACATAATAATCAAAAACGATTATGTACCTTAAACATAAACGGGGCCAGGATCTTTGCCTATGCTGATGATATGGCTATAGTATTCAATGGGCCTACGTGGGATACTGTTCATGAAGTTGTAAAAAAAGGACTCCGTGAAGTTGCCTGTTGGCTAAGAGCAAACCTACTTTCGCTTAACACTGAGAAGACAAACTACATTTGCTTCTCAAAAAATATGCGCTCACAACCTTCGTGTAACTTCTATTCAGATCCATTCCTGCAAAAGCAGAAAGCACTACTCGTCAAAACTGTAGTTGTCTTATAATCAACGAAGTAGCCACAACTAAATATCTAGATATTATGGTTGATCAAAGACTTTCGTGGCACTCACATATTGAATTAGAGTCACTTGCAGAGTTAGAAAATTAATATGAATTTTTAAGAATTTAAGATATTTAGCTTCGAAAATACTTTTAAATAGAATATATTATATGCATTAGTCCAGTCATTATTGTGTTACTGTATCACAGTGTGGAATGGAGCCTCTAAAGTGAAATTTCTGGAAGTGGAAAGAGCACAGCGTTCTCTACTCAAGGTGATGTTCTTCAAATCATACATATATCTTTCTCATGAATTTTATTAAAAAACAATCTATCTGTTAGAAAATTATATACTTTATGGGTTGTTTTAAAAAGATATAAAAATTTGGTTATTGATTCTAACATAGTAGATAAAAGAAGAAATCGTGGTGTTCTTATTTTGCCTAGGATCAACACAGTTTTCGCTGCACGTTAATACAAAATTCAGTCAGCGCGCTTATATAATAAAATAAAATAATTAAATAAATATTGTTGCTGTATATAATTATAATACTTATATAAAAAGTTTAGAATTAAAAACAGCAAACATTGTAAGGTACTTTAGTGCCGTGTTTGAATTTTTGAAATCATTTTTGTAAAATTTGGGTAGGCACTGTCTTTAACAAGTATATAACGCCTTTGAGATGTCTCAAACCCTAATCTCTCCCGTAACTATGATTGCTGCAAAGCATTTGAAACGTCGGGAACCAAAAATCAAAATAAATCCGCGAAATCCGAAAAGATATTATTTAAAATCTTGTAAATATCCATACTTAATATTTTAAATGCGAAAGTGTGTTTGTATTTGTCCTTCTTTCACGTCGAAACAAAGTAACGGATTGGCGTGATTTTTTGTGTGGAGATAGGTGGAGGGTTGGAGAGTGACATAGGTTACTTTTTAGTTTTACCGCGTGAGATTATCTCATTCCCATGGAAATCACGATATATATACAAGATAAATAAGCTAAGTTTTCGATCTACGACTACCAACACATGAGAAAATTAGCTGTAGTGTTGAAAATGGCTCTTGAGATGCAACGCTACATAAACTTGGCTCATATACTGCAATGCAATACGCCATGACTCTGTAGAGCTATGAAAATATTTAACGGTTTACTTAATTATTGCAACATGCATTTAAACTATTGTTTGCACTGCTGTTATATTAAATATGCATTTTACAGGTATTCTATGCAATAATAAAAAAAATCACAGTAAGTATTATATATAGTCATCAGTATTATATAACATTTTCTGATTGTTGTAACAATCATTGTGAGTTTTAAATTATGTATAATAATAATAGTGAAGGTAGCATAGCACTGTTTTGGAATTTTATGACAAAAAATTTATATTGAAAATTCCTTTATTATGCAAAAAGTATAGAATTTTTGTTGTAGAAATTTCATGCAGTTTGAAATGACTACATAATATACTATGCACCAGGTACCTACATTAAAAACTCATTAATTTTCATACATTTTCACGGTTAGCTATGTTTATACATAAATAGTAGCTTGCTACTTCTAAGATATTCATTTAAATTATATAGCGATTTACCTTACGTACGTACGTTATTGCGTACGCCGTACGCGGATTTTGTTCACAATTTTATGGGTTTTCATTTTAATCGCGGAACCCTGATTCTTTTTCTAAAATAAAAGTACCCTAAGTTACTCCTTATAACAGCAGCTATCTGCCAGTGAAAATCGGTCCAACCGTTTCGGAGACAGACAGACAGACAAAAATTTTTAAATATGTTGTTTTGGTATATGCACCGTGTATACATCCATATGCATTTAGTAAAAAGCGGATATTTTAATATTACAAACAGACACTCCAATTTTATTTATCTGTATAGATGACGTGTAATCCCCTATTCAGTCAGTTCAATTAAAAATAATCTGAAGTAATCCTTTAAGTAGCTACAATTTACATAAAAGTAAAATTAATCATTATCTACAAAAATTTTAACCATTCAAATAGGACGACGATTAATCGTCGTTAAAAAACTATCATTGGGACTTGGCGCCGCGCCGTGGCGACGCGGACGTGGGTCATGGATCATTTATAGGTAGTGACGGGGTCGATTATCGTACGGAGGGAAACTATCTTTTTTTATAAGTGTTAGTAAATTATTATTAGTATAGTTATAGAAAAATCCAGTATTGCACTAGGTTTCTTTCAGCAGTTATCGTGAGAGCTGAGGCATTCTCGTTTCGTACTCTTTTTGGAGATATAAATAAAAATATTGAGTAAAATTTAATGTTTAATATAGATATTTTAATTTTAAATTGTTTTTTTTTTCGTTGCGTTGCAAGGAAAAATATATGCAGATGAAAAAAAAATTACCTTGTCATTCCAGGATGTGATCCGTTTAGAGACACAATACTGGTCTCTAGTAGAAATTCCAAAACAAGAAAAGGCAGAAACAGTACCAGCATTTGTGCTGCGAGCCTGTGCCATTATGGAAAAAACACAAAAATCTGGAGAAGGTGTGAAGACGTCCTCTAAGCTCGCAGAAGAAGCCGCTGATAGAAGGGAACGGATAGAACGACTCAATGGTAATTTAATTAGATTATGTAATATTTTTGTATCATTATTCGGTAATCTATACTAATATTATAAAGAGAAAAGATTTGTTTGTTTGTTTGTTTGCATCGAATGAGCTCCATAACTACGGAACCGATTAAGATAAAATTTGGTAAGAAGATAGTTTGAGACCCTGGGAAGGATATAGGATAGTTTTTATCCCGGAAATCCTCCCTTAAGGTGATGAAAATGTGGTTGAAAGTTTGTATGGGGAAGCAAGCTAGGGACGAACCCGAAAAAAGCGAGGGTGCGTCGCTAGTTATTGATAAAAGAGCACATAAACTGTATTTTATTCTTGAAAATAACAAAACATAAGTTTATTGTCTGTGTGTGGTCCTTACTGTATTGGTTGCGTAACAAAATAAAATAAACCTTAGGTAATTCTTTGACAGTTCTAAGAAAAAATACTTATGAATTTAATAATACTAATGATCGCCGCGTGGTTGAAAATCGTCCATAATTCATTATATTATATATTTATTGTCTTGCGTACCTATATATATAATAAAATTCTAACTAAGTCGAATCTGTACCTTAAATATTTTTTGGAAAATCTTATTGAAATAGACATTATTATCGATACAGAGGCTAAATCTATAGTTTTTTGAATTTTTGTCTGTCTGTCTGTCTGTCTGTTACCGCATCACAGAAAAACTACTGGAGGGATTTTGATGAAATTTTGTATGGTCATAGCTGGTTATCCGGGTCAACGTATAGGGTACTTTTTACCGCGGGAAAATATCTCGTTTCTGAGAAAAATACAAAAACTGGTTGGAATAAAACCACGATGATACTATATACATTGTAGCAAGGTTACTTACTATATATGGCAAAAATTATATAAAAATAGCTTATATTGAAAAAAATATATCAACAGCGCTATTTTATTCATTAAAAAAGTTATTTTAATAATTATTTATTTTTGTCTTATTTAGATATTCGGCAATAGATGTCGCTATGCGTTTTTAAAATACGTAGTTTTAATTCCAAAAAAAAATTATGTACAAATTAGACCTTTCTATGATTTTATTAGAATTACTACTAAATTACCCGCATCCCCGGCCGTGTTCAAAATTTATAACATGTTAGGAATATTTTGTTGGCCGAAACAATTTTCAAATGAAAATATTTGTAAATATTTATTGTTTAGTAAATAATGTTAATGTATGTAAATCTTTTAATGTAAAAACTGGGCAAATGCAAGTCCAACTCCAGCACTACAAGCAAAATACTTCGTTGTTTTTCTTAGTCCTACGTATTTTGCTAAGTTAACACTAAAATAAATACGAATAATATAACGTTTCCACAATATACTCATTTTATCGCTTTTCGATCATCTGCACGCGGGCGGAGCCGCGGGCAATGCTAGTATTATAATATTAATCTATTCTCAATTTTACCACAGACTTTAACAATAAACAAAAGAGTAGGTATATATGCGTGTGTGTGTCAAATACATGGTAGTGTGTGTAATGTTTTTTATAGATTTAATGTATTTTTATTATGCATAATTTTTTTAAAAATATTAGCATTCTGCACTTCTTCTCTATATAAACTATAAGTGTGGGAAATTTCATACTCTTTCGTCCGCGCAATTTTCGTAAAAAGGGTACAAAGTTTTTGCTTCACGTATTAATATATAGGTTACAGCACATCTGGCTCTACAAAAATTCAATGTGTAATTTCCACGTCAATCATAATTTATTGCTAGAATTCATTCAAAGCCCGTTTAAATATATCACTGACTCAAATAACAAGTGGAGACGGCTACAGACAGGAATTCCCAGCCGTTCTACATTTATATTATAGGAAATGTCTTAGCAAATACGTTTCGAACTTGATTACCTAAAATTAAAATAAAATCTTTATTTATTTAAACCTTACCATGTCATGACTTTAGTAAGGTCTATGAAATAGTCCTGAACCTAAACACCAATCCTAAAAAACGAAAAAGGTTTCACTTAACTTGCTTATCCGTTATCAAAAATGACAAAGGTCCAGGTAGATACGTATCTACATAACAACGACTCAAAATAGATACAACTTGCAAAAAATGACGAGAACTGACCCTAAATTATAATGAAAAAAGTTAGGCAAAGAGAGAGACTTCAACTTCATTAGTAATACCTTATAATAATTTTAATTACTAAAACAAAAAAGACAATTCATATTGAACAGTTTACTAAATATTTTAATAAAAAACATTAATTTTAAATCACATCATTAGTCTTTATGACATAAATATTTTTAAACATTTTGTACTGAACTGCTCTCTTTCTTTATCATATGTTACATATTAAGCTTAATAAGCGTATGATGTCAGCGTCTTGTAATGTTTCAGAATTATTATAGGCAAAAGCTTTACTGCTTGTCATATTTAAACACCACGATTATGTACTTTGACTGTACATTAATTATTGTAGCGTCAAAAGTAAAGAAGCTGTCGTGAGTCGTGACAAAAAATTTAAAAATTATTATTAGACTTACATAATATATTTTGTTACGGATAAATTATGCGCTCAACGCTCGAATATGGCTTCGACAAACGGCATTTTTTACAAAATGTAATTATTATGTTCTTTTTTCTTATTATAGTGTGTGTACATACTATAAAATATTTTTGTGACAGATTATTTTACAATACAATATCTTTTTGAAGGTATACTTCTTTTCGCACGTTTGGAAAAAATTAAGAGACAAAATTTTTACGACGCACACCGACAGCCAAACGACGACATGATGAAGTTAGCGGCATTCCTTTTACAAACAGAGAGGTGTGACGTGTGTATATTTTTGTTCTGTTCCACCAAAGAAGTATTACTTTTTACGTGCGTACATAAGTAGGTACACACACACATTTTTTTATAGGTATAAAAAAATACCACACAAATTAAAAAAAACTGCTTCTCATCACTTGATCTTGGTTCATTAAAAATAAATACATACTTAGACCCGATAAAACTTCTATATAATTTGCGATCATATTAAGATGCACGTTTGAAAACGTATTTTAATGATGAATGCACTTACTCAAATAATAAGAAACCGTTAGTAAGTTACAATAATTAAAGTTGATAGTTAGAAATGATTCGCACATGAAAATATCAGAGGTGCGAGACCCGGGATTTGAACCCGCTTCACTCGGATAGTAGATCTCATTCACATATCTCTTAATAAATAATTTTAAAATAAAGATGACTTTCTTATACTATATTGTTTATATGTATCTATACTAATATTATAAAGCTGAAGAGTTTGTTTGTTTGTTTGTTTGTTTGGTTGAACGCGCTAATCTCAGGAACTACTGGTTGGAATTGAAAAATTCTTTTTGTGTTGGATAGTCCATTTATCGAGGAAGGCTTTAGGCTATAGAACATCACGCTACGACCAATAGGAGCGGAGCATAAATGAAAAATGTTGCAAAAACGGGAAAAAATCATTCCTTTTGAGAGCTTCCGTTGCGTGCGCTGCGTAAGCGGTTGAAGTTACGCAAAAATCGTGTATGACGGAATTGTTCTCCTTTAAAAGTTCTAAAAAAAAGTCCGCGACAGCATATGTCTATCTTTTAAGGTTGACTCAAAATAACCCTTTTTATGGCAATCAAATTTGTTCTAAAATAATGCATTACTTCCGAAGGTGTTTTTATAAACATGATATTAATCCTTATCCAAATAAATACGTTATTCATCACAAGTATTTAATTTTGAACAAAATTGCCCTTGACATCATTTGATTTCAATGAATATCTTAGGAGATATCATAGTTTTAAAATATACATATTTAACTTTACGCGGTCTATGGGTGAGCGCGCTCTCAGCCCGATACAAGGCGAGGGCAGGGCGGTCGTGAGGGGGGAGGGCGCTGGCCGCCGCGCCGGTAGCTCTGCGAGCAAAGTCACTATTCCACGCGGACGAAGTCGCGGGCATATACTATATGTATCATTAATTTATTTCACTAAATAAAATGCTTTAGAGTACCTACCATAAATTTTATTGTTTGAAAACGAATGAAAAGCATTAAAATTTTAGGACTTTGTTATAAATACTTATTACATCAACCATTGACGTCATAATAAGCAGTTATCCAACTTATGTCTAGTGCCAATATTTCTTGGTATTACTAAAATATGTACACTGTGTACATAAGCTTTTTTTTTCTTATCTTACATTCGTTTCGGTAAATATTTTCAGACATGACCACATCTCAGATAGAAACAGAGAACACGCAGATGACTAATGATTTATATCGCCTACTGAAAAAGTACACGGGCTTGAGAAATCTAATTAGAGAACTTAAGGTAAGAAATGTTACATAGTTATATACATAGTTTTTTAAAGTCAAATAAAAATACATTGAATTAATATGTATAGAAAACGGTTAAATAGACCTAAATGAGTTAAGCGTTTTCAAGACATCGATAAGCAAACTCAAAAAGTATCTGTGTGTGTATATCTTTGAAATCGGTTATAAATCCACGTTTCGTTCACGCATGGGGTAAATACTCGTAGATTTTATATATGAATATGTTTTGTCCTTGTTTGGTTTATCACTAGAAAGACGGGAGCAGTCATGTGACCGGTTTTTTAATTTGGAAGTTTATTTGTTTTAAAACTTTTTAATCAAACTTCCTGAAAATTTGTGACTTTAATTATTATGAATAGACGCATAAAAATACATGACATACTATAAAGACGGCGACAGTCATTTGATCGCTATAATCAAAACAATTTTTATAATTGAAATTTGTAAACTTCTGAATTGTTTACTTATATTCGTCAATCACAAGGATTTCTTAGTTTGTATTGTACGCATTATTTAGAATATTATGAGTAAATTAATGTAAAATGCCTCGAAATCCTCAACATTTACTGCAAAACCTACCAGAAGATCAGTCAGACAATGAATCTAAAAGTGCAAAAATCGACATTGATGATAATTTTGAGTTACATGTTATTAGTTCTAGCTCTGATAGTGCAGACTTTGACCTAGAAGATTAAATATTCCTAGCACATTTGCAGCATATTAGCAATACTAATTATCGTAGTCGTGGTCGTGATCGTGTCGTTATCTTAACATGATAATATTGGAATAGATTCCGATCATCATAAGGAAAAGACAGAGACTGTAACTTTTTACAACCCTACCAAGAGTGGCTTGGATGTAGCTGAACAGATGGCAAAAATGTACAGTGTCAAAGCAGCATCTCGGAGATAACCTATACAAGTATTTTTTTTATATTCTAGACCTAGCAGGAATCTATTATTAGGTTCCTTTTTTATAAGAAATTGACAGCAGAGAACATAAAACGGAGGAAATTCACATTGTATTTAGTTAGTACACTCAGTAGAAAAACTGAAATCGATGAAGAACCTTCTGAGTCTGCACCTTGATGTGTAGAACCTACGCCTTCAACTTCTCAATCTTCTTTACCAATCGAGGAGAATCGAAAAAGACGGGATTGCTATATGAGTAAATGTAAAAAAAAACTAACAAAGTATGGAATGTTTGTAATAAGCCGATTTGTGATTCTTGTAATAATGTAAATAAAAATCTTAAATATAAAAATTGCTTCTAAATATGTATATATTATATATAGTATATTGAGTAATATATAATATATAGTATATTGAACATTATATTGTCATTAATTCATACTACCATTTTTTTCTATCCTATATAATTTTGTGAATATAAGTATGTATTAAGTAGATGCAGCCATTTGACCGCCCGCCGTCTTTGTAGGTAGCTAAATTTTGCCGTCTTTCTATTGTTTTATCATAACGCGGACGTTGGATAGTCGAATATAGAATGTAAAATCACTATTTTCTGCCTGCCCTGCAAAAAAAACAACTCTAATCCCTTTGCAGACATAATTTGAATTAATTTCATATTATGAGACATATAAAAAAAACAAAGAAAAACTAGATATTTACATAATAAAGCGAATGTAAAACATTGCAATTGGTCTTACTTTGCAAATTATTAACATTCTATTGTTTAATTTCTGCGAATTTTCAATGGTTTATTGTACTTACTATGGAACTAATTATAATTATTTAGGCGAAGAATTTTGCATGACCCACACATTTTCGTATGTTAATGTTGCGACCATAATGAAAATGTTTTGTCTATTCTCAAGGTGTAGTATTGTTAACAAATTATATATTTCCAATACAACAAAATTGACTACTCACCTATAATTCAGCCCGAGGCCTACTCTACTGCTCTATGAGTAAGTAGGTACATTAATTAGTTCTATGCACAACTTTATTCCCAACCACAGAAGGCCTTTTACTATAAAATATAATGAGTCAATGACTTGCTGTCGATTGATGGTATTCATTGCTATGCGGATGATAGCACTGGAGACGCCTTCTACACAGGCCGTGCAAACATCCCTCGTTCCGCTGTGGTAGAAAGTCGCGAACAACTTGTGTCTCAAATCGAGAGTATTCTTTCCAGAGTCTCCGATTGGGGTCGGGACAACTTAGTCCGATTTAACCCCTCCAAGACACAAGTCTGTGCGTTCACCGCTAAGAAAACCCCATTTACTGTGGCCCCTCAATTCCAGGGCACACCCCTAACCATCTCCAACAGTATTGGTATCCTTGGTGTCGACATCTCCGGCGACGTCCAGTTCCGAAGTCACCTGGAAGAAAAGGCCAAGCTGGCATCCAAAAAACTCGGGGTGCTTAACAGAGCGAAGCGGTACTTCACACCGGGGCAAAGACTGCTTTTGTATAAATCGCAAGTCCGTCCCCATATGGAGTACTGCTCTCATCTCTGGGCGGGAGCACCGGCATACCAGCTTGGGCCTTTTGACTCGGTTCAAAGGAGAGCTGTGAGAATTGTCGACGATCCAGTACTCACAAGCGCTATAGAGCCCCTAAGTCTAAGGAGAGATTTTGCGTCCCTCTGTGTGCTCTATCGTCTGTATAATGGGTTGTGTTCCGAAGAATTGTTTGAGATGATGCCCACGGCCACTTTTTATCATCGCACCGCTCGCCATCGACAGAGAGTTCATGCCCACACACTGCATCCCAAATGGTCCCGTACAGTTCGATTTAAGAGAAATTTCCTCCCACGGACCATCCCGCTGTGGAATGAACTCCCTGCCGAGGTTTTCCCAGAGGGCTACAGTATGGGGTCCTTCAAAAGGGGAGTAAGTAGGTTCTTAAAGGGTCGGCAACGCGCATGTGATGCCCTTGGTGTTGCAGGCGTCCATAGGCTACGGTAACCGCTTACCATCAGGCGGGCCGTATGCTTGATTGCCCACCGTCGTAGTATAAAAAAAAAAAAAAAAAAAAAAATGAGTTATACAGTACACTAACTGTAGGTATGGTAGAGGTTACAATACAATAAATTAATTAATTATTATTATTTTGACTATTAACGCACTATACTTCAAAGATACTTCATAAATAAATATTTAATGTATGTATCTGAAATAATTTCTATACATATTTTTGATATAAATACATTTGATATATTTATTTTTTTATATATATGCATAATGCGTATATATTTATTTTTAGACAACTTGTTATTTTCAATTTAAAAGGAAACACATGTAATCTGAATCCGTTATCCACTTATGCTTCATATAAAACAGAAGTTCGATTCAGTGAAGCATTAGATTAAACCGCTTTTAGTTTATCTCACTTGATATTGATTAAACTTCAATACCTCATTACTTAACACAATTTTTTTGTTGTACCTATTACATACATAGTGTTAATATAATACAATGCCGTAACGCGATATTAACTTGTACTAATATTATAAAACTGAAAAAATATGTTTTTATTATTTTCACGTTCTAAGCTTTAAAACTGCCAAACTAAAAATATCTTTTCACACTTTTTCAGTCAGATTACGTTAGCTCAAAGATCTACCCGATGTTTCCGAGATACACAATGTTGAAGGACATGATAAAGGATATCATGCACGATCCCGATTACATGGAGGTGTGCCACGAGGTGGACCCATAGCGCGGGGTGCGCAAATAGATGAGGGCTTCCTTCACCGACCGCTCGCGGTCAAGACGTCGCTAGCCGAGACAACCTGAATGTCGGAGGATATTTATTGGTTTGGCATAACTTTTAGCTTTGTTTGTATGCTTCAGCTTGTGAAAGAGGCGTTAAATATTTTCACATAATGTTATTTAAATTAAAAAATATTAATTGTTATTTAACTGAACCAAATCACTTTTTTCTATCTATTTAGGTCTTAAGTAAATCTTCAATAAATAACAAATTTTGGTTAATACAAATTAAGTAAAAACAATTTATATTATGTACTCAAAAGTTTTTGCCAGCACAGTCACACATTTGAAGGTCTAAAAAGACACGGCAAAGCGAGTACTTTCTAAATAAAGGTAAGTCATTGTGGTGTATACCTATCTATTGGATAGGTATTATTTTAAGTATGACAATACTTCTCAAGCTGAAGATTTGGAACATCGTTGGATATGAAAAGTAGTGCCTCGGGAAAATCGAATTGTGTTGCTAGCGTCGTGTAGTGTGACGAGTACTCGTTTATTTTGCGCTAGTTTGTGTATTGGACCGTTATTCATTAGTAATAATTGTGTTTACTATAAGATATAGTTAGAATATAAGTACTCGTCCTCAATTTTTATTTTCTGTAATTTTTCGAAATATGATTTCCTAAATCTGACTTCCCGAATACTCTCTGTAATAGTACTTCAAGACATATCCGACTGGAACAAACATTAAGACAAGAAAAATGTACGCATTTATATATTTTTACGATTTTTTAATTATTATATACATAGATAGATATTGTCCATTTTATGATAACATCCATGTATCCTTTATACGTATGTATTAGTAGAATTTAGAAACAAATGATCATACATTGAACTTTTTGAATTTCGCGTCGCGTAGGGTTGATGCATATATTGCTAAATCATATTTAGGGCAAGTTGTTCAAAACTGTATTGAAAAGTACTTTATTCTAGATTTTAAGTAAGTGAAGGTAGTAGTAGTAAGGTAACATACCATTTTGTGGAGTTTTATAGTAATAACTAGGTAACTGAGTATCTAAACTTTGTACCAAAATAAACCTGAAGTGGCGTACTTGCTTTGTTTTTTCACAATGATCATATATGAGTAGGTAGGTAGGTATATCTTTTACCTATTAACTCTTGCTTATTAAGTAATAATTTTGTAATAAACATTGCAAATGTTACTAAATAGTTAAGTATTTGCTCTAAAATGATTATGATTATATTATTAATGAACATATCTTTTTATACTTTCCTGTCGACATAGCAAAGAGATGTCATACATATAAAAACATATCAAAAAAGTGTTTTGGATTGATAAAAGAATTAATTCCAACAATGAACATAACTTTAAAAATATTGAGGTTAAACAAGCAAACATATCTGTTAAAAACAAAGTTATTTATGCTATATTGCCTCTGTTTTTTCTCTATTAAGATATTATTAAAGTTTGAAATTTTATATTTTGTGTAATTTTATTTATATTAGGTACTAGCAAAACCCGCGGCTTCGCTCGCGCTAAAACTACAACAAAAAACTTTTAAAAAGTAGGTTTCATACAAATTTTCATCCCTTATTTTATCTCCTTATGGGATGAATTTTAAAAAACTCTAAAACACGTATTTATTTAATTGTATTGAAGATCATTAATACCAAGTTTCAAGAAATTCTGATCATAAATATTTTTTGGGTTATGTTATAACGTGTACTCCCGTGGGAACGAAATAATCTCCCGCGGTAAAAAGAATCCTATATGTTGACCCGGATATCCAGCTATCATCATACCAAATTTTCAAAATCCCTCTAGTGGTTTTTCTGTGATGCGGTAACAGACAGACAGACAAAAATTCTAAAAATTATGAATCGGCCTCTGCATCGATAATAATGTCTATTTCAATAAGATTTTCCAAAAAATATTTAAGGTACAGATTCGGCTTAGTTAGAATTTTATTATATGTATCTATAGATAACTATAATATTACAATCTTAATCTTTAGCCTAGTGATATTTTGTGGGTTATGTTTAATTGTCTAATAAATAAGTGTTTATAGGAAGAATAGGTAGCATACAAGCATAGAGAACAATGCGTGTGATGATTCGCATATAAAAATAATGCCATTGTATGTGTTCAATGTTTAACTTAGAATATGAATGTGAGTGATGTATGGATAATATAATTTCCGTATACCCTAAATATTCTACAATTTATCATCTATTATGTTTCACGGTCGCAGATACAGGGAACCTAAAGGTGCCTTCACACCGAAGCCGTAGGTCCGGCGGCACAACCCGGCAGATACTTTCCAACAAATAAGCGTAGTGGTTTTACGTCTTTGCATGCCCATTGCACAGTCTGATTTTGCTTAAGACATGATTATACACATGTCGCGTACCACAAGATAATCCTTATAACATTATTTTAACTATACCAAATGGCCAAGCATAATTCTTTCAACGGCAGCGACACGAGTGTGTCGCGTTGCCGTTATAACAAACCGCCCGCGCCAGGCTGCATCGCTAAAGTCGGTGGATTAGATATGTATGTAGACACCTTAAGAGGATTGTGAAGCTAAATAAAAAAAGTAAATTTCCATACAAAAAGCGATAACGTTTTCCCCCCCATTAACATAGTCTAATTTTCATAATTTTTGGAAATGTTGTAGATATAATGAAAAACTAGGTCCGTACGTTTTTATTTTAAAGAAATATTGCGTATGATAGAAGTTATTAGCATCTAAATATCTGTATTTTTGACGTAAAAACTTCCTCGAGCGTTTTTATTTTTTTATAATTAAACTAAACTGAACTACTAAAAAAGGAAAACGTACAGACCTAGATTAAGGTGTACTGAATCTAATGAAACCAAAATTGTCTCATTTCGTAAATGTTTAGGGGGGTAAAAACGTTATCGCCCAAAACAATATTTCAAACAGAAATGTAGGTAATTGCCTCTAAGATTTGCAACTCTCTCTATCGCACCATAAGGGTTGGCAAAGCGAGCGATATGAAACAGATAGCATTTTCTTAAAAACCTACTCGCGCCGTGTATCGGCACTTCACAATCCTCTTAATGGTGACCGTGAAATGTGTAGGGTTATTTGTAAGCTCAGTAGTATTATTTGTAACTGTCATAATAACAATGTTTTACTAAAAATGCTAAAAAATAATAATTTTACATATAATATCTAAGTATATTAAGTGTCTTCGAAACTTCTCATCACATGTAGTTTCAAAAGAAGCATATAAATATGTATTTTATGCCAAATTATAAAAATATATGTATATGAATATTTAACCACAATATAATAACAATTTAGCCGTAAGAGTTTTGTAATCAGTATCATATTAATACTTTTCGAAATATGAAAGCATATAGTGAGGCTAAATTATATAACTTAAGATAAATAAAGAATCCTTTTTTATAATAATAGAATAATGTAGAATTATAAAAAGCTTATAATAATAAACAGTAACAGCGTCGAATAAACAGCAATTATAGCTCCCTAAAAATAATGAATGAATAAAAAAATACCAAATCAAATCATTTAAAAAAAAACAATTTTGAATATACATATTTTTAATTTCTTCCTATAAAAACATAATATCCACATAGTCTACATACCTAGATGTTTTTTTAATAATTATAATATTTTATTTAAACGATATTTTAGATTTAAGATTCTGTAATTATAAGTTATATTATCTACTGCCATTAATTAAGAAAATTTATTGCTATAGGATTTAGAATGTATAACGAGTAGATTCAATTTTTTTTAACATTTTTTTTATTTAGTATTTTCATAAAAGAGCTTCTAATATTTCTTAATGTCTATATTTAACTACATAGGGAACATGTATCAACCAATGTAAATGTTACTTTTAATCTGCAGTAGATACATCAGTTAGATGATAGATTAAAAATTCTCATACACAACTATACTAACTGCTATATAATGGATTAATTTTACTATTCCAGACGCATGAACATTGCATTACTTTTTTATATCATTTTATAATGTATATTTATATGTACCTACTGTACGTAGTGAATTTTTGTAAACCTACCTAATAAAACTATAATAAATTCTTTTATACTATTTTCTACCTAATCACCGTATCTATTAGCGTCAATCTTTTTTCAATTATTGTGACATCTACTTATTGTTAGTACTCCTACTCAGCCAGGTCATTAGGATATCTAATAGGAATCATTTGTGGTTACCGTAGAAATATTAAGAAGCTCTTAATCGTTACTACTAATACGATAAACGTTTAAAAAATAAATATATCTGTAATCTATTATATTTTTTTGAATCTTAGTAGTGTTAGATATTTAATCAATATGCGTATACAAATATTAGTATTATTTTCTTATTTTCTTTAAATATTTCTTTTCTATTAATATAAGTTAGCGTCGTTATAATTAGTTGTGAGATATATGTAGTCAAAACTAAAGATACGTATGTGGACGTATTGTTTTTTTTTATTACTTGATATATACCTAGACATAGACAACATAAATACACACATTTTATCATTATAATAGCCTACAAATACTTGACGTATGCAGACTATGCACAACAATTTATTATGCATATTATATAAGCATACTTACAACATTTTTATGGAAAAATAATTTATAGCTTTTAATAAATATTCAAAAGTAAAATATGTATGCTATAACTATTTATTTGTTAGATTAAAGTAATAGTCAATGTTTTATGTAATGTCATGGCATCTGCCTGTATATCATTATATACTCAGTACTGTTATAGATTATAAAAACAAATTCTTGCGGCTACGATTATAAATCGATAAAATTATGACAAAAATTGTACACCTTATTTTCGAGGTTCTACCTACTGTTAAATGTGCCACTCTGTAATCAGATATAGCCGCAGATAGTTTCTTAGAAGTAAAACTAAATTTTAAATATTATATTATAACGTACATATATGTATATGTTGCAAATACATTTGAAATGCTAAAAAATGTTATGCAATAAAGAAATTGGTACGTATCATAATGACGGTATATACTTAGTATATTAAATATCTGTGTGAAAACGCTTTGTTATAAACTAAAATATATTATTTTTTTGTGCAAACATAGCGTTTTATTTGTTTTAAAATAGATAAAAAACCAGTAGTGCTAGTCATATATCCCATTCCACAAATAAAAATTGTATGTGTATTCAGCCCTTTTTAACGTCCCACTGCTGGGCACGGGCCTCCCTTCAATACGAGGGGGATCAGGCCATAGTCCACCGCGCTGGCCAAGTGCGGGTTGGCGGACTTCACATGTCTTTCGAAAACTTGCTAGGTTCTCTCAGACATGCAGGTTTCCTCACGATGTTTTCCTTCACCGTAAGGCAAGTGGTAATCATGATAGAAATGATTCGCACATGAAAATATCAGAGGTGCAAGACCCGGGATTTGAACCCGCTTCACTCGGATATCGAAGCGAGCGAGTTACCATTGGGCTACCACTGCCTAAATAAAAATTAGGCAGCGCTAATTCAGGCTATTTTTAGTCGCTTGAATAAATAATAGATGTCGCTGATCCCCAAGCTGTCGAAATGCCGGACCTATCTTATTTTATAAATATGTGTAGGTATATTAAACCATGTTAAATATTCAAAATTCATCCTTCATTTTTTTAAATACATTTTAGTGAGTTAAAAACCTTTTAACCGTAGTAAGCAATTCATAAAAATAAACAATGCCATCTGTGAATACGCACCACAAACTCATCACGTGATTGCTTATTTTTCAAATTACGTGACGTAATTCGTTTTCCTCACAGAAATCACATGATACTTTGCTAGCTTGATATATCCTCCCAATAAATATTTTTTAGTTTGCTTGCCTAGAAAAGGAAAAAGAAACTCCTATATCTCCTCTATTGACTCCTTTATCTCCTTTATATTTATAAGGACCCCTTTATTGCTCGTATGTTCACCTGTCTATTGTCCCTTAGAACTGTTAGCAACAGTTCATGAAGCTAAATTGGCAGGACTGTTCAGTGTTCGTATATCACAGCCATTTAACTCGGAGACTATTGGTGCTATAGCTCTTATAAACCGATAGACATTTCTGTAAGTAGTCAAATTACATGAAATGAAAAACAATTCTAAGTAAACAATCCCTAACTTTTATCTATACTTAATATTATAAAGCTGAAGAGTTCGTTTGTTTGTTTGGTTGAACGCGCTAATCTCAGGAACTACTAATCCGATTTGAAAAATTCTTTTTGCATTGGATAGCCCGTTAACTGAGGAAGGCTATAGGCTATATACTATCCTGGAAAAATATACGGTTCCCGTGGGATAGATTTGTTTTTGTCTAGGGACGAACCCGAAGCGAAGCGAGGTCTAGTCGCTAGTAGTATATAAACGGCAAAGAAACACTATGAAATACAAAAACTCTCGGTGTGTAATATGTATAACCTACGAATAAATAATATTTATTCTTAGTGTATAACTTACAATATTTCCCATATTCTCTGGACAAATTATGACAACTCCTATAGATATAATTATTAATTATTATTATTATTAATTGCTCCTTATTGTACACGCTTTCGACCGCGTACCGAATTCAGTATGAAATTATTTCTATCTCATACTTAAAAAAAAAAAGTAAAGTTCTGTCCAATAAGAAAAGGATAACTTATAAAAATTGTAATCGTAAAAAAAACATGTAACTTTATATCTGTAAAACAATAGAAAACGACGAGCCATACAGTAGTCGCATAAAATGTGTAACAGCTTTGACATGAGGCCTATTACATTTTAACTGTGATTTTTCAATTTAATGCCCCTTTTTGACGCTCTTATTCAGAGAAACTGAAACTCTTCGACAATTTAGACTTATTGTATGATGAAGAATAAAAGTTAATATAGTTCAAAGCGGCCTCGCTTTGCGCAAATTTTCATTATTAATTTTTATTTCATAAAGAAGAAAGTTTTTAATAAAATGCGCGACGACACTTGAATTCATTTTGTTATTTGTGGGTAGGCTGTCTGTAACAACTGTATAATGCCTTTGAGACATCTAACACCTTAGTCTCTCCCGTGACCATGATTGCTGTAAAGCAATCGAAACGTCGGGAACCAAAAATCAAAATAAATCCGCGAAAAAATCCGAAAAGATAGCTTTATTTAAGTATGCTCATTATTAATAATAAAAAAAACAACATTCTTTTTACAAACAGTGTTGTGACATATGGGATGAAATCTTTAGCTATTTAGTTTAGTTACGCCAAAGAAGTATAACTTCTTACGTACGTACATAAGTACACGCACGTGTTTTTTTTAATTCATTTTATTAAAATGACAAATTGTGCAGTGTCAGGATGCAACGAAAATGTATATTATTTGTTCTTCTGTTAAAAGACAAAAACTGAAGAAGTTGTGGGCTAAAACAAATAAGACCACCAAAATTGGTGAAATCACAATCTTTATATTTAAGGCTATGTGGACATGTTTTTACAGAAAGTGATTTTAAAACTCTTAAATCATTTACAGGTGATTTTTTTTTATTTATTGCACTTTTTTATTTATTAATACATCCATACATAATATAGAGTTTCATACAAACGTTCATCCCCCATTTTAACCCCTTATGGGATTGAATTTCGAAAAATGGTTGTAGTGAAATCATATAGCTGCAAAAACACTTAAATTGTATTGAAGCATTAATACCAAGTTTCAAGTAATTCTGATAAATAATTCTTGTTCATATAAACTTTATTAACTCTTTAAGGGATAAATTTCGAAAAAAATGAAATAAATACCTATGTTTCTTATTTTTTAACTTAAAGCTAAACACCACTTTCTTTGTATTTCACATTAAGAATGACAGAGTTTCATACAATCTATACCTTATTTTACCCATTTGAAAGAATGAATTTCTAAAAATCATTATCGGATGCTTACATCACATAAGGAATACGTCCTTCAAATTTCACATTTCTACGACCAGCGGCTTAGAGTGTGTGTTAATCCATCAGTCAGTTAGGAATTAAGATCACCACAGGATGCACCTCTCCTTCTTAATTCTTCTTATAGTTAGTCTAACTTCCACATACAATATATTGCACAGGTAAGATGTGAACACAATAGAAGGAAAAAAACCAGGTACAAATGAGATATAATAATCACCTCAGACTGAATGCAAATAGATCATACGTGTAGCGCCCTCCTTTCAAGAAAGCTTCCCCATTAGAAATATGAAAACGGATTACCCGTTTACAAAATTGTACAAAAATAATGTGAAAAACTGTATTATTTAAAATTTCTAGAAACAGTAAATTTCTAGAAATATTTTAGTTAATGTAATTATATAAAATATTATTATTCTATATAAGAAAGGGATACATAAGGGAATAGTGAATACCAGTGAAAGAAATGACAAGGTTTAGGGGTACAATTGTGTCAGTCAAAAATCAAGAATAAATAGAAGAAATCTGGAAGAATTGTTTCTTTCAACCCTACATCATACAGTCCACCATAAAAATTATCCGTGTGATTAATTAATTACTTTTTTAAATTAAAATTAAAAATATCATTCATCATATCAAAATTGTATAAAATCATACTTAAAAACATAATCATATAAAATAGAAAACTTTATTTAATTTAAAAATACTTTTTTAATATACTTATATATACTATTTTTAAATAAAGTTATATATATATATTTAATCCAACTTCAATGTAACATTCTAATTAATTGTAGTGCCCTCTATTGAAAAATTATAGAAGCTAGTTCTTATTATTGTGCACAGAGCATGTCAACTACTAAGCGTTGCTTTTTACTTTAAATAATACACGCTAGATGGCGCATTGATTAAAAATAATAACAATGTTACCATATAATAATAAAAATATAATATCGTTTTATAATTTAGTGAATTATTATATATAACAAAACAATAGCATATTTTACGATCATACTATACGAAATATTTCATTATCATCTGTATTAAATATTTTGTAGAATATAAAGAGTTTAGAATTTATCGTATGAAAAATAGCGTGTGTATACAAAAGCTTTACAGGTAACTAAAGAATTTTAAATAATTTTTGAATAAATAATTTAATTAATGAAAACGTTTTTCTTAAATTAGGGTTTAATAGCATATAAAGAATTTAAAAAAATGCTTCAGTGAAAATGGAGTATGGCAGCAGTGTTCGCAACCGTACGATAATTATCGTACATGTACGATAATTTCATCGCTGCGTACGATGTACGATAATTTCCATTAAGATGCAAATTTTTATACTGGACTTGAAACATATAAAAATTTAAATTTGTCTTCAGTACTTTATGCCTAATGGCTTATAATTTGTGTTATAAATATGCAATGTAATTTCCCTAAGAATGGAAGACCAGTTTCTATTAACATTAATGAAACTGAAGTGTACTGTGTAAATATTGTAATTTTGAACTATATATTTATGTCAACTGTCAATTTTGTGTCAGCAAGTTTGAAGCAATGTACAATAATTTCGCGGCTCTGGGTATTGGGTACGATAGTTGCCTGGCTTCAGGTTGTGAACACTGTCTGGCAACACGCGCGCGATTCATTCATGTATAATTTTCATTCGACCGGCAGACGCGGTCATAGATTGATGTTATTACTGTGTAATTAAAAATGGCGGGATTTCGTCGACATAAAAACTTTATAACAAACTTTTGTACTTTATTTTAATAAACGAAAATCTTATTTTAATTAGCAATTCCACTTCTAATCGTATGTTATCATTGCTAAAATTTATTATTTGTGAAAGTTCGCCGATTACGATGTCGGTTGATTTAAAGTGGCAGTTACCTGACATTTTTTGTGTTGTGTGTTGAATGGTTGACGGAATAAGTTTAAATTGCCGCGCGGGAATGGATGAATAAGCTGCTTATAGTGTTTTGGGAACTTCTATTGAGATGCCTTTCGTGCAGCGTGTGGTGGAACCGAAATTTCTCTCACGAACGAGTTTGCGAGATGAAAATGGAAAACCGAAGGTTACGGATGAGGAACTTCAAGCGGTCACCAACTGTACACTGAGCAATGCGCTCCGTCAACTCGCCTCTCTTGTTCTCCTGGCTGAAGATATATTCAGTGAGCTCACAACGCAGCTTGAAGGAATAACTGAAAGGTCGAAAATTGCACGAACGAAGATTGAAAGAATTCACGAGATTGTTGAAAACTATGACCCTAAGAAAGTTCCAGTTCGTAAGTACATATTTGCTAGAGTTTTTTTTTTAATTTTTAACCATTATTATACTTTATTATTGTACTTTTTAAACGTTAAAAGCCTGTAAAAAATTATTAATTTACGGAATTTAGTATATAAATTTATAAAACATACTTCTAAAAGTTATTATGTACATGTTTGGAAATAAACAATGTACATATATATAATAGATATAATTACGTACATTTAAATAATGATTACAACTTTCGAATTACATGTCATAAAATAAAATTTAAACGCTACCTACGGTTTTACAGTAACCAACAACTTTACATTAAAATTATATTAATTTACGAGGAAAAATATGAACATTCGGAAATCTCATTACATCGCACTCCTTAAACAGACCGCCTTTATAAAAAGTTCCATCTTGATGCATTACTGAGCGCTATCTAAAAACCTGTTTGGGCGTTCGAGCGGCCCGCAATGGGAAAAAACATCCAGATTCCGATGCAGACCATAAAAACTTTGAGATAATTTCAAGACCATCCAATGATAAAGCAACGCCGCACACGATCTTGACCGTTTAACTATTTATGTTACACTTCAAAGCTGAATTAAAACGATCATCTATTTGTCGGTACTCAGTATATAAGGCATACCGATTACCTACCTACTTGAATTAAACCACACCCATTGGTATGTTCCAATTCAGTTAATCTAAACACTACAACATACAACCAGATTATACGATACCTTGAATAGGTACTTTCACCGGCATATATTGTATAAGCAAGTGACTATCATCATTGAAATAATAAAATATACGTTTTTATTTAGTTACTTTGCCTTTTAAAACTTACTTTATTAAGGTAATCAATCTTACCTACTATACTTGATATACGATACTCAAACGTCCAACCAATAAATACCTATTCTAAGTATAGTCGACCTAATACAATGAACTTGAAAAGCACAGATGAAGTAACTCTTGATGTATGCTTAATAAAATAAACCTAAACATTTCACCAATGATGGGCATTAGGTTCTCACCGTGTGAATGTAAACATTTATTTGAGTCTACACACCTATTTTGAAACCAATACGTATTTTAAAAGCTGTATTTAGCTTCTCGTGTACCTATATTCTATTAGATCATATGTATAAGATTTTAGATTTTTTTATAATATTACAGCAATAAAATCATATCATTCCATAGGCGAATTACTAAATATAAATGTTATGTCTTAAGATTTTAACTGGTTTTCCGTTAACCTTTGTTAAATTTTACATAGGTATCATTATTCAAAAAACCATCTAGAGACAGCTTTATTTATTTGAAGCGAAGCAAAGAGCACACAATTTGTCTGATCTAGTGGGAAAGTTCTTTCAGTGATCAATGAGACTAGATACTTTATGATCGATTTCCATCAATCACATGTAAAAATAAACGGGAAATCGCAAGGACACGTAGATACTGTGTATTGCACATACCTACATATATTGTCTACCTGCACCTGCAGTAAAATCATAGATAAAATAAAAAAAATACATTTTCTGTAAATATATATCCTATGTGGACATTTTCAGTTAATATATTATCTAATCTAACATTAAACTAACCATGTCCCTTTGGTTTTCAAGAATTTAATAATATAACCAATTATGGACATAATTATACCACCTACGAGTCGACTAAGGTAGCATATGAGTTTAATGACCGATAAAGCCTTAATCGACTTTCTTTTGACTTAGAAACTAGTTTATGAGGTAAGAATTAATGAGGCATTCGCAATCAGATAGGAAAAAAAGATTAAATAGTACTTTAAGTATAATTATGATATAGACAGATGTCCCTACATATAAACGTAACTCTGCTAGTATTATAAATTTTGTACATTTCTTGGTTTGTTTTTTCCCCGGAACAACTGATCAACGAATTGACGTAATTTTTCGCTCAGAGATGTATATATTATATGGGCCGGAAAGTGCTGTAAAGTCGTTTTATATTACTATGGGTACTTGAAATGGTTTCTTTGAGATATTCTATTTCAAAATGTGCGACGAAGGTATGCCACTAGAGGACTGTGATAATAGAATATAGATAACAAATAGTTGTCTCAATGACAACTAAGACCTGCAACTCATCTTTAATTGATCATAATATAAGAATAAGTTGTGCTTTTATCATTTTGTTAAATATATTAGGTATATATTAGTTTTTACTTATCTCTCAATATTTATTTTTCTATATATGTATAATATCATCAACTCGCGTCAGATTTCATAACACAAGTGAACATTAAACAATAGTGTGCCTTGAAGTTCACACGTTTGATTTACCTTGTGAATACCATGTAATCTTTTACCTATATTCTATACTAGCGACTTAACCTCGCTTCGCTGGGGTGCGTCCGTTTGTTTTAATTTTTTTGAGCGAAACCCTAATTCTTTTTTTAAAATAAAAGTAGCCTAAGTTACTCCTTATAACATCAGCTATCTGCCAGGAAAGTGTAATTCCATATGCATTTAGTATAAAGCTGTTATTTTGACATTACAAACAGACACTTAAATTTTATTTATCTGTATAGATTATGTACCTTAAATGTAATCGAGATACTATTAAAATGACTTTAAAAGCCAAGAAATTAGTATCTATTTTTGGTAATATTTTGGTGTGTATCACAACAACTTTAAAATTTAATACTAGTTAAAAGTAATTCAGGAGCTTATGATAAGCTAATGATAGAGAATATGACCGTGTCATATAAATCGTGATTGTCCTACTTCGTCTGGAGTAAATTATAGTTTCCGTGGCCCGCATCTAAGATACCGACATCACTCCTCGATGAAATTCAATATAATCGGATATAATGTTAACCTCTACATGTAAAATATAAACATCAATTTAGAAGACTAGTAATTGATTTAGTTCATCTATCACGTAATAATAATTACTCAAATACATTCATTCATATGTACTTTCAAAATCTATTACAAAATGATAAATTTAATAATTAGTTATATAAATACTAATTAAAAATGAATATGTTAAACTAGCACTTAACCTACGTACAATTTACCAAACTATACTTAGTAATATATTATATTACTTTTTCCTCCGCATGACATCGCCTGTGATTACAATATATTTAAGTTTCCCGCTATAATTATGCTTGTCCTTTCCCATGGAAATCTACTCAAGTCGATTCAGCCATTGCTGAGAATCCACAGGGACTAATAGGACAATACAACATTCATAAAACCTGTTCTGATTGCCTCTAAATAATAAGTAGGTACATCAACTTAGGGAAGGCCGTTTGCTTAGAAATCACATACGGGCACAATATTCAATAAAGATTATGTGATGATAGAAAATTGATTTCAAATTGAAATTTATCACATATTCTTGCTTCTATTACGAGAACATATGAAGCCTTATAAATACACCGACCATTTCCTTGTATAGATTCCAACTGTGTTATTGATTTTTATATCGATTGTAATTAAAACCGCTTTTTGATCGCTTAATGCCACAGTCTTCGGTGTCACCTTACGTACCCAATAGTGCCTTTCCTCGTAGCGGTGTAATTTTGCAAGCTATAGAATAACTGAAGTCGCTCCGTATTAAGCAAGTCTTCGTCATGTAATCTGAACCTCAGCTTAAATCTAACGGCTTTATACTTACCTAATGTATTTATACCCAAGTAAGTTACGAAAGTAATATCTTTGGAACAGATTACAATATGCAGTGTGGCAATGATATTCCTGAATGGAGTGTAGTTAGGTAGTCCTACATCAGTTATTTAATGGATTATAATTAATATTATACCTTAATGCATTTTTAAAAAACTATTGCTTCTTTATATACTTCATTCTTACATTAGGTACTTATTTATTAGTTCGTTTATTTTAAACAACTACATATAATCTAACTTTGGTACAATTTGTTTTATGAAGGGTCTCTATTTTAGGGTTCTATTATCAGCCTTAAGAAATACAAGTGAAGATAAAAACTACACTTGAGATATTCACCCCTCTCATCCGTCATTGTGGGAACCACTAAACGAAAAGAGAACTTTTTGCTTAAGATATTCTGAGAAATATGCTGGCCAGGTAGTCATTAATAATGACAGCTTTTGTATCCAAAAGATTTTGTATTGAATGCGGCATAAAAATGTATAGTCTTATTAATCGGTTCTCTTTGAAATTAAGAGAGGAACTTACGTCAGTAGTTAGCTTAATAACAGTTGCATTTTTTTAACTTTACTTAGACAAGATATCTCCGTGCTAGCGACATACCCTTGTTTTGCTCGGATGCTTCCCCAAGGTACCTTACAAGTAGCCTATCTGTTACACCATGTCATACTCTATCTGCGTACAAAATTTTAAACTTCCTTTAAAAATTGAAGCAGCAGCGGCAGTTTCAGGTTGAAGAAGTACCAAACATACACACAAACTTTTGCATTTATAATTAATCAGTAGTAGTACGATAATGTCTAATAATATAAATACATATTTTTAATGATAATTATTAATTAACCTTTGTTTGTCTTCATACATTAAGATAAAAGATCTTTCATACGAGTATGTATCGGCATGGAAGAAACGTTTTGAACTATCTCTTCTAATATTATAACATTACATACTTTAGATATAAATGAATAAAAAACTATTTATAATGATTTCTTAAACTCATATGGTATAATAACATTTGAGTGGTTTCGTAAGTTAGAGTATTTGATAAAGAAAATATTTAGAGGTATAAAACAATAGGCCCGTTTTATTTCAATCTGTCTATGCAACGAGGCTGTGACAATGACCTTTGAAAACCCACGCTAATTATACTCTCGCGCTTAAACGACGACCGACTGGTTACTGGTATGTATCAACATACCTAACTACATCGTAAAATACTCAAAAGTCGAACTTTCTTATGAATGAACGTGAATTTCAATTTACGACGTTTGGACGAAATGCACCAAAATCTCATGCTGGGTATCCTAAATACTGATAACACATGTTCGTTTCCAGAATACATTTCTTTTTACGGATGTTATTCCGGAATTCAATAGAAAAGTAAATATAAAGTCATTCACAGAAATATTTTACTGTTAATAAATATGAATGAAATAGTGATATTATTTTCTCCTAGGCTCTCAAACCATTGCTCTATCGACATTAATCCAGATTGACTATCTACTTGAAGTGCTCTCTGAAAAAAGTAAAGGCATGAATTATACCACTTAACGGCCACCCATCCTCACGTTCTAGTAGAAAATAATGCTAATTCTCGATTTTGGAGATCAAACATGATCAGTCAAACGACCGGTGCCATAAACATACGTAGGTATATAATATTAGTATATTATTGAAAAAGACAGACGTTACGTTAACCCTACACCGTTTAATAAGTAAATACATATGATAAATGTTTATGTTCTTTATGAGCTTAAAAATTATTATATACTGATTTTCTGTGTTATAAATACTAATCACACAAAATCTATTCCAGTTCATTTTAAACTGTATTATAAATATAATTTCGTTATTTAAAATTAGTTGCGTTGGTTAATTTCTTTATTGATTCTACTTTTCTTAAATTAAGTAATGATATAATTAATAACATAATAATAAAAAGCTTACCGTACTTGTGAACTGTCTCTTATGATGATACAATAATTTAGCGATTCGCCTGTAATAAATTTAAGCTACCCCTCATGTTTTCACCATATGGTGCATCCTAATCTGCAATCCAATTAGGTGCTTTAAAGCTTTTTTCTCCCAAGGTCAGAATTACATTGAATTTTCTAGAACACTACTAATCTTATTATCCATAAGATTAAAATATCGTATAAAAAAGTAACTATATATGTACCTATAATAAAGGAATGTCGCACCTTGGCAGCAGCGTGACTAACTTGTAAATTTTACAAGAAGCCCTATAAAAATTGGGGTGCGTGGCAGCTGATCGGAAGTCCTGTCTTTTGTTGAACTCACCACCACACTTTGCTGTTAGGAAAGGAAGGAAATACGGTCATAGGGTGCCATTTATACAATCTTCACCATTAAAAACATTTTGTCTTTAAATTGTCATGGTAACGTAAAATTAATTTACGTCTATTTTTTAGTTTTTCACACAATCATTAATAATTTTATTTCATTTCAGGCCTTCTCAATTATTTTAAAGGTGATCTAGTTCATTAATTGATTACTCTTGTATTTCAGAATAAAATCACGATATTTCATCATGGCCCATTGTCCTTTACCAAAATTCCTTTTTATTAAAAGCAGGAAAGCTCCACTATTCAAATTATAAAGCACAATGGTTGGCGCAACGGTGCACGCGCAGCGTGTGACTGTCAAAGATTACATAAGCACAACTGTTCAGATTTTTGCCTTTGTCATATAGAATAACGTAAAAATAGTTTTAAACACAAATACACACCCAGTAGGTAAAAATGTTAGTTGCGCTTGGCATATATTAATTATTTCCTGACCCTCCCGAATCTATTTCCGTCCTTCCTACTTAAGGTTTTTCTAGGAACAATTTGAAAAAGTACTGTACGTTACACGTAAATCAAAACAGACAACGATCAATAATTCTTTCATAATAGATTATTGATTTTACACCGAGTTCTGAAAAAATACTGAATAGTGAATACTTACATTTCTCCATTTATTTGGGTAATATTTTTATACATAATCTTTTGATTCCTCGAAAATCTGAATTCTCAAACAAACGAGAAAAATTAATATTCCTTGAGTAAAAATACAAACATCAAGCTCTTTGGTGAAATTACTAACAATTTAATTACATTATGGCATAAATATCTAATTGGTAGGCGATATTGATATTTTGAAATTCTAGAACTAGCTACACGTTACGATCGTAATAAATTATTACCTTACGTAAGTCTATATCTTTTATATCACGTTTCTTAAGTTGTATTATGTTACTCTGGAATGTGAGATAGAGCACGAGCAAACATTTTGAGATCATAAGGAGAGAGTTAATGTTATTGTTTTATTGAAACGAATAAAATCACTATCGTTCATATTAAAATCATCTTGGTTTTATGTAAAATGCATATTTAGAACATACTAGCGACTCACTCTTGCCTTGCTCGGGTTCTCCTCTAGAAAAACAAAAACAAATCTTTCCCACGGGAACTGTATATTTTTCCGGCATAAAAAAGTAGCCTATGTGTTATTCTGAAGTATGAGCTGTATTATTGTAAAGTTTCGTTAAATTTTTCGGGGATAAAAAGTAGCCTAGTAATCTAGGCTATAATCTATCTCTGTGCCTAATTTCATCCAGATCCGTTTAGCCGTTCTAGCGTGAAAGAGTAACAAACATCCATACATACTCACAAACTTTCACATTTATTATATTAAATACGGATATTGCAATGAGTGATCGAAGTGTAATTACAAAAAAAAATATTTATATAAAATGGAAATTAGTAGATAATTGTTAACTGACCTACTAATTAGCATGGATTACGGCTTATTTCCCATTTCGCGAAAATAAATCATCAGATATTATTTATTTAAATTACTTAATGTATGCGTTAAAAGAACTTGATTGTAATTTTTTCTACATCCTTGAGACGATGACGTTATTAGACATGGGAATCCGATTGAAAAAGACGTACAGGATATTATTCTCATACTCATACATTAGAGCACGACGGTATCCTGTCATATAAAAACAAAGAAATGTTAGCAATAGAATTGTAATATAATTCATTTACATAAAATGTAGTAATGCCTTAACCTATCCACGTTATAATCTTACAACTTGTTGAAATTTAAATAAAAAAGATTAAGAATAAGAAACGTTTAAAATAAAATATTTTTATATTTTGAATTTATCACTGTCAAATATATATTATTATGCTAATGTAAGCAAATACTGATAAATTTCTTTAAAACATAATAGGTTTTTGTAAAGTATAAAACTTTGAAAACCAAATCAAAGCCTTTTTGGACATTAGTAATTTCTGGCCTAACGGATAGATCCAGTCCACTCCAATAATAAAAAGTAGGTATTGGCCCTAAATTGTCTTTTTTTAAATAATAAAAAGTAAAAAAACCTTATGTACAGAGCCATGCATACTAGTGTAAAAGCTGACTGATATAATTGTTTGCATGACTAGTGCACACCACATTTCACTTTAATTTTTATACGATAATGTTACAGCGTATGTGAATCATTGTTGGTTTGCTGACAACATAAAGGTGAAAATACCGATTGCAAATGTATGTTTTAGATAAGAGTCGGTGCACGTCGTTATAATGGCGCTCGTAAATAGCGAAATGCGTGTATATGTATGTAGGGCTACAATGTATATGTATGTAGTATGAGGACACCGCCGTGCGTTTTATAAAATGATACAATACCAATTCAACTTTTATAAGTTATCGTCAGTTATTAATTTTATCATAGCCTACTTTGAGATAAGAAGGCTAATCTTTACGCTATCACATAAAAGTGATAGTGTTAAGAATTATATACATAAATAACTGTAAATATTAGCACATTAAAAATATTCACTTTTATAATAACATACAACTTTACGTTGTATTACGAGGCATTGTTTTTATCTTTCTAGTTCGAACTTTAGTTAAATACAGTTACAGTGTATAAATATTGCGATATTTTTAGAAATTACATGTTTTTCGCACGTAAATAAGCCATTTGTCTTAGCCAATTAAGTTACGTCAGCACTTCCCAGTTCAGGTAACATGATTTATTCGTGGTAGTCGTCTGACTACTACGGTGAACGAACCCTGTCACTTGCAAGTCGCCATTACTGGTTTCGGCAGACGATTTAAACTACAGTGCACATTGGCCAATTATTATCAGTATGAAACTTGCCATTTCGTACAAGAACCAATGCGCAAACCTCTGTAGTATTTTTTATTATACAGTAGGAAAACTAATGGTATGTCGGGTACACTTTTGAAATTTGAAATCTTAAAGCTTATCATTTCATTATTTTTTAAGAATACTTAGGCGTTATCAAGCCAGTAGCAAAGTTTTTTTAATATTTTACATATGTACATTTATTATTTTATTTCTTACTAGCAGATCCACGTATTGGCCCGCGATCAAACTACGAAAAAAATGAACTTTTTCGCAGTACATACATTATTACTTGCAAAAAATTCGTGTAAGTTTTATTATTTCTTAAAGATATATGGAAAACAAATTAAATTTTAGCGCTCGTAACTCAAAATATCCAGTATCTTATAAAATGTTAAGCGTATATTCTGTAAATAAATTTACACTTTAGGTATTTACTATTTAGCAAGCTCCACTACCTGTATTTTTTGCACATTCTTCTACTCCATCTTTCTTAAGATAGAGGAAGAGAGTACAATGATACAATCGCATACAATGTTTACGACTTTAGAATCATGTAACTCGGCTAATATGGGTTTTTAACTAACAGGCTAACATCTACGTTATTTTTAAAGGCCCAATGCTATGTACACCTGAAGCTTACTTACAGTGTCCCTCCTTTTCCTTCTTTTTTAGGCTACATATATAAAATGCCACTCTTCTTTTGCTGTAGCTTTTGTTTGCTCACGGCTACGCTCGCGTAGACTAAAAAATTTGCTCAATTTTAATTTCCATTGAATTTATGTTTTCATATCGAATTTTTCATATTATGTCTAGAGTAAAACTCTAGATTCACTTAGTTAGTCTAAACTAAAGAAACCAACCACAAATATACCACACTGATGGATGTTCTGACTAGTTCTGGGTTCTGCTAAAATGTCCCTGTGAGAAGCAATCTTGTCCTGCTACTTTTAAGGACTGGCCCTGAGATATATAAAAGGTCATTGCAAAGCAAACTTTGAGAAGGAATTACAGTAGATAAAATCAAAGGCGTAGTCAGAAGTTATCAGTGGTATTCGAGGTATGAATTCGGATTTCCTCCGGGCACATCCAGCAAACACAGTGGCCACTATAATGTTTAATGAATTACTCTAAAGTGTCATCCAGTTACATATTCGTAGCTAAGGCGACTTTTTTATTGCAGATATGCCAACCTTCAGATAGAGGATATAGCAGGATACTTTGTAGCTAGGTTCTCTCTCTCTCGCTCTAAGTCTGTTAGTTGTCGCTGCTGTGGCTAGCCCAAAAAGTTATACATAATTTTCCTTTGGATTCGAAATAATTTCCGTTCTCTACTTTATATCCCACACAGTAAGTGTGCACTTACAGAGAACTTGAGCCATGTTACTCTATTTAAATATATTTAACAACTCAAACTTCACCGCCCAATCATACCCACTTTGGGGCTGAATTAAAAAAAAAACTACAATACATGTCTACTTCATTGTATTGTAGAGCATTAATACTAAGTTTCAAGTAATTCTGTTCATAAACATTTTTTCCTCATATAAACAGCACAACCCCCTTTTACCCTTTTAAGGGATGAATTTCGAAAAAAAATGTTACACATATATTTCTTATTTTTCATCTTAAAGTTAAATACCTACTTCTTGCATTTCGCGTTCAGAATGACAGTTTTATACAATCTTTTATCCCTTATTTTACCCCCCTCAGGGGATGAATTTCGAAAAATCCTTTCCTCTTGTCCTCCAAACTTCACGTTTCTACGACCAGCGGTTTAGGCTGTGCGTTGATCGATCAGTCAGTCAGGAGCAGTTTTACCCTTGCACTACATATTTCTTTCAACAAATGTATTTAACTTTATTAAAAAAATTCTTGAACATATCTAATGACGTTATGTTACCTTTAACGTTAAGGCATTGTACGTGTATCTTTGGAGACTATAAAAAATTGATTTATTGTATTTAATCTATACTACGAACAGCTGCAGCTTAACAATCAGTGCAACGTACACCAAATTATTAAAAGCCGTAAAACGAGTCCCGCACATAAGGGTGAGCCACCCTACCTACTGTCGATTTCGTGTCTAAAAATTGCATGATAGTTTTTATATGAAAGACAAACGATCGTAATCTATATATAATTTACTTAATGTTTATGATGTTTTATATTTAAAACTGGAAATTATAATGCTGGTAATATAATAAATTAATAATAGGATATAATTTCACGTTTTAAAAGTATACAGTTTTTATATAAATTATAAACTTTGAAGTTGTATTTTTATAACTACTGTAAAATGTTGTTAAAAATATTCAAAATTCTAATTGGCTAGTCATGACTTTTCGTGATGTGATACTATCGCACGTTCACTGACTTCTTGGCGATTGAATTCACGTGCAGTAAAAATAATATTGTATATTTACAACATTTTAAAGGTTATCATATATTTACTATGTTTTTTGTTTAATGTCTTCAAAATAATTATTGTATTTTTCTCATAAGTATGCCACGTCCTTTTTTTTTCATTTCTGTATTAATCATTTCAAACCTTCTTCTTACAAAGGTATGGTATTTCTGGCTTAGTATGCAATATAAAGTCCCCCAACGCTCGTCTAAACTAAACCAGCTCTTATCCTAAACCCTTATTAATTGATATGTTTACTTTAATTTACTAAAAAATTTAAGTCAATTTTCTAGTAATTATCACAATTTTTATTATGTGCCTAGGTACATATACTTACAATGTCCATTGATCTCGATGTACCTATGAAACATAATCTATAAAATTAAAAATGAATATTGGTAAGCGCATAACTCAAGGCTATACCGATTTAACTAATTTATTTTTTTGTATGTTCTTAAGGTCCACGGAAGATTTTAACTTTTAATACTTAAAAAAAACTATATCCATGTTACCATATCCAAGCTAGGGACGAACCCGAGCGCAGCGAGGGTGAGTCGCTAGTATATGAATAAGGATTTTACTTTCGAAACGTAGTATGTACCTAATATTGCCTTATACAAGATAAGCTTAGTCTTAATCAGATTTAGCAGCAATTTTCTTTATTTATGCTTAAGTTAATTTAAAGGCTTGTGTTTGTTCAGCTGTACTCTACCTATTTAAGGTTATTTCCCCAGCGTAATATAAGATGCCATAAGACCGTTAAGACGTCGCAAATGTCCCTGTCCCCTAGCCGCAACTCCGCAAGCAACCGGCTTCATTGTGAGGAACGACCGTTAGTCCGCCACCTGCGCTATGCCACTGCCCACTGAACCGAGAGCGACGCGCGTCCAGACACGCGTGCGCTATAGTTTTTACAAAGCCTATTTTAACTTGCACATTTTACTTCTTTATTCTATATTTTAGTACTCTATAGCGTTCGGGAAATGGATTCTAAACGGGCCCGGAATTTCCATTCGAAAAAATGATAAGATATTTTCATTTTTCATTTACTCACTAGTTCGTTCTCTAGTTATCAGGCAAGTATGATTTAATAAATGCTTTTTAGATCTACGTATTTGAAGTAATTCCACATTATATTCCAAATGTTCTTTTAGAGAATTATTAGATGATCTGTCCAATTATGGTAGTGATCTACCATCATACCAGATCATCTAATAATTGTACACAATATCACCTTATTAATTAAGGCAAAATAAGAACGAAAGTGATTAAAAAATATCTTTTTGTTAAGTACATTGATAGTGTAATTAAAACATGTGATATGTATGCAAACGCAACTATCAGTATCATCTGTCAAATAGCCTGAAGATAACTTATATCGATTCGTGTCAAATATTGCGACATTTAATATACTTGATAGGCACCTAAGCTATAATTTTTTTTTCTTATGGTTAAATCAATGTAGCTAGCTACTAAGGGTGGAATATTGTTAAAAAAATATAGCTATTTTACTTTTAATTAAGTCTAAAATTTGTTTTTGCTATAACCAAATTATATATTGATTTGCTATAACCAAATGGCACTGGGTCTTTAAAAATAACATTAACGTTATTTTTAAAGACCCAGTGCTATGTACACCTGAAGCTTACAGTCTCCCTCCTTCTCTTTATTTTTTAAGTTACACATAAAATAAAGTGGCATTCTTATTTTGCTGTAGATTTTTGCCCACGGCTACGCTCGCGTGGACTGAAAAATTTGCTCAGTTTTAATTTCCATTGAATTTATGTTTTCTTATCGAATTTTTCATATTATGTCTAGAGTAAAACTCTAGATTCACTTAGTTAGTTAGTCTACACTAAAGAAACCTACCACAAATATACCACACTGATGAATGTTCTGTCTAGTTCTGGGTTCTGCTAAAATGACCCTGTGAGGAGATATCATCTCTTAAGTCTACGCCTGCTACTTTTTACGACTGGCCCTGAGATATAATAATGTTCATTTCAAAGCAAACTTTAGAAGGAATTACAATAGATTAAATTCAAATTGATTGAATTCTGATTCCCCCCGAGCACATCTAGCAAACACAGTGACCACTACAATGTTTAATGAATTACTCATAGTCTAATCCCGTTACATAGCTTAGGCGACTTTTTTATTGCAGATGTGCCAACCTTCAGAAGGACGATATAGATAGCAGGATTCTCTCTAGCTAAGTTCTCTTTTTCAGCCGAAAAGTTATTCATAATTTTCCTTTGGATTCAGAATAATTTCCGTTCTTTACTTTATATCCCACACAGTAAATTTGCACTTACAGAGAACTTGAGCCATGTTACTCTATTTAAATATATTCAACAACTCTAAGTTCAACGCCCAGTTTTACCCACTTAGGGGCTGAATTTAAAAAAAAAATCTACAATATATGTTTGTTTAATTGTATTAAAGAGCATTAATACCAAGTTTCAAGTAATTCTGATAATAAACAATTTTTTTCTCATATAAACAGCATAACGCCTTGTACCCTTTTAAGGGATGAATTTCGAAAAAAAAAATGATATTTGTATTGTTTTAGTTTTCATTTTATAGATAAATACTATTTTGCGTGTATCAATTACACAGTTTTACACAATTTCATCCCCTATTTGACAGCCTTATGGGATGAATTTCAAAAAATGCTAAAATACGTATTTATTTAATTGTATTGAAGAGAATTAATATCAAGTTTCAAGTAATTCTGATCATAAATAATTGTTTGCCCATATAAACTTTATCACCCCCTTTTATCCTTTTAAGGGATGAATTTTGAAAAAATCTTATACATGTATTTCTTACTTTTCATTTTAAAGCTAAATACAACTTTTCGAACATTTCGCGTTAAGAATGAAAAAGTTTCATACAATCTTTTATCCCGTATTTTATCTCCTTAGGGGCATTTCGAAAAATCCTTTCTTAGCGGATGCCTACATTGTATAAGGAATATGTCCTCCAAATTTTACGTTTCTGCGACCAGCGGTTAAGGTTGTGCGTTGATCGATCAGTCAGTCAGTCAGGACAAAGCATTTTATGTAAGTATATATAGATTACTTTTAAGGATCATGCAGCGAGTAAATAACCCCTGAAAATCCAAATTTATCTACAGTACCTGGGCGACCGAGCTTCGTTCGGAGTTTTTGGCCAAAAGTACAATTTACTTTTTACTTTGGCTTTAAAACAAAAAAAGCTAAAAACTTTAATATTTCCAAAAAAAAAACAAAAGTCAAATCTTTGTATCCGACCGGGATTCGAACCTAGATACGTGTGATTGTCAATCTTGCGCCTCGGCCGCTTGACCACGATGCTAATGCCCGAGCGTGTAAAATTAGCGACCATATTTTGCGTGGAATAATGCGAAAGAAAACCGCATGAAAACACGAAAATAAGCGTTTTCCCAGACATTAAACTAATCTCGATCGATTTTTCGCCCCCGAAAACCCCGTACCAAATTTCAGTGAAATTCTTAGAGCCGTTTCCGAGATCGCCGGTATACCTATATAAATAAATATACAAGAATTGCTCGTTTAAAGTTATTAGATTTAAGTACAAAGACACTATTTTTAAGATGCTACTAACCTTACATACTTTAAAATCACAAAATTTAGAACAAACTAAACGGAGAAAGAGCTAAAGGATGACAAATAATAATTTATAGTTCCGAGAGTGAAAGTGAAAAATGCATTATAAATACAAAAATAGCCAAACAAAAAGCTACTAAAGCAGTACAAAAAAAAGAGTAAATTTAAGACGATAAGAGACACTGAAAAGACACTAAGAGAGTTTGTTTAATTTTAGTTTTTAGTTTTAATGTTTCTTAACCTAATAGTAAATTTTATAACAACGCTTTAGCTATTTGTTCCTTCTTAATTAATATAATATATATTAATATAACTTTTACTTATTGATTCAAGCTCCTCTGATTCACAAGAGAAGGTATTAATAGTTATTTAAGTTTTATTACGATCTCTTCTGCATCGCTTGATTTTAACGACTGTTTAAGTACCTAGACGTAATCCCTTTTTCTTTTAAACATATTTTTTTTCTGATTATTGTAATGGCTTTACAATAAGCAATAATAATAATATGTTTACTTTATCAAATTAATTAACCAATAAAGATATAAAGATGATGTGTAGTATATACTAATATAGGTTGCTTTTATATGATCTGATTTGATTATAATTTCCCCATGAGTTTTTTAAATATGAAAATAAATTTGAAAGTAATACGTTGAATTCATATAAGGCGTTTACGGACATTTCTATTGGGCTACATGAAGCAATATTCTTTCAATAGTGCGAATTGATAGTTTTAAAAAGTGCTTTTGGTAAATATTGAGGGCATGGCGCTAAGCCAAGCCGATCATTGTGATGGAAATAAGGTTTGATCACGAACAATGAAAAGTGGGCGAAAGGGAGTGGGCAAGGCGGTTAACAACAATATAAGCAACCCTGTCGAGCTCTATTACATACATCGACTTGTTGATACGAAGCAATAAAATATTTTTTTATGTTTTTTATGGTTATAGTCTTGTTTTGATATGGAATAGGAATTTATAAATATGAATTAATTCAATAAGAAATCAAATAGAAACATACAATATTTATTAAAATAAAACAATTTTTATTAGGTATATTGGTACCTCAAAGCACAAGGTAATATTACCCACTTATATCTAATACTATAAATCAAATCAGGATCTTAGTAATTCCTGTACGCCAACATGAATAAAAAAGTGCTAAGCCTTCAGTTGTTTTTATTGTTCATCGTATGCAATCGACCTATTTTATCGCGTGTTTATCCTGGCCACAGACGTGGGTGTACTGTTTCGAGCATTCACAAAAGCAGTGAAAGCAAACATTCAGTCAGCGTTCCATATTATGCTTTGTAGGGAACGTCACTTGACACCTTGGCCTTCGTTACGGAATACTTCACCACAGCTTAAGTAACATCTAAAATAATTATTGTACCTTCCACTGTATTAATCTGCTATCTAGTTCAATTTAAATATAAACCATAAATACATAGTATTTCAAGATTAAGTTTCACATTAACATAATTAACATTTACTGGTATTATGTCAAGGATAAAGGTCCGGCCGCACCGGTACGGTCGTAAAAGTAAAAATAACGTACAGTCAATCAACTTGATGATAAGTAAAGATCGATCAAGATATTGAAAGGCAATAAATTGAATAATGGACTAAAGTATAAAAGAAATATTACTGTTGGTACATCGACATCTTTGAATGAATGTACACAACAAGAATATCAATCAATAGACTGCATCGCGTCTGTATTTTGTAACATCATAGTCGTTTGTAGACCGGTTATTATTTTAATCTTCATTGACACGTACTAAAATGTGGGTATATTTATAAAGTACTTATAAATTAAATATAGGTGAACATATCTTATCAAGAACATACACCTATGGACTATCTATAATACACAAATTAAAAAAGGTGATTAGATAATAATTACGTCTTTATAATTTTCTTTGTATTTCTACCATTTTTTCAGTTTTAATTTATTATTAAGTATTATATAATAGTTACATTTTTCTTTTGTAATTATAACATGTCGTTATGTAGTAACATAGCAACATGTATAACCATGTCCATAATATTATGCATTGTTTAGTAAAACATGATCACAATTTTAGTGAGACTCAGTTTTTTTACTGACTACAACAGTCACGTTCCTAATAAAGCATAACTGCAAAAGTAGGTTCATAATTGTATAGCGGATTTTTTTCGAGAACTACTCCATAATCGTGCTGATTTTGTAAAGGTACAGTTACTACTAGAGTTTTTAAATTTATGTAGCCTTAGAAATACATCCTTTTGAAATATGAACAGCATAGTATTTGACGAATGCCTTCAATTACATGAATTAACTTTGCTTACCTGCCTTTGAGAATTACGCATATGAAAATACTTCGAAACGTTGCTGTATTAAAGTTTTAGATAAAAATTGTGTCGTACAACAATTAAAGATGAGTTTTTTTATGTAAATAACCAATCTACGTTAATTTTAGTTCAATTATTTTACGACAGATTGTTTCCCTAGATTAGGCATAAGACTAGCCTATAGACATAGAGTAGGTATAAACTGAGCAATACTGTCATGAAATTGACCACTGTCTAGAAAGAGAAAAAGCGAACTTGCAGCCAATACCTGATTTTTTATTCCAATTTGAATTTATAAATGGAATGTACAATGGTTATAAATATCTATTTTTATTAATCGTACCTATTTAAATTAATACAGAAGACATCTGGCCGTACATTCATGTTGTCTCTGTCGCTTTTCCGCAATTTTTAACTGACGGCTGGCAAAGAAACACTCGGTCCACTATCTACGTCTATGGAATAGCCTAATATTGTTATATCGAACTGATCTCTAGCCAAAGCTAGAGATCAGTTTGATTACTGTATAGTAATCGAATTTAACTCTAGGCAAAACAACTTAAGTTTATTTATCATGAAAGAAATGACAAAACAACGACTATTGCTTTAAGGATTTTTGATATTTTCAGAAAATAATAGGAGTAGGTTTATAAATGTTTTGTTTAGATTATCAATAAGTCGTGCCAGCTTTTAAGATTACTATAATCCACTTCATTCATGAAACCTGTCGCATTCCTTCGAATTGCGTAACATTGACAAAGTTACAGTTAGATGAGTGGGCGAGCGCCGTATATTCTTCATTGTAAATATTTAAGTAACTTGTAACACTTTATTGTAACCCTATTTGACAAAAATTGATAAAAGGTTTATTTGTGGGAAACATATCTATACCTACATACTATAATACCTGTTTTATAGACTATTTTAATTGTATTTTAAACAATCACTACAACTATAAATAATAAATGCGAAAATTTATCGTTAAATGTAAAAAATCGAACATTGGTTACATCACTTTGTTACTTCTTCACGCTAGAATGGATTGACTGATTACAGAATTTTGTAATACAAGATTACCTTCTATCCTGGATTATATATAGAGGTATCTACTAAACGAGCGGGTCCACGGGAAAATCTAGTATTTTTAACTTTATATTTAAGATATCTTATGACCTACTAAAGCAAAAGTTAATTATGTAGTACCTATCTGTAGTACCTGTCTACCACTCTGGCCTTAATGCAATGTCAAAGCACGCTATACAAATTTTGTGCAAAGAGCACAACGGTTTACGTTTTACTTTAAAATTCCAATGCGAGTTTACCATATTTAAACAACGCAGGGTCATCATTAATTAATGGCATCGATACATATGGTACGTATTTATGCTATTTTAGATTTTTGACTTCATTAAAATATTAATCATAAACTATTAGTAAGTTCAAAACTAAAAAAATTACGGATTGGTAATTTATTTTATTTCCTGAGTGTCCAAAACACATAAAATAGTAGGTACATGGATCGTAAAATCCGAAACTATAGACATTAGCAAAATGCCGAGTATAATAGAATTTATGTATAAAAAGTACACTTGTAGGCATTATTTCGGCCCAGCCCACTTGACGCTACAGATTTATTTCTGCTATTTCTGGAAAAAATAGCAAAGTCTAAGAGAAGTTTTTAAATTCAACATTTACAATAAATGTCGATTAGCAATCTTGAAATGTATTACGTATTCTCTTTCTATTAACCGACTTCCAAAAAGGAGGAGGTTCTCAATTCGACCGTATATATTTTATTTATTTTTTATGTTTGTTCGCGGATTTTTTCGTCGTTTATGAACCGATTTTGATAATTCTTTTTTTGTTGGAAAGGAGATATCCCAAGAGTGGTACCATGATAAGGAAACCAGGATCTAATGATGGGATCCCAGAGAAATCGAGGGGAACTTTCGAAAATTGTAGCGGCGACTAGTGCGTTTGTTAACATTTTCATTAGGTATATTTTTAAAGCATTACTATTTAATGAAGGTCTGGAGTCGATCTGATGATGGACCCGAAAGACAGTCGAGGGAACTCCTCAACGATTTATAGCAATTACCAGGTGTTTGGGCTTGATTAATTTGTATTGATGATACGTCTACACTAAAAATGGAAAAATAATAACTTTTAAAAAAAAATAAAAACCGACTTCCAGGCACTGAAAAGTAAAAAAAAAAACTAAACGGGGGTTTTCATTTAGAATAGATGCTTAATCAGATTTTTTCGAAGTCGGTGCCAGCCAATACAAATCAAAGCACACCGACTTCGAAAATATCAGATTAAGTATCTATTCTAAATGAAAACCCCCGTTTACTTATTTTTTACTTTTCAGGTTTTAATTTATTTTTTAAAAATTTTTACGGTAATAATTATATTATATATTATTATTAGAAGATTTGTCGGTACTATTACGTAATGATACAGAAATAACCTGCGGTTTTTCGAGGGTAAAATACACGACAATACCCGTGCTATGTGTAAAGTGATAGGAAACACACTTCTCGCCCTTCATTACTTTATTTTACGCTGTAACCTATAAACATTATATACAAATACGTCTGCACTTACTAATGATGTGTCCTAAACATGAACATGAGGCAGGCTTGCCTCGATAACATACTATTTATGAGACGATTTCATGAAATGGAACAGTGTAAAAAATATTTATAGTAGTTATATTAACAATTTCTTTTTTCATCATTTCTTTTTTTTTAAGATCTACCTCTTCAAGTTATTACAAAGTTTTCATATCTAAGAGTCCTTAAGCACTTATTATTATATTAGATTTCCCATGTAAATATACATATTTATATATAATATACATATTTAGGTATATATAATATAACAGCATAGTATTTAAAGAATGCATTCAATTACATGAATAAACTTTGCTTGCCTATCTTTGAGAATTATACATGACTAGCGACTCATCCTCGCTTCGCTTCTGGTTCGTCCCTAGACAAAAACAAATCTATCCCACGGGAACCGTACATTTTTCCGGGATGATATATAGCCTTCCTCAGTTAACGGGCTACTCAATGCAAAAAGAATTTTTCAAATCGGATTAGTAGTACCTGAAGTTAGCGCGTTCAACCAAACTCTTCAGCTTTATAATATTAGTATAGATATGAAAATATTTCACAACGTTGCTGTGTTAATAGTGTTTCTAATATAAAACAATTATTTAAGTCAATAGTTGCTGAGTAATATGCTTCTAAAGTCGTTAGTAGTTAAGTGTTCTTGTTTTAGATGTAGAACAATGTTTACCCTAGTATTACTAAATACCTTGAAAAGATTGTGATATATGATACATCTTAAGATGGACGTTTCAGAATATAAAACAACAATACTACTGGTGTTGAGAAACTTGAATCGTTCAGATTTTATGACTACTGACTACTAAGAAACGTTTTATGACACAAAATTAAATCTTATACCTTTTATATTATATGGAATTGCTATTACCATTAGGTACAATTATATATGACTGACATTTTTGTATTAATTTGTTGCATATGTAAGCTCTAATAAAACACGTCAAGAATTAAAGTCACAATATGCCAATATAAGTTAACAAATATAAATATGATTATATAAGACTAGTTATGTTCATTACTTACTACTATGGTTAATAAGCTTACCAAGTTCGCTCTAACACTTAAAGTAAACGTAGTTATAGCTAGATTTAATCTTTTGTGGTTTACTTAATAAATAACCTCGCAGGCGTCAAATTTCAACCAGTGCAACTGGCCAACCGCCATGTATGTAGCTATCTTAGCACGGTCATTAACCTCGCGAATACTAGAATAAACAGCATAATACGATATTACACCTTATAACTCTTCTTTACTTTCATTCATTTTAGTACACCATACTCATCGTGCTAATAAACGAAATGGTTAAATATTATAACATTTCTTCAACTTCCTAATAGACTTTGTATTTGTATCCATCTCATATAGTGAGTAATATGCTTAAGCTAACTTTAGTAATATAATTTTTATCTGTAAAAACTTAATAAATACGCATGTTCATGTTAAAACCGGAAACCAACCAGAAAATAAAAATACATTCCAGATTAGGGTGGATTGCTCCCGCTATCAAATTGGCAGATTTTTCGCTACAAATCTCTTTCGAATCAAATTACATAATGTCATTGAACTGAAATCTTTTTTTTTACTTTTATTCTGAAAATCATGTTTTCCAAAATAGATGCCATCGCTTTGATTATTATTATTATTATTTACAAACAGTCAATATTTAAAATGGTTAGTAACTTTTTAAAATAAATTGGAACGCCCAATAAGTTTTATTGTTACGTTAGAAAAGACCACCAAAAATCCACAAGAGCCCCTAGTACGAGTTTACAAGTTACAGAAACGATGACAGTTTTCGTGAGCTCGATGAACTACATAGTTTTCAATGTAATCGGTAGTACGAGTTAAAATTTTCGAATATAGTTTACACGATTTCGTACATCGACTAGCTCGATTGAACGAACTTCACCTTATTCACTTTATCTCTTTTACACACCGGAAAACGAAAAGAGATGGATGTTGTCCTTTGATATTGTTTAAATTGACGTTTTAGATGTAGTAAGTTGAAAGTTCGAAATTTTATTTGTCATCCATGGTTCGAAATTTTTAATCTTAGTGAATAGTTTATTAATTATTATAAGTTTTGTTGATGATGATGAGAACCAGCCCGTCGCAATTGGAAGTGATGGTGGATTTTATGGATAGGTACGTAACAATCATTTCTAAATATAGTCTACCAAGATGTCTTAGAGAGTTTGTTTTAATTACATACAAATATTTTTTAGAAATGGTGACTTAAATAAGCCGACTGATGGTCCCAGCGGCAGGCTAAGGGCCATTGAAAAGTGGCAAGAACTCAGTAATGTTCTCAACTTGGACACGATAGGGACATCCAAGTCGGTCGAAAAATGGAAAAAGGTAACAATTTCACCCAATTTACAACTACTTTACGATGCATGCAGCATGCTGCGTTCCTTCCCAAGCATTCCTTTGTTTGAAAGTTGTGTATCCTGCTTATTAACTATGATCCAAAAACATAGGGTTACATTACCTAAAAGTTTTTGTTTGATATGTACTAGTTTAGTTTATTTTGCATGTACCTAAAGGTGTGGAGTGACCTAAAAAACAATACGAAGCGGAAAGCATCTAAAATCCACCGAGCTGCAGGTGGCACAGGTGGTGGGTCAGCGTCTAAATTGACCTTAACTGACCAGGAGCAGCGGAGCAGCGAGTCCTTAATATTATTGGACCCCAGGCTGCAACTGGTCTACTTACAGTGGAAGAAGTTGGTTTAGAAGTAAATATTTTAATTTTTCCCATGGAAACATAATGTTGGAAACAAATTAAATTTCACATGCTAAAATTCTGACACTGCTTGCTTAGACTATACTAATTTATCTTGTCTTGTGATATATATTTATTTTGTATAATCCATACACAAAATATACACATGTACTTACTTGCATACATAAGAACACCCTAGCTAAGATTCCTTCTGTAAATACCTAATAGTAATATACTTACATTTGTATTGTCTTTATACCTATTATGTGCTAAATATTATGTTTTAATTATATCTGTTTTATTAGTTTAGTTCGATTTGTAAACTAAACACTTCAAACAGCTGAAACTCTGTCTGTGATAAGTATGTGAACCAAACTAGTACCTATAAATAAGTAACCCTAAGCCCTAGACAGACCCTAGTTTTTTAACGACATAAGCTACTTTTATAGTTCCACAATTTACAAAAAAATCAAAATGGCACGAAAGTACCTTATAAAAATATATATTTTTATTCTAGACATTTTATTTTATATTTAAAAATATATCATAAATATGGCAATATTTTTAACTTAATTTAAGTTACTATTATTATAATTATTACAATTTTTTATAATAATTTTTATTCAATATTATTTAGTATTGCTATTATTACAATATGTATATTGTAAAGAAATTTAAAATATAAATTGTTTAAGCATGTTATAATTTCACTAAGTGTTGATTAGATTGAAGATAAAATATAAGTTTTAAGACAATTAAAAGATAAAAACATAAATTGAATTTTAATTATTTGAAAGTTATATAGGTATTAACCATCACAACTATATAATAAAAATATATTAATCTAAATCAAATCAAAGTGTCTTGCCCTAAATATTGTTACAAAGAAAAAAACTTTTTTTCTATTGCATTAACATTTATTACTATTACAGTGTGTTAGTTTAATACATTAATAAAACCATTAAAAATATATAAAGCTTATTCGAAGTAGTCTCCATTGGCTGCAATACAGTCCTTTAAACGTTAATAATGCCATCATCCTGTACTATCTCTTCATTTATCTTTGAAAATCTTGATTATTAACTGTAAAATAAAAGAACCCTATTTATAATTTATGTTATGTAAATTACAGTCAATCCTAATGTTATTACAAGGAAAACAAAATATGTATGTGTATTTCTCATTTTGAATAAATAAAATCTTATATATCTATTGTAATTTTATTTTATTTTATAATAGGTTACCTATTGTTTGCTCCTGAGGATTTGGCACTCCAAAATCCAGTGCTATGTTGTGCAACACACTACATGCTAGAATAATTTGGGCACATTTTTCCAGCTTGTTGTGGAGCACCTTATCCTAGTACACACATTGCCATCTATTCTTCAAGAGCCCAAATGTGTTTTCAATAGTTATACGAGCCCTGCTGTGTAACTTATTAAATATTTCCGATGCACTACCCGGTGCTGGGTTATAGTATGGTGTCATAAGCCATGATCTTTGTGGGTATCCAGAGTCACCTGTTGGTAATTATTTCGTTAGTATAATTGTTTAAATAATTAATATTACAACAATAAAAGTATAGGATATTGAGTATATATTTGAGGCCCTTCAATTTTATAATTTAATTATTGAAAATTATGTTGTAGGCTGTAACCTTAATATCTTTGTTAATAATATGTATAGATGATTGATTATATGGATAATAGATTATAAAGTACAAACTTTTGCTTGATAAGTTTTCTTGCTGCTGGTATGTTGGGGAATTTAAAAAATTTGTTTACAATATTTGGATGGTTTAGAGCCATTGTAACTTGATGAATATAAGGGCTAATTGCCTCTTGAGATAGAGAGTTTGCAATCCCAACCACTCTCTGGTAGTCTCCATTCGCGTAAAATAACAACGCACTTAGTACCTAAAAATATAAAATAATTTTATTAATTACATGAAAATTAAAGAAGTACCTACTTAGATAAGCACCTGGGTTGGTGGATATTTGGATAAATAAATAGCGGTTATAATAGGTACCTACATAATCATACGATAAACCTTATCCAATGCGCGAATACGAATGTGAAATAAAATATATAAGTACTTACCTTAGTCTCCAATGAGATTCTTTGTGAACTCCTAAGATTTGTATTTTCTCTTAGGGTATTACAGAGAAACACAAATCCCTCTTTGGTTAGCCGATACCGCTGCACAAAGTGAGTGTCAGAGATACGGCTAGGCACGTTTAATTTTAGCCTTCTTACGAGCTCCTTTCGCTCCTCATCATAGTCAGCCTCCACATATAACCTCCACGCAAGATACCGTCTCGCTAACATAATTATTGTTGAAAAATATTTGCAAAAACAAAGATGGTCGCAAGCTCTCACTAAGATTTACTTGGTGAGTGCCAAAACGAAAAAAGTTTTCGAGTACGTCAAAGTTTACTATCTTTGAAATGTCAAAATCGGAACTCGTACTGCCAAAATGCAATAATACGCTCGAAAACTTTCATCGAGTTCGTTAATTATGATTCGATTGAACTCGTACTGCCGATATGCTGCCGATTTAGTTCCACCTCGTTTTCGCTAGGGGCGCTGCACGTAAATGTATGGAAGAAAACGAAACTACATTTCGTGTTCGAGAACTGTCAAAAACTCGTACTAGGCCCTCTGGTTTTTTCCAATCGTAATAGCAGATGTTGCAATGTCAATTGAGTTTCATTCACGTATGACGCACACATATGTCTGACAATTCGTAAAATTATCACATGTTCAACTTTCAGATAACAGTTGATTTATGACAGTAAAGAAAAACAATAAACAGAGATATTAGAAATAACCTAGTGAATGCAATATGTCTGCGGGCCAATCGATTTTACTTATCAATTCGTAAAGCTATCTTGACCTTTTATTCGGTAGTACAGTATTCTTGCGTTATTCAGGTCATATACCTACATCTAAGTATGAATTACTTCGAGCAAAATGTACGTCTATCTATTTACTTCATGTAATAAAAATATTTTTGGTCGTCTTTACATATGGTAAATCGAGATAAATATTATTTTTTATGTATAACGTTCTATAATCATTATACTTCTTAAACTTAATTTTAATAATGTCAAAATTGTCAATATTTTTGTAATGAAATTAAAATTATTTAGTATTTATTAAAGTAAATAATGGAAGTATTCTGTGCTTTGTTATAGTCCTAAATGTTAGCCTAATCAATTCTTTTTTTCCGAAAACGGCAGAATAAGTCAGTATTTCCAGAAGCCTCTTTAAGTAATGTTAATTGATAATAATTTAAATTTATTGAAAATATTTAAAACAAATACATCATTACATAAACATATTAGCATATAATAGAGGCGTCACCCAACAGTAACATCGAAACATCCCAATGTAAGGGCCATGTGTTTGAAAGGCCGATGTTCGCAGCCTCTATAGAAAGCAAATAATAAATGATAGAATATGTGCATGAATAATAATAGACGTATCAGCCGCCTCAGTGCCGTCTGTATTTAGTCGTTTTTTACCACAACAGCTGGGCGGGCACGTGTCCGGAATAAAGTATATCTAAGGTACATTCTCCTTGTGTAAAATTTTCGAAAGCCATTATAAATAACTATTAAAGATAAAATTTAAAAAGCTTCAAAATTGATAAAATTTTAGATAGCCTATTATAAAGAACAATTTAAGTAATGTAAATTTCTTGGGTAGGTATGACCAAAAACGTTTTAAGTAAAATTAATAATGTATGATATTACATTCGTTCTACTTGGGCGGTCGTGATAAAGTTGCGATTGCATATTATTGTTAGTCACTTTATGCAGTCCAAACTGCTTAGAAAGGTCTATTGTAAATATTTGAAACTCCCATTTTAGTGTATTCTTGTATCCTAGAAGGAAATTTTATTGAAAATACTTAAATACGTTATAAAGTAAATGTTCTTGATTTTGAAGTTGTTGCTTGATAACATGGAAATATAATCTGACTTAAAGGGGAATTGTAAGGCAATAATTACCTTTATGTTTATAAAGTGGGACTTTATCATAAACAACTGAGTTTTTCATTCCGTTCATGACCATATAAAAGCAAAACACTAAGTGCTGTTGATAATTTGCTTCATCTGATAGCAATTAAATCGAGTTCTTTTATTATCGTGTTTTGCTTTGAACACGTGCCGCCTCTAACTATACAAAAGACCTGTCAAGATATTATAATGATTATTTTATAAAGTGGTCCCCTTCCGCTAAAAATTGTAATGAGCGTATGAAACGCAGTCGTCGTGATGTTAACTTTAATGCAATTTAATCACTGGACTTGAACGGCGTATTAGCGGTCATCCACAAAAAAACATTGAACAATTTGATTTTTAGGATTCCGTATCCAAAGCATCGCACCACGCACGGAATTATGTCAGACTGCTGTTTAATATACAAATTAATATGTGTTTGTCAATTTTTCAAATAATGATTAATATAAAATAGCACATATTATTATAAGTTATATTATAATTATAAATCAGAATTTATTTTTTTAAATTAAAAATATATGATATACGAATAAATGCTTAATAAACTACATTATACTCTATAGTTAAAAAGCATCCATCTGACGAATAATACTACTATCAATTAATACTTACAATCAAAATTGATTGAGTGAAAAGAATTAATTTAAATAAATCTGTCTATTATATCAAGTTTGCAAATCGCAAACATCTGCCTGCAACATGTGAATAAACATCTGTGAGTCCATCATTTGAGTGCCCTAGAGTCGTGACTGATACCGCGTTTATCTGCCCCCTTGATTTTAATTAGGCTCTATTCACTTATCGTTGAATTCCTATTTGGAGCGGTTAACATTTTCATGCTTGGAAGTGCGGGCGCCGCGCCGTCCTATAGAACTCCGTTGAGTGATGATTAAAACTTACTTTTCAATGTACATTATATTGTGATTGAACATGTGACACGTGTACAGTTTAATTTTTTATATTATACATTATGTATTTCAATGTTTTTTATGTCTATTGTTTAGTTTAATTTATAATAAATTTATTTATGTTTGATTTTGTTTCAGGTAAGTATTTAAACTACACCGGTCCTGCATTGGTAACTAAAAAAAATATATTGTGATCAAAATTTTTTTTTATGAATAAAACACAGTAGGTATTAGGTATAATATCACTTTTATTATTTCTTTATTTCTTGCAAAACGCTTTTGATAAAGGAATTTTATTTCATTATTTTTAATACCAATGTTTCGGAATCGCAAAGTTATAGCCGCTTTTCTTCATAGAGTAAATTCAATAAAATAACGATTTTGCTCAGTTTAATTAAGGTCTATCTACTGACCCTTCATTTATGCTGATGAGGCACGACGACCCCATTGCAAAACAAATTGCTCTCTGCCGCTTCTTAGCTGCCGGAAGTTAAAAGCTCTCTAAATAATTTAATTATTTAACACTCTTATTCCCCAATATTATCGACATTAAACATGAATATCAACTTTAAATTATTTATCGTCTTTACCACTTTCCTATCACGTAATAACGAACCAAATACTATTCATTTAATATAATCTTAATTCTTGGGATAAGTATTAAATATATGATAATGAAAATTCTATTTAACGACAGAACAAATATAATTTTTGTACATACGTATCTTCAATAAGAATTTACAGGCAGATTAATATTTTTATTTAATTACATTATTAGGTATTTAGTGCATTTTACAATACAAAACTTATAAATTAAAAAAATTACGTCTAATCCCTTAATATACCAGCCATTCTTATTTATAATTTATTTAAGCAATCATATAAGTAACTATTTTAAATTCAAATAATGCAACTTGTCTATCTGGAGGCTACATCGATATCAGTCACGAGTGGCGGCGAAACAGAAAGGGCACAGAGGAAGCGTCCGTTTGTCTGTTTGTATGCATAGAAGTGCCACGTAAATAACCACTCTCCGGTCTAAGCACCGCGATAAGAATCGTTTATAGTTTATTCATAGAGATGAATATCTTTATAGTTTAATAACGACATAAATAACTTTCTAAAAAAAATTTGACGAATATAACAACATTCTGTAGACTGTCTACACAATAAAGATGTGTGTATTAAAAATGTTTTTTTTTTTTTTTTTTGCAAAAAGCAATATTTATCATATAGGTATTATTATTATTTTCTCTTGTCTAAATTTTTAAACCATCTTTGTTTTACGCTTAACACTTAACTACCTTGAACTTTAAGAACCTGTCGTTTTTGGGAGTCTGAACTCGTTAAATTTTTAAGTTTTAAATATACAATACAAAAAATGTTGCCTATCCTTAGACTTAGGGTTGTTAATTCTTTAATTTGTATATTTTAATAATTAGTAATTAATTTTTTAAACCTATGCCTGTAAAGAAATAATATTTATATTTAAACATTATGAATCCCCTACATACATATTTTATTTTCTTGAAACGCAGTCGGTACACAAATACTTATGTTTCTAAAACATATTTATACTCTACAAAAATCTACAATTGTAAACAGCAACATCTAAAGTCGTAATAAGTTTTTAACTACTACACAGGATATATTCACTCTCCGCCTCCGTTTTTAACTTCCGTTTCAAGAAATCTACGCATAAAGGTCACGTTTATTTTTGACGCTTAACATACATAAGTACCCAGATCCACTTCTATTCTTTTTTTTTTTTAATAATATACTGATTGAGAATTGAAATATTATATTAATAATTCTATCTAAAGTTATGTTAGGTTTATCCCAACTTAAATTAAAATCTATAAGTACAATCTAATATAACTTTCATACATCCAATATATTCGAGCAATTCTTGAATATTTATTTACTTATATCGGCGATCTCGGAAACGACTCTTAACGATTTCGCAGAAATTTTGTATGTGGGGGTTTTCGGGGGCGAAAAATCGATGTAAGTAGATTAGTCTTGTGTTTGGGAAAACGCGTGTTTTCGAGTTTTTATGCGGTTTTCTTTCACATTATTCCGCGCAAAATATGGTCGATAATTTCTTACGCTTAGCATCGTGGTCATGCAGCTACGGTGCAAGATTGACAATCTCAAGTGTCCGGGTTCGAATCTCGGTCGGATACAAAGTTTTTACTTTTATTTCTTTTTTTTATTTATTTAAGTTTTTATTATTTTTTTTAAAAAATACGGTATAACAAAAAATAACGAGGAAGCTCGGTGGCCCAGGTACTATTCTTTAAATAAGATTTTGGCTAAGATATCCATTATACCCCTAGAACTCTTTCTATTTCCGTAAACCTAAACTTCTTTAGTGAAAATCTCTTTAAAATAGATGTTGAGAGAGCCTTTATTTTTTTACTGATGTTGTTAAGCGGCCTCCTGTGAGGTTTCAACCTCGGCGTTTGACCTCGTTGACGAGTAGCTATATGATTTTAAAAACTTTTGAAATCACCTTTAATTTATTTATGTCTATAAGTACATATAAAAGTTTCTTATAAGAAAAGCAGTGACCAACACCTGGCTCGGGAGATAGAAAGAAATTAGAAAACTAGAAAAACTGAAAATGTTTCTTTCTTTTTTTATTGAGTGCAAATTTACTGGTATAAAATTTAAATTAGGTACATTGTTATGTATAGTGAAAAATATTCCTCATTACATCACATAGTTCTACTATTAGAACTTTCAACTATTGTTTAATTGACACTATGTTTTTTTTTAAGTACTTCAAGTTATTAATTATGGACTGAAATTATCGTAACTTGGTTAAAAAAAATCTATTTACATGTATTCATTACATTATGAATTTACATGTACTTATGAATGTTTTCGTCTGATGAGATATCTCGAAATTCATACAATTTGGGTCTTGAACTTAAAGGATTGAAACAAAAATATTGCTTGTAATGCAATATCTGAAATACTATACGTACTAACCACAACATGTACTTTATTTTTGTTATATTGTAGCAAACCAAACAACTCAACGTTTAAAACTGTGTAAACGTGACTTCTAGTACCACAAGTCTGTATTATTTTAGGGTAACTTTCTAAATTATTTATTAATAAAACAATCATTGAAGTACTGGCTATCCCATGTATAAAAAGTAAAGATATTAAGAATACACTGTTATCAAGTTCTCATAGAGCTAAGTTTTTTTATTCCATCTGGTTCAGACTACTCTACTGAAATATACGTTTAGTCATCATGCTGTTACTTTGAGTGCTACACAGTGCACTCACCAGTTTAATCGCAAATCACTATCTTATAATAATTGTTGGTCGTTAGCATACCGCTTCCTTTTCATACATACGTTACAAACGTACTATAGAATTAAGCATATTAATCAAAAAGCAATTAAAAAAACCAAATCATATATCATAATGACATTTTCGTTTATATTTCAAGTAGAGCTCGAATTACGCAGACGGTTTCTTCTTTGTCATGCGTAGCAAATTTGAAACAATGCTGAAATTTATAAATCTATAGCTTGCGACCATTTCACTATTCACAACACTGTCGCTAACAATGCTCATAATATTCTATAATATATTAATTATTATTTATCGTATTGTTCTACGGGTTTTTAATCAACTAAAAAACAAAAATGGGTCATAATCTCATACATTTGATATGTATCTTAAATCTCATAAATATACAGGGTAAAAAGGTGTGCTAAAGTATGTGTGAGGAATTAAAAAAAGTGATATTAAAGAAATCGGACAAGTACGACTCTGACTCGCCCACCATGAGTTCGATTGTTTTACACAACTATTGTAAAAAGAATAATAATGCACTCATTTCAATAATTACTAACAATTATATTTTATAGTTATACGAAGTAAAGCAAATAAAGTAGTTGGGAATTAGCAAAGTTTAGTAGTCAATGGCAAAATGAAACCCTTGTAATTTGCATATACTTACCTACTAAATATGTTCCTATATTCTGTATTCCATAGGCCGTTAGATTTATATTGAAAATTTCATTCAGAAGATAAATTTTCATTTACGTTATATTGTAAGGAGGTTATAATTTATTGCCTACGTTGGCTTCTGTAATTCCTGATTTATGTTTCTGCTCTATCAAATTTACTTGAAAATATATAGTTACATTCACGTTTCCTTAATTCGCTAAAATATTTAATTTAAATGTCATTTTTTATTAGAAAGCATTCAAAACGTGAATGTTAGTATTATTATTAATGTAAATTATTATTAAATATGCACGAGGGAAATGAAATCTAATTTAAGACGGAGCTAAATCAGGTTTCCTTTTAGACGTACAACTTAGTAGATTGACCTTGCTGTAACTACGCCAAATGTTACTGGAGTGGCCTTGTTTAGCAACTATTAGCTTTAGTCACGCTACTCTTCTGTTCAGTCATGGCACAAATGTCAAATTAACTAATAATATAAAATCAAAAATATGCAAAATACTCGTAATAGAATAAAATATAAAAAAAAACTAAAATAGCGTGGTTTAACCAAACTTTAAAATCCTATGGTGCTAGGTTGTCTTTAAATACTCCATAAGTTGGAGGCTTCGCGATATGAAATATTTTTTGCTATTACATTGCTTAAAAGACAGCTTAATAGTATAGTAAATAGGTTGCAGCATGGAATATAATTATGTATTATGTATTAGAAACTGAGTATGCGCAGGCGTGCACTTGTAACGCCTACGCGCATGAGTCACGTTCACGTGTTGCAGATAGATAGACATTAGACGCTTCGCAGACAAGCAAACAAGAAGACATCACTAATGTACTTGCGTAGAACTCACTGCCTTGGTCTAATAAACATGGCTTTTCGATTAACTTTCAACTTCTCCTTGGACGGATATAGGTAGGTATGTACATATGTATGTATATCATCAAACAACCATACAAAAAATCGCGTGTTTTTCTTTGTGTTGGTACTAATCATATTTTTATGGCTCGCATATTGTAGTAAATCTAAATAATTGTCATCCTAGGGCACTACTGGGGTGGTCCCAAATAAATTATATTATCAAGTTTCAATCTGTTATAGGGTACCGCCTCGAGTATTCTCTAAAGTGTTTCAACATAAATTTCTATTGAGATATTTAACAGTAAAATATTTTTAAAATTTTTGTTGTATATTCACTGTTTTCGTAAATAATGGGCCAGTATAGGCAAAATACTCATTGTAACAATAATTATTAAGGTCTCTAAGTGAAGTAAAAATTTCGTTAACTACCGTTGATATTTTTTACATAAGTATTTGATAACATAAGATATGTATATTTGTGACTGATATTTCATAAAACTCTTTCATTTTTGTAATAACATATGAGTTTTTAATTAACTTGAAGGTGCTCTATAAGATCTAAAATCTATCATTTCCTGTATTGCAACATAAGTACGCGTAATTTCAAACTACATAATATCATATTATGCAACAAGTAGTTCTTCCCGCACGCTAAATGTTACAGCCTCACCTTTTGCTATCTAAGATCGGAGAACTTCCGCGATTAAGAAACAATTAAAACGTCTTGGGAACCTAAACAAGATTCGCATTTGCAAAATCATTTAGATATTAAGATATACATATGATTTTATAAAATGAAGAATAATGTATTTTTAATTTTAAACCTACGTAAATTAGGACGTTATACTTACGTATGAAGTTTGAACAACTGTCGTCAATTGTCATAAGCCGAGAACGCGGTAGATTGCCCCAGTTGCGTAATGCTTTTAATTTCCTGCTCAAACAATTATCTCCTTGACTTTTGACCGCTTTCACTGTACAATGAAAGACTAGTTGCACAATATCCCGCTTATTTCCTTATATGACCTCTTTTAGATCAAACTTTCAGATCAAATTATAATAATTCTACTAATGTTTATTGACTAACGTTTATTCTATTCTATTTATTATAATGTAATTTTCCATTAAAACAACCCAACTAAACTGATGACTCGTGAGTATAAAATTATTATCTTTTTTAATAACGTCAATACATTGTAAATGTAAATGTTAATACATTAATAACATTTATTAATAAGGTGGGTGGACCATGGAAGGCCACCTTAACAAATAAACAGTTATAATTCTTTTATTTATTGGATAAATAAAATAAACAAACTATTAAGTAACACTTTGTTCTATAATGTAACTAATAAAACTTTTTTTTTTTGCAGTGTTAATGCTTATTTATTAAATTTAAGTTTTATTGAACCCTTCCAAAATGGCCTTGCAAGAAACAGAGCTCCATACAAGGCCGATATAATAAATCCGTCGTTTAACTTAAAACTAACGGTGAAACTTTCAAAATATCTGGTTATCCTGAATCTTTATACATAGGTCTTTCATTAAAATGAAACATTAAATACATATCATAATATATTCACTAAGAAAATAGTCAACAAAAATTACTTGAACACTATCGTAAAACTAAGAATGTATTCGTGAAAATATATTAAAAATAATTTTAATAAGTATTATATTGATATCAAATAACTTGCCAATAATCTTTATAATGGAATAAAAAAAATTAAAACAGACTTAAATGGCCTTCTTGTGGGTATGTTCCTTGCAAGGCCAAATGGAGTTTTAAAATAAAATTATTTAAAGCATGATTATAAGCAATAATTTTATGAAATTATACTTTGTTTTTCCTTTCCCAATAAGATTTACAACTAAAAACTAAGTATTAATATTTTCGTGATTCCTAAATGTTCCTAACAAGGTCCTTGTGCCCTAGCAAGGCCAACTGTCAATTTTTTTGATGATCTTTTTTCGGCCTTACAAGGAACCATTGGCTTTCCTGGGAACCCTACCGATATTTTAAAAAAATTGAAATAAAATCATATAGTTTTTCTTTAGTACCATAGCAAATCCATATTTATGAATTTAGATCAAAAACAATTAAAGAAAATAATAGTTTATTTACTTGAAAATTAGCCTTTTCCTGTGAGCGCGTATTAGAATTTTAACGTCGACGAAAGAAGTCAACAAAGCGAGGGACCCCATTTACAAACCAGCAGCGCTAGCGACTCGCCGCCGCGTCTTTGTTCTTAAGTTCGATAGGTGCTAGTCTGAGTAGAAGGAATTTGTCATCGCATGACAATAACTAGGACTTTTTGATAATCGGCCTTACAAGGAGCATGGCCTTAAATGGTCCACCCACCTTAGTAATTAATAAATGTTATTAAAACAACAAAACCCGCGGCTTCGCTCTTGCTAAAACTACAACAAAAAACTTTAAAAAGGTAGGTTTCATACAAATTTTCATCCCTTATTTCATCTCCTTATGGGATAAATTTCAAAAAACGCTAAAACACGTACTTATTTGTTTAATTGTATTGAAGAGCATTAATACCAAGTTTCAAGAAATTCTGATCATAAATATTTTTTTGGTTGTATTATAACGTATATTCCCGTGGGAATGAGATAATCTCCCGCGGTAAAAAGTATCCTATATGTTGACCCGGATATCCAGCTATCAACATACCAAATTTTATCAAAATCCCTCCAGTGGTTTTTCTGTGATGCGGTAACAGACAGACAGACAGACGAAAATTCTTAAAACTATACATTTGGTCTCTGTATCGATAATAATGTCTATTTTAATAAAATTTTCCTAAAAATATTTAAAGTACAGATTCGACTTAGTTAGAATTTTATTATCTGTACCTATAGATGATAATAGACATAGATAGTAAGATAAGTCTTTTTTTTTTATAACTTAAGCTTTAGACGATTTATCGACCATAAAATAAAATATGCTCTTGCATATCGCAATATATTTGAGAGAAATAATACTTTGTGCTACTTGAAATTCAATTTCGAGCACAATTCTGTTTTCCTTCAATTTAGACTCCAATAAAATGTGTCGCGTCGTTCTGGCAGATTATTCTACGTTAGAAAAATTTTATAATAATAATAAGTAAAAATAATTTAACAATCGACTATTTATTATCCTAACAAGTTGTAACATGAATGTTATATGAAATTACCGTAATAGGTAAAAGAAATTAATTTAATATCTATTTTACAAATTCAAAAAATATTATTTTGATCGATCGGCAATTGAAGATAAAATCAAAGACTTATATGTCTGTTAGTATTTTAATTGTATAACATTAAAAATCAGTATTAAAATATGTAAAATTTATTGAATAAATCTTAAACACAAAGAAATGCGATTCATGCAGAGAGGTTTAGAATAGGTTGGAAATAAAATCACTCGTAGTAAAACTGTGGGCTTTGTTAATAGTCACCGCCATACGATTGCATTGAATTCCTCCATTAAAAAAGGCGTAGGGAGAACTGCCACGTTGCCTTGTGCTGCTCCTTTATCCACACGTCTAAGAATGAACAATGGCATTTCCCTATCGACAGCTCTTGACAAGAAAAAGCTTTTTTTCTTTACGATAAGGAATAAGTGAAAGGAATATAACTAGGTCTGCCAAGATTTTGACCGTAAAAGCATTCTCGTCTTGTTTCTCACCTTTGTGAACTTTTTACGAACAAATACGATATATTGCATACGACTATGAAATCGACGTATTTTACTTGTGAAAGAACAATGACACGTATACATTCATTATTAAAAAACGGAACCGGAAACTTAATAAACATCTTTACTAATAAAAACATGAAATCGATTAAAGTACTGCTTATAAACAAAAAAATGTAGTTTTCTCTATTTATTGTTTTGTACATGATTTAACATTTGTACTTGTATATTATATGAATAGTTTCTGCTTAGACATACTGTGAAACCTTTTATGTTAAATTTATTTTTATTTTCCAAAAGTATATATATCCAAAACACGCGTCGTCACCTACTTACCTCTCGCTTCATCGGTGCAGTGCCTTAATTACTTTAGTTCAGGTCAAGAGATCTCTTACTTTTTCAGGTCGAACAAAGTTTTGCAGCAATTAAAAACTTGCTTAGCATTCATCTTGATATTTGATCAATTGGCTAAATTTTCTATAATATTGACTATATTTCAATTATTCGGAAAAAAAAATTATACAAAATAAAAATAATTAATCGCTAAGTAATATGCCATTTTGTATGCTTTTATGGTATCTAATATAATTATCTGAATATAAAAGTAGACCACACATTCAAATGCTGGAGCCTAAAGCTAGTCGTGAACTATAAGTCATCGGCCGCTCCGCCTCAATTAAGTCGGTTTGCCGAGAAACCAATTTTCTATGAAGCCATAAACTAATTTTATTTTCATTCTACTTCTATTGTTTATATGAAAGTTATTAAAAAGCAGCCAGCCATAAATCATGTAGGTAGGACATTATAAAAGTTACTAACAATAAGTACATTCTGCGCGGGGTTTTTAATGTAGCCATGTGGTTATCTGACATATAAGTAAGTAGTCCATATCATACAAAACAGATACTTAGATTTATGGAACTTAACTTTTTAATCTGGTATATGTTTATTCGATAGGTTACATGCATGTTCATGTTTCATGAATTTTAATTACTCTCACTCACTTACCCTCGCTTCGCTTTGGCTTCGTCCCTAGACAAAAACAAATCCGAAGTACGAACCGTACATTCTCCGGGATGAAAGTAACCTATATACTATTTCAAACTATAATCTATCTCTTTACCAAACTTTATCCAGATCCGTTTAGCCGTTCTGGTGTGAAAGAGTAACAAGCATCCATCCATCCATCCTCACAAACTTTTATAATACTAGCGACTCACCCTCGCATCGCTCGGGTTCGTCCCCAGCATTCTTCCCAATACAAACTTTCATCCCTTTAAAGGATGATTTCCGACATAAAAAGTATCCTATGTCCTTCCCAGGGTCTCAAACTATCTTCTTACCAAATTTCATCTAAATTGAATCAGTGGATCCAAAGATTACCCCCTAAAACCTCACAAATTCACAAACTTTACCTCTTTATAATATTAGTAGGTACAGATTAGTATAGATTATTTCATAAATCTCCCTAAATATAGGTATAAAAAATAAAGTAACCTAAATAATGTAATGTAATTTAAAATCCAAACATTTTTTTAAAGAAAATAATATTTATTTCATTTTAAATAAAACTATCTTTTCGGATTGTCTCGCGGATTTATTTAGATTTTTGGTTCCCGACGTTTCGAATTCTTTACTGCTTTCAATTAAAATGTCAAAATTATCATTTAAAGGAGAATGGGCAAATTTGTATGGGATTCGTCCCCAGAGTGTATCAAGTTGAGACATATGTCATTTTAAAGATCAGAAGTATAGCTTCAATTTATTGTATGACACCAACACTGAGACTCGTGCAGGGAAAGAATTATGAATCATTTAATTTTATTAAATTCTTGAAAGTAAAACAGTATAATTTAGATTGTACAATATTTTCATAAATATTATTTTATATCGTACCGTGCCATCTGTTTTTACACACCTTCGCACATATTGCGACTTTTGCAGCCCTGTACAGGATAGCTGAATGAATTAATGAGGAAGAATTGAGCAGGTTACGATGGGACATTATAGGGTTATTGGAAGTTCGAAAAGAGGGGAGACAACTCGATGATGCTCAAATCTGGTCACTTGTTCTGTTTTCGGGTGACCAACAGTCCCAAGGTGGTGTCGGGTTTATCGTATCTTGTGATGTCTTGTACAGCATGGTAACTATGTACAGCTTGAACGCATCCAACTGATTCCGACTGAAGAAGTCCACGTTCCTACCAGTGCCACACCAAATACAAAACCCCTTAAGCTTTCAGCTGGAACTCCAAAACCGCTTTGATTGCGATAGCGATGTGGCTACTTTTAACGATGGGTTTCTCAAAGGTGTCGAATCAGTTGGGTTCTAAACACACTCTAAAATAGACCCAAAAAGATTTCCGATCCTACTCTCGAGCTCGTGGCAGAAAGGAGAAAGATGATCTTACAGTCATCCAAACACTCCAAAGGTTTACGAGGTTTTTTGATTTATCTATTGGGCAAAACCAGCTAGTACAGTTCAAAACCGACGACAATAGGATTATATTATCTGTTCCCGAGTTTAGTAATGGGAGAGATCGTGAAATTTTATGGATAGCTCAATAGCTACTCCAGACTGATGGGTTGTCGCGTTGATGTCAATCTTCAACATCTCTGGACAATGATTAAGGGCCAGGCTAACCCGACACTATACCGTAGAAATCCCGGACGTCACTAAAACAGATTAAGAATAACAAAGCACCGGGTGCAGGTGGAACTACGACTGAATTTCTGAGAATGTTCTTAATTCCATCATACTCGAAGGAAAACCCCACAATTATGGAGCAGAAGTGTAGTTGTACTGTTCTGTAAAAAGGGCGATAATGCCTTGCTAAATAATTTGACTCATCTCGCTTCTGATCCATGTCTACAAGTTGTTTCAATAAAATAATTCATAGTTCTTCCATGTAACTGTCTCACTTTTGGCGCTGTACAATAAAATAAAGCTATTATTATGACCTTTAAAGTGATGTACATACGTCATACTGCTTTTGACTTTCACGGGCTTAATAAAATTAAATGATTCATAGTTCTTTCCCTGCACGAGTCTCAGTGTTGGTGTTATACAATAAATTGAAGCTATTCTTCTGCTCTTCAAAATGACATATGTCTCAACTTGATACACTCTGGGGACGGAATGCCCATTATCCTTTAAAATATCTAATATTCGTGTAAATCTAAGAAAGTACTAATATTTATTTCAATTTTCTCTATCAAACGATAGACAAAAATGTAGTAAATATTGTTTACATATTATTATATTTTTACTTAAAAATTAAAGTAGGTATTTGAAAAATTTGTACAACTTAATACTTATTCTTTAATCTGTGCAAATCCTTTGGAAAGGAATGCAAAACAAGTAATATTTTTATAATATGTGCCACCGACTTCGTGACTTGGCACGATGCAAATAGTCCTCAAGGGTGCATCGGCAATCTTGACAATGCCGCAATTCGAAAGTCACTCCCTGGTGATGTAGTCCTCGTATTGCTTTACGTTACGTTATTGAGGTAACAATGAATGTGCCAATTTCTCATTTTATACCTACATGTCTTAAATCTATCTTTTAGATAAAATTAAGGAATTAAGACACGTTGATTCTTAAGCAGATAAGCCGCCGTAAAGTATAACGGAAGTATAGTAAATAAGTTATATAACAATTTGAAAGTAACCTCTTAAATTTCAAGTTAATTGGGAACCTATCACTGGGTCTAGTTTACTACCGCTAGTAGTAGCAGTAATAAACGAAGCAAAATATAAATTAGCATGTTGATGAACTAACATCCTAACACTACTTAATGTAATATAACAATACCAACGTACATTTTGTAAGAGAGAAATTATTGTATATTATACATACAATTTCTTTAGTCAGATAGTTTGAATGAATAACAAGCCTTCTATTAAGTAAAATATTCCGACATATTTAACTTTTAAATTTTTAATTATTTTTAAAGAAACAACGTACATATACACTTATAGACTGTTACATTTTGATGATTTTTTAAATCAATGGCGTAGATGTTATAAAAACTACTCCCATACTTTATACCACCATAATACCACCCGATATGGGTTGAGTAAAATAAAACTTACTTATTTTATGAGAACTTTACACTTAGATAGGCCTTATACGATCTCAACAATATAAAATTTAATAGAGCAGTTCTAAGTTTTATTATCCAGAAATGTTAAAGCTTTTTAGCCTTTTTAGTACTACAGTTATGACTGAACATCTCAATTATAGAATTTACGTTATCACCTTACATGTCTATAATATATCTAAATTAGATCAAATTCAAAACCAATGTATAGGAGTTATCGGTGGGTTTATAAGAACAACTCCTATACATGTAATGGAGAGTGAATTAGGTTTACCGCCTTTAGCAATTCGTAGACGATACTTAGGCGGAAAATATTTGTTAAAAGCAAAATCTTTAGAATATAACAGTATTATTTCTTTACTAGTGACTATGCACCCCAATTCGAAAATTCATATTGGAATAAAAGGAAAAAGCCTTTATTGATTATGTTATTTAATTAAATTGAAAATATATCAGTTCATAGAAGCAAACAGCTAGAAATGTTCAATTTAAATGTATGGACTTCAAAAATTGACTTGGATTCACATATTAAGACAGATATACCCCAAATAAATAAAGCAAAATGCTCGTATAATTCTCTTGATATTAAAATAAAATGTATAAATTATTTAAATTCACAGTATCCTAACTATTATAAATTATTTACTGATGCATCTTTAGATAACAATGAAACGGGAATTGCATTTTATGACCCCCAAACAGAAACTAATATGAGATTTAAAAATAACTACAAAATTTCAATAATGTACGCAAAACTTATTGCTCTAGCTGAAATATTATCTTGTATTGAGACAATTAATTTTAATAAATTTATTATTCTCACCGACTCAAAAAGTTCTTTACAACATTTGGCTCGCTGCACCTCGACTTTTCGAGGAACACCGATAGCCAATACTATCATTGAACTGATTCTAAAAATGAAGTCCTTCGAAAAATTAGTTGTTTTACAGTGGATTCCTTCTCATATTGGAATTATTGGTAACGAGAAAGTCAATCAGTTTGCTAAACAGGCCTGCACTGATGGAGATATAATTCATATGTTACCTTTCTATACAGACTCTTTATTTTATAAAAGAAAAATGTTTGAATGCTTGGAAAGAGTATTTTGATGTGAGGTCTAAAGAAAAAGGCATATGGTACAAAATGATTCAACCACAACCTTGTTGTTATTCTTGGATGGATGCATGTAATTTAAAACGTGTAGATATTGTGATGGCTTTGAGACTGCGCTCCGGACACATTCCATTAAATAAGTTTGGATTTTTAATGAAGAAAGTTCTTTCTCCTAATTGTCCCGATTGCGGAGTTGTAGAGGATGTGTACCATATTTTAATGGAATGTGCTCGTAGCGAACCCTTTCTATCACAATTAACAGGTAGATCAATTGGAATATGTAATATATATCTTGCGAATCCTACTTCAGAGTTAGCAAAAATTATGTATAATATAGGTAAATATAATATAAGTAAACGTAACTAGATATTATTAAAACGAATGTATAGATAAGAATATATGTTTAACCTACCAGAGCAACATAGTCACCTAAGTGACTCAGCTCTTAAAATGAGAATTAAAAAAAATCATTATTATTCGAATATTGAATTAATTAGTCAATTGGAGATAATTGTTTTTACGCATATTTCCTGTTTAAGCTTGACTATAAAAAACTTCTAAAAAGAAATAAATTATAACATACGTTATTTAACAATGCTTCTACTAAAGAGGATTTACTTATTTATTTTTTACAATTTACAAGTTTAATCATTTTAATTTTCTTGAAAGATAACTTGATTTACCTTAAAAATAACTTGTTACATTTACAAAAACGGTTGGATACAAAACATATAAGAAGTGCTTGTAATAATAATAATAATAATTTATTCATATACTTTTTACAAAGTTACATGATATAAACAAGATACGCAAACTTACATAATTATGATTATACATGAAAAAAACCATAAATCATAAATTAACTCTATTAAAATTAGTTAAAATCATGAACAGATAAATTAGCTCCGATATTTAATTTGATACCTACCTAAACTAGGATAAAAACCTATGTTTCAGGTTACGGTTATATAATAATCATTTATAATAATCCTGTTCCATTTCTTTTATTGCGTACACGGGAACGGGACCTTTGAGATGTCTTTCAAAGAAATAAATCGCTCCTCATTCCTGTATCCCGATTTGGTGAAACGACTTCTGAACCTTTGCGTACTGATTTATTTAACACCGTACATGGAACTATCGACCGTAAGAATGTGAGCTACCGTTGTCGGACCTATCTATTTTGCTGCTTAGCAGGCTACCCATTCTATTCCTTTTCTGTAGGCAGGTGCTAATTATTTAGTATCTTTTTATCTTTACCCTTCCTGCCTTCTATAAAAACCGTTATTCGCATGAGAATTATTAATGGAAAATAAATTTAAATTACTAGAGTAAATAACGAAAGTATTTTTATGAGATAATCCAAAAATGTTGTTAGAAAATTCAGTATAAATTAAACTACATCTGTTTAATGACCTAAATTTTTTTTAATATAATTTATTTTTTATTACTATAGTGATAGATGTAGGTACTAATTCATTTATTATCTTTTTTCAATATATGTAAATGCAAACTATAATTAAATTAAATATTTATCACATGCCTGTCTTATTAACCTTAAGGAAAAGACGTCACTATATTTTTTTTGAAATATAATAGCATTAACAGCTACCGCGATATTAACAATAGCAACAAAACCCTAAAAATTATAAACAGTATAATGTAACCGACATTTCCCTCCATTTGCAAATAACTAAAATACAAAACGGAGCGAAATCCAACGGAATTGGTATCAGACCGTAACAATATAGCGAATGGGTTTAATAACCTTGATTCCTCTTTTACGATATATGATTTCTAAATATACCTAAATAGATTTTTTACTATTATATCATAAGGGCACAGATGTGTATTATGCAAATAGCAAAAAAAATTATGGTTTCTACACATTTTATTGAGCAAATATTGCGTATGGAATAGGTACATATGTCAGTTAGTTTCTATTACAGAGCTACTTGTTAGATTGCAATTTTATCAAGACAACCAAAAACTATTCTATCCCACGGGAATCGTACATTTTTCCGGGATAAAAAGTAGCCTATTTGTTTGATGTATGAACTATATTATTGTAAAGTTTCATTAAAATCCAATCAGTGGTTTTTGTACACTAAGCTGTATAAGTTACTATAGTTTTTTAACTATCCCACGGTAACTCTTTAATTTTCCGGGATGAAAAGTATCTAAAGTGTTGATCGGGGATATAAGGTACCACCATACAAAATTTCATTTAAATCGGTCTAATAGTTTCGGAGATTAGCCCGTACGAACAGACAAACAGAGAAACAAAAAATTTGAAAAAAAACTGGATTTGTTCTATTTCTCTTCTCACATTCCCCTGACTCGGTTTTTAGCGTTTTTTTTTTCTATGTACAGACATTCGACAATTGACCATTGCAGTTTTATTATATGTATAAGATGTTCATTCTTGCTAATCTGTGGTCTCCACACTCCGATGATGTTTTAAGGTTGTAAGTATATAGTACATATTAGGTTGGGAATTGGGATGGACTTCCCTAAAACATACTATATTTTACTGTTAAATGATATTTTTATATTATACTAAAATAAAAAAATCTTAAACAAAAAAAATATTTAGATATGTTGGAGTTACATAACTGACTTATATTCACCGATATTGCAATAAATATGTATTAGATAAATATGCCTCGAGCGGGGCTCGATTCAACAACCTTGGACGAAAAGGCAAACGCTTTAAATACGCGCAACAGAGGTGAGTATGATATGCAGAAAATTGTCTCTTGTCGCAAACTTATAAAACATTCAAATAAACCTTACATATTTCCATACAAACTTTGAATGTCATATTTATTTATATCGAATCAACTAAAAAATAACTAAAAAATAAGGTTCAAGCTTCTAGCTCTAAAAATGACGATACTTCTATTACAACTTATCATCCCCACCTTTCAACCCCTTACATTCCTTTTTTCGCATTTAAAAGTAGCGTATGTCCTTTCTCAGGCTCTAGACTATATGTGTGCCAAATTTCATTTAAATCGGTTCTCTAGTTTTGGCGTGAAAGCGCGACACACAAACAGACAGACAGAGTTACTTTCGCATTTATAATATTAGTAAGTATTAGTAAGATAGTATAGGATATATTGCATTTAACTCTAATTTATACTCATCTCATCATTTATTTTTTTTACATTTTTTTTTTATTCTTATATAAATTACATATATAAAATTTAACAGATAGCTTATAGAGTAAATGCTTATTAAGGTACTGCATTCATTTAAATTGTAAATTATTAAATAACAAAATTATTTACGATAACAGGTTTAACAACGACAGGTGAGCAACTAATGAAGTATGTGAAATGCATATACTTTACTAACTTTAACTTAAGTTTTTCACAAATTTCTAAAATAATAACAAAATTCTATGTTACTAAATTAACATATTAACACATACTAAACGTGCCAGACAAACCGCGGAAGATGTTAAAAAGCGAAGGTGTTGAATACATGAAGACCCATTGTTTGAGCTAAAGTCAAACAACCACGGCCATCGGTACTTCAAAGAGAACGCTTTTGAGCCATGTTTAAACACTGAATAGCACCAATGCAGCGCGCTGGCCCTGTTCCGTTTCCTGTATTATTTACTACAGGGCAAGTGAAATGTTCTAACTTAAAACATAGTCATAGGTAGAAACGTTATTTACGTTAATATAATTTTAGTTTTGTAAGCTTATAGAATACCTTAAAAACATAAGAAAAAAAGAACAGCTGTTACAAAATATTGGAAACAATTTTAATCTTTGCTAATGTAATGTCGAATATTTTGTTTTGTTTGTTTGAAAGTGCTAATCCCTGGACTTGGTCGTCCGATATGAAAAAATATTTCAAATATGTATTACCTATTTGTTAAGGAAGGTTATATTAAAATTAAAAATATTTCACAAAGCGTATTACACTGTTCAAGAGTTGCTTATTGATGGAAGTGTATGGAATTGAGAAATATTGAATCATATGCTAGCTACTCATATCTATATTGTTATGTTAATAAAATTAATGTAACTTCGATATTTAAAAAAGTAACAGTTGAGTTTCTCGCCCGCTCTTATCGGCAGAACTGCTTTCCGGGCCGGTGGTAGCTTCCTCACAGACTGACTACTCTGACGGTTAAGGTAAATTGACGATTCAAAAGTGCTTATAATAAATCTAATTGAATAAAGTTTATTTTATTATAACGTCCACGTAAGTATAAGACAATGGCAATTATATGTATATATACGTATACCTACTACATAATATATGAATTATTATTAAAAAACCTTAGTACAAAATATTTGTATTCATTGAGAACGTTAAAAAAAGATATTTCTATTAATGGTTAGTAGATTAACATAAAATTTATATGTAATGTAATAAATTGAAAATGTTTTAATAACGGTAAACGTGAGCGCGCAAAAACTTCGTTTGCTCTTCAACACCATAACACAGTTCAGTACGTTGGAAATAAATATTTGAACGTGTGAAATTTCGAAACCATTCTCACATCACCATTATATTGCTTATGTTGATTGGCCAGTGCTTAATTCTTCTTAATATGTAACTACGGCCAGCCTTTAAAATATTTCTTTTTCTATTGGCTTAACATGTGACGAAGAATTTTACAAAGTAATTGTATATTTTTTAACATCTTCACCTTAGGGGACTATCTTTATACTCGTTAATTATCGCAAAAGTCCGGTAGTTAAACGGTATGCATTAGTAGCAACATGTACAATTTTTTTCATGTTGTGTATAGCACCTGCTTGCATGTGTCGGTGGAAATATAACAGGTGGAATGTGTATAGAACACTTATAACTGTAAAGAGTAAGTGCACTGTTAAATTTGAACACTATAATTATGAAAGTATTATTATTCGCTATAGAAAATATATAAATAGAAAAAAATATTTACTAAAATTTAAAAATAAATAAATAGAATATAAATAAATAAATTAATTAAAAATAAAAATTAAAAAAACCACCCAACACAATACCCTATTCGTTGAGGCCATTTCAATAAGACTAAACACTATCTCTGCAGTATTTTAGTAAAGAGTTGAGTATCTTGCAGATTCCAGGTGACGCTGCAGCATTAGGCTTAGGTTACCATATCATTGCAATGTCATTTAAGTCACGGGATACCAAGTTTGAATGGATTAGATCTGCGAAAATTGATCATTTTCATTTAGCGTCTAGAAAAGAGCTGATAGCCTGCAAACGACTGAACGGATTTTCTTGATTTACAGTTAAGAAAATTCCGGATTAAGTCACCTTTCAAACAAAAAAAAAACTAAATTGAAATAGATTCATTCGTTAAATAGATTCACACGTTAAACTTATAACTTTCCTCTTTTTGGTAGATAGATTTAAATAGGTAAATAGCCTATTTCATTGATGTACGTCAGATACATATAATGTTATTCCTTACCCGCCGCGAATGTAATACGAAATAAGGGCACGTCACACGATACCACGCCGTGCCGCAAAGAAAGCAATGTAGCGTAAAACTTTTTACGTCATTATATGGAATGTATAACATAAACTCTTAAGGTAATGCTAATAGAGCTCAGAAATATTTATGAGTTTGCATATGATTTTCACACCACAAGCTTTATCGGCGAAGCACCTGGTCATTGACGCTATGAAATTTTAAAAGTTCAGGTAACTTAAAATTCTTCCGTCATTATGTCCCCCAAATTTTAATATGTTAATTAAATATACATTATTTATAATGGTATGTATTAAAATATTGAATTATCATAATTTCTTAATAAACTTAGTAATTCATTTTACAGTTGTAAATAATAATAGAGACTTAGTGTTATTATTTATAATGTAAATTAAGTTACAATTAGATACAAAATTGACTACACAACGTAGCTTCTCAATTACCTCATTTTATACTCTATAGATGCCACGCCCACCCATTGTTTCTACCTTAAAATTTATAAGATGGTAGGTGTTAACGAGCATCGGATATTATCTGTACTTCCGCCACAGTTTGCTGTTTATAATTCGTTAATTCAATACAATCTTATTTCGCAATAAATATTATAACGTATTTTTATATATTTAACTTTGCTTTCTTCCTGTTTTAAAACAATGTATGCCGGCCGCGGTCTTCAATGCAGCGCAACGCTTTGTTAATAACTCTTCTACTCTACACAAATATTTATATGAATGTACATAAGTATGATTAATAAAAATTTCGTTTGGAAATCAAAAACAATAGCAGTCAGTTCTATGGAGACATTGGAATAGGTCGTCTTTTATTTTACCCTTTTACATTTAATTCCATTAAACTTAATCCCATATGCATAAAAATCCTTACTCATTTACTAGCGTTTTATTTTTCATGTAAGATATAAATTCAATGTTAAAAATTAAAATTTATATTGATTTGTTTATGTATTATATAAACTGTACTTAAAATTAGATGAATTATACGATTAAGTACTTCTGGTCACTGATTATCTGGTAATGTTTTTTAACGTTCGCATCATTTGAATTTGCCTAATGTTTGCCGTAGTCATTAGGGCGATGGGGCCTCTTCCTGGGGCGTAATTATAATTTATTACGTTATTTTGTAGAGAATAAATTTTATGTTAGCATAAATAATAATTAATTATCAATGTTTTACTATTCAAATAAATATAAGATTTACTGCATTTTGAAGGAAAGTTTTACCTAGCATTAGTTTGAAAATAATAATTAAATTCATAATGATTACACCAGAATGCTATAAATATTAATTAAATAATTTATATAATAACGTACCTAATGATATCTTTTAAAATGAATTTAACTCTTATTATTTTTTATATAAGTTGAAGTATCTATGGGAACCGCAAATTTTATTTTATGGAAGCTATTCTAGAACCCGCTCCTTTGTTTCACAAATTTTATTGCCATTCGTAAAGCTGTCGGCTTAATGTGATGCGGGTTTACACTGTCATAAGTCTACAGTACAAATAAGACCTCTTCAAGTCTTCACTTTGCACTTATTTTAAGTACAATGTACCTGAGATGTTAGTATAGATACTTAAGATTTTTATGCCTTCTTTGCAAAAATCCTGTTAGTCCAATGGAACCTATTACTTTTTTCTTCTACTAAGCTATATTTTATCTTGAGTTGTGATGCATTAGAACCTGTGAGTATGTTTCCTGTATATCCCTTAAAGGCAACAATATGACTCTTTACGGATAATTAATAGGTACTGTTCCACTTTTTATCACACGTCGCGGTGTAGACGTTAAGAAACTGTTCGTTATGACCTAAACTTGACTTGAAGATACTGGCCATTGAACCTGCACACAGTTTTTATTTTTTGTTAGTTATAGTTAAATCTGTATTAACAAAAAAAATCACAATTCTAATATAAATAAGAATATCGCTATGCCCTTAAAAAATAAGTACCTTATAAGAGCAATTTTTATCTAATTAGATATTTGGGCCTAATTTCTTACGTTTTTAATTTAATCAATACAGCAATTTTAAAAAAGTAGTATGAATATAAGTATGTTTTTATAACATTCATTATTTATAGAGCACAAAGGAATGAAATATCGGATGAATCTTACAAGAACCAATAATGTATAGAGGTCAGACTTAGCGTGGTGTAATTAAAACGTAAAATATAGCTCTAAACACGGCAAGGCATAAAGCGGAAACTGCCACCGCAGATGGAAATCCTAATCGGTACGTGTAGTTAAGATAATAATCTTTACGAGTATTAATCTCCTTTGATTGGGAAAGTTAACAAGTAAATATCTACTTTCAGCCACATTACTGTGTTGTTGTAGCATAAAATATAAGTTGTCAAGAACATCCGCACGTTCTCACATAGACCCCACAAGAATTATGCTTACTATGTTAAAACATTTATTATAAATACAACATGTACTTATTTACATTCCGTCATGTAAGTAATGTAACTTTAAAAATAACCAATAAGGTTACATTTAGAGTAGGTACCTTAGAAAATAACTCTTTATAAATAAATTGTACAATGTATATAGGTATATTATATTAAAGTAGATACTTAGGCAACCGAGCTTTGCTTGGCGTTTTTTGGAATAGAAGTAATAATTGCGTTTTTTTTTCAAAAAAAAAGAAACACCATTATAGATAAACTTAAAAAGCAAAACTTTTTTTAACTAAATTTCATACCTAAATTTTATACAAATCGTTAGTCATTTCCAACATACACGAAATAAATGTATATTATATATTAAAGAATTATTCATTTAATATTACAGAATTAAATAGAACTGAGTAGTAGGACACAAAATTTTGGGTTAATATTTATACTCCCTAAAGCACTTGTTATAAAACGAAGAGAAACAGAAGAATATTATTCGTAGTTCTCCAGTAAACTAGGACACGTAACTGTGTTAACTTTATATCATGCTTTGTGCTTAAATTTTTACAGCAGCTGAATCGCAGCCAGAAAAAAGTAATACTTTATGTTTGGGATGAATAAACTAACAAGGCTTTGAACGTGAAGACTTTTATCTTCATATCAAAATATAGTTTCGCATCATGTTGTTTGCCGTTATAGTTAATCGCAGCATGCTCTTTAATTCTGGGAGCACAGCAGTGCTCAGTGTCAATCATGGTCACGGAAGAGACTAAGATTTTAATCAAAGGCATTCTAAAGTGGTTACAGACAGTGCCTACGCACCAAATTACAAAAACATTTATCAAAAATACAAAAATAGCACCAAAGTACCTTACAATATTTGTTAATTGTAATTTTCAACATTTTTTATAATTTCAATAAGTTTTATAAAAGAATATTCACGTATTATTTATGTACTTATTTAAATTTGGCTATTATTATTATTACATTTTTTTTAATTTAAACTTCTACGTACGTACGTATAGGGCAGATAGATGGCTGAGTACTACCATCGTCGTGGGATCCTGTAATTAATATAATAAAATCAAATAACAAAATTAAACATAAGAGACAGTTATATGTAGTAAGTTCTTACTGTGTAAATCAAAATTACAGTAATTCAAAATAATATTTTTCATTTACAAATATACCAATAGTGTTACTTAATATTTTGACTTTAAATAATAGCAAACTAAATTAAAATTAATATTCTTAATTTCTTTTAACGTTTTTTACAATTTTTTTAACCTTTTTTAACCACAGAATAATAATATGGCTTGAATTTTTTTTTCTCTATGGTTATAAACATAATAATAGCCACACTAAATAAGATCATTAATTTATAATAAAGTTTTTGATTGAGTAACAAACGTCCATCCAAACATCTAAACTTTCACATTTATAATAGGTATTAATAAGATTACAGTTATTCGATTTTGTGATATGCTCAAGTACCTATCTATTTTCAATTCTTTGGCCTGTGAACAATCACAGATTTACTGTCTTCAAACTCATCGATACTGTCCCTTACTAAATCCTTGCAGCTATAAAAACGACGCTTTTATTGCCGTACTGTAATTTGTACATATTTTACTGATTTACTAGAAAAATTACGCGTATTAACCTATTTTAGAATGAAGAATAATTTAAAAGAGTAATTAACACATTTTTAGCCTTAATCCATTTAACACACTGTTCTATTTGATTATGGAAATAGCGCTATAATCTGTAGGGTATATATAAGGGATTATATCATAAAGACCAGGCCTCAGAAGGGTACCAATAAAGATAATTTTACTGCATTTATTCCACCATATGCGTAACAATCCTCTTGACCCACACTCATAATATTTATATTTATGGTGAAGTGGTCTAAGAAAATTCGTTGACCTACATTTTTACTTATCTATACATTTTAGAAAATCTTATTGAAATAGACTATTATCGATACAGAAGCCAAATTTATAGTTTTTAGAATTTTTGTCTGTCTGGCTGTCTGTCTGTCTGTCTGTCTGTTACCGAATCACGGGAACACCACTGGACAGATTTTGATGAAATTTGGTATAATGATAGCTGGTTATCCGATTCAACATATAGGATACTTTTTACTGCGAAAAAATATCTCATCTATGAGTTAAATGTTAAAACGTAACTAGGGACGAACCCAAGCGGAACGAGGGTGAGTTGCTAGTCTGTACTAAAATTATAATGTTATATTATAGATCTTTCGCTTGTTTAAAGGTTTAAATATGTGGATTTGAAAACTGTGACGTTATTTGTACCTTCTTTGGCGACAATATCAATTTTTAAAGTTGATAGTTATGAAAAATACATATTGGTGAATTACTACACTTATTATTCTATACTCCGCAGTGTTACCCCTGCGGAGTAAAGAGTGTAAACACCTCTTTCTTCGCTTTCCTACTATTGAGCTAGAAGCTTGATTCCCTCAACTTCAAATGTTCACATAGTCCATAGGTACAAATATTACGTTAGGTCCTTTAAAAAAAGATTGGTATTTCGACCCATGATGAAATATATTTATACAGCGGAGAAAATTATTAAAACTAATATGATTTCTCCATCTAAAGAACATACATACATAAACCTGTAAAAAAATACAATAAATTAAATACAAAGTAAGTCTTACTACTTATAGACTACTTGACTCAATTTTAGCTCCGAGACAGCACTTGTAAAGTTGTAATGATGGCAGACGATCCAGGAATACCCGACGACGAATGACTCACCATTTATATATGTCCTTTTGTAAAAACTTTTGTATTTATATTATATATCCTTTTGTAAAAACCAATCTAACGTCCATCGGCAAAACCTGCATAGCAAAGCTTATTTGTAAATCGGATATCAAATGCTTGAGAACTTTTTATCAATGCATTTCAATTCTCTTATTAATGGCTTCAAAGCGTGCCAGTTGAGCACAGAACTTTTTAATCTCATCACAGCTTTTAATTTATCACAGCTTATTTAATTGATGTCATTTCAAGTACACGACTGCGTGGTTTAGTAATTTTCTCACACTAAGAATACTTAAACTATTTTTAAACTTCTTATGAAAAATTCATAATGTGCTCACTGAAGTCCATTTTCTCATTAATCTAACAATTTACTAACGATTTACTCCTAACTAACTAGTAACTTGGAGTCTACATCTTCTAGCCACTGAATTCTATTGAAATCCGTCCAAACATTTTTTATGCAATTTTCAATAAACAATCCGAAAAAAAAGATCTTTATACTTTATAATACATTAAAAAAATCTTTTCAGGCTCTATTGCAAATGTTACTTTTACAAAATATACATTATTAAATTGATCCATGTAATATGATAGTGTGTATTATCTGGCTTCTGCCTATTAATAAGTTAATACCAGCCTAACCAAGCCAGAATAACCCCGCGCTAGGTAAATGTAATGCCACTCAAGAAGCCTATTAGATTGCAAAATAAGTAGGATATACTCAGAAAATTGTGGTAAGAAAATTAAAAACTTATAGTATATTTTACTCAAAACATTTAGAAACTATTGTTTTGATTTCGTCTTTTCCTACTTCTTATATCAACAGTGATTGGGCAAATGTTTATGGAATAATGACCCAGTGCGGCCACTTATCAAACTTATCTTTATAGGCAGGTCTTGACTTCATCATACCTTGCATTGGAAAAACATTATATCTGATAGAGGTGTAGAAATCTATACATGTAATAAAATTGTGACTAAACCAGATCTGTACATTAACAATTTTTTGGAAAATTTTATTGAAATAAACATTATTATAGATGCAGAGGCCGAATCTATAGTTTTATTGTCTGTCTCTGTCTCTGTGACCGCATCACGGAAAAACCACTGGAGGGATTTTGATGAAATTTGGTATGATGATAGCTGGTTATCAAGGTCAACGTATAGGATACTTTTTACTGCGGGGAAATATCTCAACTCTGAGAAATTTATACTAAACGTTATAACGTAGGGATGAACCCAAGCGGAGTGAAAGTCAGCCGCTAGTAGATTATTTCAAACCATTTTTATCATAATATGAGGAAATTAATTTCCATTTTTAAATATACAGCGTTGTTCGTTGCAAGTGGCGATAATATGTAGAAAATCGTTTCGTTTTGTATTTTGAAGTAAACCTTCTTTACGCACGCTTGACTTGGGGGGTAAGCTGGTGAACGCGTTACGAAAAAATGTACGTACGTTTGTAGCCAAGATAACCGTTGTTATTATCTGAGAAATGATATATAATATTATACTCTTCCCTTAAATTATATTCTATAAATATATGATTGTAATATGCCTAATATTCGTTATTTTTAGTATCTCACCTATCCTCATTATTTAAAACATAAATTGAATTTCATAAAGAGTACCGATAACCTACAGAAGTTTTACTTCTTGCACGTGTACACATTCATACACGCACTTTCATATACTCAGGAAAAAAAAATGAAAAAATACAGATAAATAAAATTGAAGTGTCTGTTTGTAATGTCAAAACAACAGTTTACAGGGAAGCGAGAGTAAGTCGCTAGGCCACAATATAAATGTTCGGATTCGGAAGTACGGAGTTTTTCAAGTTTTTCAGCTTTGGTGCAATTTTAAAAAAGATGCAAAGTTTTATTCTATAATAGTAAATATTGGAAGTTATGCCTATACAGGGTAGATTTTTGAGACGGAACAGTAAGGGCAGGTACCTTAACTGCTATAGTTACAAGAGAACGTTCCTATAGTGTATTCACGGAGACGAGTTAGTATAGCGCCTTCTCTATCGCACATTGTCATACAAATGACAAAGACAAAAAAAACTTTTTTAGGGTCAGTGGGTGTTAACAACCTTAGAAATGTAAATGCGCGTTCACACTGCGCTTCTTAAAAGTTCGCTTAGTTTATTCCTGCGGCTTCGTCAGTCGTATAAATTGAGAGACATTTATTTGATAGAATTTTTTTATGGGTACCTACTTTTTTATATATCTGATGGTTATGAAGGAAATAAAATCGAAAGTTAATGATTAAATTTTCTTCATTATATTATAATATCTACCTATACAAGCTTATAACATATCATCATCATCATCATTTTTCCTTTTCACTAGCCGCCTAATTCAATACACCAGCCGGTTCACAAGTTGAGCATACATTCACAAGTAAGAGCACGTCTGCACAGTACGGGAAGTATGAGTAGACTAAAAAGTACTCGTACTATGTACACCGCCTTGGCGTTTATCACTGACCAATCGCAGTTAAAAAATTGTGTGAGTGAGATAGCGCTCTACTAACTCGTCTCCGTGAATACACTATAGGAGACCCGTGACTTACCGTACCGTACATTTTGTGACTTACCGTAGTTTTTGTACTCAAACTTCAGTTGGCCTCAGGGTGTTTTGATCATATTAAGAAATAGGACCATTTGGCAACAAAGAATGTTTCAAGTTGATTAATTGTTTTTTCGTACAAAATGTATGGGAAAAGTTTTTGGCGATTTCTTTTATTTCTAATACTCATAACTTAAATGGTCCCATAGAGTCTTTTGATCCCTACATGAAATAGAAATAATAATAAAATAAAATTGTATAATAAATAAATTAAAAAAAATTGGGATTTTAACATTTTTATCGCTGACTGTACATTTTTCCAAAATCTGTGAATGTAATTCAGAATATCTCAAAAAGTTATGGATAGTCTCTTAGGAACGTTTTCCTGTAACTATAGCAGTTAAGGTACATGCCCTGACTGTCCCGTCTCAAAAATCCATCCTATATACTGAATTAATATTTATTAAATCCGAAAAATTTAAACTTCTATATAATAACTTGAACCTTCAAAGTTATTAAGGCAAACAAAATGTCTCGATTGGTTTCTCACACAATTACTGACTAGGTATATCAAACTATTTTGTTTATCGTAGTATAGAAAACTGGTTAAAATAGTAAAGCATATATGTACATCTATACCTTCCTAAAGTCGTGACCACATGTAACCTAGCCAACGGCTGTGAATACAAGTTGCAATATCTGTATCAGATGTTATTTTTGTTTTACTTTAGCTTTTGCACGCAGTGAAGTATGGCAATTAATTAACTCTTATTTCTGTTTTTAAATCAATAAACATTATTATTATGTATGTCATTTAGGTATGCTAGCTGTTAAAGACTGTATTGCAAACTGTATATAACATACATTTGATTACAAATTATAAATATTGATAGTCATATTATTTACCCACACACTTAAAAAATAATTTCTATTTCTTCATAAAATAGGACTAACAAACTGAAACAATCGTGAATTTTTGGTTGGATCAAGTTTTTTAATGAAGATAAATAATTATAATAGGTATATACAAGTGTATATAATATACCTACATATAACTGTCATCATGATCTTTATGATGCTGATGTTAGCTCTTAAAGAGTCCCAGAGTGAGAGGCACATTGGTATTTACTGTACAAATTTGGGATGTGTTATAAAATTTAATTTTCCATTATTGCAACCACCAGAATTTTAGAATGAGTTTTGAATTTCGATTTTATATAGCCTTTGATATCTGTTTGGTATGAAACCCACCCACGACGATGCGCGCATCGGCCTGGTCCGTAGGGAACCAAGGCCGTCTCTGACAATGGGATCCACTTGCGCATTTCTTATTGCGGTCCAATATTATTCAATCTCACTATCTGTTTTATATGGAACTAGTTTCCTGCGGCCATTCTGCACTCAGAATGCCATTCACTGAGGAATTGAATTCCCAACTTTATTATTCTATCTTTTCACAGTTCATTCTATCATTTAAGTTAGACTTTCTATAAGCTTATTATATTGTAATTTTGAAAAAGAAATAAATGTTATATTACTAATATTTGTATTTCATACCTATATATTTCTGCTGTAGTTTTTTTACTGAAATTAATTATATACTAATAAATTTTTCATACTTATCTGTACTAATATTATTAAGAAAAAAGATTTTTTTGTTTGTACTGAATAGACTCCGAAACTTCTGAACCGATTTAGATAGTTTGAGACCCTGGGAAGTGCATAGGATAGTTTTTATCTTGGAAGTCATCCCTTAAGCGTGTGATAAAGGGGGATGAAAGTTTGTATTGGGAAGCAACCTAGGGACGAACCTGAACAAAGCGAGGAAGAATCACTAGTTTAAGATAAGTTACATTACTATACCCGTAATGTAACTAATCTAACTGTGTAGTAAATTTCATTTAAATCCGTCTAGCCGTTTCAGTGTGAAGAAGTAATAACCCATACATACCCGCATACAACTTTTGCAATCATAACACTAGTCCGTTTTTTGGCATTACATTTATAAAGGTTGTAGCTAAATGTCTACTTATTGTTACAGCGGAGAGCAGCCTGTCTGATTTTGCAAAGCGCAAAATTCATTACACGGCAAGTAATCCTCTCAAAAAGGAACTATTCACTGCAGACACCAGGTATACCATAAATTTTATATTTAATTAAATAAATCATGAGCTGTAAATTTACCTCTAAGTACGTTGGACTTATTAGGAAATTAAGATTTTCATAATTTTTAAGATAATATTGCAATATTTCAGACCTGCAAGCTTGAGAAACCTGTACGAAAAGGCAACAACCGATCGACTTTCAGCATCAATACTTGACCAATTAAGAAGAGATTCTCAGCATTCCCAGTATCTTCTTTGCACACCCGTACTAAGTTCCAAAAGAAGAAGGATATATCAAAAGGTCGACGTCGACATCGAGACTCATATTGTAAGCCAATTTATCATTCCTTTAGGTGTAACGTATAACAATTTAGATTGACGTAAGAATAACATGAAGAGAACACTAACATTGCAGTTAATAGATAAACAATCATCATTAATCTACATACTACAAAATGTACCTATATCCATATCAATCGAAAGCGCAAAAGATAATTATAAGCACATCTCAAACATAATTAATTAAAAATGTTTGAGTAATAAATATTTTATTTTCTAAATACAAGCCATATTCTTACCGTGTAGACTTCTGTGTACACTACAGACCATTGGGACCTTGTCGTATTATCAATATCTATTTTTGAATTTATTATTTTTAAACCGTAATAATTACAATTTGATCTTCTGATATAATCTAAAATATAAAATTAATAACTTATCATCGTCGGCAATGTCGTTTCGAATTGCTTTGTTCAAAACAATCGTTAATTAAGATTCTCTGTCAATTATAGCCGTCGGTGGTAGAACATTTACGGAAATGGACGTCAAAGGAGGCTGTGGGAGATGTGACAGCTATGCCGGACGCTTCAATGCGAATCGCGAGCAGCGTTACTTTGACGCCAGATGAACTCTCCGAGTGTGGATCCGGTGATGATGAGCCCATAGATCATCGGCTACCAAGTCCCGAGGAACAATTACGTGTTATTGCCTCTAAGTAAGTAATATGATATAGTAAATTAAAATAGTAAGACTTAGCATGTAGAAGCCGAAAATATTATAATAATTTTTTGGGGAAAAAAGTGTGTCATCACACAAATTTCAACTTAATCTAACTAATAAGATTAACAACGTGGACTAAATATTATCTTAAAACTATATTTTATTGACAAATATACTTCATAGACAGCTATTTATATTTTTCAGATTCCCACCAGAAGTAGTCGCTATAGATACGTCAGGCAAATTCTTCGATAGAATGTGCAGTTCACGAAAATCTCTACACGTAGAAACTACAAGTGGTGAAACGGACACGGTGAAGCGTCGTACGCGCACGAGGAAACCACGGGGTAAAAGACGAAACACCATTTCGGGCACTGATCAGAAAGAGCTTAGAGAGGCTATAGCTGGGTAAGCTTATAGAATGCACTGTACACTTCAGATTACATTATCTATTAAACTATAATAACTAATAACTTATATAGAAAATTTTCGAATGATAGATAATGAAATCTCAAGAAATGAATTAACGTTAGTAACAAAAAGCACAGTATCGTGTGGCTTTAAAATCGTTTAATATTCAGCACATTTTAACCTGTCGATGATATCGTGCTTCTGTGAATAAAATATTTATTTTATTTGTTCCTGGTTGTCGTTATTCACTTACGCTTCCTAATAACGAAGTAAAGATCAAGATTATGAACATCTTTTGCACTTAAACACTAATAGTGTCATTTTCATTAGCTTTAAAATTAATGAAATCTTTGAAAAATGTCACTGTTACGAGACTAAGTGAGATTTTTCGGGGATTCATATGCCTCTAGCGTGTGACTAATGCTTTGCTTGGTTTGTTTTATCATAGTGATACAACAAATGCTGTGGCCTCTGAAGAGATTCAAGATAATACAGTCATCCGGTCCCGGTCAAGTGATTTGCTTAAGAAAAGCCCGTCTGATAATAATGCTAAGAAAAGTCATTTTAATAGTCTAAAACAATGGGGAAAGAACAGATTAAAATTGATTGGTAGATCGCCTAGTGCTAGCAGAGACAGTTTTAAGGAATTTAAACTAGACAAAAGTAACGAATCTAAGTTATCTGTACGCTTAGACGATGAAGTAATTCAGGAGAATGTAGTAATGCGTAAGAAACGTCCGGATGAAGAAGATAGGAGAACACATTTGAGGTGCGCTTCTTACTCTTCGTCCGAAAAGAGTATCGGAGTTCCGAGCAGTATTCAAAATACAGCTACAATTAGCGCTGGAGTGCGATTGCGTGGGTCTTCAACACAAAGAAGATCAAGAAGATCTGGTGTTGGGAAAGATGAGCCACACTCGTCCAGCGGCAATTGGTCTGCGAGTTCGGAATCAGGGAGAACAAGTATTGGTTCTGAAATTACTACCACAACTGTTCCACCTAAAAGTACAACGTCTGCTGCCACATCTAATAATTCCCTTAATTTCCATCACGGCCCACCGAGTTCGATAATTAGTAGACGAAAATTCCTGAATACTTCAGGATCAGGAAGCGTAACTAGTGAAGGCACTCTTACACCAGATATAATTCATGACTTACATGAGGACTTAGAAACTAGTTCAGAATTTTCTTGCGACACAGAAGGATATTATACTTCGTTCCACATGGACTCAGGTCTTAAAACTTTAAAGGAAGAAGAAATTTCGCCTAGCACCCCTTTGCACACAACTATTGCTTTATCTAATTCATCAAACAGTCAAAGTTTGTCAGCGGAAAATGAATACGAACTTTTTGGTAAAGGCTCAACAAGCACGACTACGAGCTCAGCCGGTACAGTTTGCACAACTCTTATGGCAGCGGATAGTGATAGGTCCTTAGTGATTGGTCCAACTGTACCTGAACGTAAAAGTTCACTAGCAATAATAAGTCGTAGTCGTGGAAATATTAATTCCAATTTAGAGCGTACAACATCATTTCCAAAATCATCTTTCAATAGTTTAAGATATAATAACGTAAGGGCATATACAGATAAACCAGTATCAAACTTTTCAATATCCGATACAAATACATCAACCACAGTAACTATATCAAAGAATGTTGGAACTCAAAGAGAAATCACTGCCGTTGTGGAAGTACACACAGAGACTGATATCGAAAGTGCTAAAAAGAGTACCGGCACGAGTTCACCAGACTCAGGACATAACACTTCTAGCTCACCTATAGAAGACTCAGTTTCAAGCGCTCATGGAAAAAATAGTCTTTCTGAACAAGACTATTCAGAATCATCCGATCTAGAAGGAACTGACCGAATAGAAAGAATAAGATACAAAACAACTATAAATAGTTCCCGAATACCTTCTATGTGTGTCATCACTCCTACGAACTCTGACGATGAAAGTGAAACCAGCAATAAGAGTGTACATAAAAAAAATACTGATAGAATCGATCAACCTTTAGCGAAGTCAGAGAGCCGACCAAAGCTAGATTTACCAAATGAAGAAAGACACAAAGATATCAGAACCTCTGATGCAGGAAAAACCTGTAGAACTCAGAATCAAATAAAGGCTTCGCTACATCCATTTAATAATTTTATGTGTCGACTAAAAGGAGTGCTTCCAAATAAACTATCTAATAAGAAATCACCAGCTCCGAAAGACGTTGATATGTTAGAAGATTTCTTTGACTCAGGCGATTATGTAACAATTGCAGATGTTAAAAATAATAATCAAAAAGTATCATTAAATCACGGTACTTACGCCAACAATGATATCGTAAAAAAGAATTTACAAGCTGTTTTGTCTGGCAAACTACCTGAAACGGAATACGTTTCTTTAAATGAACTACCCAATTGTTTAAATGAAAGCAAAGATTATTTGGAACATGGTGCCAATGAAAGACAGTCAGGCGCATTAGAGAATATACAGAGAAAAGGGGCGAAGGTTACTTTAGACTCCCAAGGCCAAGTTATCTACTCATCTGACACGTTAAAAAGAAGAAAAGGAGCTCATACTACATTTGAACCTGGCCCATTCGTCCAGGAAATATGTCCTACGACTTCCGTTATCCAACGAGAAAGTGCGGATTTTGTGAAAATTACAGATGAAACTGACTTCCCGTACGCACCTCCGAGCAAACCAACATCGCCTCAGTTAGGAAAAATGATAATTAAAGCACCAATCGACCCTCGAGGCGTCATAACTACGGAATTTGTGACGCTCCCCATTAAGCCTAGTACCATCATATCCGCCACTCCTGTTACTGCCGCACCTGTTTCAACTAGCACAAAATCTGAAACAGTTACTAAAACAAGTCAAGACCTACCTAGAGTAGTTGAAGCTATAACGAGAACGGGTGCATATGTTAACATTCACGATGCAGAAGGTGTCAGCTTATCCCCAACGAAAGATGATATTGCAGGTAAGAATATTCCCAAAACCTCGAAAGTCATCAATGACTCACATTTCGAAAATTCTAATAAATCTCTCGAAGAAATAATTCCTTTCGTACCTAATTTTCAAACGTCAATTATGCTTAAAAAGTGCAAAGACTTTAACAAGGCAGGTAATAAAGTTGCAGAAGTTATGAAAATGTTTAAAAGTAATGTCGATGAAAATGTAGACTCAAAATTTCATATCGAAAGCGTCAACAAGTCCCTTAATACTAAAATTAAACGTAGCGATAGTTATAAACTAGCCAACTCCCCATTAATGCCCATAAAAAAACTCCTTAAGTTCGATACTTTCGCAAATAACGCAAAAAAAGTAAATTCATTTGAAATGATCCAAGCTGAAATCGCAGCAGACTTACTTCGCGAGCAAATCAATTATCCACCTACAGTGTCTCCTAAGTTAGGTCACAAGAACACTCTTGACGATTTTAGTAAATGCGAATGCATTAATGATAATGAGAGTTTAGTTGACAGTAAATTCGAATCAGAATTATCTGCCTTAGCCTTAAGTCCTCTAAGTACTCCTTTTCCAAAGCGACATACGATCGCTTTAGTTCCGGATAATAGGGATAAGGCTATAGATATGTTATCAGCTATACTAGACTCCGATCCTGACACCGTCTGCGTGTTGCACTCGCCGCCCGCCTGCCCTTTGCCACCCAGCAAAGTTACTGTTCCCTTTGACGGATCTTTGCATAGGGCTAGAATACTCTCAATCTCAGAATCAGAATATGGCACTGAAATTTGGTAATATTTATCTGTTATTATTATTATCAATAGACTAGTTTACATCTGAAAAGCGATTACTTCTAATTTAAGTAAGTGAATATATTTATGTATATTGAAGGACTAAGTAGAGAGTCCTTCACTCTTTAGTAATCGTTCATCAGATGAGACTGCTATAAGATTATTTAGTATTTGTTTATCTTACCGATTTTACTTAGTAAATTCAAATATCGTTTTAAGCTGTTACCTTCTTTTTATTACGCTTATTTAATAAATCTCGTAAATAAATAAAATTATTTTACAAGTGAATTTTAACATATTATATTAAATGTTTGATAGAATTATTGTTAATATTTTAACTTTATGAATTTAGATATTTTTAAAGATAAAAATAGAGTATAGTTTAGGAGTTTTTAATGAAACTTTTATATCCGTCCGTGTTAGGATTTAGTCGTCTTCCTTGCCTTAGCTATTTATCTCTGTGATAGATTTTAATTTAAATTATTATGTTTTTTAATTCCATGCTCGAATTATGTTTTCCGTTTGATATTCTAAAAGCAATTTTGTATCATAACAAGAATGCATGGTGGCTTATTTCACCTGAGTGTGCACAGCTTACGATTAGTTTATAATTTTGTATGAAGTGCATGGTGTGATATTCTTTTGTCCATATGTGTTTGTAAATAATATTATACAAATATTGTCAATTAACGCACTTATTTCATTTATTTCACTCCTATGCTCTCACCTTTCACCTCACCTCATATACCACCGAGCACCGTTTAACAGTTTGCGAATTAAATTCTATTGTTAGTTGTATTTCTGGTAAACGTTACTCATTGCTCATTAAGTTACACTAATATTACATTTTAATACTAGAACCAGTAAGCAATAGAACTTAATTCCTATCTAAACAAATAAACAAGTTTGAAAAATAATTAATTGTACAGGCATAAAAATAAGAAAGGTTCAACGAACTAGTGTCTATATAATACCTTATATTAACTCCTTATCTCATTCATAACCACAAATACACTAATTTATAATAAAATAAATACTTGCACAGAAATATTCAAAGGTGTAAGCCCCGTTTGACCGTAAATTATTGTTATTTTTTATTAAAATTACTGATCATAACATCGCTTTGCACAACGGTCGAGATTGCTTCCAATGGTTGCGACTTTGTTAAGGCCAAGTTCTTCAAAGGTAAAGTTATTATTGCTTTTTGGCATGATCTTTCTTTGCATGTACATTGTACACTTATTATTAAAATACTAACAAACTAAAACTAATTGTCAAACTTTTTACTCTATCAATTTATTATTAATTATATTTGTATATTTGCTTGTAACACGCTTTTAAAACGGTGGGTACATTTTAATTGCGTTACTTACTCAAAAATAGCTTTAATATACATTATATTAAAAAAAGTTTAAATATATATTTTCGGTACTCATACATATAATATAGTTCACTAATAATTGCGGCATTGGAAGCATATATAATGCTCGTTTTCTATGTGCAATCATAAATCGATAGAATATCATGTTGCAAGTAACACTAAGTACCATATTTTCGTGATTCCTTTTTTTATAAACCTTGACATAAGATATTGTTTAACCATAGTATTATATGATCTATGGTTTAACTCAGATATTATATTGTACTGTTATCTGTAAAAATAGACGCTGTCACAGTAAAAGCCAGTCTGATTTTATTATTAGTGAATTCCTTCTAAAATAGTCGATCACTAGAGAATAAAATACCATGCACTTATCTACTATGATTATAGATTTTTTTAATTATCTATTTTTAAATTTAAAAATTTACAGTTAATCGTAGTGCTTGTACAAGCTTCGTTTGCATGCACTTATTTTTTAAGATATTGACAATTTATATTATATATTGTTTAGCCTTTTACTTATAGAGGGCAGGGCGTTATTTTACTTTATTTATGCAAAATTACAAAATGTAAAAGGTGTACAGGAGAGAAGAATAAGAAATAAGAGAAATAAGCACTTAAAATGCCTGCTTCTACCATACATATTATACTATGCAAATAAATTATATCGCTTGTTTAGATAATGTTATGCCAGCCTACATATTATACTCTTAATAATAATTTAAATATAATAAGAAGCAAGTAAAACAAACACAATTATTTTCACATATAACTACTAGTACATGAATTAATGTTAACAATACTATGTATGTATTTCAGACTATCGACTATCCAACGCTGACAAACCTCCCAATCACCAACCTCGGGTACGAGAGCCAACAGTTGATTTAAACCCATTCAATCCAACAGTCCATCGTTACCATACGGCTCATCTTCGCGGCAGACATGGAGTAATAAATTATGATAATCAAACAGAAAATATACACTTAAAATTTTGGACCTTACCTAAAGCCTCACCCTCAATGTATACTGATAAACAAGTAATAATAGAAGAAAAATCTCTATATAGCCCTACAACCACGCATTTCAATTCACAGACACAAGACTATACCCCGCATGCCGAAGAATCTATAAGGATATCACCAATAGATCCCCGTACCTCAGCAACATTCAAATCATCTACACCAACAAACAAAGAAACAATGATTAATTTAAATTCAAAACTTTTATCCCCAGTTAAATCGTCCATGACGAATGAAGAATTATACGCCGTTATTCATAAAAGTAAAAAGAAACTCAACATTAAAGAGACTCCTGAAAGAGCTGAATCTCCAGCGCTAAGTACAATAAATATATCGCCAGTCATTTCCGAACCTTCGCTCTCTAAAAGAAGTCAACGCTACCCAGAAACCGGTTATTTAGACGGTAAGAATAGGCCAATTATTCAAGATAAACAAACATCAAGCCCTCTAGGTGTCTCAAATGTTAAAAAACAGGAAACTTGTGCCGACCGATATGGGCCGGTACAACAAACTTCTAGATTGGATTTCAAAAAATTACTACTACAACATAGTGTTAAGCTTAATACGCTTAATGTTCAAAATAAATCAACCAAGCTGTCTGCCGTAGAACAACTTAAACTTTCTAAAGAAAAAAATCAAATCCCACAGACACCTCCAGGAAATAGGTCACAAATTAATATACTAGATTTAAGTGGATCACCAAAAACATACAATCACAGGAAAACTGCTAAATCGAATAATCAACCGCTGTCACCAGGAAGAACCAGCGGGTTAAAAGATCACAAAACCACATCTAAAATACTTTTATCACCTAAATCACAATGGCGTTTTGCAAGTCCTAGATCTGATGTACTCTCTACTCCTATACCCGAAGCGAACAACGAAGATGAAATATCGAACAGTTCTGGAGAAAAATGCGAAATATCTCCTAAAAGCCCACCGTCGAATACAGTTCCTATTATGACAAATCAACATTTCGGAGCACGAAGATCTCTCATACCGCTATATGAGCACAAACTGGATGAAGAGCGCGACACTTCTTCCTTAGATCAAGGCGTTTTTCCTATAAATTCGGATTTCTCAAACTCACATAGTTTATCTAGATCAGAAATCATACAAGCAAAAAGAGCTGAATTTTTTAAAAGCCCTCACGAGACGCCACCAAAGCTTTCATCTTTTAAAAATTCTTCAAATTTAGGATTAGGTTTAAGAAATAAAACATCTCCAGAAAAAGAAAAATCCTCGCCAAGTACTTTAGAAACGGCCTTATGATAGCATCTAAATAGCTAGTAACATTGAGATGAGTTCAAGCCGGTGCTTTTGGCATTTGTTCATTTGTAAATAATTGTATGAAATTAAAGAAGCTTTAATCTAGTCTTTTCTTGCTTAGCGTGCCATTGATTTGGCAACAATAATGTACATCCAGTGTTCAAATTACGTATGGTCTGTTTTTGTTTTACATCTATTTTGTATTCATTTTAATAGCTCTTTTGGGGCCAATCTTAGTTTTAAAAATTAAGATAAACGTAGTTACAACTAATATGTAAGTATTTATTATATACACTTTAGTAGTTTTGATTTTTGGGTTTTTAAGTTATTAAAAAATTTAATTAAATGTTTTGAACAATCACAAGTATTTGTATTATTTTTTCAGTATATCATGGTTCAGTGATCAAGAACAACATTTTTATTTGTGAAATAATTGGAAAATCAATACTAAATGAATTACACGAGCTATAAAATATTTTTTTTACTCCGTATGAATTCTTTTTTCTTTTTAAGTTCTTGTGTAGCTTTTTCTTTTTTAATAAGTATACAACTAAGAACTTAAGATATTACTAAAAATTTTATTATGTGGCATGGGCAAAGTGGTAAAAACGAAAAGCCTATTTCAAATATACACTCGTATTCGATTATTTCAAATACATACCTACGCATAACATTTTTACCTTTATTTCTATATACTAGCGTTTCCCCGGTGTTCCGCAGGCGTAGTTCAATTGGCTATTTGACAGTTTTCGGAAAGATATTTTAAAACATACGTAGGTTCATTTTATACCTCTTACAATTATTTTTTTCTGAAAAAAGCGTTATTTATTCGGAAAAAAATATATTAATCTTTCAGTAATTTGAAAGTCGCGCGAAAACAGCACATCACGTGACATTCCTGGCTGTGACGTCATATCTCAATAAACTAAGTAAAGCTAACTACGATGCATGGAGAATATAACATGTTATATATTTTCCATGCTACGATGCTCCAACTCTTAAACATATTTTAAGCTAAAAGTTTGCAGCTTTTTCATTGGCAAGCTCATATAAGTTAATATATATATATATATATATATATATATATATATAGAATATAAATATTTTTTATGAAAATGACAAGCTACAAGACGTGTGCCGTACCTATGTGTAAAAGTTCTACAATTAAATATCCTGACAAATTGTTTATACACGTCCCTAAATGTCCTAAACGTCGAAAGCAGTGGTTACAATTAGCACGCTGAGAGTTGAATTTTACATCTGATAAATCTGCAATTTTTTTTTGTGAAGATCACTTCGATGTAAGTATTTAAAAGCAATCAATTTAGCCTCTCATTTACTGAATATAAATTAAACTTAATCCAGTATTTTGTACATAAAACATGTCATAAAAACAATTCTTTTTATGACATTATTTTTATTAATTTTAAAAGTATTATTTTATTATTCACCATACGACTGTCGCGAAGATCTAAAATTATCAACATAACCTTTAAGTAATTTAAAATTATTTTATACAATTTTTACTACTTGACTTAAGAACTATACACATTAACTTTTACCAATAAATTATACATAATTACTTTGTTCATTTCGGTACTTACACGGAAGTTTTTACATTTCGAAACTCGGCTGAGCAAAAGTCAGGATTACATGCAAAAAAATTTGCAACCATAAATGAATCTATTTTTGGTAATTTGCACTATCAGCTTTTGTGTAACCCGGCTCCATTTCGTTAAACTTCTCACAAGCACTAATTAAAATATTTTAGAGTGATCTTCTCAGCAAACTGCAAACGATAAAACACACGATGTTTTGTTATGTGAGATGTGACGTCACACGCTGCACAAACATGGCCGCCAGCGTTTCAGTATTTGTAATCCACAGATAAAAAAACTCAAATTTATTTTTCAAAAATGAAATATTTACAATTTATTTTAATGCAAAAAACATATTGTATAATTATTGTGGACCCATAAGCTACTGTCTCCAACAGATTAAATATTTTATCGTTAGAATTGTCAAATAGCCAATTATGTATTATTATATTTTTATAAATTATAGTCTGTGTTACACTGGTATATTAAGTATAAGCTATGTTACTGTAAAACTACATCAAAAGTATATATGGGGCAGCTTAGTTGTAGTGCAGGGTGTTTGGTGCACACGGGCGAAGGGACTCGGGGGACGCCAAGCGCCGCTCGCGACACCTCAAAAGAGCGTACTTCATTCGCAGCGCCGCGCCGGCGCTCTTAAAGACCCTGCGCCTGTGATAAGGCCGACGCCGGGCGGTGGTAGCAAAGCAAGGCGCGCATAGGTAACAAAGATTGGCTATAGCTTTAGAATGTCTTGAAAAGAGCTTAGGACATCTATGTCTCGTAAGAAACTAATTACATTGAGAACGGTTTTTTCTTGTAAAAGAAAAGACGGTAGGTTTCTTGGACAAAGTTTAAATTGAACAGGATAAAAACCGATGGCAGTACTTGAACAAATAATCAAAACAATTCATTTTTTAGCGAAGCAATATCTGGCGAAACTGGAGAAATAAATTACGATTCTGATAGTGGTATTTTTTTAAAGCTGGTTGAATATATATAGCTCTTAATGTGCTAACAGAACACATTGCCCTTATTTAAAAATCTGAGTCACGCCTAAATCATTATCTTGGCCATAATATTTAGAATAAAATAATACAATTATTAGGAGAAAGAAATAAAAAAACTGTTTTGGAATTGAAACAACCCAAATATTTTTCAATTATTTTGTGGTTGTCGTACGGTGCGTTCTTTTAAATGCAAGCAACAATAAGACTGAAATAAAAGAACACCTACAGGGACTTTTTCTTATTACAGACACTACTGGTCCAACTGGACCAACGATATTAACGTACAAGATATGCGTGGTCAAAGTTACCATAACAGGGAAACATATAGGGAACCACCAGGGAAAAATATAGGTCTACAAAAACGAATTTTAGACTTAAACTCGCGCGCATATTATGTAACATAAATTTGGTAGTGAATGATGCTACTAAAATTTCATTAGAAATTGTCGGTTTCTTTTCAATAGGAAAAAGCTGAAATATTTTTTTATAATCTTTATTGCTTTGAATTAGGCCTATATCAATATTTTTTATATAATTTCTATTTGATTAAGAGAATATTTATTAAAAAATGCAAATATATTCAAAGTAGTTGAAACGTAACGCCATTGTTCAGTATGACGTCAGAGTATATCATAACAGAGCGATTAATAACGTTGTCGCTTCAAATTGCTTAATATTTTGAGGGACGCGGGAACACCGGTGGTTCAGTTAACAATTAATTTCTTAGAAATTATCCTGGAGTGGTTAAGCAAAAGTAGTCATTTTTCTGTCTATGATATACTGTGACGTCACGCCAAGCGCGCGAAATGGTGGGCGCTTAAAGTACTTATTCGAATCGGTATGAAATATTTTTTTTTTAATTTTATAATAAATTTTAGTTTTTTGGAGCTGGATATTTATTTTACAATTATATAACGATGTAAGCTATTTATATAAATAATAAAAAAAAACACGCATATTCTCTATTGTGCAAGAAATTTGTTTGCTTTTCTGCGTATAAGAATGTTGGCGAATACGTACCAAAGAAGTGCAAACTTTAATTCTAAAACCACTCTCAAATACTCGATGGCAGAACAGGGAAATATGGGAAATTCTTTATTGGCAAAAACTAAGTCATTTAATGTCATCTGCTCGCTGCTTATTTGGTTCGAAATTTTAAGCAAAATAAATATAGTTAGCAAGGCTCTTCAAAAGTCAGACGTATTGTCAGAATCGGTATAAATGATTGATCATGCAAAAATAAGTTCTGAATTCTTTATTGAGTGCGCTTTTGGCGAGTTCATTAAAAGCGCAAAAACTGTGGCAGAAGACGAGGTATAACAGCAAGCAAGCTCTCCCGCGCGCCAATTAACACTCAAAGGCTCTCTTCTCTTCGGCTTCGGCATTATATTGGTTTAACTTTCCTTCGAAATTTAACTTTATAAAGTTTAACTTTATAAAATCGAAGTCATTTGTCCTTGTTTCCATTCATAATTAATACTGCTAAATTCAAACAGCCAACGCAGTAACCGCATTTGCGAACAAATAGTAGAGTGGAAACATAAAAGGCCTATTTGTAAGCATTTTATTACGTAATTTTCAAGAAAAAATCTGAAAACGTTGATGTATAACAGGTTTTAAATTACTTTTATCGAAAATTATCTTGCAGATATGGAATATTTTTAGTTTCCAGCCATAAACTTGTTTCCATAAAATGTTAAAAGGCCTATTACATTTTGACTGCGATTTTTCAATCTAATGCCCATCTTTGACGTTCTTATTCGGAAAAACTGAAACTATTCGACAATTTTGACTTACTGTATGGTGGAGATTAATTATTATTATAGTTCATAGCGGCCTCGCTTTTCGCAAATTTTCGTTATTAATTGAAATAAAGCCAAAATTCCGAAGCAAGTTTTATGATAAAATGCGCGACGGCACTTTTTCAAGCTCATGGATTGAAATGAAAAAGATATAATAATATCTCGTATATAGTGGTTGAGTTTATAGCGGCCTTGGAATTTGAAAATATGTATTGATTTCTACAAAAAAAGTCCTTTTCAAAATCTTAAAAACTACTAAAAACGTTCAGAATTAGCTGTAAATACATCCTTATAACATTAAAATTATTAAGTAAAATTTATACCAGAATATACGTCAGTTCAAAAGAAACGTAACTACATGTCTTTTTTATTAAATAATTTATTATAAAACTTTACATAGAAGTTATTACAACTGCAGAAAATGCTAAAAACCGCGATGCGTCGGCTGCTCGAACTCAATACCATAGAACTCAGTACATTTTGGGTTAGGCCTCTCAAAAAATATGTAGATATTGTGGAAACGTAAGTAATATTCGTATTTATTTTAGTGTTAACCTAACAAAATACGTAATTAAGAAAATCAACACAGTATTTTGCCATACGGCACCTATAATGCACGAGTTGGACTTTCATTTGCCTATTTTTTTACAAAACATTAACATTATTTCCTAAACAATAAAAATTTACAAATATTTTCATTTGAAAATTGTTTCGGCCTACAAAATGTTACTAATATGTTAAACTAACTTATATAAGCAAAACGTTTGTTTTATTGATACTTTCGGGGGTCCATAGACCCCTCATTTTTTTAATTATAAGGCGGAGAATGAACCGATAACAGACACAAAAACCCATTTTTAAGTAAATTTTACTACTACGTAATACGTTTTAGATACCGCAATTACCAAGTTCCTCTAACGGTTTGAACTTTTGGGTCAAACTAATGTTGTTTTTTTTTTATTTTTTCAAAAATTAAAACACTGGAAGGATTTGGACTTAGACATAAAAAAGCGCATTGTTCTAATTTAGAAAATAAACTGTGCCACGCTGGCTCTTCAGATGTGGAGAAATTCGGGCTCTTTAATGAAATCGAATTATTACCGATGTTAGTGACGACTCCGCTACGCCGCGGCGTTGCATATTTTAAATTATTTTTTTACGAATAAATTAATTTCAGTGTTTCCAAATCTGTCCATAGCACTTAGAATTTACCTCACATTGCCAGTCACTGTAGCACATAGGGAGAAATCATTATCTAAACTAAAAATATTTAAAAACTATCTCAGATCAAGATTGACAAATATTTTATCGTTCATGAATATTGGACACGAAATCAAAATTGAAGTCAGTAACATTGTTAAAGATTTTGCTAATGCAAAAAAGCACAAAAAGTATGTAACTTTTTTTTAAATATTTTTGTGTTGTATGCTCTCATACAACACAAAAATATTTAAAAAAAAGTCCTGTAATGTTAATTACATTATTATTTTTAAATGAAATATTTTTTGAAATAACTACTAAGTTGTACCTACTTTTTTATTCTTGTAGCCCCTTCCTTCCTAAAAATACTTATTACTCGTGTAACTACTGTTTCCTGACAGCATTTAAAATTGCACAATTTGCACCCGAATTTCCGTTCATTGGTGAAAATATAAATTTAAGTATTCCATTTTGATTTTTGACCGCGCGCCTACTAGAGGGCGCCAGGGTATTAATTGTACACGGACGAACAAGCTGAAGAGCGTACGTCGCTACTTTGTAATTTGTATACCGGCGCCCGCTACTCCGTTGGGCATCGATTCCATAGTCCATACCAAATGTAATCATAAACCAACATTGCCACTTCAGCTTGCTAATTCTATGAGCTATATCGATATCTTTGGCTTTGTACATGATAAACATTATTTAGTTAGGTACCTACATAATATATTTCAAAAACTACTAAATTAGTATACAAGCTACAATTGTAGAACTGTTCAAGTTATACTTATTGTTAGGAAAATACTAGGATGCCCTAAAAACAATTGAAAACATTTGGTTTGGTCATTTTAAGTTAATTTAAAACTTTTTACAAAATTATTCGCTGACATTTTAAGCCGAATATAATGATAAAAAGGTTACATAGATACTCTATGTATAGTGACACCTTTCTTAAAGGCTCCGACGTATGTTCTTTTGGTATAATTACTTTGCTCTTTGGACGTATGTCTACTTACTCTTTACTTACAGTAAGTATATTATCCTAAATTAACTTATGATAAATAATACTTATCCATGAAGTGTGACTCAATTGTAAGTTCTACTAGTTCAATGAGCGCTAAGGACTGCTCAATAAAGCTACGAATTCTTATTTTGGTAGTAAATACAGCAAATCTGATAAATGAACGAGCCACACTGACATTAGGAATATCTCATGCCTTAATTGGACCAACAGCAATATTTACAACTTATATTTTTATAGGCATCTTTGTGATTGGAGCTATACGTTGTCATTATGCCTCTTGCTTTCTTCAGATTTATGCCCTCATTGCGTGTTGCACTGTGGAAATGTGTCTAGCTTTTATCGTCTTCACCGAATTAAAAACCATTACTTTATTAGCCAAGCAAAATGGAGCGCTTGTACTAGATGGAGTACTACCAATGATATGTGCATTACTACTGCTTGTAGACCTCACGGGAATTATATTTTCTAATCGGCCAGAAATAGTACCTCCTTCATCATCTACACCACATTCAGGATCTTCACAGATAGAAATTGAACAAAGATGTTAGTTGTAATTACATAAACCTAATTCATAATGCATTTTTGCTACATACCTACATTCATGAAATGAAATTGTTTCTAGACCTACCAAGAAATAAATATCTAAATACCTACTTGCTATTTCATTCCGTTTATTTAAAAAAAAATATGTATATTATTATAAGTAGTTACCGTTTTTCTAATAACATATGATAATAAATAACATCCTTACGACGACGTCAATGCCTGAAGGAGTAAGGACTCTGTCATTGTATTGTAACAAGTTTTTAGGGTATGCAATGCATATGTGATATGGGTAATGGGTGGATACTAATGGTGTGCCGATTCGATCGAACAAATATTATCGATTTTTAATCAATTTGGTTCGATTATTAGTTCGAAATAAAAATTGTTACAAATGGGGAAGAATTTTGCCTTTTTTTCCCACAAGATATCGCAATCACTATAATATGGTAACGCTCTATAGCGCGGACGGAATTTTGATGCAAAGAAAATGGTTATCATTTGTTTCTAAAATACAAAAACTGAAGAAATTGTGGATTAAAGCAATAAGACGACAAAAATTAGCGAAATCACAATTTTCATGTTTAAGGCTATGTGGACATTATTTTAAAGAAACTAATTTTAAAACTCTTAAATCTTCTACAGATGAATGTTTTTTTTTTTTTGTACTTTTTCACATATTAATTACAGAGTTTCGTACAAACTTTCATCTCCCATTTTACCTTGTTATGTGATTTCAAAAAATACTAAAAATCCCTATTTACTTAATTGTATTGAAGCGCATTAATACCAAGTTTCAAGTAATTCTGATCATAAATAATTCTTTGCCCATATGAACTTTATTACTTTTACTCCTTTAAGGGATAAATTTCGAAAGTAAACAATTAAACTTTATTTCTTATTTTTTATCTTAAAACAAAACATCACTTTCTGTGTGTTTCACATTAAGAATGACAGAGTTTCATATAGTATTTAATCCCTTATTTTACTCACTTAGGGGAAGAATTTCGAAAAACTTTTTTATCGGATTCCTCTATCATATAAGGAATACGTCCTTAAAATTTCAAGTTTATACGACAGCGGTTTAGGCTGTGTGTTGATCCATCAGTCAGTCAAGACCAGCACAGGATGCACCTCTCCTTCTCCATTCTTCCTTCAGCTGTTCTCACTCCCAGGTTACAATACATTGTACAGGTAAGATGTGAACACAGGAGAAGCAAAAAATCTTTTTTCTCCCAAATCCCAATAATCGATTGTAATCGATTATCTAAATGATAGTTGATTGTAAACGATCATCCTAATAATCGATTAATCAATTATTGATAATCGATTAATCAATTATTGATAATCGATTGAACCATTAGTGGATACCTCATCCAGAATCTTGTACTGACTTTAAACTACCCTCGAGGCCCAATGCTATACCGTACTGAACTCTAAACCCAACATTGGATAGCAATTAATCAATAAACACATTGAAAATCAGTTAATCTGATACCTAGCATACAGGAGTCGGCCAATAAATTAGATTTCTTCCTTTTCCAAAGAAGTCTATTGTGAAAGAACACTCTTTCTCTTTTAAATTATAAATTACAAACTTTGCTTTTGACTCTATTTAATATAATATCAATGAGTTTTGAATGCCTAAAAGAATATACATAAAATATACATAAGTAAATATTTTTTTTTAAATTATAACAATTTATAAATGCTCTTTTGCAAGTGATGAAAAAAGCTGCCCTTTAGTTAAACTAGAAAAGCCTTCAAAACCCTCATGTCTTATATCTTATGTCTGGTCCATAAAAATACCATGTGTGTGCAATAAAAAAAAGCCAAAATAACAAATATTTTAGCATCCTATGGGTTATTTACATACAAACATTCTTGCTCTGATTTGTCATCACATAGACCTAAAAGGACTGTAATCCTGGGTTTCCAACAAAAGAAAGTGTTAAATTTGCAAAACACTTTTATTGATGGCTCCATTAATTTGAGAAAAAGCAACTAATTCTTATAAAATATTATTAAGTGCCGCCACTCATTGATTGTCCCTTGGCTTCCTACACTTCTAGATCTGACATTGTCTTACCTTTTCATTTACAGGCGTTTGCACATAATATATCTATATAACCTGGCACAAGCCATTTATTTTTTATTATTTTTGGCATACTATGATACTGATATGATTTTAATACAAAAACTTTAAGTAACATAACTTTTAATTATATATATATTTTAATATGAATAAATGAGACAATTGGTATTATTTACATTTTTATTAATTTGACAAAATGAACTTCACATTCATATAAAATTATTTAACCTATACTTATGTATCAGTCACTTATTTTACTTATTCACTGTATAAATGTATACTAGTACTATTTATTCATAGGAGGTCCATTCATTAAGGGTGGTCGCATTTGACCCATGGGACCCATAGGTCCCATTGGACCCATCAATGGGCCCATCATTGGTGGCCTCATTCCCATCATAGGAGGCATAGGTCCATGCGGTCCCATCATCATAGGTGGAGCCATAGGTCCCCCAGGACCCATCGATGGTGGCGGAATCATACCAGGTGGTCCACCAGGAGCAGGAACTGGTGGTCTGGGCCCACCTGGGCCCATTACAGAGGGATCCCATGGAGGTGGTATAGCTGCTCCTTTATTTCCGAATGGGTTTTGTGCAATTTTACCAGCTTTAAATGCGGCCGTTGTGGCATCAATAAGATGCTGAGCTTGTTCCTCCATCCATTTTTGGTAGTAAAATTTAACGTTGTCTTTATGTTTTCTTCCAGTACAATGAGTCTTTCTCACACTAGGAGAGTCATGAGTTAAATATGTGTCACAATAATCGCAATAATATTTAGGCATATTGACTTTTTTAAAACAACGCTAACAACACCGATTTAACACGATTTATTTCACAAATAAAAATGTCAGTAGGCAGTTGTCACTGTCAAATGATAATTTCATGCTGACGCTTGACGAAAACATTAACTTAAAAGTCTTAGAGCAATAACAAGCATAGAGGACTCGTATTAAACTGAACCAATAAACTTATAATCTGCACTGTTTTTTCTTACTAAGAGCCGACGTAAGTTAGAGTGACACGTAACAATAAAGATACTATCGTCTTCAACGACGTAAAGCCACTTTTTACTTGCTATGGTGACCAGCTGGTGACCTACAGTATTTTTGATATTTGTGATTATTTTAATGATAAAAGAGTAATTGGATGTAACAGACTTAGTTCTAAGGAAATTTAAAAACATTTTGTTTCGATGGCTTGTGTGGCTTATGGCTGTAATAGACATAGTTCAAGGAAAAGTGAAGATAATCAAAATGTAATATTTCACAGGTAAGTGTTTTTGGACTTTTCTGTTAAAATACTAAACGTTTTTATGACATATTCAAATATGTTTATATTGATTGTTTTAAGACTCTTACAGTATCAGAATACTGTGTAACCGATCTCTAAGTTCTTACCAATTTGAGAAAGTAATTTTGTTTTTTAATTATAGTGATGTGGCATGATGTACCTTCATTATTACTTTACCGATTGGTTTTTAGAATACATGTAGACATTTTTACATGTAGAAATTTCGTAAAAATAAAATTGGCAACACTGATGTCAAATGTCAGTTTATAATATTTGCCATTTGATGCGCATGTTGTAAATGTTATTATTCGATATTTTTTGGTTATGCCACAAATGCGTATTTTTTCTTTTCTGATTTTTTGAATTAATTTATATATTTGTTTGGTCAAAATAATAAGGAAACTAAACAAGAAAGATGCCGGATATGAAATACATTTTAGTTACTGGCGGTGTTATTAGTGGCGTTGGAAAAGGTGTCATTGCAAGTTCTTTTGGCACGATTCTCAAAAGCTGCGGAATTGATGTTACTTCAATTAAAATCGACCCTTATATTAATATAGATGCTGGCACGTTTTCACCATATGAGCATGGTAAGATTTTTTCCATCATTCTACGATTAGTGCACTAATATGTTTATTTATGTATCGTCTATTTTTAATTTCTAGGTGAAGTTTATGTACTTGACGACGGCGGAGAAGTAGACCTTGATCTTGGCAACTATGAACGCTTTTTAGATATAACTCTCCATAGGGATAATAATATTACAACAGGCAAAATATATCAACAAGTCATTGAACGAGAGCGACGAGGGGACTACCTGGGTAAGACAGTACAAGGTATGTAAAATTATTCTTTTAATTAAGAGTACAAATATAATAAACTAACGCCTCACCCTCACTCCGCTCGGGTTTGTCCATACTTACGTTTTAATGTTTAGTATAGATTTCTCAAAGATGAGATATTTTCCTACAGTCAAAAGTATCCTATATGTTAACCCATATAACCAGCAATCATCATATGAAATTTCATCATAATTCCTCCAATGATTTTCCCGTGATGTGGTCACAGACAGACAGACAAAAATTCTAAAAACTATAGATTCGGTCACTGTATCGATATTAACGTCTATTTTAATCAGATTTTCCAGAAAATATATAATGTACAGATTCGGCTTAGTTACAATTTTATTATATGTATAGATTTATGTAATAAATATATTATGTGTTGTATTTTTATTTTTATAGTGATCCCACATATCACTGATGCTATTCAAGAATGGGTACAGAGGGTTGCACATATACCAGTAACTCCAGACAATTCTCCACCAAGAGTTTGTATAGTAGAGTTGGGTGGTACCATTGGTGATATAGAAGGAATGTCATTTGTTGAAGCATTTAGACAATTTCAATTTAGGGTTAAAAGAGAAAACTTTTGTTGTGCTCATGTATCTTTAATACCAATGGTACGTAAGGTTTATAAAAAGAATAATATACATATATAAATAAATGTATATCTATGGAGGTACAAAATCTTTACAACCACCATTAGAGATGGTTTTTATTTTTGAAATTGGTCCACAATTGATTAAGATGTTATACAAGTTGAAACAAATAATACCTTTTTTACATTGATCAATTTTTTTTTTACTATTAATACCATGGTGTAATAGAATAGGACATAAAAATGGTAATGAAACATATAAAAAATATAATAAAATATAGATTTACTTGAATGCTTAGTAAAAAATAAAAGTTAATTAATCATTAAAATATAAAGTGGTTAGATAATACAATTTGATGTTAAGAGACCTATCACAAAATGTACTGAGTTGTATGGTATTGAGTTCGAGCGGCCGACGCATCGCTGTTTCTAACATTTTCTGCAGTTGTAATTACTTCTATGTAAAGTTTTATAGTAAATTATTTAAAAAAAAAGAGTATATAAATACGTTTCTTTTGAACTGACGTATATTCTGGTATTAAGTTTACTTAATGTTGTAAGGATATATTTACAGCTGATTCTGAACGTTTTTAGTAGTTTTTAAGATTTTGATAAAGATTTTTTTGTAGAAATCCAATACATATTTTCAAATTCCGAGGCCGCTATAACTCAACCACTATATACGAGATATTATATATATTTCATTTCGTTTGTTTAGTATAGTATTTCGATTCATGAGCTTGAAAAAGTGTCGTCGCGCATTTTATTAAAAACTTTCTTCAGAATGTTGGCTTTATTTCAATTAATAATGAAAATTTGCGAAAAGCGAGGCCGCTATGAACTATATTTATAATTATTCTTCATCATACAATAAGTCAAAATTGTCAAAAAGTTTCAGTTTCTTTGAATAAGAACATCAAAAACGGGCATTAAATTGAAAAATCACAGTGAAAATGTAATAGGCCTCTTAATAATGACAATGTAAAACGGTTTTTAAATATTTCATTTTAAATAAGAAATAACAGGTCCATTGCACAAGTTTTGTATTTATTTATATAGCAATTAAGATATAAAATATGTTTTAGCCTAAATCTACTGGTGAACCAAAAACTAAGCCAACACAATCATCTGTACGTGAACTACGAGGATTAGGCTTATCACCTGACTTGATAATATGTCGTTCTGAGAAACCAATTAACCACAATGTTAAGGAGAAAATATCAAATTTCTGTCATGTTGGACCAGAACAGGTTTACCCAATATTACTTTAAATTTCTATTTTTCCTTATATAACACTAGTTTTCGTGTGTGGTTCTATTAGCTTGGTATTTGCAACAGATATATAAAGTACTCTATGTTTTCCATCCCTATGGTAAAATTTATGCCCCTTCCAAACTTCATCAAAATCTGTTCAATGATTTAAGTGTGAAAAGTAACAGTACATAGTAGCATTGTAATTTCCTACACTTGCTTTCCTTTATGTTTCATGAAATTGCTACATAAGTGAAGAAGGGAGTGAGGATGAGTCATATCCTCATATAGATGTTCATTGATATAATAAATTAAAATGAATATAAGTTGGTATTAAAAAACCAAAATAAACATATATTTATAGTAAAAATATTATCAGCAAGACGATAGATGGCATTGATCCACAAATTGTCAAATTATTTTATAAATATGAATGTAGTAAAATTAATTTTGTATTTTACAAACCAAGTAAAGAAAATTGAAGTACTGTGCTATTCTTAAATTTGAAGCATATCTAGTTTTCGTAAGACATGTGATTCTGCGTACCCGCACTTGGCCAACGTGGTGGACTATGGCCTGATCCCCTTCGGATTTAATGGGGGGCCCGTGCCCTGCAGGGGAACTAGAAAATTACAAAATCGGCTGATTACAGACAGGAAGATTTGGGTTATGTAAGATATTGTTTTAAAGGTAATATGCATCCATGATCTGACTTCCTTGTACCACGTGCCCCTACTGATGGAGGCCGAAGGTGTGGTGCAGTACTTAAATGACAGGCTCCAGTTAAACATTGCAATGCCACGCCCATCTAGGTAATTATTGTTCTAATACATGCTTAATTTTTTTGGTAATTGATTAATTATTATTACTTATTCTTTTTCTTTCTTCTTATTACTTATTCCTAAATTAATTAATAGTTGCCATATAAGTACATAATACGTATTTTTCAATGTTTTAACAATATTAGTGAAAAAATATTAATGCAATTTTTAAATGACTCGGAAATATTACTTCCTATTTAATATTTACTTTAATTGTTATGCAAATGCCAAATGCAGGTCTGTAAGGTTACAATGTATGAAATAATTTTATGAGACGGCGAGGATTGAGTAACGCCGGGAGGGTTGTGTAAGCAAGGCACTTGCACTCCCCTGCCATGTCGGAAAATATATAGAAAACGTTATAGAAATAAAATTGTATTAGTAAAATCCCTGTATAAATTTAGATATCTGCGAAAAACAGATGATAAATGAAATATGAATAATAATTATGAAGTTAATCATTTAAAGATTAGTTAGTAGCTTAATGTGAAAAAGCATATGCACTCCGCTGGAAATAATTCTGCCGCCGCCCATGTTACAGTAAACTGTTCTGCAAGAAAATGTACTCTGTTACTCAATCGAAAACACGAAATTCGGCAGCTATCTAGATACGTAAAAATATTCGTCATTTAGAATGTCTTCATGATACCAAAATTTTTTTTTGTCAGGTTTATGCAAAAATGGCGTAATTTGGCTAAACGAGTTGATAATTTGCGAAAAGAAGTGAATATAGCCCTTGTAGGTAAGTATACCAAATTAGAAGACAGCTATGCGAGTGTCACGAAGGCGCTACAACACGCATGCATTGCGGCCGGTTGTAAATTAAATTTAACTTATATTGAAGCAGTTAATTTAGAGAAACAAACGAAAATTGACGATCCTGTGGGGTACCACAAAGCGTGGCAGGACCTTTGTAAAAGCGAGTATGTATTTCATATATTTTACAATATTAAATATTCTGGATATTAGGGGAACCTGTTGTACCTAAGCCAGCTTGTTACGTTTTCGTTTTTAAAGATTAAATATGTATATAATAGTAAATGATTGTACCTGTAAAATATGCATATATAGAAAGAACAATTGTTTAACTATATAATGCATTAATATAATCTGTGAGTAACATATAAAATTAGGAACAAAAGTTGTTTGAAAAAAAAGGGGAAAACTATCTAAGGTACAACCGACTCGATGTACCTTAGACCGTACTAGTTGTACTTTAGATTTATTAGGATCAATTTAAGATAAACACTTGCAGTTGCTACTATAGTTTTATCTTTTATTTGTACTAATGGCTACGATAAATGGCTGATCACATCAACCCTACAAATATCAATTAACTTTAACGTAACGGCAATATTAGGATTTTTCTGAATCAGACTCAACTAATACTTTTCATTTTACTTTTTTACTTCTTCTTATCTTTATTCTTAGGTTTTTCGTGTTAGGCGCAATTGGCTATTTGACAATTCTAACGATAAAATATTTAATCTGTTGGAGACAGTAGCTTATGGGTCCACAATAATTATACAATATGTTTTTTGCATTAAAATAAATTGTAAATATTTCATTTTTGAAAAATAAATTTGAGTTTTTTTATCTGTGGATTACAAATACTGAAACGCTGGCGGCCATGTTTGTGCAGCGTGTGACGTCACCTTTCACATAACAAAACATCGTGTGTTTTATCGTTTGCACTTTGCTGAGAAGATCACTCTAAAATATTTTAATTAGTGCTTGTGAGAAGTTTAACGAAATGGAGCCGGGTTACACAAAAGCTGATAGTGCAAATTTACCAAAAATAGATTCATTTATGGTAGCAAATTTTTTTGCATGTAATCCTGACTTTTGCTCAGCCGAGTTTCGGAATGTAAAAACTTCCGGGTAAGTACCGAAATGAACAAAGTAATTATGTATAATTTATTGGTAAAAGTTAATGTGTATAGTTCTTAAGTTAAGTAGTAAAAATTTTATAAAATAATTTATAAATTGATTGCTTTTAAATACTTACATCGAAGTGATCTTCACAAAAAAAAAATTGCAGATTTATCAGATGTAAAATTCAACTCTCGGCGTGCTAATTGTAACCACTGCTTTCGACGTTTAGGACATTTAGGGACGTGTATAAACAATTTGTCAGGATATTTAATTGTAGAACTTTTACACATAGGTACGGCACACGTCTTGTAGCTTGTCATTTTCATAAAAAATATTTATATTCTAAATATATATATTAACTTAACTATATTAACTTATATGAGCTTGTTATTCCCAATGAAAAAGCTGCAAACTTTTAGCTTAAAATATGTTTAAGAGTTGGAGCATCGTAGCATGGAAAATATATAACATGTTATATTCTCCATGCATCGTAGTTAGCTTTACTTAGTTTATTGAGATATGACGTCACAGCCAGGAATGTCACGTGATGTGCTGTTTTCGCGCGACTTTCAAATTACTGAAAGATTAATATATTTTTTTCCGAATAAATAACGCTTTTTTTAGAAAAAAATAATTGTAAGAGGTATAAAATGAACCTACGTATGTTTTAAAATATCTTTCCGAAAACTGTCAAATAGCCAATTGTTTGATGACCACGGTACAATATTTACACATTGTACATACATGATATACCTTGACCAGTGTTCAAAGTACATACGTATTTAGTTGAGGGGCTAAGTGTACCTTACATTGCAACAATTTATCTTAACAAGCTTTATAAATGTGCTTAAAATTGAGCTTGTTTTTTAACACCTGTACCATATGACATCGACATACACTGAGTTTAGAGTGTAAAGGATGCTACGACTTCGAGTTTTGAAAAAAATACGATTGAACTAGTTATAACAGGTTCCCCTATAATATTTTATTTTTATCATATATTATGTCTATTTCTAATATATAATTCACAAATAAACGTGACGCCCGCATCATATAGCGGCGTGTAGAATGTAGTGCTATAACATGAATATTTAGTTTAGCTTTATACTATTAATATTAAAATGCACAATTACATAGACTAAAAACAATTTTTTCCATGAATGATTTTAATATTGTTTTTTCGTAGGTATACATTATGTATAATTTTTTTTACAATATTTTTCAAGATTTATTATTAAACAAAAAGAACACATTAAAATGAAATAATCAGTATTTCTAACATTATTGTTGCTTATTTAAATTTTTATTAGTTATAACTTATAAGTTTATTTTAGCGGTGTTATAGTCCCTGGTGGGTTTGGCCAGCGTGGTATAGAAGGCAAGATAGAAGCGTGCCAGTGGTGTAGAGAGACACAAAAACCTATGCTAGGTATATGCCTTGGCCTTCAAGCAGCTGTTATAGAGTTTGCTAGAAATGTGCTCGGCCTAAAAGGAGCTAATTCTACAGAAATGAATCCAGATTGTGATGATAAATTGGTGATTGATATGCCAGAACACCATCCTGGTAATCTTGGGGGCACTATGCGATTGGGCAAAAGGAAGACGTATTTGGAACCCAGTATTGTATGTAAGTATTTAAAACTGTAACTACTTCTTTGTAATTTTAATTATTTTATTTTCTCTTTGATTTATCTTTCCAATTTATCGATAATAATGTATGCCAAAGAGCTACTTTTTTCTATAAAATATACTATAAATGTCATGTTCAATTAGGTTGAAGAATTGCAACAAAAATATTATACTAAGAACCCGACTGCCTAAAAAATAAACTGAAAGGATGAAAACAAGTTGTACAAATAAAATAGTATTATGCATTTAGAGACATACACAGTATATATCAAGTGTTACGAGTTTTGCTTCGTGTACTCACTACTTTTAGAAATTTTTATTACTTCCACTCATGTAATAATTACAAATTATATTTAAAACAAATGAATTATCCTCGCTTCGCTCGGGTGCCTTTCTAGGTAGCCATTTCGCATACATTTTATTCCTTTATTCCTTTAAACCGAATAAGTAGCGCACGCCGATAAACAAACTCAACAGAACAATACTTTATTATCGAAATAAAATACCCTATAGTATTGAATGAATTTACAAATTTCACTATATACATATTTTATCTCTTTATAATAGTAACAATATATGCTATATCCCAGCCAAGCTATACAAGAAGGAGATGATAGAAGAGCGGCACAGGCACAGGTACGAGGTGAACCCGGAGTACATCGAGCGGCTGGAGGCGGGCGGCCTGCGCTTCGTGGGGCGCGACGACACGCGCACGCGCATGGAGGTGGCGCTGGTGGACGCGCACCCCTACTACGTGTCCGTGCAGTTCCACCCCGAGTACCTGTCGCGCCCGCTCTCGCCCAGCCCGCCCTTCCTGGGGTAATAATAAAGTACCTGGGCGACCGGAGTTCTTTTTTGTTATATTGTATTTTTTAGATAAAAAAAAAACTAAAAACTTAATAAATAAGTCGCTTAACCGCGATGCTTATACCTGAATGTAAAAAATTATCGACTATATTCTGCGAGGAATAATGCGAAAAAAACCGCATGAAAACTCGAAAACACGCGTTTTCCCAGACATGAGACTAATCTAGATCGATTTTTCGCCTCCAAAAGCCCCCATATATCAATTTTCAGCAAAATCGTTAAAGCCGTTTTCGAGATCGCCGGTATAAATAAATATACAAGAATTGCTCGTTTAAATATATTAGATAATCATAATAAAAAAGCCGGTCCGCCCTTTAGTGTATACTGGGTGATATAGCTGTTAGAGTGTACTGCTGCAGATCTGGAAGTTTTGGGTTCTAGTCCCGGGTCGGGCCAAGTATAGTTATTGGGTGTTTCTGTTGAGAAATTCTTAGTAATAGCTTCTGCAAGCACGTGTCGCGTCGGTCCTGCGCCTGAGTTCTCACCGACCGTGTCGAGTTGTCGTGCCAGTGACCAGTATGAGAGTGACACGAATATAGAGTGCACTTTCACATGTGAAATTCTTTCTTAAAAAAGCCGACCCGCTCTCCCCCAGCCCGCCATTCCTCAATATACCTACACTTCAAATGTGTGCAAAGTTAATTCTGTAAAACGCTGTACTAAGTTGCTTTGTTTGTTCTATCTATGAGTTTTAATAATTAATTTCCAATAAAAACATAAATAAATTTAGTAAAACATATTTTGCCCACTTTCATATTTTTGTTCCATGGGTAGGTATAGTTTCCTTTACTTATCTCCATATGTAAGTTAATTAATAAATGCTTATATAAATTGAATGTTTTAAATATTTATTTAAAATATTCTTTATTTTCATTTCAATATTTTTGCGTATCTATAATATTTCTATTTTCAAAATTAATTATTTTTTGCAGACTCATATTAGCTTCCCTTGGAAAATTGAAAAGTTACATGTCTAAAGGGTGTCGGTTGAGCCCCAGGACTCAGTCAGATGTGAGCTCAGGTAAATATTTAAACTTCAAAAATAAAAACTAAATTATTCAGTTATTTAGATTTACTCTAAAGAAATAAATTAGAAAATCGAATATAAATCCTCTTTTCATGTACATTTTTATTACAACATTAGCAATAGACATATATGTATATACATACACGCAATTATTACCACATAATTTTAAGATAAAATAATTTTAAAAATCTCTTATACGTACTAATATTATCCCTGTTGAAAATAAATATTTATTGGTTTCTATGTGGCTTTTGTCGCTTTTGATGGGATCCTATTGGAGTTTTTCAACAGGGATTATAAATCCAAAGTTTTGTGTGTTTTGATTTCACATTTTCTTGAGTAAATACTTTTTGTAAAAGCAAAAATGTTATATAAATTCTACGAAAACGACTGGGATGGTCTTGAACATACCCTGATTTTTAACTCGCGTAACGTTTGTCTTATTATACATTACAAAATACTTTTCGATTTTAATTGACTCGATTGTTTTTTAATACTAGGGTTGTTTTCCATGTGTCGAAACTAATCAAAAGCCATGAATTGGGAGAATTGTTGTAGATGTATTCTTTTTTGGTTCTAAAAATGTTTAATAACTGTGATTAAATGATATTTCAGATGAAGAAGATGCATCTGAAGAGATGTCTCATCTTACTTTAATTGATGAAACATGCGCATCCGAAAATGTAAATGGAATAAATGGAGTACATTAAAAATATCACAACTTATAGGTAGTAAGTAATGTTTTAGCTGAGCTTAGCTTATTGTTTAAGTCTATATCTGATATGAAAACAATTCTATTTCCAGAGTTTAGAATATATTGTTATTAGCAAAAATAGGGTTATTTGAAATATAAAATAACAATGTATATTCACCAATGTTGGTACATATATGGTTCGAAAAAAAGTATGTAGCAAGAACTTATACCTAGATAAAAAATTATTGTTATTTTTATTTACATGTGATTAAGTACTTCCCCTCGTATTGAAGGGAGGCCCGTGCCCAGCAGTGGGACATGAAAAGGGCTGAATACACAATACATAAGTACTTCCACAAACTAATTTAAAAACCATAATTTAGGTATAAAAATGTTGCTCTAAGTAAGATATGAAATCAGCATATAAGTTACTATTTTAGTGTTATTATCTATGTAATTATTTGCATTTCTGCAACAGCTCAGTTTTTATCATATTCTGAAAATTTCGTTTAAATTTAAATGTATTCTATACAGAACTAAGCATATATTCAATTATATTACCAAAAAAAATATATTATAAGCTTTTAAGTAGTTTTGTATAATAATTATAATTAAAAAAAAAATGTTTTTACATATTAAACGGTGACAGTTTCCTGATCTACATAAATGAATTGGAGATCAGAATCTTTTACAGACCTAGTCAACATATTATAGTAAAATACTCCAACAGCATAATACACATTCATTTTTAATAAGAATGTTTATAAATTTTGTTTTACTTTCAATGTACTATAACAAAATTAGTCATTTATGAATGTTTTAAAATAAATATCTTTGATATGTAAATTTTAAATTCCTAGCTAAAAAACATGAAATGTACTAATTGTTTTTTTTAAATATGAGATTTCACAGTATGTAAAAGAATTGAATATGTTGACTTGAATGTTATTTTTTTAAATAAGTCTTCACATATAATATTATTTCGTTGTTTGCATTATCGAAATAGTTTTATGTTTATTTATAGCTACTTATAATACAATTAACATAATATTCAAGTCGTAAAAATCCAGTAACAGATGAGGAGACTATTTAAAATGATGAAGTTATTCTTTTATACATGTATTATGTTCTTTCAATTTTTAATATATTGGTTGGATATAATACAAGGAGTATATTTATATTATTAAGAATTTTGTTGTGTATTAGCATATTGCATTACATAGTGGGATGAAAGTGTCCTTATAGTTTGTAGAATATTGATTGCTTTGATTATTTTCAACAGCATGTGATACTTATTTCTCGAGATAAAAGTTATTATACATAAAAAATACTTTATTATGATTTGAAAAAATTAATGCATGATTCAAAATAAATAATTACAACAGTATAGTACAGATAGATGTGGGTCATCATATCCTTCAAGTGAAGATGAGTGATGTCCTGTGGAAAAAGCCCTCGGATCATAATGCCTAATCAGCATTACCAATATTTCAAGAACACTTGAAATTTCTCAGTTAGTAAGAGAGGCCCAGCTAGGCCACCAGTGAATAAAAGAGATATTTGATAGAGGGTTTCCCTTTTGTTGGGCTAGTGGACAAAGGTATATGTCACTGATATGTATGTGATATGCACAGATATATAAATTTATATGTCAGAATCTTGGAAACATGACATTAAAGTGCCAATGTAGATGCCTCTAGAATGATATAATTTAAAAAAAATTATTGTAAAATTGCATTAAGCGAAATGGTTATGTATAACGATTAAATGATAAGCTAAAATGAATATTATTAATAAATATGCTATCCACTAAGTTACATAATAATTATATAGTTAGGTTCTTTAATTATATATTAATAGTTTACATTTTCTTATGTAATAATTGAAAGTATACAAATCCTAACTATTACATAAATACTCTTAAGAATATCAATCTGTAATTTGTCTTTGGAAATAGGAGCAATCTTTAATATTTGTTTCTCTTCGCAGCTTACCGCTTTACCCAGTTGCAGTTTCTAAAAACTATATTAGTGTATCTTTATGAAATATTAATTGGCTACTTACTTGGAAGTATAAAATATGCAGCTTCATAGCTTCATTCAAACATAATACCTTGTTAACTGTTAAGACTGTGACATTTAATTAGAATATTTATATGTAATATAACTTAAGGCATGCATAATGTATGAAATATACACGTATAACTTTTACAAATTGTCATTCCAGTCTCTAATATGTGAACTATTTCAAAAGAGAATCTATTATTGTAACTAGCTTATCTAAAATGAGTTATAATAAAGTATAGTTTTTTGGATTTATGTCTTTAATTATATAACCAAATCTTTGCGGCGTAATATAATATGATGGTTATTACTTAAATGGTATTCCTACATCTAGAAAAATATATTTCTTAAAATAGTCTGACAGGGAAAGCCCTTATAATTAGAGCCCTTCTAATAGTTGTATGTTTTTCTAGTGACTCTACTTATATACGTTTTAACGTTTAGTATAGATTTCTCAGAAATGAGATTTTGTTTTTGAGACTGACACTATTACATTATCGACATCGATAAATTCCAGTTTATTATTTAATTTAAAAATATAAGAATTAAGTGGGAGTTTTTGAACTTCCAATTAATTCTTATATTTTTAAATTTTAAAGTTTAAAAATATTGTTGAATATTATTAAATTTTAATAAATAGCTATATTTGTATACCTTTTATATATGTATTTGTATATGTAATAATTTTTAATAAAATTTATTACAACCTTTTATTTTGTAAAGATTATGTATCTTGTTATATCAGATAATAATATTAACAATAATAAAATTCTTTATTTCTCACCACAAGCAAATTAGTACATATAATATATTAATTAATTATCTTAGTTTAGCATAAGTTGGCTTAACAGTGCTTAAAAATTTGATACAAATTTGCCATAGAATCCGAAGCAGTCACTATTTATGCTTTATTAATGAATTAAATATAATATTATAAAGCTGAAGAGTTTGTTTGTTTGGTTGAACGCGCTAATCTTAGGAACTACTAATCTGATTTGAAAAATTCTTTTTGCATTAGGTAGCCCGTTAACTGAGGAAGGCTATAGGCTATATATCATCCCGGAAAAATGTACGGTTCCCGTGGGATAAATTTGTTTTTGTCTAGGGACGAACCCGAAGCGAAACGAGGGTGAGTCGCTAGTTTAATTCATATAATTTTAAACACCGTGTGGTATTTTCTGTCTCATTTTAGTAAATTGAGTATATAGCGATCAACATATTCCTATAATTCATTATAACCCAGCGATAGAAGCGAACGAAGCATCTCTTCTTCAAGTCTGGGAAAATTTTCTTTCCTCTGTCAGTTTGTTGGTACTCCTCTATAGGTCGTATTTTACGACCGTTTTAGACGAAACTTAAAAAACAGGTTTTACGACTTTATAGATTTTTTGTCGTCGAAGATTTTTGATTGGAGGGATACTTCATCCAAAAAGGGGGCTAGTGGAAATCTCCGCCTTATGAGATTTGATTTCGATGGTTTTTTTTTATTGGAAAGGTAAAGTTCATCGAATAAAAATTTGGTGAAGATTGTGGTGGTAAAGTTTACTGTTCGCAGAACTACTAGTTATTAAACATATTATATCGATAAAACAGCATTCCGAGTTAGCTACATTACGAAATGAGTAGCAACGGATATTCGAGAAATTAATATTATACAAAGTATACCTTATCGCAATTGTTTAAAGTTGATTTTAAATTGACATTCTAAGGAATAATTTATATTAAGAAAAAAGTTTCTTTATGAAACAAGTAAAATACGAGGAAAGAATTTTGTCTTCTTCTCCCGCCAGATGTCGCAATCACTATAATCCTCAGTATATTGTAAAGCTTTATTGCGTGGATAGATTTTTTTTTCATTTTATTTAAAATCTAATAATATATTTAAACCAGCAATTCTGCTATATTTATATCTTTATTTATTACCAGCGATCTCGAAAGCGGCTCTAACGATTTCGCTGAAATTTGGTATGTGAGGGCTTTCGGGGACGAAAAATTGATCTAGATTATTCTCATATCTGGGAAAACACGTGTTTTCGAGTTTTCATGCAGTTTTCTTTTTGCATTATTCCACGCATAATATGGTCGATAATTTGAATTTCTCACACTCGGTTGTAAGCATCGTGGTCAAGCGGCCAACGCGTAAGTTAAACAACACATAGGTATGTCCGGGATCGAATCCCAGTTGGAATATAAAGTTTTTTTTTAAATTTTGTTTTTGTATTTATTCAAGTTTTTAGTTTCTTTTATCTTAAAAATACGATATAACAAAAAAGAACTCCAAGCGAAGGTCGGTCGCCCAGGTACTTTAATTAAAATGACCAATTATGAAGTGCCAGTATGCAAAGAAAAAAATAAATGGATATCATTTGGGAATACCAAAAGACAAAAAATGAAGAAAATTGTGGGCTAAAGCAATAAGACGATCAAAATTGGCGAAATCACAATCTTTATATTTAAGGCTATGTGATTCTGCAGAAAGTTATTTTAAAACTCTTAAATCAGGTGTCTTAAAACAGGTGATTTTTTTTGTACTGTTTTACATATTAATTACAGAGTTTCATACAAACTTTCATACCCTATTTTATCCCCTTATGAGATTGAATTTGAAATATGCTAAATCACATATTTATTTATTTAATTGTATTGAAGAGCATTATTATCAAGTTTCGAATAATTCTGATCATAAATGATTCTTTGCTCGTGTAAACTTTACCTCTTTAAGGCTTAAACTTTACCTCCTTTTACCCTTTTAAGGGATGAATTTCGAAAAACGTCAAATAAGTATATTTCTTTTATTATTTTTTATCTTAAAGCTAAACACCATTTTCTGTGTATTTCACATAAAGAATAACAAAGAAAATCATACAATTTTTAATCCCCTATTTTATCGAATTAGGGGATGAATTTCAAAAAATCCTTTCTTTTCAGATGCCTGTATAATATAAAGAATACGTCCTCCAAATTTCACATTTCTACGACTAACGGTTTAGGCTGTGTGTTGATCCATCAGTCAGTCAGGACCACCACAGGATGCATCTCTCCCTCTCAATTCTTCCTTCATCTGATCTAAGAAACACGTTTGGCTCAGTTTGTAGTGACCCTACTTGCTGTGCCAGCGGTCGCGAGTTCGAATCCCGCTGGGGGCATTCATTTGTGTGATGAGCACGAATGTTTGTACTCCAGTCATGGGTGTTTATATTTATAATATGTATGTATTTAAAGTTATATAAGTGTAATATATCAACTATCTGGTATCCATAATACAAGCCTTGTAGCTTATCATGGAACTAGATGGTACTGTGTTAATATGTTCCAACATATTTATTTAATTATTTAAGTTTCCGATACAGTACATTGCATAGGTAAGATGCGAACATAATAGAAGCAAAAACTAGGTACAAAAGAAATATCATAATTAATTGCTTAACCTCAGACTGAATTTAAATAAATAATACGTATAGCGTCCTGTCAAGAAATCTTCACCATAGTTTTCGACGGTACGAAACCATTACTCAGATCATTATATCACTTTCATTACTCAGGTTCTTCCTCCTATTATCAATATAGCACTTCAAAATTGAACAATAGGGAATGGTTCCGGAAAACAAAGAACTTAAATAGACGTTTAATTTGATACACGATGCCTAGCATTTAGTATAGGGTGGCCGGAACATTGACGTCCAAAAATAAAATTTAGGTCTCTCGTATCGTAAGCTATTCGAATCACCCCCATGTATGTTACGCGACTTTTCACAGTTTTCGAGTTATGATTTTTTTTTTCTGAATTTTCGACCTAACTTAAAAATTTTCAAAAATAAAAGGACAGAAAACTTTGTCGAGATTTATTTTTTATAACTGAATCTTCATAAATAGTACTTTTATGAACAAAATAATCAGCTTCGTGACTGTGATGAAAGTTGTGAAAATGTTGGTCTTAAGTGAAAATTTTACGTTCGGTGAATTATGATTTAAATTTACAACTTTAAATAAAACATCTAAACAGGTGACTTCATAGTTCCTAAATAAGCCTAAGAATGCGCCAGACTCTCAGCTTTTAGAATCATTTAAAAAAGTAGTATTTCATGAGGCTACTTTGGCTAAAATCAGCCTCAAATAATTAAGACAGCGAGCTGGAAAATTCACTGGTATCACATATGCGCTTGCGTTGTTACGCTTAATAATGACACGTACGCCACGCCCACTTAGTACTTCCCTTCAGAGACAAGGAACAACACTTCCCTTGTTTTCAGTGGTGAGATATTATAATCTACCGCTATCAGTATAATCTGTGGTTTTGTGATACAGACAGAAAAATGTAGATATCATAGAGAGAGAGAAAAAAAAATGTAGATATGTACTTTGTCTATGATTATTATTATAATAATCTGTAATTTAGAACCGTCAGTTTAGCAAATACAATTTGCAATCGGACGGCAGTACATACGAACATTGTTTTCAAATTTGCGTATTACAGAATTTCTGAAATTTAGAACTATAATTTATTTACCAAATTCAAAATAAGTTTAACTAAAAACTTGTAAACAATGGTGTTTTTCAGTTTTTTTAAATATTTAAATCTTACTCTTATCACATAAGTGATCAAAATATACAAATAAATAATATCAGTGGTATTAATTAAAAAATATTTAAAATGGTATTTGAATCGATCGTTGTAGATGTACTGAACAGGTTTCTTGGCGATTACGTCGAAAATTTAAATAGGTCTCAGCTAAAACTTGGAATTTGGGGAGGTAAGTTTTTATAGATCAATGTATGATGTCATACTTACTGCCCATGGTATAACTGCGGTTATTTATGCCTGATTATTTTTTTCAGGCGATGTTGTACTTGAAAATCTGATATTAAAACAAAATGCTTTGGAAGAGCTTAATATACCTGTTCAGACTGTATATGGACACTTAGGTTTGTTATTTTTTCTCCTATATGCTTTCTATACCTCAGAAATTATTTTTTACTACCTACTGTATAGTGTCTTGATTTACAATTATAGAAGTAATTAAAACAATTGCAGTTACATTGTAATACTTAATCATATTTACTATACAAGTATACTATTACATATACCAAGAATCTATGAAATTATGGTATTTTAATAAAAATGAGTGTTGCTAATGCTTATTGAAATATAATATGTTCAGACTAGTTCAATAATATTTTCTGTTATTATTTATTTAAAATTTCTAAGTATTATAAATGATTTAAAAACAAAAAAAATATCTAAGAATTGAGTAGTCTCTTATCAAACACAGCTTTAATGTGTGTATAAGTAGTGTTTAAATTATTTCTACTACACAAGTTTGATAGTTAAAACATTTATTACATAACATTAAGTAGATCAGTAGGTCAATTTATATACAAAAAAGTTATGTGCACATGCACAAACAATATAATTATTATAGATTAAAAATGTTGAAATCAAAATTTTTACATTACTTACATTACAACTCAACAAAAAAGTTGAATTTTATACTCTATAGAATATTGGACTGATTAAAACTACAGTTTATTATCTGAAATAAATGATTCATAAATACAAGGTAACAATACTTAACATGCAATATACATAACTTGCTAATTATTATTAAGCAACAAACTTCACATTGCATCATGTCCTTAATCAGTACCTATTCTTTGATTGTGTGAGTGATTCACAAAAGTGAATTATAATTTAGAGGTCAATGAGCAGATTGTGCTTAATTTTATATCAAATTAATATGACCTTTATGACATATACTAGATACCTGTTTGAACTACATTATATAATATATATAAATTTAACAACAATAATCTATACATATAATAAAATTCTAACTGAGTCGAATCTGTACCTCAAATATTTTTTGGAAAATCTTATTGAAATAGACTTTATTATCGATATAGAGACCGTCTATAGTTTTTAGAATTTCTATCTGTCTGTCTATCTGTCTGTTACCGCATCACAGAAAAACCACTGGAGGGATTTTGATGAAATTTGTTATGATGATAGCTGAATATCCGGGTCAACATATAGGATAATTTTTACCGCGGTAGATTATCTCATTCCCACGGGAGTATACGTAACACAACCCAAAAAATATTTATGATCAGAATTTTTTGAAACTTGGTATTAATGCTCTTCAAAACAATTAAATAAATACGTGTTTTAGCGTTTTTTAAAATTCATTCCATAAGGAGATAAAATAAAGGATGAAAATTTTTATGAAACCTACTTTTTTAAAGTTTTTTGTTGTAGTTTTAGTGCGAGCGAAGCCGCGGCAAGTTTTGCTAGTTTTAAAATAAAACTCTATATATCTTGCAGGGAAATTGTAAGATTCGGAGTTTTGTCATATGCTTTCTTTTCTTACAATGTCACTGGACAATTTTAAGTGTATTATAATTTATAGTTTCACTAATTGTAAGCACATTCAGTGAAATTGTAGATGTGTTGGGAGGACATGGTCCGTTTATATTGGTTGGACTGTGATCAGTGTATTAACCAATCCAACAATTTTATAACCAAAAACGTCATTTAGACATAGAGCTAAGAAAGTATTAGAATCGTTGGATTTTCATATGTATAGTCTAAGCAGACTATTTTTTAAATTTGAGAAGATTATTTGTTCGTAATTTTTAATTAGGTGGCAGATCCGCCTTGGATAACGTATTTAGGCCTTCTCTTTTTTTACTTTCAACCCAGAACCTCTAGGTACTATCAAGAATAAACATAATACATATTTGGAATATGGGCAAGGAAAAAACTTAATAGTGATACGACAAACTGTGTCGTCGCCGCGCGCCGGAATACAAATAATTCCGAGTGAAAACTATTATTAAATTTTATTGGATACATATCGCAAGTTGAGACTATTTTGCTAACTACTCATACACACTAATAAATCAATAATAATTAAATGATTATAAAAGTTACATTTCTATTCCTTTATTTTACTAAGTCTATGGTTCATGCTCCGCATCAAAAAAGATGTCTAAATGCGCGAAACACTAATCCTTTTTTAAAAAACAGTAACCTCAATTACTCCTTATAAAATCAGCTATCTGCCAGTGAAAGTACCATCAAAATCGGTCCAATCGTTTCTGAGATTAATCAGAACAAACAGACCAAAATTTAAAAAAAATGTTTTTTTTTCTTATAGGTACTTTCATATGTACTTAGTAAAAACCTGTTACTTTGGCATTACAAACAGACTCTTTAATTTCATTTATTTGTATTAAAGACATGTAATTTAAATTTTATTAAGAGGCCTATGGCAAAATGTACCTACTGAATTCTACGGTACTGAGTTGGAGCAGCCGACGCATCGCATTTTGTAGCATTTTGTGCAGTAGTAGTAATTACGTTTATGTATTTGATATAAGCGATTATGTTGTTTAAAAAAAAGTATGTAATTACGTTTCTTTGGAAGTGATGTATATTCTAGTATAAATTTTACTTAATAATATAATAAAATATAATGTGTAATGTATTTACGGCTAATTTTGAAGGTTTTTAGTAGTTTTGGGACTTTGTAAAGAATTTTTTTTCTGTAGAAATCCAATACATATTTTCAAATTCCGAGGCCGCTATAAACTCAATGACTTTATACGAGATATTATTATATAATTTTTATTTCGTTTGTTGAGTATAGTATTTTAATCCATGACCTTGAAAAAGTGCCGTCGCGCATTTTATTAAAAACTTGCTTCAGAATTTTGGCTTTATTTTAATTAATAATGAAAATTTGGGAAAAGCGAGGCCACCATATGTAAAGTTGCATTTATATATTTATATATATGAGCGTTTTAATAGAAAATAATATTATATTTGATTAATTTGTAATGATTTATGTTTAAGGCATTTAGTTACGTGACCTTGACCGATAGGTAGGTACGTAGATTTAAAAAAATAAAAAGGACGCGGATATTAATTTGTTTTCCCGCGCTTTTGCACGGAGATGTCGGTACCACCTAGTAGTGACTAGTCATGGAATGTTTGTAATACTGAAAATTATGGTTGTAAATTATGTAACTCATTATTTAAAAAGAGTAACTGTTGAGTTCCTTGCCGGCTCTTCCCAGTAGTACTGCTCAGTGCTCTCCGAGCCGGTGGTAGCTTCCACACGGACAGACGTACTGACGATTATAAAAGTAAGTACTGAATATAAGAATATATGCAAGGAATATCTCGAAATAGTGACCTCCTATATATACAATAGGTCAAAATTATCCAAGTTTCAGATGTGTAGAATCGAAGCATCTTTCTCTGTCTCACTCAGAACGCCAAAGATGGGCATTTATTTGGAAAATCACGCTCACAATGTAATAGGCCTCTTAAAATCATGATAATAAACAGGTCTTTGTGGATAGGGAAAAGGGAAAATAAAAAATAATTTACCATATTATTTTTTATTCTAAACATTTATTTTATAGAAAGAGATTAATAAAAAAAAATTAAGTAACAAGTAAAGCCCAAAATACATTTTGGCGTCCTAAGAATCTAGAATGTTGTGTCTACCTTAATTACACAACATTCCAGAAGGAAAATAAAATTATATGAGCTGTACTTGAAAAATATGATAAGATACTACGTTGCACAAAGATGTTTATGGCATTTAATCTACAAAGAAAGTGTTATGTGCCCGAAGCCGTAGACATCCAGTTAGTGTTTCATAAATATACTATATTTTAATAGGAAAGCTGGTACTTAAAATACCTTGGAAAAATCTCTATGGTGCATCTGTTGAAGCTACAATAGAAAGACTATTCCTTATTGTAAATCCCACGGCTGAAATTAAGTATGATCCAGAGAAGGAAGAAAAAATGGCACTGGCTGCCAAGCAAGCCGAGCTTGCTAGAGTTGAAGAAGCTAAGAAAAAAGAAGCCGAGAAAGGTATTTTTTTATGTTTAATAGCGTTTTGTGTATTTTACATATTAAATGTTTTTTTATTGTTTTATAGGAGTAAAGTTACAATGATAAGAGATAACTTCAATTCTTATCAATTTTAATAAAATAATACATACTGGATGTACATATTAAAAAAATGAATTACTCATAGTCTAATATAAAATAATCTTTATTAAGATAATTTTATGTAACATAACAGCTATATTTTATGGTATTTTTAGTATGCTAACTTAAATTTTTAAATATTATAGATGAAAATAAATTAGATGAAACATTTGTCGAGAAATTAGTGACACAAATAATAAAAAATGTGCAGTTAAAAATAACAGATATACACATTAGATATGAAGACAGTATAACCAATCCTAAAACACCTTTCTCGTTTGGCATAACCCTTCATAATCTTTCTGTCCATACAACCGATGAGAACTGGAAACAGACTGTAATACAGGAAGCTGTTACCAAGATTTTCAAAGTGAGTGAAATTTTTTACATTATTCTACTACCGTGCTTAATATGATAAGTTACATTCGTAAAAAATATATACATATAATTGAAAACACAAAACAATGGACGCCCTATGATACCAATAAAAAAATTCATCTGACCGATTTCGGCTACAGCGGCCAATCTCACGGCTGTTACTAGAATTTGAACACAGGACCTCCGACAGGTGTATAATGTAAATGCGAGCCATTCAAATACCGAGACTTTTACAAGATAATATTATGAAGCTAATAAACATGATTATTAAGTTGTTGTTGTAATAATATGAAGTATTTTATGAAGATGATATTAAAGAATTTGTCAAAAATAAAGCCAAAATCTGCATCATCTTTCAGCGCTATGAACTCAATTGATATGTTAAAACTCTTTATTAATAGTACTTTATGTTATAAAAACGTAATATTTTATATCATTAACAATTTTATCTTTTTTTAAAAGTAAAAATGACATTTATTTTAACAGATACTTGATTTAGAAGGATTGGCTATATATTGGAATCCAACTACTGAGCTATATTCAAAAACAAATGTAGACGATATCAAATCCCGTTTACAAAAAGAAATAGCAACAAAATCAGCACAACCATCATTCTATCAATATGGTAATGTATATGCACTTTAATTTTTTTTGCTAAAATCTCATTAAATGTAATAAATACTGAAATGTTCTTCACCTCTGACTTGTGAGACTTAACCACGGATATGTAATATAGTAATAACCACGGATATGTAATATGTAATATCAAAGGCAGTGGTAGCCCAGGGGCAACGCGCTCGCTTGGGAAACCGAGTGAAGCGGGTTCAAATCCCGGATCTCGCACCTCTGATATTTTCATGTGCGAATCATTTCTAACTTGATTACCGCTTGCCTTACGGTGAAGGAAAACATCGTGAGGAAACCTGCATGTCTGAGAGAACCTAGCGAGTTTTCGAAAGACATGTGAATTCTGCCAATCCGCACTTGGCCAGCGTGGTGGACTATGGCCTGATTCCCCTCGTATTGAAGGGAGGCCCGTGCCCAGCAGTGGGACGTTAAAAAGGGCTGAATACTATGTAATATAAACATTACCGTGACTTAACTGTCTACATGGTTTTTAACTGACTACCATTATCTATACATATAATAAGATAGTTGAACATTTTTAATACAACATATTTTCTAGACTCAACTGAGTTAATTATTTTCTTACTTATACAGTACTGGGTCCAATAAATGCAACCGCCAAATTAAAGCTGAATCCTAAGCCAGAAGGCGATATGCCTAAGTTCAGTATACCAAAAGTTATATTAAGTTTGCATATGGAGCAACTGTCGGTCAGTTTGACTAAGTCTCAGTACCAGGATATGATGTTGTTGGCTGACTCGATGGATAGAATGAGTAAAGGTGCTCCTTACAGGTAAATGTATTACCAGACTAGTAGTCAAGTGTAGAATATAAAAAAAAGATTTATGAGTAAACAGTAGGTAAAATTGTTCTAAGCCCATCGTTTAAGCATATTGATATACGCTATAGCCTATAATAGTAATATATTCGTCCAATGCAAAAACTCATTTTGCAATGTTGCGATAAAAGTTTCGATTTTTATAATTTATTGCAACTTTTATAACCTTATTATGGTATAGAGTTGATAAGGCGCTTTGTAAACACATGAAACTGGGTTGAATAAACAAAAATGAAAAATATGTCAATGACGCCGTTTTCTATTATTTAGATTAGTCTAATATTTTCGAATAACAAATTTACATAATTACTCTTAATACTTTCTTAGATTTACGCGAATATTTGACACCTATATTATTGAATGTTATAAAGCTGAAGAGTTTGTTTGTTTGTTTGTTTGGTTGAACGCGCTAATCTCAGGAACTACTGGTCCGATTTGAAAAATTCATTTTGCATTTGATAACCCATTAACTGAGGAAGGCTAGGCTATGTATTATCCCAGAAAAGTGTACGGGTCCTGTGGGATAGATTTGTTTTTGTCTAGGGACGAACCCGAAGCGAAGCGAGGGTGAGTCGCTAGTTTTAAATAAAACTATCTTTTCGGATTATTTCACGGATTTATTTTGATTTTTGGTTCCCGACGTTTCGAATGCTTTACAGCAATCGTGGTCACGGGAGAGACTAAGGTTTTAGACGTCTCAAAGGCGTTATATAGGTACTTGTTACAGCCAGGGCCTACCCACTATTTTACAAAAATGATTTCAAAAATTCAAAAATGTCACCAAAGCACCTTACAATACTTGTTGATTTTAATTCTAAACATTTTTTAATGAGTATTATAATTAAATATAGCGATATCATTTACTTAATTTAAGCTATTATTATTATAAATATTACAATTAAAAAACACTTTATTAATTACTAATATTATTTAATGATGCTATTATCATATTATCTTTAACTATAAAGATTATTTTTTAAATATTAATTATTTATTTATGCAATATTATTGTTTTGCATGTAATTTAAAAGGAAGTTAAAATATTAATTTAGATTGCTATTATTTAAAGTTAAAATGTTAACATCGGGAACCAAAAATCAAAGTAAATCCACGAAATAATCCGAAAAGATAGTTTTATTAAAAATAATAATTACTCTTATTAATGAATATGCTAAAGAACTATGTTTAGGAATGAAACAAAATTACATTATATTGTAGGTACTTAGTAATAAAATAATAAATACAAAGTTACTTTATTATTTATTATTTAAAAAAAAATGTTTTCTAGACGCTTTACAACATTAATTCATATTTTTTTATATTTACCATCAGAAAATATCGGCCAGATCTGAAAAAATATAGAGGACACTACAAAGATTGGTGGCATTTTGCATACAAATGTATCCTCGAGGAGGAAGTGCGGCGGCGCAGGAGGAACTGGGCCTGGGACCACATGCTGGCCCACAGGAACCTGTGCAAGGACTACGCCGCGGCGTACCACACCAAGCTTAGCTGCAAGGGCAAGGTGGCCAAGGAGCAGCAGTGTGTGCTAGACGAGGCCGAGAAGTCTCTAGACTTGTTCAACTTGGTTGTTATTAGACAACGCATTGAAATGGAGGTAGGTTGACAGTAAAAATAATAATATGTGGACAAAGAAAATTGTTCAGATTTTTTTGTTATAAATGATGATGATAATGCCTAAATTATTAGATTAGTAATGAAAACAAAACAATAAACAAGTATGTTGTCGGTAATGAATGTGTGATATAAGTCAAAGCAAATTCGCTACTTTAAGGAAAACAATAATAATAATTTGTATAGTACCAGTATACTAGGTAATAGAGCCACAGTCTCAGCTTAAAGTAAATTTATATTTATATATTAAATAATTTAATATTTACCTACATGAAGAAAAGACGCAGTTATTGCATAGTTTTCTCAATTTTTAATAAAATGACTGGACATAATTATACGATATGATGTTGATATTTCAAACTAATTTTCTTGTACAGTAACAGATTGTACATAAACTGGTACTATGTAAGTACCTGTTCATAATAAATAGATGCTTCAAATATCTCTTACATGTTATCTTTACACATCAGTATCATGTATGCAATATCATGTGCATACTAAAACTGTAATACTGTAATTTTAAAGTGTTTAGTGTTATCTTAACTTTATCGCGTGTTATCCACATTTTTGACGAATATAAGTTGCAATGTAAACCAACGAGGATAAATTATGTTTAAATAAACCTTATCGAAATACTAGACATTTCGAATAAGTATGTCTAGTTTAATACCGGTGGTAGGACTCTGTCAAGTCTGAGGAGTCCGACTGGATGGGTACCACCCCCTTATCTATTTCTGCCGCCAAGCAACAATGATTGCATTGTTGTGTTCCGGTTTGAAGGATAAGGTAGCCAGCGCAATTACAGGCAAGAGGCATATCATCTTAGTCCTCACAGTGACAACGCACCTGTGGTTCTGCATTTTTGTTATTAAAACCTAAGTGCATAAGTGCATGAACCGTAGGTGTTATGGGCGACAGGTGCTGCTTTCCATCAGGTGGTCTGTCTGCTCGTTTGTCACTGAATCTCATAAAAATAAAAACACAAAAATATGTTGACACGTTTATTCAAAATTATCAAAATACTGATGCGTGATCTTAATATTTTTTTAATCTCATATTTTATCGGTTAAGTTACCGGTAATATGGATGGCAATTCTATGTTATTGTTTTTTCTTGGCATCATATCCAAACTCATTATTCTATAATCTATTAGGAAATTTAAATAGAATAACGGAAGTTTTGATTTTGTTTTTGAAATTGAGATGGGAGAAGGTTTCGTTGAGGTTTATTAAGTAATAACATTGGTTTACTAGCCAGTGAATTCCACGTTATAATGCAGATGGTATGTGTAAATGCAATTCCTAACGTTAAAAAAAGGATTTTAGTAAATCATCTATGTTTAGAATGATATCGAGAGTGTAGATAGTAGTTTATGTGCGATTTAAGGATATGTAATAGATCTAAACATACAATATACATATGTATAAACATTTGTAAATAAAATGTTAGTTACAAGTATGTAGTAAGTATCGTAAACCTACTTGCTATTCCGTCGTTAATAATGAGAGACATTTTTTATTTCCTCTCATATTTTATTTCTTTTATAATTTTATTTGAATAGGAGGTGATTTTTTAAATTGACGTAACTTTTTTATTTATAAACCGATTGCAATAAAACAAATACTAAATGGTTAGTGAAGCTTACCACAATGCATTAGTGAAAACCGCATCCAAATCGGTTGAACCGTTTTTGAGATTATCGCGCACAGACTAACAAACAAAAATTCTATTGCGTTAATAAAGAGCCCAAATACCTAATAGTTTTTCTCATATATCTTTCATGTACAGACAGTTAAAATTTTATTATTTATATAGATTAATTAATAATGGTTAATGTAATGATAAAGGTGGAAAGATTGGGCAAATTGGAGGAAGAAGCGAAAAAGTCTCGTGGTTGGTTCGGTGGTTGGTGGTCTGGTGCTTCTAAAGACGAAGAGCTCACTGAAGGCGTTGCTATTAGTAAGTTACTATGTATTTATTATACGTTATTTTATCGGATTTTTCAATTTGTGCCGTTTAACTAACATGTTTTTTTTTCAAAATCAACAGGTTCGATTCCTGGCTAGGAAAATTGATTTTTCAAAAATCCAATGATGCAGTTTTAGTTTTCATGAGAATTGGGTCCGAGACTCCTTTGAGTACTTTTCGCTATTCCTCATAGTTTCGGATTTAGCCATGCACGACCACTTGAAAAATTCATCCTGTATATGTAGGGTATCAACAATCTGGTATCCATAACACAAGCCTCCTAGCACACCATGAAACTAGATGGTGTTATATGTTAATGTCCCAACATAAAAAAATGAAATAACATTAATTACAACTGTCAACAGTGAAACAGTTCGAAAAGGCGATGACATCAGACGAGAAGGAAAAGTTGTTCCGCGCGATCGACTACCAGGAGAACAGCGCGCCGCTGCACCTGCCCGCGGAGTACGTGGCGCTGGAGAGCCACTTCGTGCTCGACCGCCTGCAGCTGGCCGTCACCGACGCGGCCGAGGTGCTGCGCGCGTGCGTGGAGACCGTGCGCGTGGGCGTGCTGCAGCGCCCCAGCGCTAACGCTCTCAGGTGACCATCGCTCACTTCACTTCGCATCACCGATAATATCTTATTGAGTTTATTGAAGTAAAACTTCTTTAGGCACGCTTGACTTGGGCGGTGAGCTGGTGAATGCGTTACGAAAATATGTACGTACGTATGTTGCCATGGTATTGTTATTGTCTGATAAATCGTACTAATATTATAAACGCGAAAGTTTGTAAGAATGTATAGATGTATATTTGTTGCTCTTTCACGCCAGAACGGCTGAACGGATCTGGATGAAATTTGGTACAGATATAGATTATAGTCTGGAATAACACATAGGCTACTTTTTATCCCGGAAAAATATACGGTACCCGTGGGATAGGTTTGTTTTTGTTTTGCTAGGGGCGAATTCGAGCGAAGCGAGAATAAGCCGCCAGTAATATATAATATTATATTCTTTCCTTAAGTGATATTCCATAAGTATATGATTGTAATATGCCTGATATGCGTTATTTTTAATATCTCATCTATCCTAGTTAATTAAAACATAAATTGAATTTCATAAAGAGTACCGATAACCTACAGAAGTTTTACTTCTTTCGCGTGTACACATTCATACACGCACTCTGTAATTTTTATTTTATGCGAGTAATGTTTGTTTATATAATAGTGGTAATAATTTTGGCTTTTTTTTATTCTTTGGTGGGCACGGACCTCCTTTCAATGCGAAAGGGGTTGGGCTACAGTCCATATTATTTTGGATGAATGCGGGTTGGCTAATCGTACACACACGCACGCATTCTTCTAAATATTGTTAAATTCTCTCAGACATGAAGATTCTTCACAATGTGGTCCGTATTTGTCATCGTATTAGCAAGTTTTAATAATGGAATTCGCATTTGAAAATCCCACAAGCACAAGATACGATTTGTTGAAAGTTTGAACCTGCTTCATTTTGTCTATTCTTTGGAGATAGATAAATTGAAGTGGGTACAATCTTCAACATAGCACCAGCAAGCAACGAGCATGCAACGAGCACGCATCGAACACGCACGAGAGTATGATTCAAATGGGCTGCTATTGTTATTGTGTTAAATAATAATATAATAATCTAGTCTTAGTAAATTTATATTAATCTGCAATTTTGTTATTTTACAGAGTGGATGTTCAAATGCGTGCTTTCACAGTAACAGGAAAATGTCAAGGCGAATTTGAACCACAGTTGGTGACTTCTGTAGAAGTCTCTAATGATGTGAATTTACTGAATGTTATCTTTGAAACCAATCCATTAGGTAAAGCGAGTATTCATTAAAATAATCTATTCTAATATTATAAAGAGGAATTTTTTTTTTGTTTGTTTGTATCGAATAGGCTTCGAAGCTATTGAACTGATTTACATGCAATTTAGTAAGAAGATAGTTTAAGACCCCGGAAAGGACATAAGATAGTTTTTTTTATCCCGGAAATCATTCCTAAAGGGGGTGAAAATGGGGGTGAAAGTTTGTATATGGGGAAGCAACCTGGCGACGAAGCCAAGGCTAAGGCTAGTGGGCTGTAGAACCATGGCAATGAATGTTATAGTAGTATTTGTATTCAGCCCTCTTTAACGTCCAACTGCTGGGTACGGTCCTCCTAATACGAGGGGGATCAGGCCACCATGTTGGAAAGTACGGATTGATGGACTTCACATATCTTTCGAAAATTTGCTCAGTTCTCTCAGACATACAGGTTTCTTTACGATGTTTTTCTTCACCGTGGGACAAATAGAAATCATGTTGAAAATGATTTGCACATGAAAATGTTCGAGGTGCGAGACCTGGGATTTGAACCCGCTTCACTTTGTTTCCCAACTTATAAATGTTATTTGACAGAAATGAATTTGAACAGATGGAGGATGCGATCAACGCGTGAAGGTGCAAGCGCGGCCGCTGCAGATTGCTTACGACGCACAAACAGTAATAGAGATTGTAAATGTGTTCAAACCACCTACGGAATCTACTGCTTTAACTACGTAAGTAATATAAAAAAAATCTCCATTTTCCTTTTATCTAGCATATATAAATTCAAAATGGATGAATTATGACGTATGTATGTACGTTAATATAATGTTTAATACACTTCCCATAAAAGCTAATAACATTAATTATTCATATAGGCTCTAAAGATATCTCTTCCTGTCTCGACTTCGCCTACTTAGTAGCCATTGTGATATTTGCTCTTTAGTTAAAAAAAGTGAGTAGGCGCCATATTGGTGATTGGCCGCCATGCTTGATATTCGGTCCGAACAGTTTAATAGTAATACTTTATAATATTTACAATATTGCATATTCGCAGATACGAAATATTGTTAAATTAGCGATTTTTTTTGTCATCATAAAGTGATACTATAAATGGGCTGGAATTCCGGCACCCAAAAAATATACGATTGGTAAAGACAAATCTATACTAATATTATAAAGAGGCAAAGTTTGTGAGGTTGTAGGGGGTAATCTCTGGATCTACTGTGCTGATTTAGATGAAATTTAGTAAGAAGATAGTTTGAGATCCTGGGAAGGACAGGATACTCTTTATCCCGGAAATCATCCCTTAAGGGGGTGAAAATGGGGATGAAAGTTGGTATTGGGTAAGGTAAGGAAGGTGAGTCGCTAGTATAATATAAAGCAAAATGAATAAATAATTTAGCGTAGACGCTAACTGCCGACGCGACACACAAACACAGAGAAACAACAACAACGCTTTACTTTAACATATTCGTATTTAACTTTAATTTTATTGAAAGTGGAAATTATTCGTTAATAGCATCTCAGAGATAGAGAGAGATGTTTTGCTTATGCCTTGGCTGAATAATGTGTTATGACACTACAAAATTATATTTTATTAATCAATAGATTACAAGCAGCCGCTGAAAATAAATTATCGGATTTGAAAGAAAAATCAGCCCTGGGCATGCAGTACGCGGTACAACATCACACGTTTATTGATTTGGACATCGACATTGCTGCCTCCTATATCATTATACCGCAGACTGGCATGTATAAAGGGTAAGTTATAGTTTGTGTTATTTATTAATAAATTTGGAAATAAATTTAAATTTATAAAATGAGTTTACAGTTCAATCTTTATATGCGGTACTATAAGCTTATTATATACGAAACTCAGATGTTCGTGATGGATCTCCTAACATTGATCAAGGGTTTAAAAATAATGGATGCTATACTTTGATTTTCCCTGCGAGATTTTCGGGGCTGGTCAATGTTTAGATAATGATGAACTAGTGTATACTGCATTAGCTCATAATCATCATAGTTTTTTTGCTTAGTGCTATTCTTTATAGTTTCGGAAGTCTCAGGTTGTATATCTAGTGTGGGCCAAAAATGCCAGGCCTGTTTCTATCGGACATTAATAATAATAATAAAAAAAAACGGCCACGTGCGGTTGGCCGGCGGTCTATAAAAATGGCAAAAATCATGTCGGTTATACAACCGACATGATTTTTTACCCCCCTTAAATATTTGTTTTATTAAAATTTTATTATTTATATTTAAAGTGGATATATAACTAACTATTCTATAAATATTTCAAGCGTCTACCTGTTGCCGTTATCAATATCGAGCAAAAAAAATCACGTTTGTTGCATGGGAGCCCCCTTAAATATTTTTAATTATTTTTATTCTATTTTTTAGTATTTGTTGTTATAGCGGCAACAGAAATACATCATCTGTGAAAATTTCAACTGTCTATCACGGTTGATGAGATACAGCCTGGTGACAGACAGACGGACAGCGAAGTCTTAGTAATGGGGTCCCGTTTTACCGTTTGGGTACGGAACCCTGACAAGGTGTGTTGCGCAGGTCGGAGGCGTGCGCGGTGGTGAAGCTGGGCGCGATCAAGGTGCAGTCGGAGGCGCGCGGCGAGGCGCTGGACGTGCACGCGCTGCACCGCCGCGGCCTCGCCGACTCCGACATCCTGCGCGAGGTGCTGGCGCACAGCTACGACCGCATGGCGCTGCGGCTCACGCACATGCAGGTACTTATTTGCAAGTATTTTACTGTTTACTTCACTGTTTGACACGAGCATTTTTGAAGTAATTCTTTAGGCACGTTTGACTTGGGGGGTAAGCTGGTGAATGCGTTACGAAAAAATGTACGTACGTTTGTTGCCATGGTAACCGTTGTTATTGTCTGACGAATGATATATATTATATTCTTTCCTAAATGATATTCTATAAATATATTATTGTGATATGCCTAATATGCGTTATTTTAAGAGTCGGTGTACGAGTTATTGCTTGATTTTTTTATAATTTGAATTATTTTTTTAGATTTCTAGTACTTTTAATGTATTGAAGTAACTTATAAATATAAAGTATCACGCACATTATATCTGAAATGTTATAAATACACATTCGCATAAATTGTCAATAGATCGTGATAGCGTCCCCCAACGAGGACTGGTCCGCCGCCATCGCGTCCAACGTGGCCACGCCGCTGCACCTGCTGCAGCCCACCGACCTCGTCATACAGATACACAAGTGCCTCATCACGGACGACCCGCGCCTGCCTAAGATCAAAGTTATGGGGGAGTTGCAGAAGATTGCTGTTAGCGTCTCTGAAGACAGGTGTTTTGATGCTCCCCTTTTTTAAATATTGTTATACATATAAATTTTGATATTTGTCTTATGTGATAGTCTTCATCGTCATTGTATTAGAGTCTGTTATATTGTCCGTTTTTTTAAATATCTTCACTGAAATGGTTAGTCCGTTTCAGGACTTGAATGAAATACTGTTTAATTGAAATGCCAAACCTAAATGAGATTAAATGAAATCCTAAAATTCCCTACTTTTACATATAAATGATACTATCAAGATAAATATTTGTTAGATTTATTATATTAAAAAAATATTCTTATATAAGGACGATAAATTATTTAAATAAAAAATAACAAAAAAGTAAAATTGTAGGTGAACCGCTAAGGTGCTGCTAGGCTACCAAATAGAACATGCTTCTTAAAGTAAAATGTCTGGTAATCCTAGTAAGTGGACTTAACAAAGACCTAACTAAAATCTACTGAACCATATCATCTTACTATATGCAGAGATCGCTGTAAGAAAATAATAAGTCCTATCAATACAGTAAATATAAGACTTGTATGTGTATAATATATGCGATAATATTTTTTTCAGATTACTTACTCTATGTGAAATATTAGTCAGCATGCCTTTACCACGATCAGAAGAAGCTACTCAACTAAAGGTAATATTATTAAATGTATTGATAATAAACAAAACTAAATAATATATAAATACTGAAAATTCATTGATTAATTTATTTCTTAATTTAAAGATAATTTGCTACAAATTTGCGTACGCTATATCTGGCCGTGCTATCGAAAGTACTTTAATTATCCAAGATGGTGCTGGTGCGGTAAATATTTGTAACATTGTGAAAATTAGAAGTTTTTAACCCACTAGTACGTAGATACTTAAAACAAGTAGACTATTCAACTATTCATAGTATATGTTCATTTTAAATATAGCACTATATAAGTCCATTCCTTAGCTTATTTTAACATATTGCCATTTAGACGAGTTAAGCTGCTAACTCTGTTTTATTAAATATTTAAAATATCAAAAATATATTAAAATCTCTTTTTTGGACCTCAAATAACATTCTCTTATATTTATTACGTTATGTTATATCATATAAACATTTTATTTTAGTTTAGGCATGTAATAGGTAATTTATAAGGTTTATGAGCACAATTTTCTATATTTTGTCAAAATAAGTATGTATATTTTAAATAAATTCTTATAAATTGGGTTAAATAGCCTTATAAAAGATTATCGGCTCACCCTCAATTGGCGGATGATATATAACCTATAGCTTTCCTCAGTTAACGGGCTATCTAATGCAAAAAAAATCCTAGTTTCTGAGACTAGCGCGTTGAACGCGCTCTCCAAACAAACAAACTCTTCAGCTTTATAATATTATTATAAAACATATGTACTGTACATTTATTTATATTAGTATAGTAAAACTAAATTAGCACATGTTGAATATGTTTCACTATGTTACAGCCGAGTGATTCGAAAGCATCGAGCTTATCGCTTTTAAAATATCTGGATCCAGCAGAAAAACAAAGGAGAGACACCGCGCGCTCCAAGCAACGGAACTCTGATGAACATTCGGTGCAATTGACAGAAGTAGAGGCGTTCTTTATTATGAAAGGTTACATTTTTTGTTAATAATATGGTGTTGTAATTTCTATTAAATGACTATACATATTATAGATATCTATATTTTAAAAGAGCAACTGTTTTTACCGTCGGCTCTTCTCAGCCGAACTCCCTTCCGAGATGGTGGTAGTTTCCTCACAGACTTATATACTAACATTTAATTTTTACTCGTAAAAGTCTATTGAAATAAAGCATTTGAAATTATTTCTTTGCAGAACTAATAGTAAGCGTTAACAGAAAAACAATTCAAGCTTCTCAAGATTACGATAGATTCTTAGTGTTCTCACTAAATCTGCTTGAATTGACGGCGACTCAAAAGACATTCACTCTCGAGGCGACGGTGCGGCTCGGCTCAGTGGACATGCAGCACCACCGCGCGGCGCGGGAAATGATCAATATGGTAGAAACACCTGAACTTGTCAAAACTGACTCGGAAATTGCTGAGAAAGGAAGTGCCAACCAGTACCTCTTCACTGTAACCTATAGTAATGTGAGTGTATATCTAATAGAACTAGTGATCGCCGCGTAGTTGAAAATTAACCATAAATCATTAAGTTTGATCGTTATTGAGATTCTATTTTCAAAGTTATATAGATAACCTATAAAATTCAAAAGAATTTTTAAACGGACCTATAGATTCAGAGATTTGCAAGTATAGACAAATAAACTTTTCATCTATATGTTATGTAAGTACTTGTGTAATATTGATGAAGGTTATTTAACATCATACTGCATCTTTTAGCAGTGAAGTAATTATATACTAATAAAATACGCGAGCGGATCCGCGAGTAAAATAAAGTCAATAAATTTTGGCTTTCTGCAGTCCTTCTCTATATAAACTTTAACTATGCCAAAGCTCACCCTTACATGCAATATGCTTAAAAAGGGGTTCAAAGTTTTCTCTTCATGTATTAATACGAGTATATTAAGATGTATTTACGAATCAATTATTACTTTAAACATTTATAGTATTATAAAAAAATATTATCATTCTTATGGGTTTTCAGGTTGACAAAAAATGTCCCGAGTTCCGGAGTCACTATGGCTCTGTGGAACAAATGATTGAGCTGGACTTTACTAGACTTAGAGTTTTACTACATCTTCAAGGACTTCAAGAGATTTTGGTGATTGTAAACGAGTATCAGGTATTTAAAAATATATTACAGAAGTTTCTCATAATTTATTTATTGTTATAAAATTTACTTATTATTATTATTATTGACTCGACAGACGCGACTACAAGCTATTCAAAGCACCGTAGACAGATACGCGAATGCGGGCCCGTTGGAAACAATTGCAGAGGACGAGGAACTGTCTATTGTCAAATCTAGAGGTACGATAAACTCTTAGTATAACCGTTATATTATTATTTAATTTTGTTAGCTTTTTACATAAAAAATCCAAGTATTATTATATATAAATGTGTACTTTAGATTTCTTATTTTATATCAAAATCAATAGGTACAGTATATATTATAGATTGATAACTCATATATCATTTACAATTCCACAACATAAATATGAATCGAATAATGATTTATACGCAATTTATATAAACCATTTTTTCGGATTTTTTGGCAATTTTATTTTTATTTTTAATTCCTGACGTTTCGAATGTTTTACAGTTTACAGCAATTATGGTCACATTTTTTTTTATGAGATTCAGTGACAAACGAGCAGACAGACCACCTGATGAAAAGCAGTACTTGTCGCCCATAACACCTACGGTTCATGCACTTAGGTTTTAAGTAACAAAAATGCAAAACCACAGGTGCGTTGTCACTGTGAGGACTAAGATGATATGCCTCTTGCCTGTAATTGCGCTGGCTACCTTATCCTTCAAACCGGAACACAGCAATGCAATCATTGTTGCTTGGCGGCAGAACTGGATAAGGGGGTGGTACCCATCCAGTCGGACTCCTCACATGAGACACGTTCCCCACCTAGACTCGATATTTCAAGTAAATTTGCAAATGAATCCTAAATTTAAAAAAAACATATATAAACCGACTTCCAGACATTAAAAAGCAAAAAATAGCTAAACGGTGGTTTTCATATAGAATAGATACCTAGAAGTCGGTGCCAGCCGATGCAAAGCAAATCTAATCTATTTCGATACGTAAAATATATCATAAATTGATCTATAATATTTTAATTTTTAACTATAATTATTGGAGTTCATACCTTGATACCTTGTCATATTTATATTTCATTTAGAATAGATTTAGTGTAGACGTAATAAGCAGGTAATTTGTAAGAAGAAAGTTTTTTAATAACATATTCTACTAAGCCATTTATTTATAAATAAGTTATTGTTGATTTTTATAAAACAGCTCGACTGATTTCGATAAAATTTAAATGGAACCATCTGGTCTAACTCCAACTCTTTGAAACAAGAAAAGAATTTTCCAAATCGGTTCAGGCGTCTTCGAGTAATCGGTGAACGTACATAAAAAAAAAAGAAAAAAAAAGATTCCGACGGATTGAAAAACTCTTCCTTTTTTGAAGTCGTTTAAAAATTTAAAATGTAAAATATTCAAGTTAATCTAAGAAAATATTATGCAATTGTTTAAACCAGTAAACGCAACAAAGCCGTCCCGTCGCAAGCAAGTGGAGAGCATTCAACTGAAAGTGAACGTTAAGATCGGGGCCATAGAGATCGGTTTCGCGACGGACGCACGGCCGCTGTCGTTGATGACGCTGCAGGGCGCCGCCGCCGGCCTCATGCTCAAGGCTTCCTACACGCAGATCGACTGCGCCATCGCCTCCATCAAAGTGGAGGATCTCAACCCTGTCACTGTGCATAAAGAGGTACAATTTTTTTTTAATTTATCATGCACTTCAATGTAGTCAAGTAACGGTTTATACATTTTTACATACATAATTGCATACATAAATGGCTAGTGTTGTATTTATATTAGGGTGGAGCGAAAAAAAAGCGTTTGTTTTCTTAGCTTAGAATTTAAAGCTTATAAAAAAAACAAATTTTTTTTATAAAATAAAAATTAACATTGTAATATTGCATTATTGTAATTTTAAAAAAGTTAAAAAAATTTTTTTTTCGTTACAATGAAAATTTAGTAGGAAATGACGAAATTAGTACCATTACCCAACATGGCAATGGTACTCACATTTTTTTTGTCAAAGTATGTACCAATGTTAAGTTTTACTAAACTTTGGACAATATCTTTTGCACTATTTCTATTCTATACTTAAATAAAATAAAGAAATAAAAACCTCTATTTGTACGTTTTTATCTTTACACTAAAAAATTATGTACGATAAAGACATCAGTTTAAAGCTGTGACGTAGCCATTAACGCCCACATCCAGATCAAACACATTTGTTCCAAATTATGATTATACTTATGCATTAAATGATATTTATTTCATTGTAGATATTGAAAGTGCTGGGTGGTGACGTCGTCAATGTGCAAATAGTAATGTACAACATAGACCAGTACCCGAGCGTAAGTGACGTCAACATGTCGATAGACGCGCAGATCAACTGTCTTCGCATTATATTTCTGAATTGGTTCGTCACTTCCATGCTGGTGAGTTTTTTTAAAGTTTATAATTGAAAACTAATATTGAATTATGATAAAAAACCACCTTCTATAAGAAAAAGTTTAAATAAAAGGACCCAGCGTAATTACGATGATTCTTTTCTTTTTATTCAATAACAGTGTGAAGGAAGTTATGTATGTATAATGTACAGTACCTGGGCGACCGAGCTTCGCTCGGAGTTCTTGAAAGATTGTATATTTTACATTAAATGACTTAGTGTTACTGAGAAAGTTGTATAGATGTCGCGATAAGAACAATTTTCTTTTTAATTTGGCTTAAAAATAATTTTACATTAAGTGACTAAGTGTTACTGACAGAGTTGTATAGATGTCGCGATTAAATTTTACGTAGAATAATGCATAAGAAAAACGCATGAAAACTCGAAAACACGCGTTTTCCCAAACATGTGACTAATCTAGATCAATTTTTCGCCCCCGAAAGCCCCATATACCAAATTTCAGCAAAATCGTTAGAGCCGTTTCCGAGATCGCCGGTATAAATAAATAAATATATAAATATACAAGAATTGCTCGTTTAAATATATAAGAATATATAAGTCTGCATTTACATTTCAATATATATATTGAACTTATTCTTTAACTTCTAACATTTGACTACTTTTTATTGATACTTATCATATTTCTTACATATGTATAATGTCCATAAATATATATTTATTAAAATTTGTAAATGTTTTCAGGAATTTTTAAATAACTTCCAAACAGCGCAAGAAGCGCTGATCGAGGCGTCGTCGCAAGCGGCGGACGCGGCGCGGGCGAACGTACAAAGCGCGTACCAAAACTCCACTAAGCTATCCCTGCGCGTGAGACTCGCTGCGCCTATCATTATAGTTCCAGAAAATTCTACCAGTAAAAATGCAGTCTTAGTCGATTTAGGCCGAATGCATTTGAATAATAAATTCGTGGATGTGGCTGCAGCGGTAACTATATGGATTTTTTTTACTATTTAAAATGGTCGTACCTAACTTACTTAATATAGCAGAATATCCCCTCCTAAGATAATTTCTAAGAAATCAGTTGTTAACTGATACGCCGGCGTATACGCCTTCCGCAAGGGTTTATATACAGTTTGCAAGTTAAATGTTAAAAGTGTCAATTTAAATTTCTTCAATTGTTATATTATATTACAAGGACCCATTCTTAAATATTATAATATATTATAGAATTAAAAATAAATTATTGTATGTAAAATGTTATAATTTTTTGGGGTATTTTTAACAGGACGTGAGTAACAAAGTCACCGTAGACGAATTAATGTTAGAATTAGAAGACATGAAAGTATCGTGCGTGACTCTTACCGACGACTATCAAGAGCTATCGCAAGAACGCAAGCTGTTGCGCCCTACAAGCTTTAAACTGTTCGTGAAAAGAAGTCTCTCTTCGTGGTACGAAACATTGCCCGATTTGGATATATCAGGAAGGATGAATACCATTGCCGTAAGTTGTTATTTACGAATGCTAAATTGATTAATTTAGTAATAAATAAATTTTGCTTAAAATGTAATTAATACTAAAATTGTAATTAAAATAAATATTACAAATAAAATGAATAAAATAATAGAATATAACAGTATATTAAGTTTTTTAAAATATATTTAATATATATTTGAATGTTTTTCTTTAATTGTTACAGATTACTGTGGGCCATAGTGATTACAAAAGCATAATGAAAATCTTAAATCAAAATCTCCAAGAAGGTCAAATAGCTAAGGCCGAAGAAGTCAAACCACAAACTAGCGTATCTAAAGTTACGTCTAAGCCAACTCTAAAAACTCAAACAAGTAGAGTGCAGACCAAAACAGTTACGGCCGTGGTCACGCCCACGGAAACTAAAATGCCAAGAACTACAATAAAGTTCTCATTCACTATGGACAGTTTCGTCATCGATCTTATGAATACTCATTATGTAAGTTATTTAGATTTTTTATTTTATCACATTATTATAGCTTTTGATAATATAATATATGTACAAACTATGCGTTTTATTGAGTAATCAAAAGTTTAAATAGTATTCATAACTATACTTGTTCTACAATAGATTATACCATGACACTATAGTGAAAATAAATATATTTAATATCAAGTATGAAATGTGGTCTGTTTTAATATAGAATTTAGGCTATATTCTAAAGTAGTGACTTACCCTCGCATCGCTCGGGTGCGTCCCTAGGTACGTTTTAATTTTTTTGAGCGAAACCCGAATTCTTTTTTTAAAATAAAAGAAGCCTAAGTTATTTCTTATAATACCAGCTATCTGCCAGTGAAAGTCCCGTTAAAATTGGTCTAGCCGTTTCGGAGATTAGCCGGAACAAACAGACAGACAGACAAACATTTAAAAAATTGTGTTTTTTATAAGTTCCGTATTTAATTCCATATGCATTTAGTATAAAGCTGTTATTTTGACATTACAAACATACACTTCAATTTTATTTATCTGCATAGATTAAAACAGACCACCCACACACTTTTACTGTCATAGCTACCAAGTTAGCAAAGCCGCGTGTAAATAGCTAATAAAATATAAAAATATAATACATAATTGTAATTCTAAAAATATTCCGAATATAAAAATGATCCACTTCCAGTCGGAACAGTCGACTTTCGTAAAGGACGTGGAGCTAGCGCGGTTCTGCCTCGCGCTGCTGTCGGTGAAGGGGCGCATGTTCTCCGACGGCTCGCTGCACACGTCCGTGCTGCTCGTGGACTGCACGCTGGACGACACGCGGCCCGGCCGCGGGGCGAAGATAACCAGGTTATTGTTTAATATTTTCTTAGATTCACGCGGATATTTGACATTTTAAATAAAACTATCTTTTCCGGTTTATCGCGGTTTTATTTTGATTTTTGGTTCCCGACGTTTCGAATGCTTTACAGCAATCATGGTCACTGAAGAGACTAAGACATCTCGGAGGCATTATATACATTACATACATTGTTACTGACAACCAGCCTATCCACAAAATTACAAAATGAATTCAAAAATACAAAAATGGCACTAAAGTACCTTACAATATTTGTTAATTTTGTATTATAAATCAATTAAGATTTCTGGCAATAAATACGTTTTTATTGGAATAAAAAACGGTAATGCTTCCTATAAAGTGCAAGAATTTTATTGTTTTGCATTTTGATTTCGACCTTTCAAATGTTCTACAGGAAATACGGTCACCTAAGAGACTTGAGATTTTTGACGTCTAAAAAAATTATAAAATAGACTTTATTGTTCCAGCGGAATAATAATATTATTTTGTTGCATGAAATTATTTAGGGACGTTACTTTGATATTATATAGGTAATATGTTCTATACAATGCCATTGTGTAAACACATTTTTTAACTTTATGGTTATTAATGTCCATTTTTTATTAAAAAATATTATGATTATAAACGTCTTTAAATACTTTAAATATATGTAATAAATGTCCAGGTATCTAGAAAGACGACGTGATAAACAAGACAACAAATATAGCCATGATGAAACATCCGTAGCTATTATGGAAACGCAAGATAAAATAAGAAGTATGATTGACATCACTTACACCATGAAGAATGGCGACACATTTAGTATGTATAAAGTTATAATTTTTGCCGTCATAAACTATTATTTAATTAAGGGTTAGAATAAAAGTAATATTATTCTATAATGTAATGGTAAATTTGGTTTCAAGCAAGTATAGTTTCCATATTGAATTTAGAAACACAGTAGAAAAAAAAAGAAAATACCATATCATTTTAATTACTATTTGTTTTTTTAATTTTTGTAGTCGATATGAGGATCTTCAGTTTCAATCTGATCCTTGCAATGGATTTCTTGAATAAGATAGCGGAGTTCGCGACCACAGGCCTCGCCCTCGACGCGCCCGAGACGCCCAAGGATGAAGTCAAAGTTGTCAAATCACACACTGAGAAGTCGGCTGATAGCGTCACTGTACGTAGTTATTTTTATATAATAGTAATAGAATTATTTTGTTTAATTTTTTTTGATACTTAACAAAATTTCATAAAATGTATCAAACCATGGGAGACATGTATACTTTCTGAGGGAACGTTTTTAAATACTTTTGTATGCTGCTATCCAATTTGTACTTTACTCTTTTGTGCTGTAGCCAAAATAAGAGTTGCCTTATTCATTTATTTTTTTATTTGTAGAAGAAAAAGCTGTCAGCAATATCAACACCAACAATTACAGAGCCTCAGAAGTTATCCATGATGACTGTTAATATAAAGATCGAACAGCCTGATATTATACTAGTAGAGTCGCTGGAACAAAAAGAGTGTGATGCTTTAGTGTTAAATGTGAGTACTAAATGTTTAACGTTTAATAAATATAATTAATGTATATGTGCAATTAAAAATAAAGGTCTATATGGTACATGTCCACATTCCCGTTATTCAATGAGCATTTAAATGAAGTCAACGTTTATTAATATGAATTCCGACTGTAGAAGTAATGAAAAAAAAAACGTTTTACAAAAGTACTTCAAACAAATATTACATTTCCGAGATATTTTAATGTAAAGAGATGGTTATATAAGTACGATGATAATCATTAATAATGCACGTAGTACATGTTAATATACGTTAATTTAATTCAAATAAGAGTTTCTTATAAACGATCTATTCCTCAAATTATCTAAAGGAAATATAACATTTAAGCACATTACAATTCTGATTTTTTTTACGTTTAAAGCGCTCTCTATCCACACATGCCAACACAACATTTATCACACGCTCCTATTTTGAAAAAGGATTCATTATAATATATAATTGGCATCGACATTGCGCAATATACACAAAATACAAGTTATCAAAACTAAGTGCATTTTTAAAGTTGACCAATAAAAATGGCAGAGTATATAATTATTAATTAAGTCTGTCCGCATCGTTTAGATGGAGATGCGGCTGAAGTTGCGTAGGACAGAGGAGCGTTTGGTAGCGGAGGGCGGCGTGTCGCGGCTGCAGGTGGCGGCGCGGCGGCTGGGCGGCGTGCGCGCGGCGCGCCCGCTGCTGGCGCCCGCCGACCTGTCGCTGGCGCTGGCGCAGCCGCCCGGCCAGGGCATGCACCTCGACATCGCGCTCACAGACATCAAGATTACTATATCGCCTGGTAACACAACTCTTAACGATTTACGTTTAGCTTATTAAGAGTAGCCTATGTGTTAATACAGGTCAGAGTCTATTTGTTTGTCTCGCGGTAACTGTCGAGGTAACTGCTCTATCTTATGTCTACCGTTGCATAAAAAACTCGCTTTAGGTACAGCAGTCTATGTGTTACTCCAGGTCGTGTCTCTGTCTGTGTATTATTTGTGTATAAATTTTACCTTAATCAGTCCTGTCGTTTCATTGTGAAGGGGTAACAAATACACACAAATACAAACTTTCGTATTTATATATTCATTATATTTCGTAGTTCAATGTCGGTATAGCAACATAATAATAACCACAAACCCTGCCTGAATGTTGCCAATGTTTAGAAAAAAATGTTTACCATAAATACATTATAAAGTTAAAATACATAGTTAACTTATTAACTCTTTTAATTGTAAATTATGCAGATAATAAATGTAGTAAAAATATTACATAGCAGTTTCATGATATAATAGAGAAATTTATTTATATAATATAACTTTCTGTTTTTTATTTTATTTTCAGATATTATGGCCTTGCTAAATCGCGTTCTAGCAACAGTAACCAGTCGAGAAGAAGATAATGTGGAACAGGAGAATAAACCTATATATTATAACAAACTGTGGGATATACAACCGTTCAAACCCAGTTCCTATTGGTTCCTAAAAACTGGTAAGTAGTTTTGAGACGTTATATAATAATAATTCTCATCCTTAATTTAAAATAATATTTAATAATCATTTTAATAATAATATTTTGTTATTCGATTGTAGAAATAGCTCAAGAGGCGATAGATGCCGAGGAGAATACGGCTGAAGACGCCGGCAAACACCCAGTTGGTGAGATTTGCCTTCTATCCAGCCCGTCTATTGTATTGGCTTTGGAAATGGAGATCGGTAATGAGACCATTCCGGTGCTCGTCATGCAAGCATCCCTCACTGGTCAAGTCAAAGATTGGAGTTCTGACGTAAGTTGGCATTTACGGTCCTATGAGGATGAAAATATTTTAGACTTAGAATTAATTTAGGTGTTTAAATAATAATATCCTGTTCTATTCTGCGATTATATTATGAGTATATATTATGTAGATTTTTTTGTTTAATAAGTACTGTATCATGTCGAATTGTCATGTATCCCCGAGACCAGTGATCGTGAATGGCGCTGTTCTTAAAGTTGTGCAGGAATATATGTATATCTTGGCCAAACCATACAACTCGGCCGGCACAACTTTGAGAAGGAGGCCAACCGAAGAATACGCTTGGGCTGGGCGGCTTTTGGGAAGCTTCGTCTTATTCTAGAGTCATCTATCCCACAATCCCTTAAGACCAGGGTATTTAACCAGTGCGTCCTACCCGTAATGACATACGGAGCCGAAACGTGGACACTCACCGTAGGGCTGGTCCACAAATTCAAGGTCGCTCAGCGAGCAATGGAACGCGCGATGCTTGGAGTTTCTCCGGCGGACAGAATTCGGAATGAAGTCATTCGCCAGAGAACTAAAGTAACCGACGTCGCGCGCAGAATAAGCTTGCTGAAGTGGAAGTGGTCTGGTCATATCTCTAGACGTACCGATGGTCGATGGAGCCGAAACGTGTTAGAGTGAAGACCGTATCTAGGCAAACGTAGTGTAGGTCGCCCTGCAACACGATGGACAGATGACCTAAGAAAGGTAGCTGGCAGTGGATGGATGCGGGCTGCCCAGGACTGGGATGCTTGGCACTTATTGGGGGAGGCCTTTGTTCAGCGGTAGACAGCGATAATAAGTAATAACTACTTTAAATGTCATTTTTGGTATCGTGTCATTGTCTTATACCTTATTAATATATTAAAATATTATATATTCAGCCCTTTTTAACGTCCCATTGCTGGGCACGGGCCGCCCTTCAATACGAGGGGGATAGTCAGGCCATAGTGCACCAAGTGCGGGTTGGTGGACTTCACATGTCTTTCGAAAACTTGCTAGTAAGAAACTTGTTTACTCACGATGTTTTCCTTCGCCGTAAGGCAAGTGGTAATCATGTTAGAAATGATTCGCACATGAAAATATCAGAGGTGCGAGACCCGGGATTTGAACCTGCTTTATATATTCGTATACAATATTGTGTTATCTCGTATTTAATTATCCTTATAGTTCTATATGGAGTCAACGTGGGCTATGCAAGTGTCGTACTACAACATCGGGCGCGCCATGTGGGAGCCCCTTGTAGAACCCGTCGAAATATTAAAGGATTCGCAATATAAACATGTGCCGTGGGAGCTTAAAATGGAGGTACGTGAAGATTCATATTTCAAGCTTCAAGATACCAAAATATTTAATAGTTGTATTACATTTTAAGTTAAAAAAAGAAGTCGATAAACGCATGTTTAAAAATATAATGAAATATGTAGTATTTTTGAAATAATGATAACTACATAATTAAGTTGATTTATTTCATTCTATTTACATACATATATCTAATTAATCATTAAATTATAACATTAAATAAAAATATTCATGAAATCAAACCAAATTGTTTATAACGAATTGTAAATTTTATTTTTATTAACGAAATAAAAGTTTAATTTTTATATATTATTATTATGTAGTATAGTATGTAATGAGGTTGTGGGGCGCAGGTGGTAATGCGGCCGCAAGACGCCGGGCCCACCATCGACACGACGGACGAGGCGGCTAACTACCAGGCGGCGGCGCAGCGCCTCGCCGCGCGCAGCGTCACCGTCTCCAGCTGCGAGCCGCTCGAGCTCACCATCACACGTAGTGGCATTGAGGTATAAGCATACTTGTATTTTCTATTTTTTTGGAGACATTTATATAAACTATATTTTATCAATGTACCAAGGTATGAGACGGTGTAGTGGGCAGACACCTTTAAAGTTTTCTGAGGGGTGATAAACTAAGTAATTATGCAATTTGAGGATTTTTAAAAAATACTTATACATTTTTTTACTAATAGAGGGAAGGTTTAATTATTTATTATTTTTATTAAATACTTATCTGAACGTAAGCGTCGAAATATTCAGAAATTGCTTCAAGGAATTTCCCTGAAAAGCGTGTGAAATAATGGAAAATATCAGCATTCTTTGGTAAAATATAGTTTACATAAATGTCTCCTGAAAACAAAATAAAGTTACTTTCTTACTCGTTTACCACAAAATAAACACAAATATAACATGTATTTTGTTCCATATTCACGATATTTTTAATATTTGTTATATATTTTTACTGCTTATTATTTTTTTGTTAATGTGTAATGTAAATCCATATACATTTTTTTTTTAGGTTTTGACCCAATTAGGAAACTCTTTCTCAGCCGCAATAGGAGCAGAGACTGACACAACGGTTGTTACTAAATCTAAACTTGAAGATGTAAGAAATATATTTTAAATGTAAATAATTGTATATGTCATTTTGAATGCATAGTGATATCCTATTTTTTTACAGACGTCAGATAAAAAATACCTGGGTGCGCCGTATGTGCTGCACAACTGTACAGGCTTGACAGCTAAGCTTACACTACAAAATAACGACGATTTCTCTGTTTTCCTAACTGAAGAATATACTGCTTCTGATTACCGGTGAATTATTTTTAATTATTTTATCAATAAATATTTCTTTAATTTTATATTATCTTGTTAATTTAATTAATTGCATAATAAATTGTTATTAGGGAAGTTGTATTGGAGCCAGGTGCCTGTGTTCCCTTGCAGCTGAAACATGGTGGTCTTAACATTATGAAATTAAATGAACCTCCACCACCGCTCAAGTTACATGTAAAGGTAAACAGACAAGTATAATTGTCTTTTAAATTTTAATTTAATATGAATTAAAAAGAATATAAGGTCAAGAGTATGCTTTACTCTACTGCTTCTACAGTACATTATATTACTCTCTTTATATATTCTCAGCTCAGATTCAATACTAGTTCAATTCAATTTTATTGTTATTGGCTACAAAACTCCAATACTAGTTTCAGCCCGCGGCCCCAATCACATGTAGGTATATCAATAAAATTAGACTGTGTGCTAATAAAATAATTGTCATTTTGAATAACACTCAAAGTAACAAAATAATATTTTTAGTTGTGTATAAATATACATTCATTCACTCAACCACATACTGGTCGCAATTGTAATATCAGCGTGATTAATACAGATAGTAGAAATGGAGGACGAGATAATAATCCCGGTGGAGAGGGCGGACAAGCGGTACTTCCCCATCGGCAAGCGCCCCGCGGGCGAGCGGGCGCGCGCGCCGCACGCTGCCGCCGCCGCCGCCGCCGCCGAGCCGCGCGGCCTCATCTCCGACGTGGTCATGCAGGACGCCGCGCTGCATATATACTTGAGGAGTATTGTGCAGGTACGTGTGCCACCGACCAGCGCTCGCCCAGCGCGGCATTGAAGGGAGCCCCGTGCCCAGCAGTGGGACGTTAAAAAAAGACAGAATACACACATACATGTGTACATATATTATTTACTAGTTGAGTGATACACATACATAGCTAATAATTCATAGTGTAAATAAAAATCAATGGATAGATGAAATGGAAATGCTGTCAAATGCAAGGTTTCAGAGTTAATCTCATTTCGTGTTGAGTTACAGTTATATCCAACCGTAAAGCGGTTTCCCAACTATCATAAAAAGTAAGCATGAGATTCGAGTCTCATCCGCATCTCACCACGCACGCCCGGCACCAGATTATTTTGACACTTTCGTTAGACGACTTTATGGATTAGTGAACTGTGGCTAAACTTATATACATGTTATACATATTCACGTGTTATCTTTTAAAGATTTTTAAGGACCTTAATTCTTTTGAGTTTAGAAGTAACAAATTGTTTTAATTACCGATCATTTCCAATCTACTTAATTGGTAATAGTAAATAAAATCACTTGTAATCGTTTTAATATGCCTGGTGAATACATGGTCACTCCAGGCATAAGTGTGAGATCTATGCATTTTACCGGTTCGCTGTAGTTATTATCGGGTTAGCTTTGCGTAGTTCAATAAAGTAATTAAGCACAGTCCACTCTTCAATTGGTTCTCTCTAGAATAGTTAGACTTTCCTGAACAAACTACGTACATGCACAGGTAACAAACGAGCTGTCAGTGAACGTGTCGGTGTACTACATGACGGAGAGCGGCAACGAGGTGCGGCTGCTGGGCGAGGCGGCGCCGGGCGCCACGCTGCGGCTGCCGCTGCAGGCGGTGCACACGCCCACCGCTGAGATATTCTTCTCTGTTGAGGGTGATTGCCGATTTTTTTAATAGTGTTTTTGAAGTGGTTAGATGGCTAGAAAACTAGTACTGGCCACTCTGTAACAATGGATCGCCATAGGATGATTTTGTATAATTAAAATACCTCTAATGGCCACAACGAACCTAAACTTCATTCAAATAGTTAGGAGGTGGCTAGAAAGCCTGTGTTACCCACTCTGTACTAATTGGGCCACTTTTGTATTAAGCCACGAGGCCTCGATGGCTGACCTATGGGCAGACTTTTCCCGAGATATGAAACTGGTTGTCTTGACTCTTAATCATATATTCTTAGGCTCTTCTGATTTTGGGATTAGGAGTAATTATTATTTAATTAGTTTTCCTTTCTTCCAAAGTGACTGTTACTTGATAACATTAATACAGAGTAGTAAACATTGTTGAAATGATTATTGTTAATACTGTTGTTAGTTTATTATTATATAATTTTAACGGTTGGTATGAAATAAAAATCTTTGAATTTCTCGGCTTTTCTGTACTATAATATGCATGTATTATACATATAAACCTTCCTCTTGAATCACTCTATCTATTAAATAAACCGCATCAAAATCCGTTCTGTAGTTTTAAAGATCATATACATAAGGACAGACAGACAACAGGAAGCGACTGTTTTATACTATGTATGTACCTAGTGATGTTTAAAAGGACGTTATTAATATTATTTTATTTTTTAAAACGCTCAGTGCTTCTTTGAATTCATTAAATACAAATATTTATTAAATATATTTTTTTAGGTTTTACGGTGTCAGTATCGCCATTCATATGGCGTGAGCTACAACAAGAAGTTAAAATGTCAAAATTATTGCAATGCGACTCCAAAGATAAAAACAGCGGAGAGAAATTCTACTTACGGGTAAAATTATTTATATCTTTTTTTTAATTTTTAGTACTTATATATTAGTTAATGAATAGGTATCGTTTTTGTAATAAAACTAGAGGCTTACGCTCGAAGATACGATATTTTGAGACTTAATTTATTTTAGATAATCCCTCTTTTTAAATGAAAATCGTATAGGTACCTAGTATTTTTTTTAAATAAGCTTGAAGCCCAGCCCTTTCGTGAGAAAGAATAACAAACATACACATATATAACTTTAAATATATACATATTATAAATATAAACACCCATGACTGGAATACAAACATTCGTGTTTATCACACAAATGAATGCCGCCAACGGGACTCGTACCCGCGACCGCTGGCACAGCAAATAGGGTCACTACAAACTGAGCCAAACGTGTCGTCAACAACGTGTAAGATGTATCATGTATGGTATTTCCGATATTCCCTATTATATTTTACACAGGCGGTGGGTACAATGGAGCAAGTGTTCTTCGAGCACAGCACGCGGCACACGTTCGCGTCGGCGTGCTACGACGTGGCGCTGCGGCCGGCCGTGAAGCTGCAGAACTGCCTGCCCGTACCCGTGCGCGTGTCGCAGCTGGGCCTGCAGCGCACGCGCCTCTTCCGCCCCGGCGAGATGTTCCACCTCTCGCACCTGGCGCCCAACCGCGCCTCGGTCGTCATCATGGTGAGCTTGTACATGGAGAATATTATGTAATTTTAATCTTACCTTTATTTTATTATTTATTTTAATAGAATAGAATTTACACGACAATGATGTATTATACTGGTATTGCAAGTATCGATGTTTTTCCACATAAAAGATTTATTATTTATTCACTAGCAATATCGAAAAATTGTTAAAATAATATCATGTTATTTAACATAACTGAGTTATTTATTCACAACAATGATTTACCAGGATTAAATATATTGGATGTATTAATCTAAGACTGAAAAACAAACATCCAACATTTCATTACAAACTTTGACATTTAATATGTCACATTACCGAAATACTTCTGTTTTGTTTCAATTATTATAAGTAGTCCGATACGACTACTAACTTTACGCCTTAATTTGTTTATTATATGACTGGGCTGACTATGAACTTGGCACAGATCGAGAACTACCTGGAGAAGTGCTGGGTGTGCACGCACAACCTGCCGGACGCGGACACGGAGCTGTCGGTGTGGTCGTTCGAGTCGCACGACAGCCCCGCGCTCATGACGCTGGAGCTGGGCCTGCACAGCGTGGACACGGACGGCACGCAGATGCTCTCCCTCTACTGCCCCTTCTGGATGCTCAACAAGACCGGCTTCACGCTGTGCTACAGGGTTAGTTGTTTTTTATCTTTATAAAATGAACTGTTTCATTTTTGGATTTTTCTCGGTTTTTTTTTGGTCCCATTACGAATGCTGTAAAGTAATCATAGTCGTGGGGAGATTGTAATGGAAAGAGTCTCTTTTGTGATCATGAATAGAAATGAATTCACAAAAAATCCGAAAAAATAGTTTTATGTATTTAAAATTTAATTTTACGTAAATCTTGGAATGTGACCTAGTCATTTATTCTATGTATATGTTATGATGGTTCTGTTTAATTGTAATAAATCTAGCTCAAGACAGACAATTTTATATAATACCTATAATGATATTGGTATGTATAAGTAAGTACTTTACAATACATAGTTAAAAGTAATTAGTTATCAAAGTAAGTATTGGCTATAAATATCTAGTTTGTATTTTACTAACAAAGTAGTTAAATTATACTTTATGTATCTTACGCTAGAACATCATGAAAATCATCCTATCATGTAAATTGTTAAAAGTCAATAAAAAATTAAGTATTTTTTAATTTTTTACAAATATATTGTTAACTTACGATCCTACAGGAATAGATATTTAAATTTAAATCTATCTTATATAATTAAACGAGCAATTCTTGTATATTTATACCTTAATATCTTTATTTCTTTATACCAGCGATCTCGGAAAAGGCTCTAACGATATCGCTGAAATTTGGTATGTGTTGGGCGCTTTCGGGGGCGAAAAATCGATCTAGATTAGTTTCATGTCTGGGAAAACGCGTGTTTTCGAGTTTTCATGCAGTTTTCTTTTTGCATTATTCCACGCAGAATAGGGTCGATAATTTCTTACACTCGGTTGTAAGCATCGTGGTCAAGCAGTCAAGGCGTAAGTTAGACAAAACATATGTCCGGGATCGAATCCCAGTTGGAATACAAAGTTTTTTTACTTATGTTTTTGTATTTATTCAAGTTTTTAGTTTTTTTTTATCTAAAAAAAAAGTACGATATAACCAAAAAGAACTCCGAGCGAAGCTCGGTCGCCCAGTTACTAAAATTTAATTTACCTATTGTCACGTTAAAAAACATTGTCTTCTTATAATTTTTTTTTACTTTACCATTGGATTTGGAAAAAAGATACATTTAATAGTAAAATTATTCCTTATCTCTAAATTCAAACGGTCATATAATGCTTGCAGAAATCAAAGAAACCAGAAAAAGAATCCAGCACTCCCAATAAGGTACCTTTGAAATGGCTTAGAGCGTTTGCAACTAGAATTTTTACCTTTAAGCCAACATGCATTTTTTTAGTTTTAATCGATTAGATCATAACAAATATAATAGCCTAATTCATATATAGCAAAATAACAGTTTTCTCCATTTTTGTATTTTAAATATATGCTGTAACTTATGTTTATTTATTATTTAATATTTCTTGATTTATGCATTATCATTAACTCGAACATCCGTATACTAGCATGATCGGTATGGCCCATACTTGGTTTTTTTTGACATTTTTGACCATTATATATTTTTATCAGCTTATTTGTAGAATATGTACATATCTATATTACAGATAAAACATTCTCGTTGCAGTAAATTTATTAGACGTCATACCTCATGTTTGCCGGTGAGTGCAAACAAATCTTAACACCATATTTTTTCTATTGGTATATTAAATAGTTTTACACTCAATTTTCCTCTTTTATATATAATTAGGGTTAATTATGGATCAAAATGTTCATCTAACAACATTAACGCTTTTCTGTAATATATGTATGTTATAAATACATATAATAACTGCATTTTTGCATGCTCTTTATGTTTTATGAAATTATTTATTAATTAAAAAAAAAAAACAGATAATATAAAGTATTTCTTTTAAGTCTTTCGATTTTGGAATCGGAGGATAAGCACTACTCGCTTTCTGAACACAACAATTTTAAATGGTTCTGGTTACATGAATTATATGTGTGTTATAAAAAACTCACGACGTATTTAAATTACAGAATATAGACGACGGCAATGTAATCTTTCATCCGAAAGATTATAAGGAGCCGATATTGTTCTCGTTCCGTGCGAAGAACTTTTTTGGTAAGAAGAAAGCCGCAATTCGAGTGGAGTTTGGTGAATGGTCGGATAAGTTTTCTTTAGACGTTCCTGGTAGCTCGGGCGTCGTGATTTGCAAAAACGAAAGCAGAACTTATCAGGTACATTTATTAATGTAGTTTTTTTTTATATACTTAACTACACTTTAAATTTACTTTTCTTTACTTTTCAGTTTATATTATTCTCAGTTATATCTTAACCTATATATTGAGTTTTACATGAGGCATACTACATCTAATTACTCTCATCAGTGCATATTATTCTAACATCGTCGAGACCATTTATAACGTAAAGATTTTATAAGTTAGCATATTAAGAATTTTATTTGTTTTAGGTGGCAGTAACGAATCAACTGACTTTCAACAGCTTAACCAAAATGGTTATTTTCACACCATTCTTCCTTATTATAAATGAATGTCCATTCCCAATACAATATCAAGAATTTCACAGATCAGGAGATCCCTGGCGGGAGGTAAACTGACTATTTTATTTTTATAAATTTAAAACCTGACGTAAAATATTAAAATGAGTTCTGGGTTCGAGTTCCGGCTGAAGCTATCAGTCCCGCGTGCACTTTCGCTTGCGCGCATACTTCTATATTATAAAATTTTAAATTATCTACGCTCATGGCTAGTGTAGGTGAGATTGATCGTGGTCGAAATCGGTCAGAAGGATTCATTAACCTAACTTAACTCGTAAGTTTGAAGTTAATACATCTCTATAATATTGGTCTCTTCAAGAGTCGTCTTCAGGTCCCTTAAAGGACGGCAACGCATTTGCAACTCTTCTAATGTTATAGATCTGTAAGCGACGATAGCCACTTACCATTTTGTGGATAATTCGCACGTTTGCCTTTTTTTTTTCTATATAAAAGAACAGTCTTAAGTAAAAATGAACCCGACCCCAAATAAAGTTGGCAAAGGGCGGAAGGAAGAAGAAGTCTAAGTAAAAACTGGTCTAAAGAAAGTAAAAAAATGGTCCAGGTGGAGCAGAACACGAGCGCGCCGCTGTGGCCAGTAGTGGAGCGCGAGGACAAGCTGCTGCTGCTGCGCGTGGCGGGCTCGCGCGACCACGCCGCACCCTTCCTGTACACGGAGCAGCTCTCTGTCTGCTTGAAGCTCAATAACGAGGTGATTATGTTAATATATTGGCACCGTTTTAATTCACCTTTTAGGAAACTCGACAGTTTTTCGTCGGCTCTTCTCAGTAAAACTGCTTTCCGAGCCGATGGTAGATTCCTCACAGACTTACACACTGACGTTTAATTTAAATTTAAAATGTAAAATTGACGATTTAAAAGTCTTATTTACAGTCTACACTCACCAGCTTAATAACTGCAGTTTGAAGCTCCATAATGACGTACCATCATGTATATATATATATATATATATATATATATATATATATATATATATATATATATACATATATAGATATAGATATAATCGTGTGTACATAGTTAAGGAATTAACGTCCTTACGCTGTACCATTACGCCTCTTACGCTGCTGCTGCTTTATACTGAGTAGTTGGGTTTATTTGGAACTTGATAACGAAGTGACTATTAATTATATGTTATCATATTGCTAGTACTTCATTTTAGTTATCCAGTTTGAATGTTATATTTTAAATATACTTATTATGTGGGTCCAAAAACACAGCATTGAAATGAACAAGCAGTTTTGTGATCCGTCAAAACTATCGAGAATACAGATTAAAAACATACCTGAATCCAATAAAGTTTGATAATTAGGTTACCAGAGGACTTTTAGAGATTAAGCATCCGCTTGCCGCCTTTTTAGCTGTCAAATGTCATAGCGTTTTGTGATTTAAAAAATTACATCGAAAAGTTATATATTTAATTTAGTTTAGTTAAATATTTAATAATTAAGTTTTATGTGATTTTTAGTGAATTTTATGTGTAAAAAGGAGATTGGTAAGCATTGTTAATATTTTAAAACATGAAACCTATGCGTTACATCGACGTGGAGGTCGGTCGGAAGTCAGTTGCTCTGGAGGGAGAACGTGTCGGCCTCGATATCTGCAGCTTCGGGGAGCGGCTCCTCTTTCTTGAGGAGGAGGAGAAGTCGAGGACGGCTTGGCTCTACCCAAGCCTAATAAACATCGTTTAACGCATAAGTGAAATTTAGATTAGGATCTAAATTTCACTTATGCGTTAAAGCGATTTATCCTCGTTTTGCTCGGGTGCGTAGGCCGTATGCGGATTTTGTTCACAATTTCATGGGTTTTAATTTTTTTTCGCGGAATCCTGATTCTTTTTCTAAAATAAAAGAGACAGACAGATAGACAAAAATTAAAAAAAAATGTTTTGGTATATGTACCGTGTATACATATATGTATATGCATTTAGTAAAAAGCAATAATTTTTTATTAAAACAGACACTCCAATTTTATTTACCTATCTGTATAGATTAAAGAGGTCCTTTGCTGTTATGCTCATTATATAATTAATTGTTTACTCGTTGACATAGCGTTTTGTGTATATAATTCTGGTCACTAGCAGATATCCAACAGATCTTCATCTCAATGCTGTGTGTTTTTGGAGACACATAATATGACTATTTTGCATTACAACAAAACAGGTATTATATGTAGGAGAAAACACACAGCATTGATTCAAGATACTTGCTGGCGATGAAGATGCTATGACACTTGACAGCTGAAAAGGCGGCAAGCGAGTGCTTGCACCCTTTGGTAACCTAATTATCGAACTTTATTGGATTCCGGTATGTTTTTAATCAGTATTCTCGATAGTTTTGACAGATAACAGAGCTGCTTCTTCATCTCAATGCTGTGTGTTCTCTCGTACACATAATACCTGTTTTGTTGTTATGCAAAACAGTCATATTTTTATATCAAAATAAATTGTGCAACTTTATTAAATTTAAAAACATGTTTTTATAACCATTATAATGGCATAGAATTGAAGTATTAACTTAGATCTTCTATGCTTATCTAACAATGTAGGCGGTTACTAGGCGAGAATACCCTCCATCGGGATTTTAATAGTAATATCTATCTCTATCTAATAGTCTAATAAGAATATAACTCCATCCAGTACGGCGGGCTTCACGTGGAGGTGCAACTGAGCGAGGGCGGCACGTACGTGACGGTGCGCCAGTACCGCGCCGGGCACGCGCCCGCGCTTCTCGTCAATTGCACGCCGCACCCCGTCCACGTCTTGGAGAAGGAGAACGTCAATGTCCGGTGAGTACCGTCATCGCATTAGGGGTGGTTCTTAACTGCCTCGGTAACCTAGTGGCTAGCATGAATTGCTGCAGATCTGGAAGTCTTCGGTTCGAGTCCCAGGTCGAGTCAAGTTCAGCTATGAAATGTTTCTGTCAAGAAATTCTCAGTAATAGCCGAGAGTTGATAAGTTACGTTTTGTACTGTATAGTGTATATTCTTCACATTGTTTATTTCATCCGAACTTCTGGTCTGTTTTTCTATTAAATTATGTTCTGATATCTGAAGGAAGTTGTCCATTTTAAATGCATGTAAAATATTACAGCAAAATATGTAAATAACGCCATTTACTGGCATCTATTTTAACGACTTACTGATGAGATCGATTTATTATTTATTATATTTTATTTATTTGAGCCAACTTGAAAAATAAAACACAATATAAAATGTGTACACTACGTATAATAAAACGAACGATAAGTAGCTCAGACATAATTTATTATATCCTATAGCAATACATGACTTTTTTATGTGTCTGAATAACCATCTTATTAAACTTAATTCGTCAAATTATATTATTAACGTCGATTTTTAAAATGATAATATAATATACTATAACTTAATTTATTTATATTAAAAGCCACTTCAAATTAAAATGAAATCATAGAATAATAAACGTGGAAAACAGAACTCCAAATAAAGCTGTTGTCTGTTATGAAATATGAAAATAAGAAAATATCTTGTTAACTCATTTCCTGTAATATTTCAAGCAAATGAATATCATAATGACATATTTTTTTATTTAATTAACAACTTAGCTTAGAAAAAAACTTACAAACAATTCAACATCATTATAATATGAAAATTAATGACGTAATGGCTAATAAAATTCACAAAAATTAACATATACCTATATGTAACACGCGCACTCCATAGTAACAAACACAGGGCAAAATGTCTTATATCTCGTAAGAAATGCACTTGTCAATCAACAGCAAACCGCCATATTACTTATTAATTTCATTCAACAAAACAAGTCTTCAAAGTCAATAATGTAGGCAGTGGATTGTTCCCTAGCGCAGGATTTGGTGTTGTGCGCATGTGCGAGGTGGAGTAGGATAGTGAAATATGTCCGCGCAAAGGACAAAAGTATGAATGAAATTAAATTTTGTATGTAAACGGTAAGCTAGGATAGTTCGGTTTACCGCGGCTATTTCTATGGAGTTAGAATTTTGCGTTGCGTTTGTGACGCGCTTAGGACTCGTCCTTCTCAATACAATATTGAAACGTGCTGCAGACGTTACGTTATTTCGAAAATAGATGATGTATCATTAACTTATATTATCAATATATCACGATAATTAAATATATTTATAAATAAAAAGTTTTGTTACAATTAGTTACAAATTGCTTTGCATTGCATTGCAAATAGTTAATTTAGTTACAAATTGCTTAATTTTTAATTAGGTATTTGTTGTTATGGATATTGAATTTCTTAAAGGAAAGCTGGTGGAAATCGTCTTATATGGCCACCATCCATCGCCACTACTATACTCGTATACTTTTCAGGGCTTAACAAGGCTGTTATCTGATTGCTTCTTTTTCATTGAGCATAGATTCTAAACTATTAGAATCTCTATCTATCTAGGGAAGTAATTGAAAATGGTGTTTTGAATGTATGATTCTAGTAGGTATAGGATTTAATAATACTTTTCTGATGAGTAGTTCCTATAAGAACGAAAATTTAGAATTCGATTAGGTATTTTTCATTTTTTTAACAATATCAGCGAACTGATAGCGCCTAAGTAAGTAACATACGTCCAGTAATAATTTCATATTTTCTAGTAAACATGGACGGATAACAATACAAGCACGAGTAGGTATACTAATCATAACCTCACGTCGCGTGCACTTGATTCGACAATTCTTCCAAGTGACCTCCATTTGTAAAAAAACTTCATAATCTATAAATATTATAAGACGAAGATCTCCGCCTCGTCTGTCTAGCTGCCTGTCTGTCTGGCTGTCTGTTCGCGATTAACTCAAAAACTACTACACCGATTTTCATGGTGTTGTCACCAATGGATAGAGTGGTTCTCGAGGAAGGTTTTAGTATATAATTTGTTAACAAAATAATGTATGGTGGTATTTTGTATTTTATATACATAGGGCCGCGATGGCATATGTCTATCTTTTAAGGATAACATACTATATTCATTTTAATACTTTAAAAAATTGGCAATTATAATGCGGTAATGTAAAAACTATTTACACAAATATGGTATTAATCCTTATCATTTTAAATAAGTTACAGGCTTTTAGCATTTAATGCACATTATTTTACTCTTTTTTACACCATATAATTTAAATGAATAATTTAAAAAGAGTAAAATAATGGGAGTAAAATCTTAGGAGTAATCGCAAAAAAATTACGGACACGAGAATATAATTCAAGCGCCTCGCTTCCTTGATACAATTGCCGATCCTCCCCCCGCACCATATTGTTTACTGTTTCGCTAATTTTTGTATGTTTGTAATGAATTAACTCAAAAACTACTGCACTGATTGAGATGAAATTTGGTAAAAAGATAGTTTGACACCCTGGTTGAAAATGGGAATGAAAGTTTGTATGGGGAAGCAAGCTAGGGACGAACCTGAGCGAAGCGAAGGTTAGTCACTGTATGTAAATATACAAACAAATCTTGATAGATAAAGTATTATATAATATAGTTTTTTTAAGCAATAATGTTTTGATTACTTAGAATGAGTTTGCATAAACGCACTCTGAAGATGTTCTAGGTTTTTAATTTTCAAGAATTTGACGTATATCCCAGAATCATTCAGCAATAATAATTGACTGGATGTAGTCATTTTTGTCATATTTAATCATTATAATCTTAAATATATTAGGTATTTATATTCTTGCTTTGTTATCGTATTCGGTAATAATATTTTAATCGGCTCTTATTATCAGTGCCGAATTCAACCTTAACGCCGCCCCTGGGCAATGTAGAAATGCCGCCCCATTATCGAAATGTTGCATTAAATGGATAAAGTTTCGATAAGGTTCATTTTTTTTATTTTTGATAAATGCAAAAAATAGTTATTTTTTAATTATTTATGTTTTGGAAAATTAAAAAAAAAAACATTTTCGATAACGCGAAGATTTATTTAATTTATCCTTCGAATTTTATCGCTCCTGATTTGCCGCCCTGGGCACTAGCCCCGAGTGCCTAATGTAAATCCAGCGCTGCCTATTATCAATTATTTTATGCGTTCAATTTTAAATGTATTTTGCCTTTGTTGTTCAAGAGGACTAATAATAATTTAAATAATTTAGACTCTTTAAAGTTATTTCAACAAGTATGATCTGGAAATGGTAAGTAAGACTATAAATATTATTTTAACATTATTTTATTTATTTCTTTTCTTTATACATAATTCTCTTTCAGCACTGGCTAATTTTATTTGGTTTAAATTTTATTTTTATTACATGCGATAATAATAAATATATTACATCAAAATTGTCAAACTTTGGACACTTTAAGCCAACATTTAACTTATTGAATACGATTATCCATTATATCCTTATACGTAAGATTATAAATATTTTCGTAACTTACAACTTCACCAACTTTTCTGATTGTTTCCATAATTTTTGAGCCATATGTAAATCTTGAGGCCTAGAACAAAGACTCTTCACGCGACAATCTTTAAAGTGATATCCACTTACTTGTTCCACATCCGGCGATACAGCCAAATAAATTGTAGATTGAGCCCCTTCCCAAGGTGACTTGAAAAATAAATATTGTACTAAATTAAACAGTCCTCGTATTATGTACATATTAAGTTGATTAGAGATCTGTGTTTTGACTGCACCTGGGTGTAAGGTGTTCGCGGTTACACCAGTGTTTTTAAGCCTGCGTTCTAATTCTGTAGTCATAAGCATCGTAAAAAATTTGGCGTTAAAGTAGACTTTATGTTTAAATAAAAGTCTATTATTCTCGTTTTCCATATTTAAATCATCCAAATTAACTACTCCATACTTGTAAAGCATAGACGAAACGTTGATTATTCGGCTAGGGGCGGATTTTACTAATAATGGCAGGAGAAGAGACGTTAAAAGAAACGGTCCAAAATAGTTAACTTGCATCCCCAGTAATAAACCGTCTTCAGTCATTTTTCTCTCTGTATCATATTGCCCAGCATTGTTTATGAGGATATCTAAACGATCTGTTAATTGTGAAACTTTTGCTACAAATGTTCTCACGGAAGTTAGCGATTCCAAATCGAGTTTTACTATGTGTACATTTTTATTACCAGAAGAAGAGATAATTTTCTCTTTAGCTGTCTCTCCTTTTTCTATATTTCTGCATCCTAAAATAACACAAGCACCTCTTTGCGCTAAATCTTTAGCTGTTTCGAATCCTATTCCGCAATTTGCACCAGTAACTATTACCACCTTTCCTACTAAGTGCCCACTAAATTTACACATTCCACATGCTAGCTTGAAATAAGTCCAAACAGAAATTAAAATAATTATTATAACTAATATCGATATTAGAACCAACATGATGTTCTCGCACGACTGCTGTACCGGTCAAAGGTAACATATAAAATGAGTTAGTAAATAACTTACTACAGTATTATTTATACTTTATTATTTCATGTCATATTTTATGAGGTACTCGTAAAATCATGTTGGTTTAATGTCCAAGATGAAAGAAATACATTAATTATGACACACCAGTAATTTAAATATTATGGAGATAAATGTTTTACACCTTCATATTTAGTTCTCATTTAAAATTCAAGATAAAATCATTGAGGCATTTAAAAAAATATAATGATAAAGTAAAAGGAGTTAAAGTATGAAATTGCCGATTTGTACTGATAAATTGAATTTTTTTTTTAATTTAACATATTTATTTAATCAAAATAATTACCATTATTATCTATACATTGCTGCCATCTAATAGGAAAGTCATTTATGCCTTTGCCATAGAACTCTGGTGATCTAGATTCGACAAACTGTGTGAAAGCATTTTGTACTGCCTCCCGAGAAGAAAACTTTTTATCACGTAGAAAATTGTCCAAATCACGAAAAAAATGGTAGTCGTTGGAGCAAGGTCTAGCGAATACGGAGGGTGACAAATGGTTTCTAATTGTAGTTCCTGTAGAGTTAAAACGGTTTCTCGTGCTGTATGAGGTCTCGCGTTATCATGGAGCAATAATGGTGAAGATCGATTCATGAGTCGGGGCTGTTTCACTGCTAGTTTTGCTATCATTGTTCGGAGTTCGGCACAGTAGACATCTGCCGTTATTGCTTCACCAGATCCGAGAAAGCTATAGTGAATAACACCATGCTGAGACCATCAAAATGTTACCATTACCTTTTTATTGGTAAGCTTTGCTTTAGGACACTGTTGCGGCGTTTGACTTGGGGTCAGCCATTGCATTTTTCGCTTACGGTTATCGTAAAGAATCCACTTTTCATCACATGTCACAATTTGATCCAATATTCCTTCATTTTTGTATCGATTCTACAAGGCAACACAAGTTTCAACACGCGTTCCTTTCTGCAGATCAGTCAAATCATGAGGCACTCAACTTTCATATTTTTTTATTTTATTGATTTGACGCAAATGAGTCAATATTGTTGGTAAGGTAACTTTAAACCATGCCGCTAATTCCTGGGTAGTTTGGCTCAGATCGGCTTCCACCATATCTTTCAATTCATTGTTATTCATCTGTGTGGGTGGTCTTCCACGTGATTCGTTCTTCAAATCAAAGTTTCCATCACGAAAGCGTTTAAACCAAAATGGCACGGTGCGTTCATTAGCAGTCCCTTCTCCAAACGCAACATTAATATTGTGAGCTGTTTCTCCCGCGTTAGTTCCGCATCGGATCTCGTATTCAAAAATCACTCAAATTTTCGAAGTATCCATCTTTATTGTCTAAGCTGAATAAAAAACAACTGAAAGTCAATAATCGAATGTTGCACATTTTTTAAAAGAAGAACTACATAGGTACCATGTGAAAAAAGTTTCACTCAAAAATCTCAAACCATGAAGGTTCTATGTCAATTCGAAGTACCTATTACAATAAAACGGCAATTTCATACTTTAACCCCTATTATTAACAATGTATGTATGTACAATGTATGTATGTACAATGTACATAATATGTATGTATTGTAGGTACATCGCGTTCTAAATTCTGCTTACTATTTATAGGTTTATAATGTATATTTCTATTTAGTTTACTTAGCAGACCGTGCGTGTTTGATCGTATGTGCAGATAAAGAGATGGGTATATACATATATAATAATTATACAAACATTTACTGCATTCCATTTTTAGAAAAATAATCGATCATGCAGATTACCGTAGTCGTGTTTTTTATGTATCTATGAAGTCCAAGGACTATTTTTTTACAATACTGTAGTTATGAATAGTACTAATAAAAAAGAAATCCCGGTCTTACTTAATAATTTCCTTTTTTTTTTTAAATATCATTTAACAATAACTGATAAGAATAATGATATGTAAAGCAATTATTAAATTGATGAACATGTGCGTACATTTATTTACACGCAGTAGATCCAGAGAATATCCCTTACACATGTATATACAAACAAACAAACTCATTATACCTTATAATAATGGTAAGATATAAATAACTTCCAAAGCGAAGGTCAAAGTTAGTTAAACCCCAATTATAATACCATTATCTTCAGTTGTCAATTTTTTATTCGACCGGCGAAACCCAGAGGCCGTGGGTCTGAGGTGTATATATATTATATATATATACTTATGTTCTTTCGTAATTACTTTTAATTACTCATACCTCAATAGATTCGGCTTGATAACGCGAGCATCAAGCCGAATCTATTGAGGCTGGTTATATGCATATTTCGTTGCATGTTCAAACCATATTTTGTATGTTTAGGGCCTATGCACACGACTATTAATAAACACATTGTGGATGCGCTTTTGTCACGAAGTGAACACGTTGTCGACACCCTTTTCGCATGTTTGTGTGGTTACGAACTCATACAGCCTGGTTTTTTTAAGTTTTCAGATCAAAATATGTGCTGACGAAGTACCTTCCTAATACGCGCATCGTCGGCATTTTTATAAAACCTTGTGTATATAGGCCCCCAAGTCACTATCATAAAGTATATATAGTGACTCAAAAAAACTAATCTACCCGAAATATTATTGTAAAATCTAAGAATGATGGTTAAGTCCACTAAAAGATTTTCACAGATCAATTTGAACTTGTACTACTTATATAGGTATTTATAATCTATGTGTATTAAATCATGTTATCAATTTTCAGTAAAATACCTTCTATGAACCAAATGCTCTATACTTGGGAAAATCCCGCCGGACCGCGAATCCTTATTTTCGAAGGGCACAAACGAAAAGAAATCGAAAACGACTTAAGACAAGATGGAATTGGAGATTTTATGTAAGTATATCATACAGGTAATAATTTCACAATGCGTATTTCCTTTGACATGAACTAACTAGTATTATTACATAATAAAATTCATACAGCAGGCAATTGTCCGTAGATTCGGTCGATAGACGGAAATGCTGTCAAATGCAAGAGTTGTCAGAAAACCTTCTTTAGACGACATTAGAAGTCTGTGGAACTATTAAGGAATATGTAATTTTTCCCCCTATGTATGTAATTGTTTATTTCATCTTTTTATTATATCCCCAGGATAAACGAAACCCAACGCGTGTGGTGGGTGTCGTTCCTAGATGGGTTGCAGCGCGTGATCCTATTCACGGATGACGCTATCCTCGCGAGTGGCGCTCACACCATCGGCGAAGCGGAGCCCGTGCACACCGAGCTTGTGTTCGCTATACACGGCCTCGGCCTGTCGCTGGTCAATGATCCAGAGTTCATGGAGATACTATATATTAGTATATCTAAGTAAGTTTTTATATAGTTAAACTAGCATTGCCAAGGGGTTTGCCCGCGTTTAGATGATCAAAACCAAATTCTTAGGTTTTACACATTAGTATACTCTTACATATACCACTTTCATAGCGCACCGTATGCTTGGTAAAAAATGGCAGTGATTGACAACGCCACAAAGGTTCCTCCGTTAATCTCATATTTAATTTAGTAATATTGCACTTTTTGTTTTAGCAATAACATACTTCTGTTTTGTTTTTTTGTTTAGTTTTAGGTGATAAACTCTCAAACTACGGAATTAATTTTAATCATTTTTTACTAATAGGCAGCTATTGATTAATTTATTATTTAGCTGAATATTTAAATTCAGCTAATTATTTAAATTACACAATGATAACTTTTCTTAAGGTTAATTTGTCGGGAAACAGGGATTGGTTAGCGCTAGTTAGTAATATTTTCCAAAACGATTTTCAAAAGAAAGTGTAATTAGTAAATAATTCCAATCAAATAGTTTTTATTATTTCATAAGGCTCGGCTAATATGATTAAAGTCATAAGCATTTTATTGCGTCCTTTAGGCCTTCCACCTTTCAAGAAATTGTGTCAAAAAAATCAGAAAAAGTTGAGCTATAACAGTTTCTAAAATACTTTAAATATAAATTATCTTGTAAATATGGAATATTTTTAGTTACCCGCTTTGTCAGTTTAACAGCCATAAACTTGTTTTCCATAAAATGTTAAAAAATAATATGAAACGAACTTATTTTTACGGTTAATAACATGAGTCAATATTGTGGAAACGTAAATATTATTCGTATTTATTTTAGTATTAACAGAAAAACAACATAGTATTTTGCTATACGAAACCAATAATGCGCGAGTTGGATTTGCATTTACCCAATTTTTACATTAAAAGGTTAGAAAATATTAACATTATTTACTAAACAAAAAAAATATACAAATATTTTTATTTGAAAATTGTTTCGGCCAACAAAATATTACTAATATGTAACTAATTTATAAATCCAAAAAGATAATTTTATTGAAAATTTAAACACGGGCGGGGTCGCAGGTAATTTACTAGTAATTCTAACAAAGTCATAGAAACCATATCTGTACTTTTTTCTTGGATTAAAACTACATATTTTACTATTATCAAATACTTTAATAAATTTTTATTAAAATAATTTTTTTAATGAATAAAATAGCGCTATTGATATTTGTTTTAAAATAAGCTTTTTTTAATAGTTTTAACATAAATAAGTAAGTTACTTTGCTAAAATGTTAATAGTATCATCGTGCTTGTATTTTAACCAGTTTTTGTATTTGACAGAAATGAGATATTTTCCCGCAGTAAAAAGTATCCTTTATGTTGAACCGAATAACCAGCTATCATCATACCAAATTTCATCAAAATCCCTCCAGTGGTTTTTCTGTGATGCGGTAACAGACAGACAGACAGACAAAAATTCTAAAAACTATAGATTCGTCGGCTCTGTATCGATAATAATGTCTATTTCAATAAAAAAATCCAAAAAATATTTAATGTACAGATTTGGCTTAGTTAGGATTTTATTATATGTGTAGATTAAATTCATATAATTGTGCTTATAAGTATGTAACATTTAAATTAATTTTTACTACTGTTTTACAGTTCAGGTATAATATGGGAACAATGCAAATTTGGGGCGCGAAGATACAAGAAAATTGAGGGGCCGAAAGCGATCCAACTCGAAGAAGCGTATCAGCGTTATCAAACCGAGAAACTGGTTAGCGATACAGTGATATCACCGCAAGTTAAAATAGATGACAAGACTGAGGTTTGTTCCTGTTGTAATTTACCTTTATATGTAATTATTATTCTTAAAAATTTGGCTAGATCGCATTTTTTTTGGTTTAAGCCATTCAGCGTAATTTTTCTCTTATATTCTGTCAAAGTGATTTAATTTACCAAGTTCTGATTATGTGTCTATTACGACAGGTGGATTTTGAGGAGTTACGTCTTCTCCGCCCCAACCAGCGTCTGCTCCGGCGCACGCAGGAGCCGGGCGTGTGGGCGGCGATAGCGCTGACGACGCACGGGCGGCGCATGCACGCGCGCCTGCACCGCCTGCAGGTGGACCAGCAGCTGCCGCTGCCCACCTTCCCCGTGGTGCTGGCGCCCGTGCCGCCGCCGCGCTCCGTCGCCAATGATGACCCTTCTGGTCAGTTGTGCACTAGTGAACATACCCTAGATATACCATAGCTAGGCGATTGCTCAATGATTATGATGGAAATGCTATGGTGTCAAAAATATCAATTTTTATTGTAAACAGTTTTGAAGTTAAAGTCAACTGTCATTCAAAACCTCGCTCTTGCCCTGCACGATTATCTTACCTAGAGGGCTTCTTTAGACGAATATGATCCACACAGTCTAACGAAATATACTAGACTGTGTAACTACAAATATACTGTGTGGATGAGTATAACTGTAACTTGCCAGGAAATAACAGTGCCACTACAGTGATAGTGCTTTAACTTCGAAACCGTTTGTCTAACCGGTTGATCATACGTATTAATTACGTAGTTAATACATGGTCCTGCTCCGGAACTTGAAGCCAGAACTAGAAATTTCATATCAAACAATTCCAGGCATAAAACCTTTCATCGAGATATCTATCGTGGAGCGCGTAATGGAGCACACGAGCGTGCGCCAGTACAAGTACTACAAGCTGCTCATCCAGGAGTTCCATGTGAAGGTGGACATGGGGCTTGTCAACGCGCTCATGGGCATGTTCCCGCAGCGCCTGCTCACTGAACAGGAGGCGGTCAGTTGAAACGTGGATTGACATTAGATATTTTCTAATTTTATGAAAAAAAAAGCCATTCGTATTTTTGAAAATTAGACTGTAAATTAAAACTAAGCTTGATTAAAAAAAGTGAACGTTTATATTTTTTGCTAGTAAAGTAAGCTGCAAAAAGTTATGACTATCGTTGTTTGGAGTAATTTAAAATATTGTGATAATATTACATTTTTAACGCTATGAGGGCTAAGAAGAAAAAAAAATTATATGAAATTTTATTAGCACTAAATATTCTTTTGCTTTCTCCGATTTGCACTCCTATTAAATCCAAAAAACGGTGCTAATCGTTTAATTAATTTTTTTTTTCCGAAACATTTTTTAACAAAGGGATAATTTTTTTATTTGCCATACACATATATTTTATTTGATTTAATATTGAATTATTATGTGTTCTTGTTTTAGCTGGATGCATTCCAATTGGATATTGAGAAAGCAAGACAACCTCTAGAAGCATTAGCGGCTATGGGCGCGGCATCGGATTCGAAAAATTTCTACGACAATTTGCATTTATCACCACTTAAGGTAACTTGATGTGACTAAGTGAGTAAGGGCGAGGAAGTGATTGTACGCGTGAGTATGTTTGTTACGCTGTAACCACTCAATGATTTGAATTAAATGTATAATGGAAGTAGCTTATACTTTGTTTATTATTATAACAATTAACGATTAATTATAATTAACGTAACTACCACGTAAGCAGATTCGCGGGCAAGCACGAGTCACATATAAACTGCAAAAGATATTTATTTTGTATTGTTTTTATGTCTAGGTTCACGTGTCGTTTTCGTTGGGTGGCGCTACTCAATTGCCTACTTTTGTAGGCACCGTGCTTCAGAGTATTGGTGTTACTTTGACCGATATGAATGACGTTGTTTTTAAGTGAGTGATTTTATTATTGACATAACCGTATAATAAGCCGTATGATGCTCTATGCTGATAAATTATATATTGAAACTACTAAGTATTTGATGTTTGGAACTGATTTCTTAAAGTTGTATTTATAATTTTCTGATATAATTAAATCTTTTTTATTATTTATTTATTGTTAAATAATACTAAATATTGTCACAATAAAATTCTAATCCACTTTTAAGAATTATACCTAATGCTTCATTAATATAATGTGTTAAATGTAATAACATTATAAACGCACAGATTGTCATACTACGAGAGAAACTACGAGTTCCTGTCGCAAAAGGAACTGATCAGCCAAGTGCAGAGCCACTACACGGGGCAGGCGCTCAAGCAGCTGTACGTGTTGGTGCTCGGCCTCGACGTCATCGGCAACCCGTACGGACTCGTCATCGGCCTCAAGAAGGGAGTGGAGGACTTGTTCTATGAACCTTTCCAGGTATGATAGCTTTGATTTTTTTTATTTATTAAATTAACTTATTATTGTTATTGCTTGAGTGTAAATGAAATTATTGGGAGTAAGTTTAGCAAGTAAGGGGTTCAATTACAGTTAGAGAATGATTATAATAGATCCCTACTGGTCTAGTAGGAACTAAGAAATAGTTTTAAAATCATCAAGGTCCTCGATCTATTAAATATAATAGAGAATATGTGTGTGATTTAAATAAAGGTGAAATATCTCTTTTTACAATCTTTATTGATTTTGAATTAAGCCTATATTAATATTTTTTAATGTAATTTCTTTTTGATTGAGAAAATAATGATTAAAAAGTGCAAATATAGGTGGGAAATTCAGAGTAATTGAAACGAACGCCATTAGTCAGATTGAATGTGACGTCAAAGCAGATATAACAGAGCCAGTGCTGCCAATTTATCGCTAACAATGACGACTTTTTTAAAGCAAATTTCAATCATATTTTGACGTCACGTCAAGTGCGCGAAATGGCGGGCGTTTAAAATATCGGTAAGTATGATATTTTTAAAGATTTTTATATATTAAATTTTAGTTTTTGGAGTGGGATATTTTTTTACAATTATATAAGGATGTAAGCAATTTTATGCATATTCGCTATTTACAAAAAAAAATATATAAGCATTATAGACTAAAAGATCCAAAAATTCTAAAATTGGTTTATTTGACTTATGATCTATTTCTAACATTCTTGAAAGACAAATTAATTAAGCTTTGTTAATAATTATTTATAAAGGTATGAACATGTATATTATACATCTTACTAATATCATAAATGCGAAAGTAACTCTGTCTGTCTGTCTGTCGCGCTTTCACGTCAAAACTACTGAACCGATTTAAGTGAAATTTGGTACACAGGTAGTTTAGAGCCTAAAAAAGGAAATAGGCTACTTTTTATCCCGTAAAAATGTACGGTTCCCGTGGGATAGGTTTCTTACTCTTTTACGCCAGAACGGATCTGGATGAAATTTGGGACAGAGATCGATTATAGTCTGAAATAACACATAGGCTACTTTTTATCCCGGAAAAATGTATAATTCCCGTGGGATAGGTTTGTAACTCTTTCACGTCAGAACGGCCGAACGGATCTAGAAGAAATTTGGTACAGAGATAGATGATAGTCTTTCCAGACTTATGTGTTATTCCTAACACATAAGCTACTTTTTATACCTCAAAAATGTACGGTTCCCGTGGGATAGGTTTGTTACTCTTTCACGTCAGAACGGCTGAACGGATCTGGATGAAATTTGGGACAGAGATAGATTATAGTCTGGAATGACACATAGGCTACTTTTTATCCCGTAAAAATGTACGGTTCCCGAGGGATAGGTTTGTTACTCTTTCATGTCAAAACGGCTGAACGGATCTGGATGAAATTTGGGACAGAGATAGATTATAGTCTGGAATGACACAAAGGCTACTTTTTATCCAATCACGCCAGAACGGCTGAACGGATCTGGATGAAATTTGGGACAGAGATAGATTATAGTCTGGAATGACACAAAGGCTACTTTTTATCCAATCACGCCAGAACGGCTGAACGGATCTGGATGAAATTTGGGACAGAGATAGATTATAGTCTGGAATGACACAAAGGCTACTTTTTATCCAATCACGCCAGAACGGCTGAACGGATCTGGATGAAATTTGGGACAGAGATAGATTATATCTGGAATGACACATAGGCTACTTTTTATCCCGGAAAATTTACGGTTCCCGTGAGATAGGTTTGTTTTTGATCGTCTAGAGGTGAACTCGAACGAAGCGAGGATGAGCCGCTAGTTAATTATATAATATGGATGTTGTGTGCAGGGCGCGATCCAGGGCCCGGGCGAGTTCGCTGAGGGGCTGATGCTGGGCGTGCGCTCGCTGCTGGGGCACACGGTGGGCGGCGCGGCCGGCGCCGTGTCGCGCATCGCCGGCGCCATGGGGCACGGCCTCGCAGCATTGTCGTTAGATAAGGTATCACGATATCCACGTCCAGAGATGACACACTATTATACTACATCTATACAAAGACATAGGACAGCGCTAATTCGGGCTATTCTTCGGACCATTTTTGTTTAAGACTAGATAATAGATGTCGTTGATCCGCAATATGTCGAACATTTTTATTTTATACATATGTGTATATTAGAATATGATAAATATTGCAAAATTTATCCAGATTTTAATTAAACAAATTTCAAAAACAGTTTTTAACCCTGATAAATAAATAATAAAAAAATATAATCCACATTTACCGTTAATAAAATTAAGTAAACTTCATTAAAGGGTGCATTATTTTATTTACATTCGCTTAGACGTTTGTTTAAAATCATTATAATATACCTTTTTGGATTTTTTTGAGAATTTTACTACTACTGTGAAATTGACTACATATCTGTTTGTTTTTTTTATGATGTAATATTTGACAGACTTCAAATAAGGAGGAGTTAATTTGAATATATGCTTTTTCGTGTGTACGCGACATTTTATAGTCGTAAACCGACATTCATTATTGAAGTTATATATCTTTTGGCACGTTTGGAAAAAATTATGATAGTAAAATTTTTACGATGCGCGCGCACCGACAGCCAAAAAACGACATGATGAAGTTAGCTGCATTCCTTTTACAAATAGAGAGTTGTGACATACAAGATGAAATCTTTAGCTATTTTTGTTCTGTTACGCCAAAGAAGTATAACTTCTTACGTGCGTAGATAAGTACACACACATGTTTCTTATATATTTTTAATAAATAAATTACACCATATCAGATTATAAATAATTTTCTTACATAGATTTCAAGAAATACTCCACACCTAAAGGCAGATAAAATAGTAGATAATGACGTTGCATGTATTTCACTTTTGTACAGGATTATCAGAGACGTCGCAGAGACAATATCAACAAACCGCCTGCAAACTTACAAGAGGGACTCGCCAGAAGCGGCAAAGGACTTGTTATGGTATGAGTTGCTATTTACTACTTAACTAATCAATAATGGTTTACTCTATTTTTTTTAATTTACTTTGATACAAATTAATAGCTTTAGGTTGCTTCCAATAAAAAATAAAAAAATGTATCAAGAACGGTCATATAATATAAAATATTTCCTTATTCACAACAAATGTTAATCGATATATCCACAAACAATAATTCGTTTGATACTTCAAGAGGAAGTCGAACCTATGGCCTTTATGTTATCAGCAATTTATAAACAAACAAACAGGGCGTAGTGGACGGCGTAACAGGCGTATTCACGAAGCCCATAGAGGGCGCGCGCGAGCAGGGCGTTGAAGGGTTCTTCAGAGGGCTGGGCGTGGGCGCGGTGGGGCTGGTGGCGCGCCCCACCGCCGGCGTCGTGGACTTCGCGTCCGGCTCCTTCGACGCCGTCAAGAGGTGACCGCGGCTGTCTGTGCACGGGGCTGGCTTTGCTGTCGCGATGTAGCTTGGCGTCATGTTCATGAGATACATTTGTTTTTTGCCTTTTCTTTTTTTATTTGGATTGGTTTGGTTAGGTTTGTAATTAATTTGGTTTAATGGTGTACGAGTGTATCTATATCTAACACATTCTATCACTTACATTATATCTAACTTTTGTCTGTACTTAAATGATATCCTTCCTTCCGTACTTGAAGTGGATTTAATTTTTATTTTTATAGGATCATCGTTAAGGTATAGCCTATTCATTAAAGAGAATAAATTAAATCTGTCCACAATTTGACTAATATTAACCCAACGCTTTGTAAATGAATGCCTAACATGACTCTTTAAAAATAGTAAAATACTTGGTAAATCTTCTTAAAATCTTCGCTTCTAAAGGCTTTACGATTGCATTTGGGATATATTTTAGTTAGTATGCATTTAAGGTTATTATGAACATCTATACAAATAAATAAAATTGAAGTGTCTGTTTGTAATGTCAAAATAACAGCTTTTTACTGAATGCAAATGAAGTATTTCCGGTACCCATAATCAATCTTAACGGGACTTTTACTGACAGACAGCTGATGTTATAAGGATTGACTTAGGCTACTTCTATTTTAGAAAAAATAAGGGTTCCATGCAATATAATTAAAACCCATGAAATTGTGTACAAAATCCGCGTACCTAGAGACGCACTCGAGCGAAGCGAGGGTAAGTCGCTAGTTTTGTTTGCTAATTGGCGACACTTTTGCATTAAGATATAAAAACAGAACACACTATCAGAAGGGGCGTTTGATAAATAATTTGTATATAAATAATATTCAATTGAAGTGTGTGTATCGTTTTGGAACGTAAAGTTAATGTTAATTGCATACGTACACGTTATTTTATACGCGGATAGGACAAAGCGGGTGGCGTTAGCTAATAAACGATATAGGTATGACGATACAACAGGGCAAATAGACGCGCTAGTTAATAAACGAATAAGATACGTAAAAAGCACAGCATAGATATCTAGTATTAGCACTGTCTACTAGTTCATTTTTTTTTTTACCGTCAGGAAAACCCCTGTTATGGGTACCCGCTCGCCAGTGGGGAAGCGAGTCGGGTTATCTGGGACTCCTGCCGCGAAGTGCGGCAGCCTACCCACTAAAAATCTGACCAAACTCCTCCTCGTCGCCATAAGGCCGGGGCCGCGGGTACCAAAAAGACTCTTCCGCGACCCCGACGGCGAGCGCCTGCTAAGGCCCGTCTCCGTGTCAGGGGCTGAGATGTTCGACCACCCCTGACTGTCTACTAGTTCATACATTTGTCTAACGGAGGCCTCTAGATAGGGCAATCGTGCAGGGCGTGCAAGGTTTGACACCAATGACGCGAAATCGATTATGTTTACTTTTCCATGATATTCGGATTACAGCTCTAGGATTGACAGGTATAACTGTAACTTGCCCTGTGGCAAGTGGCCTGTGGCCGCCTCCGTAGGCGGCTCTAGCCCATATATAGCGCCCGTGTGCTATCAATACCCTGGCGCCCTCTAGTAGGCGTGCGGTCAAAATAGAATACTTATAGTTATTATTTTTGGTTTGGTATAACTTATGGTTATATTTTGACCAGTGAATAGAAATTCGGTTGCAAATGTTAACACACGAGTAAAAAGTATTTTTTAGGAAGAAAGAGTTACAAGAATAAAAAAGTACAACGGGTATAGCCGGATGTAGGTATATATAAAATTTGCCTCCGCGGAGTTTTCTCTTTGTGCTTTGGAAATCGTTTTGGTACCGATTAAAATTAATTCAGGCAAAATTTTAGCTTTTTATCTCAAGCTGTTGTCGAAATAAAAAAAAAAAAATTTTGTATTTTCTTTATTGCCATGATAAAATTGTAATGAGATAAGCGCCGATTTTTTCACTAATGCTTACGAGTAAAAGGCATGATTTTTTTTTTTATGATTCCCAGACCAAAAGTCAATTTTTAAGAAAAGAAATAAAACTAAAGCATTCCTTCCCATTATCCTTACCTCTTTTACTAATAAAAAATTACTTTTACTAATATATACGCTATCCTTGTATCTGAAACATTTCTCAAACCGTGTTTACCGTCAGTTTTCTTTGCCTTACCTGATTTCCATTTAGTTCGTAATGATCGCACTGGCAAGGAGTAGCTATTTACATTCGGAATCATATACCTTTCACTATACTTCATAAGTCCGATTCTCAGTACTCTGAAACTTCTGAGAATATTTTTATTGAGGTATTATTTGGTTCTTTGAAATTGTTGCTGGGTATTTTTTTACAGCCCGTCCTTATTGATCGGTTATTTTGCAACCTTTAAAAATCTTTTAGAACAATTTGTACCTTCTGTTGACCACACCATAATTATTTTAATACATGTACCTATAATCAAAAACGATTCTCGAGCTAAACGTCTTTTAAACATCGTCAACAGTGCCAATCTTCAGTTGTTGAATTCCAATCCTACTCACTTTTTTTCTTAATTATACTCCATCCATTTTAGATCTCATGTTCGTCTCCTTTCCCGATTTTGTTATATCCCATGGACAGTTTCCAGCTGACTCCTTCTCATATCATGACCTAGTAAACTTATATGTAGAGGCCAGATATTGCCTCGCTAAAAAATGAATTATTTTAATTACTTGTTCAAGTACTGCCATCCGTTTTCCCGTTCAATTTTTTTACATAACATTTTTTTACCATCTTTTCTTTTACATAAAATAACCGTTCTCAATGTAATTAGTTTCTTACGAGACATAGGTGCCCCAAGCTCTTTTCAAGACGTTCTAAAGCTGCAACTGCAACAAATGCTGCAAAACTTTGTAACCTACGCGCGCCTTGCTTTGCTATAGCCGCCCAGTGTCGGTTATAGCACGGGCGCAGGGTCTTTGAGAACGCTGGCTGCGCCGCGAAAGACGCATACTCTTTCGAGGTGACGCGAGCAGCGCTTGGCACCCCCTCAGACCCTGCGCCCGTGTGCATCGCACACCCTGCACTATAGGTAAAGCCGCCCCTGACTTGCCACTAGATAGCGCTACAGCGCTTCGAAACAGGTCGCCATGAAAATTAGTGTGTGAAAGTTATTTTTGACAGCATTTCTGTTGAAATAAATGGGTGATCGCCCGAATGGATATTTATACTATACTCATTGTAAGTTTCAGATTGCGATACATCGTGATTTTTGTGTTTATATATACTGTGGCTTAGGGAATAAATGGTGATGATGATAATATCCACATGATCGACTTTGGTTATGGCGGCCAATCTCACTGAAACTAGCCAACTGCGCAGGATATATTAAAGCGCATAAGTGTACGCTTAAACATAAGTGCACTTTCTATTCCTGATACTTAAATTCTGATGGGATGATAATTCGAGACGACCGACACAACCACCACGACGAGAGATTAGAACCGACAGCTTTACATGATCTTCGAGGCACGGGGTGAAGCACCGCTTCTTTCTTCCTAACTTCGGGCTATTACTGAAAGTTGTTTAATAGAAAGACTCAATAAATAAACTTGGCCCGACCTGGGACTCGAACCCAGAACCTCCGGATTTGTAGCCGTGCATGCTAGCATCAAAATCACCGAGGCAGTTAAAATAAATAGTAGTAGTTAGTAGTAATAAATGGAAAAGTCGGGTTATAAGGTGTAAGGGTACGTAGGGCGTGGTGGAGGGCGTGCGCGGCGTGGTGATGAGCCCGCTGCAGGGCGCGCGGGCGGGCGGCGCGGGCGGCTTCGCGCGCGGCCTGGCGCAGGGCGGCCTGGGGCTGTTCGTACGCCCCGTCGGCGGCCTCGTGGACTTCACCTCGGGACTGCTCGCGTCTGTGCGAAGGTTCACTACCTAATCCCCCGTACACGGCTAAATACATAGACTAGCCTTTACTCTAATTACAGCCTTTAAAAGTCCAGTCCATATTTAAATGACGTTAAATAAATATTCTTGCCTTTACGTAAAAACTTTTGTGGATTTCATTTCGGGTGTGCTTACGACTTAATACAAATATTTAAATCTATAGGCTAACTTATATCTCACTTACAGCTTTTGTGGACTTCACCTCGGCATAGATCTGTATGAAAGTTCATGCTACTCACCCATAACATGACTAAATATAAGGTCTCGCCCTTACCTTTAGAGCGTTATGGTCTTTACCTCGGGACTGCTCGCGTCTGTTTGAAAGTTCACACTAAATGCCCTTCTGCGCAGAAATTCTATTACTTTGAGGAAGTGTCCATATTGCTATGAATGAAATCATCCTTTGTTATTCGTTCTTAAACAGCGATGTGTATCACACGCTAGTCCCACTTTGTATTTTTTTGTAAATTTTATATTTTATGAAAGTTTTACTTCTATTTAGTTGCAAGCTAGCGATAAAATGCCCCTAAATTTATGATATCTAAGGCAACCTATTCTGATAATTCTAGAAATTCTAATAACGCAAATGTTATTATTTTTCATATGAATGTATTGTATTATTTTATAAAATTATAATTTAAACAAGGTTTTTATTAAATTAAAATTTTTACTGCAAAATAAAAAAAAGATATTTTAATGATAGGGCAAGATTTCCAGTCTGAGTGAGTGAGACGTACTATATTTAGCACTTAAATAAAATTCATTACCAAAGATAAATGAATGAATTAGGAAAACGATAGTAAGGAAAACCTTACTTAGACAGGGCAAGGTGTATCTTGAGTATAACTAAATTGATTCAATAAGTGAAATTGAAAACGAGGATTGATTCGGAAAAGGGGACATTGCTATATTTTAACGATTTTTTGACGAAGTTGTTAAGTCGTAGTTCAGTTAGTTAATACAACTACCGTCTTTATCTATAATAGAAAGCAGAATGAAATATTATTAAATAATATATATCGACTACCATAAATTAAATCATAATTTTAATCTTTTATAATTTTATCATCATGAATAAACATTGGATTTTGAACAACATAGAAAAACCCAACTGTAAAGTAGATTTATTTTGCTCGTAACTCATATTGGATACCTTTGTTTTATTATTAGTAGATGTATTAAGTAAGTAGTATACCGACTTGTCTTTCATTGCGTAGCATTTTATAGTTAAGAATGCTTTTTAACTTGTGTTATTTTGCTTACATATACTAATCTGTATTTTACTAATTCCCCTCCGAATGCTTCGCTATATGCATTATAGTAAATTTATAGTGAGTAACATTGTAGTGTGTCAAATTATATAAAAGGAAATATGTTTAAAAATTATTGTTTTATTCTATATATATATATATATGTTGTTTGTATATTTAAATGTAATATATAGTAATGTGCATACAACAGAGCGGCAGATTTCTCTGAAGAAGTAACCAAGCGCAGGGCGGCTCGTTACTTGGCGCCCGACGCGGGGGTGAGACCTTACTCGAGGCTTCAGGCTGAAGGATACAAAATGCTATCCGAACTCGAAAAGGTAGTATGATGTTTTATATGTAGTTTAGGAGTCTAGATATCTTTGGTAAATTGCTTTTGTTCAAAATCAGCATATATAGCATATAAGTAATAACTAATCCATAAAATGTATTAAAGAAATTCGTTGCTTCGTTGCTGCGGGAAAGAAATTCAAATCAACAAACACACTTTCGCATTTCTGATATTTTTAAGAAATAGGCATTACCTTATTTTAAGAACAGAGGATCGCTTGGGCGAGAGTTTGAATTGGATATGTAGATATTGAAGAAATCCTCAACACTCTTAAATGACAAGGTTTAAAACATGAATTTTACATTTAAACATTTGGCGCGTGATGGGAACGAACCATTTGCTGCAACTCGCAACAGTTTTCTAAACGAGAAAACCTGTTATTTTTAATTTATATCTTTACGAGTATATATTGTTTAATTCATTGTACAGAAAAGAATTGAAATTATATTTATCATTTCATTAGTATATATAGCATATCAGTATGTATAAAAGAACACCGTGACTGACCTACGAGTATCAACGCAAAGCTCCAACCGCTGTACGGATTGGGTTAAAATATTGCCACATGGAATTATTATGTTGTAGCCATTCACTAGTAAGGATTTTTGAAAATTTGTATGGAGAAATCATATAAGTCAACAAATAAATAAACAAGTGCTTCTAGCTTATCGACATGGGTGTCATTGTGCAAGTTTGTCGGGACTTTGATCACGTAAATGTCATCAATTTTGAAATTTGTTACACTTGAACAAAATAAAGTAAAAAAAATCCTGACTTATCATTTTGTAAACGTCGAAACTAAAACTTATCAATCAAAATCAAACTTGGCGAGAGCGAGCCGCGGGCCAAGATAACAATTAAAAAATAACGGTGATAAAGTGATATCATTTTATGTTAGTGAAGTATTTCGATTATATTTGTTTTCAGGGCAAGTTTGTGAGTACAGACACGTATGAAGCTCACGTGTGGGTGATACCGGCCAAGGAAGTCGTGATGTGCACGGACAAAAGGCTGCTTTACTTGGAAAAGAACAACGTTTTCGGCGGCTGGCAGGTCGACTATGATGATATATTTCGTTTTTTTTGGTCCAAATTACCATTTTGCTTACTTTAACTTTGCAATTTCTAACATTTCTTTGATAACTAAGACTCACTTGATATATCAATGTAGCAATTTGAACTCGACTATTAACAAATATACTTTATGGTTAATCAACTTGAATTTAAACTTTTCTTTAACACATTTTATTTCCGCTAACATTACATGTTATCTTTTGTGCAGATCGTATGGACATACCTGTGGTCAGAAATCCCCGATGTGCCGACAGCAGTCGCTAAGGGCGTGTACATACCGACTGCAAAGAAGAAAGTGCTGGGAATGTTCTCCTCGTCGGGCTCCGGCAAAGTGATATTCCTGTACGACGAACAGCAGAAGAAATATCTCCTCGCGCAATGCCAGCGGCTGATGGCGCGTTGACATGAGATTGTAGAAAGGACGAGCCCTACTGAATGGTGGAGCGAATTCTTTCTACTCTTTTTCAATTATCGCACCGCGTTGCTTTCTCTCGCATACTACTTCAACCTGCACCACTTGAGCCCGAAGGGTTACCGGTAGTTTTAATATCTACAATCGCTCAGTTTATTCCAAAACAGTGAACTTTATCATCCCATATTCGATTTTGTATTGTAAGATTTGTGTGGAATATAAATAGCTTGAAGATTTTTGTAATGACCCTAGACGACATGACTACTTTACTTTATACTTAACGGCAGTAGAACTTCACGTATAGAAGCTATATGGCATAGCTACGCTACGTTTTATTTTACTTACACATGACATGGCTTATTTTTATTATTTTGTATTTATTATTTTTATTTATATACGGTACACTAATATTACTCGATTTTATTTATATAAAAATAAAATCATTTTGTATGTGTACAAATACTTTTGTTTTTTTTAAATCTCAGATTAACTTTATTGTTTTTCGAATAATTATACATTATTTTTGTATAATAGTTACCATATTGAATACCTTTTTGTGTGAGTTTATCTTTTGTTAGTATTTTTACATTTTGATGCATTTTGGTTAAAAATATTTTTTTACTGATAAAAAGGATGTAAGGATATTTCCTAAAAAACACATTTCACATTTAGTTTTAATTAAAAATATTTGAATAATAGTTATATTTATTATAAATTTTATACTACGAATCTATATTGTGAATCATTACAATATAATAATTATTCAACAAATAAAGATAAATTGTGTATAAGATTTGAAGCAAACGTGTTTATAATTTTATTGTGTTGTCATCGTCAAAATTACCGTATTAATATTATCTGAGAGAATGAGGGTATAAACTTCACCAAGTTTAGTTACAATATCCATATTAGTTAGGATGTACCAGTGTCAGTGCCTTATATTATACTTTACCAGAGCGAAGTGATGTATGCAGTGTTTAAACAGTTCCATTTTATAAACGTTTGTTGTTTGAAAATTTTATATTGCGTTAACTGTTGTTATAGTGCTTACTGGGGCTGTTATGCGTATTTTTATCCGACTTTCGATAATCGATATTTTAAATTGTTTTAATGTCGAATATATGTGGAAAAATATCGATACTTCGAGTTCGGTTCGAGTATAATTTATCCAACTAATTATAAAACACTTAAGTTAAAATGTATGAAAGTTTAGATCATAGTTTTTACTATTTGATTAGAAAAAAACAATCATGTGTACCAATATTTTCAAGTAATAAAAATATTCGTTGTTATATACCTTGGCTATTTGACTACTATTATTTAACGATAAAAGCTTAATTGTTTCAGCGGAAACCGAATATTTTAAAGCTATTTCTGTTAGCCAAAGAGCATCTATCTAGACTTTGAGCACATTTTATGACCTTGAAATATTGACCGTCGATAACTAGATTTCAGTATCTTGTTATTAATCAATCTGACATAATAATACATATGATCATTGATATTTTATGAACAGTCCTAGTGGTAACGTCGGAGGCAGATTTGTTGGCGCGCTTTGTTAATGAAACTTAGCATTTGTTAACATTTTTCTTCTTTTATATGATGTTTATTTTTTGAAACATTTATGTGCTTATAAAAGGCGACTCAGGATACCATTGAATTAATTTCTACTACTCCAGATAGTTACGAGTGTGTAGCTATCAATTCTGAGTTCGCCTTCTTTCGTGTCTATTACGAGTATGTGAGAAGTATATTATAATATTTGCTTCGCCCTATGTATCTACTTTATTCTAATATATGTTTGTTTGTTCAAGCTTGTGTATTATCCTTTAAATTGATAATAAATTATTTAAAGGAAAAATATTTTTTATTTAAATTCCTGTTTATTATTATCCAATGAATGTTATACGGATACAAGTAATTACTATGGCTGATCAGTAGGAGACAGCAGTTAAAGACATCGTGAATTGATTTTCTTATTGATTAGAATTAGAATTTTAAATATGTGAGCTCAAAAATAGAAAACTGTATAGAAAAAATATAACGTATATAATATATTTTTATAACACACGAGCGACTCGCCCATGCTCCGCTTGGGTTTGTCCCTAGTTACATTTTAAAGATTAGTATAGATTTCTCAGAGCTGAGATATTATCCTGCAGTAAAAAGTATCGCTATATGTATCCTAGATAACCAGCTATCATCGTACCAAATTTCTTCAAAATCGTCCAGTGGTTTTTTTTGTGATGTGGTCACAGACAGACAGACAGATAAAAAATCTAAAAAACTATAGATTCGGCCTCTGTATCGATAATAATGACTATTTCAATAAGATTTCTCAAAAAATATTTAATGTACAGATTCGACTCACAATTTTATTATATGTACCTATATATGAATACTTAAAAAATAATAAGCATGTTTATGTACCTAACTTTACGTGCTTGTCAGTCAGACAGAAATTATATGTATTAAAAGTGATTTAAAAAAAACATCACTGCTGCTTTCTACACTCAATCATTAAAATTTATATTATGAATATACACCATCCAATTTATCTTATAAAGTAATATAAAAAAATGTTTAATTTATTGTTTCTCATGTCGTATAAAGGTATGATACGAACTACTCACGGAGTAATGCGTAACACAACTTTTTAATTTTCCTCTTAATGTCTTCAAAGCATGCCACTTGAGCACAAATTACTTCGCTAATGTCAAGTAGAATGGAGAAGACACGAAGGAGATTGGTCGGTGTATAAAATTACAATTCGTTTTCAGTAACACTTGAAATATAATTATTCCCTTTGAGGGCGGGCGAAAATAAAAAAAAACATTAAAATCGGTTCAATTATTGTCAGTCTTCCCTTTCTTGTCACAAAATAAACTTGTGTAATAATATAGAAAAACACATTCCTCCTTTTTTTGAATTTATTATTATGGAATGTACCTACGTGCTTTTGAAATATGCCGCAAAGTAAAAAATATTTTTAATTTATTTATTGAAATTTCAGTACATATATAGCAAAAACAGATATAAACGATAATAATTCCAGTAGAACGAAACTCTACTCCGGTATATCAGCATCTAAAGTGGCTGTTCTCGACACCCTGCTTGGTCTTTACCAGCCAAAAACAAACGTCTGTTTAAACATGCACGTTGTAATTTATATATCCTAATCGGGGGTTAAAGTTGTCTTGTTTTAATGAAAAGTAATTTTTCTTAACAAGTCTATTTAGATTTTTGGGAGCAATAAAAGCTAACATTTTTATTTGATAAATTTCGGTTCGCTTAATATAGCGATAAAAGTTTTTTGGCGTACAGTAATTTACACATCAGTCAAGTAAATCCATAGATATAGTTTGTACCTACTGTGTACACCTAAGAAAGCAAGGAAAACTATTAAAGTAGTTGAGGTCTGAGGACTAAATAGAAATATCTATTTAGACACGTGGATGAAGCCGCCGTACGTTCTTATAGTATCAACTTTTTTGAGCGAACTCGTATATGCGACTTTCGTAAGACTATATACTTAGCCAGAGCAGACGTTGCAACATAATAGATATTTGACAAATAAAAAAACCAGTTTTTTTTTACTTATTTTCAATGAAAGTTTTCATTGTACTATCAACAGTTAAAAATATATGACGAGAGTTGGTTTTCACGAATTCTATTTAATATAAAAAATTATGGATTTTTTATGCTTTTATTGGGACAAAAGGACACTTCAGGTGTTCACCTATATAGATAATAGATGCGATAGCAGTCCTCCGTCGGCTAGTATTGTTTGAATGTCATTTCAAAATTTGAAGGTTAAAAATGAATAGTATTTAAATGTTTAATTAGGTAAAGGAATTATTGATTGTTTAAGAACGATAATAAACACTTACTAAGAGTAAAGTCCACTTTATTTTTAAGTATGATTTTAAAATATAAAAGATATTTGGATTAATAGTTAATTAAAGTAATCCATGCTAAAACAAAGAAGATGAAGAGGTAACCGAGGCACGACATTTAGAAACGAATCTTTGACGCATGTTTGACTCAGTTTGTAGTGCTATGCTAACGGTCACGGGTTTGAATCCCGCTGGACATTCATTTGTATGATAGCACGAATGTTTGTACTCCAGTCATGGGTTTTTATATTTATAAAATATACGTATTTAAAGTTATAGTTATATGTGTAGTGTATCAACTATCTGGTATCCATAACACAGGCCTCGTTGCATACCATGAAACTAGATGGTGCTGTGTGTGTCACAACGTATTAATTAATTAATTTATTTAATGAAAGTTGGGATTCACAATTACTACTTAGTACATAAAAATAAGGGGAAAATAGCTATTTCTTGCTTTAGAAAGATCATTAAAAACTTTTACTATAGCTTAATTAATATATTTATTCGTTGTGAATGTACAATAATGCTTACAATGAAATAACGAAATTAACGAAGAAATAATAGTACAGACAAATTGAAGTTTAGACTAAAGTACCTATACATTAGTCTAGAATATTATTGATTAGTCTAAAATATTATTGATTGATAGAATGTTATTGATATATTCTCTAAACACTTGGACCATAGGGATTAAAAAACTTTGTCACCCACATTGATCTCCTTTTTATGCCACGTTCACACATTGTATAGTGGGCATTGGTATCCTATCAAATGCATTACAATCATGAATCAACCAGTATACCAGGTACTAGGTAGTATACCAGGGCTTGAAAACGTACGTAACGTGTGTTTACTTTGTAAACACATAAACGTTGATATGACATTCGTCATATCAAGAATAAATAATTATTATGTTATTAAATTAAACATATAAAACATTCTGATATTCAATGTACCCAAGACGTAGGCGCTAAATTTCAGGATTATAATAAATAGATAACGATATAAACCGAATTCATATAAACTTACTACTCAGTGTTACAATCAAAGTGAGCTGTAAAGAGGTTTATATCCAAACAATAAAATGGATTCTAGATGATGGCTTACGTCGTCACTGTTACGATTATTTTAAGGACATTAAAATTTAAGAGATACCTACTCATTAAACATCGAATATGAATTCCTTCCTTAATACGTAAGGAATAAATAAAACAAATACTGTCTATCATTTGAATCTAGTATATACCTAAATTGATTAATTATTTTAGAAGCATAACATTTTAAGTAAGCTTATATATGTATATTAGATGATTTTTAGGACAAAAATTCACATGAATCCATTGATTTGAAAAAGACAGGGAAAATTCAAGTTAACGAGTTAACACATTTACATCTGCGCTGATCTAATAAAAAGAATTGACTTAACATCATGATTGAGAGACTTTCGTTAGATTGTGCACGACGCGCGACGCGTGGGCGATAAAGTAAACGAGGGAAAGTATAATAAAATAAAACAATAAAAATGCCCTTTTACTATGGGAACTTTTTAATTAGAAAAAATTTCTAGATATTTATAATTACTTATTAAAAGTTTTTTTAATTTTAGCTTTCAATATGTATATTGTATAAATATTATTTAGAATGTACAATTAATAGAATATAAAAGAATTTTTACGGTTTAAACGTTTTAGTTAGGTATTTAAACAAAATCATATTACAGTAAGTTGAAAATATGCATATATGATAAGGATTTCTTTCCAATATGCATTAAACTAAAAAGTGTCAACTTGTGTGTTAAAAGAAACGCATCGTTGGTATCGATAATACTGTGAACAATATTGTAATTATTATGTAGTCACTTAGCTATAACAGATTTTATGTTTATAAAACGATACATTTCAATGAAGTAGAATATAATTTATTTATTATTTGATAACCTTTTGAGATACTCGCTTAGTAACTGTAGCTAGACGTTTAAATTTTTTTTAAAGATATGTATATGTTACGTTCAAAGATAAATGAGAGTATAAAATATAGAATAGCTAGTTAAAGCTTTGTTTAGATTTCATCGTTGGTTAATGTAGTTTTATCTGAACTTTAACCGACTTAGTCCGCTTATTTAATACTATCTACAGTTGCTAGGTAAAGTTTAAAAAAAAATGTAAAAGAAAATATCTTTCCTTTGATCGTAACACATACATACATACTATTTCTAAAATATATTATTTATATTGAAGAAAAGCTTTGTTCTTAATAAAAGCTTTGTTCTTAATAATAATATTAAAACGCGTCACAATTTAGTTTTCCAATGTTTTTCATAATACACAGAGTGTATTACAAAGATAGGTATTTATCTATATTACACTATGTTGAATTAATTAAGCAATTGGGGTTTAGGTTTCTTTCGATAATTCCTGAAGTAAGTGCGTCTTCTAATTTTATTGCAGGCATGCTACTATATCTATACCGATCTTTGTTGCAGTAATTTAAGCCAAACTAAATTTTAATATTACCAAGAAGACTTAATTGGATTTTACACTTTAAAGATCTCATTGCCTTACAGGTCTAATTTATTTCGATCTTAAAGAAAACGCCTTCCTCGATCGAGATATTCCTACACAATGTAATTAAAACGAAGATGCCAATCCAATATTTATTTAATTAACGCAGACCGTTTTTATTTTTGCATATGTTTAACTTCTAAAAACCAAAGTTAAAAAAAAAAAGTTATTAGTTATTTAACCTCTAAGAAACTATAAAAGCTTTCAAATCATAAATTACTTTTATGAATTAATAATAATTAATTAATAATTTAATCTTTACATTTGTTTTTGCATAATTTTATTTACTTCCAAGCAAATAGCAATTCAAAAAATTAGGAAAAAATAGGCGTATTTTTTAATTAACTATTCATTTAATGTTAATAAGGTAAGGACGTCCTTAATAAAAAGTCTCGTATACAAACGATATTTCAAACAAGGCAGGGCGTCGGCGGATCGTCCTGTTTAGTAGAAGACTCACGCGAGACAATTTTTCATGTCAATGTTCACTATAATATTATAACGTTATGGCACAGGAGTGCGAGATGATGCGTTATAATTTAGTTTTAAAATTAATACCATTTTAGTATTGTATGGATATTCATATAAATATAATAATATAATGTAACTTTTTTTATATAAAAATGATGTGAGAATCCGCAAACTAATTTTATTCGTTAAAAGTTCATGTTAATTAGCTAGCTAGTAAACTTGGAGTGGATCAATAGCTAACCACCATTAACTAGCATTATAGAATATCAAGTACTTAGTACTTTTAAAGTGACAAGTGCAGATGCAACGTAGCCGCCTTGGAAGCGCCGTGCGCTAATTGCCTTCTAAAATTATAGTCTGAAGGCGGTGATAGAGATACCTACTGTCCGTGTTCGTGTCAGATCGATATAGAGATCGCTTCAATGAACATACTCTATTATTAAAAGATAAATAATAATACTTGGATATATTATATAAAAATTTCTTTATAGTTGTTATGTTTATTATATGAGACAGTTTTAATTCAAACTTGTACACAAAAATAAAAAAAATGCATTTATGCGCGTGTGTAATGTCTAAAATCATTAAACTACCATAGCACTTACAAGACTATGCTATAAATAATTTAATTGTCTACCAAAATTTGTTAAATTCAAAATTAAAAAATAAACATCTTAATCGAAATAAAAAGGACGCAATTTATTTTCCTTGTTCGTCTCTCAGTCTGAACATTAATTATTTCATACAAAACTCACTAATTGCGTACCAAACTAAAAAAAAAATTAAAAAGATTTTTTCTTGATGTAACTGAGTTTATAGTACCTAGGTGAGAAGGCTTCTCGTAAGAAGGTTTCTTTAAAATTTTATTATAACAATAAAATAAATAATTATAATTGATATATTAGTTTTATTTCAAAAAAACATTTAGAAGTACATTTAGTGCTTAATTTGTAGTAACAATAAGCAGAACTATGAATAATATATGTAACAATAGTACACATTTCGAAATTTAGAGAGAAGGTGAGAAAAAGAGACAATAAGGTTATAATGATTTAATGTTTTACATTATTAATCTATACAGATAAATAAAATTGGAGTGTCTGTTTGTAATATTAAAATAACCGCTTTTTACTAAAGCATATGGATGTATACACGGTACATATACCAAAATAACATTTTTTTTTACAATTTTTGTCTGTCTGTCTGTTTGTTCCGGCTAATCTCCGAAACGGCTGGATCGATTTTGACGGAACTTTCACTGGCAGATAGCTGATGTTATAGGGAGTAACTTAGGCTACTTTTATTTTAGAAAAAGAATCAGGGTTCCGCAAAAAATATTGAAACCCATGAAATTATGAACAAAATCTGCGTACGGCTTACGCACCTGAGCAAAACGAGCGTAAATCAATATATAATTTAAATGAATATCTTAGGAGTAGCAAGTTACAATTTATGTATAAACATAGCTAATCGTGAAAACGTACCTAGGGACGAACGCGAGCGAAGCGAGCGTGAGTCGCTAGTCAATTAATAAAAGCAATAAAATCAATCACATATACCGTTCATTAAGATATACATTAAATTTAAATTTATTAATAATCCACTCAGTTAAAAATATTTTTAAAATTTAAATGAAATTTTCTTATTTTATTTTAAAATAATACTTTAATGAAGCTAAATGTACTAAACATTACTTAGTGCTGTTTATTATTCATTGAAATTTACTGGTGATATTCACACTTAATTCCATTGGAGTTCTTAATTCCACGCTGTGTATTTGATTACCCATTTATCACAGTTTGATACCGTAGTTTTCGGTATTCGACTACATCAGACCCTTACCTGTTGAGATGGTATTAGTTCTTCTATAATACAATGTACATATAATATGACACTATAAACAATATTATTTATGTAGCCAAGCAATGTATTTTGGCGCTTCATAAGTCTTGTAGCTTTCGGTAAAGGTTAGTATACGCTTTAATGGACCTGAGTGATTGTACATTAAAATTATTGTTTAATGGAATGCGATTAAGACGTCATCTACGGATCTAAAAATAATGTGTAATGTTGTGCGTGTAGGAAAAAAACTTTTTTTGGTGTAAAATAATTACTTATATAGGTATATCGTCCTTGAAGCTGGTATTAAATAATGATAGTCATGTTTACAATACAAGTGTATTCAATAATTATATTATTCTAATATTATTTACAATTTTTGTATTAATGATATTTTTGTTTAAAAATCATTTTGCCCTACTTTTTCTCCTATCTTTATATGTAACTGCGTTGAGTAGGTATATATACTAGACACTAGTCCTGTATACTTTAATGAATGATATTTTTTTCTGTTAAACGATTGGCTATTTTAATATTACAAAAACAATTTATTAATGTTCTCCTAAAGTAACGTGTGACTTTGATATTTTGCAGAACAGCCGTTCATCACGTTGAATGTAGATATATAATTAAGATTGGGTTTGACAGTGTCCACTATTACATCTTAGTTTTCTATATAAATTAAGTTTGTACAAAATAGAGTAATTATATTTATAATATGCAATAAAAGAAATGGTTATAATATAAAAATTTGTACTATTTAATTCAAAAAGCAACGGCAAGGACATGCTAATGGATCTACGAGTTTTTGTTGTGACCTACTGCGTATACGGGTGTCTACCAGTGCCTACGAGAAACAGAACCACATATGGCCACGTAGACTTTTATACAGGTGGATTTTTGAAACGGGACAGTAAGGACAAGTACCTTAACTGTTATAGTTACAGGAAAACGTTCCTAAGAGACCATCTATAACTTTTTTAAATATTCTGAACTGCATTCAAAGATTTTGGAAAAAATGTACAGTTAGCGAAAAAAATGCTAAAATATCATATTTTTTATGTCAATCGATCCTATTCCATGTAGGGATCAAAAGACTCTATGGAACCATTTAAGGTATGAGTGTTAGAAATGACAGATATCGCCAAAAACTTTTCCCATACATTTTGTATAGAAAAGCGATTAATCAACTCGCATTATTCTTTGTTGCCAAACGGTTCTTTTCTTACTGTGATCAAAAGACTCTTTGAGGCCAACTGAAGTTTGAGTACAGAAACTACAGTAAGTCACAAGACCGGGCTTACACGCAGGCATTTTATGCAGCGGGCGTAAGATATTTTTTTTAGTTTTTGTTAAGCCGGTCCCATGGCATATCTATACATATAATAAAATTCTAACTGAGTCGAATCTGTACATTAAATATTTTTTTGGAAATTCTTATTGAAATAGTAATTATTATCGATGCAGAGGCCGAATATATAGTTTTTAGAATTTTTGTCTGTCCGTCTGTTACAGCATCACGAAAAATCCACTGGAGGGATTTTAATGAAATTCAGTATGATGATAGCTGGTTGTCCGGGTCGACATATAGGATACTTTTTACTGCGGGAAAATATCTCTTCTCTGAGAAATCTATACTAAACGTTAAAACGTAAGTAGGGACGAACCTGAGCGGAGAGAGGGTGAGCCGCTAGTGATTAATTAAAATTATTAATGATAAACTTTTGGTACCAATAAAATGTTATAAGGGAACAGTAAATTTATACTAGGGTCGATCGATAAGTATTTACTTCAAACACGTCTTGAGTTCTTTATTGTGTATTATATACTAGCAACAGACTGCATCTTTGCTCGCGTGTTTTATCACAGTCCCTTAATATTGTATTGCCATTGCCCTGTACTGTCGTGCGTAGGAAGAGTCTAAAGCTAACTAAAATGCAATTTGAGTTCTTGTATGTAAGGAATGTTTTTAGCAGTAAAATTATGAATAATCATTAAAATTCACTCACCTAATAATGAAAATGAATAGAGTAATGTGCAAAATAATAGACACAAAATTCGTAAAACTGTAAATTTGTACTATTAAACATCCCACAAACATACATTTTAAATTACCAACGTTAAAATTTTATTAATAAAAGTATAGCCATTAATTTATCTTATATATTTAAACGAGCAATTCTTGTATATTTATATCTATATATCTTTATTTATTCATACCGGCGATTTTAGAAACGGCTCTAACGATTTCGCTGAAATTTGGTATGAGGGGGCTTTTGGGGGCGAAAAATCGATCTAGATTAGTCTCATGTCTCGGAAAACGCGTGTTTTCGAGTTTTCATGAGGTTTTCTTTAGCATTATTTTACGCAAGCAATTTTATTCAAGCGGCTAAGGCGCGAGATTGACTATCACAGGTGTGTTCAAATCCCGGTCAGGTACGAAGATTTTACTTTTATTTATTTTTTTGTATTTATTCAAGTTTTTTGTATTTTTTGTCTTTAAGCCGAATTAAAAAAAAATTGTACTTCTAACTAAAAACTCCGAGCGAAGCTCGGTCGCCCAGGTACTATTTCTAAAGGAGCTAAGCTTTCTAAACTGTAAAATCGAAACATTCTGTACTCTTCAGTCAGCTGATAGAAATTGCAAGATTGTCTCATATCCTTCTAACCTATGAGGCTCATTCATCTGTTAACAGAGATATTTTTTTATGTCCGAAGAAAAATGTATTTTATATGTATAGATGTAAAGAATATAATGGAATAATAGTCAGCTATTGTCGGAAAGGTAATTTTATATGGATAAAAGATGAACAACGTAAAAGTATATAGTCACTTTAAATAGCAGACGCTTTTAAGTGGCTAAACAAAGATATTTATTGAGAAATATATAAAAATAGTAAGATTTATATAGCGTTAATAATAAAAGATACCAATTTCTAGAGTAATCTTTATGGCTCAATATTATACATGTGTAAGCGATTTTTCAAATATCTGCTGTTCTCGTGAAAAAATAACAAATTGTAAATATGAAAATATATGTAGAATAAAAATGATTTATTATTAAAGTACGCTTATTATAATTTAGGGAAGATTCAAGGTAATACATACATACATTACAAAAATCTGGAAATTATTTGTACTTTTCAAAGACTATTGACAGCTATTTTATTTTAATTCATTAAAATATGCTCTGAAATCGATATTTTGAAAAGGTGTTTTCCATTTGTGCAAATTTTTTTAAAACTCCCTAAAAATATTATTGTTTTAACACTCATTGAGGCCTTAACATAATTCAGGATAGATGAGTTAGAGAAACTTTTAGAAATGTAGAGCATAGTTTTACGTAAAAACTAAAATGTCAATTGTTTTTTTTATTAAGTAGTTGTCAAAAATCTCATTTAAGTTGTAATTTTGAGCTACAATGTTAAATTTTGACCAATAACAAAATATTTTATTATGTAACATATAGACAGTGGTAGCCCAGTGGCAACGCGTTCGCTTGGGAAACCCCAAGACTCACTGTTGTCAACAACTGATGTTTTCATGTATTGACGACACGTTTGGCTCAGATTGTAGCGACCCTACTTGCTGTGCTAGCGATCGCGGGTTCGAGTCCTGCTGGATTTATTTGTGTCATGAGTTGTTGATAACGAATGTTTGTACTCCAGTCAGGGTGTTTATATTTACAATATGCATGTATTTAAAGTTGTGTATGTGTAGTGTATCAACTATCAGGTATCCATAGCACAAGCTTAGTAGCTTACCATGGAACTAGATGGTGCTGTATGTTAATGTCCCAACATAATATATTTTTTTTATATTTTTTACCTTTATTTAATTAAATAAAGATATTTGGAGAAAAAAGTAAAAAGAATCGAACAGCATAAAATTTTACATTATCGCAGTTAAATAATCCGGTTAATCATATAACTTTAAATTTATAAGAAGGCTAAATATTGATACAAGTTTTCTGACACTTTTCTGTAAAACATAATTTATTTTTATAATAAAAATAAGCTCTACAATTTATAATTTACAACTTTACAAATATTTTATAATGTAATCATTTTTAAAAAGCTTTAATTTTAAATTATGTTATTATATATTACAATAATATATAATAAAATTGTTTAAACTAACTTATAAAATTTATTATTTATCCCACAATATAATTCAAAGAATTTTTAAACAAACTTCTTCGTTGATTTGAATATTTCTCGGAAAATGTTCACAAAGTTATTTTAGTGTAAAATTTTATGCTCTGCTATTATCATTAGAAAAAATATATATAAATCTAACTAAACGTGGATTATTTGAAAATTATTTATGATATTATTTTTTGAGTTCTCGTCAGTTTCATTACTGTTTCTATTAACTTTAAGAGTTTGTTTGATTCCTAATGAATCTATCAGTTATTTTTAATTTACTTCATTGCGTTCAAAACAATTCAGAAAGCGATTATTAATTGCTTCTAAGTAAACAGTCATAAAGTAACTCAAGTGGTTTGGCTAACGTTTGATTTATGAGGGATGTGATGCGAGCTACAATTATGTATGTACATCTGAATTAAAATACGTGTAGGAAGATATAGGTACGATTAATTCGTAATAATGATATGAACAATTGAAAATGTTACATTTTTCTATAATTTATAGTTGCCTTTTTTACTAGGCGAATATAAATCCTAGTTACGTAATTAGTGACTAATTACACGTAACTAATTTCACAAAGTAATACCATACAAAACCAGTCGTAAATGTGCCCGAGATGTCAGATATTGATGAAAATAGTTGAAAGAAATTCATTTCATCGTGGATGTTTGTTTCGTAATGTACGTGTGAGCTTTAGAATTTCTGAAGATTTTATAATGATTGATGAATAATTTAAATTTAATTAGTTTTATTTCACTTAGGTTATTCAAATCAGATTATTACTTTAAAATCTCAGACCAATAATTTTAATTGATCTGAGTTTAAAATTATAAAAAGTATTTTACATTGTATAATTTTATTTACTTTGTATGTAGAAACTTATAATTTTATTACTTAAAAATAATAAAATACTCATAAAAAATACTAGGCAGTGGTAGCCCAGTAACACGCTCACGGGAATCCGAGTGAAGCGGGTCATTTCGAACATGCCATGAGGCGGAATCATTTCCAACATGCCACTTGTCTTAACGGTGAAGGAAAACATCATGAGAAAACCTATATGACTGAGAGAACCTAGCAAGTTTTTAAAAGATATGTGAAGTCCGCCAACCCGCACTTGACCAGCGTGGTGGACTATGGCCTCATCCCCCTCGTACTGAAGGGAGGCCAGAGTCCAGCAGTGGGACGTTATAAAGGGCTGAAGACACAAAAAAACTGTATAACAATGTATTGACTTCTATCTTACCAATACCACTTACTATATATACCTCTATACTTACCAATTCTACCTTTCGTTGAATAAAAACAAAAATTTAAATTAAACTCAAATAAGATATATCCTTATATGATAAACAAAATAAATGTTGACACAGGATATTTATTTTCAATATTTTTTATGATTAGGAAATACAATGTCCCCTGAGAAGCAACATCGAAAAAATAAAATAAGATAAAAGAACTTACTTCTTTCTTAGAATTTATATTTGAAATATAAAAAAGTAATAATTTGTAATACAAGTTTAGTAGATTCTTTTTTCGATAATATTATCGTCTTCGCAATAAGATGTTTAGTTCTAATAGTACGGTCAAAATAGGCATTTCAAATAACAAAAACTCCCACAGAGCTGGATTTTGATAGATACCTTGGGTATACCATTAGAAATAAAGTGTCTAAAGTCCCTATCGATCCTATGAGTGCTAAAAAAGTTATTCAAGGTCAAAGGTTTTAGGTTTTTTTTTTATTTTTCTCGAAAGCGGTAAGTTATATCAAAAATATAGTTCAGACAAAAATTGTAGATCATACTCCTCTTCCGTCTTCCTCCAACGTCGGCTTTTACTCTTCAACACTTGTATCGAGTATACTATCACGTTCAGACATGGCTAGGCAATCAACTGAACCCCGAAGACTGGGATTAGAACTTTGGAACCGATTCAAACTATACTCCCACCTGCTCCGAAAAAACTCCTGAACACTATTTTTTGCAATTACAAAAAAGGTTGTAGTGCTAAATGTGGCTGTAGAAGAGTAGGGTAGTTCACTAGCGTGTACTACTACTAGGTCCAATCTTGCTCGAATGTTCAATTGAAAATGTGATATCGATGAAGAGACCATTCAGCAAGAAGAAGAGAAGGAAGAAGAAGAAATCAAAGAAGACATGACTGTTAAAGTCGAATTCAAAGAGAATGAATCAGATTAAAATATTAACAGAAATCAGAACTACAGTTTAAATCAATCACCTATATCAATATCAATAATCATCAAGCAGTACAAGTAAGTAAGTAAGTAGTAAATACAGTATTTAGCCAAGTACACTACCTCACAGGTGGTGTGAAAATGTGTGCATATCATGTACAATGTAACACCTTCAGCTTTTACAATCCCAATATCTTAGGAATGATGATAGTTAGGAAAAAAAGTATTACGACCATTTTTGTAGATAATTTTATTATCTACAATTTTTGTCTGAATTATATTTTTGATAAAGCTTGCCGTTTCGAGAAAAATCCAAAAAAACCGAAAATGTTGACCCTTGATCTTGAATAGCTTTTTTAGCATACATGGGATCGATGGGGACTTTTGATACTTTATTTCTAATGGTATATTCAAGGTGTCTACGAAAATGTAGCTCTGTGGAAGTTTTTGTTATTTGGTCACTATTTTTATGTCTATTTTGACCGGACTATAAACATATTATTTAGACATTACTTTGATAATATAAATATATACTGCACATAATGAACACAGAATAATGCTTTAAAATTAAACTAAAATAACTTGTTTCAATACAATGAAAACTTGACGGTACTACAGAAAAACATATATTTTTGCACAGTGAGAGCTCTCGAAAGAGTTCAAATTCGCTTCAATTTTTCAGTTTAACTCTGAAATACGGTCCTTTGACATATCGACATTTGAATTTATTTAACGTTCAAGTCATAAAACTCTTAGAAATAACATTTTTCAACTTTAATTGTACCTATGCATCATAGGATCTTTTCATTTGTATGTTATTTGATTTTTCTGTATCATACAACAAATAAAATGTACATGCATAAATAATTACGTTTACTTGTATCAATAAATGGATTAACTTGGTATAAGAAAACTATAGAAAAATACTTTTAACTTTTAATTAAAATGACGTCGTCCAATTTTATATAATCTGAGTTAGTTGTTATTTGTAAGACTGCAACTATTTAATTGGAGTTAGTTATAAACAATACTATTCATGAAAAAAAAAAAGAAACGGCACTCTCTTTTCACGAAAACTAGGATCACGTTAGCACGAAGGTTGTAGGAACGCCCCGAGGCGGGAATGGGCGGGGCGCTGTCCTATATAAGCCGTACAAGCCTAAAAACATTGTTATTGAATGCGATCGTATCAGCAGAGTGACAACTACCCTCGTGACACTTTCCCGCGCTACGCAACTTCACGCTTGTCAGGTGAGTTCCGACCTGATAAAAGTTTTGTTTCGCCGCGCGGAAAAATTATTCATGAAAACGCCGTACTGTTAGCGGTAGGCTCTAAGAATATTTCCAGTGCAGACCTGGGATTGTCATTCGTTCAAGTTTCGAGGTTACTGGAATTGTTTGGAATTTACAGATATTTTTTTTATCAGCTTACCAGCTGTGTCTCTAATATATTTAATTTAATACGGAAATTTCGATACGGAAAAATGGATTTAAATATATTAAAAATAAATTGATGTACGTAAAAAATCTAAAATAATGTATGTAAAAAATTAAAAAGCAATGAAATTAGAGTTAATTTCTTATAGTGGACATGACTTAGACGTTAGAAAAGAAGTGAAATTTGTTGATATTTAATAAACGTGCCGATCTATTACTATTTTATTTTTAGAAAGCAAGCAAAATACATAATTTTTTTCTAATTATTAAAGTAATAGCAAAGTGTCGGTAAAAATTTGAAGTAGAAATAAAATATTAAAATTCAAATTATAATATTTAGCCAAACCGTTAGAAAATAACTTTTTACCTCAAAGGTTGCCTTTGAGGTAAAATAAGGTTGGCATTATTGAGGAAAAAGTAATTTAATTTTTTTAACTGAATTATTTATACGATGTATTTGAGTAAATAAATAATTTTGAAAATATGTGATTCATGTATAAAAAATTTTACTAATGAAACGAATTATTTATTTCTGTTATTTCTTAAAAATATAAGCAAATATATATTTTTTGCCCCGAGTTAAGTTGGCAATGTAATAAACATTTTGCAAATACATACTTATATTATTTTTAAAATGTTATTAATATTTCTATTCACTTTTACTTTCATGGAACTGCTATTTTTAAAATACGGTTTATAAGACCAACATATATTTCTTATATAAATAAAATATGCTTCTACGAAACCAAAAAGCAATTGGACCTAAGGGGCTAAAACTTTGAAAATGTATTATTTCTTCGTTATAATCGATAGCAATTAAGAAAAGCTTTTTCAATTTAACATAAGAAATTTTATATGGAAATTAATGTGCAAAAATATATTTAATAATATTTTGCATATAACCTTTTATAAAATTCCCTAAATTACCTACTAAAAAAATTCCATGTGTAATATCTACCTCAAAGCTTCGTTTTTATTATAATTTTTTGTTCAACATAATTTGGATAAAAGGTAGTATTTCATAATGAAACGTGTCTAAAATAATAATTTATGACGACTCTCTTCAATTATATTATAAGCTATGGTTATTATTATTATGAAACTGAAGCATCCAAGTGGCAAGTAATCACGCCAAGCATTATATATAGTGAGTAAATATATGTAGCTGTATATTTGAAATGATTAAATTTGACATTCTCGAGTTCATAGTTCGTAGTTGTGGTGCGCTAAGTCACTCGTTTCTGTTGTTTATGTTTAGTTGCTAAACTTTCAGCATATCTCCGGAAGCCTTAAGTGAATTGAAAATTCAATAGCTCTAAAACATACGAAACGAATTAAAAGAGTGTTGTAGAGTAACATTTAAATCGTTTTATGTAGTAATATGTATTGGTGGCTCACTATAGAAATAATGCGAAGCGAGTGAAACCATCACTTCTCGTAATTCAGAGATAAGGTCATAAGCGAATCTCAATTATTAAATAAGAAAAATAACTTGAGGAAACCTGCATGTATGATAGAACTAGATTTCGATAGACAAGTGTAGGGTGCCAATCTATATTTAGTTGTTGACTATGGTCTAATTCAGCCACAAACACGTTACAGTCATGGTGTCGAGGGCCGCAAGCAAAAATTATTTAGGTCTTAATTAAAACGTAATTCCAAGTTAACGATGTAGTTACTTTATTAAAGAAAAAAGTAGTTTTAATAAACATGTTTATATATTTTAATGCGATTTTTGGTACGGTGAACACTTTTTCAAAACTTTATCAAGATCTGGCTTGTCGTTACATGCTATTCTTATAACATCATCCAGATGAGAATCTGTAAGTTTGTTTCTGTAAACGTTCTTTGTGTATTTCATTTTTGAAAAAGACGATTCGCACACATACGTAGACCCAAAGAATGTTAGTAGGATTTGGGCACATCGTTGGACGCTTTTATATTTTTAGGGAACAATATTCCAAAATTCCACATATTCTCTGTTTTCCCTTTTTTATTTAAACAGATCTTCTAGATTGGTATCGTTTTTAAAATCGATGAACACATCAAACAACTAGTTACAATAAATTTGTTACTTCAGATGGGCCAATAACAAAGGCCTGGCGGGCTGTAGGTTGAGTATAGCTGGTCTAATTTAATCCACATTGTGGGGGGGCCTAACGGGACGTTAATAGGGATAATTTATTATTATTTGAGGGTAAATTATGCGTATTGTAAATAATATTATTGTAATGTACTATACCAATATTATTGAAAAAACATATAGCAGGCATATACTATGATAACAAATAATAATCTGACAACTACATTGTACCGTCCTGATATAAAGTAAATAAGTGTTAGCTATGTACTACGCACGTATTCTATACTTGGTAAACTAGGTATATCTGATATACATATTATGCCAAACTTGTGTGGCTACACGCATGAAGTGGCAAGGAACGTTAAACCTCAAATAATATATTATCTCTTTAATCTTAACTCGGCTCGGTTTTGTTTATTATTCTCGATCAAGGTAAAAGTAACAGTGTCCATTTAGCTAATTATAATGTCTAAAGCTGTTTATTTCCTTTGATCCTATCCTTATTTTAGTTTGTTATTCCCACTTAATTTATCTCACACAAGTTGTTGTTACTAAACACGAAGCTTCATATCATATTAACGACCTTTTTCAATCAATGTATTTCTTGGGCTACTCAATGCTAAAATGATTGAATCTCTTTTTTATAATGTTCATTTTTATTCACATTTAATGGAGTTTTGAAGTGAGAGATTATAACATGCGTTTATTATTTTAAAATCATTTTATTTATAACCTTCATTTAAAATTATTTAATGCTAGCTAAAACTTGGAAATTTTTTGCAACAACATGAATCCTTTAGTTGAGAATAATTTTATAATCTGAACCGAGGATCTTTGAACTCATCTCTTAATTTTCTATGTAATAATAATTAAGTTTAGTACGTATGTATGCTTAAACAACTTAATTCAAACAATTTATCCGCTTACAAATTAGATTTGACCCAACGCTAAGTCCTTAATGCAAGCCCTTACGCCACTCGCCTCAAATTACGACACATAAGAACATTTTATTTTTTAATACATAAATCATAATTATAATATAACACAAAAATCTTGATATTTGTATATCTTTGTTATAAATAAAAAAACCACATATAGTGATATTCTTGTGTAGTTCAATATTTTGTTAGTTGTATTTTAGGCAAGGGTGATGAACTAAGGTATTTTTAACAGGTCACATAAATTATAAATATTGTTAGTTCAATCTATCAAAAAAATAGTTAATTATTACAATATTTGATAAAAATAATGGGTCTCGCTTTATTATTACGAATAAAAGTATTTTATATACATAATAATTAATATAATTTAAAAACCTCGTATTATGATGAAGAAATCAAGTAATATCTATCTTATACTTCATTATGTTAAAAAGATGAATTATTCGCTTATAGTAGATAGTTTAATATATAAAAAATATCTCAGTTGCAATTTTTTGTTTAATTTGCATAAAAATATAAAATAGTTTTTTTTATTTATATTAAATTAATAACAAGAAATGAAGATAAACTGTACGATTAACTCGTTACAAATTTCTCGTCAATTTTCATAAAATGAGTTGTTAGTTTAATACTTAATATACATATATTACATAACATATAAGTATGTATCTGATGAGATGATATTGTTTAATTTATGTATTTCATATTACAAAAGTTAAATTGAATTTAGTAAGATGTAGGCCTAAGTGTTGTTGGATATTTTTGATCAAAGTTACACATTACGTAAGAACGTAACATTACACGTAACGTTACTTGTGTATCATCTAAACGAATATAAGATATCAGAAGTGATTGTAAGAGAAGTAATTTGTTATAATTTTTACGAATTTTTCTCTTCTGTAATTAATAATCATATTTTATTTCTTGTTTTTTTTTTTTTAATATTTTTATATATTATTGCATTAATAAAATTGTTGTACGAATATATTCCAAAATCGTTCGCCTTAGTGTTGAATGTGCTCAGTTAATTGGATCCCTCTGGATCAAAGTTCTCAAAGGTGAAATACTGCGGATATGTGAAATAATAATGGAGCTGAAATATTCCTCATTTAAGCTGTTTAGTTTAAATAAATTAAGCTGTTGTTTAAATAATAATTATTTAATTTAATTGAGAAATTTAATGCTTTCAACACACATTGTCGTTATACCTAGAGTCGATGTATGTTTTTATTTCAAATATATTTTAAATAAAACTATATTTTCGGATTATTTGGCGGATTTTTTTTGATTTTTGGTTCCCGACGTTTTGAATGCTTTACAGTAATCATGGTCACGGGAGAGACTAAGGTTTTAGACGTCTCAAAGGCGTTATATACTTGTTACAGACAGTGCCTACCCACTATTTTACAAAAATGATTTCAAAAGTTCAAATTTATTGTTAAGCTGAAACAGAAACCAAGTGAAACTGAGTCAAGTTCTGGGTTTCGAAATTCTGATATTCTCATGTGCGATTTTTTTTTTACATTATCATCACTTGCTAATACGTCAAGTGAAATCCGCCAACCAGCCAATGCAGCTTGGTGGACTACGGCTCGCATTGTAGGGAAGCCCGTGCCCAGCAGTGGGACATTAATAAGGGCTTAATACAAAACAATGCTACGAGCAATACATTGCTACGCACGCTCTACGTAACCAAAGAGTCTACGACGTTTGTTTACTACTAAGTACAGACTACATAATTCCGCCGTAGCGATTTTACCTACACATATAATAAAAGTGTAAATGATTGCTGTCTGTACATAGAATATTTGGAAAAACTATTATTTGAACCCAAAACAATGATTTTTAGAATTTTTGTCTGTTTATTTATGCGTTTGTGCGCGCTAATCTCAGAAACGGTTTAACCGATTTGAGTGCGGTTTTCACTAAAGTATTGTAGTAAGCTTCACTTAGTATTTAGTATGTTTTATTTAAATCAGTTCATAAACAAAAAAAATATGACAATTTAAAGAATTACCTAGGGACCAACCCGAGCGAAGCGAGGGTGAGTCGCTAGTTTATAATATTGTGGAACTTATAGTAAAGTTAGAATTTAATGATCAATTTGTTATAATTATTAATACGAAAAGTATTTTCAGTATTGAGTAAGCATTAAATAATATTTAAGGCTTTATTTTACAATTAGTATGATTAAAATATAATATGTACTCGGAAACACGACTAACGATGAAAATTTGATTTCCTATAACAAATTATATTTACGGCGTCGTTTCCCAGGTTGTGGCTCCGTCGTCAATCAAATAAAGACCACGTAGAATTTAATATAATTATTGAATCGTTTTATTACTTGAAATTTTGAGGCTTATACCTCTTATTATTTAAAAATAATAAGACGAAGAAATTATATCATGTTTTTAATATATCAAATATACTTATCAGCATGTATTGACATATAACATAACTGATACTTTTTATGAAAAGCAAGTTTATATTACTCATTCATTTAAGTAATTTTGATCAACTAGGAACAAGACCGTAAACTGCACAGTAATATCAACCTGTAAAATGAATGTAATGACTGAAAGACGCTAGAGTAAGATTTGCTTATCACAGAATTCCACGCCATTCATAAGCGTTTCGACTCAACGGATCAAAATAACATGAATTGCATAATATTGTAACAATGCAAACACATTCACAAGCTATTTTCTTTAAAATTCGTTGCAATTTTTTAAATTTTATACTTATATCATTTTCATATTTAAACCCACCCACCGTTGATTTAAAAATAAGTGTGTCTTCTACATTGCCTTGCCATGTTTTTGTTCACGGTCGAATAGTCTTAATAGCTTTAATGACCTTTTGCATTCTAGAAGGTTTTAGATAAAGAACAAACCATTTAAATATAATTATCAGTAACTGTATAATTTAAATTGAATACCCATTTTGAAGAAATTTTTTAAGTATTTTTATTTAAATAATTTCTTAGATTTACGTAAATAATTTACATCTACGACTAGATTCTACATATTATGTATCTTACTAATATTATAAATGTGAGTGTTTAGATTTTTCGGTTTTGGGATGTTTGTAACTCAATCACGCCAGAAGGGCTTAACGGATATGGATGAAATTTAGCACAGAAATAGATTATAGTCTGGAATAGCAAATAGGCTACTTTTTATCCCGGAAAAATGACCGGTTCCCGTGGGATAAATTTATTTTTGTTTTCTTAGAGGCAAACCCGAGCGAAGCGAGCATAAGCTGCTAGTATACTAGTATTACCTATAAAGAGAAAAAAATGTATTTTAGTTTGTAATAGGTAAACTAAAAATCCGCTGAACCGATTTAGATGAAATTTGGTATGAACATAGTTTGAGATCCTGGGAAGGACAGATAGTTTTATCCCGGAAATCATTCCTTAAGAGGGTGAAAAGGGGGATGAAAGTTTGTATGGGAAATTAATCATTTCTCAAGTAAGTTTTAACCGCTACAACATACCGTTAGTTTCAAATAAAACTGTCTTTTCGGATTTTGTCGCTGTTTTATTTTGTAAAACTGGTGTTTCAGGCGTTTGAAATATATGCATGAACAGCAATTAATATGATCACGACATTCTAATTAGAACAAAGTTGGATTTTGTATCTCTTTAATCCTATTCGTTATTATTTTACTAAAATCAGAAGACACATTTCATTATTTTTTGTTTGATTTTAAAAGAAATTTTATACTATAGTAGATTTAAATAGTTAAGTTTTCTTAGAGGAAAGGGTTGTATTTCATAATTGATAATAAACTTAAGTTTTATGTCTAAATTATGCGGCTCCGACTGGACCATCATAAACCTATTTTATTGTTTCATTGACGCACGGTCCCATTGCATCGGAAATCTGAATATGCACTTAAAAAGCTTCTACGGCGATGATATAACAACGGTCTTAAAATTCCTATTAAGCTTTTTCCTCATATAGTATTTACTACGTATACATGTGTATGTGCGTATGTAATACTTGCTGTTTTATTTCAATACCATTTATCGAATTAAGCAAAATAGAGTAAAAGTAAAGCCTTAAATTGTTTTGACAAATTTAATTTTTTGTATTAAGATTAACAATATTTATGGAGACGCTTGACTTTGTGTTTAATTTTCTAAAAAGGAAACATCTTAACTTGCTATATAGCGGACAGTCGTAATTTTTGCAACTCGTGTTGTAATTGTTCTTATTCCTTTGTTTTTATGTAAATTTGTAGTATTTTATAAGATTATGTCAAATTTCCAAAGGAATATTGATATTATGAAGACCATGGTGACGAGATACAAAAGAAGGTCTATCTTCAACCATCTGTTGATTGAATGAAAAGGTTTTTTTCTATTAAACATAGAATACATATAGCAATTAGGTTGCCTTATTAACGAAATAGTAAAGAGTTTCATTTACAAAAAATAATGTATGGTAAGGAGCCAAGAGTATCATTAATCTTTACTATAACTTCTTCCATCATAATAAATAGCGCAATGCTACCCTGTCGCGTATCTTAACTTGTTCCAATTTTCTAATTTCCTTTGGTACTATGGTTCATGACCAATGACGATATTTTCCAAGTTACTTAACTTTCATAAGCTAAGTATACTATGCACTTATTCAATTAGTTTAGGAAATGTGTTTGAAATATAAAGAAAAACTTATTTTTTTTTACTAATTAAACTGACACTTTGATTATATTATTCCTTGGTCTAAGTTTAAGAAGGGCATACATGTTGGTCTAAGAAATAAAACAATATATTGCAGGTTTTTATTGTAATAAAAAAAAACTTATATTATGTGTCTCCATTTAAAGGGGATTAGAAATATTAGATTTATTATTTTTATTAGTCATTATTTCTTATTCAAAAATTTATTACATATCGAAAATAGTAGCATAAACAGCAAAATCACGTTACTTTCGACTTTGACATTATTTTGGCGGACTCCATCTATATAATAATTGTTAGTCTGAGTAATGAAATTAGTTAAGCATAATGTATGGTATGTAGTATGTACATTGATTTTATGTATGAAACCTTTTAAAAGTAAATAAGGATGATACAGAAAAGGTATGACTTCCTACTAAGTTATTAAAGAAATTTTAAATATATGTATATGAGTAGGTAGTTTACTCACAGAGCTGCAGGCGAGATTTTAATTTATAATAAAAACCTACTTTATTCACAATTAATGTGGCATACCTTTACACAAGCTACTTGTGTTGAATAGTAGACGAGCATTCACGTGTATTACTTCGTATAATAGATAAAAAAGGCTTTGCTCATTAAAAAATAATGAATGTCCTAGATGGATGCGTTAGCAGTAGTTGCATTTATAAATCTATTAGGGGATACAATTATGTTTAATTGAACTACGTTGACTAAAATATTTATTACAAGTACCTACATATATGTTAAGGCACTAGTAGCCTAGTAGTAACGTGCTCGCTTGTGAAGCCGAGTGCAGCGGGTACAAATCCCGGTTCTCTCTCCTCGCTATTTAGCCCTTTTATAAACAAAAAGGGTTGAATAGAGAATACCTATATATTAAATATATACGAAAATAGAAGTCCAATAAATTCAAAGGCACCTATTATTCGCAGTTGTCTAATGAATTTTAAAGGAAAAATCTACTGACGACAGAAGCGAAATATTTTAATAAATACGAAAATTAAATTAATTAAAAAAAAACCAAGCATAAGAAAATTTCTAGAGATTCATGTTTGTATCAACTGTAATTTATAAAGCATCTGTTGAGTCATTGTGAGGCGAGCGTGTGATCGATTTGTGGTCCTGAATGGATTGCATGTCGCACTGTCAGCCGCTGCGGCTTTCATCAGCTGTCAATAAATGATGTGTTATTCTGAGAAAACACTTCTTGAACATCAACTATATTATACATATATGTATATACTATACTATATTCTAGATCTTATCATCTCATAACTACAATCGGGTTGGGAAATCTATATTTTTTTTATTGAAAACTAGCATCTCACCCTTGCTTCTCTCGGGTTCGCCTCTAGACAAATAAAAACAAGTCTATCCCACAATACATTTTTCCGGGATAAAAAGTAGCCTATTGTTTATTCTGATGTATGAACTATATTACTGTAAAATTTCATTAAAATCCAATCAGTAGTTTTTGTGAACTAAGCTGTATAAATTACTACAGTTTTTTAACCATCCTCAGGAAACTCTTTAATTTTTCAGGATGAAAAGTATCTAAGATGTTGCCCGGGCATAAAAGGTACTACCATGCAAAATTTCATTTAAATCGGTCTAACAGATTCGGAGACAGACAGAGTAACAAAAAATTTGAAAAAAATCTGGATTTGTTCTATTGCCCTTCTTACAACCCCCCTGACTCGGTTTTTAGCATTTTTTTTCTATGTACAGACATTCAACCTCTACAGTTTTATTATAGTATAGAAGATATATTTCTTATTTTTGTAATAAGAATAACATATTAATAATTATTTAAATTTTTATTGAATTATTATTTATTGCTTGATAGTATTCTGATCTACCTTGATTTATATTGGAGCTTCAAGTTAGTTCTGCTTTTCATAACGATATATAACGTTGATAAAATCGTTTGTAAATCAATAAGCTTCATTCACTTCAGTTTCTTACTTTAACTTTATGGCGAAGTTGCCTTACTAAGATATCGTTCTTTGTTTGTTTTATATTATAAGGGATGTTTAATAAGATCGTGACGTGACTTCTGGTAAATTTAAAGGCCTATGTATTTCGAGCGTGTTTCCTTTATCAACACGAACGGTTCTATTTTAATTATTTTGTACATGGTTTTTAATTAGATACGTATCGAGACTGTATAGGTATACACATACATACATACATATACTTTAGGGATTGAACAAAAAAAATATTGAAAAAAGTTTCTTGTAATGTCTACTGATGGGTCAATCATCTTCAGTAGTTACAGACTAATGAGTTTAGTTATATTAAGGCAAATGTTTGAGTTTATATTTTACGAACAATGCTCTTGATCTTCACCAGTGTGGGTCGGTTACGTTGATATCACAACTTCACTTTATCTAATATGTATGTAAAATGTTTAAAAAATTTTCAGTATTTACAGCGATGAATGAATGTATCATTAAAAGTACAAACAAAAAAAATATTTTAGTTCATTGTAATAGTATATGTTCATCGAAATGTCAGTATTGATCATGCACATGTTCGTGGTCTTAATTTTTGTGCTTATCCTTATTTTGAATTTATTTTCCCTCAATATAAAACTCATACTATTACTAAAAGTTAAGTAGGGTACGTTTTAATATTTTTCGTTATTATTAAGGACTTTTCAAGTCTTAGCTTTCTTAGAGGAGTATTTAATTAAGTTATATTTTTCCATCTTAAAATCCTGGCCATTTTAGTTTACGTTAAGCCATGTTAACAAAGAAACTGCTGTAAAAACATACATACACACACATATTTCCTAAAATGTTAAGTTATACTTAATTATAGCTTATTATGTTATGACAATTATTGTTAATACGTTTCTTCTGACTGTAATATCTGTTTTTCTTAATTTTCCCTATTTTACATTATTCAAAGTTATGTTGATGTTCTTGCGTTCTACACACTACAAAACACTTTTTTTTTTGGTAAAAAGAATAGACGTAAAAAATAAGTAAATGAAACAATTATAATATTAACTTCAACACTCAATACTTTAATTCCTTACTAATTACCTAACATTCACGAGAGAGTGTTTTAATTTAACGCCGATTCCAGAACAAACAATCCTATATCCAAAAACCCAAATGAGATAAATTAATTTGACAAAGTACGTGAGTCGATTACATTGTGTATATTTGACTAGAAGTTAAAAAGCTATTTAAAAGCCATTTAGTCAACTATTAAAAAAGCCAATTCAGCTTTGCATTAAATGTGGGAAAAAGAGTTTATTCTTTCTAAAAGGAACATTAAATATTGTTCTCTTCGTATTAAGGGAAATTTCATTTAATTATATTCATATATTCTATTTTATGGTATGTATTTGTTATTGTTGAATCAATCATTGAGGCTAATCATATAAATTTACAAAAAACACACAAATATTATTATATAGTAATACAATTTTAGATAAAATTCTTTATATATCCTATACCAACTTTTTTTCTTCTGTAATAAAAATCTTGACCTAAATGTAACCTAAGTTATCACTAGTCTGAATTCCAACGAGAACAATAGCAAATACATTAATTGGCGCGCTTTTACTTCATATTGTATTTCATAAGAATACGGATATATAACCAAAATTAACCTCATAGAGTAGCATAAACTTTATATGAATCTATATTCAGCGTAGTGTCGTATAAAATGTCAAGGTAGAGAAGATCACGGGGTAAGATAGTTGGTGCAATAAAACGCACGTGGTCATAAACTGCGATGTTTCATGAAATTGGCTCGTCTGGGGCTAATCAAAGAATTCACACGTTACAAGCCAGACTAATTGAGTGTGCGGCGAACGCGTACGGGGGAATAATATAACACGTATTACGTCTTCTCTTTATTGTCAGCGAGCGATTAGCATTTTAGGTAGGTTCAAATATTCGTATAGGAATATTGATAACTTATTTCAAGTCACTTATTTCAAATCATTCACTCAAATTATGCCCTTTACTATATAAATTTATACAACTAACGACAATTATTATACAATGTACTAAATAATAGTGAAATCTATAAAAACATGATTAAAAAAATATGCAAGATTACCTCAAACGTCGTTTATCTATTTACTGGGAATAGAAATGTAAAAAAATATAAGGTACAATAAATATATTACAGGAGGTATGAAAATAATTTCACATTTTGAAACAAAATTATTTTTTATTTTTCTGAATATAGATTCGTTTCTAAACAGAATTTAACAAATATACAATATAATTCTGAAGAGTAGCTGAGCTGAGTAGCCCGGTTGCACAGAGTTGCAGGCGGAACGTTTGCAGAACAAATACATTATCCTGAAATACGTTTGCCGAACTTTTCAACCAATACATAGCAACACACACAAGTCCGAAGTTAAATAAGAAAGTAATAATAGAAATTATATAATAAACACAAACACATTTAAAACAATATATTATTTAAAAAAATATATTTCAACAACATTTAAAAACATTTGCTACTAGTGCAATGTTTATTATTTTAGAAATGTCTACATATTTCGTATATTCGTAGAGAACATCTTTTCATCTTCGGTGTAATTACAGCGCGTCACATTCATAGCGAGGCAAAAACTCTTTCAAAAGCAAATTAATTCATTGCAGTAATTTTGGACTATAACATCTATTATTTTAAATTTTAGTTTTTTTTTGAAATGATATATTTACTAACTTTTAAATATGAAAGCATTTTCGTATTAGAGAATTGGCTATTTGACAATTCTAACGATAAAATATTTAATCTGTTGGAGACAGTAGCTTATGGGTCCACAATAATTATACAATATGTTTTTTGCATTAAAATAAATTGTAAATATTTAATTTTTGAAAAATAAATTTGAGTTTTTTTATCTGTGGATTACAAATACTGAAACGCTGGCGGCCATGTTTGTGCAGCCTGTGACGTCACATCGCACATAACAAAACATCGTGTGTTTTATCGTTTGCAGTTTGCTGAGAAGATCACTCTAAAATATTTTAATTAGTGCTTGTGAGAAGTTTAACGAAATGGAGCCGGGTTACACAAAAGCTGATAGTGCAAATTTACCAAAAATAGATTAATTTATGGTTGCAAATTTTTTTGCATGTAATCCTGACTTTTGCTCAGCCGAGTTTCGGAATGTAAAAACTTTCGTGTAAGTACCGAAATGAACAAAGTAATTATGTATAATTTATTGGTAAAAGTTAATGTGTATAGTTCTTAAGTCAAGTAGTAAAAATTTTATAAAATAATTTTAAATTACTTAAAGGTTATGTTGATAATTTTAGATCTTCGCGACAGTCGTATGGTGAATAATAAAAATAATACTTTTAAAATTAATAAAAATAATGTCATAAAAAGAATTGTTTTTATGACAATATGTTTTATGTACAAAATACTGGATTAAGTTTAATTTATTTTTAGTAAACCAGAGGCTAAATTGATTGCTTTTAAATACTTACATCGAAGTGATCTTCACAAAAAAAAAATTGCAGATTTATCAGATGTAAAATTCAACTCTTAGCGTGCTAATTGTAACCAATGCTTTCGACGTTTAGGACATTTAGGGACGTGTATAAACAATTTGTCAGGATATTTAATTGTAGAACTTTTACACATAGGTACGGCACACGTCTTGTAGCTTGTCATTTTCATAAAAAATATTTATATTCTAAATATATATATATATATATATATATATATATATATATATATATATATATATATATATATATTTAGATTTATATACATATATATTATATATATATATATATATATATATATATATATATATATATATATATATATATATATATTAACTTATATGAGCTTGCCAATGAAAAAGCTGCAAACTTTTAGCTTAAAATATGTTTAAGAGTTGGAGCATCGTAGCATGGAAAATATATAACATGTTACATTCTCCATGCATCGTAGTTAGCTTTACTTAGTTTATTGAGATATGACGTCACAGCCAGGAATGTCACGTGATGTGCTGTTTTCGCGCGACTTTCAAATTACTGAAAGATTAATATATTTTTTTCCGAATAAATAACGCTTTTTTCAGAAAAAAATAATTGTAAGAGGTATAAAATGAACCTACGTATGTTTTAAAATATCTTTCCGAAAACTGTCAAATAGCCAATTACTGTTGCGCTATAAAGATATTTATTAATTAATTACTTACATTTCAAGGTTTACCTTGTATCTATACATTTTAATATATACGTTGCATTATGTCAGTACTTACATTTTAAATGTATACTTACAAGTTAAATAGGAACATCTCTCTGTGATCTCATTTTAGCAAAATTTTCTCAAGCAGGTCTTTTACCTGCTTCTATTTGGGCAAAATTGTTACAAATATTGATACTCAACAACTAATTCAAATTTTATAATATAATTTATATACCGAGATGATTATTATTATGATATTTATTAATAATATAATATTATGAAAATATATTAGGTGCTTTCTCTGCCTGCTCAAATTATTAACTACATAGCTGGCAAAGAAGATGAGTATGTTTGAAGTACTTTATGATGTGATAAACAAAATTAAGCTTATACTTATAATATTTCTTAAACAATGGCATCTCTAAATATAAAGAAATTATAAAAATAAATATAGATTTGATTTGTATTTATAATAAAAAGGCACAGACCAATTTTATATAAATGTAATTAACGAGCTATTATAGTTTTTTTTAGCTACGAACATTATAGTATCTACGTATTAATTATTTTTTTTATATTTAATCCAAAATACAAAAAAAAAGAATAACTAGATATTTCAGAATGTGGTCACAATGGAAGGAGTCTGCTATAGAGAAAATGGGAACAATGATGTAGAAAGAAAGTTGAAGTGCGCTATTATGAATGTTTAGCTAAGGCCCGCTCGGTAAACACTTGTACTGGCTCACAATGGCCCATTCAACGTTAGAAGGCACTATGTGTATGGTACTAAGACCTATCTATTACATGCCTACAACCTGTGACGTCTAGTTGCTATTATCTCAAGCTTTTTGTAGAAAAGGAAATTTGAGAAACCATTATTCTGAATACACATTATGTAAACATATAAAGATAATTCTTAAAACTGACTGATTTGAAAAACACTATATAAAGTATAGAATAAAACATCTTTATACGGTTAGACCCTAGTGAAATAAAGTACATATAACACATGTCGGAAGCGAGAAACTGATTAACGGCTTAACTACTGAAGACGTTGCACCAATAAATTGATTTAGCTCGAATGCGATTAGCAAGTGCATCTACACGAACCCAAATAATAAGATTTATGGCTCATGTAATCCGTTCGCCATTTAACCTTTACCTACACAAGGATTCTATATAGTATTTAATATCTTATATTTATTCTGAAATATATTATATATTATTTAATATTGAAGTAATTCACTTTCGTAACTTATTTATTTTAATAACAATTATTTTATATGAAATTATATGTAATTTTCAAAATTGTTTTATTAGGATTTTTTTTTTATTTTTGAAAATATCCTTCTTTTAGCACGTTTGGAAAAAATTATGAGAGTAAAATTTTTACGATGCGCGCGCACACCGACAGCCAAAAAGCGACATTATGAAGTTAGCTGCATTTATTTTACAAGCAAAGAGTTGTGACACGCGGGATGAAATTATTAGCTATTTTTGTTCTGTTATGCCAAAGAAGTATAACGTACATAAGTACACACAATTTTTTTTAGAGAAAACTGATATATTTATACATTAGCCTATAAATTCAACTGCTCACATAATATGTCGCCAATCCTTATTAAATATGCAAGGGCTTGCATCGAGTCTTGAACTTTTAGATGACATGACATCGCAGCCTTGTCGTTGGAATATTGTGTCAAGTTTCGTACAAATATGCTTATCTATTTTCTGATAATAAAGATCGTAATATATATAACAACATATAAGCATAACATTAAAATATTATGTTCTTTCGTTTTCACCGTTCGGTTCAGACACTTTCAAAACCAAGCATCTCTTGTGGTTTTTACAATAAAATAAAAATTAATTACAGTGTAAATTTTTTATAACGAAACTCAAGAGAATTTTCATTCAATCGAGTGTACCTAATAAAATGAAATACAAATTTCACTAATCACAATAATTTTTAATATGTACTGTATGTGTTTTAATAGGTAATTAAGTTATGCTAAATACATACATATTGTCTCTTGACTTTGCTTAACGTTTTATACTATAATAAAATTTGATTTATATTGGTATGGTGGGATTATCCTGGTGAAATAATAATAATTCTATAGTTAAGCAGCATCAAGCTTGCTGAACAGTTGATGGTGGTTCAGGATCATCCACTTCATCTCTATTTTGTTTATCTTTATTTTTGGAACCGACGTATATTTACTAACGTCTAAATATGAAAGCATTTTCGTATTAGAGAATGACTTGAAGTAATTTCTATGTTATGAGATATTTTCTTTATAATTAACGACGTTATAAAGAGTTTACACTGTAGTTATTTTAAATATAGTTATGTATTAAAAGCGATGATATTATACTTGCTACATACGGATGAGGTACTGTACTGTGGGGACAGTAGATACGCGTGTAAAGCTACGCACGCAAGTGAACTCGGCCGCAAACATTCCTTTCGGAGGCTACATACAGCTCTTAAAGCGTCGTGTCGCATAATTTATGCGCCCTCACATGTTTCTAATTTACGCTTATCGTCTAGATTTTATTTAGCAGCGGAGTACTTTTTATACACTATGCAACTATGATTTAATTCGGTATATTAAGTTGCTTAGGAAGTAAAAAACCTTTTAAAAATAAATAACCTTATTTCTTTACTAAAACATCTTACGTAAATAAACGTAAATTTTGGTTAACAATTGATAAGAATAGTGCGTAAAATATAAAAAATTCAAGTCTTTTTTGAAGAATTAAAATTACTGAAATTAATTAATTTATATGAACCAACTTATTTAAAAAAAAATCTTGAGTATATTCATTTTGTTTGACGTCCATTTTTAGTTAATACTTTCATCTGTTAGACATAGAAATAAGCTTTTTAAAAGCTGAAGACTATCTTTTAAATTTTAAATTATTATTTTTACGTAGGGCATTTATATAGTTGCTTACGCAAAAATGATATATTTTTTAAAGAAACTATCATAAATATTACTATGTAAAAAAGTTGGTAAGATGAAGTTTGTATTAAAATAGTTTATATACATAAGTACATTTATATGGTGGACAAAGTAGGCAAACTAGCATTCAGATATCGTTTGGATTTGAATATAGTTTAAAAGAAAATTGCAGTTTGTTGAATATTCATTAGGGCAAATATCTATCCCTACTCGAGCGTTGAGTTTGACGAATCTCACTTGAATAAGTAAATTAAAATATGTCCTAGATTGCTTACAGTCATTATAGTTTACATTTTACTAACTGTAATTTCAAATACAAAAAGCTGATGATACTTATTTTCAACATGTCTCGTGTTACAAAACCTGTATAGAGCTTAGAAAACTACAATCATTATTTTACTGCAAACGTACAATAGTTAAGAAAACTTTTCTCGTTAATAACTTTTTTTTTATGCGATTCAGTGACAAACGAGCAGACAGACCACCTGATGGAAAGCAGTACCTGTCGCCCATAACACCTACGGTTCATGCACTTAAGTAACAAAAATGCAGAACCACAGGTGCGTTGTCACTGTGAGGACTAAGATGATATGCCTCTTGCCTGTAATTGCGCTGGCTACCTTATCCTTCAAACCGGAATGCAATAATGCAATCATTGTTGCTTGACGGCAGAAATAGATAAGGGGGTGGTACCCATCCAGTCGGACTCCTCAGGCTTGACAGAGTCCTACCACCGGATAATTAAAAATGAAAGTAGGAAAGTTCCTATAATATTTGTGAATTAATTTTATAATAGCAAAATAATGAATATATTATTATTGTGAAGTTGTTACTAGTGTTACCTATTCTTTAAGAAATTCTCCAAGAACCGAATGCATTGTAGTCCTCATATTAAAAAAAAATATATCTAGAATTACATTGAGTTAATCAAACATAATTTATGTTGAATAATATTGACAAAGTTAGTCGTAGTAAGTAATTATGCAGAAGTTAGAAGTTAGGTGTGACGTAAATTATTTTTCCTTTGAATGTATATTATTCATGAGAGTAACAAGCGGGCTCCGGATGCGTACAGGAAACGAGCCCACGATCGCGGTCGCTTTTAATGAGCGCATGGATCAGGTTGTTCGGATTATTTTTTCATATAAAATATACTTGTATAATGTATATAGACCAATCCTTGATTAAAACGTACTTTAATTAACAATTGCGAATAAAATTATTTAAGCTCAAAATAAGACTGTTTAAGGAGACAATTTTATCAGTTTCATTCAAACATATTTTAATTAGCAAAACACATCAAATACCTTCACTCATCGTGAATGTCGAAACTATTTTATAAAATAAATCTTAAACGAGAACGAAAATCACATTTACGAAACTCTCATTTGAATTAGTATCCTCAAAATCACTCCTCAGAGGACTAGCGAATACATTGCCAATTACAACGAAGGAAAGCGATGGATATAACTTTTACTTTTTGCTTACACATTATTCTTACTCTCTAAACTATAGTTTTAAAACAACTGTCTATTTATACTTTTTATATTTTATATTCTATATTTTAGACGACTGTAAAATGGTAAGAGGTATACGGAGTGATAAAAAATGTATGGATTTATTATATATAAGACTAGGTTCTAAATTAAAAGTAATAAGCACTTAGTAATTTTTAACCGACTTCCAAAAAAAGGAGGAGGTTCTCAATTCGACCGTATATATTATTTTTTTTTATTATTGTTCGGGCATTTTTTTGTCGTTTATGAACCGATTTTGATAATTCTTTTTTTTTTTTGTTGGAAAGGAGATATGCCAAGAGTGGTACCATGATAAGGAAACCAGGATGATACGTCTACACTAAAAATGGAAAAATAAAAACTTTTTAAAAAAAAATAAAAACCGACCGAGTTAAAATCCAGTTTCAGTTAAAGTTTTTTTATTTTGGTAATTGATATTATGAAAAATTTTATTAAAATATGTCATACCTATTCCAAATGAAACGAAATATACCAATAAGATTTGATGCCAACTTGTTAAGATTTCTAAGAGTTTTGAGAAAAATCATCCTATGAATTTGATAAATAAATAAACAAGATTTATGATTAAAATTCGTATTACATTTTGCCATTGCATCACTAGTTTGTAATACATAAATTATAATGAGTTACGGTGAGTTGTTAATGGATATCGTGATTTTAAATAATAATATTTTGATAAAGTTATGTACATTCCAAGCACTTTATAAGTATATATTAATGGGTAATATACATATTATACATGTAAAAAATGTGCAAGAATATTGAATGTATAATGACAGATATTGATGACGCTCTAGCACATATACCAAGGCTTATATATTTTTTCAGAAGTTTGTTTTACTATAATTTTAGTAACCTATTTAAGAACGTCTCTTAAAAGTTACCTAAATCAATCAAACAGTGTATTAGTAAGCAAACAAACGTTTCGTAATTAATCTTCATCATTTTACTTAAATCTAACGTTCGTTTCAAAAACTTTACCCTTTACACAATAAAGCAAAATAATTGCTAATTCATAACTTGAAATAAAAGCGTTTAAGACTCGAAAAAGCTTTTTGATGCTATATAATATTGTAAACTTTGTATAGTAGTAAAATGAATTTAAATTAAATTTTATGACACTTCTCACAATCTATACTAAAATTATAAATTTGAAAGTGTATTTGTTTTTTTATTTGTTTGTTTGTCCTTCTTTCACGTCGAAATAGAGAGACCGATTGACGTGATTTTTTGTGTGGAGATAGTTGGAGGACTGGAGAGTGACATAGGCTATATTTTACCGCGGGAAAATACGTTACAACACAACCCACAACAAGTTATCATCCCCTATGTAACGTACCTAGGGATGGACCCGAGCGAAGTGAGAGTAAGTCCTAGTTTTAAATAATTTTAACTAGAATAAATATTTTTATGAAAATAAAACAAAGTTACGTTGACTACTTGAGTACTTGAGTTTTGTTAACTTTTATATGATAACTTTGTAATAAACTAGCGGCTCGGCCCGCGGTAAGATGACCAAAAACCACATTTTTAGGTTTTACATATTAGTATACTCTTACATAATATAATAATTTCATTAGGCATCACATGCTTAGTACATAATGGCAGTGATTAACTATACCACAAAGGTCCCTCGTTAATTTCATATTTGATTTAGTAATATTGCACTTTTTGTTTTAGCAATAACGTTTATAGTTTGTCTATACTTCTGTTTTGTATGTTTGTTTAGTTTTGTCCTATAAACTCTCAAACTACTGAATTATTTTAATCATTTATTTACTAATAGACAGCTATTTATTAATTTATATTTAGTTGACTATTTAAATTACATAATAATAACTTTTCTTAATGTTAATTTGTCACGAAACAGTGATGGGTTAGCGCGAGTTAGTAACATATTCGGAAACGATTTTCAAAAAATGTTGGGGAAAGTGAGGGTACCAGTAGTACACAATTAAGGTAAATAAGTAAATAATTCTAAGCAAATGCTTTTTATTATTTCGGCTCGGCTAATATGATTAAAGTCGTTAGCATTTTAGCGTCCTTTAAGCCTTTCACCTTTCAAGAAATGGTGTCAAAAAAACCTGAAAAACTGTTAACTGTAACTGTTGTGTTAACTTAGCAAAATACGTAGGAGTAAGAAAAACAACGAAGTATTTTGCTAAACGGAACCTTATAATGCTGGAGTTGGACTTGCATTTGCCCAGTTTTTACAGATTAAACATTAACATTATTTACTAAACAATAAATACTTACAAATATTTTCATTTGAAAATTGTTTCGGCCAAATAAATATTCCTAATATGTTATTAATTTTGAACACGGCCGGGGATGCGTGTAATTTAGTAGTAACTCTAATAAAATCATAGAAACGTATGTATATATATTCAATATCTGTACATTCATTTTTTTTGGTATTAAAACTACGGATTTTAAAAACACATAGCGACATCTATTGTCGAATGTCTAAATAACAAAATATTTGTGGAGTTATTTTAATGAATAAAATAGCGCTATTAATCTTTTTTTTTTATCAAGACAAGTTTTTTTTTTAATAATTTTTGCCACATTTAGTAAGTTACCTGGCTAAAATGTTTATAGTATGATCGTGGTTAATATAAATAAATATCTAGCCAGTTTTTGTATTTTGTCTCAAAAATGAGATATTTTCCCGCGGTAAAGAGTATTCTATATGTTGATCCGGATAACCAGCTATCACCATACCAAATTACTTCAAAATCCCTCCAGTGGTTTTTCTGTGATACAGTCACTGACAGACAGACAAAATTTTAAAAAACTGTAGATTCGGCCTCTGTGTATTATTATATAATAATAATGTGTATTTCAATAAGATTTTCCAAAAAATATTTAATGTACAGATCCGGCTTAGTTACAATTTTGATATATCTATAGATGTAACTAATTTATAAAGCAAAAAAGATTGTTTATTAGAACACGGGCAGGGCCGCGGGTGATTTAGTAGTAATTCCAATAAAATCATAAAAAGGTCTAATTTGTGCATAAAATTTTTTGGAATTAAAAGTACGTATTTTAAAAACACATGGCACATATTTTTTTTTCAATATAAGCTGTTTTTAATATTTTTTGCCATATTTAGTAAGTTACCTTGCTACAATGTATATAGTATCATCGTGGTTTTATTCCAACCAGTTTTTGTACTTTTTCTCAGAAATGAGATATTTTCCCGCGGTAAAAAGTACCCTATATGTTGACCCGGATAACCAGCTATGACCATACCAAATTTCATCAAAATCCCTCCAGTAGTTTTTCTGTGATGCGGTAACATTCAGACAGACAGACAGACAGACACTTATTTTAACGGGACCTTCACTGGTATATAGACGAATGAGAGTACTATAGAGAGGTTAATTTTGTTATAACACACAAGCAAAACCACGAGGGAAAGATAGTCTAAACTGTATGTAAATAGGTCTAACCATAATCGGACATTATTAATTTTGAGATGCATGAAGCTTTCTTTAAATAAAATTCGAGAAACAATACAGATGAGTTTTGCAGCATGTGGGAAACTTCGAAGAGATTTTGAATTAGCAATACCGCAAAGCCTGGCTGACGTTACGATTGGTTCATCACTTTAAAGTTGCTTAGCGAGCCTTACAGAGGAAAGCTCGGAATCCTCTGTAAGATTGGATCTGGATTTAAGTTATCCAATAGAAAATCGATTAGGTTATCGATATCAAGCTGAAAGAATTATTATCTGAAGTGACAGTGGGCTGGTCATCTTTGTCGTAAGACCGATAAAACCATGGCTCGGAAAATATAACACGCTTTCTACCAAGGTAAAGCGATGATATAAACAAAGTGCTGGCAGCAGTTGAATGTATAGAGCTGAAGATCGAGTTCAATGGTGTATCATGGGAAACGCCTTGATTCAGCATACACGAAAGTGGACTGAGTACGATAATAATGATGATGGTAAAAGCAGTCAAGAGAGACAAATGGCAGTAATTTCCGAAGAACTTCAACTTTACAAAAAACGCAAGTCAATACAAAATTACTTCGTTTGGATATTGAACCGACATCTATCTGTTAGTGTTACTGTGCCACATAAATACAATAAAATTTCCTGCGTATTTTATTACTTGGAGTCCATTTCATCTTCAACTTTTACATTTAAAATCGTATTACGTTTCTATCAAGCATTCGCATCACTACAGTCCCGATGTTATACAACCGACAGCGTAGTTGTTTATTTTTTATTGCACTTAAATAGGACTTCGATATAGTCCATCTTCCGGCCTACTCGATTGCCTACTTTAGAAGTCAATTTTCAGCTTTCTCGTTTCTTTCAATATTTCCGTCCATTCAGTAAATGAATTTATGTTAAATTATATTTGTGTCTTAATTTTAAATATCGCCAATAAAGTATAACTTACACGTGCGAATCCGTGTGGTGGGGAAGGGCTATTACTATTATTTAAACAGAACATTTGTATTCTGTTTTTCTGAAAAGTATAAGATTTTATATCATTATCAACGATTTTATCTATCTATGTACATTGGTAATCCTCTTAAACCTCTTAAATCCTCTTAAAACAAAGTTGATTTCTTACTGTCTTATTTTGCTAAATATACAGGATGGAACAAATCAATGGAACATGGAAGAAAAGTACCTTAAATATTAAAATTATCAATATTTACTCAAAGAAAACATTTCTGTATTTTTAAAAATAATAATAACTGCATTTTTTTTTAAAAAAAGCTTATCTGAACCGGTAATCGAACAAAATAAAAATTCAAAAAAGGACAACGTTACTATTTTATCGAATTAGTCGATATCTATGGTAAGGATAAAATCTCTCGAACAAACATTGCGTCTTAGAATTAAAGAAAACGATGAAATCTTACAAATTATACATAATAATCGACTCTAACATGGTAGAATAGGTTTTCACAAAAAAATAAATGCAGTTATTATTATTTTTAAAAATAAAGAAAAGTTTCCTGTGAGTAAATCTTGATAGCTTCAATATTTAAGGTACTTTTCTTCCACGTCCCATCGATTTGTTTTTTGAAACTCTGAAAGACATGAAATTGGTTCCAACTATTAAGCCGCCGAAATCTGTCGTCTTGAAACCAATTAAACTTAACTGAAAGAAGCTTCTCGAGCCAACAACACTGCAAATATCGGAACCTATTACAACATATTGATATCATTTCTATGAATATTTTTTTTCGAATATATGATTAAATTCTACTAAACACAAATTTTGAGGAAATGAGGAATAGATCTCATTTTTCAGATTCCAACCAACGAACTACCTAATTAGTAACTGTAGTTAATCGTATTAAATACATATATAATGTTATAAAGGCAACATAATAAAACCTCTATAAACATAACGTCATATAAATATGATGCAGAGATTCTAGCTAATATGTTTTGCTGTCGAGGGTGCCCTTAGACTGACAGCGATTTATAAATCTTATTTAACTTAGTAATATATTGTAGACGTAGGCAAATCATTTGTTATCAAAATAATATACGCGAGCTTTTTCTTTTTGATAAACATTACTATCCCACAATTTCTTGCCAAAATAAGAATAATAATATATATTACATGTATAATTGGGTATATATTACTATTTAAAATTTATACATAACATACGAGTATTATAAATAATAATGTATATTGTAAATCTTTCCTACTGTTCATTATTATTTCTTAACCTTTACACGAATACTTACTAAGTCATATACTTAAATATAAATTTTGGTGAGTGATAGCAAAAATTTAATGTTAAGCATAGTGTATACAGGTGGCGCCGAGTCGCATCGCCGACCAATTTGCCGCTTGGCGGATCAAAGACGGGTCTAGTTCACCCCGTTCCATTACCTCCACATAGTTGTAATGATAACTATATAATGATAAATATTATAGGAAGTATATAAAACATTTTTTTCTAGAAAATTCTTTGCCTAAAATTTTATAATGTTATAACAGTAGGTAGGTATATATTACATGTACAATATTGCGAAAACAGATTCAGAGGAAATTTGATTTCTAAGAGATATCGAAGCGTTAATTTGACTCTGATTCATTAAAATTAGACGTTGAATACTTGTAAGCGTAGATAAATAGGAAGAAAATAATACTTGCTGGTATTAAATACTTAATGATCTTCGAAATTACTTTAAAACGCGAACATTTGAGAAAATTATAAATTGCAAGTTATACTTTGTATTTATAGTAACAGCTATAAATACAGAGTAAAACTTGAAGACGATATATAAATATTTCATATTATACTTCATTCAATATATTCTTATCTAAATATATTCACATATGATGATAATATTGTATCATAATATCTCCATGTCAATTTAAATTGCAAGAATAACTTCCATAATGAATTTCCAGGAAAATTTTATCGCATCAACAAATAGTAAAAGCAATCATATAAAAGTCAATCTTTAAATAAATACAACAGTATTTGTGCTCTTCGATGGCATTGCGAAGGCCTTTACAGGAACAGGAAAGGTCAATACAGTTAGTCTACGATTTTGTTTAATTTTCTGAAGCCGCTATAGGTCAGGCTATTTCGTTTACAATGGAAAATCATAAAATGAAAATTTCTAATGCTTATAAAATATGAAAAGTATAATTCTTAAATTCTGCCGTCTACAATAGTAATATGTCATAGCGTTGTTGAAATGTGAATGTTTTTAGTTGTAATTAAAATATTCTTATTTGAAACGAATCCTATAGCACTGCTATACAAACGAATTAGCTTCGTCATGTTGTATCAAAGAATGTCATTTTCGTAGGAAATATAATATATATTCAGAAGCGGACATCAAAAGATCCCTATCCATATCTGACCACATGAGTCACAAAATTAAAATTTCACATCATCAATCACGATATCATTTAGTTTCAAAGCTTCAGTATTATATTTCATTACGAAAAATAGAATAAATCGACATTTCAAGTTAGCAAGTTGACGAAATATCTATTTTAGGAATATATTATTTTACAGGCTATTAATATAGAATACTAGCAGTGCCCGCGGCTCCGCCCGAGTTCAGATGACCAAAAACCAAATTCTTAAGTTTTACATACATATTAGTATACATATTACATTGCAGTTTTTGTATTTTTTCTCAGAAATGAGATATTTTTAAGCGATAAAAAGTATCCTATATGTTGACCCGGATAACCAGCTATCACTATACCTAATTTCATCAGAATCCCTCCAGTGGTTTTCCTGTGTTGCGGTAACAGACAGACAGACAGACAGATAGACAAACAAAAATTCTAAAAACTATAGATTTGGCCTCTGTATCGATAATAATGTCCATTTTAATAAGATTTTCCAAAAAATATTCTATGTACAGATTCGGCTTAGTTAGAATTTTATTATATGTATAGATGATATAAGTGCTTTATTATTCCTAATAATTTATTTTTTATATCTAATATATATGTTTGTAATTTGTAAGTAAAATCATAAACTAATCAATACACAAGAGCATTATTAGAAGTTGTCTGACTTTGCTCAAACTGTAAGTTCCACACTATCAGGTTGATACTTACCAAGTCGTGTTACGGATCAAAGCTTTGCTAATAGGTAGCATATGGCACAAGACATCCTATTATAGAAGTGAATATTCACATGAGAATTCCATCGCAAGTTTCAATTGAATAACAAAATTAGTTCAAGTTCCATCCAATAAGGATGATTGGGGTACATTTGTGATAGTAATAAAGTTGCGTTTTACACTTGTGATCTACTCGTACATTATTATTGACTTACTATGTCTTCATAGAGAAATACAAAAACAACAATGGCGAGAGCTATACTACTTGAAAAGTATAGAGATAATAAAGTAATAATATATAATAAAAATATATTTAAACTAGCAATTCTTGTATATTTCTATATTTATCTATTTATACCGACGATCTCGGAAACGGCTCTAACAATTACGCTGAAATTTGGTACGTGGGGGTGTTCCGGGGCAAAAAATCGATCTAGATTAGTCTTATGTCTGGGAAAACGCGTGTTTTGGAGTTTTCACGCGGTTTTCTTTCGCTATTCCACGCAGAATATGGTCGATAATTTCTTACAGTCAAGCGTCCAAGGTGCAAGATTAACAATCACAGGTGTCCGAGTTCGAATCTCGAGCGGTTTTTTTTTGTATTTACTCAAGTTTTTAGTTTTTTTTTATCTAAAAAATACGATATAACAAAATAGAATTCCCAGTGAAGTTCGGTCGCCCAGGTACTATAGATAAATGCACGCATTTTATAGGTATTATTTTATTATAGTTTGATTGTAATAACAAATTAATATTATACATATATTAAAGTATAATTTACAAGTAGGTACACCATATTTATCACTAGTATCTTTCTTGTTTATAACAAAAGAAGTAATAGCAACGTTTTATATAATAAATTTTAGTACGGTCTTATGAGAAATATATGCATAAGTGCTTGGACTTTTTTTATTAGAAATTTGAAGACTCGCTTACAATATATATCTCATTAGACCTACCCATATATTTAAAACACGAATATAAAAAAGTAGCAGCCTGTAAATTATTAAAATATTACATAACGCTATGGCCTTTAAAATAACAACAATAATACAACATAAAGGAAAAACATAGCCTGCTTACATTGAAACTGTATATATTTCCGTCAATAATATTTTATATTAATCCAATACATCCGCAATGATGCGTGTGGGAGACACGAGCGTGCAAAAAAGAGGCAGAAATGCTGTATGTGTAATACCAGCTTGACACGAGAGTGATAAGCGTGATTGATGACGTCATGAGTGCCAAGTCTGCAGGAAGGGTGACACCATGCCCTACTTGTTGAATGTAATAGATATGTTACTTTAACTCAAAATGCGGCCGATTTGTATTCCCACGCTCTCTGAATAGCTGAATAAAAGAAATGGTGTTTATTATTTTTAATATATGCACATATTTACTTTTTGAACATATTTTGATTTTATGTTCCTGTTATGGTACTTCTTAAGGAGGACGAGTAGGTACCTAATATAAAAAGCGGGAAGTGATGAATTCTGTATATACAAACGAATTTATTATATATAATTTTAAATATTAATGAAAACTAATATATATTTAGTTTAATCTAGTTCATTTTGAAATTTTAATATTTTTTATTTTGAACTTATAAATTCTACAATCATAGATATAACGCAGTTTCATCTTTGTCCTCCTGAAAGAAATCTGAAAAAAAATATGTTTTATTGTAATGTGTAATATTATTATTATTATATATAATTATTATTATATATAATTAGTATTAGTATTATATAATAATTAGTTCATATTACTTGTTACAGATATGTTCCGAAGCACAATTATGGTCTTGGCAATGTTCAGCCTCTCGGCGATATGTATTTTGCCTACATCATCCGCACAGGCTCTATCGCAGTATGATGGTGAGTGGATTATATCGTTGTATATTTATTTATTTTGAGTGCACAAATTTAACAATAAACAATAACATTTTTACTAAACAGACACTATATTTCCTTTTTATGAAATTATTTCATTTATTATTTTTAGTGAATTTTATTCCGTCCATACGTATAACATACACTATAAATTATGTCGAATTTTATAAGCTTTGATGCAAAAACAATCACATTCAGTGAGACATCGAGTGACCCATGCTTGTGCAAGTCGAAAAAGTAATGTAGAATTGCAGTTTCACTGTACAAATAAACATTTTATTGAAAATAAACTATAGGTTAATTTGCTAGAGTGTAGAGAGCCTCCGAAACACGTACTTCATTCACACGGTCGCGTGACGTTGACCGTAGTAATAAATGTGACAACGAGTCGAAAACAGCACAGACCCACCCTAAATTGACACAGCTATTATTCTACAAACGCTCCACAAACAGTTCAATTATCCATGTCAAATTTGAGAGCATTTATCTAGCTTCCCAAAACAAGAACATCGTCGCCGTATCTTTTATATAGTTATTTAACTGTAGTAGTGTAATAGTAATATGTGAGTTTTACTTTACGTATTACCTATTGCAGATTTAATTTAGAAATATAAGCCTAATCAGCAAATTTTTAATACATTGGGAAAGAGTGATACGCTTTCGCATCACTCAGACGATTGACTATTGACTTGTTGCAATGAAATAATGTCAAAAACTACTATCATAATAGAATATCACTATGTGACACTAACCACGTTCATATACTCGTACATTGTTTATGCAAAAAATCAAGTAATTTCGTTGTTCTGTTACTGCGTGAAATAAAGACAAATCATAAAACACAACTTTTCATTCACATAATATGGTATGTAACGTATTATACTCGTATCTATTAGGTAAGTAGCAAGATATAGCACACCTACATATGTATATATAAGCGAGGACAGAGTCCCGCATTAATAGACTAATTGAATCAGGTGGTTTAACGAAGTATTTGCATATTTTATTGTGATAATACAATGTTAACGAAGAACACAGTTACAATTTGCCTTTCAGGATCCGAATATACGCTCCATCTTTTTATGATTTTAAATGATTTACTGAAACATAATTGAGAGTGATACTTGTTTATTTATTTGTAATTATATTAGGTTTTTTATAATACATTGAATTCAAGTCATTCTTAGTTTAAGTATCAGTTAGAGTTCCAGAATTTTCATATTAAGCGAAACGTGTCATTATAAATATACCTACACTTGTATTCGAAATATATACTACATTTCATTTCATTTCACAATAGATTTCATCGTCTCAATACAAATATGAAGATGCCGGAAAGGAACGGATGTATACAAATTGGACATCGTAAAACGTAATATTAAGCATATTGGAAAATCTAATAATTCACAAGCTCCGCTTTGAATTATCACCTTCTCATTTAAGTACCGTTCCCAAAGGAATGAAGACGACGACGCTTCGGTCCGAAATAAGCTTGAGATGTAAATTGAACTTAGCAAATTAGACTCGCAAAACTTACTTGCATAGTTTTCAATTTATTTAATAAATGAATTTAAAAAAAATAAGGAGGTTTTTCGATATCTAATTTTCTTATAGAGCAGGAATAAATTAGGTTACATAATATTAATGAAAACAATATCAACAGTAGTAATTAATGATAGGTATGAATGTATATACTATAGTAAGCATGTCGGTAACACTCTTTTCATGGTAAATGATACGATAGATAATTTATATGAAAGAACTGCCTATTTTTGTTACACATATTTAATGGAAGAACGTAAAATTGAATATAATACTTTATTAGTCCATACTGTATCACATTTGTTGTGAATTACTTTATACTTTTTTGTATTTCTTCATATTTATGATATATAAACACTCTTTTATAATCTTCACTTTTAACTGCGTGAACAAATTTGGAAGTTTTTTTGAAGTAAAAAATATTGATACTATTATATGATATTCACTAAGAAGAAATGCAGCTGATTACAGTGTGTTCATTGTAGTTTCATGAAGACTGCAGTAAAGATTCAGCAGAATGCCTAAAGTGTAACGTCTGATTATGCACTAATTACTCGTGGACATCATCCCTGACATACATAGGCAACTAACCCACATGTCTTTTTTTAAAATTATAGGCAACTCTTCTTGACTTACCATATATATAGATAGATAGATTTATTTTGATGAGTGCCATTAATTATAGTCTGTCAAAAGCGTGTTTTTTAAGTTTGTAAAACTGTAATTTTTACCTACACATCAATGCAATTTATCTCGCTTATTTATATCACTTCCGATATTCTTATGAGTGAATCATTTTTAACATGCTTACCACTTGTATTACGGTGAATGAAAACCACTGCATGTATGAGAGAACCTAGTAAGTTTTTCAAAAGACATCATGAAGTCCGCTATCCCGCAATTGACCAGCACGTGTTTATGACGTGTCCTCGTATTGAAGAGAGATCCGTGCACAACAGTGAGAGGTTAAGAAGGGCGGAATACATGCATTACGTTATATGAATACATATTACACACACCTTCAATAAAGGTGAAATAGCGATGAAGAGCAAGAAACGCTGAAGTCTGGCCTCGTGTGGTATTTAGTTGTCTTTAATAAATAATTAATTACTACAAGTGTGCGAAGAAGAGTGCTTAGTTATGTCTAAAAAAGGAAGCTACTTATCTTTAGTGGAAACCAAAGTATCTCGTTCAAACCAAAATTACAGTAATGCGGCTTTCCTTTAAGGCCTAACCTTGAATTAAGCTTAAGCTTTGATGACGATAGCGACAATAAATGGGAGCCGGGGCAAATTGTTAAATTTACACCGTGTTCTAAGCCAATGAATTTAGCACTATTTAGAGTTTAGCCAATTCTTCTACACGTGCAGTTTCTTGACGAACTTTATAGTACAATCATATGTATTTTCCTGCATATACAGTCTTTTTGCACTATATACGGGTTTTTAATAGCTTTCTATGAGATTGTGCGCACCCGCGATAAGTATTGCTAACACACATAAAGGTTCGTGTAAGTTTGTCTATTCTGTTTAGTTGTGGTACTGATATTCTCCAGAATTACGAATTTGTTACAGTTTCAAATAGTACAAATTTTAAGTATTAATTACAATAACAATAACAAATTCTTTTCGCATATAGTCAAAGGCGACACTTAAGTTAAATATTGGATCCATCCAGATTACTCTCCATACTAAATAATAGTTTTTTGAGGTTAAACGACAACAGAACTTGAAAAAAAATTCTATGATTCATCTCAGATTGATTTCAGTTGGGTTTTATAAAAGAAAAAGGCTCTAGCTATGTACATTGTACATGTTGGATCTATGTTCCACACTTACAAACAATTGCATGTATTAACAAAAATGTCCATTATAAATATTTTAGGTGTTTTTACTTGTTAATACTTAATAGATTTATCTATACATATAATAAAATTGTAACTAAGCCGAATCTGTACATTAAATATTTTTTGGAAAATCTTATTGAAATAGACATTATTATCGATACAGAGGCCAAATGTATAGTTTTTTTGAATTTTTGTCTGTTTGTCTATCTGTCTGTTACCGCATCACGGAAAAACCACTGGAGGTATGTTGATGAAATTTAGTATGATGATAGCTGGTTATCCGGATCAACATATAGTATACTTTTTATTACGCTAAAATATCTCATCTCTGAGAAATCTATACTAAACATTAAAACGTTAGTAGGGATGAACCCTAGCGGAGCGAGGGTGAGTCGCTAGTTCTTAATTAAAAACAAAGGCCCAATATCTTGTGTAAATAAATATACAAGTAACTCAATTTCAACTTACAATGTTTACTTTTCCTTGCCCAGAAGAAAGTTACCTTAATCTTTAAAAATATGTTATGTTTACAAAATAAACTATAAATATGTGATAGGATTCTTAGTAACCGGCGACCTCGTCCCTAGATATCTATGAGCACAAGACGTGATTTATTTTCATTATTATTACGTAAACTATATTACCAAAACTATATTGTCAAATTTTATCTCTGTTAAGTATTTGTCATTATGAAATATTGTTCGAATAAATCATCTAAACACTACTTATAATTAATAAAAAAATATATCTTTTATACATATAATGTATATATCCTAAAATACCGGTGGTAGGACTGTCAAGCCTGAGGAGTCCGACTGGATGGGTACCACCCCCTTATGTATTTCTGCCGCCAAGCAACAATGATTGCATTGTTGTGTTCCGGTTTGAAGGGTAAAGTAGCCAGCGCAATTACAGGCAAGAGGCATATCATCTTAGTCCTCACAGTGACAACGCACCTGTGATTCTGCATTTCGTTACTTAAAACCTAAGTGCATGAACCGTAGGTGTTATGGGCGACAGGTACTGCTTTCCATCAGGTGGTCTGCCTGCTCGTTTGTCACAATCTCATAAAAAAAATATATAAAAATTAAATATATGGTATTGCGGATTTTATTGTAGAACTAAAATATTAGCATATATAAAGAATCATTTATATTATTTTTCCAATATTAGCATCATCAGCGGTATCGGACAATGGAAACGGGTGGGACGCTTTAGGCGGGCTGTACGCGCTACTAGCGCAGCACGACGCATTGGGCGGCCACGCACTCGCCCGCAAGTCAGTACGCTCGCCCTCCCGCCGCCTGCGCTTCGGTCGCCGCTCAGACCCCGACATGCCACCTCAAGCACCCGTAAGACTTATATTTAATTATTATTTCTATTTAACTGCTAATTTAATCGTAGCATATTTAATCTATGAAATAGTCTATCTATGTATTAAATTTCATTCAAATCCGTAAAACTGTTTAAGCGTGAATGACTAAGAAACATATCTACACATTCATACAAACTTTCGCATTTATATTTTGATTTTATTTCGATTTTATATTTTGTTCTTGGACATAACAAAAAATCTGTTGTTTAATCTATAAAAACCATATGAATTGTTATTTTTAATACTTACTTATCATAAAAAAATATATATTTAAACAGAATTTAATACACTACATTAAGATACAAAAAAATATGGAGCTTAACGATAAAACAAAATAAAAATAAGAATGTATAAATACTATTATCAAATTATATTATTAGAAACACCGTTATGGATACACCAAAATGCTATCTGACTGTATTCTTGAGTGGATAATGCATGATAAAGCCCGAGCAAAGTGGATAATGTTACCCACAGTATTACTTACAGTCATCTTAAAACGTTCCCTTCTGCCACATTTGCCAAAAGAACGATACAAACAAGATCAGGCTCGCGGATCTAAAAGCATTTATTTATTGTATCGTGAATAAATTTCATTGCTCTGAATATAAGATTAAGATATTTTTAAAGAGTTCTCATAGATATGTGTAACTATGTAGGAACATTTACATAGCATAAGTATTATTATTTTCAATTTTGTATTCATCTTTTCTAATTATTTTAGCAAAAGATATCTTAATTTATGAGATGATATAGCGAATCTTTACAATTTTGCGATATACGTGACCCACTGAACTTGATAATTCAATGTTTATTTGAAATTACCGACATCTCACTGAATTCGTACAACGGCCTTATAAAATTTGTATCCTACTAATTAGGATTGATGTTCAATTAATACATGATGATGTATGTATGTGATATTATTCTTAACGTTTACTACCTACTGGTATTTATAATCAACAACAAAATTCCTATAATATTAAAAAAAAAAACATTAAATTGTATGAATAAAGTCAATTACTATGGCCGTACGCTTAATATTTACAATAAAAACAGTAGTATAAGGAAAAATTTATCTATTCAATCTTCAACAACTTGATAAAAACACACATGCGTTGCGTATGGAGGACAAAGCAAAGTATTCTTTCTGAGTCAGTACCAGGTGCAGCTGATGCATATGTCCGGATTTGATATGTGCCTCCATAAGACTTTGTACATAGATTTGCCTCTGAAGTATATGTTGGTAAAACACAATTGGTGATTGAAACAAGATTCAAGCTGACTCTGACCGTTTAAGTTTATTCTGCCAACACCCTGGTTACCGAGACAATCTGGTCATGCGGTGGTATCTTGATCAACTCGAGCGTTAAAAATCACCTATGATGTGAAGATGATCGCTATCAGGTATCGCGCTTATTGCTTGTGTAAGTTGGTTATACTTAACTTCAGATGTTGTGCCTAATGTCAACTACATATGCGGAAATCAAGATATAAAGCCGCAGTTCCTAAAGAAATGTAATACCACTATATTCACTAATAGTCCAAGAGGCGTCTCAACAGATGAAAGGTAGATCATTACGGACAGCGAACCCTGCACCATGCTCGCGATTAGCATGTTGACTCTTTCGTATCCAGACAAAAGGGTAATGGGATTCTTTGATGAATCCAGTGTCAAGAAGGCTAGTTTCCTAAAGAGCTAAAACGGTAATGTTAAGTTTTGTCCATTCAGTGTCAATCACATAGGTTTTGAGCAGTTCTTGTGCTCAATGTGAATCTCCGCAGGTCTCCGAGAGGATCTCCTGTCCTCATTGTACAGACATTACATGTCGCTAAGCGCATGGATAAGTGTGGTTGCTTGTCTTGATTTCTTTTCTTTTGTTTTTGCGTAGGTGACCAAATTTACAGCACGGGCTATATTATAGTTTTTGCCTAGTGTTTTATTTACCCAACGGAACAAGTCAATTCTTAGATCGGAATCTTATTGGTCGGGATTTGCCCAGCTATAGCAGATGGTAACTGGTCGAAAGACCTTCGATGGGCCCTCCCACTATTAAGAATGATTACCCTAGCACAGGTGCTTACGCCTATTCGCGTAGACTTATAACTGGTAACTTCCATTCTCCGTGTTGGTTTCACCGCTATAAGATTGCGATGGCAGAGTGTCCTCTTCACAGACGTTAACTGCTGTATCTGGCACTCAATTTGTAACTAGTTAACTGAGGCAAGTCTGTCATATGGCCAAATGGCATGAAAGCAACAATCATCCATCTAATCCATGTTTCGTGGTGTACACTTGCTCTGGTTGCGATCAGTCTTGCCGCTCCAGAATTGGCATTTCAGAATTGGATTGACTGTGCAAGTCACGAATGGAAGTGTCAAGAGCAACCATACACTGCTTGAAATATCTAAAATAAATAAAGAGGCCAATAATTATGATACGACCAAAATAAATTTGAACATTAAAATCCTTTATTGTGTAATATTCATTACTTTTCATTTTCCTTAATCCTTCATTTTCATTAGAAACTAAGATAAATAACATTTTCAGCTCGATGACATGGATGAGCTGCTTGCCCTGCGCGAGGTGCGATCCCCCGTTCGCCTACGTTTTGGGCGCCGTTCTGACGAGCGCGCTGTGCCTCACATCTTTCCCCAAGAGGTTTGGTTCAATCGTTTATAAAGAGTACATAAGTTAGGAAATATTTCAAAAACAAATATTATATTCATTATACATTCGTTTTACCCGGTCGAATTGAGCTAAAGTGCTACTGCTAACTAGCTATCAATCTAGCTATAACACATTGTCCCAGTATCGACCAAAATCAAAAAATGGAATGAACAATTACTAAGTGCATGAAGATAGGAAAGGATAAAACTTATACACACATTTAATTAATCTGACTTATCTGAGACCCATATTACAAAATGTTTAATATGCAACAAAGAAACATGTTTTTAGGATTATTTTTAGTACACAGAATAGGTACCGCATAAAACATATAATTTAATAAATATTATTATATGTACTTGATACAAAGTATACTAGATGATAAGTGTAAAAAAAATATATTTCATAGGATTTCTGCAAACTTCTATTTATATATTATATTGATCGGAGACCGTAAAATTACTAACACGTTGTAAAAGCGTGAAACGAACTCATTCACCCTAACAAGCCACTATTCGCTGTTACGACAATTGAGCTGTATCATGGAGAATAGCCTCAATTTTACACATCCGAGAGCAGATTGTGAGAGATACCTTTAGATAGAATTAAGAAAAATCCATTTTAAATTAACATTTCAGCAAATGCTTTTAGAACTACTTATACAAAGTTCGAGATTAGGTATATAGGTAAACTATTTTCCTTATTGCAGACACGTAGATTCAATTTTGTTATTGGAGTTCTTGGATGTATTACTTATTTGTATGTATTTGTATTTATATTATTGTTGTTTTCTTACCTATCTTTTTTGTTCAGGAGCAAGATCGATCTGCTCGAGCCCCTTCTATGCGCCTTCGGTTCGGTCGCCGTTCAGACAACAATATGTTTTTACTGCCTTACGAGGTAAAAATTATAACATGATAATAATTGTTGAAATAAGTTTTAGGCCTCAGATATTTTGATTTTTTAGGTTATGGTAATATTATGAAAGTATTAATTTAAAGGGATAAATCAAAACAATAATAGAAGCCAACTTTTGTTTAAAGCATGTTACATAAAGTAAAAATGAGTTAGGAACATGCTAATGTCAAAATTGCAAAAAGTCTTAGTAAAGTTATTTTTATAAGACAAAAATTTGAAAAGGCTCTATTTCAAATACTAATAGTAAAATATTTACAGTCGGCATTACCAAAAGAAGTGAAGGCGGGCTCAGAAGACGACAGACAGCAAAAGTAAACTACAAATTCCGCACGTTATAGGTAAATTTATAATCTCCGCTCCATACAGTTATATTCAGCAAGTAATTTTAAGGTAACTTATTATGTACCGTTAAGTGTCAAATTTTAAATATCAACTTTAGATCGTTTTCAATTAAATCATTATAAACTGTGTGTACATAATCAGATAGTATATTGTATGTTGTTAAATGTTATTCTAAAGCTAAATTAAAATTTATTTTTAAATAAAATGGAATATAATTTTTTAAACAGTTTATCACTTTTTTTATACTCACTATTGCTCTGGCGAAGAATTCTACATTTTAAGAGCTGGGTAAATGTAAAATTACTTCGCTTTGCTAGAGATGACTATTGTTCTAGTTTAGTTCGAAATTGATCTAATTATTTTATATTTCTTTTTTATTTCTTAAGATACATTAAATGTTTATTTGTGTTCAAATAGTTACATAGTGCAATAAATAATAATTGAAATATAAAAAGCTAACAATATCTATGAAGTTTTAATCTGATTCCCTTTCTTCTAACAATATACGTACCTTAATAAAAAAAAATAATAACTTTAAAAGTTAAGGATAAAGAGTTTACATATTACAGTGGCTCACCTTTGCTTCACTCGGGTTCGCCTCTAAAAAAAACTAAAACAGATCAATCTCACAGGGATCGTAATTTTTTCCGGGATAAAAAGTAACCTATGTACTATTCCAGACTATAATCTATCTCTGTACCAAATTTCATCCAGATCCGTTCAGCCGTTCTGGCATGATTGCGTAACAAACATCCAAACATTCATCTAAAATTTCATATTTATAAATCTTAGAAAATATAATTGAAATTGAAATGAAATATATCTTTTGTAAATGGCTTAATTAATTAAATATAATTCTAATTTATTAGATTTACATTTATTCTTATTGATATTTCCATACGACGGAGTAAGAAGAAAAAGCTTGTCTCAGTTACTCATTCAAACTTGTTACTAAACAAAACCAACGAGAACATATTTTACTTAGGCTCCATTTCCTAAGCCCATGCTTACTATAATTAGCTTAAAATTCTGCTAGATCGACTTTATCAGAGCAAAAACATTTTAAGATTATATGAGCTGACTGCAATGTTGAGATAAGTATTTTGAATAAGTACAATGGTTTAAATGGGTGCTGTTCTTTTTTATGTCTTTTTTGTACTTATTATGTCTTTTTCGACATTTATTACCTAATTTCATCAAGGCATGGCACAAAGTTTTTTTTTTCTGGGGACATTAACACACAGCACTATTTAGTTCCATGGTAAGCTACGAGGCTTGTGTTATGGATACCAGATAGTTGATACACTACACATATATAACTTTTTAAATACATACATATAACATATAAATATAAACACCCATAACTGGAGTACAAGCATTCGTGCTCATTAATCAAATCAAAGCCCCCAGCGGGACACAAACCTACGACCTTTGGCACAGCAAGCAACTACAAACTGAGCCATACGTGTAGTCAAAAGTTGCCATGGTGATAGTTTGTAATAATAATGGTGGCCCTATAATATTCAAACTGTGATTTAGGCACGATGTAAAGACAGAAAGGAAAGGTGTTATTATGTTCTCTTAAAGACTATCCCGTAAGATGAAGAGTGTTAAGCTTTGAATACCAAAAAGTACCTACTACATGTTACAATATTTTCACTATGAAAATGTATGTCGTCTGATCTTCGCAGTACTATTGTTCTGTCGTTAAAATTTAGTGCATTACTTTGAAACTATTTTCAAATCTATTTTTTAACAATACATTACAGTAATACCCATTCAACGGTAATGAAATATATAAAGCGTTAAAATTACTATTAGGTTCGTCATTGGTTTTTTATAATTACCTGATTTTATATGATATATTCTCTCCACATTTTAATTACGATTTCTGTATCTTCCATTTTGGATACCTTGGTTGATATGAATAAAACTGAATTCATTGTGGACGTATGGATGAACTACAAAGGTATGATAATGTTTATCTAAGAAAGATTGCTTATTTTACTGTAAAGGAAAACCTTTACGAAAATATATAAAGATAAAAATAAAAGGACTCGGTAGAGTTTTGCTACCTTTGTAGTAAGATAAGGTTCTGTTGTATTTTTTGAAACTCTCATACTCTCATAATTGTAATTTTATTGAAAAACAAACAATATCGGAAAAGTTAATATTTGTATACAATGTTACGAAACATGCATCGTCTGCAGGTTTATAACTCCGCTGGAAGAAATTGTAGATGTCAATCTGTCACAAGCAAACTTTCTGCTACCTAATCCATTTAAAATACTACAAGTTGAAGGCGGTTTTGCCGGTAAAAATATTCAATATAACAATTATGAAGCACATAGAATAAAAAAAAAAGAAGATGAAAAGTTTGTATAACACATGTAGTAATAGTAGTAGTATTGTTTCTGTTTCTACTTCTACAAAAGAGTACCTAATAGTATGACACGGACAAAGGACATAGTAAGGCTTTTTGTCATAGAATGAATATTAAATATTATATTTTTAGGTGGAAAAGGTCACAAAGATTAATAATAAATTTAAATTTAATCAATTCAAGTGTCAAGTATAATTTTATAAACGGAAATCATTTTTGATACAAATAGAAAATAAAAGGTGTAAATTAGGTAAGTATAAATGACAGCATTGACACTGTTTTATATAACAAGAAAATGTCAAAGACACTTTTTGGTAGACATGACCTTTGCATGGATAACTTATATAAGTCAATTTTATTTCTGATAGTTACATAACATGTATTATCACTTAGAAAACAAGATTTTATTAACAGTTCTTAATTCTATCTAGGCATATTAACTTTAAAAGCATCCTTTGTGGCAAAAAAAATAAATAATGCTATAAATATAATAAATATCAAATCGAGACTGAGATTAAATTCTAAATCGGTGATTAGCGTGATTTTTAATATTATTTGACTAGGCTTTACTTTTTTTCCAGGGAATGAACGAAATACGAATGTTATATTATACAGATAGTTCCTACATATCTACTATAATATTCTTTTTATTTAAAACTAGCGACTTACCCTCGCTTCGCTCGGATGCGTCCCTAGGTATGTTTTAATTTTTTTGAGTGAAACCCTAATTCTTTTTCTAAAATAAAAGTATCCTAAGTTAATCCTTATAATATCAGCTATCTGCCAGTGAAAGTCCAGTTAAAATTGGTCTAGCTGTTTCGGAGATTAGCAGGAACAAACAGATAGACAGACAGACAGACAAAATTTTTTGTTGTGAATTGTGCTTTTCTTATAAGTATCTATATAGATAATAAGTAAATTTACCATTACCATTGCTATTTAACAATGCATCGTTTTCAGAATGTTTAAATTCTGAGGAAGGAAACGGTGAGCATAGGAAAGTAGTAAAACAATAATAATATAAAACGATTATTTAAGCTACGAGTATAAGTAATGACAAGTGCGTAATTCTTCGACTGAATAATATATTAGGAAAAAGTTTAATTTCTACTCGTAAACAAATGTTCCATTAAGTGACACTGCTTTAGAAAATAAGGGAGTGGTAACCCAGTGGCAACGCGGTTGCTTGGGAAACGAAATAAATTGTGAAACCAAATTAGGAAACTGGGTTCAAATACCGGATCTCACACCTCTGACATTTTCATGTGCGAAACATTTTGAACATGTAAGAACAAGAAAATAATGTGAGAAACTTGCAAGTCGAAGAGAACCTAGCAAGTTTTCGAAAGTACCTGATTTCCTCTAACCCGCACTTCCCATTTTCTAACCTTTCTATTGAAGAGAGGCGGTGCCCAGCAGTGAGACGTTAAAAAGGGCTAAATGTTGTTTTATAAAATAATTGTTCACTGTAATTATAATATATGATTTTAGGATAAATTATATTTTATTGTATCATTGTTCGTTTAATATTACATTAGACTAGACTTTAATAAAGAAATAACTTTCATAGCTTATATTACCTCCATATTGCATAAAAAATTACAAAAGTTTATTCGCAGATTTCTTGTTCATTAAAAAATCATGAATATTCGAAACTTATTTAAAATTGAAATAAGCATACAGTATCGGTGAAAATGAATACTGAGATAAAATATATTTAACATTTTGTTAAATGTGGCTATCAATATTATAATTTTAAATTTATTTGATAGGATTACTATTATAACAAGTATATTATTACATCTGTACTTAACACAAATAAACTACTCCTTCATCTTTGACCATGTTTTCATCGGTGTCATAATAGATGCGAGTCACGGTTATTATATGCACGCCGCTTTGCCAGATATTTAATTCCCGTTTCTCTTTGCCACGTGTTACCTACACACCACACCTGCTTTTCTATTTTTAATAAAGTATAAATAAATCAAAGTTTCATTTTCCTTACTGAAAGTCTTTGACAATTTACTCAAAACAACCCTGAATGTTGACTATTTATAGTATAATATTATCGTAAAAAATGTGAAATTAGTGACTATTGACTAAGTATAAAATTCTAGTATCTACAATAACTCAGTGAAAAGGGTTTCGCAAAATATTTTCGCTTGAAAGTAGTTCGTATGTTTATTACTTTAAATATCATTTAAGTTTTCTTTACATTAAGACTCTATTATACATTTCGAGCATTTTATGTAAAAGTTTTACAAAGTCGTACATGAAAATATGAAAATTCTAATCATTAATTTAATTTTAGTCAACATTTAAAACATGTGATATTCTGAAAAAAAAAGCTCTAAATAACTTTATAACTTTTGTTTAAAATAATGACAATAACATGACAAAGACCAATCCCAATCCAAGCGCATATTCATATTGCAAATATGGAGCACCTGGGTATAAAAAACTTGATAAAAGTTTATATTTTCCAGTAGACGTGGTCAATTCGTGGAAAAGTCTATCCGCTGCCAAGTCAATTGTAGATAATAATAAAATTTTAAAAAATAAACATACTCGTTCATTACAATTGGTAACTTCTCTACTTTGATCAAAGTATCTGTTACAAAAAATTTTCATCTTGAAAGCTTGAAACAAATACCTAATCTGAAAATAATATTAAAAAAAACTATGTTTTTTATAATCTATATTAAAAATAGTGAAGATAATTTGTAAGTTGTCTCAGATTTTTTCAATACTAATTTATTTTGCGTAAAATACCTATATACGATCAACATACAGAAGAGATCATTAACCTTGATGTTTATTTGAACAAAATTTGAATAGATAAAATTTATATATTGTACTTATGTCGCTTCCATATACTTTAAAAATAGTTTTGGATTGTGAATAAAATTCTCGGTTATTTTGTGATAGAAGGTGCTAGTTCATTCGCAGGAGAAGCCGTCTGTAGCAGAGACGTTTGACTATCACAGCTCATTACAGTCATTAGTGCATGGCAGTTTAAGTTCAAGGACTGCATTGTTAAGCGGACACTTTTATTTTACAGGTAAGGCAAACTTTATATTTTAAATATTAATAATTTGTATTAAATATGATGATAATTATGGTCTACTAGTTAATTAAAGTTTATTTAAATATAAATCAACACTGCAGTATTAAAAAAAAATAAGATTTACATTAGAATAATTGTCATTCGTTTATTGATTTTTGAATTTAATTATAATTATGAATGTCATGAAACATTACAGGTAATACCGTAAGCTCCCGCGCCAGAGTGCGACGCCGCCTACCCGCCTACCCGCGATCAGTTAGAGTTCGGCATCGTCGCCGCTCGCACGAACCTCTCCGCCGCACAAGGTATCATTGACACTTAAAGCTCCACGCTTCATGTAACATTAGCACTAATAAAAGCTTTAGACGTATGTGCTTTTCATTCGTTTTTCACCTGGAGGCCCCTATATTCATGACTAACTCAACATTCAAATATTTCGTTACAAAAATAATCACCATTACTTCACGATACTGAAAATAGCGCGACTCATTTTCATGTATATATATAATGCGCTTCGGCAGTGCGGAGGAAATTTTAGTATGCATGTTATAATACTCTTAAAAGACTCTCTCATTACCTTAGAGCGCATGACACAAGCTGTAGACTCGGGCATGTTAATTACAGCAAACTCGCGTCATAGAGTGGGTGCATAAAGAATAAGATGCGCTTTAAAAATAGGGTAAAACTATTCTCGTACATCGCATAGTCTGGATGATACGACCGAAATATTTTCAACCTTGATGACGGTATCGTTGACCTTGTTTTAACCAGCAGCTGTATTGGCATTAACCGCTCCAGGTGCAGACGCATTGTTTTCATCCGCAGTGGATCAAATGTTATATATCTTTGGTATGGTTTACTCAATCTCTTAATAACCGTGGAAGTAAAAAAAAGCTCATAGAAAAAAACTGTATGAATTTTAATAACAACAATAGAAATTTCTTGCAATAAAAGTCTGAACAGATAGGTATTTTTTTTTTTAATTTGCTCTAATCTTAAATTAATTCAGCTTTTTATCATTAAATTACTTTTTATATTATAATTTAATCCGTTTTATATGTAACAGTTAGTTTAAAAAATCTGTTGGCGTGTTCTGTAAATAACATATTTTGCCAGCAATGCGAGCTTTTTTAGTCGCACCCACGCACTTTCCGAAACACTCGCTGAGTTATTATCTCAAAGGCCATGTAACTACAAAAATGTTTACGACTAAATTTGTGTTTTCAATTAAAATAAGATATTTAATAAATGTGTTAAATTCGGTGTCGCTAACGGTAAAACTATTTTATTAATTACAATCTTTAGATTTTAATTAATTACAATCTAAAGGTTGTAATCAATAACACATGAATGTTAAACACTTTAGTGTTTGATATATATATAAATTAAAAATATGCCTTTACAAAAAAAAAAAATATACGTGTTTCATGTTATTAGTCTTAAAGAGTCGGTAATAGAAGTAAAAATACAATTTATTTTTAATTTGTTTACAATTGCGGAAACAGATACGTTGTGTAACATACCTATGATACACATGAAGAGTATACATATAATTTCTGATACTGGTATTTTTGCGAGATATAACATAGAGAAAGTATCTATATGTTTATAGTTATAAAGAAATAAAATAATGCAATACACATATTTTTTAAATTATTTTTCTATTTCTAATATAAATTATTTGTATTGTATATTATTTGTTCAAAGCTACCTGTCTTGCACATTATTCGAAAAAATATTATAGCTGTCGTCGCCGGTGCCAGGGCTAATAAAATCGTAATAAGACGGCGAGCTTCGTCTCTAACCCGAGGCATAAATCTTACGAGAGTGTAATAAAATTACCTCATGAGAAGGATAAAAATTGACAATCCAATTTTACTCATGTCAAAAGTATAAACACATTTTTTCAATTAATCAGGATAATATTGTCATAAAACTGTTTCTCTGAAGTTACGTATGAATATCATATTTATTTTTGTCACGACCGAGGCAATCTGTCGGCATTCAACGCAATCCATTTTTTCTAAAGAATACCTAAACATATTGTTATGAAAAATAAACTTCTAATATAAAAAAAAGTTTTGTACCTTTTCTTAAACAAGTATCAACTAAGGAACCAGCTTAAAGTATTGTTTATGTTTTTAATTGTGATATACATATCTATATATGCGACATAAGTTATATATCTCATTAGTGTTTCTATCATTTCTCGTCGTAATAATTCTTTCGCATTCTTTATTAAATTATTAACTATAATTTCAGCGCAACGAACGACTTCAAAATGGCCTCCGGTCCGAAGATAGTACACAAGCAATTCAATTCACCTATCGGTCTCTACTCCCAGCAAAATATTCAAGAGACACTCAATAAGCATCTGCAGAACCTGGACAATGGCACCGTCGGGTTCGTAATACAAATAGTACATTGTTCTCACCTCTAACTGGCGGTATAAGCTTCTGCCATTCCAACCTAAACAAATAACCTTTGAAGCATACTCAAATGCAAAACTTTAAATATTATCCACATTACTGGGTTACACAAAGTGTTAAGAGCAAGTAGAGATTTGCGCAAGCTTATTTCACTATATACATGTAGAGTTCGATAAATGATAACTTTAGATGAATGTACACAATTGTTATATTCTTTAAAATCTGTCTAATCTACGATATGTACATTATATATATATATATATATATATATATATATATATATATATATATATATATATAAATTAACTACGATTAAATAAATTATAAATTCGTGTTCAGAATAATTACTACAAATACCTAACAAAACATAAGAGGCCCACGACCCTTTTCATATGAATTTAAATGGTTTGAACCTTTCGGCTTAATATACAATATTAAGTTTAATCCTATTTCCCTTTATGATAAATTGTAAATGAAAGATTAGTTTAATATGTCGGAAGACGTATCGAGGCGTGCAATATTAAAAACAGTCATTACTGTAATTAATTAATTGTAGTATAGAAAAAGTATGTAATTAACTATTTATATAATACAAATATTTATATATTTGTTAACAGATAAGACAAAAGTGCTACTTTCTAAAAAATCTACTGTATAATTATAAAAACTAGCATTGCCCGCGGCTCCGCGTTCAGATGACCAAAAATTAAATTCTTAGGTGTTATAATATCAGTATACTCTTACATTGCAGTTTTTGTATTTTTTCTCAGAAATGAAATAAATTTCGTGCAAACACTTCTCTTATAATATGGGCATTTTTCTTATTTGAGGTATATATTTTGTGAAAATTTCAAACGCGGCTACTAATTACAAATCAAAAGGTTTAGTTTTTTTAAATGACGGACGGACGGACGGAACTCACGGACGCACGTCTAACAGTAGTAGGTACCTAGTATTAGCAGGAAAGTAATAGTCTAACGGCAGACAAAAAATGTGATATAAAGAGGATTGGTAAACAATCACGTGTTCCTGTTATTTTATAATGCTTACAGTGACCTATAGAAGGTTCGATCACTTATATCATTATGTGTGTGTGTTGATTGATACCTTTATTGTCCTTTATCTGGTTGATACAGATACAAAAGCTTCTGTGCGCAATAAATTCACGATATGCTCCAATAAAAATAGAATGATTCATCTCAATGAGATGATCGACACATTACATATTAAAAATAAATAATGAGTCATAAAGCTTTACAGGTGATGACGATAGTTTAATTTATTTTTGTATTTGCATGCATATACATTGTACATACATACATAATGTGAAGATATAGGTATATCATGCATTTCTTGTGACATTTAGATAAGAATATGTAATTTCTGCTCTGACAAAATAATTTTGATAAGTTAATATCTTATTAAGCAACTTAATTTTATACAAAGCAACATTTTACATGCATTTCAAATGATGCGTTTGTAGAGGGCATTGACATTTGAGTAGACGAAATTTAGCTTCACGTTGCATTCGCATTCCAGTAAGGCATAAAGTAGTACCAAAATAAATTATCTCAATTTATAAATAGCACTGTAGCAATACGAGTTAGGTATATGTTAACAGCTTGATCTAAACCAATATTTTGTATTGTGATTTACGAGTATTGTGAGTACACTCACATATCTCCTTCATTATACCAAGTAACAATCGCAACTATAAGTACCTACCTACTATCATCATAGTGGCGTTCTGGTCAGGTCAAGTGTATAATTCCTAAAGTCTATTTTTTATTGCTGACATGCTCTCACAGCAAGCATTTTTCTAATATATATTAACAATTTATTTATAACTAGCATTGCCCTCGGCTCAGCCCGCTTTAAGATGACCAAAAACCAAATTCTTATATTGCAGTTTTTGTATTTTTTCTCAGAAATGAGCTATTTTTACGCGGTAAAGAGTATCTATATGTTGACCCGAATAACCAGCTATCACTACACCAAACTTCATCAAAATCCCTCCAGTGCTTTTCCTGTGATGCGGTAACAGACAGACAGACAGACAGACAAAAATTCTAAAAACAATAGATTCGGCCTCTGTATCGATAATAATGTCCATTTCAATAAGATTTTCTAAAAAATATTCAATGTACAGATTCGGCTCAATTACAATTTTATTATATGTAAAGATAATTAATGGTATGTGCCGCAGTTTATTCGTGCTCTACTCCACTTTTTGATATAGCATTTAATCTTGTATAGATTAGAATTTAGATTATTATTAGAATTATACAATGTAATCAAGAATCAAATTTAATAAATATCTTCTTATGTTAGAAATTAAATGATAGTAATAACATTGAATACGATTTTGCTTTGAATACTTAGCACAAGTGAATATTCACTAAATATATTTAATCTTTGACCTCCGCTTTTACCATGCAGTCTTTAAAAGAGCCATGTACCTAGTTATCTGGTAAACACGAAACACCGCAGAGGACGACGTAAGCGCAGTACGGCGCGGCTTGCCGACGAATTACACTGTGCGTGCACGGAATATTGTAGAGTTTTAAAGATAAATCTTATAATATTTTATTGATATTTTGTCAATAGAAAGTGTCATTAAAATAAATCATCAATCAATTAATAAATAGAAATATTCAAATATACAATGAAATTGTAAAAATATTTTTATTAAATTTTATATAAATTTTTACTTTTCATACATATGTACATATATACGGTCTACACACATGTACCATAAAATAAAGTAGAATAGAAATAAAACTTTCGTCGTATTATAATTTGGCAAATATTCAATCATTGTTTAAAATAATATTCATACTAATAGGTAATTAGTGTCAACTTTGCAACAATATATTAAGTGAATTATTTGGAACTATAATAATTATTTGTTATTGCGAGATGGCTCTGGTCATAGAATGTAACAGGTAAGATTTACTTTTGATATTATACAAAATATTTTTTTCCTTAATATTTATTTATTTTTTAGCAGTAGATAGCACAAAATTTTTAAATAAAATATTTACAAATATTGTAATAATAATATAAGAATCAATTAGAATCAGAATATACTTTTATTTAAAAACTAACGGCTCACCCTTGCTTCGCTCGGGGTTGCTTCTAGACAAACAAATACAAATCTATCCTACGGGAACTGTTCATTTTTTCCCGGGATAAAAAGAAGCCTATTTGTTATTCTGATGTATGGACTTTATTATTATAAAGTTTCATTAAAATCCAATCAGTACTTTTTGTGTATTAAGCTGTATAAGTTACTATAGTTTTTTAACTATCCCACGGGAACTCTTTAGTTTTCCGAGATGAAAAGTATCTAAGATGTTGACCGGGAATATAAGGTACCACTATGCAAAATTTCATTTAAATCGGTCCAACAGCTTCGGAGATTAGCCCGTACAAACAGACAAACAGACAGAGAAACAAAAAAATTGAAAAAATCCGATTTTGTTCTATTTTCCTTCTTACATCCCCCTGACTCGGTTTTTAGCCATTTTTTTTCTATATATAGACATTCGACCTCTACAGTTCTATTATATGTATAGATGTATTCCCTTAGTGTTTCTGTGCAATACATTTTTCTAAATTAAACGATTCATAATGCAAAATACCTATATTAAAGTTTATCTAAATAAAATAGATATTGTTTAAGTTACGACATCGCGTATAAAAATTTGCATGACACTGACACGCGATCTCCTTACCAATAAAGGAATAGTGAGGTGAACGTAAACTCGATTCTTTATATGGCCTCAATTGTAAATAATGTGAGAATATGTCCGCTGTGAGTACACGTGGTTTCTAAAAGTATACCAATTTTACTGGCACAAAAAAATAATTTATAATAGCCTTATAAAATGTTATTAGAGTTACCTAACACGGTCGCTAAAAATTTTTCACGTTATAACATATTAATAACCCAAAAACATGAACATATACAATATTATATCCATGTGGATTGTGGACACTATAATAATGTCCTTCTGACCGATTCCGGCCATGGTGGCCAATCTCATTGCGACTAGCTAACTGCGCAGAAGATATTACATTGCACAAATGTACGCGTACACACAAGTGCGCTCTCTATTCCTGTCACTCTCATATTCCGGTGGGACGACACGACCAGTGAGAGTTAAGGCGCAGGACCGAGCCTTTACGTGCTCTCCGAAGTATGGGGGTGAAACACTGCCAACTTTCCACCTCCGGGTTATTATTGAGAAGACTCAATAACTAAAGTTGGCCCAACCCAGGACTCGAACCCCGGACCTTCGGGTGTGCAGCCGTACTTGCCAGCCACTACACCACTGAGGTAGTTGATATGTGTGGACATTACAGTCTGTATATAAATCAAATTTTGTAGTGATTTGAAATTATACTTTTACGAATTTACTATACATCCATATAACTATCCATATTGTAGATATAGGTAGGTACTAGCAACAAGTTACTTTTTTAATACCAAATTTAAAGCAAAATTTTCTAGAAGTTTTGACAATATTTTCTATAATACTTTCTTAGATTTACGCGAATATTTGACATTTAAATAAAACTATCTTTCGGGATATTATCGTGAATCAAAAATCAAAATAAATCTGCGAAAAAATCCGAAAAGATAATTTTATTTAAATATTTTCTATATAAATTATGTCTTTTGTACCCGTTTCTTAGTAATTATCCGTTTCATTATAAGAAAACGTTGTCACAATATTATTAATTAATAGCCAGCGGCGTGATTTGCGCGTTCATGTATCAATCGGTCAGTCAAATGACAAAATTGTCAGAAAAATATATCAGAATATGGTATAAATCCTTATAATTACGTTTTCACGTTTACCTTAAAGATGAGATATTTTCCCGCAGTAAAAAATATTCTTTATATTGACCCGGATAACCAATTATATATTATCATATCTGTCCAGTGGTTTTCTCGTGATGCGGTAACAGACAGACAAAAATTCTAAAAACTATAGATTCAGCCTCTGTATCGATAGTAATGTCTATTTCAATAAGATTTTCCAAAAAATATTTAATATACAGATTCGGTTTAGTTACAATTTTATTATATGTATAGATTTGTTCTCATAACTTTCTTAAATTTCTTAAACTTTATGTAAAATGTTTATTTGTTCTTACATACTTTACTAATATTCCATACTTTTCTTAATTTATAAGAAAAATTGTAATAAGTAATTAGAGCTAAAGCTATAAATATAATAAAATAAAAAAAATATAAATATAATATTTACATTATTAATTAAAAATATCTTTAAAGCCATATCCTCTAAATAGAGACACAATGTTACATAAAAACTAATTAAATACTTCAACGTTGGTTTATGTAAAGCATTGTTGGCACAGATAAATTGAATTGAAAACTACGAAATACAATCAACAAGAGTTCTCTAGCGCTTTGTCACCAGTTCTTGTGTCGGTTTCCCACGGCAGGTTTCCTGTGTGTTACAAAGTTACCTTTTTTGTACGCGACTTTCATACCATTGGATATTGATTAGAAATAAGAAAGTTAGTTTTTTCTTCTTATCTTTTATTATTTTATCAAAAGCTATTAATTAACGAATTCAATGAAATAAGAATAAATTTAGATAACTCAATACCTATTTTTGTACTCGTAATGTACAAATCTATCTACAATTTTTATAGAAAGTATTTCTCTTACATTTTAATACTTACTACTTCTTATTTTTAATTGCTTTCAAAGAATAGTAACTGATGTTTGTATAATTAAAATGATTTCTTTAACAGTATTGACTTCAACAACCCGGTAAGCGACAAACCGGCGAACCTTGCTAATTCAGCCGTTCTGCGCATGCTCGAGGAAGAAGAGCGTAATCGTAAGGGATATCCGAGTAAGTATCTTTTAATGACTACAATCAATTAGTCTTATAAGTTTATAATTCAATTTTTCTTGTTATAATAGTAATTTTATCGTAATCGTAATCTGCAAAACGAATAAGTACGAACATCTACGTAACATATTATGTACCTGCTTGGTAATTAAATTCAAAAAATTAAATAATACAAAAGAAAAGAAGAAGAACATTTTCATTCATTAAAATACTTAACTAACGCTCCTAATCCACTGCTTTGTCAGAATTAGACCCTACCCAAATCCAGGCGATTTTGGAGAATCTTGTTCACACCAAGCGAAGATTTGACCAGATCTGGCCTCCAAAAAAGACGAAAGTGGATCATAGTTGGGATGGTCCAATCAACTCCACGTCATATATACATTCTGAGCTTATGAAAGCCACTAAAGGTACCTTTGCTGGTGAAACATCGACTTTAATACACTCGCTCGGTAGCACATGTAACAAGCTATATGATATATAATTTTATTAGATATATAGAACTCATATAGTCTTGCATATATTTATCATCTCTGAATCACTCGATTGCTGCCTGCGAAATGCAATAAGATTCAAAATAAACATCATCGTCTAGCAGATAATCCTTGAACACTCACTGCTACAACAAATACAATTCATGAACACATGGCTATTTTCAAAGCAATAATTAATTATATTTTGTTTAAAAGCATGACTTCATTTATTTTAAAGTTATTGTTTTGAGTCAATATATGTAGAACCTTCTACTGTCTCAGCGTATCATCACGTGACACCTACTTGTTGTGGAAATTGGTCATTGGCATGTAAATTTTGGCAAGTATTTAAAATTATTTCATGACCTACCTGCCTGGTAGTTTCTTTGTTATTGTTAGTATATCCTCAAGTGCGAACGATCACTAACGAAAATGCCTGAAGTAGTAGTTGTTGGTAATGTACATATTTTTTTTTTACAATTACGCACTCGAAAATAATTTACCAATTTTAAAAATATTTTAACTATTAGGAATGTTTATGAATTATGTTTCATTAGTGTTTTTTTAAATGTACGCTACAGTTAAATGAAAAGATTATTTTTGTATTTTGTGCTTTAGCTCAAATTATAGAGTTATAATAGAAAAGTATTGCCAATACTTATTTAATTTCACAATCAAAAGAGAGTGATTAATTTTTCGTCAGCGAATCTTCAATATTGATAGTAAAAACGAGCATTACTTCATATTATAAAGTGCATTTCTCGTGCAGTTGTTTGTCAATTCCTCCGCTAAAATATTACTATAATGACACGTACAAAAATATTCACGAGCACTGTAATGAAATATAATTTATAAAGATATTTATTTTACTAGAGATATTTCAATAGATTTTTTATATATACTAACTAAAAAGTTTTTTGTTTGACGTAATTTGTAACTATTTTTGATGACTCTACTTTCGTGCGCGTTTCATGAATCAACGGCTAATATTAAACCGCGCTGAAAAGATGCAACAACGAATGAGTATCGTTTTCAGTGCGAGATCGTTCACATTGAAAAATCATTTAAGTATTTTTTTATTTAAAATGTTTACATCTGTTGACATTGAGATCGTAGTAGAAATATTTCGGGAATTGCGTCTACCAGTTGGTAACAAATACAGTCATTTATGCACTTAACTAGAGCACAAAATGTGTGTACTTCTTAGATTTATTATTTATAAACTTTACACTTTTACACAATTTTAAAACATGATTAATTTCAAATTTATTGCTAATATTGCTTTAATCACTAATGTAAATACATTCTCAACATGCCCTTAAACAGGCTAAAAATATATTTCGTAGTTCGATTAATTTCGTCAGCATAATTAATGTCATTATAAATATTGCATGACAGGATGTGGTTGCCAATTAACCTTGTAATTGCGGTTGTACCGATACTTTGATTATTATGATTATGGCTGTATGAAATTCAATAGATTACGCAACACCAAGTTTTTAATACTAGATACATTACATATGTACCTAAAATTAAATGCCTAATTTATTTACTTATACTGTTTGTACATGTATATAATCTTAGAAATTAAAAGCAATGCGCTTAAATATGTTTTGATCGAAGTAAACAATGAATAAGATGGTGGTCTAAGCCAATTGATGAATCAGGATTCGCAAATGTCATTTGTTTTTTTTGCCAATTATAATGCCAATACCAATGAGTCAAGCATTAACAACTTAGTCAATGAAAATAGTCCTAAGTGACACATATTGCCTTAAACCCACTATTTACGTCTTATAAGCTAAAAGATAACGGAGAGAAAATTGCCTTAATAGCAATTTTGGCCACTGGTGACAGCACTTGTAATGAGATAATAATTAATGTACGTTTCGTAAATCAATGGGCTAGATAATTAAAAATTACGACCATATATCATCAGAATTGCCATGCTGCAAATCGATTGATTTTAACCAAGTTTTATGATTTTCCGAATTCTGGTCGTCGGTATATTAAAAAGTATTAAGAATACTTTAACAACACATGACATGACATCTTAGACTCATTTCTGATATTTAAACATATTTAACCTAGCCTTCTTTTGTAGATATATTCACTTATACCTAGATTTTTAGGATAGATTTTAGAGTATACAGAAATTACACGAATTAAAAAAAACTCCGTACAAATTAATGTCTATGAACGATGAAGTTTTAAATATATCCGGATAATCGCAAACACATAAGGTGTGCGTACCCTAGAGGTGTGATCTCAAAATATATATCTGCTTCCTCGCCCACACACCTGGTGAGAGCCAAGCAGTCACACGTAGTCCTGACCTGACTGAAGCGGCACGCCAGACACGAATTTTGCTTGCGTGAGTTATCTTATGAAAATTGACTCTTGAAGAACATATCAAATATGATCGTTTCCAATTATGATTTTATTATTCGAATTTTAACATTTACACTATAACTTTACAAACTTTAAATCAATGCAATTGCATAATTTGTATAACTACATAATACTCGTGTTTTAAAGTGGTATCACTCGTATATGTATATAATATGTACTTACCACTTCTCTACATAGATTATTATTATAACTTATTTGGTGATTATGTTGCTATTTTTCATATATTAAGTTTGTATACATTTAAATCTGAGCAAATTGTCAGCTCATATTGAATTCTTGAAAATCTAATTTATTCAAACTTCTTTATCTACTTAGAGATAGATTAATTTAGATGCTTTTTTTATTTTTACACTTCGAAAAGCTTGTGCTTTCTTATGAGCAATAGTCATTCTATTTATTTACACATTGTTTCTAACGAGGTAAAAGATTTGAGGGGCAAGGATGTTGTCCCAAAATGGGCTTACCAAAGTACGCTAAGAGTAAAAGTTTTATACTTAAATTTTTTATACGAGCTTTCTAGGGAGACCAAATATCGATAATATAATATTGATATAATGATTATAATATTTTTCAAAAAAAAAAAAACATATTCAATATGTCCATTTTATCTTGCCATGGTTCAATTTTCTTCTACCACGTCATCAAATTCTGTCATTTATTTTATATCAGTCAAAAACTAGAACTTTAGTTCCATCTGCATTCAAACTTAATCATCACAACCGTCTTTACAAGCAATGCTTGCATTTTACATTGTAATGCTGTTTGTGATCTTAAAAAGCATCGCATAATTTGGATAGAGCTAGAAATTTTAGTTTGTATAGGTATAAATTGAACAGCTAAGGTGTCATGGTACAGCACTGTTTTACATCTTACTAAAACGAATTCAAAACTAGAATGAATATAATGTATCTTTTACTCTCACATAGTCTGACTCACTCACTCTCAATTCGTTCGGATTCGTCCTAAGAACGTTTTGACGGTTAGTATAGATTTCTCAGAGATGAGATATTTTCTCGCAGTGAAAAGTATTGTATATGTTGACCCGGGTAACCAACTATCATCATAACATATGTCATCAAAATCTGTCCAGTGGTTTTCTCGTGATGCGTTCCCAGACAGCCAGACAGATAAAAACTCTAAAAACTGTAGATCCGCCTCTTTATCAATAATACAGATATAATACGACACGTTTGGCTCAGTTTGTAGTGACCCTACTTGCTGTGCCAGAGGTCGCGGGTTTGAGTCCCGCTGGGAGCATTCATTTGTGTGCACGAATGTTTGTACTCCTGTCATGGGTGTTTATATTTATAATATGTATGTATTTAAAGTTATATATGTATAGTGTATCAACTATCTGGTATCCACAACACAAACCTCGTAACTTACCATGGAACTAGATGGTGTTGTGTGTTAATGTCCCAACATATTTATTTATTTATTATTTATTATAATATGTACAGATTCGACACAGTTACAATGTTACTGTATGTATAGATAATTATTCTATGTAAAATAAGATATGGATTTCCACGTTATATATATAAAAATAAAATGATACATGATAATTACCTCAAATTCTTACATTGAAAATTCAAAAATTTCTGCAATGTCAATTTGCTCAAAGGTTGTATGTATTTTATATATTGTTTTTGTCTATAAAACTCGTTTTGCATGCATATATAATCGCAAACTATCAAAAAAACTGTATTCTATGATATTCTGGCTCAAATCCAAAACACTGTTGGCCAGCTAATTCAAAGTGGAATGTGTCATAATAAGTGAGAATTCTAAAGTGTGTGTTCTCCAGCTGATAGCATCAAGAGCCGCAGCCGAGAAAACATCATGCGCTGACAGATAACGTTGTTTATCACTAGATCTAGAATTCTACTGAATATTTTAAAAAGTAATTTATGAATATGTACGTTCGTCAGTGTTGTTTTTGAGTCTTAGATGAGGGAAATTATTTCGTCATTTCGGTTGCAAGCGCTTAAATCAAAAGAATGTCTTTGTTGCAGGCCAAAAGAAAGTGGTCTGGCCGCCAGCCCCCGAAACAAACGGTTATCACCAGTCGCAACAGGTAATATATATCTACGTTTACACTTGTACATAGATATTACATAAATATTAAAGCTGCACATAACTAATGCTTAAGCATCGAAAGCACATACATATAATAGCATGAAGGATCGACAAACAGCAAATTATTCTGTATATATAAATAGATATGGCAACAATTTTAAACAGTTATCATATAATATTATTCATTATAAAGAAGGCAGTGGTAGCCCAGTGGTGACGCGCTCTCTAGAAAAACCGAGTGAAGCGGGTTCAAATCCCGGGTCTCGCACCTCTGATATTTTCATGTGCGAATCATTTCCAACATGATTACCCCTTGTCTTACGGTGAAGAAAAACATCGTGAGGAAACCTGTATGTCTAAGGGAACCTAGCAAGTTTTTGAAAGACATGTGGAGTCCGCCAACTCGCACTTGGCCAGCGACGTAGACTATAGCATAATCCCCCTCGTATCCAGGCCCGTGACCAGCAGCGGGACGTTAAAGAGGGCTGAACACATTCATTATAAAGCTAATATATACATAGGTACATATTTAATGAATATGTACCAACTGTTGATCTTTACGATATACTTTGAATATCTTTTCGCGGTTTTAGTACCATAAAAAACTATTTCTTCGTCTTACATTAGGTGTCATATATTATAAATTATATGCAATATAGTTTGCTTTAAATTATTTTATTGTAGATGTTTTCATATAGCAATAATAAAATGAAATTCCTCAAGACTGAAACATAAATGAATTATTATAGCCCCTGTTCAATATGATAATTAATTTCATCAAAAGAATTTTATATTTCGAACGTAAAGACTGAAAGATTTGCGATCGTCCATATTGGTTCAATTTATGCTCTACAGCAAAGTCCTGCATTCTACAACAACGCACAGCACTCTCCGCCTCAACAAAAATACTCCCAACAATCACAACAACAATATTCCCCGCAACCACAACATTACCCGTCCCAAGTCCAGCCCCAGGAGCAGTACCCTCAGTCCTATCCTGCTGACCAGTCGCAATCCGCCTACTGTGAGGGACGACGTCAGGAAGCGTCAGGGCTAAGTAAGCTGATCCCTGTGGGACCTGGCGTTAGCGCTTCCCCAGTTGCCCCGTCTTACCGCCAAGGCCCGCTATCCCCTAGCGCGCAACCCTACCGACAGCAACAAAGCCGCTGGGCACCTGTACCGGCCCCCACCTCCCCTCAGGTAGAGTGGATGTCGAATTAGAGTGAAAAATACACGCATGAACTGCACGAAAAATGATTGCTATAATTTAATTACTATTTTTACTAACCATACTTGAACATACTAGAAATGCTATTTACATTGTGAATGTTTTAAGCAAAAATGTCTATTGAACAAGATGCTTAGTTGACAAACAATGTTCATGGAATATTTATTCTTCGATTTACTGTGGTGGCCTGATTTCAAGATCTCATTGTTTGTAGCACATTATATTTAATGATACGCTTAGTTGCATAAATTCTAATCTAATCATCAATTGGATGGGGAACATACGTATTATTAATTTTTATTGTCTAAGGCCAAAACTCGTCTGATATAGACATTTATATAACTATTTAATGCTTTAATGATTACCTAATACAATTACAATATTATTAAATAATTACTAATGCTACTATCAAAGTAAATCAAAGTTTCATCATTTTAAAATTAATTGAATTTATTGTCTTCTAGTCAAATCTTTGTCTATGTAACTCTATTAAAGAAATAAGTATCGACATGAACAAAACTTTACATCTATTATGAACTAAATGAAAAAAACTTACAGCCCTCATCTCAAAAGCCTCAGTACTCCCAACCACAGTATTCGCCACAGGGCCAAGGGCAGTACTCGCCCCAACCACAATATACGGAGCCCCTATATCAGCCCCCACAGAGAGCTTTCGAGCCACCCCCGGCCACCATAACACTGCGCCCTCAACCCCCGATTCATCAACAACCGTCACCTGTATTTGCTAGCCAGCCTGCTACAGCGTCATACAAAGGTAAAATTTGTTATTGCAAAGATTGCTAGCCTTATATAGTTATAATATTAAATATTTATATTCAATTTATAAAAAATAATATGGATTCTATTCGTCTTACATACGTGTCTACATCGCTCTTCAGCAACTCACGTGTTGCTCGTAAATTGCTTGAAGAGCGATGTCTGATCTGATTACAGTAGATATTTTCAAGGTACTGATCAAATTATTGAGAAAGGCATAGATTTCTAACAAAGCATTTTAAATACTCATTATACTCGTTTACCTTATTTTACACTATTATAAAAAACGTTAAAATCAAATCTTTCTATCAGATACATATATGTATGTACTTATATAGATTCGGCGTAGATTTGAGCCAGTCAGGCATAACAAACGTATACTTTAGTGAATTTTACCTTCTAAAATTGTAAGTTACAACAAAGTTTTAACTTTATATTTGTACCTACTACCTATAAAATCCTTTGCTATAAATTTGTACAGTACTGCGTCGATGCAGGTATATTGTTTTTAAAACTACTTTTTATGTCGTCTTGACGCTTTAGAAAAGTGACTCGTAACACGTAAAAGCTTTCATATTACACCAGAAAATATCGTAACTAGACTTTATGGTACTATAGTAAATCCAAGTTCTGTAGGTAGTAGGTACCTTATTTTTAAATAAAATATACTTAATAAAGATTATATTATCCGCATCAGTCTGTTAGCCCGCTTAATTTATCTTGTTTGCGCAATAAAATACAATATCGTTTCCATGAATACTTCAAACCAAATAACTCTCCCAAATATTATAAATGCATGTATTTCTTAGTTTTTTATTACTAAAACAGAAACGAATACATCAGTCAACATAATATTTTTACAAATATAGATTGTACGCTAAAGTTTATAATTATAACTTAATTTACGTTATAGCATCCTATTTCATTACTTTTGTAAGCTTTGAGTTGAAATTAGCTGTATTAATATGTAAGTAATACTATTATCCATACTTAATAATGTAGGCACATGATTATCTTACGAAACAATAATTATTTATTCAAGAATCTAATATGAGTATCGAACTTAAAAATAATTTTCTAGTAATAGCTATAGAAGAATGAAAGCCGATCTCTATATTTTACTTACTTATAAATAGATGATTATATGAGCGTTAATAAGATCCTACCTTAATATTATGTTTCATGATAAAATTAGTGATGTGCTAATATATTTTTATTTTTTCTAGGAGGCATAAACATGCGTGGAGATCAGAAATGGCCACCACAGTCTGTAAAGGAGGCCGTAGCCGCAGAGAACGAAGCCAGGAGGCAGTTAGCCAAGGGGCCCGCTTGCAGACCGCGCAAGGTTACTGTTTTTTTTATTTAAACTTTTCCCCATTCAGTCTAAACCTAAATATTATTTAAATAATAATTTTCACATGGCTGATATTAAAGTTTTAAATGCACGTGATAGGGACAATCTCATTTTTACAAATAGCTACGCCATGTATATCCACAATGTAGCTATTCGTGAAAAATGTCTGCAGTAAAATGTTTCATGAGCATGTATAATTTACTTTTAAATTGTTGATAGATACTCTTAAAAATATTTGATAATTTGAACAACGAACCTACGTATGTACGTTGGTACATACCAAAATATTAGATATGCTAATATTCTGGAATATAGAGATACAGGCACTCTATCAAAAATATAATATTATTTGTTAGTTTCTGAAATATATTTCGAATTTGAGTATACATTTATTTCAAATAGAGTAAATATTTATCTTAAATATTAGTAAAAATAAGAATAATGGTAAGTGTAAGTATAAATACATATATGGTTCCCTTACTTGTCTCCATAAGTGTCTACCTAAACCTAATACTTATATGTAATATGAGAATATGTGTGCTAATGATTAATTAATTTTTGAGCATATTCCCTTAACATCTATGTAGGTACATTCCCATGAGTGATCAGCTTTTAGCCCCATTCCCAGTTATCTTGAATTAACAAGTTTATAATAAGAGTTTCAGTTATGTATATTGAAACACAAACCGACTTCTTAACAAAATACCTTAGTTCGTTGATTCGCAACCCTTGCTTGTTGTATGTTCTAGCCACGGCAATATTCGCTTGCCGAATTACTTGCCCTGAACGAGGTCTAAGCGTCCGCGTCTATCCGTCCGACACATTCGCTAGTCGGTACATGTCGGACTATAATATCTACCATTTGTAAGTGATGCTTCGGACATGTGTGACTGTTTTGTCAAAGCACTTCTTTTAACTCATAGAATTTCTCTTGTAAGAAGTCGTTCGTTAGTCGTAACACTCTAACTTTAGAATTGGATCAACTAAAACATTTTGTATCTTGAAAATCATGTAATTGGCTGATTACAATATCGTATACTTAGTATTCATCTTTCTATTTTCTATTATAAGTTTCGCATCGTATAAAACTTACAATTCAAAAAAATTACCTGCATGTGCGCTCAGTGTAGTCTTACTTTAGAATGTTATACTCGTACTACTTATGAGTTAGTCGATGGCCAATCTAAAAGTTTTGTCTAGATTTAGAAACTTTAAGTAATATAACTAATTGGGCTTGGTATTTGATTTTGTAATTTTTAAGAATATAAATTTTCGATTGCAGGTACGCAAGGACTACACTTCGTTCTTCTCGCAACACGCTCTCAACCACAGCTACACCAGCTATCGTGTCCCGCCTGGTACACAACACTTTGAATATCAATCGGGCAGATCTTCCTACTAAATAATACTTTAAATATTACATATGGTCACTTAGCATCAGCTCTTGCACCTCCATCACTCCAAAATCTTCATAAATAATAATTTGAACTTCAATCGACTATATTAATTTCCACCCTATTCTCAAAACATGGGAATTTATATAGCTAATAGAACTTCAACACACATACAAATTCATTTTCATATTTTTCATTACATGGCTGTCCCGAAGTGGACTTACAAAGTGTAAGTACTTGTAAAGGCTTTTGAACCTTAAAGCCTTAGTACACGTACTAGGTTGGACATTATCTCAATCAGTATCAGTACATTAGGTATTATTTATTTTACATGTATGTTTATTCATTATGTAGCTTGTAAGTGTAAATTATAATATAAAAATTCATTTCGCATTAAAACTACCATTTTCATATTCATAATATATTATATTACAACGAGAATTATCTTTATGTGCGGCTTTAAACTTGCGACAATATATGTGAATTGCTTTAAGCTTTTTTATTAAAAAACGTATCTTTATGTTTATTTATATACAAGTATTTTTGTAAAGTATAATGTAAAATTATTTTATAATTTTTTATTGTTGTTTATTATGTCACAAACGCTAAAATCTATTATTGATATTGGCAAAGCTTAATGTGTATGTATCTAGTCACGATTAAATCGTATCACTCGAATTATTTTGTATATAAAATGTTTAAATAATGATTTTGTACCGCAAACTATAATGTGTTTTATTTATTTATTACTTACCTACTAGCTACTTACCCTCGCTTCGCTCAGGTTCGTCACTAGGTACGTTTTAATGGTTAGTATAGAATATATATATATATATATATATATATATATATATATATATATATATATATATATATATATATATATATCCTTTACTTGAGAAATGATTGATTCCCCATCCAATCTTCCACCCCCCTTTTATATATATGTTTCCCGAGATGAAAACTATCTTATGTCATTCTTAGGGTCTTAAACAATTTCCATACCAAATCTCATTAAATTTGGTTCAACGGTTAAGCGTGAAAAGAGTGAATACAGACAGACAGAGTTACTTTCGCGTTTAATATTAGTACGGATATATAAAGCTGGCTTTTTTGTGGTGTTGGTCTTTTTTTTATTAATTGCTTGAGCTGAACATTGATAAGTCAGTCAGTGAGTCGCGAGTAGTTAATAAAAATAGTATATGCGAATGTAACTTAAGAGATGGACATAATATAGGTACAATTGCGAACTTGTCGGTATAACTTTTTAAGACCTAAAATTTTCTAGTACATTGTTTTGATGTGTCTCTTAAGGTTTAGCCAGCGTTAGCCATATACATTTCTAAGGACGACTCATAGAATCAGTCGTTGTTGTCATTGTTTTCCCGTGGGAATAAAAAATGTGCTTGTAGTAAAAGGTATCCTAAATGTTGACCCGAGTAATAAGTTCATCAAATTTCGTTGAAATCGGTTCATTACTTTTTGCGTGAAACGCGCACATACAAACAGACATACAGACTAACAGACATACAGACTGACAGATACACAGACCAAAACTTTAATAACTATTGTTTTAGGGTCTATATTGTATCCATAATACGTTGCAGTCATTCTTTTTAAAAAATATTTCATGTACATATTTCGATAAGTTACCGTTTTATTATAGTATAGACTAGTGACTCACCCTCGCTTCGCTTCGGGTTCGTCCCTACACAAAAACAAATCTATCCCACGGGAACCGTACATTTTTCCGGGATGATATATAGCCTTAAGCCTTTCTCGATAAATGAACTATACAACACAAAAAGAATTTTTCAATTCCGACCAGTAGTTCCTGAGATTAGCGCGTTCAACCAAACAAACCATTCAGCTTTGTAATATTAGTATAGATTAGCATTACCCTAATAACAACCTAATACTAAAAAAATTTATGAAATAGTAAACCTTAAAGAAGTTTATATTAATGGTATTAAAAAGTGACTTTCACCATAGGGAAAAAATCATAATCTTAAACATCGTTTTCTATTGATAATACACTACAAACTCATTTTGTATCGGCTTATTTTTCAATAATTTATAAAACTAGGGTTTCATTTGAAAACGCATTTTATTTAGTATCAGCGACTTATCCTCAGCGTACGTTTTCGATAGAAGCAGTTATCGTTTTCCCGTGGGAGTGCAATGTTTTCTTGTATTATATCTTAAATGTTGACTCGAGTAGTAATCACTACACAAAAAAATGTTAAAATCGGTTTAGTAGTTTTTGCGTGAAACGCACCCAGACCAATAAACAAATATTTTTATAACTATTGTTTTGTGGTGTATTCTCTACAGAAAACAATCTTCTCGGATTTTTTCCCGAATTTATTTTGATTTTTGGTTCCCGTCGTTTTGAATTTTTACAGTTTACAGCAATCATAGTCATGGAGAGGACTAAGGTTTAGACGTCTCTAATTGTTAGAGACTATAAGCCTTACTTACTCTCTGATTGTTGTAAAGCATTCAAAAGGTCGGACTTCAAAAATCAAAATAAATCCGCAACAAAATCCGAAAAGATAGTTTTATTTTAAAACTAGCGACTCACCATCGCTCCGCTCGAGTTCGTCCCTAGATACGTTTCAACGGTTAGTATACATTTCAGAGAAATGAGATATTGTCCCGCAGTAAAAAGTATCCTAGATGTTGACCTGGATAAACAGCTATCATTATACCAAATCTCATCAAATTCTATCAAGTTGTTTTCTCGTGATGTGTTCCCAGACAGACAGACAAACAAAAAAAATTTAAAAAACTATAGATTCGGCCTCTGTATCGATAATAATAACTATTTCAATAAGATTTTCCGAAACTACTTATTTAATGTACAGATTCGACTCGGTTAGAATTTTATTATATTATATATACAAAGGTAGAATTATAGTCTGTATAGAAGAGTTAAAACTAAAATACTCGTAGGTATATCTAATTGGGGTTTATTTTTATTTTATTTAACTCGCAAACACTGATAATAAATTAAGGTATCTATTGACATTTATTTGAATTTTTTTTAATTCCTGATGAAACCTCACATACTAATAGTAAATCTATGCTGGTTCTTGTTTGTTTATCTATTATGGCTTTGAAAGACTGCTTTATCTTTTCAAACTGTAACGGGGTGAGAAGTTCATAAAATTTGTGTGCCAAATTATAGCCAAATCATTACAGAAGTATATTCTATAATATTGTATGATAGTACCTTACTTTCTGTGAGCGAGTAGCTAGCACTCTTCTTACTACGAGTATACAGGTTCCTAAAACACGTGAGCAAAGCGGCTAAAGAATGCTGGGATATGTAAAATTATAGCAGTAAAAGACATTTTTATAAAAAATACTTTATTATCATACATACACTGAATACAAACCGGACCGAACACCGTATATAGACCTAGGTGCCTTGGTAAATGCTTCAAAACAATTCCAAAAATGAAAGCTATCTAGCCATGCTAGCCGAATACTTCACATACAATTTAAATATCATATCACATCATAAATATTAAATATAAACATAATATTTATTAAACTATTGTCACCAAGATAATGCGATGTAGCTAAATATCACAGAGGTAACAGTATTAAGTATATAAATATTGTAACTGCTCCAAGAACTGCAAATATTACGCGTGCGTATTTAACTAAATAATATACTTTATATAACCCTTTTTGAAAAGGGTTTTCACTCATAATCGAACATAGTTAAAACAAAATAAACAATTTTATAACGTTATGATCAGCGTAAATATAAAAAAAAAACTCGATATTTAGTATAAACAAGTGTTATAAGAACAACCATTTTCTTCGCTAACAGCCAATTTGAAGTGTTTTATGTATAACAGACATCAAACATCTGTATGATCCATGTAAGCATTCTTAAAAACCCGTACAAGCCAACGTCGTGTACATAATCGTAAGCGACGTCAAAAGAACATGTTCACTGTGCCATCATGCTGACGGTGTAGGTACCCTTATTACGAGTTCGGATGTTCGAAAAAAAAACTAATTTTCGAATTATTCCATACTATCGTAATACAAAAAGTAAGCGTAACTCGTATGATGCCTTGAATTCTACGTCACGCGATAATGAAGGTGTAGAAGTATGTCAAGTGAATTTACATTTTCAAATTTCCTAGTACACCCCTCCCTATAAGGTTTAATAAATTAAGGTTTAATTAAAGTTTACATTATAAGGTCATGTGAGACTCCCGACCCTTAAGCTTCCGAAACGTCAGAAACTAAAAACCAAAATCTGCGAAAAAGTCCTGAAATATAGTTTTATTTAAAACCTCGCTAGAAACTTTAAAATACTCATCAGCTAGGTAGGTAGATACTTCCTCCTCAAACTTACCTCATTAACTATATTTTTATGGCCTGTCATTACAATAACATGTACAGTAAAATAATATTGACAAAATTTACGTTTCCTATGTCCGAGGTTAAAATTATAATTTTTTATCAGTTTTATTATTTATGCCATACGACTTATCGTGCAATCTCTCACGTTGTTTTAGTATAAGTGTAAAACAAAAAATATGTATAAACTTAAACTGTGCAGAATAATCTTATGAAGTCAATTCTACGAAAGTTATGTGCAATCTATAATACAGTATATATACATGTAGTTCGGGACCAACGATTGCTCTCTCAAATAGTTTTCGTCCCCTGACTTAGATTAGATTATATATTATGTACATTATGATACCATCAAGAATTAAAAGAACACGACAAATGTTGATAATATATAGCATAAATAACATGGTATGAAAACATTCAAAGTAGTTTGTAATTCCGAATATTATTAAAATTCTTAATTTATAATATATATGATCTATAATAGTAAATCAAAAAAGGTTCCTAATATGGGCTAGATTTATATGCTTACAATATATGTATTTGATATTTAAGAAAAAAAAACTCACTATAACTTGTTAGATTACTATTTTATAACTAGCAGTCTTTATTGGAAACAAAAGATGTAGTATTAGTGTATATAATATTGCTGAAAGAGAGGAAGATAAATTGTTAACATACAGATATTTACAACTTTTATAAATCAATCGTCATCCCCGGGCTTATTTGTTCAAATGACCAACCAATGTATCCAAAGAGATTTTTAAATACAGAATTATTGACTTTTAAATGTCAATTCTAATTTAAGTAAATATTTATAAAATATACATTTTACTTTAAAAAAGCCGTTTTTTTATCTATATGTGTATGTATATATAAATGTTGAGAATTAAGCTATGTTTTAAAG